>OX941086.1:78072500-80472500 GCA_954870635.1 Arctium minus | reverse complement strand
AACTGTTGACATTAGCGTCAACAGTGGCCATATTAGGACCTGAAAGAAATGTTAGTTGTTTAGAGGCAGGCTTATATGGAGAGATGGGAGCAGTGTTTGGGATTATAGGAGTACCTGAGTTATCAAACAATTTGTAGAATTGCATAGATTCTTCAAACGTTTGATGATCAGGTCCTATGGGTCCAAGCTATGGCTGTGTAGAAATAGATGGAAGGTTAGAGACCAATGAAATAGGAGGACTAGTAACAGGGATAGAAAAAGTTTGGGGTTTAGAAGGTACCTCAGTTGATTGAAGAACTGAGATTTCAGGTTTAGTCACTGTTGTTGTGACAGGGACCGAGATCGCTGGCATGGTTGATGTGATCACAGCTGCAGATGTGGAGGAGAGGACCACAAAATCATCCAAGGAAGTTTGTCGAGAAACTTCCTCAGGCCTTGAACTAGTGGCGCTTGTCTCCTTAGTCACTTTGGTCTTCTTCGAAGGACCAAAGGAACTAACTGATGGTTGTTTGGAACCAGTGGTAGCGGCAGGGGTAGCAGAAGAATGAACCTCCTGCGTGGCCGCTGAAGTAGAAGAATGGAGAGAGAGGCGAGAGCGTAGGGTAGAGATACTTACCTCGTTTTCCATTGGTTTGACCTCCAGTGAACGCTGACCCACTTTGGCGAAGGAGCCATAAGGAGTAGTGGGGTAAGAGTTGGCGTAGAGGAACTTCAGATATGCACAGATGAACCGTACATATGGGATCTTGGGATCCCTCTTAGGCATGGAAATTGGCCCCGACCCGTCGGGGAACCCGGTCCACCCGCCCCGATCGGGGATGGGGATTCCTCGCTAAACCGGGGATGGGGACGGGGATCCCCGTTTGTCTCAAACCGGGGATGGGGACGGGGACGGGTATCGCACTCCCCTCCCCGCCCCGTCCCCGTTTTATATTTTAATTAATATTTGATATATTATTTATTTAAATTAAATCGGTAATTCATAATTTCCTATTTCCTAACTAGGTTTATAATATAAAATTGTTATTTTTTGGATGTTAGTATGTATTTTGGATGTCAATCAAAATACAATTACTCGATATGGTTTTGAATCTTACTCGATATCTTTTGGTACGTTTGAAGTTAAGTTTTTTTTTCCCGAATTCGGTTGAATTTCTTTTGGTGTTAAGTTATTAATTATTATATGATGTTGTGATTTTTATACTAAATTAAATTTATTTCGATTTTAGGTTTATTGAAAATATGTGATATTTAAACATGTGCGGTGTCTCATATATTTGATTTAAATAGCTTACATAAACGGAAAAAGAAAATCCCCGTTTCCCCGTTGGGGATGGGGATGGGGATGTGATCATATTCCCCGACGGGGACGGGGATGGGGACGGGGATGGGGACGGGGATGAAGATGAGGGATTGGGGACGGGGATGGGGATTGAGGTCCCCGACGCATTTCCATGCCTAATCCCTCTCCGTCTTCTCTATCTTTGACCTGAGATCGTCAAAGATAGTGGTGGCAAAGTCAAAGTTTTTGCCAGCAATCACTAAGTAGGCCATCTGGAGCTGTACCTTGCTGGCCTGATCAAGGGAACCACTTTTCCCACTCATGCATTGAATGAAGTGAGAAAAGATAAAGTTCAGCTGAGAAGGCATGTTCGCCTTCTTGATGAGAGTCAGCTTCTTGTTGGGGATTGTGGAGCGGGGCTTATTGTCCCAACAGTACTCCATATCATCCAGAAACTGGATGAGTTCAGCGTCAGTTGGCAGAGCTTCAAACCCACTCTTGGGTTTGTCAGGAAACCTAAGAGCCTTCCTCAAGCTGAAAGCGGTCATCATTCCTTTTCCTAGGTCAGTGCAGAAAGAAATGGCACGACCTGGTCACCTTTCTTGTTGGTGATTGTCGATTCTTCAGCTGTGAACCAAAACTGTTAAAGTAGAGTTTTGGAGGGTTTTGGATCAACAATGAGGGCATAAGCAATGCAGGATTGCTTCAGAAATTTAGCATCATCCATCAGGTGTAGGTATTTGATTCCATCGAAGTCTAATCGTCCAAGGTGGTTGTTCTTGGGGACTTCAGAGTCAGTGATGGCGAACTTGACGTTCTTGGAAGCAACAAGAGCGGATTGAGCCATTTCTGAATATGGAAATAGAAGAGTAGAAGAAAAGTTTAGTCTAAAAATAAAGAAGGTTTTACCAGTTTCTTTTTGAGGAAAGAAACATAGAAAAACCAACATATTTGAAGATTAAAAACAGTATTCTTAATGAAAAATTTGAAGAACAATAAGAAAACCAAAGATTTTGGAAGAATAAAATCAAAAAAATGATTTTATAGGATAAAAAATCTCATAGAAAACCCATAATGATGGAACATAAATGGAGTTTATTAACAAGATTGAAATAGGAATAAGATCAAAGTAACCTGTTGATCTTGAATGAGGATGATGCAGATGCTTGAAATTTCTGGAGAGAGAATGCTTGAGAGAGAATTTCTTGCTCAAAAAGGATTTCCAGAAAGCGTAAAATGATAAGAATGGAAAAACATTCTTTTTATACGTGTGAGAGTAGGAGAGAGAGAAAGTCGGGAAAACAAATGTTCATCATGACATGGACACGTCCGACGAAGTTGATTGGATAGAAGTGCAACGGACGAACGTGTCAGAAAAAAGACATGTCGTGGATTGTCGGTTCAAATGACGTCATAGGAAAGAGAAAAATGTTTCATTTGTCCTTTTTGAAATTATCTCTGAAGAAAAATCAGAGATAGGTTTTCCTTTGAAAGAATCCCTAATAAAAATTCAGAGATTGATTTTTATTTTAGAAGGATCACTGAAGAGAAAAATCAGTGATAGATTTTGTTTTTCAAAAAGCTTTTAATCATTTGAAGAAAACTTCAGTAATCAAAGTTTTATTTTTAAAACGTCTTACTGACTGAAGATTCAGTGATTTGGAGTAAGAAAACATACCTGAGAGTCATAGTTTTAATCAGAGATTGAATGATAAAAGGGAACTTATAGTCACTGACACAATGCATGAACGCTGAAGATTTACTCTTCGAGATTCAGCATTCCAAGCTCACTGATGAGAAAGTTGAACCTTGTCTCATCAAGAGGTTTGGTAAACAAATCAGATAGCTGATAGTCAGTGGGGATAAAGTGAAGTTCAATATCACCATTCATCACATGATCCCTGATAAAATGATATCTGATCTCTATGTGTTTCGTCTTTGAATGTAGTACTGGATTATTTGCTATGGCGATAGCACTACTGCTGTCGCAATAGATCGGAATCTTTGATAGCTGAAGGTCATAGTCTAATAGTTGATTTCTCTTCCATAAGACCTGAGCACAACAACTTCCAGCGACTACGTATTTAGCTTCAGCTGTGGAAGTGGACACTGAATTTTTCTTTTTGCTCGTCCAGCTTACCAGCTTTCCACCTAGGAGTTGACATCCACCAGTGGTGCTCTTTCTATCGAGTTTACAGCCTGCAAAATCACTATCAGAATATCCAGTTAGATCGAACCCTGAGTCTTTGGGATACCAAAGACCGAGGTTAGGAGTCCCTTTCAGATATCTGAAAATTCGCTTAACAGCGATCAGATGGGATTCCTTGGGTTCAGATTGATAGCGTGCACATAAACAAGTAGAGTAGATGATGTTAGGTCGGCTCGCTGTAAGATACAGCAGTGAGCCTGTCATTCCTCTATAGGCAGTGACATTAACAGGTTTTCCAGATGGATCTTTGTTAAGTATCAGCGGAGGTGCCATATAAGTCTTCATAGCTGAAGTTTGTGTCAGATCAAACTTCTTCAGCATATCTTTGACATACTTACCTTGGCTGATAAATGTACCTTTGTCAGATTGTTTGATCTGAAGGCCAAGAAAATATGTCAGCTCACCCATCATACTCATTTTGTATTTTTTCTTCATTCTTTCAGCGAAGCGAGTACACAGAGATGGGTTAGTAGAACCAAATATGATGTCATCGACATATATTTGTACAAGAATAATATGACCTTTTATCTTTCTGAAAAATAATGTATTATCAATTTTGCCACGTTCAAAATTTTTAGAGATAAGAAAAGATGAGAGAGTGTCATACCAAGCACGAGGGGCTTGTTTGAGACCATAGAGAGTCTTATCCAATTTATAAACATAATTTGGATACTTAGGGTCATAGAACCCTGGAGGTTGTTCTACATAAACTTCTTCATTCAGCTTTCCATTTAGAAACGCTGATTTTACATCCATTTGATACACAATGAAGTCTTTATAGACCGCATAGGCTAAGAATAGTTGAATTTCTTCGAGCCTAGCCACAGGGGCAAAGGTTTCATCATAGTCTATGCCTTCCTCTTGTCTGTATCCCTGAGCAACAAGTCGAGCCTTGTTGTGGGTTACAGTTCCATGTTCATCCAACTTCTTTCTAAACACCCATTTGGTGCCTATAACAGTTTTGTCAGATGGTCTAGAAACGAGATTTCAAACTTTGTTGCGAGAGAACTCAGTCAGCTCTTCTTGCATAGCGCTGACCCAGTTTGGATCTCTGAGGGCATCATCAGCCTTCTTTGGCACTATTAAAGAAATAAAGTTAACAAAGAGACAGATATTACCTGAACTTCGTCGTGTCTGAATACCTGTGTCAGTCCACAATACTATATCAAGTTTTATAGAAAACAACAACATTATATGATTACCAACCTATATTGATTAATAGAAATGGTTACAAGGTTGATCGATTCAAGCTCTAGATTGTGTTCTCTGTTTTTCTCTCTTTTACACCTTTTAGTGTGTTTTCTTGTGTGTCGATATATCTGATCTCAGAGAGTTGTTGAGAGATACACAATATCTAACTAATGTGTGTCTAACACACTTCCTACAACTTATAATAATATCTAGATTTAATATCTAGATATTATTTCTAAATAATATCTATTACAAAGATATTAAATAACTAACTATAATAAACTAACTAAACTAATAACTAACTAACTAGATTAATTACTTAAACAATAACAATACTTTGATTACTTTGACATTTATTACAAATAAACATAGACTTTAATATCGAGAGTCGACGTTCCGGCTTTAGCTTCAGATTGCGATCTTCAGATTGGATGATCTTGAATCCAATAGATATGTGATCTAACAATCTCCCCCTTTGGATCAAGATCATTACTAAAAAGATTTAGCAATTCAGTCTTCTTCTTCAGCTCAGAAGATGCAATCTCTTTCTCTAGCTCTGAAATCAGCATGTCTTCAATCTTGGACGTGATTCTTGAAACATGTGATCTTTGCCATTTCTTGTGTAGTCATTCTCCCCCTTTTTGATGATAAGTGCAACGACTTCATCAAAACTTTTTGTAAGAAATGTCAACCACTTGGAGTCTCTGATCCGTCAATTCAATAGTTATTCATCCAGATCTTTGCAAATCTAGACAAAATTATCGTGTAACACCTGAATCAACTAATGAATCAGTTAGCATGCCTGTCAATAACACTAAGTCACTGTGTGTAACGAAAACACATTGGAAAGGAGTTGTTTGATGTTGACTCCCCCAGGGCTTCCATTTAATCATCGAAACACCACAAAGGTAATTTCTATAAACGTTATGACAAAGAAACTAATTCCTTGTGTGTTCGTGCTTGTGATAGAAAGAATTAAGCACTAGATGATTGCTTATAGGCTCAATATTGTGTAAACCACTGAGACAACAGTAAGTTAAACACAGGCTCAATGTGCATGAGTGAAGTGCGAAGGTGGGTGTTAAGACACAGTCTCATTGGATTCAAGATCATCCAATCTGAAGATCGCAATCTGAAGCTAAAGCCGGAACGTCGACTCTCAATATTAAAGTCTATGTCTATTTGTAATAAATGTCAAAGTAATCAATGTATTTGTTTATGATTGTAAAAGTTAACTTAATATCTAGTTTGTTAGATATTAGTTAACTTAGGTAACTTAGTTAGTTAAGTTAGTTTCTAGTTTGTTTGATATTATCTAGGATAATATCTAGATATTAAAGTATCTAGATATTAAGTTAGGTAGTGTGTAAAACACACCAAGTTAGATTAGTTGTGTATCTCTAGTATCTCTTTTAGATCAGATCATAATTCACACATACAAACACACACTTAAAGGTGTAAAAGAGAGAAAAACAGAGAACACAAATCCAAGCTTAAAATCGATCAACCTTGTAACTCTTTTGTTATAATCAATACAGGTTGGTAATAATTTTGTGTTGTTATTCTATAAAACTTGATAGTATTGTTGGACCGACAATTGGTATCAGAGCCTGATTAAGATCAAAACAAGTTTTAAAGAAAAACGTCTCTGTGTTCATATCTTCAAAATCGTTTTTGAGATTTTGAGTTTTTTTTTAGGTGTTAGAATCGATCAGGTTGTGATCGAAATACATGCTAGATCGAGTTGTGTGTGATTAATTTCAGTATTAAGCTTAAATCGAGTTCCATTTTGGTGATTAAGTGGTCTGAAAGTCGAATAACAAATAGGTATTGTGCGATCAATTTTTATTCAAAAAGTGTGTTTTATTGCGATCGAGTGCTTACATTCAGTTCTAGAAGTGTTTCTAGACATAAGGGTAGTGTTTGGTATTGCTAATCGAAACAGGAACAGATTTTAGACAAATTTTCGAAGTACAGGACGAATAAAGCGCAAAGCAGAGGAAGAACATACGCAAAGTCCAACTTTGCGCCTCCCACATCAAACGCAAAGTCCTACTTTGCGCTTCTCAAAGGAAACGCAAACCTTACTTTGCGGTTCCAATATCAATCGCAAACCTTACTTCTCGGGTCCTCAAGCATACGCAAAGTCCATTTCTCGGTTCCAAAAGAAACGCAAAGCTCAACTTTGCGCATCTCTAGACCCGCAAACCTCAGTTTGCGCTTCCCACTAGACCCGCAAACCTCAGTTTGCGCTCCTCACTAGACCCGCAAACTTCCATTTGCGCTCCTCAGTTAGCGGGACCCCCATGCTAAGTCTGCCTAGGGGGACAAAATTTCTTGTGTGATCAAATTTTATCTGGGTTAACGATCATATTCAAGTTTTATATATCAATACAGGATGACATCCAGAGACGCCCTTGCAATAGGAACTGACACCAAGCCACCAGTTCTCTTTAAAGGAGAATACGAACAGTGGAAGGATCGGTTTCTGAACTTCATTGACAGACATGAGCTAGGTGATTTCATCAGAACATCTATTGAAGAAGGGGTTATGAAACCAGTCATAACGACTCGTGTAGCTGGAAATGTGCCGACTGAAGTTGAACTTAAGTTTCATGAGCTACAAGATGATAACCTTAGAAGAGCCAAAGGCGACAGATTAGCTAAGTCATACATCTTACAAGGAATCCCAAATGAAATATACGTAAAGATTGACAGCTACAAGGCCTCCGGCAAAGAAATGTGGGATCAGCTTGAAAAGATGATGCTGGGTTCAAAAGTTGGAAATCAGCTGAAAATCTCCAACTGCCTAAATAACTATGAAGAATTTAGAGGCAGAGTGGGAGAAACTTTAGAAGAAACCTATGACATGTTTGTGACTTTGCTGAACGAACTTAGCAAGAACAAAGTCCACAAATCTCAAATTGAGCTGAATGTCAAGTTCCTGAGCATTCTTGAACCAGAATGGAAAAGATTTGCAAGACAGATGAAGCAGATCAAAGACTTGAATGAGATTCCACTTCACGAGGTGTATGAAACCCTCCGTCAGAATGAAGAAGAGGTGGATGAAATTCTAGCTGAGAATAGACAGAGAGGAAAGACAGTTGATGACACAGTCGCTCTTGTTGTTAGGAAGAGGAAGAATAAGACGATTGTGTACGAATCAGATGAAGATGAAGCTTATGCAAACTCTGACACAGATGAAAATGATCAGTTGAAGCAAGCAATGATGATGCTGACAAATGCTTTTCAGAAAAGATTCTACAAAAAGCCAACATCAAGCAGTCAGAGGTACTCATCTGGTCCGAACAACTACATCCACAAGGAAAGGGTTGAAGGAAGCAGGTATGAAGGAAGGAGATTTTAAGGGAAGAGAACAGAGGAAAGGAAACCTGAAGAGAGACGGTTTCAGTCTGAAGGGAAGAGATTGGAGGAAAGGAATCCGAAAGAGAGAAAGTTCAAAGCTGAAGGATCAAGCCAACCAGAACCACCAACGTGCTACAACTGTGGCAAATTAGGTCACTTTGCCAAGGACTGCAGCAGATCAAAGATCAGAAACTCCGACTTCTACAAGAATAAGATGCTTCTTGCAAAGCAACAGTAGGATGGCAAGACACTGATGGCTGAGGATGAATACTGGCTCGATCACTCAGATGAAGAAGAAGAAGAAGAAGAGAATGAAGAAAAAGATGAAGCCGTCAACATGTGCTTGATGGGCCAAATAGAATCAGATGTTGAAGCTGATTCAGACAATGAAGAAGAAGAGGTATGTAAGCTATCATATTTAGATTTCATGAATAAAATGCATGCCATGAGTTTAAAACAAAAAGAGTTAGAATCTAATCTTAAGCAAGAAAATGGTGTCATAACTGACAAAAACCAATTGATACAGAAACTTAGCAATGAAATTGCTGAGAAGAAAGTATTAGTTGAGATTCTTCATAGAGATAATGACACCAATGCTAAGGAAAAGACAATAATTCTTAAAGAGAATTCTGATCTTAAATCTAAACTGCTAAAAAGTGAGATAGATATTTATGAGCTTACAAAATTGCATGCTTCTTGTACCAAAGAAAACTTTTCTTTACTGGGAAAATTAAAAAGTTTGGAAGAGAAGTTATATAAAATGGGTCAAACTGAACAGACTATTTTTCTAAACAAACCCAAAGAGGAAATAGAGAGATGGGGAATCGGTTATAAGAATCCTCACTGTCTACAAAAAGGGATGTCTGAAGTGCCAGGACTTTATGATCATCTTTCAATGCAATTAGCTCGCAGAATCCCTGAGTTTAAAACTTTTTGGACTAAACTATCGGAAAAGGATGAAGCCAATGAAACGGAAAAATGGTTGAAATCAGCTAAAGTTCATCTTCCATTTTATTATGCGAAATTGAATAATAGCTATGATGAAAATCCAATATATCAAAAGAAGAAAACTCTTTCAAGTGATTTCTTTCAAAGTTATTCTGAAAAGGAAATGGAGGCGAAGCCTATTCAAGGTAAACTATATGTCTTTTCTCTCGTTTTAGAAATTAAATTTCTGAACTCGAGAATTCTTTGTCAGATGAAAGATTTTTGATGAATATTGAACAAAAGGTTTTTTCAACCGTGTTTTCAAATTTTGTTCTTTCAAAGACTTCAAACTCTGAGGATTTGTTTGGTTCATCAAATAAAGGATTTGATTTTTTGAACTCTAACGGTGGTTTAGATAATGGTTCTAATCAATTTGACTTTAATACAAAACTTCCTAACCATTCATTTTTTGTTAAGAAATCTTCAAGAAAGACCAGTATGCCTGTGAACGGTGCAAAATCAACGAAAGTTGATAATTCAGTCTCTGTGAAAGCTAAAAATGCTAAAGGTAAGAATATATCTCAGCATTCACAGAAACCTAACACTACTGGTAATCCGAAGAAGAAGCAATCGTTTGTTGCTCCAAGGTCTAACACACCAGCTTCACATGTTTCAGATCTGAGCAAGCAAAGGCCAGAAGTAAATTCTCAATGGCAACCCAAACGGAAGCTTGACAAGACCGTTTTATCGTTTAGTAGTGTTAATTGTAATAAGACTTCGCTTAGTAAAGATGTTCTAATTGCTGATATTGCTGTTTTGAACCCAAAACTTGTTGTTTCTCGTAAACAATATACAATGAAACAATTATTTCAGTTATCTTTATCTGCTAGAAAGTCTTCTATTTATGATAAACATGTTTCTATTTCTTGTCAAGATTCTGAAGATTGGTTTGGCAATTACCATGTGCATTCATCTCATACTAATTCTTCAAATGCATTTCAAAATAAAAGAGGACCCAATTTGAAATGGGTACCAAAATCTTATGCTAACACAGTTGGACCCAAATTCCAATGGGTACCAAAGGCTAACTCTGTGTTGCAGGCAACAAAAGTTTAAGGGAGCTAATGGAAATGACTTCTAAACACAACAGTTTAGGACTCGTTCTTCAATGTCAAATTAGGTTTTTGGATAATGCAGTTCAAAACCCGAACATCAAAGTCAAAATAGGCTTTTGAACAAATCAGTTCAAGACCCGCACTTCGATAATCAAAGTGAATATTCCAATGTTGTCATATAAATATCTAAAATTGTAATTTCTCTTATGCAGACCAGTCATACATGGTTCTTGGACAGCGGATGTTCCAAGCACATGAAAGGGCAGAAAGAGATATTGTCCAATTTTAAAGACAAATATTGCGGAACAGTCAGATTCGGCAACGACCATTTATCTCCAATCATGGGCTATGGTGATGTACAACATAACAATGTCACTATCAAGAAGGTGAGCTATGTTGAAGGCTTAGGACACAACTTGTTCAGTATAGGCCAGTTCTGTGACAAAGACTTAGAAGTCAACTTCAAAGCCAAGAGATGTTCAGTTCGCAATGAAGAAGGCGAAGAACTCTTGGTTGGTACTCGAGAATCAGACCTCTACACAATCAATTTATCAAATGTCCAGACTGACAATCAAGTTTGTCTACTATCGAAAGCTTCGATGCAACAAAGTTGGTTATGGCATCGACGTCTTTCTCACCTCAATTTTCGGTACATCAACAATCTGGTCAGTGGAAAGCTCGTCAAAGGACTTCCAGAGATCAAATATGAAAGAGAACATCTTTGTGCAGCTTGTGAAAAGGGCAAGATGAAGAGGGCACCTCATAAACCGAAGCCTGAACCAAGTACCAATGCTCCGTTAGAGTTATTGCATATGGACTTATGCGGTCCAATGCGAACTCATAGTCTAGGCGGAAAGAAGTACATACTCGTGATCGTGGACGATTACTCGCGATACACATGGGTCAAGTTTCTACGTTAAAAGGATGAGACACCTGATATTCTCATCACATTCCTAAAGACGACCCAGGTGAATCTGAAGAAACCGGTCAAGTTTCTACGAACAGATAACGGCACAGAGTTCAAGAACAATAAAGTTGAAGAATATCTCGAATCTGTCGGGATTTCACATCAATACTCTGTTGCTCGGACGCCTCAACAAAATGGAGTGGTTGAAAGAAGAAATCGAACGCTAGTCGAGGCTGCTCGTACTATGCTAAGTCAATCAGACTTACCTCTATTTTTGTGGGCAGAAGCTGTTTCGACCGCGTGCTACACACAGAATCGATCCATGGTACATCGAAGGTTCAAGAAGACTCCTTATGCGTTAATCAACAACCGAACACCGACAATCAAATATTTCCATATATTTGGGTGTAAGTGTTTCGTGCTAAACGATAGGGAGAATCTTAACAAGTTCAGCGCTAAGGCGGATGAAGGGATCTTCATTGGATATTCCTCGACATCAACTGCATTCCGAGTTTATCTGAAGAAGTCAAGAACGGTGATTGAAAGCATCAACGTCACCTTTGATGAAGAAATGGCTTCCGAACAACAACGTTCAGAACCCGTTATAACCGGAGTACTAGCTTCTGGGCAACTCAGTCCAGGACCTACGTCTCAACAGAATAAATCAGATGAAGCATCAACTTCTACTAACCATTTATCTGATTTAGATTTATTATTTCAATTGTTTTATGATGAATTTCTTGGATCTAATGTGAAGAAATCTGTTGTGGTTGACAGGATGGAAGACTTAACGACTACTCATCCAACCAGTTCAGATGACTCTATTGAATCAAACTCCCCGATTCAACAAGAAATTACAATTCAAATGCCGACTCCAACAGTTGAAGAAGTGACAAATGATAAAGAGACAGAAGTAGCTGAAACAGTAGGAGATTCTGTACAGATCAATCTACAGCCAGAACAAGTTGTACCTGCTGAGCCTTCTGAACCTGCCACTTCAACTGAAACCATCATTCCTCCTGAACAATCAGAAGAAGGTACAAGTGGATTTGTAGATGATACCACTGACATACAATCATCTAATCCACTGCCTCATGAACATAAATGGACCAAAGAGCACCCGCTAAGCCAGATTATTGGCGATCCATCAAAACCGGTGCAAACTAGGTCAGCATCAATGAACATGTGCATGCATGACTCCTTTCTGAGTAAGTTCGAGCCAACAAGAGTATCAGAGGCACTTGTTGATCCAGAATGGGTAATCTCAATGCAAGAAGAGCTAAATCAGTTCGATGCACTTCAATTCTGGAGACTCGTACTAAAGCCTAAAGGTAAAACCATTATAGGTACGAAGTGGATTTTCAAGATAAAGAAAGACGAAGGTGGTACCGTTATCCAAAACAAGGCAAGACTAGTAGCCAAAGGATACAGACAAGAGGAAGGAATCGACTATGACGAGACATATACTCTTGTGGCGCGATTAGAGGCAATCAGAATGTTTCTAGCCTACGCAGCCCACAAGAACTTCACGGTCTTTCAAATAGACGTGAAGACAGCATTCCTAAATGGAATTCTGAAGGAGGAAGTCTACGTCTCTCAGCCAGAGGGTTTTGTCAATCAATAGAAGCCAGATCACGTTTACATTCTCGACAAAGCACTCTACGGTCTGAAACAAGCACCTCGAGTCTGGTATGATGTCCTTTCCACTTTTCTAGTCAAGTTTGGGTTTTCAAAAGGTACGGTGGATACCACTTTGTTTATCAAAAAGGAAAAAGGCGATATCATTTTAATTCAAATCTATGTAGATGATATTATCTTTGGCTCTACAAATCCGAAGTACTGTAAGAATTTTGCAAACCTTATGGTGTCTAGATTTCAGATTGAATTTGATGGAAGAGATGAATTTCTTTGTTGGTTTACAAGTAAAACAATTTTCATCGGGTATTTTTATCAATCAATCAAAATACATTAGGGATATTCTTCGGAAGTTCCAAATGGAAAATTCAAAACCGATTGGTACCCCAATGGCACCAGGTACTAAAATTGGCACTGATCCTTCGGGAAAGGCTGTTGATGTTAGGACTTATCGAGGGATGATAGGTTCTTTAATGTATCTTACTTCTAGTAGGCCAGATATAATGTTTTCAACATGCTTATGTGCACGATATCAGGCCAATCCTAAAGAAATCCATTTGTCTGCTGTGAAGCGCATATTTAGGTATCTGAAGGGCACTGCAGATCTTGGTCTGTGGTATCCTAAAGATACTAGTTTTGAACTAACAGCCTACACAGATGCAGATCATGTAGGTTGTATGTTAGACAGGAAGAGCACGTCGGGACATGTACAGTTCCTCGGTGACAAACTAGTCAGTTGGGCATCGAAGAAGCAACTTTGTGTTTCAACCTCCACGGCCGAAGCGGAATATGTAGCTGCTGCTAGCTGTTGTTCTCAGGTCTTATGGATGAGAACTCAATTGCGCGACTACGGTTTCCACTTCAACAAAATCCCGATATACTGTGACTCCAAGAGCGTCATCGCAATAACAGTGAATCCTGTTCAACACACCAAGACAAAACACATAGACGTCAGGTATCATTTCATTAAAGATCATGTTGAAAAAGGAACAATTGAACTTTTCTTTGTAAAAACTGATTATCAACTTGCCGATTTGTTCACCAAACCCTTAAATGAAAAGAGGTTCAACTTTCTTATCTCTAAGCTTGGTATGCTAAATCTTAAAATCTAATCAGTAGTTACCTATAAAAGTTTTCTAAATTCTTAACTCTGATTGATATCTGCAATTTTATATTCTGTTCATAATCCAAGGGGGAGAATGAGAAGAAATTGACAAGTGGTCAATATTACTTCGAGGGGGAGCTCATAAAATTTTGCATGTACCTTTTAATGCCAAATTTTTTTTGTAATGCAAGAATTTAGGGGGAGCTCTTCAAGATAAAAGGGGAGTACGGATATGACTTCTGATTATTTCTGATCAGAACTCGTACTTTAAAAGTTTTACTGCTTTTTGTCTTTTCAATTTAAGGGAATAAATTTTACTTTGACTTGACATAAGACTTTTGCCGAATTTTTGAGAGAAGCTTACAAGTTCATATGTTTATGACTTAAAGCTTAGCTTCATGAGATGGAAGATCGTACGTAGAGGTATTATTCTAAATCTTAATCTCATATATGGTTGAAAGAAGGACAACTTTCAATCATTGGAAAACATTGTTTTTAATGTTCAAACCACTTCCTGATTTTTCAACAGATTTTATATTTTAAGAGTGTATTTTAAATGTTTTCATGAACTAAATTGTGCTTTAACTGAAATAGTTAAACCAATCTGAGCATCACATGCATCATAGGAAAACAAGAATCATTGTGCTAGGAATTAACACAACTTCTATGGAATCACCTTAACCAGTGATTTCTACCCAAGAAGTTAATCCTTAGTGATTGAGTGTGAGAAGAGAAAAAGAAATGAGTGTGATTAGAGAAAGATTAATGTTTAAAAGAAAGAGCGTGTGAGAACAGAGTTAAAAGAATATCACAACTCTGCACCAACTTTTTCTGAGCCGGGCAGCCACATTTCTAATGTTTCACAATTCTTTGGTGAACATTATTGAAACAGGCAACTAGCCCATGCCAACTCTTGATCAAACCACACTATCTACTCATTTTCTTCTCAACAAGAAAGTGTTTCACATTTTCTAAGGGGATGCAGCACATTTGCTATCTGATTTTCATTTGGAAAATCTGGATATTGAAAAGAAGGAAGTCTGCCCCACCTTCGCACTTCAATCATGCACATTGAGTCTGTGTTAAACTTACTGTTGTCTCAGTGGTTTACACAATTTTGAGCCAATAAGCAATCATCAAGTTCTTAATTCTTTCTAACACAAGCACGAACACACAAGGAATTTGTTTCTTTGTCATAATGTTTATAGAAATAACCTTTGTGGTGTTTCGATGATTAAATGGAAGCCCTGGGGGAGTCAACATCAAACAGCTCCTTTCCAATGTGTATTTGTTACACACAGTGACTTAGTGTTACTGACAGGCATGTTAACTGATTCATTAGTTGATTCAGGTGTGACACGACTATTTTGTCTGGATTTGAAAAGATCTGGATGGATATTTATTGAATTGACGGATCAGTGGCTCCAAGTGTTTGACATTTCTTACAAAAAGTTTTGATGAAGTCCTTGCACTTAACATCAAAAAGGGGGAGAATAACTACAAAAGAAATGGCAAAGATCACATGTTTCAAGAATCACGTCCACTCTTCAAAAAGGGGAGATTGTTAGAAAAGACATGCTGATTTCAGAGCTAGAGAAAGAGATTGCATCTTCTGAGCTGAACAAGAAGACTGAATTGCTAAAATCATTTTCGTAATGATCTTGATCCAAAGGGGGAGATTGTTAAGACACAGTCTCATTGGATTCAATATCATCCAATCTGAAGATCGCAATCTGAAGCTAAAGTCGGAACGTCGACTCTCAATATTAAAGTCTATGTCTATTTGTAATAAATGTCAAAGTAATCAATGTATTTGTTTATGATTGTAAAAGTTAACTTAATATCTAGTTTGTTAGATATTAGTTAACTTAGGTAACTTAGTTAGTTAAGTTAGTTTCTAGTTTGTTTGATATTATCTAGGATAATATCTAGATATTAAAGTATCTAGATATTAAGTTAGGTAGTGCGTAAAACACACCAAGTTAGATTAGTTGTGTATCTCTAGTATCTCTTTTAGATCATATCATAATTCACACATACAAACACACACTTAAAGGTGTAAAAGAGAGAAAAACAGAGAACACAAATCCAAGCTTAAAATCGATCAACCTTGTAACTCGTTTGTTATAATCAATACAGGTTGGTAATCATTTTGTGTTGTTATTCTATAAAACTTGATAGTATTGTTGGACCAACAGTGGGGCAGACTTCCTTCTTTTCAATATCCAGATTTTCCAAATGAAAATCAGATAGCAAATGTGTTGCATCCCTTTTGAAAATGTGAAACACTTTCTATTTGAGTAGAAAATGAGTAGTCGGTGAGGTTTGATCAAGAGTTGGCATGGGCTAGTTTCCTATTTCAATAATGATCACCAAAGAACTGTGAAACACTAGAAATGTGTTTGCCCGGCTCAGAAAAAGTTGGTGCAGAGTTGTGATATTCTTTTAACTCTGTTCTCACACGCTCTTTCTTTTAAACGTTTTGCTTACTCTAATCACACTCATTTCTTTTCGTTTCTCACACTCAATCACTAAGGATTAACTTATTGGGTAGAAATCACTGGTTAAGGTGATTCCATTGAAGTTGTGTTAATTCCTAGCACAATGATTCTTGTTTTCCTATGATGCACATGATGCTCAAATTGGTTTAACTATTTCAGTTAAAGCACAATGAAATTTTGAAAACATTTAAAGTCCCACTTCCAAAATATAAAATGTGTTGAAAAATCGGGAAGTGGTTTGAACATTAAAAACAATGTTTTCCAATGATTGAAAGTTGTCCTTCTTTCAACCATATATGAGATTAAGATAAAGGATTGTACCTTTACGTTCGATCTTACATCTCATGAAGCTAAGCTTAAAGTCATAAACATATGAACTTGTAAGCATCTCTCAAAAATTCTGCAAAAGTCTTATGTCAAGTCAAAGTAAAATTTATTCACTTAAATTGAAAAGACAAAAAGCAGTAAAACTTTTTAAAGTACGAGTTATGATCAAAAATAATCAGAAGTCATATCCGTACTCCCCTTTTGTCTTGAAGAGCTCCCCCTAAATTCTTGCATTTACAAAAAATTTGGCATTAAAAGGTACATGCAAAAATTTTATGAGCTCCCCCTCGAAGTAATATTGACCACTTGTCAATTTCTTCTCATACTCCCCCTTGGATCATGAACAGAATATAGAAGTGCAGATATCAATCAGAGTTAAGAATGAAGAAATGATGAAAAAGTATACAATTAGAAAACTTTGATAGGTAATTACTGGTTATACCTTGAGATTTAGCATACCAAGCTTAGAGATAAGAAAGGTAAACCTCTTTTCGTCTAAAGGTTTGGTAAACAAATCGGCTAGTTGATAATCAGTTTTTACAAAGAAAAGTTCAATTGTTCCTTTTTCAACATGATCTTTAATAAAATGATACCTGACGTCTATGTGCTTAGTCTTGGTGTGTTGAACAGGATTCGCTGATATTGCGATGGCGCTCTTGGAGTCACAGTATATCGGGATCTTGTTGAAGTGGAAACCGTAGTCGCGCAATTGAGTTCTCATCCATAAGACCTGAGAACAGCAGCTAGCAGCAGCTACATATTCTGCTTCGGTCGTGGAAGTTCAAACACAAAGTTGCTTCTTCGATGCCCAACTTACAAGTTTGTCACCGAGGAACTGTACATGTCCTGACGTGCTCTTCCTGTCTAACATACAACCAGCATGATATGCATCTGTGTAAGCTGTTAGTTTGAAACTAGTATCTTTAGGATACCACAGACCAAGATCTGCAGTGCCCTTCAGATACCTAAATATGCGCTTTACAGCAGACATATGGATTTCTTTAGGATTGGCCTGATATCGTGCACATAAGCATGTTGAGAACATTATATCTGGCCTACTAGAAGTAAGATACATTAAAGAACCTATCATCCCTCGATAAGTCCTAACATCAACAACCTTTCCCGAAGGATCGGTGCCAATCTTAGTACCTGGTGCCATTGGGGTACCAATCGGTTTTGAATTTTCCATTTGGAACTTCCGAAGAATATCCATAATGTATTTTGATTGATTGATAAAAATCCCCGTAGAAAACTGTTTGACTTGTAATCCGAGAAAGAAATTCATCTCTCCCATCAAATTCATCTGAAATCTAGACACCATAAGGTTTGAAAAATTCTTACAGTAATTAGGATTTGTAGAGCCAAAAATAATATCATCTACATAGATTTGAATTAAAATGATATCGGCTTTTTCCTTTTTGATAAACAAAGTGGTATCTACCGTTCCTTTTGAAAAACCAGACTTGACTAGAAAATTGGAAAGGACATCATACCAGGCTCGAGGAGCTTGTTTCAGACCGTAGAGTGTTTTGTCGAGAATGTAGACGTGATTCGGCTTCTCTTGATTGACAAAACCTTCTGGCTGAGAGACGTAGACTTCTTCCTTTAGAATTCTATTCAGGAATGCTGTCTTCACGTCCATTTGAAAGACCGTGAAGTTCTTGTGGGCTGCGTAGGCTAGAAACATTCTAATTGCCTCTAATCGCGCCACAGGAGCATATGTCTCGTCATAGTCGATTCCTTCCTCTTGTCTGTATCCTTTGGCTACTAGTCTTGCCTTGTTTCGGATAACGGTACCATCTTCGTCTTTCTTTATCTTGAAAACCCATTTCGTACCTATTATTGCTTTACCTTGAGGTTTCGGTACGAGTCTCTAGACTTTAAGTGCATTGAACCGATTCAGTTCTTCTTGCATTGATATCACCCATTCTGGATCAGCAAGTACCTCTGATACGCGTGTTGGCTCGAACTTGCTCAGAAAGGAGTCATGCATGCACATGTTGAGTGATGCTGACCTAGTTTGCACCGGTTTTGATGGATCGCCAATGATCTAGATTATCGGGTGCTCTTTGGTCCATTTATGTTCATGAGGCAGTGGATTATATGAATGTATGTCAGTTGTATCATCTATAAATCCACTTGTACCTTCTTCAGCTTGTTCAGGAGGAATGATGATTGCAGTTGAAGTGGTAGGTTCAGAAAGCTCAGCAGGCACAGCTTGTTCCGGCTGTGGATGGATCTGTACAGAACATCCTACTGGTTCAGCTACTTCTGTCTCTTCATCACATGGAACTTCTTCAACTGTTGGAGTCGGCATTTGAATTGGAACTTCTTGTTGAATCGGGGCGTTGGATTCAATAGGAACATCTGAACTGGTTGGATGAGTAGTCATTAAGTCTTCCATCCTGTCAACCATAACAGATTTCTTTACATTAGATCCAAGAAATTCATCATAAAATAAATCAAATAATAAATCTAAATTAGATAAATGGTTAGTAGAAGTTGATGCTTCATCTGATTTATTCTGTTGAAACGCAAGTTCTGGGCTGAGTTGCCCAGAAGCTAGTACGCCGGTTTTAACGGGTTCTGAACTGTGTTGTTCGGAAGCCATCTCTTCATCAAACGTGACGTTGATGCTTTCAATCACCGTCTTTGACTTCTTTAGATAAACATGGAATGCAGTTGATGTCGAGGAATAACCAATGAAGATCCCTTCGTCCGCCTTGGCACTGAACTTGTTGAGACTCTCCCTATCGTTTAGAACGAAACACTTACACCCAAATATATGGAAATATTTGATTGTCGGTGTTCGGTTGTTGATTAACGCATAAGGAGTCTTCTTGAATCTGCGATGTACCATGGAGCGATTCTGTGTGTAGCACGCGGTCGATACAGCTTCTGCCCACAAAAATAGAGGTAAGTCTGATTGACTTAGCATAGTACGAGCAGCCTCGACTAGCGTTCGATTTCTTCTTTCGACCACTCCATTTTGTTGAGGCGTACGAGCAGCAGAGTATTGATGTGAAATCCCGACATATTCGAGAAATTCTTCAACCTTTTGGTTCTTGAACTCTGTGTCGTTGTCTGTTCTTAGAAATTTGACCGGTTTCTGCAGATTCACCTGGGTCGTCTTTAGGAATGTGATGAGAACATCTGGTGTCTCATCCTTTGAACGTAGAAACTTGACCCATGTGTATCGCGAGTAATCGTCCACGATCACGAGTATGTACTTCTTTCCGCTTAGACTCTGAGTTCGCATCGGACCGCATAAGTCCATATGCAAAAACTTTAACGGAGCGCTTGTACTTAGTTCAAGTTTTGGTTTATGTCAGGATCGAATTCTCAACAAGAATTATGAATACTCAGAAACAATATCAAAGAAGTTGCGGAATAACACTTTGATATTCAATGTAACAGTAAACAAACAGTGAGTATGATTAACAACTTGTAAACTTGTATTGAATGATTAAAATCACAAGATTACACACACAACCTCAATCTTGAATAACAGACTCTTTCAAGACGAATTCTACTTCTCTAGAATTAGGAACTATGCCTTGAGGTTGATTTTCTCTCTAGAATAAAACTTAGAATGAATAATAAATTATTCTAAACTATTCTATCAATTCTATACATATACTGAAGATAACAGATAATTACAATTAATAAAATATCTTCAGAATATCTTCCATGAATATCTTCAGTATATCCAGCTGTCACTCTTGTAATTCTAATCTCCATCTCATAAGCAGCATTAATCATCTTGGAAGTATTAACTCAGTCTTGGCAGCATTAACCACTAAGCAGCACTAACCTCTAGCAGTACTAACTAGCTAAGCAGTACTAACTTTGATCAAGCAGCACTAACTTTGACTAGCAGTATTAATTCTACTAGAAGTAGTAATACCTAGCAGTATTAACTTTTGAAGTCCTCTAGCAGTAGTAATTCTGAAATAGCAGCATTAACCATACTTAAGCTTTTCTTCAGTTCCCAACAGTTTATGAGGTGCCCTCTTCATCTTTCCCTTTTCACATGCTGCACAAAGATGTTCTCTTTCATATTTGAGCGCTGGAAGTCCTTTGACGATCTTTCCACTGACCAGATTGTTGATGTACCTGAAGTTGAGGTGAGAGAGCCTTCGATGCCATAGCCAACTTTGTTGCTTCGAGGCTTTCGTCAGTAGACAAACCTGCTTGTCAGTCTGGATTTTTGACAAGTTAATTGTGTAGAGGTCTGACTTTCTTGTGCCGACTAAGAGTTCCTCGCCTTCTTCAGTGCGAACTGAACACGTCTTGGCTTTGAAATTGACCTCTAAGCTTTTGTCACAGAACTGACCAATACTGAACAGGTTGTGCCGTAAGCCTTCAACATAGCTCACCTTCTTGATCGTGACATTGTCATGTTGTACATCACCATATCCCATTATTGGAGAAAACTGGTCGTTGCCGAATCTGACTGATCCGCAATATTTCTCTTTAAAATTGGACAGCATATCTTTTTGTCCAGTCATATGCTTGGAGCATCCGCTATCCAAGTAACACATATGACGGATCTGCACAAGAGAAATAATGAAACAATTGATTTAAATAGTCTTAAAACAAAGATGGAATTAAGACTCTTGAGCATTGAGGAGCGGGTCTTGAACTAAAGTGTTCAAAATCCATATTCTCTTTGAGGAACGAGTCCTAGAGTGTTTTGTCTAGAAGTCATATCTGTAAGCTCCCTTTTTAAACTTGGTGTGCCTGCAACACAGATTTATCCTTAGGTACCCACTGGAATTTGGGTCCTACTGTGTTAGCACAAGATTTTGGTACCCATTTGAAATTGGGTCCTCTTTTCTTTTGAAATGCATTTGAAAAATTAGAATGAGATGAATGCACATGATAATTGCCAAACCAATCTTCAGAATCTTGACAAGAAGTAGAAACATGTTTATCATAAATAGAAGACTTTCTAGCAGATAAAGATAACTGAAATAATTGCTTCATTGTATATTGTTTACGAGAAACAACAAGTTTTGAGTTCAAAATAGCAACATCAGCAATTAGGACATCTTTACTAGGCGAAGTCTTACTACAATTAACACTACAAAACAATTTAACGGCCTTGTCAAGCTTCTGTTTCGGTTGCCACAGAGATTTAACTTCTGGCCTTTGCTTGCTCAGATCTGAAACATGTGAAACTGTTGAGTTAGACTTTTGAGCACCAAACGAATGCTTCTTCTTCGGATGACCAGTAGTGTTCGGTTTCTATGAATGCTTAGATGTAATCTTACCTTTAGCATTTTTAGCTTTCACAGAGACTGAGTTATCAACTTTCGTTGATTTTGCACTGTTAACAGGCATACTGGTTTTTCCTAGAGATTTCTTAACAAAAGATGAATGGTTAGGAAGTTTTGCATTAAAGTCAAATTGATTAGAACAATCATCTAAACCACCGTCAGTGTTCAGAAAATCAAACCCTTTATTTTCTAAACCAAACATATCCTCAGAGTTTGAAGCCTTGGAAATAATAACAGTTTTGAACACAGTTGAAAAAACATTTTGTTCAATATTCATTATAAGTCTTTCATCTGTTAAAAAATTCTCGAGTTCAGAAATTTTACTTTCTAAAACAAGAGGAGGGACATATAGTTTACCTTGAATAGGCTTCGCCTCCATTTCTTTTTCAGAATAACTTTGAAAGAAATCACTTGAAAGAGTTTTATTCTTTTGATATATTGGATTTTCATTATAACTATTATTCATCTTTGCATAATAAAATGGAAGATGAACTTTAGATGATTTCAACCGTTTTTCAGTTTCGTTGGCTTCATCCTTTTCAGATAGTTTAGTCCAGAAAGTTTTAAACTCAAGGATTCGTCGAGCTAATTTCATTGAAAGATGATCATAAAGTGCAGGCACTTCAAACATTCCTTTTTGAAGACAGTGAGGATTCTTATAACCGATTCCCCATCTCTCTATTTCCTCTTTGGGTTTGTTCAGATGAATAGTCTGTTCAGTTTGACCCATTTTGTATAACTTCTCTTCCAAACTTTTTAATTTACCAAGTAAAGAAAAGTTTTCTTTGGTACAAGAAGAATGCAATTTTGTAAGCTCATATATATCAATCTCACTTTTTGTCAGTTTAGTCTTGAGTTCAGAATTCTCTTTAAGAATTATTGTCTTTTCCTTTGCGTTGGTGTCATTATCTCTATGTAAAACCTCAACCAATACTTTCTTCTCAGCAATTTCATTGCTAAGTTTCTGTATTAGTTGGTTTTTGTCAGTTATAACACCATTTTCTTGCTCAAGATTCGACTCTAACTCTTGTTGTTTTAAAATCATGGCATGCATTTTATTCATGAAATCTGAATACGATAAATCACATACCTCCTCTTCTTTATCATCTGAATCAGCTTCAGCATCTGATTCTTGCTTTCCCATCAAGCACATGTTGACGGCTTCATCTCTCTCTTCTTCCTCGTCTGAATGATCAAGCCAGTATTCGTCTTCAGCCATCAGTGCCTTACCAGTCTCCTGTTGCTTTGCAAGAAGCATCTTGTTCTTGTAATAGTCGGAGTTTCTGACTTTTGGTCTTCGACAGTCTCTGGCATAGTGACCTGTTTTGCCACAGTTGTAGCACGTTGGTCGTTCTGTCTGACTGGATCCTTTAGCTTTAAACTTTCTCTCTTCTGGTTTCCTCTCCTCTATTCTCTTTCCTTCAGACTGATATCTTCTCTCTTTAGGTTTCCTCTCCTCTGTTCTTTTTCCTTCAAATCTCTTTCCTTCATATCTACTTCCTTCAACCCTTTCCTTGTGGATGTAGTTGTTCGGACCAGAAGAATATCTATGACTGTTTGAACTTGGCTTCGTGTAGAACTTTTTCTGAAAAGCATTTGACAGCAGAATCATTGCTTGCTTCAGTTGTTCATTTTCATCCAAGTCAGAGTTTGCATATCCTTCATCTTCTTCTGATTCATACACAATTGTCTTGTTTTTCTTCTTCCTGACAACAAGAGCAACTGTGTCTTCAACTGTCTTTCCTTTTTGCCTCTTCTCATCTAGAATTTCATCCACCTCTTCTTCATTTTATCTGAGGGTTTCATACACCTCATGAAGTGGAATCTCATTCAGATCCTTGATCTGCTTCATCTGTCTGGCAAATCTTTTCCATTCCGGTTGTAGAATACTCAGGAATTTGACGTTCAGCTCAATTTGAGATTTGTGGACCTTGTTCTTGCTTAGTTCGTTCAGCAAAGTCACAAACCTGTCATAAGTTTCTTCTAAAGTTTCTTCTAAAGTTTCTCCCACTCTGCCTCTAAATTCTTCATAATTATTTAGGCAGTTGGAGATTTTAAGCTGATTCCCAACCTTTGAACCCAACATCATCTTCTCAAGCTGATCCCACATTTCTTTGCCGGAGGCCTTGTAGCTGTCAATCTTTACATAGATTTCGTTTGGAATTCCTTGTAGAATGTATGACTTAGCTAATCTGTCGCCTTTAGCTCTTCTGAGGTTATCATCTTCTAGTTCATGATACTTAAGTTCAACCTGAGTCGGCACTGTTCCAACCAAACGAGTCGTCATAACTGGTTTCATAACCCCTTCTTCTATAGATTTCCTGATGAAATCACCCAGCTCATGTCTGTCAACAAAGTTCAGGAACCTATCTTTCCACTGTTCGTATTCTCCTTTAAAGAGAACTGGTGGCTTGGAGTCAGTTTCGATTGCAAGGGATTCTCTGGATGTCATTCTGATGAAAAATTCTAAGTATGGAAAAACTTTGCGTTTTGAGAAGGTTTGCGCGAGAGGTTGATTACGCAAATTGAGGTTTGCGTGTCAAGTGGGTTGCGCAAACTTGTGTTTGCGTATGACGTGGGTTGCGCAAAGTGAACTTTGTGTTTCAAATTGGATGCGCAAAGTGAGCTTTGCGTTTCAAGTTGGATGCGCAAAGTGAGCTTTGCGTGAAGAGTTGATCACTTGAAATGAGGTTTGCGTTTCCTTCTTGTTGCGAGAAGTGAAGTTTGCGTAAGCTTGTTGGTCGCGAGAAGTGGACTTTGCGTGATGCGAGTGTTGCGCAAAGTATGGTTTGCGTATCACGTTGGTAGCACAAAGTAAGCTTTGCGTATCACGTTGGTAGCGCAAAGTGGACTTTGCGTGTTGAGTTGGTTGCGCAAAGTGTGTTACGCAAAGTGAGCTTTGCGTGAGTTCGTCCCTTGGTTTGCGTAAGTTCGTCCTGTACTTCGAAAATGAACTAAAAACTTGTTTCTTCGTCGATTAGCAGTACTAAACTCTACCAATATGTCTAAAAACACTTCTAGAATAGATTGTGACCACTTGATCTCGATAAAAATCACTTTTTGAAGAACAAATCGATAGCACAGTAACTTTTAGAAACTCGAACATAGACCACTAAATCACCAAAATGGAACTCGATTAAAGCTTTTTACTGAAATTAAACCAACACAACTCGATCTAGCAACCTAATCGATCAGAACTTGATCGATTTTAACACCTAAAACACCTTAAAATCTCGAAATCGATTTTCAAATGAAGAACAGAGTGACACAGAGTCGGTTTTTCTTAAAAAAACTTGATTTTGATCTTAATCAGGCTCTGATACCAATTGTCGGTCCACAATACTATATCAAGTTTTATAGAAAACAACAACACTATATGATTACCAACCTGTGTTGATTAATAGAAATGGTTACAAGGTTGATCGATTCAAGCTCTAGATTGTGTACTCTGTTTTTCTCTCTTTTACACCTTTTAGTGTGTTTTCTTATGTGTCGATATATCTGATCTCAGAGAGTTGTTGAGAGATACACAATATCTAACTAATGTGTGTCTAACACACTTCCTACAACTTGCAATAATATCTAGATTTAATATCTAGATATTATTTCTAAATAATATCTATTACAAAGATATTAAATAACTAACTATAATAAACTAACTAAACTAATAACTAACTAACTAGATTAATTACTTAAACAATAACAATACTTTGATTACTTTGACATTTATTACAAATAAACATATACTTTAATATCGAGAGTCGACGTTCCGGCTTTAGCTTCAGATTGCGATCTTCAGATTGGATGATCTTGAATCCAATAGATATGTGATCTAACAACCTGCATCGGGATCACCAAGAATTTGATCTATAGGGTGATCTCTGGTCCATCGCTGAGCAGGAGCATGATCTCTCATTTCAAAGGTTGGATCAACAATGGGAATGTTCACAGATGAAGAAGCTTGAGGTTTATCAGCGATTAGCTGTTGAGTGTCAGACATACCATTGTTTTCTGAGAGAGGTTTAGATGAGGATGGGTCTGATGGAAGAAGTGTGTTTAGAGGCTCTTCTGAAACCCATGAGTTGGATTCAGCGTTAGGATGTATGATGTTTGGATCATCATCAGTAGTAGGATGATTTGTTTGTTGATGGTTTGAGAAGAAAGGTTCTGTTTCTTTGTAGTGAGAAAACATCCAAGCATTTAACTCTTCATTGTCAGCGATTGGTTTAGATTTCGCTGAGCGAGTTTCATCAAAAGTGACATGAATTGTTTCTTCCACAGATTGTGTTCTCTTGTTGAAAACTATGTAGGCTTTGGAGATGGAGGAATATCCTAGAAATATTCCATCATTAGCTTTTGGGTCGAACTTTCCAAGCTGATCTTTGTTGTTTAAGATAAAGCACTGACAACCAAAGATATGAAGAAAGCTGATAGAAGGCTTTCTTCCATGAAAAAGTTTATAAGTTGTCTTTCGAAATCGCTTTACTATCAGCGATCTGTTTTGAGTAAAACATGCAGTGTTTACAGCTTCAGCCCAAAATTGAGTAGGGAGGTGAGAATCGCTGAGCATTGATCTAGCAGCTTCAATGATCGTTCTGTTTCTTCTTTCAGCGACTCCGTTTTGCTGAGGTGTTCTCACTGAAGAGAAGTTATGAGAGATTCTCTTGTTCTCAAAAAAATGTTCAAAGAACTGTTTTTGAATTCAGTTCCATGATCACTTCTTATTGAACGAACAGTGAGATTATTCAGCACTTCCATCTTTTTAACAAAAGATATTAGTTCTTCTGGAGTATCACTCTTGCAGCGAAGAAAGATAACCCAGGTGTAGCGAGAGTATTCATCTACAATGACAAGCATATATTTCTTTCCAGCTATTGATTGGATGTTGACAGGGACAAACAGATCCATATGTAAGAGCTGAAGAGGACTTGTCACTGAGGAAACTTGTTTAGACTTGAAACTAGCTTTTGTTTGTTTTCCTTTTTCACATGCAGAGCAAAGAGATTCTTTAGCATATGAGTGCTGAGGAAGACCAGAAACCAGTTCCTTAGAAGAGAGAGAATTCAGGGTTTTGAAATTTAGATGAGAGAGCCTTTTGTGCCATAGCCAGTTGACATCAGAAGAGGCTTTAGAGAGAAAACATACGTTTTCAGTGATAGTAGAGTACATATCTATTACATAGACATTTTCTCTTCGATAACCACTGAGAGCAAGTTTTCCTTTCTCATTAACCACTGAACATGTTTTCTTGGAAAAGCGAACTTCATAGTCTTTATCACATAGCTGACTGATGCTCAGAAGATTGTACTTCAGTCCATCTACATAAGCGACTCTTATGAAGGTAGTTGTCCCATTGCTGAGGACACCAAACCCTCGGGTATATCCTTTTCCATTTCCACCGAAGGTCACAGAGGGACCTTTCTCTTCCTTGTATTCAGTGAGCAGGTCTTTTTGTCCAGTCATATGACGAGAACATCCACTATCGAGATATCAGATGCCCTTTGATCCCTGCACACATAAGGAAGATTAAGCTTTGTTTTGTACCCACTTTTCAATGGGTCCTTTGGGGTTAGTGGAGATGGAAGGTTCAGCAATCTTCACAGCAGATGAAGATTCAGATTCAGTGGTAATCTTCACTTTGGTTAATTTCTTAACCTTAGTGGTATTCTTCACCTTGGTCAAATTTTCATCTTTGATGACCTTCTCAACCTTGGAGGCATTCATCTTCACTTTGGCTGATTTATCAGCTTTAGTGGCAGTTGGACATTTGCTTGCAATATGGTCAGTAAATCCACAGTGATAGCATTTTCTATATTTGAAAGTGGTTTTAGGACCAGAAGAGAGAGGTTTTGAGAATTTAAGATGAGAGGGGCCAGGTCCAAGAATGCTTTTAGCATGAGATCTGGGAGGAATTTTGATTTCTTCAGATCTCTTAGGCTTGAGATCAATCTTTAGCTTTGGAGAACAGAGATCAAAGATTTCTATCACAGAGCTAGAGGATTGATTCGCTGAAGGTTTAGAGGGAACTTTCAGCTTTGCTTTCTTGGAAGCCTTCTGAGGACGAAGAATGGATTTTTCTTTATCCGCAGACTTAGAGCCTTTGGATTTTTCCTCACGGATATAATTAGAAGAAGAAGGATAAAATTGATTATAAGAAGTGTCAAAGATAGAAGTGACAAATGTTCCAAACTTAAGCATGGAACAGTCTTCTTTAGGCTCATCCTGTGGTTTCCAAAAACCAAGACCGGTTTTATCACCGCCAGGAGTTTGAGCATTTATTATCTCAGTGATCTTGTTGAATAATTGCACCATTTTTCAACAGTAGCCTTTTCTGCTTTTAGAGCAGCGATGTCTTGTTCGCGTTCTATGCTGATGATTTTATTTACAACAACTTGATCTTTCAAACTTTCCTCTAAAAGAGTCAGTTCTTTGATCTTTTCATGGCATTTTTCCAGTTGTTCAGTTAAATCATTGTTTTTGCTTTCAGCTAGAGATTTTCCGTTTAGAACATTGTAAAGATCAATCGTCAGCACATCAACTGCGCGACTTCTCTCTGATTCAGGTAGAGAGGGATTAGTAGAGATAGATACCTGAGATGATATATAGCTCATAGAAGTTTCAGTTGGTTCTTCAACTTCTTCTTTAATCTCAGCCATGAGGCAGAGATTAGCGACTTCTTCTTCATCAGAACTTGATTCTTCAGATTCAGCCCAGTCGTGTTCTTCAGGAATGAGACCTTTACCTTTTCGCTTGTAGCTTTTCAGCTTTTGATATTTTTCTTTCAGCTTTAGGTACTTTTCATCACTGGATCATCTTGAGGTAGAAGGTTTGAAGACTTTCTTCGACCTGCACTCACTTGCAAAGTGTCCAATCTTTTCACAGTTAAAGCAAGTAGCAGTAGCCTTATCAACAGGGGTTGATTTTGGCTTGTCAGTGAGAGAGAGAGGCTTATTTCTTCTGAAATTGCTCTTTCTTGCAAATCTCTTAAAAGAGTTTGTCAAGAGTGCTAAGGACTCATCAAACTTTGAAAGATCAGTGTCTGATAGATCCTCAGATTCAGAATCTAACTCAGTGATGGTGAGAGTAGATCGCTGAGATGGAATTATCTCTGAAGAGACTAAAGCAACAGGAGTGCTTTTGGAGTCTTATCTTTTATAAGATTCTTCTTCAACAGGTTTGATTGCTCATAGTTAAGCAATAATCCATACAAGGTGCTGAGAGAAAGAGAATTTAAGTCTTTTGTCAGCTTGAGACAGATTGAGTAACTGTCCCAGCATTCAGGAAGACATTCTAAGAATTTTGTTAGGACCTCAGAATTAGAATAGGTCCTACCAACGGTTCTTAGATCAATGATTAAGCAGTAACCGCTGATGAACATCAGAGAGATATTCACTCTTACCAGCGATAAAACTTTCATACTGTCTTACCAAGTTAATCTTTTGAGTCTCTTGGATTTCAGTGGTGCCTTCATATTGAACACATATGGTTTCCCACATTTCTTTAGAAGTTTTAAGATGCATGATGGAATGGAAAACTTCATCAGGCAGAGCCATAGAGATAATGGTCTTTGCCCTTGCATCAATACCAACCTTCTTTTTGTCCTCATCACTCCATTGTCTGATTTCCTTAGCAATATAGCGTTCAGGAATAAATGGAGTGGTGGCAGTAGCTGGAACGGCAGCTATGATTTGGACTTGTTCATAGGGTTCGTTTGCTACGTACTCAGGTATAGTGGGATCTGCACCTTCAAGAAATAGCATCATTCGATTTTTCCAGAGAGAGAAGTTATCTCTGCTAAATCGAGGAGGTTTAGAAAGTGAACCATTATCATAGTAGTTTGTGTTTGTGTTAAGTGCCATTTTAGAATAGCAAGGAAGAGAATAAAGCAAGATCTTGTTTATCAGATTAAACAGTCTGCTCTGATACCACTTGTTGGTCTCGGAGGTGCTTAACAAGTTTGTAGAAAAGGGGGGGGGGGGTTGAATACAAACACATAATTTAAAGTTTAATAAATTGTTTATTGATAAATCAAACACAATTTACAAGTCTATTGCGGAATAAGATTAAGTAAGACTCAATCTAAACAAACTTAAGAAAACACTAAGATGGTTGCACAAGAATATAGAGAATGGGGGATTAGAGAATATAGAAAACAAGGGTTTCTATGAAGGTTCAAGAATAGAGCACACTTTCAGATGGAGAGGTGATCTTCCTATTTATACCCTATGCATTAAATGCATGGCAGGGGACTTTACACGTGTCCTTCATTGATAGGCTGAGAGAGTCTGACTTTGGGAGACATGCTTTCGGCCGTAGCATGAACAGTGTAGTTGACAGAGTTGTTGTACGAATTGTGGCAGAGGTATGTCCGTTCTGACACATCGTACTGGTTGTGTAAGGTAAGACAAAAGGAGACTTGAGGCATAAGCTACGTGATCGTTTGATCGCTGAATATCTCTTCCTTCAGAGATACAAAGAAGTTCAGCTATCGCTAAAGCTTTTCCTCATGTTCCTTCGCGTATAAGTAGAGTCATCTTTGCTTCACTGATATCCGCATCAGGTCACTAGTAGAATTGTCTTTGTTCAGTGGCTTTGTCTTCGATTCATCTATGAACATCTGTTGACGCGAGACTTGTCTTCAGGGATTACGTTAACTGTTTACATCAGAAACTATCAGCGATAACTGAACAGACTCAGTCTGATCACTGATAGTGAAACACTAATACATATAAAATGTTTACAAGAAAGGTCATCAGCGATAACTGAACAGACTCAGTCTGATCGCTGATGGTGAAACACTAATACATATTAAAACGTAATTTTCACTAAGTATAAAAGAGGGTCGTTATCAAATCACTGAGAGAGTTTGGATCAACAAAATGTTATAAGAGTACAATCTTAAAAGCAAAAGGAACAAGTGGTTGAAGCCTTATGTTTAACTATAAATAGAATTAGAAATCAAGCATTTGAATTCATACCAAATCATTCTCTCTTAAATTACTACAAGGCTTAAAGTAGAAAATCAAGGAAGAAGAAGAAGAAACTAAGCTAAATCAAAGTAAGTATGTTATGTGATTTAATAAGATACATACATGCTATATGAAATTATTTTATGCATTATGGAAGTTTTGATAGAGATATTTTGATTGTAAAGTTATGATGAGATTTTGATGCATTTTATGATCAAAACATATGATAGCATGTTATGACACGAGCATATGCATTTGTGCATACAAAGCATGAAAGTTTTATACATGTTATGTATGACCATAAATATCCAACGTACGAGATATAGAATGAAGGGACGTCTTGCAAACGGACCTTATGGGGCAGCCTTTTATGGACCCCAGGGTTATTGAACCTCAAGGATGTATGGCATACTTACATGTGAGAAGTGAGATCTCAAAAGAATGTTTTAAGCATGAGCATGATAAATATTTTTCAAGCATTATGAAAGTTGTTTATTCATGAAACCATGACTACTTACTAAGCTTAAAGCTTATATAATTCATGTATGCATCTCAGGGAAGGAGTAAAGAATGACTTCAAAGATTAATAAGAAAATGTTCATTACGAGCTTTTAAATTTAAGTTTCCGCTATGTTTTACTCTGATGTAATAAATGAGACATGTAATAAATAAAATTTTGTTTTGAGTTGGAAGATTTGTATAATTAAAGTAATAATACTCGGACATGGAAATATTTGGACGTTACAAGTTGGTATCAGAGCATTAGCTTATGTGAACTAAAATTTGCCTTAACCTAGGTTAACTTAGACTTAAACTTAAGACTATATGTGTGTGTGTATATATATATATATATCTTCTATCACGGTTATATGTTTTAGATGTCTAGAAAAATCGGAGAAGGTCCGTCTGGCTATGGATGTGGATGGTTGCAAGAATCAACTGATGGAAACCCAATCCCCTATCAAATTTTCCAAAGTCCAACACCAATACCAGCTAATCAGATGAATCCCTACGAAAAAATCGAACCGATTAATACCTCTTTTAATGATGAAGTTTCTGATGCTAATAATAACTTCATGTTCACATATCCATGGGAAGATATAAACCATCAAGAAGAAGAATTTGTGCCTCCGCCACGTATAGCACATCCTCCACCAGAAGTAGTCGCATCAGGTATAATTGGAGAAAATCATCCAACTCGAACTCCTGCTGGTTTGACGTCGACCGATTTAGATGAACTTCTAAACAGGGTGACTGAAAGTAACCACCAATGTGCCATCGCACAATCGGAGGTATATCAGCAACAATGCTATATTTTATCCCTAGAAGAAGAATTGGAGGCAACAAGAAGAAGATTGGAAGAAAATATCCAAATTTTAAATCAAATCCAAACACGGATCAATCACCAACAAGAAGAACTGAGCTATCTTAACGAACTGCTTAACTTCACTAAACTACCGCCACGAGGGTGGAAACCTAAGAAATAGGCTCTCTTTCTCCCTAGTAAAGTAACAATAGAAGATATATAGATGTATCGGATAGATAAAGGATTAAAAAGGGAAAATTTTCTTATTTCCCCAAGTTTTTTACCAACACATCCATATATATATATATATATATATATATATATAAACTAAGAAATTATTCGGCTATGTCTAGAACTTAATAGTTATTAATTTCATTTGTATTTTCTTTAGATGGCAGGTTCGGATTCGGATTTCGACCCATCCGATATTGAAATAGAATATGAAGAAAATAATATTATACCTATGGAAATCAATGCTGAAGAATGGGAAGAAAACGAAGAAATTGACGAGGAGGAAGCCGATGTGGAAGAAGCCGACGAAGAAGAAGCTGAAGAAGAAGACATAAATAGGGAATGGGAAAGATGGATCATAATTAATACCTTACAATAAAGAAATGTGCGCTTAAACCAGGAATTAAAATTCAAGACCCGGACATTCACTACCAAGATAAAAGACAGATGCCTCTTTCTAATTGCACAGGTTAAAGAAGTCTTTAAAGGATGTAGGGCTACTCAAGTTGACTTAGAATGGGATGAAACAGGGATAGTGCATAATAAAGAGTACAAGATCAAATCCCTATCTTACAAAGCATGGCTAAAACATAGATATCCATGTGAAATTCTCGATATTTAAGAAAGCTAGCTTTGGAATATAGGCACTATTAGATATGTGTGGGAAATTTTTGTAAACTCTATTTTCCCAAATTTTGTACGATCCATATATGAAAATTATTCATGATTATATACAAATTTATTTCAGATGAATGAAAGAGACGAAAATGAATGGCTTGAAGAACTTCTTTATGATAGTCCACTATTAGACCTCATCACCTACGAACCAATAAACTATTCGAATCAAGTCCCTTAACCAGTCCAACTAGAAGTTCTAATTCTTGAAATTCTAAATCCAGATGAACAGATGATGCACGAGGGAAATCAAAATAATGTTATAGAAGACTTGAATGAAGAAGATCATTACCAACTCGAGATTCAACCTCAATTCTTTTGGGACGCACCAAAATGGCAAGTATTAGAATTCATACCACCTATGGTCGTTATGAATGAATCACCTGAAGATGCTAGCTCAGGAATTACTACAACAAATGAAGCCCTAATTCCATCAGGATTGAGTCAAGCAGATATCAACACGCTTCTAGATAAACTAACTGAAAGTAATCGTCAAGTCACAATAGCTCAAGAAGAGGTGCACACACAACATAGGTACATTGTGCAATTGGAAAACGAGTTAAAGCTAGCACAAAGAGACACTGAAAGAGCCGGCCGAATACTAGATCAGACTCAAATCCAGCTTAAACATACTCAGGAAGAATTAGCCAGAAGTTACCAAGAAAATTCTTGTTTGGTTAGTGAACTTTTAGGAGATCCTTACATGAGAGGTTTCACGTCTCAAAGAATCCTGAGGGATCGTTACCCTCACTAGTAATAATAAATTTTAGTTTAATCCTAGTAGCATAATTATATAATTATGATGTATCGGGATAAAAAGGGAAAAATTAATATATCCCGAAATTTTGTATAATGCATGTACTATATATATATATTTAAAAAAAGGGAAGGTTATTATATTTATGTGTTCATTTTGTTTCGTAGGATGAATAGAGATGAATCGGAAAATAATTCACCACCAGAGCAAGGAAATAGAATGAGGGCAAATCCACAAGAATCTACCGGAGGAATTGATATAGCCACAGAAATCTCTCGAGGTATCCAAGAAATTTTGCCAAGTATTATAGCTCAAATTCAAAACGCTATGAATCAAAACTCAGAACATGAAGCGGTAGAAAATCAAACAAGGCATGAGCAACATAATGGTCAAACTCATGAATGCGACTATAAAGCTTTTACAAATACTAGTCCATCCACGTTTGAAGGAAAAGGGGGACCGGTAGCTGCCATGAACTGGTTGGATGACATGGAGAGTTGTTTTCAAACATGTCAATGTGCTCCTACTCAACAAGTAAGGTTTTCTTCAACTAAGTTTAAGTTAAATGCCCTTTATTGGTGGAAAACTATACAATCCACAAGAGGCATCGCAGAAGCAGCCACAATGTCATGGGACGAGTTTAAGGATTTGGTCTATAAAAGGTATTGTTCAGATACACGAATAAAAATGATGGAAGAAGAATTCGTAAGGTTAGAACAAGGGAAAAAATCTGTAGAAGACTATGTAGAAACTTTCATAGAAAAATCTCGATTTGCTACCTACTTAGTCGCTACAGAAACTCAAAAGGTGAACCGTTTTCTACTTGGCCTCAGGAAAGATTTACGCAGATTTGTAAATATGTCTCAACCAAAAACTTTCCAAGAGGTTGTGGAACTAGAAACTCTAGCTGAAAAAGATTGTTATGTACCAAACAATTACAAGACCCAAGAGAAAAGAAAGTTTGAGGGTAGAAATTTTAACAATCAATTTAAGAAACTCAAAGATAATAGTATAAGGACATTTGATAGATCTATTTGTCCTAAATGCAAAAAGAATCACCTTGGAGAATGTATGATTGGCAGAAATGTATGTTATCAATGTGGTCAATATGGTCACCTGAGTATGAACTGTCTTGAAAGGAATTGTTACAATTGTGGAGCAACAGGGCATCTTGCAAATAACTGCCCAAAGCCCAAAGGAGTTCAACCACAAAAAACAATACCATGGAGTAGTGGAATCAAGTCAGAAACTGGAAAAGCTAAGGGAAGAATATTCCAAATTACTGTCGAAGAAACAAAAGAAATAACCGATGTGGTGACAGGTATTTTTCTAATCAATAAACAACCTGCTCAAGTATTATTTGATTCAGGAGCAAATAAATCAATGGTATCTACAAAATTTTGCATGAATTTAAATTGGTCATCTAAGAAATTAGATCAGGCCATTGAAATAGAAACAGCAGATGGTAGAATTACCAAGGTAGATAAAGTATATGAAGGTTGCTCAATGGATATAGATGGAAACTATTTTACCATTAAGCTTTTACCAATGCTCCTTAGCACTTTTGATATTGTGGTAGGTATGGATTGGTTGTCTGAAAACCAAGCCCATATAGTTTGTAACAAAAAGATGGTAAAAGTCAATAATAAAGATGGTAAGGAATTAACTATTTACGGTAGTCACAAGGAATATCCCTTCAACCTTATCTCAGTCTTAAAAGCAAGAAAATGCATTCATAAAGGGTGTGAAACCTATTTGGCTTATATAGTGGATGCTAAGAAGGAAAAGAAATTAGGGGAAGACATACCGATCGTATGTGAATACACGGAAGTTTTTCCAAATGATTTACCTGGAATACCACCAGATCGACAAGTAGAATTTCATATTGATTTAGTACCCGGAGCAGTACCCATAGCACGAACACCATACAGACTTGCACCTTCTGAAATGCAAGAGCTTATGAGTCAATTGCAGGAGTTGCTTGATAAAGGATTCATACACCCAAGTTCATCACCATGGGGAGCACCAGTATTGTTTGTTAAAAAGAAAGATGGGACGATGAGAATGTGTATTGATTATTGGGAATTGAATAAAGTCACAATCAATAATAGATATCCCTTGCCCAGAATAGATTATTTGTTTGATCAGTTGCAAGGAGCAAGTTATTTTTCGAAAATAGATTTGCGCTCAGATCTCAGATTTATTGGATTCAATATCATCCAATCTGAAGTTTGGAATCTGAAGCTAAAGCTGAAAAGTCGCTCTCAAGATTAGTCTAATGTTAATTTGTAATAATTGTCAAAGTTAATTATTGTCTTAATTATTGTATTTGGTATTATTCCTAAATATCTAACTAATAGATATTTTAGGATATTATGTTTTAGATATTAGTTTAGATATTATTTCTAGATATTAGTTTGTGAGATATAAAAGGTTATGAGATATTATTATCTCACAACTTCTCATATCTCTCAACTCAGATCATCATCGACCCAATTACTATTCATCAGAGAGAAAACAACAGTGAGCTTCAAAGTATCAACCATTGTAATCGATTGTTGTTAATCAAACAGGTTGGTTTATCTATCTTTGTGTTGTTTGATTATCTGGTAACGATCGTGTTCAAACACACGGACTCACAAATATCATCAATTAAAAATACAAAAGGAAGATATCCCAAAGACAGCATTTCGAACCCGATATGGGCACTATGAATTTTTAGTTATGCCTTTTCGTCTAACTAATGCCCCAGCCGTATTTATGGATCTCATGAATCGGATATGTAAGTCATATCTGGATAAATTCATCATTGTGTTCATAGATGATATCCTCATCTACTCCAAAAGTCAAGAAGAACATGAACAACACTTGAGAATGACATTAGAACTATTAAAGCAAGAAAAGTTTTATGCAAAATTCTCAAAATGCGAATTCTGGATTCGAGAAGTTCAATTCCTAGGTCATCTAATCAATGAAAGAGGTATCATGGTAAACCCAAGTAAAATTGAGTGTATAACGAAGTGGAAAACTCCGCAATCAGCAACTGAAATTCGGAGCTTTCTTGGGTTAGCCGGATACTATCGGAAATTTATCCAAGATTTCTCTAAAATAGCAATTCCCCTTACAACATTGACAAAGAAAACCAGTAAGTTTGAATGGGGATCTTCGCAAGAGAAAGCCTTTCAGACATTAAAAGGCAAACTAAGTAGTGCACAAATTTTAAGTCTGCCAGAAGGGGTTGAAGATTTTGTAGTCTACAGTGATGCATCCAAGCAAGGCTTAAGATGTGTACTCATGCAAAGAAATAAAGTAATTGCTTTTGCATCAAGGCAATTAAAGGACCATGAGACACATTACCCAACACGTGATCTAGAATTAGCAACAATAGTTTTTGCCCTAAAAATCTGGAGGCATTATTTGTATGGTACCAAATGTATATTATATACAGATCATAAAAGTCTCAAGTACTTATTCGACCAGAAAGAGTTAAACATGAGACAAAGACGCTGGATGGAATTGTTAAAAGATTATGATTGTGAAATTAAATATCATCCAGGGAAAGCCAACATCGTGGCAGATGCATTAAGTCGAAAGGAACCCATTAACCCTATTAAGATATGTGCATTAACTATTAAGGCTACTACCAGTATATTGGAGCAAATTGGTCAAGAACAACAAGAAGCTTTAAAAGAAGAAAACCAAAAAGGGGAAAGAATTATCGAACAAATCAAACTTCTAGAAACTGACGAACATGGAATTAAAAGATTTCATGGAAGAATGTGGGTCCCAAAGGTCGGTAAATGTAGAGAAATAATTCTTGATGAAGCACACAAATCTAAGTATTTTGTCCACCCTGGGAGCAATAAGATGTATAAAGACTTAAAAGCCTTATATTGGTGGCCTGGAATGAAAAAGTCCATGGCAAATTATGTCGAGAAATGTCTTACATGTTCAATGGTTAAAATTGAACACTAGAGACCATACGGACTATTACAGCCGTTAGATATTCCTGTTTGGAAGTGGGAAGATATTACTATGGATTTTGTGACAAAATTACCAACAACATTTAAAGGTTCTGATGCCATATGGGTGATTGTTGATCGGTTAACAAAAACAGCACATTTCCTGCCAATAAAGGAGACATATGCACTGAAGAAATTGGCCAAGATCTATATAAACGAAATAGTTTCAAGACATGGAGTGCCTCTATCAATTGTCTCAGATCGAGATAATCGTTTTACTTCAAACTTTTGGAAAAGTTTTCAGAAGGAGTTAGGATCACAAATTAAAATGAGCATAGTATACCATCCTCAAACCGATGGCCAAAGCGAAAGGACGATCCAAACTTTAGAAGATATGTTGCGGGCTTGTGCAATCGATTTAAAAGGAAATTGGGATAGTCACCTACCCCTTATTGAATTTGCCTACAATAACAGCTACCATGGTAGTATACAAGCTGCACCATTTGAAGTTTTATATGGGAGAAAATGCAGAACACCGGTGTGTTGGATGGAAGTCGGCAGAAAACAATTAGCTGGACCTGAAATTATCCAACAAACTGCGGATAAGGTAATTCAAATAAGAGAAAGACTTAAAGCTGCACAAGATAGGCAGAAAAGCTACGCTGACAAAAGAAGGAAACCTATTGAATTTCAGGTAGGAGACAAAGTATTACTAAAAGTATCTCCGTGGAAAGGAGTACTACGTTTTCGCAAAAAGGGTAAATTACGACCACGATATATCGGACCTTACAAGATAGAAAAAAAGGTGGGAGCAGTAGCTTATCAACTTGAATTGCCAAAAGAGCTAATGGGAATACATAATACTTTCCACGTGTCTAATTTGAAGAAATGCCTTGCGAAAGAAGATGTCGTAGTTCCAATTGAAGAAATCTCGGTTGACGACAAACTCAACTTTGTAGAAAAACCCATAGCGATCACTGAACATAAAGTTAAGAAACTTCGAAACAAAGAAGTATCCTTGGTATTAGTCCACTGGGACTGTTGTCATGGATTAGAAGCAACATGGGAAGTTGAATCAGAAATGAAGAATAAGTACCCACATCTTTTTCAGTAAAATTTCGAGGACAAAATTCTTGTAAGAAGGGAAGATTTGTAATACCCTACTTCTATATTAGTTTAATCTTCAAAATCTTAAGCCTTAATTACAAAAAATTTAAGATTTAATTAAAGTCTAAATCTATAAACATATTATCTATTACAAGTGGCAAAACTAATTGATGACAAAGCAAACCTAAGTGATGAATTGCAAGGCTACTTGATGAGTTGTCAAAAACTATTGATGAATTGTCTAAGCTAAGAGATAGAAAGTACAAAAGCATGAGGTGGCAAAAGATAAGTTATAACAAGTACATGACTTGGCAAGACTATGTAATGAATTTGCAAAGCTAAAAATGCATGATATGGCAATCTAAAAGCTTGACAAAGCAACCTAGAAGCATGATGTGTTATCCTAAAAGAGTAAGGTGTCAAAAATCAAAATGTTATAAGAGTACAATCTTAAAAGCAAAAGGAACAAGTGGTTGAAGCCTTATATTTAACTATAAATAGAAGTAGAAATCAAGCATTTGAATTCATACCAAATCATTCTCTCTTAAATTACTACAAGGCTTAAAGTAGAAAATCAAGGAAGAAGAAGAAGAAACTAAGCTAAATCAAAGTAAGTATGTTATGTGATTTAATGAGATACATACATGCTATATGAAATTATTTTATGCATTATGGAAGTTTTGATAGAGATATTTTGATTGTAAAGTTATGAAGAGATTTTGATGCATTTTATGATCGAAACATATGATAGCATGTTATGACACGAGCATATGCATTTGTGCATACAAAGCATGAAAGTTTTATACATGTTATGTATGACCATAAATATCCAACGTACGGGATATAGAATGAAGGAACGTCTTGCAAACGGACCTTATGGGGCAGCCTTTTATAGACCCCAGGGTTATTGAACCTCAAGGATGTATGGCATACTTACATGTGAGAAGTGAGATCTCAAAAGAATGTTTTAAGCATGAGCATGATAAATATTTTTCAAGCATTATGAAAGTTGTTTATTCATGAAACCATGACTACTTACTAAGCTTAAAGCTTATATAATTCATGTATGCATCTCAGGGAAGGAGTAAAGAATGACTTCAAAGATTAATAAGGAAATGTTCATTACGAGCTTTTAAATTTAAGTTTCTGCTATGTTTTACTCTGATGTAATAAATAAAATTTTGTTTTGAGTTGGAAGATTTGTATAATTAAAGTAATAATACTCGGATGTGGAAATATTGGGACGTTACAACCAACTTTGTTTGCATCATCCGATACAAGTCGATCCGCACCAATTTGTGTTTGCATCGAATCCAGATTCGTCAAAGCTACACAAAACTTTTCCCTCTCCCGTAAGAAGGGTGTCACATCTTTTACGTTGCGCCTTCTTTTTTTCCAACTCGGAGAAGGCGCTATGCGTAATATTGCCAAATCAAGATATGCTTGACGATTACAGGTTGGTTGTGTTGCGGTGAGAATTGAGAAGTTGAGGTTAATGTGAGAAGCGTGAGAAATGGTTATCAACTGTTAGATAAGAAATAGATGCACATTAGAATGAGATGCACCGAGATAAGATGTACCGAGATGCATCGGATCAATTCCCTTCGAAAGTGCAACCATGGAAGAGCATGAGATTAAAAGTGATCAACGTTTCAGATCCACTTCTCACGCTAACCTCAACTTCTCACACGATCCTCACCTCAGTTTTTTTTTCCACGGATTGTGTTTTTCATGTGACCATTCGATTTTTATCATATGAAGGTTCAACGTTTTTGCCACGAAAACTGGTTTGTCTCACATGATTCCAAGTCGACAATCACTTTGATAACAAATTCAGGAATCCAAGACCCATTTGAGAACCATCAGTCTAAAAACCACCCACTTGAAACCCGAAATCGTGGTTTAGAACACGAAATAATACCCGAAATCGTGAAATTTTATAACCCAACATATAATCGAACTCGAAATTATATGGTTCCGAAATTTCATGGATGAAACTGAATATACAGAGTTCTTTTACATGATGAGAGGGGGAAGAGTTAATAATATATACAACTGAAACAGGTTATGATGGATGATCATCATCAACTGTACATGAAAGTGAAATCAAATTCAATCAACAAACTTTCCTTCCCATTTTTCAATTAAAATGTCAAATATTTACACTTGCCCTTTTTGGTTCTTCCATCATATCTTAACAACCAGTCAGCAGTATTCATGATCAGGAAGCAGCAGCAGTCGGCGAATGAATGGTGGTATCGGGTAACATGGCTACTGTCACCACGAAATACTCGCAGCCGACAGCTAAACCATACGGGTTCGCACCAGTCACTCCTGAATTCAAGGCAAACTGGCTCGACCCCACGTCTACACGGTTGTTACGAACCGGAGACGATTTCACCGTTTGTCTCTCGATATGCACAATCTGGCCCACGATGTAGGTGGGGCGGTGTGGAAGATGGTCAGCAAATAAGGCCACAGACTCTGAAGAAAGATAGTAATGAGTGCAGTTTCGGTTGATGGCTTCATAGTGTCCGCCTACATTAAGTACAAATGCAGCGATCTCGTGAAGCTCCAAACGACCAAACGATATCTTCTCCTTGTTCACCTGCTCGAACACGAGCGATCATCAACAACAATTATATTATGTTATAACAGCTAGGAAAATCCCCAGTGACTTAAAAACAAGTGTTGCTAAAAAATCTCAATGAGTAGGGCAGTTGTTTCAATGAAGGCCGAAATAGAATGAGTAAAACGCCATTTTTTTGATAATCAAATTGGTTAATAACTGACGATGCTAAGAGTTAAAACCTGTTTTTCGGATTGAAGCTTCATGTACAAAGTGTTGACCAATTCTTTCTTTTCATCCAACTCCTTTGTAAGTTGTTCATGTGATGCCTCTGCCTTTGTGTACCTATCGATCAGCTCGGCTCGTTGCCTCGTCAAAACACCGACTTTCTCGGCAAGCACCCGAACACATTCACGAAACTCAGCAGAACCATCATCCCCATTCTCATTTGCAGAACTAAAAAGTAAAACATAAAAATTCAAAATTTACGTGTAATCAACTTTTTCTAAAGATGTGTTAAAAATTCATAAAAAGATGGCAAGCAATCATTCCATGTATTTTCATACAAGAATACCCAGATTAGAAGATTGAATCACAATCACGAGCATAACTTTAGGACACTAGAAATACGTGGAGATTTGAGAACTTACTTGGCGAGAGATTGAGCTAAAGCACGCAAAGACTCGGCAAAACCAGCTACACCACCTGCGGAAACACAGGCTTTTAGCCGTTCGAAAAGGCTACGTACTTTAACAGCAGAGGCACGCAATGCACTATATTCAGATGCCCTACGATCAGCCGCACAAAGATGGGTTTGTGCCTCTTCTCTTGCTTCGTGCAGAAAATTCTCTAAGTGGGCACAATTCATCTGTAAGAAAAAAAATGAGATTTATATATGGTAAACCAATAAACAACATATCAGAAACAACCTGTCTACCTCTTGACACAGAGGAAACGTCTGCGTACATCTTAACCCCTAGACTCTACTTCCAGGTGGGATATACTGGTTTTGTTTGGTATGGTGCGGTTAAGTTTCGATAAACAACATACCTCTTGGCTTGATTGGGGCCCACCAATTTCTTTTGAAAAAACATACTAGGCTCAAACTCAAAGCAAATGGTCAAACAAGTTGGCTTGGCTCGACCAGGGCCCATCAATATTTTTGACAAGCCCATTCATGTTACCTACACCCCCTCAATTTTGCATTGCTACTACAATAATCTTTTGTACATGTTTTTTAGTAGCCCAACATTAAATCAAACTAAACGAGCCCAGTATATCCCATCCGGAGGTCGTGTCTAGAGTCAGTAGCCCAACACTTGTTGAGGGTAAATCGAAGTGGCTTTTACTGTCCTACAAAACTTGCCACTTCCAATGAGACAAGACTTCCAAACCTTGTTGCCATTTCAACCACCCTCTTTTTAACCACTTATCCTATAACTAACACGATCATCAATCTCTCGTTCTTTCTGTATAACTCATCCTACGAATATCAAAATACAACATTCCTTTACCTTAATATCCTCACAACATTTTGTTCTAATTTGTTTTAATAATTACTCGCTCTGTCCCAAAATAAATGTGCGCAATGAAAAAGACACGCAATTTTAGAAATGTGTAATAATTACACTTTTTAATTAACTAAATAACAACTTCACCCTTGATAATAGAGGGTGTAATGAATTTTCAATCGCACAATTAAGGGTAGAATTGAAAAGTAGGCATGGCTTTTGAAAGTGGACACTCATATTGAAAAGTAGGCAAGGATACCGGTGAGTGACGTTTAAATACTAAGGTTCAAAGGTTCTAATTGCGGATAAGCAGTTCACTTTCACTTATTTACATTTGTCCATATATATATATATATAGAGAGAGAGAGAGGGAGGTTCAAGGGAAAACCTCAAAAAAATGGAAAACTAAGGAACACCCGGGTAGCCATTGATCTGAACGATATGCACTTGTACATACAAGTATATTAAGTTGTTTTTTTAGTTTTTATGATGAAAGACTACCAGGGTGTTCCTCAGTTTTCCGTTTTTTGAGGTTTTCCCCTGAACCTGACCCTGTGTGTATATATATCCCCTTTTCTCAAATCTCAATCTTGTATCCTCATCTATTCATGGTGAATAATTCAAGGAGATAAAAGCACCAATGAGTCCTATGGAACTAGCCATATGCCCAAGTACAAAGTTAAGATTAAAGAAATGCAAAAGAAAGAAAGAAATTAACGTTTTACGGACATTACCTGAGATTCATCTAGAAGATTCCGACTGATTTCCAACTCACTACCCAGCCTTGTAACCTCCTCCACTGCAGCTTGGAGCTTCGTTTCCGCTTCATTTAGTTGATTCGACTTCTCTGTCAGCAAGTTCTGCAACTCAACGACAAGGTCATCACTAGCTTTCACCTGTTCATCAGAGGGTAAAGTTTTCAAAGGCTGCGGCATGTAATCAGCGGTCGAACTTGTTGCCAACGCCATCCCCACATCCGCCACCATCGTCTCCTTTTCATCTTTTTCATCACGGTTTGGCTCCAGCATCGATGAGTCCAAATGAGGGTTCATGGTTGCAGAGGAATCAATACCTCCTGATTTCAAAAGTAACGAACTAGAAGCATAAGAAGCCTCGTCCATAGGCTCAGAAGATGCACAACGCATATGGGTTTCCCCGTCCCCTGAGATTTCCGATTTGCTATCGCCAATTTTCCCAGTCGACTCATCTTTATTAAGTTTGTGTTCTAAAGAATACTGATCCGATAGCCTCTGTTCAAGCTCTTTTATTCGTTTCTCATACGATTCACACTGCAAATGCTTGACTTTTAGCATAGATAGCAGATGTTTCTCGTGTTCGTCTTTCAAACGCAAGGCCTCAGCAGTCTTTTCAGCAGCGTTTTTTAGCACATTTCCCACTTTAGTATCGTCCAAAGATTCAAATTCGATTTCGGGTGAGAAAGAACAAAGAAGAGCTATTGTGGACGCAAGTTCGGCTTTTAGTTTCGCATTCTCAACTTCCATCTTGCTAGTTCCCGCTATTTCCACTAATTCAGAAGCCTCGACGAAATCATTATACTTTTCAGTACCACATTCAGAACTTTCGTCAACTTCATGTGAAAGGGAGCTCTCTTGAGACATTGAAGATGAACCCTTCTTGAAAGAAAGTCCTACTAAATGCTCAGGGGCAAAACGGTCCAAATCTGATATGTCAATATCGAGTAAATTAGTATCGAATGGAGCTACATTCACGTCACAAGTGTTGGGAGTATCATATAAGCCCATTGATGCTAAAATGTCTCTAGGTATATACGAACTGTGTACTTTCAGAAACTCTTCTCGTCTCCTTACTTCCGTTTCCCTCTTGGATGCAAGTCTTTCGGCCAACTGTCCGGCCATTCCCATATAAAGTTTCATTGACGCCTTTCTTCTCACTATCTCCGCAAGACATGCTCTGTAGGCAGGACCGATTCCACGGACCACCTTCAAGTGCTCAAATTGGTCGTTTTGGCGCTTTAGTGCTTCAGTGAAAACCGAAAACTTGTACCTTACATCTTTGATGGTGTACTGAATATATGCAATCTTTTGCATGTACCTGTGGACGAAAGTGTTCATTTCGGATTTTTTGTTTTTGCAGAACACGAGGAGGTTGGAGATAGCCCGCTCACAAGCCTGCATCTTGGGAAGATAGCTTTTGTCATGGCCCTCGTACATGGGACCTAATGCTGAAACAGCATCGTGAGGTCGCAGGGAACTAGAGAGTTGACTGGTCAAACAATCGTCCACGAGTTTCTTCACCAAGCCAACATCTTTGCTGCATCAATGTATGCTTAAAGTCAATTACAAAAAACACCCATCTGAAGTTCATGTTAAACTTGTTGTTTATTTATTTCAAGTGAACCAAGAAAACAAACCACTTGGAAGAAACTAGCACCATATAATCCAGGAATTATCATTTGTGACAAAAAAAAAACCCTACTTTCATTGGTTATGAAAATTGCAACACTTGATGGTGCACAATCTAATCAAATCCCTTGAATGCCCTCCAGTGATGACAAAAATAAGGCAATATTTTAAACCAAAATCAACAGGTCAGTAAAAAGTAGTAGCCAAATAGGTTATTCTAACTTCAAATTTTTCCATGACTTCACAAAACGGTAAATATTGCTAACTTTCATGTAAAAACCAAACCAAAACCAGCTTAGACTATCCCACTTGGAGTAGAGCAGCAACTTTCATGTGACACCCCAAGATGGAAATTAGCAATTTGCATGAAATAAACATGTATATAATATATCAAATGTCAAAGAGATGAATAACGAATAGTTGAGTTGAGATAAGAAATTGTACCCCGTCCATTCCAATGAAAAGGACAAGTACCCCCACCCCTCACAATGTAGACACACAGACACATAGGGTTAGTAGTATTTGGCTTATCATGCAACAATGAATGTTGCTCAAGAACAATGGCCTCTTAAACATAGCATGTAGGCCTCACTTCAGGTTCTGCAAAAAAAAAATATGACGCCCTTTAGAGCTCCCCCATCGTATCGGTACCACGACCATCATGGGGGAGGTAGATCTCGCATCCCAAGGGGAGGAGGATGGTGCCTGAACCCCAGGACTCTTACTCATTCTGCTAGGCCAAAACCGAGAGGACTTCCTTAAACACTATTCATCGTGTGATAGATTCCTCATAAAAAAAAATTCCAACATGTGGACACAGTTACCCACATACAATTGGACTAAGATCCCACATCATGCTGCAAGTGTGCCTTTGACGAACAACACTAACACCTTGGTTGTACTTGTATATTTCCAAACCCATAATGGCCTGCACATTTTGATGCTTGGGAATGTTTTTCCTTCTCTTGAATGTTACGGATTTATGTTTAGGGAATATAATTAATCAAATGTTACATCATCACCACTTTGTCAAATGAATCAAGACGCCTTAAGCAAGAGTTAAGTGGCTTAATACGATGGAAGTGATTGCAAAACGTTAACCAATGAAATTCTCTATCAAAATATTCACCGAATGTAAAGCTAAACCAAACCAGCATAGCCCACTTGAAAGTAGGGTCTAGAGGAAGGTACCTGACCTCTACCCTGAAGGGTAAAAAGGTAAGTCCTTACAATTTCCTTTTAGTGTTAAGGCGTCTAACAAATAGTTGTGCTATGCACCTTTCTCTTTCATTTTCCAGTTGTGCTCTCAATCCCACTAAACATGGATCATTTCATATATTCTAAAGCCTGAAATCTCTTCCTTAATAAAGAAAAACGCCAACTGTTGGAAGAAAAAAGCTACAACTTTATTTACTAACAGATGGTAATAATGCAATCCCATATGATAATAGGGTTGGGTTCCGGTGAGAAGTTGAGGTTTAGGTGAGAAGCGTGAGAAGTGGTTATCAACTTTTGGATAAGAAATGGACGCACATTAGAATGGGATGCACCTAGATAAGATGCACCGAGATGCATCGGATCAATTTCCTTCTAAGGCGCAATTCATGGGAGGGCAGGAGATTAAAAGTGATCGAACGGTTCAGATTCACTTCTCATGTGACTCACGTTAAACCTCAACTTCTCACACGATCCTTCGCCTATGATAACATATATACATATAATTGCAACAAAAAAATTGGCCTTTTAACATTTGAGTGTAATGTAGGAGAACGAAAAAAAAATATTAGCTGTAAAACAGGCTGCAGGTTTGGATGAGGATTACGAACCTCAAAGCTTGCATTATACTTTTCTGCTCATTAATATGGTGCTGATGCTCCTTGACAGTTCTCTCCAAATCTCTATTGAGGATTGAAGCTTTACTAGAAAACAAATGCTCGGTGCTTCTCTTTAGTTCTCCAAATTCTTGCTTAAACTCTCCAACTTTACTTTCAAACTGCCTGTGAGAACTGCTACAGTCATCCACCATTTTTCTTAAGTTATCTTCCTTGACAAAATCCAGTAAGCATTTCCGATCAGCAGTTTGTAACACGGGGAGAAGTTTGATAGATCTGAGCCTCTCTAAATCCCTCCCGAAATTCACTAAAAGATTCGAATGTGTCCTCTGCTGCTGTGAATAACACTTGATGAAATCCGTGTAGTTCTGGAGGATCATCTTGTAGAAATGGTCCAAATTACCCCTAGCAATCTCCAACGCCTTTTCTTGCACCCTTTGTTCTCTTGCAAGCCTCTCACAGGTCTCGTATTTCGCAAGGGTACGCCTGTAAATCGCGTCTCCGAATTGGAAATGGTACCTAAATTGTCTTTCGTATGAAGGTAATGCTTTCAGGGCAGGGTCCGAGGCTTCATCCAACGGATGAGGATCGTGGGATGAGGTCGGTCTTGGAGGGTCCGGATGGTTATTTTCAGCTACTTCAACTTCTTCGGGTCCAGGTGGGACCGAATTAGATCGCATTTTCGCTCTATTAAACAAGAAAACCTCTCGATCATCGGATGGGAGTTTGTATGCAGAGAGTGGCTGTTGAGGTTCTAATTTCAAATCCAAATACAGAAGAAGCTGATCATTTAAGCGAATATCGGAAAGAGATTCTAAATATTGTTGGACCGATTCAACAATGGTGTCTTCATCGCAATCGAGCTCAAACGAATGCCCGTTTTCAGCTATATGAACCAGAAGCTTTCCCCTTTGGATTACATTTTCATTTGAACTCATCTTCTTTAACCCAAAACAACCCCAATCAACCAGAGATAAATTAGAGAAGATTTCCCAATTCGGACCCACAAATAATCTAAACCATTATATGGATAGAGATAAAGAGAGAGAAAAAGACCACCGTACCCTCGACCGATTTGATCAAATCCAGCTAGTTTTTCAGCATCGACGAAATCTGCAAAGAATTTTAGTTGAAACCTCAATAAAACCCTAAAGTAAATCAATACCCACCAACGAAATCTATAAAAGTCATCTAATTTAGGAAACTAAAAGAAATCCAACGAAAGTTATTATCAAACAAAACCCTAACACTCAGCAACCGACCATTGAAATCTACACAAGATTTAAAAAACCCACCAAGATTCTGTAGATAGAACCCTAAGATTAGCCGAATCACAACTCAAATCGTAAAAATTGCGAAGATTTTTATCCAAATAATCGATTACCCAGAAAGGAAAATGGAGTATATATACTAAACTCCCATGATGGGTTCAATGGAAAAATAGGAAGGAAAAACAAAAACCCAACAAAGAGAGATAATCAATGACGTAAACGCAAAGGGGAAAAACAAGAATATATGGAATTACTTAAGAATTTGGCTAAGAAAAAACAAGTTAATCACGAAAGACGGGTCTTCTAATAGAAGAATATATTTAAAAGATTCAATGGATTTACAAATGTGATTTTTCTGGTTAGATTATTAAAATATAAATTAAAATAGTATATATATGGGTGGCAGATAAGAACCTGCTGAGATGAGTAAACCACAAGGCACATCACGAGAAGAAAAGCTTGCTCCTTTTTGTACTTGTTCTGTTCTTCTTCTACAAATTGAGCTCGGGAAGAACAGAAGATTGTGGTTTAGCAGGCTGGAATTGGATGGTTGTATGTATATGTATACGTATATTAGTCGATCATATTATTTGATTTTATGGCCGTATTTTGCTGCGCCGTTTCCTATTCTTTTGGGTTTGGATGATGATGATGATGAAGACTATCCTATTCCGAGTTTTAATTGCAGCTATATATAACGGGGAGGGCTAAATGCACTTTTGTTTTTGCTAAATACACCAAAATCATTGAAAAATGATTATGTTTTTTTAGTTTTTTTTGTTTTTTCGTCCTTTTATTGTCTTTTTTCTTTATTTTTATTTTTATTAGGGAATTTAATTAAAATACCCTTTTTTAAAAAATCAGTACCCAAAGTGCCCCAAATCTTGTAATTTTTACCAAAATACCCCATAGGTCCGCGTTTTTTGCCGCGTTTTTCCAAAAAACGCGGACTGGTACTGTTTAGGTTCGCGTGTGGGTCAAAACGCGGGTTAGGTCCGCGTTTCTACTATTTCACCTTTCCCCTATTTCACGCTGGTTGGTGCAATTCAATGAATTGTGATATTTATTATATATTTACAGTTTATACCCCTATAATTATTTAGTTAGTTTACTTTATACCTTTTACTTTTCTATTATTCATTTTATACTTTTATCATATTATATATTATAACATTTATCAGAACACTGTTCATGAACAGTGTTCTGATAAATTACATATTTGGTCCTTCAGGTTTTTAGTAAATTACAGATTTGGTCCTTGAGGTTTTATCTCCCTGTTAGATTTAGTCCTATGTTTGTAGAGTTACAGATTTGGTCCCTATAGTTTTATTTTCCTCTTGGATTTAGTCCCCATAATTTGTTGATTCCAAAATAGACTTTCGATTTTGCATTTGCGTAACGTTTTGGTCCTCGAAACTAAAAGTTGTTAGCTCCTGACCGTTAAGTAAATGACATTTCGATCATTTATAACTTTTTCATTTTCTAATTTAAATAAATAAAAGTTATATTATAAAAATTATTTTTATTATATAAGCATAAAATAAAGATCCCTTAACATGCATCGCATCTCAATGACTGTGTCTTCTCCAACCCAAAACCTTCCGCCTTCCCCATCAATCCAAGCACATAGTCGTAAATGATTCACGCACCAATTTTTTATTTATTAATAAAGTAATTTATCATAATTTATTTTATGTTTAATAACGATGTAAAATTTGTTTAATTCATATTTTTATTATAATTTAATTTAGGTTTAATAACAATGTAACTTTTTTTAGGTTTAATGATGTAATGTACCATTTGCCAATTTATTTTCGCTTCCTATTATACACACACATCATCCTCATAGAGCATTTTGTAATTATAGTCATGCTGCTAACAGACACAAAATGTTTTGTTCTCATAATTGGTCATGCTCAAATTTATGGTCTTAATATTTCTTTCCATCCGCAGCAACGCGCGGGCATTAATCCCACCTCGTTAACACACATAATCGTATATTAACTAAAATACGTTAAAAAAATACGTTTTAATTTTAACAAGTTATAGCATTATAATCGTCTCTTCGATACCTTCGAAATGAGCCCAATATTGAATATTTTTTGATTTAATTATTTTATTATATATCATATATATTAAAATTTTATACACCTATAATTATTTAGTTAGTTTACTTTATACTTTTTACTTTTTACTTTTCTATTTTTTATTTTACACTTTCATCATATTAACACATATAATCGTATATTAACTAAAATACGTTAAGTAATTTTATGATATATAAAAACGTATTTTTAATATATATGATATAATAAAACATATAACGTATTATATATCATATATACTACATATTTTTGGACAAATTATTCATAATTTATGTTATTCTTCTTTCTACCATTTTACTAATAACGATATTTTAGTAATAACGTTATCGTAAAAATAACGATATTATACCATTGGACTAAAAATAACGATATTTTAGTAAAAATAACGATATTCTACCATTTTACTAATAACGATATTTTAGTAAAAATAACGATATTCTACCATTGGACTAAAAATATCGTTATTAGTAAAATGGGAAAAAGAATAATAACATAAATTATGAATAATTTGTCCAAAAATATGTAGTATATATATGATATATAATACGTTGTATGTTTTATGGTAAAAGGAAAAATAGCATATGCATACATTTCATACGTTTTATGTAGTACATATGATATATAATTAAATAATTAAATCCAAAAATATTCAATATTGGGCTCATTTCGAAGGTTTCGAAGAGACGATTATAATGGTGTAACTTGTTAAAATTAAAACGTATTATTTTAATGTATTTTAGTTAATATACGATTTTATGTGTAAATATGATGAAAATGAAAAATGAAAAATAGAAAAGTGAAAGGTATAAAGTAAACTAACTAAATAACTATAGGGGTATAAAATGTAAATATATATTACATATCACAATTCAAATTAACAAATTCGAGCCATGTCCGGCGTTTTATCACCACATGTCCGCGTTTTAGCCCATGTCCGCGTTCAACAGTGGAAACGCGGACCTAACCCGCGTTTTGACCCACACGCGGACCCAATCAGTACCAGTCCGCGTTTTTTGGAAAAACGCGGCAAAAAACGCGGACCTAGGGGGTATTTTGGCAAAAATGACAAGATTTGGGGCACTTTGGGTACTGATTTTTCAAAAAAGGGTATTTTAATTAAATTCCCTTTTTATTATATATTTTTGTTTATATATTTTTATTATATATTTTTGTTTTGATTTGAAAAAAAATAAATATTTATAAATATAAATATTACTAATTTTTTTTAATTATATAATTATAAAAATAAAACATAAATATTGCGATTTAACATATAAATAGAACATAAAATAATCTATATTACATTCGATTATTCTAAAATAACATTATCCGTAGTACAATTAACACGTAAAAACTTCATGTAGTTCTTTATTCACTCTGAATACGGGGTAGCCCATCCAGCAGCACACCGATAACTGTGATGGAAAAAAAGTGATACAATTTGTGGAAACGGATATCCTTCTGCCATATCTAATTTCACATCATGGTTACCATTAACGTACCCTATTGTAAAAACAACATGTTCATATCACATTGAAGGAGTGGACCTAAGCGGCAAGTACGTCCCACTGTCAAGTTAAAAAAACACTATGAAGGTAAAAAAACCTAAACCAAGTTAAAAAAAAATCAAACTTTCACAGATAAAAGACTGTGAAGGTATATCCGAATTTTCACAGTGAAGACGCTGTGAAGGTAAAAAAAACGAACATTCACAGCGAAAAACACCGTGAACGTAACATTTACGGTGTTTTCCCTATGAAAAGTTCGATTTTTTTTACATTCACAGTTTTTTGGTGTGAAGTTTCATACTTTAAAGTTTGGTCTCACCGGTCTCACAGAAACTGTTTGGTCTCACGCGAACTTAAGCCATGTGTAATATATATATATATATATATATATATATATATATATATATATATATATATATATATATATATGTATGTATAAAGAGTTTAGGTTAATGATAGTTTTAACCCTTAACTATCTTTAGTTATCATTTTTATTTATGTTTCAATTCGGGTAAAAATAATTATATGTTTTTTTAAAAAAAACTTGAGTCTTACAGAGTAAATTACAGATTTTGTCCCTAACGTTTGTTACGGAATTGGTCCCTAAAAGAAAAATACATTTTACAAAGTTATGATAAAATATAATTGTTACAAAAAGAAAAATATATTTTACAAAGTTATAACAAAATCAAAAGTTACAAATTTATAGAATAAAATAAAAGCAAAAGTTACAAATTTATAGAATAAAATAAAATTAAAAGTTACAAAATTTATAAATTTATAAAATCAAAACACACAAACACATATATACATATATATATATATATATATAAAAAGATAAAGATAATAATAAAAATAATGATGATGATGATGATGATTTGATTTGATTATTTGTACTTTTATGATTGGATCGGAAAACAAAAATGTCACTATTTGCACCTTTTTTGTGCAAATAGCACCCACCATATATGTCATTGGGAAAAACTGTTCCAAAAAACCCAATAAACAATCCCATTTTGATTTTTGAATGATTAAATCTCTAAACTATTTTTTAATAAAAAAATCATTAAAAATTTTCATTTTGAATCATTAAGTCCCTCAACTATTTTTTTAAATAAAAATACCATTAAACTTTCTAATTTCAAATGATTAAGTCCATAAACATTTATTTGAATAAATAAAATATCGAACTTCTAAAAATTTGATTTTTTTTTTTTTAAATACTTGCAACTGACTATGAAGGTCTTAAAGTAAAAACAAATATAAATCAGTTTTATCATTCTCAAACTCTACGCCATTAAAACTCCTCACAAACAGTCGTATTGCTCTGCCTCGTCACTCCCCGTTGTCCGAACGTTGTCCATTCTCCATATCGGCTAACACGTTGCTGCCCCTGCCATCGATCTCCTTCTTTTAATCTACTTTTATGTATCAAAAGAAGAAGAATCAAAAGATAACCGGTTACAGGTAGTTTTTTTTGGGTTAAAATGATGTAAGTAACCAATTTTTAGAAATTCGATAATTTAATTTATTGAAAAAAATGTGCAAAGACTTAATCATTGAAAATGAAAAAATTTAATGGTTTTTTCATTCAAAATGAGAAAATTTAATGGGTTTCATCTAAAATGATAAAGTTTAATGGTTTATCCATTAAAAAAATAGTTCAGGGACTTAATCATTCAAAATGAGAAAATTTAATGACTTTTTCATTCAAAATATTAGTTTAGAGCATCTCCAACAACTTTGCTAAAATAGAAAAAAAAAATATGTTTTTGTTCTCTAAACATATCCAACAGCTTTGCTATCTTGTTTGCAATAATAGAAAAAACTTGAAAATTTTCTAAGTTTAGAGAATTCTCTAAAACTTGATAGTAGGAGAGAGAAATGATTATTTTATTTCATCCAACCAATGAGACTCAAATTTTATCATTTTATTTTAAGTTTTTTTTTAAAAATTGTATTTTGATGCTAAATTAGAGAATTTATACTATATTATAAAGCAGACATAAAAAACTCTTAAAATACAAATTATTAGGCACAAGTATCATCATTTTATGCAAGATTTTAAAAATCTCTTAATTTACAAGTATCAAAGCACAAGATACATATTACTACTGCAAACTTCTAACACCCACCAATTTGGTATGTACATGGCCTTCCTTTTATGCAAATCTTTCCATTATCACTATTAATTAATATATTATATTACTATAAATTTGTTTTAATTATATTATTAAATATGTAATTGATTATTTTTTATAGATGTCATTTATACATATAATAAATAAGTAACTGAAAGGACACGTGTCGCCTTCTGGTGAACCTATTTTTTCATTTTTTTCGCCTAAACATGTATCTAGACGCATTTTACATTATAAGTTCATTTAACACATTCATATTTATTCCTCATTAAATCTTACCTTAATTTTTTTTTAATTTATACCTTATATTTACTACCCTTATAATTAGATATGTAGTTTATTTTTAATCTCTTACTTTTTTATTTTTCATTTTAGACTCTTATCATATAAACATAAATAATATATATGAACTAAAATGCATGAAAAACATTTTTATTTTTTATAAATTATATCATTGTAATCGTTCCGTCAATACCTTCGAAATTAGTCTAATATTGAATACTTTTAGATTTAATTATATTATTAAATATCATAAATATATACGAATTAATGTGTCGTAATTAGTATGAGATTTGTTAAAATTAGTATGAGATTTGACACAAATAATCACTAAATTGTCGTGAATTTTTTTTTTGCATTTTCATATCAATTTTAACTATGTACTTTTCCATAATTTCATTTACGTTATATTATAAATTTTGTTTTATAAATTCTTAATATTTATTCAAATTTTTTTTTAATTTTTTGCAAAACATTCTTTGTAAAAACTGTCTAAAAGAAGAAAATTTTGTAACCAACTGCAAAAAAACAACTCTAAAGGGGAAAAAAACTTGGAAAAGTAGCATCGTACTTTTCATGATCATTCATATATATAAGATAAGTTTTCTGACATGATTTAATTTTTTAAATTACTCCGTTTAATACACATGGTTGAACCTAATATTATAATAATATAAGTAATGATTGATTCTGTAAAATAGAAAAACTATTAAAGTTGGAAGAAAATGTTTTTAGGGATTTTAACTTTTAATTCTTTATTTTAGAAAAATTTTAGCAATGTTGTTGGAGATGTTCTTAAGAACTTAATCATTTAAAATGAAATAGTTTGTTGGGTTTTTTTAACTTTTCTATGTGCCATATTAAAGTTGATATGAAACTTAACTTTTTCTTTGTATTTACTCCTTCTTTTAATGTTTTTGTAAAGTTTCGAATACACAAGTTTGCTTTATTTTATTTTCCTTTTATTTCAATATATAATTTTTATAGTTTTGTATGATTTTGAGAAAGTGAAAAGCAGGATGTTCAAAAAAATCGTTGGACCGTTCAAACCAGTCGAACCAAGTCAAACCAAATCGTTTTTGGCGGTTTAGCGGTCCGATCCGGTCTAAAAAATAACCAAACCGCTTGGTCTGATCTGGTATGCGGTTTGACTCTCTTTTTTAGCGGTATGGACCGAACCGACCGTCAAAAAATACGCATGTTTTAATCATATTTAATTTTAATGTTGTAGACTCAACTTTTATGGCTCAATTAAAAAAAGTTCGTCAAAGAATTATATTTCTAGTTTTTATTTTCCCAATTGATCGTGTTATCTAAATTGACAAAGTTCTAAGATCCGTTAAATGACAAACCATGAGGGTGAACCGGTGTTTTTAGCATTTTTCCTTTAGAGTAATTACATATTTGGCCCATGTGGTATGTTGTTTTTTATGAATTTGGTCCTTAGGCTTAATTTATTATGCATTTGGTCCCTATGATATACACTTTTTCATAGTTTTGATCCCTCGACCAAATGGCCACCCATTTCGTCCGATAATTGTACGGGCATTTCTATCCTTTTGATGTTTACCACATTTTTGTCATTTTCTATTTTTGTCTTTTCCACATTCATTATTTTAAACTAATATATATATATATATATATATATAGGTGAAGGATCGTGTGATAAGTTGAGTTAACGGTGAGAAACATGATAAGTGGATTTGAACCGTTGATCTCTTTTAATCTCAAGCTGTAACACCCCGATTTTTGTGTAAACAATAATTCTTTAAATCAGTTTATCATTCGTTGTATAGTGGTTGCTTTTGGTGGCCTTGTTTTCTGTCTTAGTCGGAGGTTGAGTGGGGCAGCCGAGGAAATTGGCAAGGTGCCAACAGTCCTCCGCGCGAATCGATCTGCGCCACCATCCATGCGAGACTCTGCTCTTGAGCGACTCCAGTGCTCCGTGCGGCTCCCCGCACGAATCTATTCAGCCAGCAACCGCGCACGACCCCTGTGCGTGAATTAAAGGTTGATTTCAGCCCCAAACTTCATAATTTAGGGCAAGTTTCGATTTTGGGCTACATTAAAGTGATTAAACCACCATTCTTCAAGGTTTTCATCATCCACTTAAGATCAAGGGTCTAGATCTTCAAGAGCCCCTTAGCCACCATTTAGCTTCAAGAACCTTGGGATTTTCTGGGGTTTTTGACAAAACTCACATTGTGAGTTCAATCTACTTTTTCTAAACTTTATACATGTCAAAATTTATATTTTTGAATTATTGATCTCCCATTTACTATATTTTCTTGATTTGAAGCATTTGACCTAACTTGGATATTTTTGGAGATTTTAGGGCTTTTACCATTTTGAGATATGTTAAAGAGCTTCATATGTTGTGATATAAAACGTGTTAAACCTTGTGTGTTGATAGTTAAAATACTTGAAAGGAAGCCCTCTTGGTTTATGTGGATTTCACACCATTTTGGGGATTTACTTGTTAAAAATGGATTTTTGGAAGGTGGGATACTTGGGTTTTATGTTTGTATTGACAATGAGCAATGTAGAATTTTTATGACATGGGAAAATTATATGTTTGGGAAATGATTTACATTTGAAAGTGGTAATGGTCCATGTTGGCCTTCTTATGGACTTGGTTCCATATGGTAGTATTTTATATAAATGTTTGCTTTCATGGAAATGAATATGAGAACCTATATGTGTGATTAAAGTTTGTCGCTAATATAAATGTGACAAGTCCTAGACTATTACTAGTGGATCAATTAGGTATAGAGCCAACTTATTTTGGGATGTTTTCCCCCTTGTAACTAGTTGAGACATTGGGTCTTCGGAGACAACTTGGTACGATTATGTGGGACTGGATACTAGTCATGGGCCGTAAATGTAATCCTAGTGAATGAGTATGACTTGGATCCTCGGGAGCCCCCCAATCTAAGTACGAACCGACGTTGTTCCTAGCCATGGGTCCAAGTATTGAGCTCACAACTCGGAGAATGACTTACTTTTGTGTTCCGTCACGATCCTTGGAAATCGGGTCTCCCCCGTCATCGCAAGATGTATTTTGGACCGAAGGGTCACTATGTGGTTGTTATTTCCTTTGTAAACTCAACTCTTTGGAAAAGATTACTTATTATAGCAATTAAATTATTTCTTAGTTATTAAATAAACTGTATGTTCTCACTAGGCTTTAAGCTTAACACTTTTTCTCAAATGACGTGTATAACAAGTTCCCTTAGCGGTGGGTTACCGAAGGTTTGAGTGATGAGCGTGGGTGCTTGAGGCATTTTTGAGATGATAGTTATTTAGAATCTTGGCGTTTAAACGACTTCATTATTTTGGAAATTTGGGTTAACAACCAATGTAATCTAGATAGGATCTATTTAGATTAGTTTGTTGTTGGTTCCCATATTCTTGCACAGGTTTTGTAAACGCTTTCATACATTTACCCTTTTTGGGTGGCTTACTCCAAATACAAACGTCATATTGCCTAATTTTAAAATTTTCAAATTACTCTAAATTTTAGGGTGTTACAAGTTATATCAGAGCACTAGTTTAAGTGAATTAGACATGAATGTAAGATGTATAGACTTAAGCTGAGATTATTAAGTAATGATTTGTGAGATTTAGGTAGAAATCATAAGAGGGGTTAGCCTTAGACGTCAACGGAAGTACACTAATTGAAATTCATGATGATGGTAAAGAGACTCCTTGTGTAAAGTATGTTCATAATTTCACTTAGCTAATGCTAGTATGAATGTATTGTTACGTGAGTATGCTTGATGTACTACTGTTACGATGATTAATGAATGTATTAGTACGTTTTTCTTCGTATAAACCATTCTTACCTTCTTCCTCGTCGTGTGTGGCAGATCAAGGATGGTTAGCGAGTGGATGGTGTAGAGGCGACCGCTTCAATAACTGATCAACCGGTGAGGGTTGAAGCCGCTGTACGCCCACCTACCCAACCATTTCTAGGCGGAGGGCCTGAGATCATTCCTCAGGTAGACTTAGCTCCATTCAATCCAATAATGCGGGAGGCAACTCCCCAATCTGAGATGATGGCCAATCTGATGCAAATGATGAACAACGCGATGGCCAAGCAACAAGAATCTTTTCTGAAAATTTTTGAGGACCGCGATGTGAGCAACCGGAGGAAAGAAATAGTTGCGGAGAACGTTGAGGTGATTGGGTCCGGTGGTACGGGTCATGTGAACCGGACTTACGAACCAATAATTACCGAAGTGAGGCAAGTCAAGAGAGCTTGCACGTATAAGTCCTTCCTAGGTTGCAGGCCACCGGAGTTCTCCGGTTCTGAAGATCCTGTTGCTTGCATGAAGTGGATTTAAAGGATAGAACAGGCCTTCGACTCATCTGAGTGCAGGGAAAATCAGAGAGTGAAGTTTGGTTCCCAAATGCTCAGGGGCACAACGCTCTCATGGTGGAATGTCACCAAGTTCCCCCTCTCACCTATTGTTTTGATCAACTAACTTGGGTCCGATTCAAGAAGAAAATTCTGGAGGAGTACTGCAATGAGAGGGCCTTAGATCGCATTGAAGAAAAGTTATGGTCTCTCAAGAAGGGGAATTTGACGGTGAGGGAGTATACCCGTCGATTCATGGAGAAATTAGGGCTAGTAGGGCATATGGCCCCAACATAGATGGAGAATATAAAGGCCTACCTCAAGGGTCTAGCGGCGGATATGATGTCGATGGTCCGTAACTCTAAGGCCTCTAATCACCGTGAGACCATAGAGGAGGCGTAGATCATGGAAGATGTATATGCTATAAATGAGGTGGAGAAAGCTGTGGTGGCGGGATAGAAGTGGGAGAACAATTCGGGACCTCCCAATAGACCTCGACTTTTCGATGGGAATCTAAGTTCTGACAACTGACAAGAAGTTAGGTGGCGCCAGAAGTACCGAAGCAAGCACCATGGCAACTGTAACACCACTCCTCACCGTTGTGCTAAGTGTGGGAAAACTGATCACCCCACCAGAGACTGCCCGGTGAGAGGAATTATTTGCTTCGAGTGCAAGGCATCGGGATATGTGAAGAAGGATTACCCAAAGCTCAAGATGGGTAGCACGCCGAAGAAGAGGGATAACCCATCTAGGGTTCCGGGTTGAGATTTTCAGACGACGACCGATGAGGCCAAGGCATCCACCGACGTGGTATCGGGTACGTTTCTCCTAAACTCCATACCTGCTCGTGTACTTTTCGATACGGGTTCCAGTTTCTCTTTCATATCAGAATCATATTGTCAAAAGCTTACTATGCCTACTAGTAGTCTAAAGAACGCTTTAATGGTAGAGATAGCGACAAGATCCTTTTATCAGGTAATGGAGATAATGGTAGCCAAGTGTTAATCCACGATGTCTTGAGAGAATGTCCTCTTGGAACAGAAAGGGAAGGAATTCCCAATTGACTTGATGCCGATGGTCATTGGCAGTTTTGATGTGGTTATCGGCGTGGATTAGTTGGTAAACAATCATGCCAAAATCCTATGCTCCAAGAAACTAATCCGACTCCCTATATCTGATGGTGAAATGGTGATAGTTTATGGTGAAAGGAGGAAGGGAGATGTGGAGATTATCACAATGGCTAAGACACGAAGTGCTTGGTGAAAGGATGTTTGTCCTTTTTGGCAAATGTGATAGACGCTAAGCTTGAAAAGAAGAAGCTTGAAGATGTGAAGGTGGCGCGCGAGTTTCCCGAGGTCTTTCTAGATGACTTGCCCGATTTACCACCCGACCGTCAAGTGGAGTTCCAGATTGATCTTATACGGGGGGCAGCTCCGATTGCTCGGGCTCTTTACCGGTTCGCGCCATCCGAGATGCAAGTGATGATGGCTCAACTCCAAGAGCTTCTTGAGAAGGGTTTCATGAGACTGAGCTCGTCTCCTTGGGGAGCTTCGGTCTTGTTTGTCAAGAAGAATGACGGCACAATGAGAATGTGCATCAATTACCGTGAACTAAATAAGGCAACAGTGAAGAATAAATATCCGCTTCTGAGAATCGATGACTTGTTTGATCAGCTCCAAGGAGCGGGTTGTTTCTTAAAAATCGATTTATGTTCGGGATATCACCAAGTGTAGGTGAGGGGAGAAGATGTCCCAAAGACGGCCTTTAGAACGCGTTACGCCCATTACGAATTCATCGTAATGTCGTTTGGTCTAACTAACGCACCAGCGGTGTTTATGGATTTGATGAATAGAGTGTGTCGACTTTTCCTCGACAAGTCGGACATTGTATTTATTGATGACATACTCGTGTATTCCAAGAAGGAGTCGGAACATAAGCAACACCTTCGTGTAGTTTTAGAAGTGTTGAAGAAGGAGAGGTTGTACGCCAAATTTTTCAAGTGCGACTTTTGGCTTGAAGATGTTCAATTCTTAGGTCATGTTGTCACTCGAGACGGAGTGAAGGTGGACCCCTCCAAAATTGAAGCCGTGATGAATTGGGAACCTCCCAAGAGTCCGTCCGAGATCCGGAGTTTCTTGGGATTGGCGGGCTATTACCGAAAATTTATTCAAGACTTCTCCAAAATTCCTTCTTCTTTGACGGCCTTGACTCGGAAGAACATGAAGTTTGTTTGGACCGAGGCACAAGAGGAGGCGTTTTAGACCTTACAAAAGAAGTTTTGTGAAGCTCCAATCCTATCTCTACCCGAAGGGTCGGAAGACTTCGTGGTCTATTGCGATGCTTCAAAGATGGGTTTGGGTTACGTGTGATGCAAAGGGGCAAAAGTAATCGCCTACGCCTCAAGGCAACTCAAAATTCACGAGAAGAACTATCCTACCTATGATTTTGAGTTGGCAGTGGTGGTGTTCGCTTTGAAGCTATGGCGACACTACCTTTAAGGAACGAAATGTATGCTCTACACGGATCATAATAGTTTGAAATACATTTTTGATCAAAATGAGTTGAACATGAGGCAAAGAAGGTGGCTCGAATTCCTTAAAGATTATGATTGAGAGTTGCTTTACCATCCCGGTAAGGGCGTTGAGTCGGAAGGACTATAGCGGAAGTATTCGGGTTACCCTTTCGAGAATCGAGCTAGTGTCGAGCTTTATTGAGAGAATCAAGGCATCTCAAGTTGAAGCCTTAGTAGAGGAGAATCTCAAAGAAGAGGTTATGATAAAACAACGTTTGCTCTTAACGAAAGATATCGTGGAGTGAAATTGTTCAACGGTCGTATATGGGTGCCCAAAGTTGGAGGTAATCGGGAACTTCTTCTCGAAGAAGCCCGTAAGTTCAAGTATTCCATTCATCCGGGGAGTACAAAGATGTATTGGGAATTGAAGCTACACTATTGGTGGCCGGTAATGAAACTCGATGTAGCACGTTACGTGGACCGTTGTGTGACGTGCTTACAAGTGAAAACCGAGCACCAACGACTGTATGAGAGTCTTCAATCCTTGGAGATCCCCTAGCAAGAGTGGGAGCATATTACCATGGAATTCGTGACTAAATTGTCCAAAACTCTTCGAGGTCACGATACCATATGGGTGATATTTGGTTGGTTGACCAAGAGCGCTAACTTCTTGGCTATGCCCAAACCTTACCGATGGACAAGTTGGCAAAGATTTACATCGATGAAGTGGTTTCGAGGCATTGAGTGCATTTATCTATCATGTCGGATCGCGATAGTCGGTTTACTTTGAACTTTTGGGATGGTTTGCAGAAAGAGCTTGGTACGCGAGTAAAGTTGAGTACGGCTTACCATCCGCAAACCGACGGTCAAAGCGAAAGAACAATTCAAAAGCTTGAAGACATGTTAAGGTCTTGCGTTATCGACTTCGGGGGTAGTTGGGACTCTCACCTACCTTTGGTAGAGTTTTCTTACAATAACAGCTACCACTCCAGTATTGGAATGGCACCGTTTGAGGCGATGTACGGCGTGGAAGTGCAGGACTCCCGTGTGTTGGCTCGAAGCGGGAGAGAAGCAATTCACCGGACCCGAAATTGTGCAAGGAACGACCGATAAAGTGAAAGGCATTCGAGAACGATTGAAAGCAGCTCAAGATTGGCAAAAGAGCTATGCTGATAAGAAGAGGCAACCGATAAGAAGAGGCGGTCGATGGAGTTCCAAGTGGGTGACCTGGTGATGCTTAAGGTGTCGCCTTGGAAAGGCATAATCCGGTTTGGAAAGCGCGGAAAGTTGATTCCCCGTTTCCTTGGACCATTCACGGTGCTTAAGCGTGTGGGTTTGCAAGCCTACCAATTGGAACTATCACCGGAGATTAGCGGAATCCACAACACGTTTCATATTTGTTACCTTCGGAAGTGTTTGGCGGAAGAGGAAAGCGTTATTCCTTTTTTCAGAGATAAGGGTGGGCGAGAGTAACCGATGCGTGGAGGAACCAGACGCTATCCTAGAGAGGAAATCCAAGAAACTTCGCCACAAGGAAGTCTCTATGGTCAAGGTACAATGGAAACATCACTGTGGGGCCAATGTGACTTGAGAAGCCGAAGAAGACATGAAGCAGAGGTATCCTCACCTATTCGTGTAGCTCAAATTTCGAGGACGAAATCATTTCCAAGTTGGGGAGGATTGTAACACCCTGATTTTTATGTAAGCAATAATTCTTTAAATCAATTTATCGTTCATTGTATAGTGGTTGCTTTTGGTGGCCTTGTGTCCTGGCCTAGTCGGAGGTTGAGTGGGGCAGCCGAGGAAGTTGGCAAGGTGGCAATAGTGCTTCGCGCAAATCCCCGCACGACTCGATCTGCGCCACCATCCGCGTGGGACTCTGCCCTTGCACAACTCCAGTGCTCTGCACGGCTCCACGCGCGAATCTATCTACGCCAGCAACCGCATGCGACCGCTGTGCGTGAATGAAAGGCTGATTTCAGCCCCCGAACTTCATAAAATCCTCGTTATCCCTTTCTTAAATGCTCCCAAACATAATTTAGGGGAAGTTTCAATTTTGGGCTACATTAAAGTGATTCAACCACCATGTCTTCAAGGTTTTCATCATCCACTTAAGATCAAGGGTTTAGATCTTCAAGAGCTCTTTAGCCACCCTTTAGCTTCAAGAACACTTGGGATTTTCTAGGGTTTTTGACAAAACCCACATTGTGAGTTCAATCTACTTTTTATGAACTTTATACATGTCAAAACTTATATTTTGGAACTATTGATCTCCCATTTACTATATTTTCTTGATTTGAAGCATTTGACCTAACTTGGATATTTTTGGAGATTTTAGGGCTTTTACCATTTTGAGATATGTTAAAGAGCTTCATATGTTGTGATATAAAATGTGTTAAACCTTGTGTGCTGATGGCTAGAATACTTGAAAGGAAGCCCTCTTGGTTATATGTGGATTTCACACCATTTTGGGGATTTACTTGTTAAAAATGGATTTTTGGAAGGTGAGATACTTGGGTTTTATGTTTGTATTGACAATGAGTAATGTATAGTTTTTATGAAATGAGAAAATTATACGTTTGGGAAATGATTTACATTTGAAAGTGGTAATGGTCCTTGTTGGCCTTCTTATAGACTTGGTTCCATATGGTAGTATTTTATATAAATGTTTGCTTTCATGGAAATGAATATGAGAACTTATATGTGTGATTAAAGTTTGTCACTAATATAAGTGTGACAAGTCCTGGACTATTACTAGTGGATCCATTATGTATTGAGTCGACTTATTTTGGGATGTTTTTAATCCTTGTAACTAGTTGAGACATTGGGTCCTCGGATGCAACTTGGTACAGTTATGTGGGACCGAATACTAGCCATGGGCCGTAAATGTAATCCTAGTGAATGAGTATGACTTAGATCCTCGAGTGCCCCCACATCTGAGTACGAGCCGGTGTTGTTCTTGGCCATGGGTCTAAGTATTGAGCTCACAACTCGGAGAGTGGCATACTTTTGTGTTCCGCCATAATCCTTGGAAATCGGGTCTTCCCTGTCATCGCAAGATGTATTTTGGACCGAAGGGTCACTATGTGGTTGTTATTTTCTTTGTAAACTCAACTCTTTGGAAAAGATTACTTATTGTTGCAATTAAATTATTTCTCAGTTATTAAATAAACTGTATGTTCTCACTAGGCTTTAAGCCTAACATTTTTTCTCAAATGACGTGTATAACAGGTTCCCTTAGCAGTGGGTTGTCGAAGGTTTGAGTGATGAGCGTAGGCACTTGAGGCATTTTTGAGATGATAGTTATTTGGAATCTTGGCGTTTAAAGGACTTCATTATTTTGGAAATTTGGGTTGACAACCAATGTAATGTAGATAAGATTTATTTAGATTAGTTTGTTGTTGGTTCCCATATTCTTGCACAAGTTTTGTAAACGCTTTCATACATTTACCCTTTTGGGTGACTTACTCCAAATACAAACATCATATTGCCGAATTTTCAAATTACTCTAAATTTTAGGGTGTTACACAAGCCCTCCAATGAATTGTATCTTAGTAAAGAATTGATATGCTGCATTCAGGTGCATATTATCTCGGTACATCTCATCATAATGTGCGTCCATTTCTCATCCAATAGTTGATAACCACTTCTCATGTTTCTCACCATTAACTCAAACTATATGGTTCATTTCATTTACAAACCATTTAATTCTAACAAACTATACAAACCATTATACTAGGAAATAATATAGATATTTATGGACAATTATCATGATTCATTAATTATGATTGATATATATATATACATATACATATATATATATAGAGAGAGAGAGGTGGTTTCAATTGGAAACCTACATTAGATTGGAAACTTTGTAAACCATCTAGATACCATTGATCTTAGTAATCAATAGTCAAGATTCATTTGATTTAAATATGGTAATAAATGCATTAATTTATTAATGAAAACTAGGTTTGAACCCGTGTATTACACGGGGTAATTTAAAAATAAGAACCACGTATCATAAGAATCACATATCATAAATTACCAAATACTTCTTTATATACAAATTCTTTGTTATATTGCTAATTATACCTTCATCATCTATAATTAATATTTTTAAACTTTGCCTACTTTTTACTCTAAATAAAGCAACATACAATTGACCATGGGTGAAACTGGTTGTCTCAGAAACAAACCAACCTTCGATAATGACTGTCCCTTGCTTTTATTTATGGTCATTGCAAAACATACAACAATTGGAAATTGTCTTCTTTGAAACTTGAACGAAGTCATTTTGTCTGTAGGTGTCAAAGAAATTATTGGAATAAATGTTCGGCTTCCAATATTTCTTCCAGATATGATATATGCTTCTATAACCCGATTTCCCAAAGATAACACCCGTAGTCTAGTTCCATTTTCTGATCAATATTCCTTAGTAACATAACTGAAACACTGACTTTTAGTACTATCTTATGGTTTGGCAAACCCGATAATTTAAGACCATTTAAGACATCAGGTAAGTATAAAGTTTCATTAAACTGTTCGTGAAGATGCTCTGATTCACAAAGACTATCTGAACTTAGGTACTCCTTTTTGTCTCCTGGAAACAATGATAACAAACGATCATTTATTTCTTGAACGACTTCATGTTTGGGTGCAAGTAGTGCTCTTTCCTGAAAATAGGATGAATTCTTGACATTTACAAGAATAGAATGATAAACAAATTCAATTAATGCAGATATAGGATCCGTTGAATCGGTAATGAGATGATCATCAGGTATATCGATAATTGCCTCACCATCATTCACACTATCAACCTTGCCTTCTCCTAAATCCAAAAGCCAGTTTGCAAAAATCCTTGTTTGTTCGATATTAGAAACTTGATTGTCAACAGTTAACCTCATGTTTTTAGTTAATCGTAGGACTTTGCATTTTTCCCAAATGTAAGATGAACTTAACGACGCATTAACAATGTCTTGCCTACTTGCGTTGGGAATAATGGGCAGAATTTGTCTGAAATCTCCTCTAAAAACAACTAATTTGCCACCAAAAAGCATTTCTGAGACAGTAATGTCTTGACTACCAAAAACATCGTTCATACTTCTATCCAATGCTTTAAATGCATGCTGATGAACAAATGGTGTTTCATCCCATATAATCAACCTGGTCTTCTTTATTAACTTGGCAACGTCACTGTCCGACTTTATGTAACAGAAAGAATCTCAAGGTATTTGAAAGTGAGATTGTGTTGTTCTACCTCCTATAAGAAGTAAAGAAGCAATACTACTCAATGCAACATTTAAGACAATTTCTCTTCTAGATCTTATTGATGCATAAGCTAATTTTGTTGAATGTCATTGACTTTTTCAATATCAATAATAATAATCTATACTTATATATAAGTAATATATATATATATATATAGCCGTTCAAAAAAAAAAATATATATATATATATATACTAAATATCATAATGTCAAGAAAATAAAATTAAAAATTAAAAATTTTATTTTATAAAACTTCATGATAGAAATCAAAATTCTTGTATAAAAATTTAAAGATGATGAGTTTTTTTTATAAAAAGTATTGAAATAAAAATTGATATGAAATAGCCAAAAGAAAATTAAGACAATTTAGAAATTATTTGTATCAAATCTCATACTAATTTCAACAAATTCCATAGTAATCACGACATATTAATTCGTATATATTTATGATATTTAATTATATAATTAAATCTAAAAATATTCAATATTAGACTCATTTCGAAGGTATTGACGAAACGATTACAATGATATAATTTGTAAAAAATAAAAAAGTTTTTTTCAATGAAATTTAGTACGTATACATTATTTATGTTTATATGATAAGAGTCTAAAATGAAAAATAAAAAAGTAAGAGATTAAAAGTAAACTACATATCTAATTATAAGGGTAATAAATGTAAGGTATAAATTAAAAAAAAATGAATTAAGGAAAGATTAAATAAGAAATGAATGTGGATGTGTTAAATGAACTTATAGTGTAAAATGCGTCCAGATTCATGTTTAGGCGGGAAAATGAAAAAAATGGACTCACCAGAAGGCGACACCTGTCATTCCAGTTACTTATTTATTATATGTATAGATAGATTAATAATAGGCTAAAAGGGCAAAAATGTTTTTTTGCTTTTTTTGTTTCAGTTTTGGCAACAAGATGAAATCCGTTGAATAAGGAAACTTTTTAAACTTGTTGTTTCCTTATATAACTCTCTTGCACCTTTAAATATAATGTTCAATAGGCCTAATTTGAGGTTCTTTTTATATATCTATGCTTAATTAATTAAGAAGGTTATTAGAAAGCTGGTGAAAGGATGGAGTGATGAAAAGGTATACACACACATTATTGATGAAACCTATTTTTGTTGATGAAATCGATTTTTGATGAAACATTTGTGTGCATTGTTTGGAATCTAATGAAAGCCATGAAACAAATTAGTTCATGAGTTTCAACATTGTTTCATCAAACACGTATTTGATGAAACACGTTTCAACATTGTTTCATCTATAACAAATTCATCATGTATAAACGCGTTTCATCTATTGGTTCATGAGTTTCAACATTGTTTCATCAAACACGTATGATGAAACACGTCTTGGTTCATGAGTTTGAACATTATTTCATCAAACATGTGTTTCATCTATCGGGAATCTTTTTTTTTTTTTTTTTTTGGAGAGGGTATCCCAGGCCACATTGGGCCCAGACTAATCCCTGGCAATATGGGTCGAAGCCCGACTGCTAAAGCATGCAGCCCGGGGTCGAAGCCCCCGTACCTCCAGGATGCGTCCCCCAGGGTTCGAACATGAGACCGCTACTAGCTAGTCCACATGCCTTACCACTAGGCTAACACCCCTTTGGTATCTATCGGGAATCTTATCAGAATCATTACTAGGAATTTCATCAACCGACGAATAAAATACGACAAAACGTTTCATCGTTGTGGATTAGATCTCGAACACAAATTTCGTTAGCCGAAACACCAAACATGTTACCTTTCATTGCTCCGTATGGTTAATTTTTTATACTCCAATAAAAAAACCATACAAATCTATACTATATTATAAAAGAGACAAAAAACTCTTAATTACAACATTTTAAGTACAAAATACAACCAATTAAAGCCAATTACTTAATTTACAATTTCATAATGCCTTGGTACAACTTATCCAATCACAGTATCTCACATCATCATCTATTTGTGGAATGGATACTCATTTATTAATATAAATATTTGTTTTTTATATTTAATGGATAATTTGATCAATATTATCTACTATTATCAATATTTATTTTTTATATTTATTGGACGATTTGATCAATATTACTGTTATCAATATTTATTTTTTATTTTATGATTTGCTCTTAATATATATATATATATATATATATATATATATATATATATATATATATATAGGGGAAGGATATTTTGCAACCTTATGAAAGGTTGCAATATTTGCAACCCAATCTAGAGCCGTCCATTTGATCTCGATCAATTTTATTTTTCATTTTTTTAATTGTAGATGCGCAGGGGTAAGTTAGTCCTTTTCTAATTTGTTTGTTTTTTAATTATTATTGTAATTTATCATTTCCTAATTAGTAGCAGTTTTTTTTGGCAGGTTATTGATGCGGTTACATGGTAATTGTTTTTTTTTAATTATTCATGTAGTTGATATATTTCTTTTTTATAGGCAGACCCGTTCGTGACATTTTATGAGCCCTGGGCGGGATGTAGAAAAAGGGGCCCTCGATAATTATGAAAAGAAAAATATTTGATATTTTTTATTATATGAAATAAAATTGAATTCAAAAATACTAATAATCGTATAAATTCGTTTTTCCTAGTAATCCTATACGCAAAATCAATCAATAATTATTTCTAAATTAAATTAATGTTATCTGCCATATCAATTTTACATAGCATCATTAATTTGTTCTACCGTCAAAAACATCCTTATGATGTACATTTAATATATAAAATGACATATTTTTGGGTCAAAATGTTGACTATTCGAAGTAATACTCTATGTCTATGTAAATCAATATAAAAACAGTTGGATTTCCATCTCACTGTCATCCCCATTTTAAATTTGTAGGGTTGAAATAAACTTTTTCAGAACCGTCAATCTTAGAATCAAAACCCATTTTGGTTATAGCTTAAGATTTAATTATTGTTTTATAGATAGGATATACTTAAGATTAATACACTCAATATTATGTAATAAATAGTCAATGATGTTTGAAAAAATAAGGGTATATATATAAGTTGAACCATCTCATATGGTTGATTTTTTTTTTCAAAAGGTAAGAGCGGGTTCTCTTAGTTAATAACAAGAAATCTACTATATTCTAATACAAATATATAATGCAGGTGGAATAATTAAAACATTTAGTATGAGATGAATGATGAATAATATATCAATATTTTCTAGGTTAGTAGTTTTAGACTTTGATACTAGATAAAAAAATCATAGAGAAACAATAGGCAATACTATAAAATGAACGATCAATTAATTTTTACATATTCTCTTTTCCAATGTAATTAATTAATACATGTTTTGGTCCTTAATATAATACCAAATTATTTGGGTCCCATTAATTAGACTTTGAATTTTTAACAGGACGAGTGCAAAATGAAGATGGAAGATATATCAAAGTTTTTTAGGCAAGTAGTTTTAGACTTTAATACTAGATAAAAAACTTAGAGAAATAATAAACAATACAATAAAATGTACAACCAATTAACTTTTAACATTTTTTTTAAATGTAATTAATTAATATATGTTTGGGCTCTAGTATAATACAAAATTTTGTAGGTCCTATGAGATACTAAAAAAATTTGTCTCTTTTATTTACTACTTATTTATTATACTATATACTAAAAAATATTGGGCCCCTATTTCTCGTGGGCCCTGGGCGTACGCCCGGCCCGCCCTCCCCAGGCACGACCCTGTTTATAGGTGATTCATGTGAGATTCTTTCCTTAGGGTGTCAAGAATATTATATTTTTTTAATGTTATCATATTCTGAGTAGGTTTTCTTTTTTCCTGAATCGCTGCAAGCAGAAGTGTTTTTCCAATGGATATTCATTAAGAAGGTGTTGATGATTGTGTCGTTGGGGACGGTTTGAAAGATTCTGGTGATGGACGTCTACTCGTAATGTTGGGGGTTGAAGATGTATCAGATGGTGCATGCGCCTAGGTGTTTGGATCGTCGTCATGCTTGTCTTCGAAGGGCAAAGATATTGTGTTAGCTTTTGATTCTCTCCAATGTAACACGGTCGACGCTGTTGATGGGGTTTCTAAATCGGTCGAAGTGTTTCGTGTTGAAGATTGTTTTGTTGAAGATGAAGTCGTTGATGATGAAGGGGGTCTGTTTTTTTTTAACGAAAATTGAAAGAACTGTAATGTTGTGATGTGTTTTGTGTTAGTGTGCATGTAGTGGTTGTTGTTGAATTGAACCATGCAGTTTAGTTGTATTGAAACAAGTTTTGATGTTCTTGGTTATTCATGTATATATATATTCATGAATTAAAAAAAAAGTTTGTTCGACTGATATTCTCGGTTGTGAATCGTCTTACCTGATTGTGATTTCATTGTGATGTGGTTCTGTTGATCTTTTGCCATGTTGGGGTTGGTATACGGTATTTTGCATAGTTATCCATGAAGATTGCATCCTTTTTAACATGGTGTATTTGTTATGTACATAATTAGCCTTTAGGATATTTTGGTTGATATACTGTATCTGAATATCCTACATGAACATTGAATCATTATTATGGGATATTTTTGTTATGTACGGAATAACATTTGGAATGTTTTAGAGAATGCATTGTAGTGGTGGGTAAAGAGAGTGTGATTTTTTTATGTGGTTTTATGTCAGTTTGTGTTTCGAGGTCACTATATTGTTCGACAACATATAGAGCTAGTTGTTGAAATAAGTGACCTCGAAGAAGCTTGGAAAATCTGCCGTCGGAAGAAAAACGATCTGATAGAGAATATAACAAAGCTGTAGAGGAAATGATTATTTTTAAAGTGTAACTAAGGGGCCGTTTACCCAAACGCTTACCCGGTAAGCACTTACCGGTGAGAATCTACACTATTATTTAACTTATCGGGTAAAATTCTAATCAATCGGAACAACATAATGTGCAATAGTTAATCCGGTAAGTGCTAACCGGGTAAGAGTCGTCACCCTCACTTACCCGGTAAGACTCTCGGTCTCTGTCATGGTTCTTACCGGGTAAGATTCTATGTCCTTGCCATGTACATCCGGTAAGGTAATTGACTCGATAAGCACTTACCGGGTAAGCGTTTGGTAAACGGCTCCTAAATGATGTCTTTAGAGAAGGTTTACAAGAAAGTGTAACTAAAAGGTATACTTTTAGAGAAGCTTTTGATTATGTGTATCAAAAGATCACAATTAGAGAAGGTTGAGGTAAGGGGATGTTTGTTTACCTCTTAATGGTTCCATTAAGAGGAATTTCTGAATTGTTAAGAGGTAAATCTTGTTTGGCAAAAAAAAAGGGTTGTCTCTTAATGGTTCCAAAATCCTCTTAATGGTTTAGTATCCTGGCCCTCCCTTAACCATTAAGCACCCTGATTTCATTATGAACAATTAACAAACAACCATATTTCATTTTACACTATATCATAAAAACCTCTTAATCATTCTGCACTAAACCATTCAGCAACTGCCAAACAGCCCCTAAGTGTAACTAAATGATACCTTTAGAGAAGCTTTACATATGATAAAGTGTCACTAAAGAGTATGTCTTTAGAGAAGCTTTTCCAAAAACCTTCTCTTATGGTAACTTTTAGTGACGTTTGAAAACCGTCACTGATGCTCAAAAAACGTCACTAAAACATACTTTTAGAGAAGGTTTTGAAAATAAATGGGTCAACCTTTAGATAAGGTTTGAAAGTGTATCTAAAGCCCAAAAAGGCTTCTCTAAAGGTTAATGTACATGTATCATTCGAAAATTCTCTCTAAAACCTTTAACTACCGTTATATAGGGAAGGTTATTGACGGAAGGGAAAAACTTCTCAAAAACCTTTAGAGAAGTTTTCCAAACTTTTAAATACAAAAGAAAACCTTCTCTGAAGGTCATATTTCTTGTAGTGTATTCACATTGTGAAACAAATATATGTTAATAAATACACAAAATCCAAGCCGTGAATGGAAAAAGGATCATGTAAAATAACACATGATACACCGATCCTCAAGGTTATCATAATTTTATGATTCTCAAACGAAAGTCCCTCTCTCTCTATATTATCATTTTAGGTAGGAATTAAACCAAACTTTATTGTATTTATTTTGATATACTTTATAGCCCATCAACATATCATTAGTTTAATAATAAAAAAAATATCTCATCTGTTCAGGGTTCGAATAAAGGGTTACACAACAATTGTGACAACTGAGGCTTAATCATGACTGATATCTTACAATCATAATGTGACAAAGTATTAGGCTAGGCATAACATACGACACCCTTAAAAAAATTGAAATTGACACTTTACTAAAATAAAATAAAAATTTTAAAATCTTTACGAAAAACAAATTATTTTTTGTAAAAAGAAAAATGGTATAGATTAAGAACCAGTACCGGCCACCGGGGTTGTCAAATCGCAATTCACACTGTTATTAAGGGGGTGTTTGGGATTGCTTATTTGAGGTGCTTTTTGGCTTATTGTGATTTGGCACCGGAGATAAGCACTTTCGAGTGTTTGGATGGAGAAAAATTAAAATGGATTATAGCGGTGCCAAACTGCTGAAAAACACTTTTTGATAAGTCATTTGGTTTTAACTTATCAGCTTATTTGAAAAGTGCTTATGACTTTTTTGGTTACTTTATATGTATAAGCAATCCCAAACACCTTTAAATAACAACTTATTAACTTATCATGTTTTGGTACCACAATAAGCTAATCCAAACACCTTTTTAAAAACTCCGATTTAACACCGCATTAGCTAATAAGCATTTTTTTTTAAATAAAAACACCCCCCTAAACGATCCAACCGCCAAATCGTTCACGCAACAAACATTCAAATCTTTTTCTCTCTAAAAAAAATCATCACATTCAAAACTGGGCCAAAATCGTTTACCTACAACAAACATTCAAATCTTTTTCTCTCTAATAGAATCATCATATCCAAAACTGGAATCAACCATTAAAGTCGATTCCCATCGTCGGAGGTAGTAAGAACAAGAAGATGGGATCAGCAAAGTATTATGGATTGAATAGTTTTCTTCAGAATCGTTGCCCAATTTCGCGTTCAGGCACGTTCCGTGAGAATGTTCTTAAGTTTCTTGAGACATTTGGAAGGCCTCAGGATTATACCGTGAAGACAATGAGGATATGGTGCACGTTTATCGTTCATGAGAACAAAGGATTTATGTATCCTTTGTATACAATTGAAGAAATCGTCAAGAACTCTGGTGAAATACCGTGTGATCACTGCCGATGCTCTGGTAATTAATGAAATTATGAATGGAATTACTGTTTTTAGACTTGGGTTTTATGTAATTTACCTGGGTTTTGGGTTAGATTTCACTTTTTTGAACTGGATTTAGGGTTTATGGTTGGATTTTGATATGGGAATGATGGGTTTTGGTTATCTGATTAGTGTTTTTAGGTTTACGATTTTGAGTTTGGGTACGTTTTTTCAAAATTGTGAATTGGGGTTTTCATGAATTGGGTATGTGTATCTTTTAATCTGAGGAATCATATTATGTTACAGGTTGGGGTCACCATTTCGTATCGAAGAGAAAATACCATTTCATCATCCCAGACGAGAACGATTGGATTAAGCCTTTAGATAATGGTGTTCTTGATCTTCAAACTCACATTTTACATGGTCTGATCCATTGCAATGGCTTCGGCCATCTCCTCTGTATCAATGGAAGCGAAGGTGGATCAAACTTCGTTCGTGGCAGAGACGTTATGGAACTTTGGGACCGAATCTGCACAACTCTTCACAGCAGGTCCCATTTTTCGAAATCTTCATATTTCATTTTTTTTTATCCAAGAAGTATTGAATTCGGTTTTGTGAATTCTGAATTTGCAGAAAAATAAGCGTTGTGGATACATCAAAGAAGCGAAAGATGGATCTTCGGCTTCTTTACTAGGTCCACATGGTTTGGAAGATGGGAGTACCGATTCTGCCATGGAAGCTTCGGTGTGACCAAGGATAAATACGATGAAGCACTTCAAAAACTAAGTTCTATTAAACTCGAGAGTATTGCTAATAATCTGCAGAATTCTTTCGTTAACGAGATCATCTGTCGATATGGGAATTTGAGTAGCAGAAATTGCTTACTATCGAAGACCTCTTTAGCTTCATGCTTGGACTCAGATACCCAACCCCAGCATTGAAATATATTGATCAACCAAAAAGCAAGCAGGTTTTAAAGGAAAGGGAGGAAGACAGGACGCCCAGAATGTTCCGATATGTTGCTGCTGCTGCTGCTCATGATAAGAAACCTCGATGGCCCGTAGACAGGCTCGAGGAGGTTGCTATTGTCGTTACTGATTTCCTTAAATCTAAAATAGCGGAGAACGGGAATGGAAACTGCTGGATAAGCCGGCAGGAGCTTCGAGAGTTGCCCAAAATTCGTAACACAGGTTTAGTAGATCATGTGCTTAGTTTGATGAAAAACGTCATTGTTGGAGAGTACGTGGTTCATCGTGCAAGGAATTCTTCCACGGGTCTCTTAGAGTTTTCGCTTCAAGAGATCACAGACAGCCCGAGTCGACTCGATCAAGATTCGGAAGAGATCGATCAGGGTCGAGTCGAGCGGATATCTCGGAGCGATATATACAAAGATCTGGCTTACTTGTATCATCACGTTTTATTGGATTCCAATTTGGAAACCGATGAACTTGCGGTCAGGACGGTTTTAGACAGCAAAAACCTTGTGAAAGAGTGGCACCCCATAGACTATGATGATGACTTATTGCGAGTCAATTGCCATTTGTTAGATCCGAACGGAAGAAGCAACTCGGCGGGTGTGCAATTGTTAATACCGTTTCTTGCCAAGATCGAATATCTAAAAAAGGAGGCCCAGATCGCATTGCAGGATACATACTGTGGTATGGAGAACCTAGAAGTGAGGGAGATTGTGGAACACGAAGGTTTGCTCGATGACGAGCTGGTCATGGACATCCCCCTCCAATCGGGATCAGATATCTCGGTGCGTGGGTCTGGGGTCGATTTCAACTATGAAGGTGGGGCCGATAATTGGGTGGTGAAATGCAAATGTGGGGCCTGGGATTACGACGGAGAGCGGATGGTAAAGTGCAGTATTTGCAAGGTTAGGCAGCATATGCGCTGCAGTGGGATAGAGGACTCCGAGAAGGTCCCACTGCTTTTCATGTGTCACCGGTGTCGTGACATTCATAATTGTCAAGAAAAATAGATTTTTTGTTATAAATGTTGAAAACTTCTTAAGGAAATCAAAGTACAAGCCATTTCACATAATAGAGGGTGGAGTTTCCATAACAAAATGGACTTATTTTATGTTTTTAGCGTTGTTCGAAACGATGAGTTGGACGTGGTTTAGAATAAACGAGCCATTTATTTCACGGCTTCGGTGTGCTGGGAGGTTGTCTTGCCATTCCGGCTGCTACCGGTGGCGGCAGAACCACTAGCGGCACCACCAGCAGCACCGCCATTGTCACCATTGCCGTTGTTTGATGCAGGAGGTCTAGCTGGTGGCTCTAAGGATGTCGGCCTTCCTCCATCAATCTGATACTGTATTTAAGAACAGTGAATTGATCAAATGATGCTAAAAGGAAATAGGTGTAGATGAATGTAAGGAGAGTAAACTTATAACTATCATTAAAGTACTTTGACTGTCCTAGAGATGTACAAAACCCGACAATTCCAAGCCCATTATTCGGTAACCTACAAGAGAAGTCCTAGCGGCAGGACTGGGCTTTCGGGTTGAAAGAGAGCCCCATTGGGCTTTTTGAGACGGGGCTTTAACCGGGCCTTGAAAAGAAAATATAGTTGGCCTGATCGGGCTTTAAGGCCATGCCGGGCTTGAGCATGCTAGGCTCGGGTTTTTTTTTTTTACATTTCTAGATTTTTCTACATATATGTTAGAGTCTCACATTAACTAGCATTTGTATTTCAATATATGTTGAAACCTACGTTATCTTTTAAACAACTATTTATGGTCATGTCGGGTTCATGCTTCTTACATGAAATAAGAGGCAAAGTCTACCTCTAGGACATCTATGCCCATTGGAGGGGGTGTGTTAGAGTCTGACATTGGCTAAACTTTGACCTTTTGAGTTCAATATATGTTGAACCCCCTTTTCTCCTAAGGCTGTTTTGAAGAGTAATATGATGAAGTTCCAAGAGATATATAGGTTATAATAAAGTTTGATGGTAGCATTAATGATAGTGATAGCTTTAGTATCTAGTACCTTGCACGCTATTGAGCAGTAGTATCGGTTGCTGCTCTGCTTGGGTCCATGAGTTTTCCGGTGCAGAAACGACAAGAGATGTGTTGCTTGAGGCTGCCTGAGCCGCAATGCGGGAGGGGATGGAGAGCCAGGACCTCCCTTCAATTGGACATATACGGCTGCAATTAAAATTAAAGAATGAAGACGATTTCAAATACACGAAACATTGTATAAACATGATGCGCTACATATGATTTTAAACCTTATAGATTAGCACACATAAAAAAATTTCAAACTGAACCAAATGACACAGAAGATCTCACTCGAAAAGTGGGGTGTGGAGGTGACATATATGCAGACCTTAGAGATGACAACCCGGGGGAGGGGGGGGGGCTGGTGTTACTAGGGACCCCAATCCTAGTCCTTAACCCCGTCCAGAAATAATATTCCATCCCCGTCCCAATCTCCGATCAACTCGGGATTCCCCTAGTCAAACGGGGTTTAGGTGGGTGCCCGATTTTTTTGCCATTCCTAGTAGACCTGACCTCTTCTCCAAATAGTAGAGCAGTTGTTTCGTTAAAATGCTCCACTTGTATAAAAGCGTGAGCAAGTACGTAGAAGGAACAAACACTAACATATGGAAAATACGATGTTGCCTTTTCTTATGATTTGACAGAAATTATGTTGTTTTTATCACTTTCCTATTATCATAGCCAAAATATATGAATTTTTTTCATTTTGTATCATAAATATATACATTCTACTGACATTGCATCTATGGTTGGCGGTGTACTAGAAATCACTTGAATTTGAGGCTCTAGGTATATATTTTTATTTTACATCAGAGATTTGGTTGAGAAGGTTTGTTTTTTTAGATATAGAACATTGAGCAAGAGAAACAATAAGAAGTATTGTATATCCTGATGTACAATTCACATATGGTCTAATGTGGTCTAGTTACATAGCCAATTGTATTTTGTTTCTTCTGCAATTAGAATTTGCAACATTGGACCCATATGTGGCAAACGATGTTGGTGATTTTAGTATAATGGAATTTATAGGTTACCAATGGAAATCAAGTTTTGTTATTTAGACGAGCAAGGAGGTGCGGAGTGCACACTCGTATAAAACTAAATTGATTTTGGTTATATCAGAAATAAGGTTTCGGCGGAAAGGTTTTGTAAACGCGTGCAAATTGCATCGCGTAAACCCAGCTGATGGAATCCTGAAATTTAATTATTAGGTTAAATTAGATATTATCTAATTGGTAGATAATACCTAATTATTATATACCTATAATTATTAAAAGAAAAAGTAAAAGTAATATTTATATTATTAAAAGGAAAAAGAAAAATAATTTTTTAATTCTTCTACTTTATACGCATGCTATGCCAACCAATTTGCTTTGCTTTTTATTTCTTTTGTTTTTTTAATTCTTTCATTAGAGCCATCTTACAGTATATATGCACAGATATACGTTGATAAGGGATATATAAAAAATAGAGGAAGAGAAGAACCATCAACAGAGAAAACTCATCTGCATCTGTATTTTGTTTTTTCTCTTGATTACATATTTCTGATATATATAAAATCTTGGATACTGATTTTAATTATCAGTTGAGATTGGTAACCATTAGACAATGATTTGATATAAATATCTAGTTGTGAATTTCGTGTAACCCAGGCAGGCATAGGGGCGAAATATTAGATTCGGAAAGTGAACTCTCACGATCCATTTAGTTTATCCGGTCAAATAGTTGATTTCAAAAACGTCACCCCTTTACCTCCCAAACGAAGATCCAACCCAACAAACGATGCATTTACTATAAGAGATTGATTATCATTTTGACTGCGAAGCTGTGCTCCACCTGGGGCTGTTTAAGTTGGCTCTTCAAAAGAACTTTTAATGCATGGAATATCCCATGTTTTTCATTTGAAATGAGAAAAGTGACTCAAGCACCCCTTGCTTTTCTGGCAGAGGTCAAGGATTGCTTGCTTATGGGTATTCGTTTAACAATGTTGTATTATAGATGGTATTATCAGGATGCATAACATACCTTGAAGTAGCTGAATTTGTTTGGGCATTCGGATCAAGCTGTAAATGTTTTCATCGAAATGATTCATATGTGTTTATTAAGTATGGATAGGTTGATAAAAGGGAATCAAATGGTATCAAATGGTACTGGACCATTCCTTTCCTTTGCTCATTTCATTAGCTTTTCTATTACATTCCACCTCACCAAGTGAGAGGAATTGAAACGCCTAGAAATTGCACAATTAAAATTAGGCCAAATTAGAGGTGGTAGGCGTTGATAACTAAAACAATGACGGTTTTGTTCACTGATACAGTGGTCCAGTATGTTGTCGGAGATTATAAGAGACTAGACCAAGCTGGAAAATGTATGAGTGGAGCGATTTTAATCCTCCATTTCACCCTGCGAGATCACCTTCTTGAACAAACCTACTACCACATGATATAGGCAACGGAAGCATATTTAAAATTATCATGTGTAGCAATACAAACTAAAACTTTTCAGGATACATATGTTCTAGATAATTAACTACAAAAGAATGAACCAAGATTACTTACTTGTTGATTGTGATTGTCGAAAACCACAATGATAAATCAAACATTTGATCTCCCTTCTTGGATGTTAAACATAATTAAAACAGGATAAACATTTCAATTTAAATATAAAGAATTTAGAATATAAAACATTTATAAAAAAAACTCTTAAAAACAATTGCTAAAGCTTAATTTATCGCTATTTAATGCTAATTACTTAAAAATAACCATTAAAAGTTTATGTACAACATTTAATGTTATTTATTAACTTTCAAACTTATCTCTAACCACTTTAACTCCCCTAAAATCACTCCCCGCATAATTAAATACATGATGAAAATCAAAATTTAAAATATAATTAAGAAAATATAACAGAATACTTAATGTTTATTTTATAAAAAAATTATAGTATTAAACCTAAAATAAATTACATTATTAATAAACCATCGAATAAACTCATAAAAACAAGGTTTTATGCATTAAGTATTGTTTATTGAAACACATTACTTAAAATTCAATATTACAAGTCATGATGTTTGAGTACAAATTTCTAAATCTATATGTTTGAATTTATAACTAACTGATAAACATAATCAAAATAGGATAAACATCTCAATTTAAATATAAATAGTTTAAAATATATAAGATAATAATTGAATTCTAACAAAATACTTAACTTTTTTATATAAAAAACATTATTTATTAACCCTAAATTAAACAACTTTATAAAAAAACATTAGCACTCTCTCAAAACCATCCAAAATTGTATTGTAAATCGACAAAAAAACAAAAAATAAAAAGAAACATTAAAATCGTGATGTATCTCGCTGCATTGCGCGACTACGCTTCTAGTATATATATATATATATATATATATATATATAGAGAGAGAGAGAGAGAGAGAGAGAGAGAGAGAGAAAGAGAGAGATGGGAGGTTCAAACGAGAACAATAACTATTTAAGAAAACAAGAAAACAACAAATCATGTGCAAAATTATATATGATTCAGCATTAACGGCCAAAAAAATGAAGCGGGCGACTTTGCACACGCCTTAAGTCGTGGCAAAGTCGTATGAATTATATATGATTTTGTATGTGCTTAACCGTTCTCGTGTTTTCTTAAATAGAACTGTTCTCGTATGAACCCACCTCTATATATTTGCATCCGATATTTTATATTTTTTTTGCATTGTTTAAAATTTATTAAACTATTAATGTTAATAATGTCATTTTTTAAAAGAACCAAGAAAATCGGTGAAAAACAATCCAAGTTGGCTAGAATACCCATTGTTGGGCTGCGTTGTGCACGATGTCGGCTCATAACGGGTGGAATCGATTCGAAAACGGGACGGCTAAGTTGAGTAACAACTAACAATGCTCCTTGACCCGTGTGTCTTTGATTAGGCCGTTAGGGGCACCGCATTTGGGGCGCTGGTGACTTAGTCGGAGCTTTTGGGTCGTGGATGGTGGTGAGACGAGTCTCAATTGTTTGGTTTGTACTCCATAGTACTCTTAGGTGTCATTTGTTTTTTAAGAGGGCTGAAGTCTTATTTTACTTTTGATTAATAAGAGGTGGTGCTGAAATCTGAAATCTGAATCAACAAGACATGTATGTTTCTGTAACGTTTGAAAGCGTCTTGAGAGAAATATAGCATATGAACTGAGGTGGCGATAAGAGGTTTTAAGAAGTTAGGTCACCACTTTTTATTTCAGACGTATTTAACAGTTAAGAGGTTCTGAAAACTAGACAAAAAAACAATCTAAATACAAGAAGGTCTGAACGATTCAGACTTAAGAGTCATTAAAATGTTTTTTTTAAACAAACAACCCCTTAGTCTCAGCCTAAAACAAATTTTTTGGGCGTAATTATGGTTAGTTGTTAGGACTGACTTGGAAGTATAATTTAATTTATTAAAAATTTATTTTATTTAATATATTAATCTTTTTTTTTTGAAATGGTGTCTTAAGGTATGCCTAGACTAATCTTTTGTCAAATTATGATTGTAAGACATCAGTCATGATTAAACCTTGGTGGCCACAATTGTTGTGTACGTCTGGATTTGAACACTGGACAGATAAAATTTAAATAATATAATTATTAATTCTTAACAGTATCTCCAATCACACTACTTACATTTATGTTAGTGTAGGAAGGTTTTTTTACCTAGAAATTAATGTAGAAAGCTGCTTTTAATATTGTTGATCTAATCATACTCTATATTTTATTAACTATATAATATTTTAAGAATATTTATTTTATTTTTTGAAATTTAAATATGTATTAGTTTGATAATGTTTTTTTTTTCTTCAAATAATGCCACTCATCTCATCTTCAAATGTTCATGCTTTTCCTAACTATCAAGAAGCATATGATATAGAAAACTCAATTGCAAATGAAGAAGAATTATATACGTTTGTAATAAATAAAAGTATATGTGTATCTTAAACTCAGTGACCAAATGCAATTTACATTTTATAATTATCAATAAAGGAAAATATTAATAGACCATATAATAATGTATAAATATTTTAGGGAACTCTTTACATGTAAATAGTGAGATAATGAAAATCAATTTAAGTAGTCAATGCAAGGAGTTTATTGAAGTTTTTTTCTTTTTTTTTCTTTTTCTCATATTTGGCTTTCTACAATATTTAAAGAAGCGAAGTAAGGAGCCCATTGGAGATGCTCTAAGGGGCTCTTTTTATGAAATCATTTGATTTGATTAATCGATTGATTTTGGGTAAAATGTTGATTACCGACAATCTCAACTTGGTCCACATAGAACATGCCTCCAAGGACACCAATGCGAGGGGGAATTTTTTTTGGCGCACTCAGCGGTTAAGGCTAGCGGCTAGGGAACTTGGGACCCATTTTTTTATTTATGTAACACCCTAAAATTTGAAAGGAAATTAAACCTGGATAATGACGTAAGACTGACATCAATGAAATATAATCACCCAACAAATGGAAAGAGTAAAAGTGTTTACAACCATGGAATGAAAATAATAATTGACAACCTACTAATCTAAACCATCCTAACTTAGATTACAGACGGGTGTCATCATCAATCTCCAAAGAATTTGTCAATGTTTTGCACACTCAAAATTCCAAAAATCACTATTTCCAAAAGATCGTCCTCTACGGGACTCAACCCTTTTCTCAAGGTGTTGGTCCCAAAGGTGTTTATACAAGTTTGTAGAGAGGGTGGGGGGTTAAATACAAACACAAATTTTAAGTTTAATAAATTGTTTATTGATAAATCAAATTACAATTTACAGTTTGTTGCGGAATAAGATTAAGTAAACCTAATCTAAACAAACTTGAGAATCACTAAGTAGGTTGCACAAGAACAAGAGAAAGAGAGGTTGAGGGATTTATAGAAATCAAGGGTTTCTATAAGATACACTGAGAGAAAGAAGATAGAAGGCAACACTTCAAAATGAAGTATAACCTCTCTATTTATACCCTATGCATTTAATGCATGGAAAAGGTACTTTACACGTGTCATCACTTGGTTGGGTGCATGCTTCTTTAGCGACATACTCCTAGCCTTATGGTGAACAGTGTAGTCTTCAGATTTGTTGAACGATCTTGGACCAAAGTATGGTGCTGTGCGGTTCGTTTTCTGTTAAGACCTGAATGGATATAGCTGTCTATCTGGATATAGTTGTCTGTATGTTAACAGAAAAAGTTGTTGTTCGGTTAATATGCTGAATAAACAGTCTGAATGTCAAAAATGACCATTTTACCCCCAGTCTTTATTTTTGTCTGAATAAAATAGCTGTTTGATAAAAATATGGAATAAATGACTTATAATTATTAAAAAAATAAATTTAAAAGTTTTCTAAATAAAAACAACTTGATAAAACATAATAATATGAATTCAATGTTGCAAGCAAAACAACATTAATAAGTACTTATAATAGGAACAAGTCAACATCATAAGTTTGGATACATTTAAACAAACATTTCAAACTAGTCCATTTGCAATTTGATCACGCAAATTAGCCATATATTGTGTGCTATTAGCACCCCATTGTGATCCATCTATTTCCGCTTCTCCACTTCCAACGTCTTCTTCTTCATTGGTGAAAATGGTGTCTTCATTGCACTCCATAAAAAGTTGATCTTGGATATTACATTTTCTTATAAAGTTATGTATCGCAAAGCAAGCAATGACCACATTTCTTTGTTTTGTAAATGGAAAAGGAGCCATTTGCTTCAAGATTGGGAATCTAGCTTTCAAGACACCATAGGCACGCTCAATGACATTTCGAAGTTGTGCATGCGCATGATTGAACTTCTCTTCTTTAGTTAAAGCACGTCTGCGTCGATAATCTGCTAACCAATACCTTGTGTTACGATACGGAGCTAAAAATCCACGAGCATTGGAATATGCAACATCACAAAGATAATATTTATCTGCAATCGACATTTGATTAGGCAAACATGCAAACATCATTCCAAGTTAAACGAGGTTGATATAATTAAGAATGTATACCTTGAGGTGGAAAAGGGAAACCAGAATTTGGGTTAAATGCAACTTCAGTTAGCACTCTAGAATCGTGCGCTATGCCTTCCCATCCGGCCCAAACAAATGTGAATATCATATTGAAATCACAAATGCCTAGTACATTTTGGTAGCATCGACCTCCTCCTCTTCCTCTATATGCAGTTTGATGACTAGCAGGCACTACTGCATGTATGAGAGTCCCGTCTAGTGCACCAATTGCACCCTTCATTGATGAAAAAACGTTTAAAATGTCAAATATTTTACGTATAAAAAACTATGAAAAGCTATGAAAACAATGTATACCGGAAATATTTCTCTCAAACGACTTTGTTGACTTGACATAATCTCCGTGTTTGTTTCAGACGCTGCCGGACATACAATTTCTCTTGCAAACTTCATCATTCCTCGTAGAACTTCATGAAAACAACTATGGACAGTGTCGGTGGAATGTTGAAATCTTCGCTTAATCACTCTATAACGTTCATTGTGTCCGATCATTGTAAAAAACATAGCTAATTTCTCCTCGACACTTACAACTCTACCATATTTTACCCAACCCCTTTGTTTAAAGTGATTGCATAGTAATATATATGATTCATGAGACATACGCATCAACTCTTGACATTGCAAACTAGATCCATGTAGCAATTCTTGTGTATATGCATGTCCACTCATAACCGAAATGTTATCACGTACCCTCTCGATTCTCGTTGAAGAATACCTTTTTCGTCTTAGATACCAAAATAATAGAATTACGAACAAACGTTCTTCCTTGTACGTCAACATATCTATAAATCCCAAAAATAATCGTAAATCACTTGCACACACCATTTATAAAAATGCAAAAATAATCGTAAATCACTACTTGCACACACCATTTATAAAAATGCAAAAATAAGCATAACACAATGTGATAACATAAAGTCAAATATCATATAAGTAACCATTCCAAATACATCAATGGCTAAAATCATCAACAAAAGAGCCATTGGAAATGTCATGAGCATCAACAAAAAAGCCATTGGAAATGTATCATCATAAACATCAACAAAAAACAAGCACAATCATAAACATCAATGGCCAAAATACTCTAGAAACCGACAACCCCCTACTTGTAGCCTTGTTTATCTCCAACCGTCTTAACCCAATCAACCGCAAACTCGGGTGGTATCATCAACCAAGGCTCTCTATTCTCCTTGTCACCAAGAAGAGCCATTGCAATACGGTACAATGCACCATCTTTTGGCCATCCAAGTTCATTGAGTTTTTGAAGACAAACCATGTAGGAAGGAGGCTCAACACCATCGGGGTTCGCGTGTTTTACGGCCAAAGCTTTTAAAACCGACAAAATCTCCTCATCTATGTCAGATTGGGTAACTTTTCGCTTGTTATTTCTCACTTGAGTACGAGCTGAAGATATGGGAGTCGAGGATGTGGGTTGGGAATTGGAGATCTCCACTTCCTCATTGTTGGAAACAAAGAAAGGCTCGACCGAAGGCTCGGGATCATTTGATAGCGGTCCAAAGCTTCTGACACCCATGGAAACACCGCCTTCAAACAATTGCGTACACAACTCAGGGAATGGAAGGTTAGTTGTCCTTAACGATTCAACATATTTATTTGACTGTGTTAAAAAAGGAATTATAAGTAACCAAGTAAACTAATTTGAAATAGAAGGAAAAGGTTATAATAAAAAGTGACCTGAATCTCAAGTTCCCATTGCTCGGGTGTCAAATTAAACGAGTTCGTTGAAGGATCGTACACATTTCCCGTCTTATTTTTAAGCTTCAACCACGCCCCATATTTCCCCTTTAAATAGTCATAGTGATTACGCATTTGCTTTCTATCAACTTCAAAGTTGTGGGTCTCTTTCAAAGTTTCAGAAACTTTCTTCCACGACATCGATTTTAGGCTTCCACCTTCCTTTCCATTCAATGCTATTTCAAGGATACAAGTTTCTAAAAACGTTTTCACAACAGCCATGTTTTTCCAGCTTATCCTAGTCCTTTTAGGTTGATGTGAATCGGCTGTTTGTTCCATACCTAATGATCTATAGATTAGAAACTCATAAACTCAGAACATTGAAAAAACTTATGCTACATTTCAATACATTTCAGAAAATACAACATATACATTGCAGAAGAAAAATCCCAAAAATATGCAAATGTAAATCTGTATATCAAAGATTTACCATATAAGGCTATGAACCAAAACCAACACAGGCAAATAATCATCAGGATGCTCAAGGATGTGAGAACATAGTGGAGAAACATGAATAAATTAACAGATACATGGAAAGAACAAGTCTGTGAAAAGAACAAGTCTGTGAAAACAAGTTTCTAACAACCAGATTAACAGATAATGACAACAACCAGAACAAGTCTGTGAAAAGAACAAGTCTGTGAAAAAAACAAGTTTCTAATAACAAGTTTCTAACAACAACTCTGTGCAAAGAACAAGTCTGTGAAAAGAAAAAAAACAAGTTTCTAATAACAAGTTTCTAACAACAAGTCTGTGAACATCGTTCTAAATGTCGATTTCACCAATGTCGATTTCACCAAGTTTCTAACAACCAGATTAACAGATAATGTATACAACCAGATTTTAGATTATAGACCAGTTTCTAACAACAGGTCTGTGAAAAGAACAAGTCTGTGAAAAAAACAAATTTCTAACAAGAAGTCTGTGCAAAGAACAAGTCTGTGAAAAGAAAAAAAACAAGTTTCTAATAACAAGTTAACAACAAGTCTGTGAACATGGTTCTAAATGTCGATTTCACCAATGTCGATTACACCAATGTCGATTTCACCAAGTTTCTAAAAAAACAAGTTTCTAATAACAAGTTAACAACAAGTCTGTGAACATGGTTCTAAATGTTGATTTCACCAATGTCAATTACACCAATGTCGATTTCACCAAGTTTCTAAAAAAACAAGTTTCTAATAACAAGTTGTAGAGGAAAAGAGAGATCGATGAGCAAAGGATAGATGTAGAGGAAAAGAGAGATCGATGGAGAGGAAAAGAGAGATCGATGTTCCATTACCTGGAGCGGAAAAGAGAGATCGATGTAGAACCTGCTGCTTCAATCGATGGAAGGTCTGATATCTTCCAATATGTTGCTTCTTCAATCGATGGAGTACTGCAATCGATGGAGTGCTATCGATGGAGAGGTTGTGTTTTAAAAGGACGGGTTAGGTCAATTTTATTAAATGTGAGTAGTTGGGAGTTGAAGGGTAGATGAGGAAATTAAAAGATATAAAAGGGCTGAGTGTAAATGACTTTATTTTGGTAGCTGATTCGGTCAGCCACTAGCTGTCCCATTAAGCCACTACCGAACACTCAGATATGGCTGACCAAATCAACCATATCCCTTATTCAGCCCATTAAGCTGCTACCGAACAGGCCCTATGTCTCTTCTGACACATCGTACTATTTGTGCAAAGGATAAGACAAACGAATCTTGAAGTGTAAGTTTCATGATCAGTGGTCACCAATGAAGTCTTTTATCAGAGAGCCTGAATAAAAGTTAGCTATCACTGAAGCTTTCCTTCTTCATTCGTCGCGTGTGTGGACTTGTCTTGGTTTCACTGATATCCGCATCAGATCATGAGTAGACTTATCACTTGTTCATCAGCTTTATCTTCCATATCAGCGATGAACGTCTTTGTCGCGATTCTTGTCTTCAGGGATTACATTTAACAAATACATCAGATATCATCAGCGATACTGAACAGACTCAGTATATAACCGCTGATGGTGAAACACTAATACATACAGATGTTAAATGTAATTTTCACTAAGTATATCAAAGAGTCATCATCAAATCACTAAGAGAGTTTGGATCAACACATGGCTTCACCACCCCGCCACTATGAGGACCTGATATACACAATAATTTAAGAAAAAGTGTTAGGCTTGGAGCCTAGTGAGAACAATCAATAATGAATGATTGAATAAAAGAATCAAAACACAATAAGTTAACCTTTGATAAAATCCACTCCGAGTAGGAGTATCAAGCCAAATTTTCCACAAGACATTTATCATTGTAATAAGACGGGGGAGATCCGATTCATCATAAGTTGTGACGAAACACATAAGTAAGCCACAACGTATAAAGGTGTGTATCAAGAATGGATAATTTACATACATCAATCTTATCCAGATCTTTAGTCATTCGAACATCAACTCTATCCAAGTCTTTAGTTAGGTATAAAAATGAGTTCAACTCTATCCAAGTCTTTTACCCGACGAATCACCAAGTTCAACCCTATCCAGGTCTTTACCTTAGGACCTCACCATTCTTGATAACTCATTCTTCCAAGGACTTGACATGCATTTAATATCAATCCCAAACATGCAAATTAGATACAAAATCTTAAGAATACAAGGTAACCCGACTATTATGCTTATGGATCCATTACACAATAGTTTAATATATTCATATTTTCAAACATAGTATTTTATTTCCCAACGTTTCAAACATTTGCATATAAGAAAGCTTTAAGTGTAAAAATCAATTTTTCATCAATAATTCCATACATTGTTATAATACCTTTTGGGGTTCCAAACTCATCATACTTTAGAAGTAATCATCTTTCAAGAATGGCTATCCATTACCCATAAATATTTCATCAAAATACCCAAAATACTCAAGACCCTAGTTTTGACCCATTTAGCCAAAATCCAACAAAAGGTGATAAATGATGTGAAGACTTCAAGTAGTATAAATAAACATTTATTGTATATATAGTTTGAAAAAGTAAAGTTGAACTCACAATGTTGGGTTTTGATAAAAACCCAAACCCTAGAATCTCCTTCTTGAAGAAAATGGAAATGAAGATGGTGGATATTTGTTCCTGGCTTCCTAACTTGGTTGATGGCACCTAATCTTACAATAAATGGGAATGAATGCACCTTGAGAGACCCTAGAACCGGAAATAAATGAAGAGGGGGGGGGTTGAGAGTGTTTTTGAAGAAAGTTAGGTGGAGAAGTAAATGAGAATGGGGGAGAAAAAGGGTTTTAAAAACGTTTAGGGACCGTCGGTGATTGTGACACCGCGACTATGCCCATGGAATAGTCGCCCGCTCCATGTGCCCTGCGGTACCTTGTCCACGATAGTGACCATGCGACAGTGACCCATGCATAATTGTCGGGCACTGCCGCGCCGCATGTACCACAACCCATCCTTAGGCCGCGATTGTTCAATCGTGACTATGCCCTTGGCATAATCGTCAGGCATAAGTCACCCCATGGGTACTGTAGGTTGTATTTTGGCATGCCTCTCGTGGTTCAATCGATTGTTAAGGAATTTAGATGATGGTTCGATTAAGCTAATTACGATAAATCAAAGAAAAGAGAATGACGTCACAAACATACTGAAACTCTGGTCACTACAATTTAGGCACAATCGCCTCACCCTTTGCCAATTGAGCTACACATTGTAGGCTTGAGTAATCGATTTAACAATTGGACTAATCTATTGTAATTTGGTTTATAAATTAACAAAACACTTTAATTCAGAGCAGAGAATTTATATTATTATAAAATGATCTAACGTTTATGGATGTCGTTAAGCTTAATGCTTGGGTTTGATCGAGGTTAATCAAGTTGACCAAGTGTTGAGTTTTGACTCGTTTGACTCACGGGGATTTTAATGATGGGTTCAAATGACTTATCTAGGACTAATTAGAAGAGTCGGATTTGGAGTTTGACTTTAGATTAGGTCAAGTTTGAACGTAGTTGACTTTTGTTGAACTTTTGGTGAAATAGGTCGTTGATGAAATATTGTGGTGTATATCGTGTAGGTCAGTAAGCGAGAGCTACTTGTAAAGGCACTACATTGACATGTAAGCCTTTATGAGGACCTTTTCTGATATATATATATATTTGCGATATTTTGGCATGTGATATGTTTGATCACGTATTGTTATGTATGCTAGGCATAATAATGATATGTTTTTATGCATACGTTTATGAATAAATGTTTACATGTATACATGAGCATTTGCTAATACCAACAACACAGCTCCTGGCCGAATAGAAGGCTCTTGTTTTCTTATATTCAAATTTTTATACTTATATTCAACTATGATATTGAAACTAATATGGAACCGAAGATCATTATTTGTAATTATTGTCTACTTTTTATTGATTATTTAAATTTGATTGACGTCTGTTTAGGTAAAAATTCCAATAGACTATTGTCGTACGACCAGAGACAATTGACACCCTTCCCTTAAGGCGACCTTGATTAAATGAACAGATATTCGTCCGATGAAGTTAGTCGTACGACAGGATTTCAGTTACTAAAACTACAACATACTTTATATCATGTTTAATGCAGGATTCAAAGACATTCATTATAATGGAAGTCATCATCAATAGCAACAGACATAACGGACGCTATCATCAATGTCAAAACGGCTACTTTATTGAAGATACACATTCAAGACTTGATAACTGACAATTGGAGTATAAATATGAAGATTGAACTTCACATTCGGACATCTGATTCTCAGACCTTAGAAGCTCACATATTAAACTCTCAGGCTTGCTCAAATCTCTTTTGAAGTTTATAAAGCATTCTACCGTTTGTCACGCGACGCACAACCGAAGTCTAAGTACACACGACACACGACCGACTTTACTTTATTGTATTGTTTTACATTGAATTACACTTGCAAGACTTGTTATAAAGGATGACGTCCCTGATTGACGTCCATAGTGCACGACGACTCATACTCGTCCGCGGTTTTTACCCATTTTCGGGGTTTTCCGCGTCACCAATTCCCTTGTCTCGTTTATTTCATTTTTATTATTGTCGTACGATTATTAAAGCTACTTTACTTTGGTTGGATCAAGCTCCACATTTACCTTAAATTTTCCTTGGGATATTTTTGGCATAAACAGTTTGGCGCCCACCGTGGGGCCCCATCCAAAGAAAATATTTGGTAATCTTATGACGTGTTAACGTTTTCCTTCGAGTATTCTCTGTTTTCAGTTATTCAGGATAATGTCATTCCAAGGAACTCAAGATCATGTTGTGGCTCAAATGAACATGGAGCTGACTGCTGCTCGTGCCCGTATTGACGCCCTAACAGCTCAGGCTCGTCAGGCGGCAGAAACCATCGAGCATCTCAGAAGTCAAAGTGGAAACAATGTGACTGGGACTACGAATGCTTATACTGGTGCTTGGAACGTACCTCCTCCATTGCCTAATTATCCTCGTCCACTACCAGTTAATCCTGCGACCTTCGTAATCCCAACCATGCCTATGCCTTCTATGCCGTTCAATGGATATGCCTCTGATTCCTCGCAGCAGACTAATTTCAACGGATCAGGTTATGTTCCATTGGGTGTTCCCGGGGGTGTACCAATGGATCCCGTTGCACAACGATTGAAGTTTCTAGAGGAGCAGAATGAACTTGTCTTGTCTATGCTGGCCAAATTGCCGGGGGCAGCAGTCCCAGTTGATGTCGAACCACGAACAGGATTTCAAGCGTCGTCGTTCGTCGATGAAATTGCTTTGGTAGACATCCCAAAGAAATATAGCATCCCGACCTTCTCCCCAAAATATTCAGGTGTCACTGATTCGACAGAACACGTCGCCCAATACAAACATCTCATGTGGACTATTTCAATACCACATCATATCCAAGAAGTCTTCATGTGCAAGAGTTTTGGAGCAACTTTGACTGGAGCAGCGTTACAATGGTTGATCAATCTCAAACCTAAAACTATCGGGTCTTTTGCAGAATTAGTGAATCAATTTTCTCAACAATTCGCTAGTAGTCGAAAAATGGAAAAACAAACGAGCGACCTTTACTATGTCGTACAGAAGAATGGAGAGTCCATTCGGGACTATTTTAACCGGTTCAACGCAGAAATGATTAGTATCCAAAATTGCGACGTAAAAACGACAATTGAAGCGTACAAACGAGGTCTGGATGATAGTTCAGGGTTGTATCTCGACCTTACGAAGTATCCTCCGAAAACCTTTGAAGACGTACGAGCAAGGATGCTTGCTCATATGAGGGTCGAGGATGACCTCGTTTTCAGAAATAAACATTCAAACGACAGGAAAGGTCTAGGTGTTAAAAAGCCGGACTTCAAACCAAAACCAACCGTTCGATCAGAGCCTGCCCGACAGATTTCAAACGTCAGATTCGAAAAGAAAGGGACGACGACTTCCAAATCTGTCCAGTATCCTAAGGTGTCATCTTATGGTTTCCCTGGTTCAGCCAAAGACGTCGTCGCGTCCCTGAAACAACTTCAACAAAATGTTCGATGGCCAAAGAAAAGCGATAAGGATAGTGATAAGAAAGATAAAACTAAATGGTGTGATTTCCATAATGACTTCGGTCATATAACGGATGATTGCATCGCCTTAAAGAAAGAGCTGTCCTGGCTTAACTCTAAAGGTTATTTACAAGAATTGACGGAAAAGAAGGACGTGCGTCCCACATCTCCAGAGCATGCCAAGGTGATTAATTGTATCACCGGAGGCTCTGATGTCTGTGGGACAACATATTCAGCTGCTAAGAGACATGCTAGTCGTGGTCCCGATGATCGACCAATTCCAAAGGAGGCAAGACCCAAGGAGGACACAGAATTAGAAGCTATGCCCTTGACGTTCGATCAGGAAGACCTTGACGACGTACATCAGAAACATCATGACGGACTAATTATCCAATTGAGCATTGGAAATTGTTTGACAAAGAGGATACTCGTCGACGGAGGTAGTTCAGCTAACATTATCTTTTTTGATGCAGTGAAAGCAATGGGAATCGACAAATCCGAGATTACACGACGTTCGACTACACTCGTTGGATTTAATGGAGGAGCGACAAGCACCATGGGGGAAATCACACTACCAGTATATGCTAAAGGAATCAACAGACAGACGAAGTTCAACGTCGTCGACTGTTCATCAGCTTATAACGTTATCCTTGGGCGACCATGGATCCATGATATGAAAGTTGTACCTTCGACGTACCATCAAATCTTGAAATTCCCCACGCAATGGGATGTACAGGAGATCAAAGGCAAAAGAAAAGTTGCTATAGAATTTTACAAAGTCTCTTTGAAGCCCCCGAAGTAGACAATATAGCAATTACAGAACCAGGACGTTCCTGGGACTAACGACGACTATCGCTTGGAAGATGTCGTCCTAAACCAGGATAAGCCTGACCAGATGGTTTACATAGGTTCGACGCTCGACCCTTCTTTTAAAAAGAAATTAATATTTTTTTTGCAGGATCACAATGATTGTTTCGCATGGACGCACGAAGACATGGTGGGCATCGATCCAAGTATTATTTCTCATAAACTCAACGTTGATCCATCATTCAAGCCTGTTCAGCAGAAAAGACGAAAATTCGCTCCTGAAAGAAATAAAGTTATCAACGACGAAGTTGATAATTTACTTAAAACAGGAAAGATACGAGAAGTCAAATATCCAGATTGGCTCGCTAACGTTGTAGTCGTCCAAAAGAAAAATGGCAAGTGGAGAGTCTGCATTGATTTTACAGACCTTAACAAGGCTTGTCCAAAAGATCCATTTCCATTGCCACACATCGATTCTATGGTCGACGCTACAGTTGGACATGAATTACTCACTTTCATGGACGCATATTCTGGTTATAATCAGATATTGATGCATTCTGACGATCAGGAAAAAACAGCCTTCATGACAGATAAGGGTATTTATTGTTATAAAGTAATGCCTTTTGGTCTTAAGAATGCAGGTTCGACGTATCAACGATTGGTGAATATGATGTTTAAAGAGCATTTGGGCGACACTATGGAGGTATACATCGACGACATGCTTGTCAAATCAAAGCATACGGACGATCATATAGGACATTTGAAGCAGTCGTTCGATATTTTGCGTGAATACAAAATGAAGTTGAATCCGACAAAATGTTCTTTTGGAGTTCGAGCTGGTAAATTTCTCGGTTATATGGTCACACGACGAGGAATCGAAGCTAACCCAGATCAAATCAAAGCAATTGTCGAGCTAAAATCGCCCAAAAATTTTAAAGAAGTCCAACGTCTAACAGGACGTGTAGCAGCGTTGAACAGGTTCATCTCTCGGTCGTCCGACAGATATCACCTATTCTACAACGTCCCGCGAAAAAATAAAGGATTCGAGTGGATTGACAAGCATGAGGAAGCATTGCAACAACTCAAGAAATACATGACGTCACCTCCTTTCCTCTCTAAACCTGAGAAAGGTGAAGCTCTTCAACTCTATCTAGCCGTCAGCAATAATTCGGTAAGTGCAGTCCTTATACGAGAAACCGACGGACGACAATTGCCAATCTATTATGTAAGTAAAACTCTACTAGATACTGAAACCAGGTATTCATCTATAGAAAAACTTTTGCTTTCGTTAGTCATGGCTGCTAAGAAGCTACGACATTATTTTGAATCACATCCTATAATTGTGGTGACTAACTTTCCCTTAAAGTCTGTGTTAAGAAAACCTGAATTAACAGGACGACTAGCTAAGTGGAGCATCTACCTCAGTAATTATGATCTGGATTTCAAGCCCAAGACGGCGATCAAATCACTGGTCTTGGCAGATTTTGTTACAGATTTCAGTCCAGAAATAGATGAAACAATGACGTCCAACGAGTTAATTGTGGCGACTTTGCACGACATTACTTGGACGCTCGATGTTGATGGTTCGTCGAACATACGAGGAACAGGCATGGGTGTCGTCCTACAATCCCCACAAGGGGGCAAAATAGTATACTCTATACGGTGCGATTTCAAAGCAACAAATAATGAGGCAGAATATGAAGCACTAATTGCAGGAATCAAAATTGCTCACGACTTGGGGGCAACACATTTGCATGTCCGGAGCGACTCGTCCCTAGTAGTTAACCAAGTTAATGGAGAATTTGCAACAAAAGATTCAAGAATGATTGCTTATTATAAAATAGTAAAAGAAGAAGCAAAGAAGTTTAGTCGCTTTGTAATCGAGCAGATACCAAGAGATCAGAACATTCAAGCAGATGCACTAGCCAATTTGGGGTCAGCACTTAATCAAACGACATTCGACAATATCCCAATAGTTCACCTTGCGACACCATCCATCAAAGAAGATGGTAACATTTTGGTCGCACCAATTGAAGAAGAAAATTCTTGGTCAGACGACATTAAAAATTATCTAGAGAACGATCAACTGCCTGATGACAGAATGGAAGCAAGAAAGGTGAGATTTAAAGCATCCAGGTACATTATGATTAGAGGACAATTATATCGAAGATCTTCAACTGGCCTGAATCTGCGATGTATCACCAACAAGACACAAGTCTAGAAAATCCTACAAGATATGCACGACGGTGAATGTGGAAATCACTCAGGAAGTCGCAGTCTAGCCAACCGGGTATCACGACAAGGTTACTATTGGCCGACATTAAGGCAAGATGTGATCAGGTATGTACAGTCGTGCGACGCATGTCAGCGATACACATGTATGTCTCATAAACCATCTGAGCCTTTCCACTCGACGTTGATCCCATGACCCTTTATGAAATGGGGAATGGACATCGTTGGGAAATTACCACCTGCCCCCGTGCAAAAGGTATTCCTTTTAGTTTTAACAGATTATTTCTTTAAATGGGTCGAAGCAGCGGCTTTCTCCCAGGTTCGGGACAAAGAAGTCGTCTCTTTTATCCAAACTAACATCATTTGTAGGTTTGGAATTCCATCTGAAATAACGTGCGACAATGGGACACAATTCATCAGTGATCGAACGCGAAGATTTTGTGAAGAAAGGAACATCAAGTTGGTAACATCAACGCATCGATATCCACAGTCGAATGGTCTAGTCGAGTCGAGTAATAAAACTATCATCAATTCAATCAAGAAAAGACTCAAAGCTGCCAAGGGGAAGTGGGTGGAAGAATTGCCTTCCGTTCTATGGGCTAATCGTACGACACCTCGTACGTCCACAAGACAAACTCTTTTCTCCTTAGTCTATGGATGTGAAGCTGTGTTACCTATTGAGGTACGACTACCGACTTCAAGACATACGTCCGTTGAGCATAACTTGGTCGATCTAAGTTATGACCTCGACGCTTTAGAAGAGCTTAGAGAATCTGCGCACATTCGCATGGCGTCACAAAAACAAATGGTCGAGCGACATTTCAATAAAAATGTTCAAGTTAAAGTCTTTCAAGAAGGCGACTACGTCCTACGTCGAGTGTTTCAAAACACTCAAGAGCACAATGCAGGTAAACTTTCCACTAAGTGGGAAGGCCCTTATCAAATCTCTAGTGTCGTGGGTAAGGGTGCTTATAAAATTCAAACCCTCGACGGTCGAGATATCCCACGAAGCTGGAATGCAGTTCATTTAAAAAGGTACTTCTTTTAAATTTTATATTTATTTCCTTCGATTATTCTTTAAGAAAGATTACTGACTTAAGCATCGGAGGGTCGTTGGTCAAACCAACGACCACCCCACTAATGTTGTTTTTCGCAGGGACGCACGACTTATTTAAAAAATCTTTGTGTCGAGTAAAACTCATGTGATCACACGTATATGTTCGATCTTAATGGGTGATAAAGGTTAAATTCTGCAGTTGATATTCAATACTTAGAACCAAGAACCATTATTAAAAATTACCCAAGGTCGATCGAAAGTTTTAATTGATTTCTTTTTAAGTGATAGTATGGTCGAATGTTTGATATGATGTAGTTATCCATCTACTTAAATTTTTTGACGTACGACTAATTATAAGAACAAAGAATAAACGTCGATACGCAAAAGAGACTTTTTTCATTAGATGTAAAAGTTACAAATATAAAGGACGACCACATACGACCGACCTTTAAGTGAAAGGTTCAAAAGAATCTAAGTAGGAGGAACGTCAGGTTGTTCCTGGACGATGACGGTCTCCTCTGCTGCCACTTCTTCTACGATATCATTCTCCTCCAAATCGTCGTCCTCATCCAAGTCCTTCTCAGTCCCGACATTGTCGAGGTAAGCCTTGAGTTCTTCAGAGGCCGACGCCATGGGGTCTTTACCCTTCAAGTGACGCCTCATTAAAGCAGCTCGGGCCGTGAAGCGGGAGAAAGCCTCGATTTGCTTATTCTCCATCTCCAAGTCCTTCACGTCACCCTCCAGATCTTCGACCCGCTTCTTTAGAGTCGCGATTTCGTCAGCAGAAGCAGCAGCAGTGGTGACAACCTTAATCTTTTCGACCTCCAACTTAGTCGACAACGCCTCCAACTCAAGAAGTTGGTCCCTGAACTTGATCTTCTCACGATTCAAAATCTCTAGTAGACTTTGAGCATCGGTGAGTTCAGTTTTAAGGCCTTCGACCTTCGTCTTTTCAGCCTCGACCAACTCCAAGGCGACCTTCTCTCTTTCAAGAGCCTCGTCAGCCCTTTTCTTGACATCAGGAAAGGACGACCTAAGACCTTCTGTCTGAGCATAGAAGCTTAGACAAGCTTGGAAAGCCTGCACGACAAAAGAAAACATTATTAGAAGTAAAAAACGAGCAACGAAGAAGGAAAATGAGTAAAACTTACCATGAAAGAGAGACCTGCAGCATGGGCTCCCGTGTCCTCAACCCGAGATTCCTTGTACCGATCGTAAAAAGTCGGGAGAAGGAATTTTGCCAAGTGAGGGAAAATGACGTCTCTTTCGAGAACGTCATTCGCCATAAAGTCAGCCGGGAGAGTGGCTTTGAATGTCATCTCCCCCACTTTTTCCTTATTCTTCCCCTCATCTCTAGAGGAAGAAGAAGGGGCGACAGTGGGCTTCTCAACGCCCGACACCCCCGTTGATGGGGCATCCTTCGTCGCCTTGATCGAGCCTCCAAGCTCGATTCCATCAACGGTTCCCTTCGCTGGTGACGCCCCTGAAAGGGACGACAAAGTAGCATCGCCCGTCTTCTTGGGCGAAGTCCGAGGCTGCTTGCCCCAAACACGTCTTGGATCCACCCATGTGGAAGGGGCAGACCTTTTCTTCGCTTTCTCCCTCCCTTGACGGGCGAGCTCCAATTGCTCGGCTCGCTTAGCGGCGGCCGACTTTACAGCTGCGTCTTCTGAAAAAAGAGAGCAAGTTAAAAATAAAATGACGTACAACGTACAAGAAAAATGTATGGTCAAGCGACTTACCAGTCATGTCTTCTTCTCTCTTTTCTTCCCTTTCCTTCTCTTCTATATTCTCTCCTTCTCTAGGAGAGCCCTCGACAGACGTCACCTCAGCTACAAAAACGGCCTCGTCTCCTTCGTTGTTCGATCGAGGGGAAAACGAGCGATCAGTAATACTTCTATCTAAGATTCTCTGAACCTTGTCGAGAGAATCTCTCCTTGGCTTCACTCTGCTGAAGTCGATCACTGTCAAACAAAGAAAGACGTCAGAATAAACGCACGACAAAAACGTACGACAAAAACACACGACAAAAACAATAAACCTACCCGATTCGTTCCAGCCTGATGACAACCATTGGCTGTCTTCGTCATTTACAGACGCCACTTGAAGGAAAACATACTGACGTTTCCATCCACGATCATTCACCGCGGTGTTAAGTATCAGTAAATTATCCCCCTTCGAACGAGGAAACAGACTATACCTGTGATAATTGTCTGGTCGAACACTATAGGCTGTCAAGAGGTCGTTCACATTGAACGGTACCTCCCATTCATCCGTAAGACGATCGATCACCTGGACAATCCGCCAGAATTGAGGCATTAATTGTCCAGGCGTCAGGTCAAATGCATCTAAAAATGCCCTGACCAAAGGGCTAAAGGGCCAAGAAAAACCTATCTTAAAGGGATATTCATACAGAACACAATATCCCTTCGGAACTTCATCTGGCTTTAAATCTTCCGGCGACACTAAATTTATCTCGTCTGGAAGCTTAGCCAAACTCTTAAAGTAATCTATATGTTCTTCCTCCCTAAATAAGCTCACAGGTTCACTCGACATCTGGAAGTCCGGGATATTTAGGGTTGCACGCCAGTAGCTAAGAATATCCCAAGCTTTCCTAGGTTTTCTATCTATGGATTTCTTATGCATAAATCGACACAGATGGAAGAACGAAAATTGTACCTTAAATAGTGTTCTAAACCTCGAATTTAGAATGGAAGGGATTCTGGTCGCTCAGAAAGTAAATCTCGCCAGAGATGCGTGTTATTTAAAAAGGTAAGCGTAAAAAAGGAAAAGATTAGGATAATCTCTATTTATACTGTAAATTGGAAACTGAATCACCAAGCAATCGAATCGCCAATCGTTAATTGACACGTGTCAGACGAACCACTTGAGTGCATCCCTCGAATGCATGACACCTGTCCTTCATTGGCTGTCAAATTGCGTATTCCGTTGGAAGTGACGTCATTATTTAGTTGGAAATGAACCGATTTGATTCTATTCGAACTACCCGCGTTTCTTTTATAACACGTGTCATGATTTTAAAATTTAAATTTCAAAAAGTTGCCGCTTGAATTTTAAATTTGGGGGCAAACTGTTTAGGTAAAAATTCCAATAGACTATTGTCGTACGACCAGAGACAATTGACGCCCTTCCCTTAAGGCGACCTTGATTAAATGAACATATATTCGTCCGATGAAGTTAGTCGTACGACAGGATTTCAGTTACTAAAACTACAACATACTTTATATCATGTTTAATGCAGGATTCAAAGACATTCATTATAACGGAAGTCATCATCAATAGCAACAGACATAACGGACGCTATCATCAATGTCAAAACGGCTACTTTATTGAAGATACGCATTCAAGACTTGATAACTGACAATTGGAGTATAAATATGAAGATTGAACTTCACATTCGGACATCTGATTCTCAGACCTTAGAAGCTCACAGATTAAACTCTCAGGCTTGCTCAAATCTCTTTTGAAGTTTATAAAGCATTCTACCGTTTGTCACGCGACGCACGACCGAAGTCTAAGTACACACGACGCACGACCGACTTTACTTTATTGTATTGTTTTACATTGAATTACACTTGCAACACTTGTTATAAAGGACGACGTCCCTGATTGACGTCCATAGTGCACGACGACTCATACTCGTCCGCGGTTTTTACCCATTTTCGGGGTTTTCCGCGTCACCAATTCACTTGTCTCGTTTATTTCATTTTTATTATTGTCGTACGATTATTAAAGCTACTTTTCTTTGGTTGGATCAAGCTCCACATTTACCTTAAATTTCCTTGGGAGATTTTTGGCATAAACAACGCCTGTCTTTTATTTTCTTCATTGTTCGACCCTTAATTTATATGATTCAAATATTTTTTTATATATTCAAATTTTTATACTTATTATAACTTAAACCAATTCTCTAAAATAGAAAACAATGAGACTTTTGTTTCCTATTTTGCTTCAACAGATTCTCTATATTGTTCTTTAAAATAGATAAACTAGAGAAAGCTACAAGTTTCGAGAATTCTCTAAAATTTGATGTGTAGAAAGAGAAATTAATTTTTTAATTCATTCCCACCGATGAGATTGAATTATTACTATTTTATATAAAAAAAATTAAAGTGTATTGAAATGGTAAATTTATAGAATATATTTAATGGGCCAGGCTCAAATGAGAAAGTAAACATTTTTGCGAGAAGACGAGAAGTGTGATATCATACATGATATACAAGCGAAACCATATATGATTAAACACATGTTACATTGACAATACATAGATGTTTAATCATATATGATTAAACACACCCATAGGATGTGTAATCATATATGATATTATACTTCTCACCTTCTCGTAAAATGTTAACTTCTCGTATGATCCTTTCTCTATATTTAATAATATTCAATGTCAAAATCATTAAAACAGACAATCGATTGAAGTTAAATATAATTCTTTTTATAGAATTTGACTTTTATTTTTCTATTTTAAATAAACTATAGAGAACCTGTTGGAGATACTATAAATGTCAAGTTAAATCATAAAACATGAATTGACTAGACTTTAATGTGCTTTAAGCCTTTTAACTTGCAGATAAAGATGGCCAAATGGGCCCGGCCTAGGACCGGGACCGGCTGGACCGTTTCGGACCGTCGATTAAGGACCGGTTACGATATTCCACCGAAAACAAGGTTTGGCCCAATTTTTTTATTTGAAATTTATTTTTAAATGTATTTTTTATGTATATTTTTAAGTGTATTTAATTGATGACGAAAATGTATATTTTAAGTGTATTTTATTAAGTGTATTATAATAAAAATGTATTTTTAGTATATTCAATTGACCCAATTAAATATCTTAAAGTATATTTGATTGACCAATTTCTTTATAACAAAAACGTATTTGATTGACCAATTTATTTATAACAAAAACGTATTTCTTTATAACAAAAACGTATTTCTTTATAACATAAACGTATTCGTTACGGTATTTGATCGACCTAATTTTTCAAAAAAAAAAAAAACAATTTATATGCTAAAAATCCGTTTTAAAAAAATTAAAAAGATTAAGTGGGACCGAGTTGGTCAAAAAAATTAACTATGCCTCATACACCTTAATCGGGCCTTCGTATTTTGGTCGGAACTGAAACCGATTACGGGATCAATATTTAGGAACGGGACCGATTTAAGCTCTATCCAAAACCGATTTTTGACCACCTCAACTTGCACATATTGTAAAATATATTTAAATGGGTTTCAATCCTCAAAGTTTAAGTCCAAAGAAAAAAGGGCCAAATTACTCGTTAACTACAATTTACAAAACCCGAATCCACACCAACAAATATTTTAAAGTTACTCTTAAATGAAGAATAAAAATCAAAATAAAAAAATTATGTAGATTATAATATTAATTATATTATTAAAATAATAAAATAGATATATTTAATGAAATATTATTTCTATTTTAAACATTTAATATCAGTGATTCCTATTGGTTGAATATAATAGGGGAGGCTAATTGCACTTTTTTTTGCTAAATACATCAAAATGATTGCAAAAATCGTTATGTTTTTTTTTTGTTTTTTTTGTTTTTTCGTCTTTTAGTTGTCTTTTTTCTTTTTTTTTCTTTTTATTATATATTTTTGTTTATATATTTTTATTATATATTTTTGTTTTGATTTGAAAATAAATAAATAAATATAAATATTACTAATTCTTTTAATTATATAATTATAAAAATAAAACATAAATATTGCGATTTAACATATAAATAGAACATAAAATAATAATCTATATTACATTCGATTATTCTAAAATAACATTATCCGTAGTACAATTAACACGTAAAAGCTTTATATACTTCTTTATTCACTCTGAATACGGGGTAGCACATCCAGCAGCCCACCGATAACTGTGATGGAAAAAAAGTGATACACTTTGCGGAAACGGATATCCTTCTGCCATATCTAATTTGACATAATGGTTACCATTAACGTACCCGATTGTAAAAACAACATGTTCATACCACACTGGAGGAGTGGACCTAAGCGGCAAGTACGTCCCACTGTCGGTCATACTTATAACATGTAATATCACATTATATTTTGAAGCAATCAAGACACCTATTTCAGGCATTGTCATCCAGTGTTCAAATGGTGCACCTTGATCTGATCGAAAGAAGTTTAAAGTGTTGTAAGTAATATCTCAATGTTCACCTCCAAAAGCGTTGATGTACTCTGTCTTGTAAGTATCTAACTCTTCCATCAAGTTATACCGAATTGTGGGCCATGCATCTTCATGAAGACCCATCCAGACAACTATTGCTCGGAATCCGCAATTTCCATCACCTATCACATCATGTACCTGCTTGATTTAAGGGTGAAACAATGCTGGAAATTGATTGATGTATGGATGTGCATTATAATTTTTGAACATGAAAGAACTGTGTCTCGCTGGTTCTTGGTAGCTCATTTTTTCCTTGTCAACAAATCTAGACGCGTTTGAACTGCTACGTCTAAGGGGTCTTTCACTTGTAAAAGACGACTCAACATGAGTCGGAAATGAGGGATCAACATGAGTTTTTCTGAAAAGCTTATCCTTCAACGAGGGTCGTCCACGAGTAGTCTTGTTAACATCAGGTTCACGAACCCATGTTTTTGATGCACTGGCTATCTCTTTTAGCTTCCTCAGTAAACTGAACTTACCAGATCTCGATTGCTTGTTAAATTCCTCAGTAAAAACACTATGAAGGTAAAAAAACCTAAACCAAGTTAAAAAAAAATCAAACCTTCATAGATAAAAGACTGTGAAGGTATATCCGAACCTTCACAGTGAAGACGATGTGAAGGTAAAAAAAAACGAACATTCACAGTGAAAAACACCGTGAACGTAACATTTACGGTGTTTTCCCTATGAAAACTTCGATTTTTTTTACATTCACAGTTTTTTGGTGTGAAGTTTCATACTTTAAAGTTTGGTCTCACCGGTATCACAGAAACTGTTTGGTCTCACGCGAGCTTAAGTCATGTGTAATATATTAATATATATATATATATATATATATATATATGTATAAAGAGTTTAGGTTAATGATAGTTTTAACCCTTAACTATCTTTAGTTGTCATTTTTATTTACGTTTCAATTCGGGTAAGAATAATTATATGTTTTTAAAAAAAAACTTGAGTTTTACAGAGTAAGTTACAGATTTTGTCCCTAACGTTTGGCGTTTGTTACGGAATTGGTCCCTAAAAGAAAAATACATTTTACAAAGTTATGATAAAATGTAATTGTTACAAAAAGAAAAATACATTTTACAAAGTTATAATAAAATCAAAAGTTACAAATTTATAGAATATGTTAGCTCCACTCACATTGTATAGAAGTATTGAAAAATAGGCTAAGTATGGGAATCGCAGAAGTCTGCCGCTGAACACTCAAGTACACCACAGAAGGTGCAAAGCTCATAGGTTACTCCGCAGAAGATCTACCAGAAGACAAACCTGATGATACTCAGATCACAGAGCCTCTGTGAAGGCTAACCTCTAGAGATCAATGTTGAAGCTTTTCTAAGAGTTCAAGACAAGACTACGTGCCAAGCACGTGAGACCTGCTGTACGAAGATCCTCAAGATCAAAGTAATGGGCGTCCCACGATGTTTACTTTACAGGTGGCATTCCGTTTATGGAATGTCAGTCTTTGTCTTGTACTAAGGGGTGCATCCTTCTGCTATATTAAGGAGCACCACCTTAGAGCTCAAGCATGAAACAGAGCACACACAAAAATAGTATTCTACATAATCCTTAAGCATTTTTGCACACACCAGTGCGTGTTCTTGGTGTTCTTGAGTAATCAATGAAACAGTTCTTTGAGTAACTTTCTTGTGATACTTTACTTCCTGTTCATTAATTACTTGTGTGTTTACTACCTTGCATGTTCAATCTTTTCTACACGTATTAAACGCTTCCGCACTCTATTTATTTAATCTGTGTGTAGTAAAAGGTTAAATCAAGTTAAAGAACATCACAACTGGGATCAACAGAATAAAATAAAATCAAAAGTTACAAATTTTATAAATTTATAAAATCAAAACACACACACACACACACACACACACACACACACACACACACACATATATATATATAAAGATAAAGATAATAATAATAATAATAATAATAATAATAATAATAATAATAATAATAATAATAATGATTTGTACCTTTAATGATTGGATCGGAAAACAAGAAGTCAATATTTACACCTTTTTGGTGCAAATAAAATAAAATCAAAAGTTACAAATTTATAGAATAAAATAAAATAAAAAGTTACAAATTTTATAAATTTATAAAATCAAAACACACACACACATATATATATATATATAAAGATAAAGATAATAATAATAATAATAATAATAATAATTTGTACCTTTAATGATTGGATCGGAAAACAAGAAGTCACTATTAGCACTTTTTTGGTGCAAATAGCACTCCCCATATAATATCTCTCATTAGCAATTATTTTAAAGAGTTTCAACTTTAAGAATTTTTTTCTCTCTTATACTTTCTTGATTCTAAAGGAACTTTTTTAAAACATGTTGGAGCTCAAAATCAGCCACCCCTCCTCCCCCCCCCCCCCCCCCCCCCAAAAAAAAAAAGCTTTAGTTTTTAGAGGAAGGGAGAGAGATACATATAGAAAGCAAGGTATGCATATATATATATATATATATATATATATATGTATATATATATGTATATATATATCACTGTTCTAAAAAACTCGCCGCAGAGCCGCCATGACGCGCCATGGCACCAAGGCTTGTGTGTCACGCCACGTTAAGCCCATGACACGCCATGACCTAATGCGTAGTTATCGTAATGAGATATTTGATTTTTCTTTATATTTTTATTGTCTTATTTGCAAGTTTTTAATATATAACCTAATTTAACTTGCTTATTACTATCGACTCATTGAGTAACACTACAAAACATACGTTTTTATATATAATCATATATATGAATTAGAAATTCGACGCCATAAGTCACGCCTTGAAAAAGCCACGGCTTTGCCGTGGCTCCTAAGGCTTGAGGCTTGGCCTCGCCGCCACGCCATGCCTCACGCCATTTAGAACCTTGATACACACACACACACACACACACACATATATAGATGGGTTGAGTTCCGATGAGAAGTTGAGGTTAATATGAGAAGCGCGAGAAGTGTTTATCAACAGCTGAATGAGAAATGAATGCACATTAGAATGAGATGCACTGGATCAATTCTCTTCCAAGTCACAATTCATGGGAAAAAGTTTGATTAAAGTGATCAATGATTCAGATCCACTTCAAACGTTAACCTCAACTTCTCATACGATCATTCGTCTATATATATATATATATATATATATATATATATAGAGAGAGAGAGAGAGAGAGAGAGAGAGAGAGAGAGATAGGAAGGAGGGAGGGGGGAGTGGGTCATTTATAATTCTTTAAATGGTAAATGGGTCATTTATAATTTGAAGGACGTGGACTATCATTGTCCTTTTATTTGGTGGAGCAAGTTTAGAGGTATTTTTTCATAAAAACTGAGTTAAAGTTTATGTTATGATGTTTAATTCGTACCTTGTAACTCATGTAATTAAAATATTTACTTGTTCATGACATTTTTAATTTACAGCTTTAAAAAGCTTATTATTAGTGAGAATTTACAATTTTCATTCTTCCCAGTTATTGTTTCATTAACATAATTAGATTATATTGGATTGGTTTGATCTATTGAAGTGTCATACAATTTTTGGTCAATCGTTGTGGTTGAAACCATAGCTCTTATTTATTGAAAATGTATTTAGGTTATAAAAATTAAGCACAAACCCTATTATCATAATGTCTCAGTCTCCTTTTCAAAACCGCCAAAGCTTCAAAATCATTTAATTTCATTGCTCCCCCGCCGCATTGCGCAGGTACACAACTAGTAGATATATATAAAGAGAGAGAGAGGGAGGATCAAACGAGAATGCTAACTATTTAAGAGAATATGAAAATGACCAAATCACGTGCAAAATCACATGTGATTTTACATTAACGGTCAAAAAACGGCGTGCAGGCAAGTTTGGCCACGACTTCAGGTCGTGGGACAAAGTCGCATAAATCATATGTGATTTTGTATGTGATGTTAGTTTAAAATTACTTAAGATTTAAGATTCGACGATTTTTTATTCTTTTAAATAAGTATCGTTCTCGTTTGAACCTGACTCTCTCTCTCTCTCTATCTCTCTATCTCTCTATCTATCTATCTATCTATCTCTCTCTCTCTATATATATATATATATGTGTGTGTGTGTGTGTGTGTGTGTAATATCCTCAAATTTGGAAAAATCAACTAATTTAAAACTTTTAATAATACAACAAATAAATGATAAAATCCCTTTCTACAAATTAATTCTTGAGATACCTCAAATTAAATTCTAGATTTAACCCCAACAATATCCAAGTCTTATACAAAGACTAAATAAAAGTCGGGTGTTACTAAACCTATTATCAATTACTATCTTAAAAAGTGTGGAATGCTTCACCCAATAGTTACACTATTCTCGTGAACTAACTACCACCCAACTCTTCACGGTGCCGCTAGTACCATTCTCCTACAAAAACCTGTTGCACATGCCGATAAATAAAAGGTTAGGCTAACGCCTAGAGAGTTCAAGCAGTTTTCGTCATGAATATAAAATAGTAAAACTGAAAGATGGCTTATTTAAAAACATAAGTTCTCATTATGAAATGTATTTATCGTAAAAGCAACATCTTTCCAAACCCACTATTTTTGTGATGAAAAATACTAAATCAAAACACTCATTTAATACGGATTCAAAACCCAACACTCACTTCAATACACAATGAAGTTAAATATCCAAATCCTAAAAACATAGACAAAACTCTATTATCCAAATCATCCAAAAACATGTAATAGACACAATAATACAAAACCACAAATCATGGATGTCAATTCATACTCAGAACGTCACCGAAAATATGGATAATACTCAATACCCAAAACATGGATAATACTCAATACCCAAAACATGGATAATACTCAATACCCAAACAATACATGTCGGTGACGGGGGATACCCGTTTCCATAGGACGTGTCGGGAACACATATGTATGCCGTATATCTATGTTATCGAACTACACCTGAGATTGGTAACTTTAGTGCATGCTCTAACAAGAGTCACCTCAAGCCATTATTGCCTTTAGTATACACCCCTCATTGGGTGTCACCTCAAGGACTGAGTACCTCTAGTGCGCACGCCTCACTGGGCTCCACCTAAAGGATACCGATCTTATTGTGTGTTCGTCCTCTAGTAGAGTTTCAACCTCAAGGTTCTCACCCTCGACCTATAGTGTATACTCTATAGCATTCAAGATAGGAGTCTCAACTCCCTACTTGATAACCCAAGATGTTTAACTCTCATGCATAAGAGTTAGAGCATCAAAACAACAAAACCCACGGTCCCGGAGTCCAAACCATAAGGGTTCATCTCCACAACACAGGGACAACAACAATGCCAACTCGGGTATTTTTTTCCAAAGTGAGAACATCAAGACTCCTCACTATTCGAATATGACTGACTTGTATGCCTATGGATCCAATGCACTACTGTCTAAAACATCACACGACTCCAGATGAATGACTAACACACTCAAAACATGTAATTCTCAACAGATTGCAATAAATGCAAATCAAACCCAAAGCTCCACAATAAGCTATTAAAATCGGACAAATGTCCCCGAGACTGATTTAAGCTAAAACTTAAGTCAAAAGACACCATGCTCATATGACTACTCAATAACATTCAACAAATGTCAAAATATGCATTTACTCAAAGTTTATGCAACACACATACTCAAAATATGATTTAAATCAAAATCCCCCATTGTAAGGATAACTCGTCTAAAAAAGATGACCAACCAATTTATATTACCAAAATCACATCATAAATGTATTAACATCATATAATACCCATAAACACATCAAATCATCAAAATCACACCCTTTATGATTTATTTTTATCAAATATCTCAATATCTCAAATCAAAACATCTCTAAATGTTATATAAAATCAAATGTGTAAAAATGCAATATCTTCTTAAAATAAACCACATTTGATAAATCTCAAAGAAAACAATTTAAGTCTCTAAAATAGATTTTTTTTTTTGCATGTACAAAGTTTTCACAAAGCAACTTGAACTAACATTGCTAGACTTAGGCTAAATCTAGTTTTTACCCTAATCTTGAAGTTCCTTGAAGAAAATTGAATCCACAAGAAATCCTTCCAAATCCTAGATCCACAAGTTCCCAAAACACAAAAAAATAAACCAATGTGTTTAGAATCATTCCCTAAACACTTCTTATCAAAATCTCCATTTTGACCAAAACCCTAATTTTGGCCTAACTTTTCCCAAAATCATCTAAACCGAAATTTGAGGAGTAAAACACTAGGAAGTCATAAATGGAGAATTTATAACTTGTATAAAGATTGAGAAAAGAGGAGGATGAACTTACCACTTAGGTTTTGAGCAAAACCCGCAAAACCTAGAAATCTCAAAAAATGGAGATGAACACTTGAATCTAGCACATGAGGTTGTAATCACGAGCTTTGATGATGAAGGAACACTTTAAAACTCAAGGAAATGCCCTCAAAATGAGTTAGGGTTCGTCCATGAGGATGGGAAAGGATTTGGGAGAGAAAGGGTGAAGTAGGAGAAATGAGGAATGAGAGAAAAGAAGGAATGAGATAAAGAAGGAAAAATTGCACATTTAAGGATCTGGTACCCGTCGGCGACAATGCCATGCGACAATGACAGTGTCAATGTCACAGGGCATTGTCACACAGAGTGTATCGAAGGTGACCCCCTTCCTGCAACTTTGCCAGGAAATAGTGACACTGTCATAGTCGCTTGACATAGTCGTCAGGCATGTACCGAACCCCGAAACTTGACTTTTCTCACACGAAATACCCTCGATTTTCTTAGGGACTAAAATTAATAAATTCCTAACTCAAAACCACAATTTAGATACCACAAAAACGCACGTGTTGACTTTTACATACCAAAATTTCGGTGTTACAATGAAGTTAAATATCCAAATCTTGAAAACATAGATAAAACTCTATTATCCAAATCATCCAAAAACATGTAATAAACTCAATAATACAAAACCACAAATCATGGATGTCAATCCATACTCAAAACGTCACCGTAAACATGGATAATACTCAATACCCAAAACAATACAAGTCAGTGATGGGGGATACCCGTTTCCATAGAACGTTACGGGAACACATAAGTATGCCAAGTATCTATGTTATCGAACTACACCTGAGATCGGTATCTTTAGTGCATGCTATAACAAAGAGTCACCTCAAGCCATTATTGCCTTTAGTATACACCCCTCATTGGGTGTCGACTCAAGGACTGAGTACCTTTAGTACGCACGCCTCACTAGGCTCCACCTCAAGGATACCGATCTTATTGCATGTTCGTTCTCTAGTAGAGTTCCAACCTCAAGGTTCTCACCCTCGACCTATAGTGTATACTCTATAGCATTCAAGATAGGAGTCTCAACTCCTTACTTGATAATCCAAGATGTTTAACTCTCATGCATAAGAGTTAGAGCATCAAAATAACAAAACCCACGGTCCCGGAGTCCAAACCATAAAGGTTCATCTCCACAACACTGGGACGACAACAATGCCAACTCGGGTATTTTTCCTTAAAGTGAGAACATCAAGACTCCTCACTATTCGAATATGACTGACTTGTATGCCTATGGATCCAATGCATTACTGTCTAAAACATCACACGACTCCAGATGAATGACTAACGCACTCAAAACATGTAATTCTCAACAGATTGCAATAAATGCAAATCAAACCCAAAGCTCCACAATAAGCTATTAAAACCGGACAAATGTCCCCGAGACTGATTTCAGCTAAAACTTAAGTCAAAAGACACCACGCTCATATGACTACTCAATAACATTCAACAAATGTCAAAATATGCATTTACTCAAAGTTTATGCAAACACATACTCAAAATATGATTTAAATCAAAATCCCCCATTGTAAGGATAACTCGTCTAAGAAAGATGACCAACCAATTTATATTACCAAAATCACATCATAAATGTATTAATATCATATAATACCCATAAACACATCAAATCATCAAAATCACACCCTTTATGATTTATTTTTATAAAATATCTCAATGTCTCAAATCCAAACATCTCTCAATGTTATACAAAATCAAATGTGTAAAAATGCAATATCTTCATAAAGTAAACCGCATTTGATAAATCTCAAAAGAAACAATTTAAGACTCCAAAATACATTTTTTTACATGCACAAAGTTTTCATAAGGCAACTTGAACCTACATTGCAAGATTTAGTCTAAATCTAGATTTTACCCCAAATTTGAGCTTCTTTAAAGAAACTTGAATCCACAAGAAGTCCTTTCAAATCCTAGATCCACAAGATCCCAAAACACAAACAAATAAACCTAATGTGTTTAGAATCATTCTCCAAACACTTCTTATCAAAATATCCACTTTGACCAAAACCCTAGTTTTGGCCTAACTTTTCCCAAAATCATCTAAACCGAAATTTGAGTAAAACAATAGGAAGTCATAAATGGAGTATTTATATCTTGTATAAAGATTTAGAAAATAGGAGAATGAACTTACCACTTAAGTTTTCAGTAAAACCCGCAAAACCTAGAAATCTCAAGAAATGGAGATGAACACTTAAATCTAGCACATGAGGTTGTAATCATATCACGAGCTTTGATGATGAATGAACACTTTAAAACTCAAGTAAATCCCCTCAAAACGGGTTAGGGTTCATCCATGAGGGTGGTAAATGATTTGGGAGAGAAAGGGTGAAGTATGAGAAGTGAGGAATGAGAAAAAAGAAGGAAAAATCGCACATTTAAGGATCTGGTACTCGTCGGCGACTATGCCATGCAAGAATGACAGTGTCAATGTCGTAGGGCATTGTTTCATAGAGTGTACCAAAGGTGACCCCACTTTTTGCGACTTTTCCAGGCGACAGTGACACTATCATAGTCGCTTGACATAGTCGTCGGGCATGTACCGATCCCCAAAACTCGACTTTTCTCATACGAAATCCCCTCGATTCTCTTAGGAACTAAAATCAATAAGTTCCTAACTTAAAACCACAACTTAGAACCCACAAAAAAACATGAGTAAGTTTTACCTACCGAAAATTACGGGTGTTACAATATGCACAGAGGCTACCCCCTTTCGTTTCTAGCGACAAAAATCCCTTCCCCCTTTCGTCCCTAGCGACAAAAAACCCACCCCCTCCACTGCTTCGATCATGCTCTGATCTTCTTCCAGACACCAGCAACAAACCTCTTTCTCCTCACAATTGATTAGTTTTAAGATCCAGTTGTTCCATCCCATACACCACTGATCAAAACCCGCTTTCTTCCATCTGTTCCCACTGTGATCCCAACCACTCGTGGCAATGAACTTCATCTCCAAAAAATCATGAGTTCTCACCTCCCCTAATCTTAGATAATTAATCAACCGAAGAGAACCACCACTTCAGTTTGATGATTATTCAAAACCTTGAGGGTGGGGTAGAGGAATGGGGGAAGGGATAGAGGGATTTACCAGAGAAGGGGCTAGGGATCAAAACCTACACACCAGGGATCGAAATCCATACATCAGGGATTGAAAAAGAGATCGAAACTCACATTAGGGATTGGAACCCATCTCCATCCATCTTTTCTATTTCAACCGCTTTTACCCATTTTGCAGCAGACGTGGGTTCAAATCGGAGGAGAATGGAGGGGGAAAGAATCCAAAACCACAAAGCTGATCTGGATTGAGATTGGTGGCTTAGAATGGATGAGAATGGAGGTGAACCTCCGGAGTTTCTGAACCGCCGGAGTTTGTGAGCCGACCTGGGGGAGGGGGTCACGTAATTTGGGGCTAGGAAGGAGGGGTTCAACACTGTGTTGTTTATATATACATATATATTTTGTGTTATATATATATATATATTATAATGAATAGATTTGAAAAAGGTAAAATGACCCTTATACCCTTATGTGAAAGTCAAATGAGGGGGTTTAACGGGAGAAAATCTAACGGGGTTAGATTCAGGGCACCAACCCAAGAACTTTTTCATACCAGGAGGTTTTCTTGCAATAAAAAATTTGTAGGGACCCAAACCAAGAAAAACAACAAACCACAGGGACCAAAATTGCAATATACTCTTTATGTGATTTTAACTAGAGTAAAATTACACCGTAGGTCCCTATAGTTTGCTCATAATATGAATATGGTCCCTCTTTCAAAATAAGTACATTGAGCATCCCTATGGTTTGCATCTCATTGCGTTCTGGGTCCATGTTCCTAACAGAGTTAACTCCAATATGTTAACTCTAGGGTACTTTAGTCATTTTACTATTAGATTCATATTAAAAAAATTATTTTTTTTCATATTTAAATACACATTATATATATGGTGTGTATATATATATATTCATATACACACATAGTGATGTAGGCATATAAATCCCATCCACTTCCCCATTTCCCCAGGCAGCCTCCTCCCATAGCCGTCTTCGGTCTTCAATGACTCAATGAGCAACAATTTCTCCGGTGAACCCTCTCCCCTAACACCGTAAGATTTTTCCAACTACTCCACATAACATGAGACCAAACCTGCATCAGATGGCTATTGAATACCTACGAAATTGTGTCATCTACCTTAACACTTGTCTAAAGAAAAAACAAGACACTGGAAATGGTCAGAAACCTTGGAAAGAGACAACTTCAATATCAAAAGTTTTGGATTAAATGGGAGGGGTGGTTATTTGCACCAATAGGGGTCACTGTGACCCAGATTATACTAGCATATTAATCACACAATCATATTGAACAACAAATTTGTATTAGATCAAATCTCATATTACAATTTAGCTACAGATCTAACATGCAGTCATAGATCTCACGTTGTGTTCTCTGCGAGTTCTTACCAATCTTTAATCTGTGTACGTGTGTGTCTACAAGATTACAAGAACCAAAACCTATTTATACAAAGTCAACTTTTGTTGACTTTACAATTAAACCTTCAAACTAAACAACAATTACAAACTAGACCCTCACTTTTAATCTTGAATACAATATCAGTCTAACAATCTCCCCCTTTGGATTCAAGATTAAAAAAAATAGACAATAATCTTCAGGTCTTCTTATCTTCAGAAAAATCTTCAGCTTTGAATTCTTTTTCAGCTTTAGCTCTTTCATAACTTTGACATCTTCAAGTCTTTTTACACTTTGTATGATCTTTGACAACTCTTTAAACCTGTCTCCCCCTTTGGATTAACTTTTAAGCGTTCTGAATAGTCAACCTTTTCTTCAATCTTTGACTTTCTTCAAAATTTTTAAAACTTTCAACAAACCTCGAAACTTTGACATTCTTCAACTTTAAAGTAAATCTTTCTTTGTCTTTTCAAACATTTTCAATCTCCTCCTTTACAACAATCATTTCTTCAACTTTCAATCCTGACTTAAAAAAAAAACATTTGATCTTGAACACTGATTTATCTCCCCAATTCTGATGTAAACTTTTCATCTGAACTTGAACTCTGATACATCTCCCCCTTTTTGATGAATTGTTAGAATCAAAATCATCAAAACTCTTCAAGTTTAGATCGGTCTTTAGAACATCTCCCCCAAATGAACAAGTAAGCACAATGTTCATGATGTCTCCCTTTGATTCATCTGATCTGAATGAGCCGTCAATTCATGAATGTATTCATCTGAATCTTTTCAAATTCAAACATATTAGGAATGGTAACCCTGAATCAACAAATGAAACAGTTAGGAATGCCTGTCAGTAACACAAAGTTACTGTGTAGAACGAATGTTCAATGTAAGGAGCTTCTTTGATGTTGACTCCCCAGGACTTCCATCCAATCATCGAAAAAACACAATGTATTTTCTATGAATGTTCTGACAGAAAAACACATTTTCTGTGTGCTCGTGCTTGTGTATGAAAGAATTAGCACAATGATTTTGTTTCATAAGGCTCAAAATATGTAAACCACTGAGACAACAATGGTATACACAGACTCAATGTGCATGAGAAAGGGTCGAAGGTGGGGCAACTTTCCTTCTTTTTCAATATCAGTATCTTCCAAGTGAAGAACCAATAGATTATGTGCTGCTTCCCTAGAAAATGTGAAACATTCTCTTGTTGAGAAAAGAATGAGTAGCTGGTGGGGTTGTATGCAAGAGATGGCATGGGCTCACTGCCTTTTTCAATAATGGTCACTAAAGAATGTGAACCAATCAGTAATGTGGCTGCCCAACTCAGAAAGATTTGGTGCAGAGTCTAATATTCTTTTACTCTGTTCTCTCACCCTCTTTCTTTTAATCATTAAAGCTCACTTCTAACCAATCTCTCATTTCCATTTTACCTCATCACACACCAACACTCAATCTTTTTAACCCCTCTCCCCTTAATCACTCAGGGAATACTTCCTAGTTAGGAAACACTGGTATTCGTGAATCCATGGAAGTTCTGTTAAGCTCACACATTGAATCCCATATATTTTTCCTAAAAAACATGTATTGCCTCAATGATTTTCTTGACATGAAAGCACAATAAATCATTTGTCAGTGAAAGTATGCTCATAAGAATAAGAATGAAATTTGAGCATTTTAAACATTCAAGATTTCTCAAAACTTTATATGAATGAATAAGCATGAAAGAATAGAAATGTTTTGAGAGTCTGACAATGATTAAGATCAGATCAAATTATCATGAAGAAAAATAATAAGGGAAATCAAAGACGAATATTGTTTATATGAAAGATATATAAACATGTCAACAATGAAAGCACATATAATAATGAAATGATGTTTGATTCAAACAACAGTGAATAGCAAACGGGAGTATTACCATAGAAAGATTTAACATTTGATACATGGTAATATCAAAGTTCAAGAAAAATGTACTGAACCGTTGTGTATGAATACTTGACAAAGTATATGAAAAGAAAATACACAAGTATTTTTCTTTAAGAACACACGATCAGATAGTCATCCAAAAATTATTTAAAAATCGCACTTCGCAATTCATGAAAATCTTTGAAGAATAGGAAGTGGTTTGAACATTTAAAAAACCATTTTTCACAAGTGAAAGTTGTTCATCTTTCAACAAGTGACAGAGTGTAAGGATTAGAAATATATACCCTTTTCATTAAAAATCCTTAACTTCCCCCTGAAATGAATATTTTCAATGAAGAATCCTTGACAAAACTCAGATATCCTCTTCCTCGATACCTGTAAAAATTCAAGTTTTTAGAAAAAATATAACAATGAAAATATAAAGCATTTATATCTCCTCCCCCTTAAAGATATAGCAATTAACTTCTCTAACTCCCCCTCAAATCAAAAACTTCTAGAAAAGATTTTATCTGATTAGCATCCTTCAGAAGAAAACATTTGATTACGGATTTTGAACATAAATATTCAAAAACCACGATTACTTATTCTCCGTTGAGAATAGTAATGTACAGATTTACCAATTAAGAACGGGTTCTGATCTGATGTAATCAGAAGCCAATGTCACAAGAATGATAACCTGCAAGATAAAAGATTTTGGTAATCATTTGAAAAATGATTCCGCCTTTGTCAGTAGATAATGAATAATAGACACTGTTCATAATTTCCAAGACATAAACAATTAAAGAACAAAACAAGATATACTCCCCTTGAATCATGGAGTGGCATTTAACATACCTAGTTTGCTGACAAGAAAGGTAAACCTTTTTTCATCCAACGGTTTGGTGAACAGGTCAGCTAACTGGTAGTCAGTTTGCACGAAGTGCATCTCTATATCACCCTTCTCTACATGATCCTTGATGAAATAATATCTCACATCAATATGTTTTGTCTTTTAGTGTTGCACTGGATTAGCTATTATAGCTATCGCGTTCTTTGAATCGCAATAGATAGGAACTCGTTGGTAAGAATATCCAAAATCCTTTAACTGTGTCCGCATCCAAAGGACTTGTGAACAGCAGCTCGCTGCAGCTACATATTCAGCCTCGGCGGTAGAAGTGGATACACAATTATGTTTCTTTGACGTCCAACTTACCAACTTGTCACCTAAAAATTGACACGATCCAGAGGTGCTCTTACGATCCAGCTTACACCCTGCATGATCAACATCTGTGTATGCAGTTAAAGCAAAACTTGAACCCTTAGGATACCAAAGGCCTAACTCGGGAGTGCCTTTGAGGTACCTAAGTATTTGTTTCACAACGACTAGATGTGATTCCTTCGGGTTAGCCTGATACCTAGCACAGAAACATGTGGCAAACATAATATCCGGTCTACTCGCTGTTAAGTACAGTAATGAACCAATCATGCTACGGTACATATTTTGATCTACTGATTTACCAGATAAATCAACATCTAATATTGTACCCGTTGCCATTGGTGTTTTCATCACTAAACTTTCAGACATGTTAAACTTTTGTAGGATATATCTGATATATTTTGCCTGATTAATGAAAATGCCTTCGGGTAACTGCTTTACTTGAAGACCAAGAAAGAAAGTCAGTTCTCCCATCATCGACATTTCAAATCGAGATTCCATTATTTTTGAAAAGTTTTTACAAAATTTAGGATTTGTAGAACCGAAAATAATGTCATCCACATAAATCTGAATTAGGATCATATTTTCACCTTGTTTCTTCATAAAGAGAGTAGTATCGATAGTACCTTTCTTGAAAGCAGAAGCAAGTAGAAATTGGGTTAGTGTTTCATACCAAACTCTTGGTGCCTGTTTGAGTCCATATAAAGCCTTGTCTAGTACGTAGACGTAGTCCTGGTGTTTTGGATCAACAAAGCCTTTGGGTTGAGCAACGTAGACTTCTTCATGCAGAATCCCATTCAAGAAAGCAGATTTTACATCCATTTGATAGACTGTAAAATTCTTGTGGGCTGCGTATGAAAGAAATATCCGAATAGCTTCAATCCTTGCAACAGGAGCAAACGTCTCATCATAATCAATCCCCTCCTGTTGACAATACCCTTTTGCAACCAGACGAGCTTTATTTCGAACCACAATTCCAGCTTCATCTCTCTTGTTTCTGAAGACCCACTTTGTTCCTATAATAGATTTGCCTTCTGGTAGTGGTATAAGTCTCCAGACCTTGTTCCAATCAAATTGTAAAAGCTCATCTTGCATGGCTAGAAGCCAATCAGGATCACACAAGGCTTTTGAAGCTTTCTTTGGCTCAAGGGAACTAAGGAAAGTTGAATACAAACAAAAGTTTGCTGATGCCGCCCGCGTTTTCACTTCACTGTGGATATCACCAATTACATTATGTAAGGGATGATCTCTTGTCCATCTAGTAGTAATTGGAATTGGCTGAACAAAAATTCACGTGTTATCTTCATCGTATTCATCGTATACAGCAGGTAAGTTCAAATCAACCTCAGATGTTGTCGGGACATCTTGGACAGTTTCTGAAGTAAATAATTCTGGAGCCAGTGAAGAAGTGCTCGGGACTTCTTTTCAAGAACTTGTATCTGCAGAAACATATTCAATATTAGTATCTTCAGAAAGAACAGGTGTAATTGTACCTGATGAGGTTGTTGTGACATTCTCAGAAGGTCCTGAAATATCTTCAGTTACGATTGGAACCTCTGAACTTGATGCGGATATATTAGATTTGTCAAAATATGCACAAATATCCATAAAAGCATAAAAGAAAAGTAAGTCTAACTCAGATGTTATTTTAGATGAGTTAGAAAACTTAGATTGTGACGATTCGGGTTCTATTCCGTCTTGAATAGAAACCTTCTGTTTTAGCTTGAGTTCTAAACTGCAGTGTTCAGAAGTCAATATAAATGTTTCATCAAAAGACACATTCATACTCTCCATGATCGTCTTGGTTCTTCTATTATAGATCCGATAGGCTTTGGACGTCAAGGAATATCCGATAAAGTAACCTTCGTCCACCTTCTTGTCAAATTTACCAAGATTGTCTCGATCATTGAGGATATAACACCTGCAACCAGAAGTACGAAGAAATTTAATATTCAGTTTTCTATGATTTATAAGCTCATATGCTGTCTTTTTATGTCTTTTAATGATAATTGTACGATTTTGTGTGAAACAAGCAGTGGCTACGGCTTCAGCCCACAGATACAATGGCAGACCAGAATAAGCTAACATCGTCCTTGCTGCTTAAACCAGAGTTCAATTTTTTCTTTCAACGACGCCGTTTTGTTGAGGAGTATAGGCAGCAGAAAAATTATGAGAAATCCCTACTGAAACGAGATAACTTTGTAGAGTTGCATTCTTGAATTATGTGCCGTTGTCACTTCTCAAAGACTTTACCGGCAATTGAAGTCGAACCTGGATTTTCTTGATAAAAGCAATGATTAGCTCTGGTGCATCCGATTTGCTTCGCAGAAATTCCAGCTATGTGTATCTGGAGTACTCATCAATCATAACGAGAATGTAGTTCTTTCCATTGATCGACTGAGTCCTCATCGGACCGCAAAGGTCCATATGTATAAGATCAAGCGGTTTTGAGCAGGAGAATTATGTCTTTGCTTTATGAGAACTCCGTTTCATCTTACCCATTTCACATGCAGGACAAAGAGAATTCTTCTCAAACCGTAATTCAGGTAGACCTTTGACAATGCCATGTCTTACCAATTTATTTATCGCATCAAAGTTTTGATGAGACAGACGCCGATGCCAAATCCAACTTTCAGCCCTTGAAGCTTTGGCAATTAGACAGACAGGTCTAGATGCAGAAAGTGTTGGAAAATACACTGTATAAAGATTTGCATTCCGCTCTGCTTTGAAAATCGCACAACTATCTTTATCTTCAATATAACAGCAATCAGCAGTGAACCGAACTTCGAATTGACTATCGCAGAATTGACTTGTGCTGAAAAGATTATGATCAAGTCCTTCTACGAATAGTACTCTTTTGATTGTCACAGTGCCATTCGTTAAAGATCCGTATCGTCTGATGAATCTGGTAAGCTCAGAATTTGCAAAATTTACAGTTCTGGCAGGTTCCTCAACATAGTTGTGTAGAAGATGCTTAAATCCTATCATATGGCGCGAGCATCCTGAATCTATGTACCACAGATGTGAGGCCTGCAAAAAGAACAAATTACTTCTTCTTAGGTACCCATATCCAAATGGGTCCTTTTTGGTTAGCTTTTTTCTATTTATCTAAATCATCAACCTTTGCCTTGATACGCCATTCATAGCGACGTTTAGGTATCCATTTCCATACCATTTTAATATTAAGCTCATGAAACTTTTTATTTCTAGAGTGAAAATCATTCTTAGCACGAAAGACTTTGGCCTGTTGTGTTGAAGATTTTGAAACATGTTTAGCACGAGATGTTTTTCTAGCAACTTTAGTTTTAGGAGGAATGGTGTATGTTGTAAATGAATTGTCATGACAGTGTTTGCAAATAAAATTCTTACGAACAAATTTCAAAAGTTTTGATTTATCCATAGAAGTACAATCATGCATACATCTTTGACATTTACGAACGTTCGAATTTTTACATGACAAACTACCACTATCATTGACAGTACATTTATTATCAACAACTTTATTTTCACCAACTATTTTCTCCAGCCATTCTCCTTTAACTTTTTGCTTTTTCACATCTGAAACAGGAAAGGAAATCTTGTCACTTTTCTTTTTAGAAGATGATTTTATCTTTGAAGTATTGGAAGCTTCTCCTTTTTGAAAAATACTAGGAGGATATTCAGGAGTGCTAGTGTAAACAACTGAGGTTTTAGAAGTAACAGTCTCAAACTCTGGGTTAGAATGAACATTCCAATTCTAAGACTCAAACATCTTTTTCTCTTTTAAGTTTTGTTTAAACAAATCATCTTTCAAAACATTTAACTCTTTAGAGAGTTCTTTGTTTTCTTCAGAAGACTTGTCAAGTTTGAATCTGAGATCATTGGTCTCATCTTCCAACTCTTCAATTATCTTTTGAAGATCTATGATTTGTTTCTCAAAATTAGATGTTTGATCCAGCTCAGAGTTTGATTCCAACTTCTCTATAATAGGTACAGGGTCTGAAGCATTCAACAAATCTGTAAAGATTTCCTCAGTCATATTCTTTGAAAAATCAGATTTAATGCTTTGATTCATGATATTTATGCACTCATCAGTCTTAATCTCTTTTTGAAAATCAGAAATGATTGATTCAGTTATTGGAACCTGATTCTCAACATCAGTTTCTGAGTCAGACTCATCATACTGACACTGAGTTTCAGGAGCTTCTTTCTCAACATTGGCTGATTCTGTTGGTGAACAAGTAGAAAACAGAGATTGAAATTCAACAAATTCAGGTTTTCTAGTTTTGTAACTCTTGTTCAAATCATTATAAGAAAAACCAACAAATTTAAAACTTGAGACTGAATCAGCACAACTTGATTTATCATCATCAATCACTTCTTTTCTTTTAGAAGAAATGTTAGACACAAGAGTTTCATCTTTAACAAAAATATCATGAATACTCGGGATTTTTTTAGGTGTTGATCCCAGTTTATCAAAATTATACAAGTTTTCTGGTGCTCGTTTCAAAACATCATTTTCTTTAAAACTTAATCCCGTTTTAGCATTATAAAACCTAACATCTTGGAGTTTATTTGTTAAAAGATTTAATGTCTGCTCAGTCTGTCCCCTTTTCAGATTTAAATCCTCCAGTTGCTTAATTTTGCAATAATCCTCATTGCGTTCCTGAAAACATGCTTCAAATTTGATCTTAAAATCACCTTTTTTAGCATTTAAATTAACAAGATCTCTTTCAAGCTTAGTTATTTTTTTCTTTTAAAACATATTTGTCCTTTTTCAAAACATCTTTTTCAGATTCTTTCTCATCAACGACAACTTTCAATAATGCATTTTCATCTCGAAAATTCATCATTGTTTCTCTTTCAGTACTAAGTTTGACTTTCAAAATTTCAAACTCTTTTTCCATAAAATTAATCTGAGCCAGTAAAGATTGAACAAGTTCAGAGTTTGAATGAGTACTTACCTCAGAATCACATTCAGATTGGTCAGAAGATGATTCAGCTTCTTCATTGACTTTTGCCATCATACAAACCTGAGTGAAATGAATTGTTTCATCATCAGAACTCTGGAAGAACCAATTTTCCTCCTCAGCCATCAGTTCTTTGCCATCTTCTACCTTCTTAGCTATCAATGACTTTTTGGCGTAGTACTCTGAATTCTTTGTACGCTTGAACTTGCATTCCTTGGAAAAATGACCTGGTTTCCCACAATTATAGAATCTTCCATACTTTGGCTCAGTTTCTACTTTCTTTTCTTCTCTCTTCTGTTCTCTTTTCTCTTCTTTCTTCTCATCTTTCTTTCCAAACTTCTTCTCAAATCTCGGCTTGTACTTATCTTTCTTATATCCCTCATACTTTGGCTTCGAGAATCTTTTCTTTCCAAAGCTTCTTTGAAATTGTTTAGTGATGAGAGCAAGATTATCAGCAAACCTCTAAATGTATTCATCAGAATGTTCTTCAGCTTCAGAGGAGGAGTCATCAGAACTTGACTCAGTAACTTCTGTAAGAAGAGCTCTGGATTTCCTTGACTTGGACTTGTACTTGAATGAAGAACCGGGCTTAGAACTTGATCCTTTCTTCTTTTCAGACAACAAGGCTAAAGAATCTTTGACAATCTTCTTTTCTTCACTAAGTTGCTTGACTTCATCCTCATGTTGAGATAAAGTAGTGAAGATGTCATTCACGTCTTCTTGAGTCATGTCCTTAGTCATCTGAATGTTGATTGCATAGCTTTTCCACTCAGGATTCAAGTTCTTAATGAACTTGTAGTTTATCTCTGATACTGTCTTGTTCATTCCATTCCTTCTCAAGTCGTTTAGGATAACATTGAAACGAGTATATGTATCCAAAAGAGTCTCTCCTTCCTTTGCATGAAAGCCTTCATAAGCGTTAATGCTCTGGTTCAGTTTTGCTTGAATGGACTTTTCAGTACCCTGGAACTGCCTTTCCAATTCGTCCCACATGGCTTTTGCAGACTCCCTACTATCTACACGGTTGTAGATGTCATTCGGGTAGCCATGGTCAGATAAATCAGGTCCTCTTCATCAATCTTATGTAATTCTTTCTCTCTTTCACTGTAATACTGATAAGGGCTTGGGACATAGCGAACTGGAATTTTAGGTGATGTCTCTGTTGCAGCCTGTCCAGGTACTGTGACTACTGGTTGTACTGGACCTTCAATGATAGACTTCATGTAATCCCTGTTCTTATGATTTAAGAACTGGGTCATCCCGCGCTTCCACTGAGAATATTCTTCTATTGACAAGACAGGAGGCTTTGACTGTGATCCCATTGATAACAATTCTTTAGACATGAGGAGAAGTTGTATTGTTCTACACACAAGAAAAAATATTAGCTAGTAAAGATCTTTGAACCCAACAATTTGAAAAAAATTCAGAAAATGAAATTTAAAAAATTCCAAGTTCAGAATTTGCAAACAGGCTTAACACTAGAACAATTCTCAATTCAAAAATTAAAACAAGTTCAGAATTCGTAACCCTCAAACAATTCGCAACTCAAAGCTGAGCAATTCGCAAAGGTAAGAATTCGCAAGAAACACCAGACACACAATTCGCAAGATGCACTTCTGCGAATTCTGTCCTTAGACAAATTTTGAAAAATACTATTCACAAGAGAAATTCGTAAACCACAGAAGTACGAATTCTTCACTTAGAATATTTCTCAAAACACACTGCAAATTCTTAACAATTCGTAAGATAGTCTGATGCGAATTCTTACTTTTCGCTATAGACACAGTAGCGAATTCTTCAGAATTCGTAATAGACACACTAGCGAATTCTTCACTTGAGCATTTAAAACATAACTTTTCGCAAAAACACTCTTTACGAATTCTAACTTTTCGTTATAGAGAGAGATACGAATTCTGTCCTTAAGATTTTTTTATCAGAAATATATTGCGAATTCTTCTATAATTCGTAATATGCACTGTTACGAATTCTACACTTAAAGAATTTAGAAAATGAAATTCTGCGAAATCTTTATGCGAATTCTGTCAAGTTAACGAGTTCTTCATACGAATCCTATGAATCTTGCGAGTTCTTGGTTACTTAGTCCAAAACTATCGATTTTGATCCTGAAATCAATCCAATACTCCAAATTCGAAGTTGTAACTTCACATAATCAACCTTGTTAGTACAAAGAACAATCCAATACAATATCAAGATCAAATTTACACATTAGCACAATGAATTCAATCAAACAGTAACCTCGACACATTCGAACCAAAACTTCAAAAAAAAAACTCAAATTCACGATTATAAAATGTTTTTCTTTGAAATTTAATCCGATAGAACTGTTTTAAAACACTAATCGACTACTAATCCATCATCAATTTCAACAAAAACACACTTTTACTCACAAAATTCGATCAACTCAGTTTTCACAGAACTCGACTTTTCAAAAAACTCAAAATCGTTGGATTACATGCTCTGATACTAATTGTGACCCAGATTATACTAGCATATTAATCACATAATCATATTGAACAACAAATTTGTATTAGATCAAATCTCATATTACAATTTAGCTACAGATCTAACATGCAGTCATAGATCTCACGTTGTGTTCTGTGCGAGTTCTTACCAATCTTTAATTTGTGTACGTGCGTGTCTACAAGATTACAAGAACCAAAACCTATTTATACTAAGTCAACTTTTGTTGTCTTTACAATTAAACCTTCAAACTAAACAACAATTACAAACTAGACCCTCACTTTTAATCTTGAATACAATATCAGTCTAACAGTCACACAACTGTTTGGAGGATTTATAAGCTAGTAAACATGTTTAGAGGTTAATATTCACTGAAAATCATGGGGAAAATGAAAAATATGGAGAAATCAAAAGAGATGAGGGGATTGGACGGGAGATGATGGGGTCTGCAAGGGTGTATCTGTTTTATTTATGCTAGTCTATTTGTACGTTTTTTTCTAGGTCTGCAAGTAAATCTATGTGTGTGTGTGTGTGTTTTTTTCTAGGTCAGCAAGTATGCATGTGTTTTCTGGGTCTGCAAGAGAATGCGTGTGTTTCTTTTCTAGGTATACATAGAGAGGTGTGTATGTGTGTGTGTATGTATGTCTACTAGTTTTGCAAGTGTTTGTGTGTACTGGTCTGTTGTCTGTGTGTGTGTGTGTGTTTTATAAAGACCTTGAGGTGGGATGAAAACAAGGATTAAAAGGGTTGGGGAGGAAAGGCGGTGAGTGAAGAAGGGAGGGAAGAAGACAATGTGGGTGGGGGGGGGGGACAGGACATGTAGAGGGTTCCTATTGGATGGTGATAGTTTTTTCTTTCAAATTTTAAAAAGAAAATAAGGTAAATGAGTCAACCTTCGGTCAAGTTGCTTGTACCTGCTGTTATGTCTGTCGGGAAATCGTTATCTACGCAATGACCAATACCCAATAGACGCCACTGTGGGCACCCACACTTTCATTAATACGCTAAAAGAAGGCAATTTAAGGCCCAATATTTTCCCCTGTTTTTCTTTAACCAAATTTCTCCAAAGTTAACAAATTGGAGTTAACTCCGTTAGGGACATGGACCTAGAACACAATGATATGCATACCACAGGGACCCTTCGTCTACTTATTTTAAAAGATGGACCACAACCAAATTCTAAGCAAACCGCATGGACTTATGGTGTAATTGACTCTTTTAACTATTTTAGTTAGGGGTTGTTTGTTTAATTCTGAATGGTGCCATTCAGAGCTCATATATAAATCACTCAGAGGCTATGTCTGCTTGGTGAAAATTTAATATGCTTTGAATTGTTCCAAAATGCTCTGAACTATTCATCCTCATACACCTGTGTGTATCATTCAGAGACGTTCTTTTTCCCACGTTTCCCTTACTTCTCATGTTTCCTTTGCGTCTTTCATTGACTCTGATATACATTGAAACTGATCTCTCGTTTCTGGCCATATTTCTATTCATGTCTATTGCTCTTTATTCTCTTATAAATCTCGTAGGTTTGTGAAACTTCTCTATTTCTAGGTTTCAGACATTGATTTCTTTGAAATTAGAATAAGGCAGGGAACATGGGTGATCATTTTGGTGCATGTATGCTGCTCCACATCCTCGTATTCTTTGAAACTAGAATAAGACATGGGTGATCTTTCTACATACATGTATACAACAATATGATTATGGATTCTCGAGTGAAATTAGAAATGACATTCGTTAGTTATTGCGTAATGCTTACTTTGAGACTGTTTATTTTAGGGGTTTTATGTTTTGGGATATAAGATTGGTGCATGTATAATTTGTGTGGATGGTTTTTGAATTTGGTCTACTACCTAGTTGACGAAATGCTTATGAGAAATTTGAATTTGGTCTACTACCTAGTCGACGAAATGCTTATGAGAAATTTGAATTTGGTCTACCACCTAGTCCACGGAATGCTTATGAGAAATTTGTATTCGATTGTTGGAAATGCGATCATCGAAGGATGATATATCATCTTCGGTATCAGGTCAACGCAACTCCTTAGTGTAGTTGTTTATGCTCTTTCCTCCCAAAACTTTTCTTCTCCTTCTTCCTATTACTAGCCACATTATACACCCATCCAACCCCTTCAGATCATGATCTCATGATCTTTACCCTTTCCAAGCTCACAATATTCGCAAATAAAAGTGATTTTCTCTTAGCTTTTCTAGGCAGCAGTAGTATGTCTATGTCAATATGTTGTTGGAATATATAGTATTTATCACTTATTGTTGTCCCACATAGGAAGAGTGAAAATAGTTTTCTTTGTTTAAAAGGTGAAAGCTATTTGAAATATTTGAATGAGATTTGGAGGGAACACAAAGGGGCAAAGATTAGAGGGAGTTTTTGGCAAATATTATATAGTTGGGGACTATATATATATATAATCAAAGACTTAGCACTTAGCACTTGCAGAAAAAATCCTTACATTTTTTGTCCTTATAATTAACGGTCCGTTAACTTTTTTGTTAGCTCCGTTAGTTAGTTAATTCGGTTATTTTTGGAGGGAAACCGAATCATTGCACCTTTTCATGACAGTTTGCACCTCTTCATGAAAGGTTGCACCTTTTCGTTTTTCTGCTATATATATACAATAGTTTCCTTCAAAGTTATTATCTTTTTCCTTTGTTTTCACTCTCCTTCACAAACACATTAATCATGATCATGAGAAGAATATGTAAGATCGTTGCCTACAGTTCTTAAATTCGAGGAGGTCCTGGGAGGAATTAGCCTAGATCCATCAACGACCTAGTGGGGGGTAATATTCCTTAAGGATAGTGATTTAATCACGTCCTCGTTTTAGTCTAAAATTGATCATTTTGCTTTCTGTCAAATTCCCTATTTCTAACAAACATAAGGAATATTATCATGGATTCTTCAACTACGATGCTAAATATGGTCTGTCAAGATTCCCTCAAACTTGACAGAATGGATGGAATGAATTTCACTCGTTGGAAGGAGAAAATGAAGTTTCTATTAACTGATGCTAAAGTTTATTACACACTGGAGACACCACAAATTGTTGTGTTTAATGAATAGGAACAAAGACAAAGGGAACACGATGACATGCTATGTAGAGGATACATTCTGAGTACCCTCACTGATCGCTTGTACAATCTCTACACACCGATGACTTCTGCAAAGGAAATCTGGAGCGCTTTGGAGGAAAAGTACAACGCTGAAAAGGAAGGAGTAGATAAGTTCATTACTTTTAAATTTTTTGAATTTGTTATGAAAGATAATGTTTCTATTATGGATCAAGTCCACGAATTTCTAATTCTTGTCTCAAAGTTCAAGAATCTCAACATTGTAATTCCTGATAAACTGGTGGTGGGGCTATCATTACTAAATTACCCCCATCATGGAGGAATTATAGAAAAAAGTTGATGCACACTTCCGAAGATTTCACTTTGGATCAAATTCAAAAACATTTACGAATTGAAGAGGAAACTCGTATTCGTGAAATGAATTTGGATGGTGCATCTACTTCTAAAGTCAACTATGTTGAATTTGGAAAGAATCGAGGCAAGAAAAGGAAGGCAGATTCATCCTCTTATACAAACACTCAAAAGAAAGGCAAGAGGCCTTTATCCAAAATCACTTGTTATAAGTAAGGTGAAAAAGGTCATGTGAAGAAATTCTGCAAGATTCCTAAGAAGAAGATTGATTTGGGAAACAAGAAGAATGGAAGTGGTGATGCAAACATGGTCGAGATTGTAGAACCTACAACTGAAATTACTGCCATGGTTTCTGAATTGAATATCTCTATGATTCAAGAAATGCATATTGCAAGCTTTAACATTTCTGATGATTGGTGGTACGATTCTGGTGCGACAACACATGTTTGTAACAACAAATCATTGTTCAAGGACTACAAGGAATCGTAAGAAGGACATGAAGTATTGATGGGCGATAATCATACTTCAAAAGTGTTTGGAATGGGTTCTATTGAATTGACTTTCACTTCTGGAAAAAAGGTTGTACTCAAGGATGTTCTTCACGTTCCTAGCATTAGGAAGAATTTGGTTTCTGGTTTTAAGCTATGTAAAAATGGAATAAAGGTTGTGCTAGAATCTGATAAAGTGATTCTATCTAAAGTCGGTGTGTTTGTAGGCAAAGGCTATGCCGATGGGATGTTCAAACTAAGTATAAATAAAATTACTACTTCTACTTACATCGTTGATTGTTTATTTGCTTCGAATTTTTTCATTGAATGTTCATCTTTTAGTTTATAGCATCTTCGACTAGGACATATAAATTATAGAACAATGAAATGCATGTCCAAACAAGGAATTATTTCTTATAATAATGATCATAATGAAAAATGTGAAATTTGTGTTCAAGCAAAAATGAAATGGAAACCTTTTCCAAAGATTGATAGGAACACAATAATCCTTGAGTTAGTTTATTTGGATATATGTGAATTGAATGGGCAACTAACTAGAGGAGGAAATAGATATTTCATAACTTTCATTGATGATTGTTCTAAGTATACTTATGTATATTTGCTAAAATCTAAGGACCAAGCTTTTGATGCATTCAAAAGATATAAGGCTGAAGTAGAAACTCAAAAGGGTAAAAAGATACAAATACTTAGAAGCGATAGAGGTGGAGAGTATTTTCCCACGGAATTTTCTTCTTTTTGTGAAAGTCATGGTTTGATTCATCAAATGACGACTCCATATACACCACAACAGAATGGTGTAGCGGAAAGGAAGAATGGGGTTTTGCAAAACATGCTTGATACTATGTTAGTAAATGCAAATTTACCAAACAATTTGTGGGGTGAAGCATTACTCACGACTTGTCATGTAAGCAATAGAATAATCTCAAAGTAACTCAAAGTAGCTCTTTATGAAATCTGGAAAGGTAGAAAACCAAATATAATCTATTTCAAGGTTTGGGGATGTTTGGCTTAAGGTTCCTTTGCCTAAAATGTCCAAACTTGGACCCAAAGCCTTGAAGAGCGTATTCGTGGGATATGCAGAAAATTCAAAGGCATATCGCCTTTTGGATTTAGATACAAATGTTATAGTTGAATCAAGGGATGTTGAATTTTTTGAGAATAAATTTCGACATGATTCAACAAACTTGGATCTAGTCACTTCTGATATGCCACAAGGTACTCACTCTCTAGAAATTGGCACTAGTAATAAAAGACAATTGCCTGAGACTTCTGTTCCACCTAGAAGAAGTGAAAGAGCCAGAAAAGATAAAAATCTAAGTCCAGATTTTATTAACTCTCAAGCCATTATATTTCTAGTTGAAGGAGAAAGGGATAATAAAGTATTGAATAAAATACCTATTCTTCTTCATATAGAAGATACCCCAAGGACTTATCAAGAAGCTTTTACCTCTCGGAATGTTGCTTTTTGGAAGGAGGCAATTAATGATGAAATGGATTCCCTTGTATCTAATATTTCTTGGGAAATCACAGAATTGCCTCCTGGATCCAAGGATATTGGGTGCAAATGGGTTTTTAGAGTTAAATTGAATACAGACGACTCTGTTCAAACCTTCAAAGCTAGATTGGTGATACAGGGTTTTAGTCAAAGACAAGGAGTAGATTACTTTGATACATATGCCCAGTAGCTAGAATTATGTCAATTAGAATACTCTTTGCTTTGGCTTCTATACACAATTTACCCATACATCAGATGGATGTAAAAACGGACTTCTTAAATGGGGACTTAAATGAGGAAGTTTACATGAGACAACCTGAGGGATTTGTATTGCCCGGAAATGAAAATAAAGTATGTAAACTTAAAAGATCCTTGTATGGTTTGAAACAGGTACCTAAGAAATGGCATGAGAAATTTGATGTTGCTATACTTTCAAATGGTTTTTCTCACAATTCAGCGAATAGATGCATTTATTCTAAGTTTACTCAAGAATATGGTGTTATATTATGCCTTTATATGGATGATATACTTATAGTTGGAACCAATATGCAATGTATAATTGAAACTAAGAAGTTTCTATGTTCATGTTTTCAAATGAAGGATATGAATGAAGTAGATACTATATTGGGCATTAAAGTGCAAAGGCATAGTGGGGGTTATATGTTAAATCAGTGTCATTACATTGATAAAATACTTGATAAGTTTCAACACTTAGATATTAAGGAGGCAAATACCCCGTATGAAACATTATGTAAGTTAAGTGAGAATAGTGGTAGAGCTATTGCTCAACTTGAGTATGCAAGTGCCATTGGTTGCCTTATGTATGCTACCCATTGTACAAGACCGTACATTGCATTTGCAGTTTGTAAAGTTTCGAGGTTTACTAGAAATCCGAATAAAGACCATTGGAAGGCTATTAGTCGGGTTCTAGGATATCTAAAAAGAACTAGAAATATTGGTTTACATTATGGAGGTTTTTCAGAAGTACTTGAAGGTTACTCGGATGCTAATTGGATTAATGTGGAAGTGATAACAAATTTACAACTGGATGAATTTTCACCCTAGGTGGAGGTGTTGTTTCTTGCGCTTCAAAGAAACAAACATGTATTACTCATTCCACCATGGAGGCTGAATTTATGGCCTTGGCTGCCGCAGGTAAGGAAACATAATGGCTAAGAAATATGCTGTTGATATAGAGTTATGGCCACAACCAATGCCAGCCATCTCCTTAAACTGTGACAGTGAGGCTACTTTAGCTAGGGCTTATAATAATATCTACAATGGTAAATCTAGGCATATTAGCCTTAGGCATGCTTATGTGAAACAACTAATTTCTGATAGAATTATTACTATTGTTTATGTACGCTCTTGTAGAAATTTAGCGGATCCGTTTACAAAAGGTCTTCCCAGAGACATGATTTATGGAACTACAAGAGATATGGGTTTGAAACCCATTGATTGAAGTTGGCAATAACAGAAACCCAACCTATACTTAGACTAAAATCTACTTATAGGTTCAATGTGGTAAAAACAAGTTATTGATCACCACCTTGGACATTAGTTTACTAAACTAATGAGTAATTATTTGAGGGTGAGTTTTATACTCTTAATGAAGTAGTCCTTTGGTAATTAAAGGGACTTCACCTATGTAGACACAAAGAGTAGTGCCGCTCTAGCTTAGGCAAGTATTTTACTTTTGTAGGTGTCTATGAAACTGGGACGAGCGCATGGCCATAATAGTGCTCCCTTATTCATGAACATGGTATGACCGATCATGTGTGTTATCTCTCCGAGTCTGACTTATGGAATCATGGCTCAAATGCTTAAAGCCGCCTATGATTCTGTTGGGCTTCTTGAGAGGTATACACTATATCAAGGTTCAAAGCAAAAGCTACCTTGATTTAAGCATGAAGGTCAGATGCTTGTGATAAATCCTAAGTGGGGGTTTGTTGGAACATATAGTATTTATCACTTATTGTTGTCCCACATAGGAAGAGTGAAAATAGTTTTCTTTGTTTAAAAGGTGAAAGCTATTTGAAATATTTGAATGAGATTTGGAGGGAACACAAAGGGGCAAAGATTAGAGGGAGTTTTTGGCAAATATTATATAGTTGGGGACTATATATATATATAATCAAAGACTTAGCACTTAGCACTTGCAGAAAAAATTCCTTACATTTTTTGTCCTTATAATTAACGGTCCGTTAACTTTTTCGTTAACTCCGTTAGTTAGTTAATTCGGTTATTTTTGGAGGGAAACCGAATCATTGCACCTTTTCATGAAAGGTTGCACCTCTTCATGAAAGGTTGCACCTTTTCGTTTTTCTGCTATATATATACAATAGTTTCCTTCAAAGTTATTATCTTTTTCCTTTGTTTTCACTCTCCTTCACAAACACATTAATCATGATCATGAGAAGAATATGTAGGATCATTGCCTAAAGTTCTTAAATTCGAGGAGGTCCTGGGAGGAATTAGCCTAGATCCATCAACGACCTAGTGGGGGCTAATATTCCTTAAGGATAGTGATTTAATCATGTCCTTGTTTTAGTCTTAAATTGATCATTTTGCTTTCTGTCAAATTCCCTATTTCTAACATATGTGTTGTTTATGGAGGAGTCATACATTTTGAAAGAAAACACAAACACACACATAGAGAAAGAGAGAGAGAAGGAGGAAGGAAGGCAAAGATTATTCCGGGTATTTTGAACTGGAAATGCATAACACAGGGGTTTCTTGCTCTTTTTACTGGTGACACTGGCGAAATACGAGCCGAGACAAGGGAACAAATTGGTATAAAGGTTGCAAAGTGGAGAGAGGAAGGGAAGGCAGAGATTGTTTCGGATGTTCTGTTCGTTAACGAAGTTCACATGCTTGATATCGAGTGTTTTTCGTTCCTAAATCGTGCCTTAGAAAATAACATGGAATCAATATTGGTTTTCGTGACCAACAGATAAGTGCTTATTGGGTGATTGTGATTGCATGTTCGACTTGTTGAACCATAGTGTTTATCTTTTAATTACGAACCATCCATGGATGATAAACATAAAATCCCAATCACAACAAGCAATTACTCAATATATGACAATAAAGCTCAAGAATTAGAGAGAGAATCTAGAGAGAGAAAGTAGATCTTGTATTCCACAATTACTGAATATTACAATGAAGCATAATCCTCTAGAACCTTCTCACAAGATTACTAAAGACAACCTATTTATACCATCTATCTATTACAAAGCCTTAACGGCTAAGGAAACTAAAACACCTTTGACATAGACAATGTTGACTTTTACAATGTTGACTTTCCTATTAAATCTTGGATACAATATTTAGACTTAACAATCTCCCCCTTTGTATTCAAGATTTAATAAAAATTTGATACAGATCTTCAGCTCTTTATTCTTCAGCTTTTGTCTCTTTGAAGCTTTCACAATCTTTAAACTTTCAGCTCTTGAAGAATCTTGGAAAGTCTTTTTAATCTTTGAAGCTTTAAAAGTCAACATGTCTTGAACGTGAAACAAACTTTCTTGAAACTTCTTTGAATTCTTTGAAACTTTGACAACTTTAAAACTTCTGAAAAATCTTTGAAACAACTTGATTCTGTATCTTCATCACTTTGATCTCTGAATCATCTTTGGAAGAACAAACTTTCACAAACCATCTTGAATTAACAACTTTAACAATCTTCCTTCAGAATCTTTTGGCTTTGAATTTCTTTATCAGACTTGAACTTTAAATCAGCGGAAGCAATTCGAATTTCTGACTTGAACTTTGAACAAGAACTCTTGAAATTGAACTTTGTAAAATTCTCCCCCTTTTTGATGATGTGAGCATCATTATCATCAAAACTTCATCAATTTTATCTCAGACTTTGATTTTCCCTTTTGAGATCAACTAACAATCTCCCATTTGACAATTTCCGCACTTTGATCTGAAAAGCTGAATCATGAACTGTATATATCCGAATCTTTTCAAATTCAGACATAATGAGCGTGTAACCCTGATTCAACATATGAAACAGTTAGAAATGCCTGTCAGTAACCCAAAGTTACTGTGTACAACGAATGTACAATATAAGGAGCTGGTTTGATGTTGACTCCCCAGGACTTCCATTCAATCATTGAAAGACACAAGGTAATTCTATGAATGTTCTGACAGAAAAACATATTCTCTGTGTGCTCGTGCTTGTGTTTTGAAAGAATTAGCACAATGATTGTGTTTCATATAGGCTCAAAGTATGTAAATCACTGAGACAACAAATGATTATACATGGACTCAATGTGCATGAGAAAGGGTCGAAGGTGGGGCAACTTTCCTTCTTTTTCAATATCAGTATCTTCCAAAAGAAGATCCGATAGATTATATGCTGCTTCCCCAGAAAATGTGAAACATTCTCTTTTTAAGAAAAGAATGAGTAGCTGGTGGGGTTGTATACAAGAGATGGCATGGGCTATTTGCCTATTTCAATGATGGTCACCAAAGAAATGTGAACCAATCAGTAATGTGGCTGCCCGGCTCAGAAAGATGTTTGGTGCAGAGTTCTGATATTCTTTTAACTCTGTTCTCACACCCTCTTTCTTTTAAACATATAAGCTCACATCTAACCAATCTCTCATTTCCATTTTACCTCTGCTCACTCCCACACTCAATTCTTTTAGACCCCTCTCCCCTCAATCACTCAAATGATTTCTTCCGGGGTAGGAAACACTGGTTAGTGTGAATCCATGGAAGATCTAATAAGCACTCACACTGAATCCCATTTTCCTAAAAGTACATGCTGTTCAATGATTTTCTTGACATGTAAAGCACAAGAAATATGATACCATTGTCAATATGTATGCTCGAGAGATTTTTAGCAATTTAACTTTAAAGATATCTCAAAACAAGAAAATTGAATGAAAGAAATGAAATCAAGAGAATTGTTTTGAGAATCTGACAATGAATCAATCAGATCAAATCAAACAGTTAGGGTAACAAAGAATTGGAAATTTGTTTATATGAACGAATATAAACAATATATCAATGAAAGCACAAAAAAGCACAAAAATGAAAAAAAATGAATGATACTCAACAACTTTGAAATTCAAACGGGGGTATTACCATCGAAAAAATTGTTTGAATTTGAGACATGGTAATAACAATTTCAAATAAAATACTGAACCGGTGTGTATGAATACTTGACAGTATATGGACAAGATAATACACAAGTATTGATCTTTGAAAACACACGGTCAGTTAAACATTAAGCTCAAAATTTGAAAAACATTTAAAATCACACTTCTAAATTCATGAAATCGATTGAGAATAGAGAAGTGGTTTGAACATTTAAGATACTGTTTTTCATGTTCGAAAATTGTTCTTCTTTCAAACAATCCGAGATCTAGGATCAGAAGATATTTACCTTTTCAGCTCCCCCTCAAATCATGATTAAATGATTTATATCTTTTAAGCTCCCCCTGGATATTAGCACAATATCCATCTTTGATCATTGATGAACGGGTCCTGATCTGTCATGTGATCAGAAGCCACCACCTTTACTCCCCCTTAAATTAAGCATCTGAAATATTACAAGTAAAACAGGATAGAGATCAAACACTCCCTTTTGAATTGTTAGACCATCAATATCAGAAAAATCTAGCAAAGAAAAAGTATAGGATAGAGATCAGATCAATTCTCTTGGGATGAAGACCATCAATATCCATCGGATGCAAGCATACAGGAGTAAGGTCTTTTTGATCGCTGAGGTCCGAGTCCTAAACTGTTGTGTTTAGAAGTCAAACTCCTTTGAAGTCCGGGTTCTAAGCTGATGTGCTTAGAAGCCATAATCTTGACATTTAGGTACGGGTCTTGAGCTGATTTACTCAAGAGCCATTGTCTTTCTTACTCCCCCTTGACGTGAGGTGCCTGCAACACAGAATCAGTTTTCTTCTTTGGTACCCACTGGTATTTGGGTCCAGAAATGTTAGTTGCAGTTCGTGTGGGGGAAATATAGTAAGAACCATACTAGTAATGATCACTGGTCTTATGGATATGATCATGTGTACAACAAATAGAACAATAATATTTCTTACCATTAGGTGCTTTGTTTTTCTTTGCTTTGTGTACATGTACACATGAATTCTTCTCTTTCAGCTCATCAGTCTTGTCATCTTTGACTGATTTCTTCATCCATACCAGTTTCTCTTTCTTGAAACTTTTTCTCCTTGGATAAGAATCTGAACCATCTAAATATTCATCAAAGAAAAGGTTAGTGCGACGAATCTGATTAAATGATTTGACTGACCTGTTTGAAGAGACAGATTTATGATTTGAACTTGAAACATATTTTTCAAGCTCTTTGATCTTTGATGCAAAGTCATCTCTTTCTTTCACAAGCTGGTCAATCTTCGTCTTGAATTCAGACTGCGTTCTTTGTTCTTTCAGCGCAGATGCAGACAGTTCAGATAATTTTGAATTTAGCTTCTTGATTTCAGATTCAAAAATGGATCTTTCTTCCTCAAATCCTTTTTCTGACTTAGTTCTCTGGCCAGATAATTCTTTAAAGAACCCTACATTCTTCTTTTCTATGGCCTTCTTCTCTTTATCAAATTTCTCTCTTTCCATAATCAGAACTTTCTCGAAATCGGAGATTTGTTGAGAAAATTTTAAGCATTTAAGCTCAACTGACTTCTTTTCTTCAAAGCACTTCCTTGAGAAATCTGAGAACTTAGTTGAAAATACTTTCTTTTCTTTCTCAAAAACAACTTTTTCTTCAATAAGCTTTTGTTCAAAATCAGATAAACTCTTTCTTAGCTCAGAATTCTCAGATTCCAATCTCTTTATCTTCTCTTCATTCTGCCCAGCACTGATATTCTTTAAGGTACTGATTTCTTCTTTCAGTGATATGACTTCAGTAAAATACTCTCTTGACTTTTGTGAATGAAAGTCAACTGCATGAGCCAGATTAATGTTCTCTAGTTTCATCTTTCTATTCTTCTCTTCAAGATCTGAAAGAAACCCCATGATTAATGAGTAATTGGCTTAATATGAATGATCGTTCCAAACTATATATCAGAAAAACAACAATCAGATAGAATTGAAAATTTTCGAAAAAAAATATTGAAAATTGAAAATTTGAAAAACACTTGTTATGACACAAAGATTAAAAAAAAAATTAGAAGACACACTAAAAAAAAATTTCCAGACTCTTGCGTATCTTTTTTTTTTTTTTTTTAAAGAAAAACTAAAGGCGCAAAGTAGAGTCTTGCGTATTGAACTTGAAGCGCAAGATGAGGTTTGCGGGTCAGCCTTGAACGCAAAGCTATGGTTTGCGTGTGTTGCCTGGAACGCAAAGCTATGGTTTGCGTGTGTCAACTGGAACGCAAATCTGTGGTGTGCATGTGTAGACCGAAACGCAAAGTTGTGGTTTGCGTGTGTCGACTTTATCAAACTTCGTGAAATCACAATTTAGTCTAATGCACCATCCCATGATAACCATTTGAGGTTTGCGCATCCATCATGTGAACTTTGCGCTTCTATCATGTGAAGTTTGCGCTTCTATCATGTGAACTTTGCGGGTCCATCAACTTTGTTCAACAAATTCAATCCAGAATTTTAAACCTGCAAATTAAATCTCAAAAGCATATCAGTACAATAAAAAAACAATTCTAAACATATATCTAATATCAATTTCAGATTAAAAACAACAAAATTCACAATTTCGATGAAGAACAGATAACGAATTCGTTTTCAAGAAAACTCAAAAAAATCAGAAATTGGAATCGATTTAGAATGAATTACGATATGGAATCAAAACAAGAATCAATCAACAACATAAAACGAACTCATTGATTCCATTTTCTTACATTAAGAACGATTTTCCACAAAAAAAAATCGATGAAACAGTGAATAACACGTTTTCTTGAAAAAATTCGAAAAACTCAAATTTTCGATCCAAAATCACACAAATTTCAATTCAAACTCTGATCAAATCTTTTCTGAAAAATTTGGTTCAGCTCTGATACCAATTGATAAACATAAAATCCCAATCACAACAAGCAATTACTCAATATATGACAATAAAGCTCAAGAATTAGAGAGAGAATCTAGAGAGAGAAAGTAGATCTTGTATTCCACAAATCTTCTTTTAGCATCCTTCAGACGTTGTTCTAACTGAAGGTTGATCACTTTTAAGGTTCCATCAGAGAAGTGAGCAATTTCTTCAAACCTGAGAAAGCATTTTTCATTAGACCCATTCTTGTACACCACTCCGTATGGATCTTCAACAATGGTGAAAAATGGATAAGACTCTAAGTTCGGTAAGCTTCGGTTGGGCCTGAGAAGATTAACAACCGGTTGGAAACTTTCTACAGCCATCTGGAAATCAAAAACCCGGAAGAATCTGATTTGTCGACGTATGAATCTTTTAATGACGAACAAAGCTTGAGAAATATCCTGTGTTCTATGATACAGATTCCTGAAGTGATCAAATAAGAATTCAATATCGTCTATAGAAAGATCAGTGAAGTCTGCCTCTGAAAACTTATACCGCTTGCAGTCTCTTCTTTCAACTTCAAAATCGGGATACCAGATGTTCACAAACTTGTTGATTGTGACACTGATGACTCGAACAATCAAGTGTTGAGAAGAAACGGTACTATTCCTTTTGCGCTGACACTTGATAAACATCAAGTACTCATATTGATAGGCATCTGACTCTTTCTCTACTCCAAGGATTGCATAGATGTTTATCGCCCTTCTTCTAGAGACAAAGATATTTCTCTGAGTGTCTTCTAGAAAGGCTGATCTTTGCCTTGATGCCAAATATCTACGTTGCAAATTCCTTTGTCTTTGACGTCTCGATAAAGCTGGTCCTTCTTCTAAAATAGATGGTGGAATAACAGGATCAGAAGTTGGAACATCAGCTTCTACTCTTGACGACTGACCAACTTCAAATGATCTTGAAGGAATAGTGGTAGTCGGAGCTGAACTAGCAACAAGAGTAGATGTGATATTAACTGATTCAGGAATCTCATCACGAGCAGGAAGATCACTGTATAATAAATCAACTTCTTCTTCATCTTTCGCATCCATGAACACTGAGTCATCTTCTGTATCTGATATGATAATGATGTCATCACAGTCCTCTTCATTGACTTGACATATCTTTTCCAACCTGACATCTTAATCATCATCAGAATTAATCTCGATGAAGTTAGCAAAGAATGACCTCATGTCATTTGCAGCTTCAGATTCTTCAACTTCATGAATACTTGCAGAAACATCTGGATCCATGTAGACAACAATTTGCATATTATCATTAATATTACTCTCAGAAATGTTTAGTTCATTATGCAAAGAAGATAGATCAACATTCTCAATCATCACATTCACTAAATTCTGAATGTTGCAGTCTTCAACAGATTCTCCACTCTTTCCTCTGTCACCAGCCGCTTCTTCTTGAATATCTTCTCTTGCTTCAGAAGATCCTTCAACTCTTGGTCTCTTTGCCATCTCCCCCTCATGGCCTTGATGATCAGGATCATCTTGGTCATGTCGGCGCTTAAGAGACGAGTCGGCCTCAGTTCTGCAGCTTTGGTCATAAGAATCAAGCCTGATACCAATTGATAAACATAAAATCCCAATCCCAATAAGCAATTACTCAATATATGACAATAAAGCTCAAGAATTAGAGAGAGAATCTAGAGAGAGAAAGTAGATCTTGTATTCCACAATTACTGAATATTACAATGAAGCATAATCCTCTAGAACCTTCTCACAAGATTACTAAAGACAACCTATTTATACCATCTATCTATTACAAAGCCTTAACGGCTAAGGAAACTAAAACACCTTTGACATAGACAATGTTGACTTTTACAATGTTGACTTTCCTATTAAATCTTGGATACAATATTTAGACTTAACAATGGCCATGGGGGTATTGTATCACAAAAGATACTATTTTGTCCAAATTTTGTTGTTTTCTTGTTCCCTTTCTTGTTGGAAAGAAAATTTGGGTATTGCAATAAAAATGGAATCGACCAATGGTTTGAAATGGTTTATGGACACTCAGTTCTACTACTTATGGATTCATGAAGTAGTCTTAGGGGTTGTTTACCAAATCTTCCATTAAGTCCTGTATGGATAAATGTGTCTGTCTGGATAAATGTGTCTGTCTGGATAAATTGATGTTGTTGTTTACTTTTTTATCTGAATAAACAATCTGAATAACAGAAATGACCAATTTACCCCTGAATATGAATTATAAGTTGTTTTATAATCCAACATCAATAAAAAACAGAAACAACAAACAATCAGTCCCAATCGATTTTAAACAAGTTTGCAAACAGCAACATCAAAAATCATCTAAGCAAAACTGATAAATAGATAATCGATTTTAATCAATAGATACACAAGCCAGTCGACTGATACATAAGCTTGATAGATACATAATCGATTTTAAACAATAATCGATTTCAAACAACAAGTTTTTCAAACAGTAATCGATGGTATCAGTGATGAATCGATGGAAGGAACTATACGATTTCAGTGATGAAACGATGGAAGTGATGAATCGATGGAAGGAACTATACGATTTCAGTGATGAATCGATTTCAGTGATGAATCAATTTCAGTGATTAACGTACGATTTCAGTGATTAACGTACCTCGAAGGTGGCCTGAGAGTGATCGCCGGTGATTGAGGTTTGGACGGGAGGTCGACGGTGAAAGGAAAGAACGTGAGAGGCGTGAAAGGAAAGAAACCAATTAGGTTTACGTGTATATCTGATGATGCTTCTTCTTTTTTTTTTTGGGTGAAGGGTAGAAATGTCAAGTTTATGGCTTAATGGGGACAACTACCATTTTTACTACTGTGTGATTAAGCCGTTTTTAGCTGCGCAATTAAGCCATTAAGCCCCAAGTAAACACTCCAGTTGTCTGCGCGAATAAGCCAGTTACCCCATTAAGCTCATTAAGCCCCAAGTAAACACCACCTAGTTCTAGTAGGTGAATGGCAGCGACTCCCAGTAGATTATGTAGGGACTAGAAACTTTCAAGAACCCAATAGCATATGGCTCTATAGGTTCATAAAGATTCTTGTTCAACTCTTCCTTTAAATCCAATGATATTTCTTTCAATAATTACCAATCAAATTAAGAAGAACCCACATTGGTTTGGGACAAGAAATTCATTTAAGAAAAGGGAATCCTTTAAAGACATTTTGTGATTATTATATTGGTTCACTTGTTTGCTGTATACATACATATATACATATATATATATACATATATATATACATATATATATATATATATATATATATATATATAGTGTTTGGTTCATTTGAGAAATGGTAAATATGTGAGAAATAGAGAAGTAATCCTAGTCATTCATATGGTCAAGATCGGATTTGACTAGTCAAATATTGCGGCTTTGACCGGTCAAAAGTTACGGCTTTGCCCGGTCAAAAGTTACGGCTTTGACTGGTCAAAAGTTGCGGCTATCCCAAAAATAGAAGAACAATTTCGTAAATTTTACAAAACACACGGGTTGTGCTCATATATGAACATGTATAATTCACATATAAACTATATGTTCATATATGAACCAGTGCAATTCACAACTGAACTCTTTTAACTGATTCATATATGAACCTTTGTGATTCATATATGAATCTGTATGAATCACAAAGATTCATATATGAATCAGTTGAACTAACTAACAGATTCATATATGAACCTTTGTGATGCATATATGAATCTGTATGAATCACAAAGATTCATACAGATTCATATATGAACTCATCCCGTGTATTTTACGAAATTACCCCTCTACCTTCTATAGACCATACAAGGAATTATCCGGTGCTTCGCGGTCAAAGCCGCAAATGTTGAACAGATGAATGACTAAGATTACTTCTCTATTTCTCATATATTTACCATTTCTCAAATGAACCTCTCCCTATATATATATATATATATATATATATTGTATTCTTCTGGTTCATTATATTGGTTGGTTCATTATATGTGTTTACCTCCCATACATTTAAGGTGAAGAGAGGTTGTAATTAGTAATCTGTTTATCGATCCAACTTTTGCAATGGAAGACTTACAATAGCAGTAGTAGGTTTGCATGTTTATCGTGGACTAGTAGGTCAAAGATGTTAAATTAGGCGTTGTACATAAAATATTGTGTTTGAACTTGCATTTTATGTGATATTTTTTGCTATGCCAAAACTTAAACATTGTTATGATTTTTGGATTGATATGATATCATGTATTGGCTTGGACCCTTAAATTATTTCCTATTTTTCATTTAGAAATTTCCTTCAGAACTTTTGTCAAACGTTAATTTTCAATAAACACAAGACTGGGGTAAAATGGTAATTTTATGTCATTAAGACCGTTGATTCAAAACAATTTCTAAACAATCATTTTCTATCTGACATTAAATCTTACAAAGTCTCTTAACCATTCTGACCACTTAACCATTCTACACTAAGGGGTTGTTTGTTTTTTTTAAAAAACCTCTTAATGGCTCTTAAATCTGAATCGTTCAGAACTTTTTACACACCACCTCTTATTAATAATAACTAAAATAAGACTTCAGACTTTAGACCTCATAAAAAACAAACGACACCTAAATCATCCGGTATTTGCCAAACAACCACTTACCCCTTCCCAAAAAGAAGCACCAAACCCTATTTTCGTACATTGTACCGAGTTATAGTGGCATTTATTTGTATTGCTTTTAAAAAACATCAAATTGGTTAATTAAACTTTAAACAAAAAAAATTAATAAATTATTGTATTTATAACCCTAATTTTTATTATATAACATTGTTTTTTTTATTATAGAATATTCGTTTTAATATTACTTAATCATTGATTATTGTCTCTCTAATCAATCTTGTACATAAGAAATATTTCATCATTAATTACATGTAACATTTTTAAAGTGAACCGACCCAAATTGTATCATTAAGACATTTCTAACAAATACATATTTTTTATATTCATATATTTTCTTAGATGATGCGTTAGTTTTATCAATTACTCTAGAATATATATTAATATATTAATTAAGCGAAATTTGGTTATAAACCTTTAAATTTGTAGCTCGGTGAAACAAGTTTATAAAAAAGGAGTAAATTACAAATTTCGTCTATGTGGTTATATGAAATTTTAGATTGGGTCCCTCAAACAAAATAATTTCAAGCATGATCACCATGGTTTCAACTTCGTTACGAATCAGGTCCCTGCCTTTAACTCTGTTAACTTACCTCCGTTAAATTAGGGACTTTTTAGTCATTTTATTTTTGAATAAATAATTTTTTAACTGTACAATTTTGAAAGCCAATAGTCCAAGTCTCTATACACTTAAAGGAAAAAAACTAAACTAAACTAAAGCCCCGCTGCATCATCGACGCCTCTCTCCCAAACATCCTTTCCAGTCATCTTCCCCGGTTGAGATCTCCGATGATCACCCTCTTCATCATCATCTACTACCATGTTCTGTACATTCATCCCTCCATCTCTTTGGGTTTTGGGCATCGGTTCATTTACACCGCTGCACATTCATCTCCATTTCATTCAATTTGGAAATTAAAGTTGTACATCAACCTATTAAAATGTTTCACAATCAACCAATCATCATACATATATAAATCTCCATGGATGCACCTACACTACACTACACTGGTGCTATTATCCAAAAAAACCATTACAGAAATAACCCTAAATCCATATAAAAACCTAAAAATGGAAAACTTATGCTCTTCAAGCGCTTTCTGTGTGTGTGTGGGGGGGGGGGGGGTTGAACGACAAAAATGGAAGGTGGAGAGAGAGAACGAGTTTGGGAGAAGGATATTTGCGTAGGGGTTTGGGTCGGGATAGCGATCAACGGTTTTTGGGCGGTGATCGAAGATAACAGAGGAGATAAGGGGTGTATGGGGAGGAAGTCGGAGATGTGTTGAGTGACCAGAGAGGCCCGACGATGGGGGAAAGGTTCGGAGATAGGTTAGTGGATAGCAACGAGGGAGTGGAGGAATTTCTTGGAGTTCATAGGGAGATAGGGATATATGGAGGGGTCGGTGAGAGGCAGGGGCACAGGATGGAGGAATTTCTTGGAGGAGGCAAATGATGGTCTCTGTCTACATACATATGATATATACACATAATATAATAATTATATATATAATTTATTTAACAAATATAAAAGTTATATATATATATATATATATATTTGACAGAAAAAAAGTAAAAGGACTGCAATACCCTTGATTTAACGGAGTTAGGGTTAACGGTGTTAGTGTTAGGGACCCAATCCATAATAGAAGTGAAACCACGGTGACCATACATGTAATTACTTTTTTTGGGGGACCCAATCCAAATTTATATAAAACCATAGGGACGAAATTTGTAATTTACTCTAAGAAAAGATTTATAAATTGATGGTGTGATAATACATATATATTGATGAGTCAATTAAATGTTCATGCACCCCAGATAGCTTAGTATTACCAAACTAGTAATTTACACATTTTTTCGTTCATCTTTTAAATTTATAATATTTTATTTCAATGATTAGAGAAAACAAAATCAAACAATGTCGACACTATAAACAACAAGATACAATAGCCATTGGATTTCTTTAAAAAAGATTAACTTGATGAAAAAAAATGTATAAGAATGGTTAGAGAAACAATAATCATAATTACATAATACTAAAACGAATATTTATAATAATAATAATAATAAAATAACAATATTATGTAATAAAAAATAAGGGTTATAAGGATTGTACATCTTTATATGTAATTATATATATATATATATATATATATATATATATATATCTCCTTATGTAATTGATATTGAAAAAAAAAGATATTTGATTCATTTATCTTTTCTTATTAATTTATATCATGACTGATTAACATATTTAGATGTGATCATTTTAATTGTTAATGTTAATTTATTGGTTCAATGTTTATTATAGGCGTATATTTATGACATTTACATATTAAACTTGTTAAATTTTTTTTAATGGAATATGTTTATAAAATGTATTGGATTATACTTAAGGCAATTATTATTTATTATGCACATTTTGAAGGATCGATGTGTGAGAAAAAAATTATTGAATTTAATTCAATATGTTTTAGGTCTTATAAAATTATTATAATTGTTTGCCTAGTTTATAAAGCACGTATGTTGTTTTTCTAATGTAATATATATATATATATATATATATTGCCATATATGTTTTGTTACTAAATATTGGAGCAAAATTATAAGCGTATCATAGTCAGAATAAATTCCTAATAATGACGATTGTATTGCTTATTTCCAAAAACATTATTCTTATATTAGTTATAAATCATCCCCATGTTATAATTTTTTTTTTTTGGAAGTTACACTTCCAATCTCCATATATCTAAAAATGTTAGTAAGATATTAAACATTTGAATTTGACTTTATGTCAAAACCAATAGTTATTTGGCTCATAACAAAATATCCCAAAATACCATTAAGGTATTAAAACATTGAAATTGGCTTCATATGCCAAACTCATATCAATTTTTGGCCTCATGCCAAATGCTCTATAATTAACAATGTTATATTTAAATTAAATAAATCACAAAATATCGACTGGATTTTGTCAAACGGGTGTAAACAGCCTTAAGGTTTGTAGGGACTTAAGAAATCCATGTGATTCCCATACTACCTGGAAATCCAATAGATTGAGTGATTTCTTTTTCGCAAATTGAAATATTGATGAAGTATTATCAACAAAATATAAACATACAAAAATCCAATATTGTTATGATAATGAAATTTCATAACCATATCCATTTTCTTATAAAAAAAGAAAATCATATATTATCCTTTATATATGTAAATGACTCATCATAAAATCAACGAAGTAAACTCAAAAGAATCTGAGTATCATAAATGAGTATATAAACCTCATTCTAAAAAGGTACAAGAAAATACGTAAAGTCCATCAACTCCCCAATTGACTCTAAAACCAACCTCTTGAAAAAGTACAAGCAAATACCCTCATGTTTTGAAACGACATATAAATCCTAAGTTTCATAGGAATACCTTTACTAGAAACCCCCAAAGAAATGTGGGATGTCCCGAAAGGGATAATCGGGAGTACTCATGAATATGTACTTCCCGAACTAATCGTACAGTGGAATGAAACTCACTTACTCGATTACAAAAAGGTAACAGATTTCAACAAAGAAATGTTATATCCAAAACGCGTATCAATCTCTGTGGCAAGGAACTCACAGAAGATGACATGACTCTTAACATTATTTCCACCTTTCATATATCAAAAATATTAATGAACTAATATAAGTTGGAAAGTAACATTTAGACAAACTCATCAACATACTGCAAGTGGTTGAGAGACATAACAAGATTTTTTGGAATAATAACACCACATATGTCGAGACAAAGAAAATTCTCGAGATCAATAATGAAAGTATTAAAGGTGGAAACAACTCCAAAGAACGGACAGTTAAAAACAATTTCACACATGTGACATTTATCCACTATGTGGACGAAACCCTAGAACGGGGTCAGGGTCTTGGTAAGAGTCGGGAATATTTTTTCAACATCTGGAGTAGAGATACAACTACTGCCCCATGTGATAATGGACAATCAAATAAGAAATTCACTAAAGAATTCTCTTGTCAAAAAGGAAACACGTTGAAAATGAACTATAACATATTAATTTAATATTTAATATTGATTAAGCATATGTTTATTTGAAATTAATTTTAAGCATCAAAATTAACTTATTTGCTAAAGTAAAATCGAATATGTAACCATTATAGATGTAAAGAAATACATCTAAATAAATAACAAAACTATTAATATTCTCCGTTCCATGTAGGAATGTATCGAGGAGAACTTGAGTTTTTATAGAATATTCCACAATCTAAAATGATAGACAAATACATATTACTTAGACGATGGACTGTCACTTTCTTGTTGGTACAAGATTAATAGGAACCTTGTAAGATATTCGTATCAAATGGAAATGGAAATGAGCATATATACATAAGTTCTAATGAATATGAAAGTAAACATATCATGGAAACTAATGTGTCAAACTAGTAGATTATTGGGTTATCGAAACATATTTTGTCACCAATAAAGAACTTTGGGGGAAATAACACATATATGTTTCGACATAACCATGTGGGACACCATGGTTATGACATAGTGATCCGTGTATTGCAAAATACACATAGACACATTCTCTTTCGAGTGAAAGGCGGAATGAGGCAAATTGCAACTGTTGACTTCTACAACATAAGAAACAACATTGCCATCATAATATGCCCTCTCGAATACCTAAAACTTTTATATATACCCTAATCCTTGGCTAAGAGAGGAATGAGATTATCCTAAAACTAAGGGACATAATACATAAATATTCCATTGTTACAACGAATACAAGGTGATATTTATGGACATAAACATCCAGAATGCGTGCCATTAAAGTACTTTATGGTTTCGGTTTCGACACGATGAACGCATGTCGTATTATTGTCCACATGAAATACTGCACTCCTAGCACTGGCTATACGTTTAAGGGCTCACCACCCTGATTATCTCATCAAGTCTACATGACTTGGAATGCTGGAGAATTTACATCATAAGGATTTGATGTTAATTTCATATGTATTAGGATCAATGTAGAGTTTCCTATACCCCAAGTGTATATATAAAATGGTCTCATAGAAGTTGTTATCAAAAGAATATGATGACATCTTAGGTATTAGTAATGCGCACCAATTTACCCACATCTACCTGGGGTTATGTAATTATTATATGCAGTTTTTTTTCCTTTTCGTTTTTAGACCCACTGCTTGCTAACTAGCCTCATGCGTACCAGTTGGTAACTGGATATAAGCCTGATAGTTTACATTTATGCATGTTTGGTTATGTAGTATATGTGCCAATTGCGCCCCCACAGCGCATCAAAATGGGTCCTTAAAGACAACTTAGTATATGTTGGATATGAATCCCCAACAATTATCCGCTAATCAGAATATTTGACTAGTGATCTCATTACCGCTAGATTTGCGGGTTGTCACTTTCATGAGACAGTCTTCTCGTCGTTAGGGGGAGATAGGAAAAAGGATTTTCCATGAGAACGACAGGAAGTGTCATTGAATATTCCCACTTTGTCTCATTTTGATCCCCAAAACTTCACAACGTAATGTTGAAGTCAAACGAATCAGACTCGATACCTGATACGTTTAATGTTATTCCAGAAGTGACAAAATCACATATAAGAGCTGCAAATATACTCGCAAGGTTAAAGTCCCCAAACAAGGGCACAACGTCGCTGGAAAGTGCGTTGCAATCACACATGGTGGATGTGTGGTTGAGGTCGTAGCTCCCAAACGGAAATGGGGGAAGCTACTTGGTTCGATAGATACTCATCTAAAGGAAGAGAAGAGTAAGGCACAACTATTTGTCATCAATACATAAACCTCTCACGAGATTGCCTCTGATTAAACTATGTCTATGAATCATTACTGGAGGATGCTCCAAAGTTAATATTGATTCCAGAGATTAAAGAAATTTCAAATGAATTATGAGAGTACATATGAGTCGATGGACAGATCATACATACTCATTGATGATATATTTCGCATATATTCTTGCTTATGAGATGATAGAGCACATTGACTTCGAACCATGCTCAGTTGAAAAATATCAATAAAGAGCAAATTGGCCTAAATAAGCAATCTAGGAGAATCATATTATTTGACAAATGAACAGGTATTTGGTTTGGTAGTGCTAACCCACCAAGTGTAAAGCCTGTAAGACATAGATAAATAATTTGTCGTAAAACGTAACAAGAATAATCAAGTCATAATGTATGAGACTCTCCTTTGGCGCAAGGTTTCTCACAACGCCCTGGATTGACCACGAGAAGACTTACTCTCCCGTGATGGACGTTATAACGTTATGCTAATTAATTAGCCTAGTAGTTTCCGAAGGACTGGAAATGCAGCTCATGGATGTGGTTAATACATATCTCTATAGAGATCTATATTTAGAGATATAAAAGTGATTGATGACATTACATTACCAAAATCAAGTAACTCTACACCACGAAGTGCGTTTGCAATAAAATTGAAACGCTCACTTTATAGTTTAAAACAATCTATGCGGATGTGGTATAACCCCCTAAGTGAACACTTAATTGGGAAAGGAGACATAAGAACTATGAATTGTGCCCTTGCGTATTTATGTAGAAAAACAAGTTCTAGATTTTCAAAGTAGCTTTATATGTCGATGTTATGAACATAATAGGCACTCTTGATGAAATAAGAGAAACCACAAGCAACTTGAAATCTAAATCTGAGATAAAAATCTTGGGAAAACTTGGGTTTGTCTAGCTATTTGAGCCAGGACACCGAGTTTGTGAAATATTAATTCACCGATCGCATATGTCTAGAAAATAATCAGGCAATTTAATATGGACAAAGCGCATCCGGTTAGCACTCCCATGATTGGTCAAAGTGTTGGATATAAGGAATTGTCCATTTCGTCTAAAGGATGGTGACGAAAAAAAAAGTGTTGGGATTTGGAATTCCCTATCTAAGTACAATATGCGCATTATTGTATTTAGCACAATACACTTGACTGTATATTCTATTTCTCAGTGAACTTGTTAGCTAGATTTAGCTCAGCGCCAACACAGCGTCATTTGGAATGATATCAAGTAAATCTTTTTGAACCATTGACATGGGCTTATACTTTCCCTATAGAAAGAAAAATGGGATTGATAATGGAACTTCAATACCTACTTAGAATGTAAGCAGTAAAAGTACTAGCTCTTATAGAAAAACACTAAACAATGTCTTGGTATGTGTTTGTTGATATTAGATATATGTATGACTCATAGAAAGGTTGTTCTCAAACTGGATAAGGAATCTCCAAAGTGAACACCCAGATTGCTTGAAAGTAAGCTAAGCAAACCCTTGTAACTACCTCCTTGAACTATTCCAAGAATATTACTCTCCATGAGATAATTAAAGAATGTATATGATTAAGGACTATCATTACATATATTAGAGGAGCTAGTAATTTTGGGTTCAATCAGTATCCTACTTGCATATATGGAAATAATGCATCATGTATAGAAGAAATGAACATAAGATACATCAAGGGTGATAACACGAAGCATATTCTGCTTAAGTTTTTATACAATCAGAATAAAAGACATTCCCTTTAGATTCAAGTGAATCAAGTAAGGTGTCAAAAGAATGTGACATATTTTACCAAGTCATTACCTAAAACCATATATTGGGAAACATGTAGAAAGTAAATGGAAATGTTTTCCAAACTCCCTTGATTAATGCACGAATCAGGGGGAGTAGTAGACAAAAGGGGGAGTCTACTATATTTGTGATATTGGTATGTTGTGCTCTTTCCTTCAACCAAGGTTTTATTTTTCCCATTGGGTTTTGTTCCTTGGTTTAAAGTTTTAGTGAGACAACTATTTATATACCATCATGCTTTCCTAACTCTCATGATTAATGTACTAATCTAAGAGAAAACTAGACTGAAGGAAAAGTCTATATATTGCGAAGAAACTGGTGTGTTGTACTCTTTCCTTCGTCATATTTTTTTATCCCACTGGGTTTTTATTTTGGCGTAAGGTTTTAACGAGGCAACAATTGTGCACATCACTCATTTGACTCGGCACAAGGAGGAGTGTTGTAAGATTATGTGTCATCATCAAAAGGAAGTGATTGATATAATATTTTCCTGGTATTAGAAATTACCATAATGAATGTTTCCTTTTCTTTGTAAACTCCTCCCTATTTAAAGGGCTTATGATTAATGAGAATTACAGATTTCTTCTCTCTGTCTTATTGTTATTCTCTCCATATTGTTGATCTATTTGTTTTTTCCCTTTAACAAATAACTTATTAATTCTTTTTGTTTTAAATTAAATTAACTTATTAATGCTTTTTAAAACAATAAAAATAAATGTTGTTATTTAAAAAGAAATTTGTAAAATAAAAGAACAACTTGATTTATATGCAATTGTGGGGCTGCGGTGTACGAAATAGGGTGGATAGGGGTGTATATAAAACCATTAATTTGTGAAACTTGTTCAATTCTATCTAATTCAATCTAGTGATGGCCATTTTGGCCAGACCCGATCAGTTAACCGGAGCCCGACCCGTCTGAAGCCCGACCCGACCCGACCATAAACCGGGTTGAAGCCCGAAAATGCAGACCGGTTCACGTTTTTGGCGGATTTGCTGGCTCGGCCCGACTCGGTCCGAAACCGGTTCCCGGCCCGACCCGATTATTTGGAATTCAAAAATATAGCCGTTTGTTATCGTTTCTATACGTTTTTTGACCGCTTTTTTTTTGTATTTTTTACCCCGATTTTTGGCCATCACTAATTCAATTCGTTTATTTGTTAAATTAAGAGGGTTGAAATTGAGTTAAGCTTAGTTTAAACTCGTCTAACCCGTCAACCAATCGCTAATATATAATTCTTATAAAACTATATATATATATATATATATAATATAAGAATAAAAAATACTAATATATTTAGTTTTGTAACATTTTGTTCGTTTAGTTAAAATCACGAACATGAATAATGGTCTCGTTCGTTCGTGAACGTTTGTTCATTTATGTTCGTGTACGTTTGTTTATATATTTAGATACATTTATATATTTTGTCATTGATATTGTAAAATGATTAATTAAATTAAATTTTTAGGATTCCTTTTTTATCCCTCCTAAATTTACCCGATTTTTCATTTTGTTGTGTTAGTTTTTAGAAACGAAATAATAATTAATGACGGTTGTTTTTTGTTCATTTGTGTTCGTTCGTTTATGTTCAATTATGTTCATTCGTTTATGTTCAATTATGTTCGTTCGTTTACATTCGTTTATATTCGTTTAACATCTTAATGAACAAATATAAACGAACACGAACAAACACATTTTTTTAATGAATGAAAATGAACACAAACAAGTCTCTGTTCGTGTTCGTTCGGTTCATTTATAGCCCGAATGGTTGCACTTGATTGATGATTTGGACGATCTGAAACATCTATTATTCAAACTTTTGAAATACTTGATTCTAAGACTTAAGGATTTAATTATATATTTGGATGATTGTAATAACTAATAACTTCATTTTGTGTATTTTTAGTAGTATTTATTGTCTTTCATTCCTTAATTTTATGTATACTACCAAACCGCTCAACCCGTCTAACCCGCCACAACCCACAAGGGTTGGGTTGAGTTATACTTTTGAATGAGTTGGGTTGGATTGAGATTTTCCCAAACCGCCATAATTTGGTTTGGTTGAAAAAATGTCCCAAACCGCCCAACCTAACCCGTGTACACCCTAAGGGGGCGTTTGGTTCGCAGGATTCCAACGAAATCTGAAGAAATTGGAATGATCAATTCTGTTGACCAAATTCCATTCAGACGTTTGGTTTCCAATGGAATGGAATTGAATTCCACACATTCCACCATTCATGTATTTGGTCATTCCATCACATTTGAGTAGGAATTCAATTCCATTCCATCTCATTTTCTTAAAAAGACAAAACTATCCCCATCTTCCCTACTTGATTTACCCAGACCCATATGAACATTTGCCGACCACCACCGATCAGAACCACCACCGACCACCGTCGACCACCACTAATCTGAACCACCGCCGACCACCGCTCTGAACCACAACTGACCACCGATCTGAACCACCGTCGACCACGACCGATCTGAACCACCGTCGACCACTACCAATCTGAACCACCGCCGACCACCGTTCCGAACCACCGTCGAACACCACCGATCTGAACCACCGCCGACCACCGTTTTGAACCACCGTCGACCACCACCGATCTAAACCACCATCGACCACCACCGATCTGAACCACTACCGATCACCGTTCTGAATTATTGTCGACCATCACCGATCTGAACCACCACCGACCACCACCAATTTGAACAATCACCGACCACTACCGATCACCGATCTAAACCATTGCTGACTACCACCGTTCTGAACCACCGTTGATCACCACCGTTCTAAACCACCACCGCCGACCACCGACCTGAACCACCCGATCACCACCGATTTGAACCACTATTCCAAACCATCGCCGAGTCGCCGACCTCCACCGATCTGAACCACCGTTCTAAACCACCGCCGACCACCACTGTTCTAAACCACCATCGATCTGAACCACCATCGACCACTACCGATCTGAACCACAATAGTTGGATTTTGGTTTCAAAATTTTCAAAAAAGGTATTTTGGTCATTTACTAATATTTCATTCCAATTCCAAAGCTACATTATGTGAACCAAGCATACATATTACAATTCCTTTAACAAAATTCCTTTCCAATGTATGTCAACCAGACAGGTGGTCAAACCTGATGACATTCCATTCCAATTCTTTCAAAGTAAAAAAACATTCTGCAAACCAAACGCCCCTAAAGGTGGGAGAGAACATATTGTAGGTGTTTAACGGCCTTTTACTGATGCCGTTAGTCCATGGATAAAAAAGAAATAAAATGTAAGCTATAAGGATGATAAACGTAATTTTGAAATTATAGGGACGAAAACCGAAATCTGTAACAAACCACAGGGACGAAGATTGTAGTTTACTTTTGTGTTTATAAAAGTATTTATAATTTTACTTTTAAGTTGTATTAAAAAATATAATGTTTCATTTTCCAAAAAGATTCTAACAATAGTTTACTTGTTTTATAGGCGTTACAAATATTTGTAAGATGGATTTTGTATTGTTAAATGGCGTTTCAAGCATTTTATTACCAGTAAATGTATTTTCTAAAATTATATGTCAAGCAAATTAAATGTAATGTTTGATATATTTGTGTAATCGTGTTTAACACATTATTTAGAGTAAACTATGGTTTTTGTCTATGTGATTTGTGTTCATAATCATTTTCGTTCCCGATCTTTAAAAGCTACATTTTTCGTCATTATGATTTCCGTTTCGTTTCTCTTTTTGTCCATGGATCTAACTCTGTTATTTTTTGTCTTTTTACCATTTCATTTGATTTTCTATTAAAATTTTATAACACGTTTGATAATAACAAAATTTAGTGTCCTATTCCAATTAAAACTTAAAACGAACCTTACCCCTACCACAATGTAACACTCGGGAAACAGTGGCGAAGCCACTCCAGGACCCGAAGGGGCACAAGTGCCTATTGAGTATTTAAAAATTTGATATAGAGAAAAGCTGGAGGTCTCTCTTGACTCTTGAGTTTTAAAAGAAAAATGATATATAGGAAAACCTATTTATTCAAAACCCAAACTATTATTTTTTTTATCTATTGGATAGTGGTCCCGAAAACCTTTTATCGAGGGATGGACCTGGTATGGTGGCAAGGACGGACCCATGAATTTTTTCATACGGTGACACCATATTTTTTCATACAGTTTTTATCGACGTGTATTCATCTTTTTGCCAACGCTTAATATCGCCCAATGTGTTTTTAGTATAACTTCACCGTTTCGAGAGATTTTTAAAGTTTTTTTTGCTTGATTTCAAGGATTTTTAAGTTTTTTTTATCAATTTCGAAAGACTTTTTCGGTTTTTTTGGTTGATTTCAAGAGTTCTTTTTCGGTTTTTGGTTGATTATGAGATACAATTGCTCTTCTAAAACAATATGGTTGCACCTTTCACAAATCTAATGTTTTTACCTAACGACGGAGAAACAATACGGTTGCACGTGCCACCGTTGGCACCATTATAGGTCCGTACATGTATGGTGGCCACGGTGACACGTGATTATTTCTCTGACGAAGGGTGAAAGAATTTATATTCGTGAAATGTGTAACCGTATCGTTTTGGAAGGTGCAACCGTATTATTTTATAAACTTCAATAAGTATTTAATTAAAAGAAAAAAAACAGTAACGAATAATTATTGTTAAAAAGGTCAGAATATCATGAATGCAATATCATTTTTTGGTTGCAATATTAATTGGTGCTTCCTCATATAAGTTTCTGTGGCTCAGCCCCCGAAAAAAAAGGGAAAAGTAAATGTATTTTAGTTGGGCCAAAATTAAAGGATAGAGAAAAGTCAAGGGGAACAAATGTATAACGTAGGGGTCTGTTTTGCCAAAAGCAAATATTTTAAAATTTCAAAGTTGAATGTAGGTTGGTTTAGAGCATTTCCACAGTATTGTTAAAATAGAAAATTTTGTCTTTTTCTTTGCTAATCCTCTCCAACAGTTTTGCTATATGGTTTGCTAAAATAGAGAAAAATCAAAAAATCTCTAAATATAGAAAATTCTCTATAATCTCTAAATTAGAGAGAGAAAATATTATTTTATTCAATCCAACCAATAAGATTCAATTTTTAACATTTTATTTTAAGTTTTTTTAAAAAGTGTATTGGAATGATAAATTATGGAATATTATAATAATATAAATAATGATCGATTCTCTAAAATAGAAAAGTTGTTGGAGTTAGAAGAAAATGTTTTTAGAGATTTTGACTTTCCATTCTCTATTTTTAAAAAAATTTAGCAATGCTGTTGGAGATGCTCTTACTTTCTAATTGAGCGGCAGCAGTATATGGGATGATTTAGCCTCACTTTAAGCAACTTTTTATCATAATTTTTATTCCACTGGTTTCGTTATTTTCTCTTGAGAAGAACCACTTTGGTCTTGTGTAAAACGATCGAGAATAGAGAAAGAAATCGACCGACGAAACATACCGATGAAATCTGCATTACACCGATTTGAGGTAAATACTTAACCAATATTAATGATTTATGTATGCTTGGATTCGTCATTTGATGCTCTTTCGAATGGCTAGAGTTTTGAGGGCCAATTATGGTTGTGTTGTGGATGAGCAGAAAGCCGTTGTGGTGGCAATTCAGGGGGCACAAATAACATCCCAAATTCGAGCAATAGATGTTAAACGTTGTAAATGATGCAAAAAGATGGTACTAAGATTTTAAGGCAAAAGAAACGAAGTGAAACGAGTGAAAAATGGGTTAATTTGGCCGAAAGTGTACGTAAGGAAATCGGTAAGAATGAAAACTGTTGGAATTCGATTGTGGTTGGGACTGCTTCGTTTGAGTTATACAATCTGAAGTATGGGTTTGCAGCAATAAGCCTACAAAAGGATACCATGCAATTTGTTTATTAAATAATTAACTTATTTTATGAATTGATTATTTAATAGTTGATTTAATTGATTTAGTTATCAATTATATGTACATGCAAGTTTTGAAGATTAGTAAATTATTTCCAAATAATTATTATTTTGGAAGATTGAAGTAAATAAATAATAATTTTTTCTCATCGAATAATTATTATTTAAATATATGGGATTAATGTAGAGTTTAAAATTACCCTTTTGAGAACGTTGGATTTATGTTAGTGATGACTGATGAGTATATATATATATATATATAAATAACACAAAAAATGACGTAATGTGGACGTCAAAATGGTTAGATGTCTAGAGTTGATCTAATTAGAATAAAGTGGAAGTTTAGTAGCTTAAGTTTGAGGTGCTTAGAAAGATGTCGTGACTTGTGTAGGATTGGAATTTGGAAGCGACAGTCAAGGTAAGTTTCAGATGATTTGAAACGAGATACACGTAGTAGTATAAAAAGTTAGTATGAAAGTATTTTTAATATGATTAGCGACATATTATGATGCTTTCTAATTGTGTAGTATTTTAAACATGAAAGAACATGCTATGTGTTTACAACTTTCAAAGCATGCTAAATGTTTTCCAGATCATCGTTTGAGCTATACATTTTGAGTTATGTATGTAAGTATGTTGAGTTATGCATATATGTTGGTGATTTTAGTGAAGTCATCGGTTCATTTTGTGTAATTGGATTCACATGATAATAATGGGGTTTGTAGCTAAGCTATAACGCGAGTTAGGAGGTGTGGAGTGCACACTCGTTTAGGCTAACTATGACCCGAGATAGTTGGACGGTCGTTTGGTGGTTTATCAGTTGGTAACTGAGACAGTGCATCAGGCGGGTTGTGCTGCGGGTTAACCCATGCGGCTACCCGATCCGTGCATTGGATTGTGGGTTGAAACAGTGCACCGGGCGGGTTGTGCCGCGGGTTAACCCGCGCGGCTACCCGCGCCGTGCATTGGATTGTGGGGTTGAAATAGAGGCCCGGGCGGGTTGTGCCGCGGGTTAACCCGCGTGGCAACCCGCGCCATGCACTGTTTCAACTTTCGTTTTTGTAACTCCCAAATCTCTTTGTAACCCCCAAATCTCTTTGTAACCGTCACCATTATGTCCAACAATCAATACCATTAAATGGGATATTATTATCGGTTTTAATATAGCGTCGGTTACGATTCTCTTGGTGTTTAAATAGGATCGATTTCTGCCAGAATCGATACCGGTGAATTTAAGATTATCCTCGAGTGAATTTCGTGATACCCAGACAGAATAGGGTCAAAATATCACTTAAGGAAAGCGAGCTCTCACGCGATCTCGAATTCTTATCCAAGATCCAACCACTCTCTTCTTCTCCTCTCCCTCGATATTCTGCGACTCACTCCCCAACAATCTTAAGTGATATTTTCTTGCGTGAGAGAGATGGCGAGTGATCAATCCGTGAGAGACATGACGACCAAGTTCACTAAACTGGAGAAGTTTGAAGGCGTCGATTTTCGATGATGGTAGAAGAAGATGCACTTCTTGCTGTCAACGTTGAAGGTCGTGTACGTGTTGAGCACGCCGATACCGGAAGTAATGGAGGACGAGACATTAGAGATGACCCGACGTCGTGGCAAATGGGAAAACGATGACTACATATGTCACCGTCACATATTAAACGGTATGTGTGACTCCCTCTTTGACATTTATCAAAATGTTGAATCCGCTAAAGAGCTATGGGACTCTCTTGAGTCCAAATACATGGCGGAGGATGCTTCTAGTAAGAAGTTCCTCGTTAGTAATTTTAATAATTAAAAAATGGTGCACTCAAGGCCTGTGATGGAGCAATACAATGAGCTCCTACGCATTTTAGGCCAATATGCTCAACACAATATGAAGATGGACGAATCCATCTCCGTATCGAGCATAATTGATAAATTGCCCCTTCTTGGAAATATTTCAAACACATGTTGAAACACAAGAAGGAAGAGTTTTCCCTTGTACAACTCGGTAGTCACTTGCGCATAGAGGAATCTCTTCGGGCGCAAGAGGCTGAGAAACCTAAGATAAAAGAGGCTTCTGCCCCTTCGGTAAACATGGCGGAAGAGAATAAATCCAACAACTTCAAGGGAAAACGCAAGTTCAATGAAGCCAAGAAAGGGCCCAACAAAAAGGTTAAATTAACCTGTTGGGCTTGTGGCATGATCGGCCATCTCAAGCGAGATTGTCGGGTTGTCAAGAATAAGAATGGAGCAAGCACAAGTGGTGGTGGGCAAGGATCCAAGGATCAACACCCACGGCAAGGTCATTTTATTGACTTTGGTTTTAATTCAAATTTGAATTATGTACCACTAATATCCGAAGGATGATTATGATGCTTGGTGGATTGACACAGGTGCCTCAAGTCATGTGTGCAAGGATCGACGTTGGTTCACCTCTTTGGAACCGGTTGAAGATGGATCCATGCTACACATGGGGAACGAGTCAAATGCTCCCATTCTTGGACGTGGCTTAGTTAGGCTAGAGTTTAGTTCTAGCAAAATAATTGAACTTATTGACGTTTTGTTTGTACCACAACTTCGAAAGAATTTGGTTTCCGGTAGTGTCTTGAATAAGTTAGGATATAGGCAAGTTTTTGAGTCCGGCAAGTTTACCTTGTCAAAGGGTGACTCTTTTGTAGGATTTGGCTATTTGTTAAATGATATGTTTATGTTGAGTTTGAATAAAAATAATTTTGCTTCAAATTATGTTTATGTTGCAAATGAGAATTGTGTTGATTCTATTTTATGGCATGCAAGGCTTGGTCATGTTAATTTTAAAAGAATGTTTGAAATGTCAAAAGACGGTCTTATTCCGGCTTTTGACGTTAAAACCGAAAAATATAAAACTTGCATGCTGACAAAGATCACTAGACAACCTTTTCCTAATGTGAAAAGGGATTCGTCGGTGCTTGAATTAATTCATAGTGATCTTTGTGATTTGCATTCAACTCCGTCTTTTGGTAATAAAAAGTATGTCGTTACTTTTATTGACGACGCTTCACGTTTTTGTTATATTTATTTATTGCACTCAAAAGATAAAGAGTTGGATAAATTTAAAATTTATAAAACGGAGGTTGAATTGCAAATGAACGATTTTATTAAATGTTTACACACCGATCGTGGTGGGAAATATTACGACCCCATGTTTATCCAATCTGTAGGAATCATTCATGAGACCACGATGCCTTATACACCACAACAAAATGGTGTGGCGGAACGAAAAAATAGAGTTCTCAAAGAAATGGTGATATCTATGTTATCCTACTCGGGTTTGAGTGATGGATTTTGGGGTGAAGACATGTTAACGACTTGTTACTTATTAAATCGAATTCCTAATAAAAGGAACAAGATTACCCCATATGAACTTTGGTTCAAGAAAAGACCCAACTTGAATATTCGAGTTTGGGGTTGTCGAGCGGTTGTTCGACTACCCGAACCCTAAAGGAAAACTTTGGGTGAGAAAGGTATTGATTGCATCTTTGTTGGATATGCCGAACATTCCAAGGCCTATAGGTTCTATGTTATTGAACCTAATGATTTTATAGCGATTCACACCGTTATAGAATCGAGATATGCATTATTTGATGAGACTAGATTCTCTTCAATACCTAGGCCAAAGGACATAGTTCCAAGTACTAGTGGAACTAGTGAGGTTGAAGAACAAGCAATTGTTCCAACCGAATCTCCGATGCTTCGAAGGAGCAAAAGAGGAAGGATCAAAAAATCATTTGGTCCCGATTTCCAAGTATACTTGGTAGAGGGATCAAGAGAAGATCCAAAATCATTTGATGAGGCTATGAATTGCTTTCTGGAAGGAAGTAATAAATGATGAGATGGATTCCATCACGGGGAATAATACTTGGGTATTATCAGACTTTCCACCGGGTTGTAAACTTTTGGGGTGCAAGTGGATCTTCAAAAGGAAGATGAAAGCTGATGGATCAATCGACAAGTTCAAAGCTCGAATAGTAATCTAAGGCTTTAGGCAACGGGAAGGCATCGATTATTTTGATACCTATGCCCCGGTTGCAAGGATCTCCACGATTAGATTGTTGATAGCCTTAGGAGCTATCCACAATTTAGTGATTCACCAAATGGATGTCAAAACGGTGTTCTTGAATGGTGACTTGGAGGAAGAAGTTTACATGAAACAACCGGAAGGTTTTATTATACCCGGGATGGAGCATAAGGTGTGTAAACTTGTAAAATCATTGTATGGGCTTAAACAAGAACCCAAACAATGGCATCAAAAATTTGATGAGGTTATCTTGTCCAACGGTTTTATGTTAAACTGTAACACCCGATATTTTCGCAATGTAAGAATTCGTCCTTCGTTGGTCTTTTATCCGTTTTCCATGTATCTTTTTGGGTGAAATGTGTCGTACTTTCGAACCTTAAATTGACCCATGCGAAATTCGGGAGTTTTGGTGATTTTTGGGCTTCGGTACATGTGGTGTGAGAGTGAGTCACGATAGTGACATGTGTCACTATCGCGGGGCACAATCGCCGGAGAGGTACCAAACTCTCGGTACAATCCACGCGAGAGTGACTTGCGATAGTGACAATGTCACTATCGCGTGGCAAGGTTGCGAGCGGGGTGCAGGGGAATTAAATGACCTATTTTCTCATTCATTTCTCATAACTCTCTTTACCAACCCCAAACTCTCTCTCATTTGGCGATTTTTAGGGCATTTATTGTTCTTCAAGATCCTTCAAGTAAATCCATCTTGGTTTCCAAGTGTTGTATCATTTCTCATCCAAGGGTTCAAGTAGGAAGCTTTGTATCATCTCCTCCATTGTCATCTTCCCCAAAGGTTTAACTAGGGTTTTGGGTTTTCTTCAACCCACTTGGTGAGTTCCTACTATCTTTTCTAAACTTTATACATGTCAAAACTCATATTTTGAACTCCTATAAACCTCCTTGATTTTGGAATTACAATAATCATATTTTGACCTAACTTGAGTTTTTAGGAGATTTTAGGGTTCTTGTTAAGTTTTGTTAAAATAAAGGATTTCTTTTGATATATGTTAAAATAATGTATTCTTACACATTTATGGTGAAGTACTTGAAAGATTATGTATAATCTCATTTTATGATTTTATTCTTATCAGCAGTTACATTTGGAAAATGCATTTTGGGAAGTAAATGTTGTTGGAAGCTACATGTTTAGTTTTGGTTAGTCACAAATGTAATTGTGACAAGTCTAGACTATTACTAGTGGATCCCTAGGTATTGAGCCGGCTTATATATTTTGGGATGTTTTTCTCCATTGTAGCTATGGATGCATTTGATCATCGGAGGCCCTTTGGTACGGTTATGTGGGACCAGTTACTAGCCATGGATCATAATGTAGTCCTAGTGAACGAGTATGACTTGGTTTCCTCGGGTGCCCTCCCCCACATCTTAGTACGAACCGGCGTTGTTCGTGGCCATGGATTCCAAGTATTTAGCTCATAACTCGGAATTGTATCCTACTCGGTGTTCCGCTACACTCCTTGGTAAATCGGGTATCCCCCGTCATCGTAAGATGAATTTTCGGACCGAACGGTCCTTATATGACAAAGATTTAAATTATAAACTCAATTCTCTTGTAAAGATTTCCTTTTATTACAATTGATTGTAATTATTTAAAATTATAAATGTATGTTCTCACTAGGCTTTAAGCCTAACACTTTTTCTCAAATGATGTGTATAACAGTTTCCTTTAGCGGTGGATTGCCAAGGGCTTGAGAGACGAGTATAGCGGTGAAGCATTTTTGTGTTGGCTAGTATTTGGTGTATGAGGCATTTGATTTAGTTCCATCTTTTGGAGATCTTTGGGTTGACAACCGATGTAATCTCGATAGTTTATGTCTAGATTAGTTTGTTGTCAATTTTCATTTCGTTCACAGGTTTTTGTAAATCCCACATACATTTACCCATCTTTTTGGGTGGTTTATTCCAAATACAAACGTTATATTGCCAAGTTTTCAAATTTTAAATTACTCTAAATTTTAGGGTATTACAAGTTGGTATCAGAGCTCTAGTTTAAGTGAACTAGGCTTGAATGTAAGACGTCTAGACTTAGACTGAGTATGCTAAGTATTGATTGTGAGTTGGGTAGAATTACTAAGATGGGTTAGTCTTAGAGTCGACGGAAATTATGGTTATCAAGCGTCATGGCGATGGTAACGAGAACCTTGTTAGAGCATAAATCTGTTGGATACAAGATCAAGAATACTGAAGGTCAAAGTTGAGAAAGTCAAAGCTGCTAAAGTCAATTCTTATTAAAAGTCAAAGTCTCTTAATAAATGTCAATGTATTTGTATTTGTTGTTTCCTTGTATTAGATGGTAGTATAAATAGTTTTTCTATTTTGTATTGTAGTAAGAAAACAAGGGGAATATACGCAGTGTATCATCAGATTGTAGAGAGAGAAAGAGAGAGTTCTAGAGAGAGAAAGTGTAAAGAATTGAATTGAAAGAAATCAAACAGGTAATCATTGAATTGAATCTTGTTTGTTTGATTGATTTGTATTAGAAACTAGAACCTGGAACACTCAATTGGTATCAGAGCAGATCCAAAAGGTGAAATCAGATCAAGAAAATTAAGAAACGAGTTACTGTTCATCGTCTCTGTGTTCGTTACTGTTCAAAATCGAATTCTGAGTTTCAGAGTGTTTTTGGAGCAAATTTGTGTTAGGAAGTGATCGAAAAATGTATTAGATCGAGTTTTTGTAATCAATTTCAAGTACTGTACTGTAATTCATTCGATTTTGTAAGTTTTTGTTAAATTTTTCTTCGAGTTGTAAAGTTACTGTTACATCGATTGTTTTGATTTGTAAGTGTTTGTTTGTAAGTTTTTTTTTGAGTTGTAATTCGTTCTAGAGTTGTAATCGAGCAACATTCCAGAGTTTCAGATCATTTGGACCAAGAAAAGATCGATTTCAGTTGAAAAAGATGGTTTTTGGGTCGACAAACGGAAGAACGCGCTAGATCGCTAGAACGCGCTAGTTCATCGTGAAACGCGCAAGGTTCATCAGGATAGAACGCGCAAGTCGAAGGAATAGAAGTTTGGTCTAAAACGCACAAGGGCTATCTGCGAGTTCTAGGAAACGCGCTAGTAGAGGCCAGCGAGTTCTACAAACTCGCTAATCGAAGCTAGCGAGTTTCAGGAGGAATAGTGATTAGCGAGTTCTTTGGCCTGCGAGTTTGAGGAGTAACAGTGGTCAGCGAGTTTATCGACCTGCGAGTTTGAAACTTCAAGAAATATTTCTAAGTGTTGAAACGCGCAAGAGTAGCTAGCGAGTTTTGTTCAAACGCGCAAGCTTCAACGTGCGAGTTTGGGAAACGCGCACACCTCAGTTAGCGAGTTCCAGCGTGAATAGTCTTTAGCGAGTTTAGGCACTTGCGAGTTTCGTCAATCTGCGAGTTCATCTGTGTGTTTGATCTGAGAGTTTACTTGCGAGTTTTCTTGCGAGTTTGCTTGCGAGTTTGTCTGCGAGTTTGTTTGAGAAGTTATAAAACGCGCAAGTCTCAGTCTGCGAGTTCTTCAGTTTGCGAGTTTTAGGGCTTGCGAGTTCAATAGTGACTTGCGAGTTCTGATACTTAGTCAAAATTTTCGAATTCTTTCTGATTTTTCTAGATTTCAAATTTTTTCTTGTGATTTCATATTTTGGACTAACGATCAGTTCTAGTTTCTTATTTGATATATTTTTCAAACAGGTTTATAGAAGATGACTTCCAAAGATGCACTTTCAATCGGAACAGATGTCAAGCCTCCAGTTCTATTCAAAGGCGAATATGAACAATGGAAGGACAGATTTCTGGATTTCATAGACAGACACTCAAATGGAGAGAATATACTTCTGTCTATCATCGAAGGTCCCATGAAACCAATCATAATTCATGTACCTGTTGATGATGTTGATGGTGATGATGGAGATGTGGAAAAAGAAATAAAGACAAAACCAGTTAAAGTTGAATTCTCTCAGTACTCAGAAGAACAGAAGAGTAGATTTAAAGCTGACAAGCAAGCGAGATCTCTTTTACTCCAAAGCATTCCAAATGAGATATACATCAAAATTGATAGCTTCAAACATGATGCTAAACAGATGTGGAATCAATTGGAAAAGATGATGATGGGATCAAAGATAGGACATCAGATAAAGGTGGCCAACTGCATCAATAACTATGAGGAATTCAAGGCAAAAGAGAATGAGAGTCTTGAAGACACTTATGAAAGATTTACTTTGCTTCTGAATGAGCTGACTAAGAACAAAGTCAAAAAGAAGCAGCTGGAAAACAATGTGAAATTTCTGAGCATCCTACGTCCTGAATGGAAGAAACACACACGTAGGATGAAACAAATGAAAGATTTGAATGAAATACCTCTTCATGAAGTTTATGAGACATTAAGGCAGAATGAGGAAGAGGTAGAGGAGAAGAGAGCTGAAAAGAAAAAGGCTGAGAAGGTTCCTGATCCTATAGCTTTGGTTGTTGGTGAAAAGAAGAAAGAAAAGAAAGAGAAGATTGAGAAGAAGAAGAAAAAGATAGTAAGTTCAAGTTCAGAATCTGGTTCTATATCAGATAGTGATGATGGCGAAAGTTTGAAACAAGCTATGATATTGCTGACCCGTGCATTTCAAAAGAAATTTTATAAGAAGCCGGGATCAAATTCTCAACGCTATTCGTCATCAAGTTCAAAGAACCACGAGCACCGAGAGAGGGTGGAAGGCAAAAGATTTGAAGAGAATAGGTATGGTGAGAAGAAACTGGATGAGAAGAAGAAGTTTGTGAATGATTACACAGCTGTTGAGAAGCCAGCAACTGATTCAATCAAATGCTACAATTGTGGCAAGTTGGGTCATTATGCTAAAGATTGTCGAAAGCCGAAAGTTCGCAACTCTCAGTACTATCAGAACAAGTTGCTTTTGGCAAGACAACAGGAAGCTGGTATTGCTCTAATGGCTGAAGATGAGTTTTGGTTGGATCATTCCGAGGATGAAGGTGAAGAGAAAGAAGAAAATGCTCATATCTGTCTCATGGGCAAAGAAGAAAAGGATGACGAGTCAGATGATGAGGCAGTTAATGAGGTATTAAACTTAACTCCAAAAGATTTTATTACCAAATTGTAAACCATGGTGGTTGAGCTTCAAAAATTGCAAAACAAACTGAAAGAGGAAAAGGAAAGGGTTGCTAAAAAGAACAAAAAGATCTTTGAACTTAATACGTCTGTTATTTCGAACAAAGATCTGATTGATTCTTTACGCAAATCTGATTCTGATTCTAAATCAAAAGTAGATGTTTTTGAAAAGAAGATTTCTGAGTTTGAAGGTAAAGTGTCTAAATATGAGTTTGAAAAGAATGAATCTGCACTAACTGTTTATAAACTGCAGGTTGAAAACAAGAATTTGAACAAGAAGGTAAATGGTCTGGAAGTTAAACTTTATAAAAGAGGTCAAACAGATCAAACCATTTTTCTTAATGCCCGTGATGAAGAAGCTGATGTTAAGCAGAGATGGGGACTTGGTTTTAACAACCCCCATTATCTTAAGAAAGCCATCAGAAAACAGCCGGCACTTTATAACTATGATTTTCTTGCTTGTCCTGGTAAACATACTCATTTAAAACCCAAGTTTGTTACCAAATTGTCAGAAGAAGATGAGGCCAAAGAAACTGAAAACAAAAAGAATAAAAAGAAAATGCAACTACCGTTTAACTATGTAAAGTTAAATGATAGATATCTTTTCAGAAACACCAAAAGTTCTTTCAAACGACTATTTTGTTAGTTATTCCGCTTCTGAGATGAAGGCAAAACCTGGGATTGCAAAGGTTTATGTTCCTACTTCTATTCTTGAAAGCAAAATAGTCAAGCTTGAAAATGTTTTATCTGATGAAAAACTTTTGGGTGATATACAACAAATTGTGTTTTCTACAGTTTTAAAGAACACTGTTTTTCAAGATCAATCAACAAAGTGTTCTACAGTTTCAAAGGCACCTCAAACTTTCTCTGATAATTCGGATGACTTATTTGAGTCTGCAAATGATTCTTTTAATTCTGATGATGGGTGCATGGAAGAATCTGATATGTTTGATGTCCATTCTAAACTTCCTGATCATTCTACTTGTCTTAAAAATGAAAGAGTGTTACCAAGTGATGTTCATGTTGGTGAAACATCAACTAAGGTTGGTGATTCATTTTCTGTAACTGCTGATTACTATGCTCAAGGTAAGAATCATAAGAAACAACGATTACAGAAACAGAAATACACTGGTACACGAAAGTATACTCAGTCTCGGAAATCTGCTTTTCCTAATAAATCTATATCTTATGTTTCAGATTTAAGGAAGAAAAAGTTGAAAGCTCAATCTGAATGGAGACCAAAACAGAAGGATGCTGAGATAGGTGAATCAGTTACTGATAATTCTTGTACTAAATCTGTTAGTAGTGATTCTCATATTGTTGGTAAATGTGCTTCTAATAAACAAAACCTTGTAACTTCTTACAAGCGTTACTCAATAAAGCAATTGATTCAATTATCTCCTGTTACTACTACATCTTGTCCTAATTATCGGAAAACTGATTTTGCTTATTCTCATAATTCTTCTGATTGGTATGGATCTTATCATGTTAATTCTTCGAGATCAAATGTTTTTCAAAGTTTTCAAAAGAACAGAGGATCCATTTTCAAATGGATACCAAAATCTTGTACTAAACTGATAGGGCCCGTTTTTAAATGGGTACCTAAATCTATTGTCTCCTGATTTATCTTGCAGACCCGGCATATGTGGTACTTGGATAGTGGATGTTCCAAGCATATGACTGGGCAAAAAGCTTTATTGTCTAACTATACAGAGAAATTCAGTGGCAATGTCAGATTCGGAAACGACCAGCTTTCACCTATCTTAGGATATGGTGACATTATTCAAGATAAAATAACGATAAGTAAGGTGAGTTATGTCGAAGGCTTGGGGCACAACTTATTCAGCATAGGTCAATTCTGCGATAAAGGGTTAGAGGTCAACTTCAAGTCTAAGAGTTGCTCAGTTCGCACTGAAGATGGAACAAAACTCTTATCTGGAAATCGAAAGACAAACCTCTACACCATCAATCTTTCCAAAGTTCAGATTGACAATCAAGTATGCTTGATGACAAAAGCTTCAACACAACAAAGTTGGCTCTGGCATAGACGTTTATCTCACTTGAACTTTCGTTACATCAACAAGCTGGTTCGTGGGAAATTGGTTAAAGGACTTCCTGAGCTGAAATATGAACGAGAACACTTATGCGCAGCATGTGAAAAGGGTAAGATGAAGAGACCCGCTCACAAACCGAAGTCTGAACCAAGCACTAGTTCTCCGTTAGAACTGTTACATATGGATTTGTGTGGTCCAATGAGAACTCAGAGTTTGGGAGGAAAGAAATACGTGTTGGTTATTGTGGATGATTATTCAAGATACACGTGGGTCAAATTTCTTCGTTCAAAAGATGAGACACCGGAAGTTCTCATTACTTTCTTAAAGACGACTCAAGTGAAAATGCAGCGACCAGTCAAGGTTCTTCGTACTGACAATGGCACAGAATTCAAGAACAAGATTGTTGATGAATATCTCGAGTCAGTTGGGATTTCACATCAGTATTCTGCTGCTAGAACGCCTGAACAAAATGGAGTAGTCGAAAGGCGAAATCGAACGCTAGTCGAGGCCGCTCGGACTATGCTTAGTCAATCGGATCTACCTCTATTCTTATGGGCGGAAGCTGTGTCGACTGCATGCCATACGCAAAATCGTTCCATGATACACCGTCGATTTCAAAAGACTCCATATGAATTGATCAACAACAGAACACCTACCATCAAATATTTTCATATATTTGGGTGTAAATGTTTTGTTCTTAATGATAGAGAGAGTCTGAATAAATTCAGTGCTAAGGCGGATGAAGGCATCTTTATCGGTTATTCTTCAACATCTGCTGCATATCGTATTTATCTAAAGAAGTCAAAGACAGTTATCGAGAGCGTCAATGTCACATTTGATGAAGAAATGGCTTCTGATCATATCTGTTCAGAACCCGTTATTACTAGAGTGTTAGCTTCTGGGCAGATCAGTCCAGAACCTGTTTCTACAGCGAAAGATTAGGATAACGCTTCTACATCTACTTCTCATTTAACTGATTTAGATTTGTTATTTGAATTCTTTTATGATGAGTTTCTTGGGTCTAATATACCTAAATCTGCTGTGACTGACAGGTTTGAAGATACAAGCTGTCATCATCCAGTCACTTCAGAAGTTATTACTGAACAAGCATCCCCAGTTCAGACAGAAACTCATATTCCTATTGTTACTCCTACAGTTGAAGATGTTCAAGTTAATGTTGAGCCATAAGTAACTGTTTCAGTTGGGTATACTACTTTGTCTACTCAACAGCCTGAATCTGCTGTACCAACTGATACTTCTGCAACTGAGACTTCAACTGAAAACCCCCCTCCTGTAATTCAAACTGAAGATTTTGAAAGTGGATTTCAAGATGATGATCATGTTCAGAATTCATCTACTCCACTCCCTCATGAGCATCGCTGGACCAAAGACCATCCTTTACATCAAGTAATTGGAGATCTTAACAAGCCTATTCAAACTAGGTCAGCGACTCTAAACCAATGTATGCATGACTCATTCCTCAGTAAGATTGAGCCAATACGAGTATCTGAGGCTCTTGATGATTCGGACTGGGTATCTGCAATGCAAGAAGAGATCAATCAGTTTGAAGCCCTAAATGTTTGGAGACTGGTTCCTAAACCAGAAGGCAAAACCGTGATCGGCACTAAATGGGTATTCAAAAACAAAAAGGATGAAGATGGTATTGTCATCAGAAACAAAGCTAGACTTGTTGCCAAAGACTACCGGCAAGAGGAAGGCATCGACTATGATGAGACATATGCTCCAGTAGCGCGTATAGAGGCAATCAGAATGTTTCTTGCCTATGCTGCTCATAAGAACTTCACAGTCTTTCAGATGGATGTGAAAACAGCCTTTCTGAATGGCATCCTTAAGGAGGAAGTGTACGTATCTCAACCTGAAGGGTTCGTCAATCAAGATAAGCCAGATCATGTATATATCTTGGACAAAGCTCTTTATGGATTAAAGCAAGCCCCTCGAGCCTGGTATGGCGTCTTATCAAAATTCTTGGTCAAGTCTGGTTTCTCTAAAGGTAAAATCGATACTACTTTATTCATAAAGAAGGAAAAAGCTGATATTATACTTATCCAAATATATGTTGATGATATAATATTTGGTTCTACTAATCCAAAATATTGCAAAAACTTTTCTAACCTCATGGTGTCACGTTTTCAAATGAGTATGATGGGAGAGATGAATTTCTTTCTCGGATTACAAGTTAAACAGCTTTCTACGGGGATTTTCATAAATCAATCTAAGTACATTTTGGATATTCTTCGAAAGTACAAAATGGAAAATTGTAAACCAATTGGCATCCCAATGGCACCTGGTACTAAAATCCACACTGATCCTTTGGGTAAAAGTGTAGATGTTAGAACTTACAGAGGTATGATAGGATCGTTGATGTATCTTACTTCGAGTAGACCAGATATTATGTTCTCAACATGTCTTTGTTCTAGATATCAAGCTGCTCCCAAAGAATCTCATTTGGCTGCTGTCAAACGAATTTTTAGATATCTGAAGGGCACTGCAGACCTTGGTTTGTGGTATCCTAAAGATACTGGGTTTCAACTGACTGCATATTCAGATGCAGATCATGCAGGTTGCATGTTGGACAGAAAGGGTACTTCTGGTCACGTTCAATTTCTTGGAGACAAGCTCGTTAGCTGGGCATCAAAGAAACAATTATGCGTTTCCACATCGACTGCTGAAGCAGAGTATGTAGCTGCTGCCAGTTGCTGCTCTCAAGTATTGTGGATGCGAACACAGCTACGAGACTATGGATTCAAGTATGACAAAATTCCAATCTACTGTGACTCGAAGAGTGCGATTGCCATATCTGCTAATCCTGTCCAGCATACGAAAACCAAACACATTGATGTCAGGTATCATTTTATAAAAGATAATGTAGAAAAAGGAACAATTGAATTTTATTTTGTAAAAACAGATTATCAACTTGCAGATTTATTTACCAAACCATTAGATGAAAAGAGATTTAATTTTCTTATCTCTAAGCTTGGTATGTTAAATCTTATGATATAATCGGTTGTTACCTACTAAAGTTACAAATTGTTATTTTTCATCATTTTCTTTATTTTGTTTATTTTTTGAAAGATATCTGCACTTTAATTGTTTGCTCATGATCTCAGGGGGAGTTAGGGAAGATTTTAGATGATCTACATTCATTTGAGGGGGAGCAAAACTAATTTTTGCATTATACTTAACTGACAAAATTTTTGTGATGTATGATTTTAGGGGGAGCTTATAAGTCAAAAGGAGTAAGACTATGATTTCTGATTATTTCTGATCAGAACTCGTACTTTAATTATTTTACTGCTTTATGTCATTTTATTTTAGAATAAATTTTGACTAGACTTTGAGACTTATTCAGGATGAGAGAAGCTGATACGATCATATCTATATGACGATAGCTTGACTTTCTGAGAATTAAGATTGTGCGAAAAGGTAAATTTCTTATCTTAATCTCAAATGTATTTGAAAGAAGGACAACTTTCAGGTATAGAAAACATGTTCTGAAATGTTCAAACCACTTCCCGATTTTTAATCAGATTTTATAATCTGGAAGTGTGATTTTAAATGTTTTCATTTTTGTTTTGAATTGATAAACAAATCGTGTGTTTTCAAAGATAAATACTTGCGTATTTTTCTTTTCTATATACTTTCAAGTATTTACACACACCGGTTTGACTTTGTTCAACATGTTCTTACCATGTCTCTAAATTGAAACAATTTTTCTTCGATGGTAAGACACTTCGCTTGTATTCAAAGAATTTTGAGCGATATTTCATTTCGAAACGGTCATTTCAAAAATGTCTATATTTTGTTTCGTATAGACAAATATCAATTATTCTTGACCATAAGCTTTAATTGCTATATCATTCATTTCTGATCATTTTCATACAATGTCAGATTTTCAAACAAGTTTTTTTTTGCATTCATTTTCATTCATTCAATATACTTGTTTGAAAATACTTCAATGTTTAAAAATGCTCAAATCTTCATGATTATATCATCTGAGCATTCATTTATCTGACTTGTATTTTGAGATTTAACTGATAAAGTTAAACCATATTGAGCAACACATGCTTATTAGGATATTATGGGTTCTTTGTGCTAGGACTTAATTGAAACTTCTATGGATTCACGTTAACCAGTGTTTCCTACCCATGAAGTTAATCCTTTAGTGATTGAGTGTGAGGAGTCTAAAAGAAATGAGTGTGGGTGTGATGAGGTAAAATGGAAAAGAGAGGTTGGTTAGTTGTGAGCTTAATGATAAAAAGAAAGAGGGTGTAAGAACAGAGTAAAAGAATATCAAACTCTGCACCAACTACTTTCTGAGCCGGGTAGCCACATTACTAATGTTTCACAATTCTTTCGTGAACATTATTGAAACAGGCAAATAGCCCATGCCAACTCTTGCTTAATACCCCACCAACCACTCATTTTCTTCTCAAAAAGAAGATTTTTCGCATTTTCAAGGGGACGCAACACATATGCTATCTGGTTTTCATTTGGAAAATCTGGATATTGAAAAAGAAGGAAGTCTGCCCCACCTTCGCACTTCAATCATGCACAATTGAGTTTGTGTTTATCTACTGTTGTCTCAGTGGTTTACACAATGTTGAGCCTTATAAAAGCAATCATCGTGCTTAATTCTTTCTACACTTGCACGAACACACAAGGAATTCGTTTCTTTGTCATAACATTCATAGAAATTGCCTTTGTGGTATTTCGATGATTGGATGGAAGCCCTGGGGGAGTGAACATCACAAAAGCTCCTTTATATTGTGTATTCGTTACACACAGTTACTTCGTGTTACTGACAGACATTTTTAACTGATTCATCTGTTGATTCAGGAGTTACATGTTTTTAATTTGTCTGGATTTGAAAAGATCTAGATGATTATCTTGGAGGATTGACAGAATCAGAGGCTCAGTATGACTGATGAAAATGGTCAATGACATTTCTTGGAGAAAAGTTTTGATGATATAGATGCTCAAATCATCAAAAAGGGGGAGATGATATGAAGAAATGTCAAAGTTTTTGAAGTTTGGAAGAGATGATATCAAGATCTGATAAAGTTTTGTGAAGTTAATTTTCTGAAATATTCAAGTCAGAAAGTTCAAAGGGAAGATTTGAAGACAATCAAAGAATTTCTGAAGTTTTGAGGAAATTTTCTTTGAAGATTGTTTGTTAAAGCAAGGTGAGCTGAATTTTAAGATAATTTTCTTTCCAAAGTCTGAAAGTATTCTGTGAAAGTTTTGGGGAGATTGTTCATCATTTGAAGACAGTTTTGGAAAGAAGACTATCAATGAAAAAGGGGAGATTATTTTGACAGAGCTTAAAGTGAAGAACTGAATTGCTAGATCTTTCAACAGTGATCTTGAATCCAAAGGGGGAGATTGTTAGAGCATAAATCTGTTGGATACAAGATCAAGAATACTGAAGGTCAAAGTTGAGAAAGTCAAAGCTGCTAAAGTCAATTCTTATTAAAAGTCAAAGTCTCTTAATAAATGTCAATGTATTTGTATTTGTTGTTTCCTTGTATTAGATGGTAGTATAAATAGTTTTTCTATTTTGTATTGTAGTAAGAAAACAAGGGGAATATACGCAGTGTATCATCAGATTGTAGAGAGAGAAAGAGAGAGTTCTAGAGAGAGAAAGTGTAAAGAATTGAATTGAAAGAAATCAAACAGGTAATCATTGAATTGAATCTTGTTTGTTTGATTGATTTGTATTAGAAACTAGAATCTGGAACACTCAAACCTTTATGTATTATATGTTCATAATCTCACTTAGCTAATGTTATTATGAGGATGTTTTACGTGGATGTGCTTGAAAGGCCGCTACTATGACAATTGGTGATATGGTAGTACGTTTTCCTTCTTGCGTTATTCTATCTATCTCTCACTCTTTCTCGTGCTTGTGTTGCAACCATTATTCCTTATGGTGAATACACGTAGTCGTCAGTTAGGCGACGGAGATCTTCGCGATGTTAGTTCGCCCAATCCAAACCCGGTGGTAAGGGCGCCAGCTGTCGTTCGTCCCGGTATGCCACCGATATTCACCGGGGAAGTGGAACAAGTTCCTAGGGTGGAATTGGCATCCACGGACCCGATTATTCGTGAGGCAAACCCTCAAGCTGACATGATGGCCAGCGTCATGCAAATGGTGATGTCGGCTATGGAGAAGCAGCAAGAGGCGTTTCTAAAGATGATGGAAGACTGGGATGCGAGCCTCAGAAGGCATGAGGCAGTGGAAGAGAATGTGCTGGTTGGTTCTGGAGGCACAGGAAACAGAATTAGGACTGAAGAGCACAGGGTGGTTTGTGCTCCGGGAAGTGGGAGGAGTTGCTCCTACAAATCTTTTCTCGGTTGTGGACCACCAGAGTTCTCGAGTTCTGAAGACCCAGTTGCGTGCGTCAAATGGATCCAAGCGGTCGAGCAAGCTTTTGGCTCCTCCGAGTGTGGAGACAATCAGAAAGTGAGATTCGGTTCTCAATTACTCAGAGATACAATACTTTCTTGGTGGACTGTCACTCAGGCCACCCTCTCTTCTACTGTATTAGCTCAACTATCTTGGGCCGAGTTCAAGAAGAAGCTTTTGGAGGAGTACTGCAGTGAGAGAGCCATGGACCGTATTAAAGCTGAGTTCCGAGCACTTGATAAAGGGAACTTGACGGTGAGGGAATATACCCGTCAATTTATGGAGAAGCTGGAGTTAGTGGGGCATGTGGCCCCAACTGAAAAAGAGAAGATAAAGGCCTATCTGAAGGGTCTGCCGGCGGACATGATGTCTATGGTCCGGAACTCGAAGGCTTCTAACCTTCGCGAGACGATCGAAGAGGCACAATTCATGGAAGAGGTTTACGCGAAAGATAAACCGGAGAAGGCTGTCGTGGTTGTTGACAAAAGAAAGTGGGAGAGCAATTCTGTACCTCCCAAGAGAACCCGACCTTTTGTCGGAAATCGAAACTTTGGTGGTCATCAAGAAGCTAGGTGGTGCCGGAGGTGTCATAGTAAGCACTTTGGCAACTGTAACCCCCCTCCTCAACCTTGCAGCTAGTGTGACAAGTCTGGTCACACCACTAAAGATTGCCCAATTAGAGGGATTATTTGCTTCGAGTGCAAGGGACTGGGATATGTGAAAAAAGATTGCCCGAAACTCAAGTCGGGTAGCGCGCCAGAGAAGAAAGAGAACCCCTCTAGAGTTCCGGGTCGAGCTTTTCAGATGACGGCCGATGAGGCTAAGGCATCCGCCGACGTGGTATCGGGTACGTTTCTTCTAAACTACATACCTGCTCATGTGCTGTTCGATTCAGGTGCCAGTTTCTGTTTTATATCTGAGTCGTTTTGTCAAAAATTTGCTATGCCCACTATTAGTCTAGAGAATGCGTTAGTAGTTGGTAGTCAAGTTTTAATCCGCGAGGTTCTGAAGAGGTGTGCTCTCGGAATCGAAGGGAGAGAATTCTCGATCGATTTAATGCCAATGATTATTAGAGGCTTCGACGTGGTGGTCGGTATGGATTGGTTGGCGAACAATCATGCCGAGATCGTATGTTCCAAGAAATTAATCCGACTCCCTAATCCTGGTGGTGAGGTTGTGATGATCTATGGAGAGAGGAGGAAGGGTGATGTGGCAATCATTACCATGAATAAGGCGCGTAAATGTTTGGTGAAAGGATGCTCGTCCTTCCTAGCCTACGTAATCAACGCCAAGTTGAAAAAGTCAAAACTCAAAGATGTGAAGATTGTGCGGGAGTTTCCCGATGTCTTTCCGGATGACTTGCCCGGGTTACCACCCGATCGTCAAGTAGATTTTCGGATAGATCTCGTGCTGGGAGCGTGTAACACCTTAGGCATATCACATATCGGCCGTGGACAGGAGTGATGCTGGGTGTTATAAGTAATATCTTGGCCTTCCTAACAACAACGCGTTTTGGGGCCACAAGCACGTCAGGTTCTGGGAACTCTGAGGTTAAGCGTGCTTGGGTGGGAGTAGTCCCAGGATGGGTGACCCCCTGGGAAGTTTCTCACCAGGTCGCCAGAAACAAATCCGTGCGCTACACGTTGGTTAAATCCAGGGGCAAAGCGGACAATATTGTTGTTGCTGTATAGTAAAAACAAAGTAGAATGCTTGAATTAAAAAGAGTTAAGCTTGTGTTATTATTGTGCATTGCTAATGGGACTCTATTTATGAACTCCAGGTGTAATTTAAGCATAATTGAAGGTCTTGGAAGTGTTTTTCCAACCATTGAACAGAAGTTGGGATTCAACCTTTCGGTTTGGCTTTCGGTTTGGTTAACCGAATTCAATGAACAACACCGTGAGTTTATGTGGACATATGCGTTACTTTGTGGTTATACATGCTTATGTGCCTTATTGTTCATCTATGAATCATGCTAGATTCTGGATATCCTCTTGAATTGTCATATTGCTCGTATTGATCTTGTGATGTGTTTTGGGCGCCGATTGTCGATATTCCATGGAGTCCGGTGAGACAATCGGAGGGGCTGCCGTACTCACTGCCCAGTGGGAGTCAGGGGGTGAGTATAGGACTTTGGCACAATCCGGGAGATGAAGGACGGATTTGGTGTCAAGTCTTATGTTTGTGTAAAAGTTAATTGGCATTGAACTTACATGATCTCTAAAAATAATCTTGAATTCATTGATATTTTCTTTGTGATTCCCTCGTTGAAAGTGCGTTTTATGTATATGATTTCATATGGTATAAGTAAGTTGTTTCATTGTTGTTATATAAATTTGTTTTTGAGCCTTCTTCGTTTCCTAATATGTACGCTTGTATACTACATTGTAACCACATATTTCCACATGAATTCACTAAGCTTTATAGCTTATCTTTTAGTGGTTATTAACTTTTCAGGGCAAGTCGACAAGGGTAAGAACAAGGCCGGTTGATCGGTAGGGACTGAAGCGTGAAGCTTACTTTTGGTTTAGGTATTTATAAATCAAACTTTTGGGATTGTATATAGTTAGAACATTTCCGGGTAGATATGTCCCCGATGGTTATGTTATGGTTTGTTATGTAATTATTAAGCCTTAAAGTATGTATTTTGGGTTGTATATTGTTATCCCGTAATATGAGGTTTTTGAAACTAAATTAATTTATCGGTGGTTCGGTAAGTGTTTGTTACGTAACCGTGGTGTTACAAATGGTATCAGAGCCACTCCTGTGCCGTTCGGGATATGGGGCAAACCTCATCGAGGACGATGAGTCCCAAGGGGGGGGTGTTTGTAACACCTTAGGCATATCCCATATCGGCCGTGGACAGGAGTGATGCTGGGTGTTATAAGTAATATCTTGGCCTTCCTAACAACAACGCGTTTTGGGGCCATAAGCACGTCAGGTTCTGGGAACTCTGAGGTTAAGCGTGCTTGGGTGGGAGTAGTCCCAGGATGGGTGACCCCCTGGGAAGTTTCTCACCAGGTCGCCAGAAACAAATCCGTGCGCTACACGTTGGTTAAATCCAGGGGCAAAGCGGACAATATTGTTGTCGAGGCAAGCGGGATGTTACAGAGCGGCTCCGATTGCCAGAGCCCCTTACCGGTTGGCGCCATCGGAGATGCAAGAGATGATGGCTCAGCTCCAAGAGCTTTTGGAGAAAGGTTTCATAAGACCGAGCTCGTCGCCGTGGGGAGCTCTGGTCTTGTTTGTCAAGAAGAAGGATGGCACGATGAGAATGTGCATCGATTACCGTGAGTTGAACAAAGCAACGGTGAAGAACAAGTACCCGCTTCCGAGGATAGACAACTTGTTCGATCGACTCCAAGGAGCGGGGTGTTTTTCCAAGATTGACTTACGCTCTGGTTACCACCAAGTTAAGTTGAGGGATGAAGACGTCTTGAAGACGGCCTTTAGAACGCGTTACGGCCATTACGAATTCCTTGTAATGCCGTTTGGCCTAACGAACGCACCGGCGGTATTTATGGATTCGATGAATAGGGTGTGCCGACCATTCCTCGACAAGTCGGTCATCGTGTTCATTGATGACATACTCGTGTACTCCAAGAGCGAGTTGGAGCACGAGCAACACCTTCGGGAAGTTCTAGAAGTGTTGAGGAAAGAAATATTGTACGCCAAATTCTCTAAGTGCGATTTTTGGCTCGAAGAGGTGCAATTCTTAGGTCACGTTGTCACTCGAGACGGAGTGAAAGTCGACCCCTCTAATATTGAAGCCATGATGAATTGGGAGCCTCCTAAGAGTCCGTCCGAAATCCGAAGTTTCTTGGGTTTGGCGGGATATTACCGGAGATTTATACAAGACTTCTCAAAGATCGCTTCTTCCTTGACGGCTTTGACTCGGAAGAACGTGAAGTTTGTATGGACCGAAAAGCAAGAGAAAGCATTCCGGATTTTACAAAAGAAGTTATACGAAGCTCCAATCTTGTCGCTACCCGAAGGGTCGGAAGACTTCGTGGTCTATAGCGATGCTTCGAAAATGGGATTAGGATGCGTGTTGATGCAGAGAGGCATGGTGATTACTTACGCCTCGAGGCAACTCAAAATCCACGAAAAGAACTATCCTACCCATGATTTGGAGTTGGCGGCGGTGGTATTCGCCTTAAAGCTTTGGCGACACTACCTCTATGGCACAAAGTGTACTCTATACACGGACCATAAGAGCTTGAAATACGTCTTTGATCAGAAAGAGTTGAATATGAGGCAAAGGCGGTGGCTCGAATTACTCAAGGACTATGATTGTGAGTTGCTTTACCATCCCGGTAAGGCAAACGTAGTGGCCGATGCTTTAAGTTGGAAGGACTATAGCGGGAGCATTCAGGCCACCCTCTCAAAAATCGAGCTCGTGTCGAATCTCATTGAGAAGATCAAAATGTCCCAAGTGGAAGCATTATTGGAAGAGAATCTCAAGGATGAAGTCATGACAAAACAACGTTTTCTCTTAACGGAAGATAGCCGTGGGGTGAAGTTGTTCAACGACCGTGTGTGGGTGCCCAAGGTTGGGGGCAATCGGGAACTTCTTCTTGAAGATGCCCACAAGTCCAAATATTCCATTCATCCGGGGAGTACGAAGATGTACCGAGACTTGAAGCTATACTATTGGTGGCCGGTGATGAAGCTTGATGTGGAACGTTATGTAGAGCGTTGTGTAACATGCTCGCAAGTAAAGGCCGAACACCAACGACCGTACGGGAGTCTTCAGTCCTTGGAGATCCCCGAGTGGAAATGGGAGCATATTACCATAGTCTTCGTGACCAAGTTGCCCAAGACTCTCCAAGGTCACGATACCATTTGGGTGATAGTTGACCGGTTGACCAAGAGCGCTCATTTCTTAGCTATGCGTGAAACACTACCGATGGACAAGTTAGCGAAGCTTTACATCGATGAGGTGGTTTCAAGGCATGGAGTGACCTTGTCTATTGTTTCGGATCGTGACAGTCGGTTCACTTCGAACTTTTGGGATGGCTTTCAGAAGGAGCTTGGTACGCGAGTAAAGTTAAGCACGACTTACCATCCACAAACCGATGGTCAAAGCGAGAGAACGATACAAATGCTCGAAGACATGCTAAGGTCTTGTGTCATTGACTTTGGGGGTAGTTGGGACTCTCACCTACCTTTGGTGGAGTTTGCTTACAATAATAGTTACCACTCGAGTATCGGAATGACTCCGTTTGAGGCGTTGTATGGTCGGAAGTGCCGAACTCCTGTGTGCTGGTTGGAAGCGGGAGAGAAGCAATTCACCGGACCCGAAATTGTGCAAGAGACGGCCGATAAAGTTAAAGGTATTTGTGAGCGTTTGAAGGCGACTCAGGATCGACAGAAGAATTATGCCGATAAGAAGAGGCGGCTGATGGAGTTTCAAGTGGGCGATCGCGTGATGCTTAAGGTATCGCCATGGAAGGGCATTATCAGGTTCGAAAAGCGTGGGAAGTTGAGTCCCCGTTTCCTTGGACCTTTCAAAGTGCTTAAGCGGGTGGGTTTACAAGTCTACCAATTGGAACTGCCGCCAAAGTTGAGTAGAATCCACAACACGTTATATATTTGTTACCTTCGAAAATGTTTGGTGGATGTAGAAAGCGTCATTCCTCTCTCCGAGTTAAGAGTGGACGAAGGTAACGATTGTGTAGAAGAACCCGACGCTATCTTAGAAAGGAAGTCTAAGAAATGGCGTCACAAGGAGGTCACTATGGTGAAGGTGTAGTGGAGGCATCAACGTGGGGCCAATGTGACATAGTAAGCCGAAGAGGACATGAAGCGAAGATACCCTCACTTGTTCGTGTGATCAAGATTTCGAGGACGAAATAGTTTCCAAGTTGGGGAGTATTGTAACACCCGATATTTTCACAATGTAAGAATCCGTCCTTCGTTGGTCTTTTATCCGTCTTCCATGTATCTTTTTGGGTGAAATGTGTCGTACTTTCGAACCTTAAATTGATCCATGCGAAATTTGGGAGTTTTGGTGATTTTTGGGCTTCGGTACATGTGGCGCGAGAGTGACTCGCGATAGTGACACAATCGCCGGAGAGGTACCAAACTCTCGGTACAATCCGCGTGAGAGTGACTCGCGATAGTGACATTGTCACTATCACGTGGCAAGGTCGCGAGCGGGGTGCAGGGGAATTAAATGACCTATTTTCTCATTCATTTCTCATAACACTTTTCACCAACCTCAAACTCTCTCTCATTTGGCGATTTTTAGGGCATTTATTGTTCTTCAAGATCCTTCAAGTAAATCCATCTTAGTTTCCAAGTGTTGTATCATTTCTCATCCAAGGGTTCAAGTAGGAAGCTTTGTATCATCTCCTCCATTGTCATCTTCCCCAAAGGTTTAACTAGAGTTTTGGGTTTTCTTCAAAAACCCACTTGGTGAGTTCCTACTATCTTTTCTAAACTTTATACATGTCAAAACTCATATTTTGAACTCCTTGATTTTAGAATTACAATAATCATATTTTGACCTAACTTGAGTATTTAGGAGATTTTAGGGTTCTTGTTAAGTTTTGTTAAAATGAAGGATTTCTTTTGATATATGTTAAAATAATGTATTCTTACACATTTATGGTGAAGTACTTGAAAGATTATGTATAATCTCATTTTATGATTTTATTCTTATCAGCAGTTAAATTTGGAAAATGCATTTTGGGAAGTAAATGTTGTTGGAAGCTACATGTTTATCTTTGGTTAGTCACAAATGTAATTGTGACAAGTCTAGACTATTACTAGTGGATCCCTAGGTATTGAGTCGGCTTATATATTTTGGGATGTTTTTCTCCATTGTAGCTATGAATGCATTTGATCCTCGGAGGCCCTTTGGTACAGTTATGTGGGACCGGTTACTAGCCATGGATCATAATGTAATCCTAGTGAACGAGTATGACTTGGTTTCCTCGGGTTCCCTCCCCCACATCTTAGTACGGACCGGCGTTGTTCGTGGCCATGGATTCCTAGTATTTAGCTCATAACTCGGAATTGTAGCCTACTCGGTGTGCCGCTACACTCCTTGGTAAATCGGGTATCCCCCGTCATCGCAAGATGAATTTTCGGACCAAACGGTCCTTATATGACAAAGATTTAAATTATAAACTCAGTTCTCTTGTAAAGATTTCCTTTTATTACAATTGATTGTAATTCTTTAAAATTATAAACTGTATGTTCTCACTAGGCTTTAAGCCTAACACTTTTTCTCAAATGATGTGTATAACAGTTTCCTTTAGCGGTGGGTTGCCAAGGGCTTGAGAGACGAGTATAGCCGTGAAGCATTTTTGTGTTGGCTAGTATTTGGTGTTTGAGGCATTTTATTTAGTTCCATCTTTTGGAGATCTTTGGGTTGACAACCGATGTAATCTCGATAGTTTATGTCTAGATTAGTTTGTTGCCAATTTTCATTTCGTTCACAGGTTTTTGTAAATGCCATATACATTTACCCATCTTTTTGGGTGGTTTATTCCAAATACAAACGTTATATTGCTAAGTTTTCAAATTTTAAATTACTCTAAATTTTAGGGTGTTACATAAACCAAGCGGACAAGTGTGTATATAGCAAATTTGACACATCCGGTAATGGAGTAATCATTTGCTTATACGTTGATGACATGTTGATCTTTGGCACCGACCAAAATCATGTTGATAAAACCAAAGAGTTTTTGTCATCAAGTTTCTCCATGAAAGATATGGGAGAGGCGGAGGTGATCCATAGAATAAGGATCAAGCGTGAGAACAAAGGGATTGCAATTACGCAATCTCATTACATTGATAAAGTATTAAAGAAATTTAATTGCTTTGATTGTTCTCCGGTGAGTACTCCATTTGATCCGAGTGTGAAGCTTATGCCCCATTCGGGTGAAGCAGTGTCACAACTCAAGTACTCAAAGGCTATTGGATGTTTGATGTATGCCATGACAAGCACTAGGCCGGATATCGCTTTTGCCGTAGGCAAGTTGAGTAGGTATACTAGTAATCCTAGTAGACATCATTGGCAAGCGATAAGACGAGTATTTAAATACTTGAAGAAAACCATTGATTATGGTTTGTCATATGTCGGGTTTCCTTCAATATTAGAGGGATATTCGGATGCAAGTTAGATTACCAACTTAGAAGATCACTCTTCTACGAGTGGTTGGGTATACTTGCTTGGGGGAGGTGCCATCTCATGGGCTTCCAAGAAGCAAACTTGCATCACGAGTTCGACTATGGAGTAGGAATTTGTGGCATTAGCCGCTGCCGGTAAAAAGGCGGAGTGGCTAAGGAATTTAGTCCATGAAATTCCGTTATGGCCGAAACCAATATCACCTATTTCTATCCGTTGTGATAGTGCGACTACCTTGGCTAAAGCTTATAGTCAAGTATATAATGGCAAGTCTAGACATTTAGGTGTTAGACATAGCATGATTCGTGAGCTAATCACGAATGGGATGATTTCGGTTGAATTTGTTCGGTCGCAACAAAATCCAGCGGACCACTTGACAAAGGGGTTAGCTAGTGACTTGGTTCACAAGTCAGTGATAGGGATGGGATTAAAGTCCATTTAAATCTCTAACGGTGAGATACCCAATTCCCTTCTAATACAGCGTTAGAAGTTGAATTCAATGGGAAAGCTCACTCTAAGGGATTGGAACACAAGATAATCATCCCAAGGTATGTGCTCGGTACTGCAAGTGAAGGTGGTAATTGTTCTTTTGTAAAAGTGCATGTGCAGGTGCATGATGAAAGGAACTACCAATATGAGTGCGAAGTGTGGCTGCTTCAAGAAGCTTGGACTTGGCTTTGATGCACTCACGAATGGATAAGGACACATGGCCTGTATAGTGTCAAGTTTAAACTTTAGATAATTTTAAATTCATGTGTATGTTATTTTCAGGCACTCAAATGGGTTGAAGGGTTCAATCCATAGGACACCCGGATTCTCGAGTATTTGAAATGTGTAATGTACTAAGATGGAAATTCAATCTTTTAGATATTTTCATTTATGCATGAATTTGTTTCCTATATTAAATTTTATTTGTGAATCAAGGATTGCACTAAAATGGGGGAGGAATGTTGGTGATTTTAGTGAAATCATCGGTTCATTTTGTGTAATTGAATTCACATGATAATAATGGGGTTTGTAACTAAGCTATAATGCGAGTTAGGAGGTGTGAAGTGCACACTCGTGTAGGCTAACTATGACCCGGGATAGTTGGACGATCGTTTGGTGGTTTCTCAGTTTGTAACTGAGACAGTGCATCGGGCGGGTTGTGCCTCGGGTTAACCCGCGAGGTTACCCGCGCCGTGCACTAGTTTGTGGGTTGAAACAGTGCATCGGGCGGGTTGTGCCGTGGGTTAACCCGTGCGGCTACCCGCGCCGTGCACTGGATTGTGGGGTTGAAACAGAGGTCGAGGCGGGTTGTGCCGCGGGTTAACCCGTGCGGCAACCGGCGCCGCGCATTATTTCAGATTTCGTTTTTGTAACTCCCAAATCTCTTTGTAACCCCCAAATCTCTTTGTAACCGCCACCATTATGTCCAACAATCAATACTATTAAATGGGATATTATTATCGGTTTTAATATAGCATCGGTGATGATTCTCTTGGTGTTTAAATATGATCGATTTCTGCCAGAATCGATACAAGTGAATTTGAGATTATCCTCGAGTGAATTTCGTGATACCCAGGCAGAATAGGGTCAAAATATCACTTAAGGAAAGCGAGCTCTCACGCGATCTCGAATTCTTATCCAACATCCGATCACATTCTTCTTCTCCTCTCCCTCGATATTCTGCGACTCACTCCCCAACAATATTGAGTTATGTATGTTGGAGTTATGAACGTTTGGTCGGGTACGTGTGTGGATCAAAGAAGGTACAAATACTGCGAGAGTGCCTCTGTACACGGTTCGTCCAGAAAGAAGGTACATGTACGTGAGGGCGCCTCTATACACGTTGATGGTTTAGTTTAGTCACAACCAAGAAAAATGAGGTGTGACACACAACCCTAGGGTTGTTCGTCTTGTTGAATGGAATATGAGATTGGTGATTTTTTTCCCATAAGTGAAATTCAAGAAAACAAACCTGAAATTAAGAACATTCAACCAAAAAGTTAAGGAACATTCGATTAAGAAATTTGGGCTTTTTAATTTCTATAAAGAACAATTGAAAAACATCTAGAGAAAAACCTTAAAATCTATACTAATTTTTCTAAGTTACCTGCTTTGAAAATTTTAACTCAATATTTTTAGAAGATTTTGTTGTTCTCCTTTCCCTAATTCTTTATCTTGACCCCGTTACGCCACTGTAATCATCAGGAAACTTCTCCTACCACCACCACTCCCAAAATTTGCATAAGGAACACTATCAGCCCACTGTATTACCGTCCCTGCAAAATAAAAACCCAGAGCTTTCACTTTGCAGTTTTCACTCAGCAAAAAAAAAAAAAACCTGAAGCGTAAAAACTAAGAGAAGAGATAACAATTCGTTAGTTTATGATGGGTGAGGGGGGAGAGAGTTGCAGGAGGTTTGAACATCGATAACTTAAGACAAACACAAAATTGAGAAAAGGGTTGAACATCAAGATCATAGTGGTGCAATTTGGGGTTGTAGTAGTGGTGGGGTTGGGGGTGTAGAAGACGGATCAAGAGAGAGAGAAAAAACCTGGGGATGGTTCTGGCGGTGGTGGTAGTAGAGGGCGGTGGAGATTGGCTGCAGGGGCAGGAAGTGGTGGGATGGAGGGAGGAGGCAAGCCAGGGGGTCTGGTTGTACTTCAGGTTTTCATTTCTAATATGTATGCGTGTGTATCTGTGTAATATATTATATCTTTAAATTTTTAATAGAAATAATTTAAAATGTAAACAGACAAAATTATCCCTAACTTAACTAAACTTTCTTAACAATGTTAGTCTTAGGGAAGAAAAAAGAAACAAAATAGAAACCACAATGATGAAAAAATAATTTTTTAAGACCGAGGATGAAAATCTTTTAAAACTACAAGCCACAGGTACGAAAATCGTAGTTTACTCCATTAGTTATTTACAACATAGGAAAAATGGACGCAAGTGTTTATGAGTTAACCCGACTAAACCTGATTTGACATGTTATCCAATCTATCGACGTGTCTATTTTGCCAATATAGGAAAAATTCAGATTTGACATTATCGTGATGCTTGGATTGTGAAAGGAGACTAAAATGTGTGTTGCCTGTCAAAGATGCTACAAATTTCTACGAATTAAGTTTATTCTGATTTTTATATTTCATAGACTACAAATCAGGTTCATGAAAAGCTGATATGTTTATGGATAGATAGTTACGAACCCTTTAGAATGCAATTAGAATCCTTTTGATTTTTTTCTTCATAATATGGGTATCAAAAAGATGGATATCATCAAAAACATCGTAATCAATTTGGTGCAATTGCATAGTGGGATACAAATTACAAAAAGAAAACTATAAAGTAAATGATCATTCAATCGTTAAGGATTTTTCCTATGCACGTATATATAGGGAGGATATTATGTTAACCTTTCAATGAGTGTTAATTTTGTGAACTAAAATTGACCAATAGGAATACATCTTCTAGTGATGTTGATGATTGCATGTGTAATTAATGCACAAAGGTATGAAGGAAAATTCATGAATTTGACAATATTTGGCCTATTTAATGAAGAGTTACGAAAGCTAGATGATCCATGATTTTAGCTATTAGTGTTTTTTCAAATTTTACTCCATATACATTTTGATTATAATATTATCATGAACTTAACAATAATCAACTTAATATCATCTAACGACATTATGAATTATGGGCTTATGAATGATGTCGATGGATGAGCTGTTGTTGATAATTGTTCATCACTGAGAATAACAATAATGGTTGAAGATCATCAAACACAACTCAATAACAATGAGGAAAATATACCCCAAAATGGAACCAGGGATAAATGCAATGTGGAAATAGTTGAATCCAATAACAAACTTTGTATTGGTACATTTTTTTGTATGTGTTCGAGTTGCTATGATTTCTAACTTGTATGTTGTTTTCATTTAAATAACATATCTTTTAACGCGAACAAACATAAATAAGTGTTCATAAGAAACATATTATATTTCATTTTCAATAACCAGTGTGTCATAACCAATGTTGGACATATTGAACACTTACGAACTTCAATAACCAGTGTGACATGAACATAAATGAACAAGAATTAAACGTGTGACACGAAAACATATGAACAATAATAAAACATATGAAACAATGTTTGGATGTACATAAACACATATGCAAATGCTATTACCAAAGACCATAAGGTCCAACTTTCTATTTATATAAACATATACGAACACATGAATAGGCATCTAAAACATGAATGATATACAAGCTTATAAGGTGTTTGGCCATTAATAGAACGTGTGACATGAATATATATGAACCATCGACCCCTAAACACCAATGTTCACTAAAGTTATTGTTTGGAAGTAGTTTGTGTGGGGGGGGGGGGGAGGGGTTACAAAAGGTAAAAGAAATATATTTTCTTCAATTACCCCTAAACACCAATGTTCACTAAAATTATTAACCATTGGCCCATATTATAATTAATGTTTCAATTATGCATCATCTCAATTATCCGTGTTAAGATCAAGGGTTATGATTTTGGTGTAGGAGATATGCCCATAGACACAAGAAAATAGTTAACATCATAAGCCTATTGGGTCGCACACAAAGTTCCATCAATGTAAAAGCAGGAAAATAATATTAAAGGTTTAATGGGTAATTAATTAAATGTGTTAATTAATTACTAGAGGGACTAATTGGTTATTAGTATAAACCTTTTTTTGGGCCTTGACCTGTTTGGATTAGGCTTTATAGAGATAGGTCATATATATATGATGCTTATCTCCTAAACCCTAGAGCTAATCAAATTTCGGCCTCACTCTCTTTTTTCGTCTTGAAATCGGCGCCCACAACCTCCCCTTGTGGGGTGGCCGAACCTAGTAATAAACACACACATAATACACATAAGTGTGGTGTTTTGGCGATTACACGAGAAGAAAAGAGATCTTGCTGTTTACACGATTGAATTTTTTTGGTGGTGAACACGATAGAGAGGATCATGCTACTGGGTTCTTGAACTCCATCTAAAATGTTTCTCTAGTCCCTCTATTTATTTTGTTTTGTTACTTGTACCAGATTGTAACAAGATATCTGGAAGATTGTGATTTTTGGTTATGTTTGCTTCCACTGTTTATGTTTATGTTTTTTTTTATTATCGAAATCTATCACAATCAAATAGTGGTATCATAACCATGGTTACAATATACAAGTACTTCTGATTTTTTTTCATAGAATTGTTTTGGATGTGTGGTTGTACATTCAAATGGGAAAATTGAGTGTATAAAACACACACAAAGATTCTAAGGTTTTTCTACCAGTTTTATATAATTCTATATAAAAGGTTTAACTTGAAATTTTAAGTTTTTTTAATCTTTTTTTTTCCGATTTATGGTTCTTTAAAAACATAGATCTCAAAGTTTTGAGATTTAGGGTTTTAAACCCTAAATTGAAGTTTTTCAAAACATAAAGTTTCTCTTTCTGGGAAGTCTAGGGTTTTAAACCTTAAAGTTGAAGTTTTGAAAAATTAAAGTTTCCCTTTTGGGAATGGTTGTTTTTGAAACCTAGAATATTTAAAACTAAAAGATTTCAAATTCTAGGGTTTTGAGAAAAACTAGGTTTTCAAAATTTGAAGAAACCGTGAAAATGATTTCCTTTTCAATTGTTGAAGTTTTGTTTTTTTTTTGTTTGTTTTCCTGAACCTTTGATTCACTTGTATAGTTATGTTTGGATGGTTTTGGCATGAAAACCATACTCACATAAATATAAATTGTGCTTGTTATACACAAGCAAAGATTGATTCTTTTAAGTGCCAAAATTGTATGTTATAATCAATGTTTATCAAAGTATTGACACTTGCATGGATTTGGCACTCCATTGCATTGTTATACAAAATTGTGTTTGTATGGATCCGGTAACAGTTTGCCTCTTTTAGACTTATGTGTTGCGACGTGTGTTTGGTTGTTTTTATAGTTGTAAATTTTGCGCGACCTGCGAGTCGTTTTCTTTAATTCTATGTACTTGTATAATTGTGTAGAATAGAATAGGAAGTTTTTTTTATTACAAAATGTAAAAGAAGACCGAGGCAACCGACAAGATTCATGAAGACTGAAGTCTTGGCATGGACCCACCCGAGCATTGAAGAAATGGCGGTTTTAGTAGGAGTTGACACATCGACTTTGATGGTTTAATGTGAATTGTTAGTCCCTTAGTAAGACCAAGTTTTTCTCGTGGTGGCTAATGGGAGAAACACATAGGTTGAAGCAATTGTTACCGTTACTTGCATGTGATTGTGTTTATTATTTTGTATCTTGTCTACGTGTTGCATGTAGATAGTTTTTTGAAATAATTTGAAACACAACCAACTCCTTTAAAATGAGTTTTATGATAAGGTTTTAAAATGGTTAAAACGAATTTTGCTACAATGAAACGGTTAAAAATGTTTTAACAAAGAAAACAAAAACCCGTTTTTTAACGTAAATCGCACGCTAAGACACACATTTGAACTAATAGTCTTTCGGTGTGGGGAAGGTCTAAAGCCAACATGTCGGTTAGATTTTAGGAATAATGTTTGTGGCATTCGCGATAGCTGAGAGTCTTGGGTCGGATGTCATGTGTCTTAGTATGGTGGATTTACAAATCTGGACTCGTGATCCACGACAAACCTATCACGAGAAAGGATAAGCGTGGAAGGGATTAAACATGTCAAATGGCATAATGGATGTAAATGAATCCCACAAGGATCTAAGAATTTTATAGAGATGGAATTGGTAAAATGGTTACCTACCTAAATAGTTTCTAATTGCGATTCACGGCGAACCCGTCGTAGCTGGGAGTGAAATATGGATCTTAGCCTTGTTAAATTAATTTGTTTGGTAATTATTTTAAACAAGGATTATTTATTTCAAATCACTAAAATAATTCCTTTCTATTTTGATAGATGTCAAACAATGCAAATTCATCGATTTCAAGCTTTTGCTTGAAGGGTCTCCTCGAAAAGGACAAGCTCATGGACTTGAAATATATAGACTGGCTTCGAAACCTGAGAATAGTTCTTAGGATGGAAAAGAAGGAAAGGGACATAGAGGAACTACTCCCTGAGGCACCCGCTGCCGGAGCAACTCGGGAAATTCGGGATGACTATGAAAAACGTCTGACCGAATCAAATGAGATCGCTTGCCTAATGTTGGCGACCATGATTCCAGAACTCGAAAAGGGTGTGGAAAGGCTTGGACCGTACAACATGAATAACCAGCTAAAGGACATGTTCCAGCAGTAGGCTAGGCAAGAGCGATTTGACATTGTCAAGTCTCTGGTTGGTTGCAAAATGGCCCCGGGAAGCAGCGTTAGTGTACATGTTCTGAAAATGAAATCGTACATTGAGAAGATTGAGCGACTAGGTTTTCCCATAAGTCAGGAGCTTGCCACGGATTTCTTCCTAAACTCTCTGACAAGTTTATATGAACCGTTCATTCTGAACTATAATATGAACAACTTGGAGAAATCCATTATAGATCTCCATGTCATGCTTAAGACTACAGAGTCTAACATGGCCAAGACCAAGCCCACTGCTCAAGTACTGGCCATCAGGGAGGGAGGTATAAAGAAGAAGAAGGTTGCTCCAGTAAAAGGGAAAGGAAAGGGAAAGGTTGTTCAACCCAACCCCAATCCCAAGGCAGGCAAAGGGAAAGCCCAATTTGATATACCTCAATCAAGGACTCCTGAGGATGCTGTATGCTTTCACTACAAGGAGGTAGGACATTAGAGGCGTAACTTTCCTAAGTATCTGGAGGAGCTTAAGAAGCTCAAAGCTAATGGAGCAAGAATTTCAGGTACGTATATGATTGAACTCCATAGTACTTCTGCTTCTAATTCCTGGGTATTGGATACAAGATGTGGTACTCACATATGTACTGATGTGCAAGGACTAAAAAGAAGTAGGAAGCTGAGACGTGGGGAGCTGGACCTGATCATGGGTAACAAACAGATTGCTGATGTTGACACGATAGGAAATTATGAGCATTCTTTTACGTCTGGATTATATATGGTTTTAATTGATTGTTGTTACTCAGCCGATATGGCTTGAAACATAATTTCTTTTTAAGCTTTATATAAAGATGGTTTTGATTTTGGGTTTGATAATGTAATTATCCTTTTTATAAAGACCGAATGCTTTATTTTAAGGCTAACCCATGTCATGGTATTTATGAATCCAGTATAAGTGTATGAGATAATAGATGTTTAATCTATAATGTTGAATCGACTCAGTCAAAAGATGATTTGGATAAGTTGTATCTGTGGCACTGTCATCTTGGTCACATTAGCAAGAATCGCATCACCAAACTCCAATCAGATGGGATATTGGAATCGTTTGACCATACGTCGAATGATGAATGTGAATCTTGTCTTATGGGAAAGATGACAAAGACACCGTTTACGGGAATATGTGAGTCGGGAAAGGATATGTTAGACAAAGTACATACTGATGTATGTGGGCCGTTCAGATCAGTCACTAGACACGAAGAGAGATACTTCGTTACCTTCACCGATGACTTTAGTAGGTACGGATATGTTTATTTGATTAAACATAAAGTTGAAACCTTCGAGGTGTTCATAGCATTCCAAAACGAGGTAGAGAATCAACTAAAGAAGAAGATTTAAGATTCTCAGATCTGATAGGGGTGGTGAGTATCATAGTCAAGAGTTCCAAGATCATCTAAGGGGTTGTGGTATAATCGTACAACTTACTTCACCCAGGACACCACAACATAATGGTGTAGCTTAGAGGAGAAACCGAACATTGCTAGATATGGTTTGGTCCATGATGAGCCGAACTGCGCTTTCAATCAGTTTTTGGGGCTATGCCTTAAAAACTGTTGCAAGGATTCTAAATCTTGTACCAACAAAGAAGGTTTCCAAAACACCTTCTGAAATATGGAGTGGAAAAGTTCCTACACTTGCATATTTAAAAATCTGGGGTTGTGAGGCTTACGTACGTCGTGAAGCTCAAGACAAACTAGAACCCAGATCAGAGAGGTGTTATTTTGTTGGATACCGAACTGATTCTTTTAGATATTTATTCTACAAACCTTCGGAGAACAAAGTATTTGTTGCTCGAAGGACAGTCTTCCTTGAAAGGGAACTGATGTCCAAAATGGCAAGTGGGAGCCAAATTGATTTTGAAGAAATTCAAGAGTTAACCATCATGGAATCTGAAGTTGGCACTAGTTCTTAGCAACAGTTTGTAGAACCTGTAGTTGTTGAGCCTTAGCAAAGAGTTACTGAGGAATCTGAAATCCGACCACCACCTGTCCACAAGTCTGATAGAGTGCGTTGTGCACCAGAAAGATATAATTTACTCATATATGATGGTGATGATACACAAGTAGATCTTGATGAACCTACCAACTATCAGGAAGCTATGGCGGGCCCTGAGGCCGCTTAATGGAAGGAGGATATGGAAAGCGAGATGCAATCCATGTATTATAATCAAGTCTGGGACTTGGTTGATCAGACACCCGGTCAAAAGACAGTAGGGTGTAAATGGATCTTCAAGAAGAAGACTGACATGGATGGTAAAATACACACATACAAAGCCAGACTGGTGGCGAAGGGCTACACGTAAACTCATGGTGTATATTATGATGAAACCTTCTGACAAGTGGCTATGTTGAAATCAATCAGGATACTCATTGCCAAAGCAACATTTCATGACTATGAAATATGACAGATGGATGTAAAAACCGCTTTCCTTAATGGTAAGTGATCTGAGGATGTGTTTATGACACAACATGAGGGTTTTGTACAATTTGAGCATCCTGATAAAGTGTGTAAGCTTCAGAAGTTCATTTATGGACTTAAACAAGCTTCTAGCAGCTAGAACATCTGCTTCGATGAGAAAGTCAAAGAATTTGGATTCATAGGAAGCGAAGATGAACCATGCGTATATGTCAGAACTATTGGGAGTAATGTAGTTTTCCTTGTGTTGTATGTACATGACATACTCCTTATGGGAAACGATATCCCTACCTTGCAGAATGTGAAAAGTTGGCTAGGGAAATATTTTTCTATGAAGGACATGGAAGATGAAACATACATACTAGGCATCAACTCCAGGGTGCTTGTTTAATAAATTCAACATGGAAGACTCCAAGAAGGGGTTCATTCCTTTGCAACATGGTATGGCATTGAGCAAGTCTCAGTGTCCAAATTCTAGTTCAGAACTAGAAAGAATGAGTCGGATCCCTTATGCCTCAGCTGTAGGATTGATCATGTATGCCATGATATGTAATAGACCTGATGTTTCATGTGCTTTGAGAATGACGAGCCGATATCAGGCCAATCCTGGCAATGACCATTGGACAGTGGTAAAGAACATCCTCAAGTATTTGAGACGAACTAAAGAAATGTTCATAGTTTATGAAGGGGCAGAAGAACTCAGTGTAAAGGGTTACACTGATACTAGTTTCCAAACCGATAGGGATGATTCTTGCTCGTAGTCGGGATTCGTGTTCTTGTTGAACGGTGGAGTAGTCTATTGGAGAAAGTTCCAAGCAGAGCACCGTAGTAGATTCAACAATGGAAGCTGAGTACATTGCACTCAATGAGGCTACAAAAGAGGTCGTGTGGATGAAGAAGTTCATCGAGGATCTTGGCGTAGTTCGTAGCATTCATGATCCTATAGAGATCTTCTATGACAACGAGGGAGCAATCATCTTGGCTAAAGAACCCATGTCACATAAGCGCACATGGCATATACTTAGGAAGTTTCACTACATCTGGAAAGTTGTCGAGGTCGGAGACATCATCGTTAGTAGAGTTGGCACAGATGGGAACTTGGTTGATCCATTCACCAAGCCCTTGTCGCAGACCAAGCATGATGCTCGTACTAGGTCTATAGGCATTAGATTTGCTAGCGATATGGCTTGATTGTATTTATTTTAGTTGATGTGTTATTTCAGAACTTATATACTTGTTTTATGATGTATCGATATTTTGATTGAGATCTTAATATATGCTTGGAGCAGTTACTATCATTTGGTGTATTACAAATGTTCTACTTTGCATGTTTATTAACTTCCTTGAAAAGTTAGTTCAAAATCTTCCACAGTCGGTCGTTCTCCACTAGAAGGGAGTAGTGAATAAAGACTGATGTGGAGTGTTAGTTGATTATCCATAAAAGATGGATATAGCATAGAGATGCGACTATACACTCACATGTACTTGATAGAGATCAAGTATTGGAATGACCCACACTTAGAGATTGCCTCATGGAACATGTCACAGGCAATTCTAAGATGGTAATATCTTTTATCCCCAAGTAGAGATACATGAGATTCTTGACACGAAGCCTGTTATGCTTTGATGTTTCTCCAACGTTGTCCGTAATAGTCGGCTATAAAGAGAAACGTTGGGTGTAACATGATTAGTGGGTAGGGGATTTGTGTAGTCAATACTATTTTGTTCCTTTTATCTTATGATAAAAGCGATATCTATGGTCTCCTCGATGATTTGGTACTGACGCTTAATGTATGCGTACTCGGACTGGATTAATAATAGATTAATCTGGCAGTTTGCTTTAGGTCACCACAAATCTTTATCGAGAAACATAATAGTAAACGATGTGTAGATTGACTATGTTCCATGTCTCACATTCACACGAATATTTGTAACAAAGGGATACTTAATCACTTACCTATAGGACAACTTAATGCAGAATCGAGTCTTGGATGACTTACCTCATGCAAACGTAAACCATTCATTTGTTGTGACATGTGCAAGTGGGAGTCTGTTGGAGATATGCCCATAGACACAAGAAAATAGTTAACAACATAAGCCTATTGGGTCGCACACAAAGTTTCATCAATGTAAAAGCATGAAAATAATATTAGAGGGTTTAATGGGTAATTAACTAAATGTGTTAATTAATTACTAGAGGGACTAATTAGTTATTAGTATAAACCTTTTTTGGGCCTTATTAATTATGGGCCTTGGCCCGTTTGGATTAGGGTTTTTAGAGATAGGTCATTGTTGGGTCTGAAAGATGTCAAGGATGGATACTACTGTTGAATGTGTTAATATTGCTAGTTCAACATGGTTAATACTTCTGAAGTTAATACTTCTGAGGTTAATACTTCTGAGGTTAATACTTCTGAAGTTAATACTTCTGAGGTTAATACTTATGAGGTTAATACTTCTGAGGTTAATACTTCTGAAGTTAATACTTCTGAGGTTAATACTTCTGAGGTTAATGCTGCCAGTTGAAGTTAATGCTGCTGGAACAAAGTTAGTGCTGCTCTTCAAGATTAGTACTGCTGGAGTTACTACTGCTAAGAGATTAATACTGCTCAGAGTATTAATGCTGCTTATGATTAATACTGCTTATAAGATGGAGATCTGTATGGAAAGGATGACAGCTGGATAAACTGAAGATATTCATGGAAGCTTAGAGATAATGATGGAAGATATTCTGGAGATATTGTATAAATTGTAATTATCTTTTATCTTCAGCATATATATTGTATTGTTTAGAATAGTAAGATAACTTTTGATATTATTATTCATTCTAAGTTTTAGTTCTAGAGAGAAAAATCAACCTCAAGGCATAGTTCCTAATTCTAGAGAAGTAGAATTCGTCTTGAAAGAGTTTGTTCTTCAAGATTGAGGTTGAGTGTGTAATCTTGTAATTTTAATCATTCAATACAAGTTTACAAGTTGTTAATCATACTCAGAAACATTCATTCAACATCAATCATCATGGCTAAAGAATCAAAATCGACAAGCACTGCCATTCCCACTGAGGTAACATCTAATCTTTGCTCTAAATCCTGTATTGAAATTGTTCAAAGATACAAGGATCACAATCAGGGTATGTGTGATGATCTTAAAAGATTAGAGAGAGATATAAAAGACTATGTAAGAATCGTTGAGAGCTTTGAGGAACAGATTAAAGTTTTCCAAGCCAATGAACTTCAACATTCTTATGATACAAATTACTGGAAGTGGGAAAAGAATGACCTAGAACTTCAGCTGAAAAAGACTAAAGAGGAGAATGAGAAGATAAAGAGTGAGTTTAAGAAAGCCAAGCTGGATATTGAGAAATTTTCCAATGCTTCAAAAGCAATGGACTCTTTGCTCCAAACTCAAATCCATGACAAACTTAGAAGAGGAATAGGCTACAACACCACCCCACCACCATACAACAACAACTACATCCCTCCTATATCAGACTTGCTAGAGACCAAGGATAGGAAGGAATTATCTGATGGAGCAACTAAGGTAGATCCATTAGAAAAAGTGGTGGTTGAAATAGACTCTGTAGAAGAGAACTCTAGTGAAAAAAATAAGGAGAACACTGTGAGTGGTGAGATTCCTCTAGAAAATCACATTATCACCAATGAGGGATGTGGAAAGACTTGGGTCAAATCTAAGAATATTGAGAAGACTGAGGGAAAGTCTAACAAAGTGCACTACAAACAGACCACAGTTGTGAAACCTGCTCCTTGTCAACAGTGTGCTTGCAATAAGTCTGAGCCCCAAAAACATGATAAACCAAGGGGAAATCAGAGAAATTGGAATAATCAGTGGGCACAAAAACAAGGGGTTGATCTGAGTAAAATCAATAGACCAAAACCTTGTTTTATCTGTGGAAAGCTTAATCATGTTGCCAAATACTGTTATTTCAATCCTATCAACCAAAGAGTTAATTTTCAAAGACAAACTCAAAACTCCTTTGGTTATAGGAAGCCAGGAAGGAATCAAATGGCTGAGAACAGAGCACCTAAAAAGTCTCATGTTCAAAACAAGTTTGCTAAAACTAAGAAAAATACTTCAAATAAACAAAGGAGTAACTTAAAGACAAAGAAAGCAAACAACTTTGCTCAAGTTTGGGTTCCAATTGCAAAGAAACCTGTTAGTACTGCTATCCCAGATAGTACTGCTAACAAGAATAATGCTGCTAACTTGATTAGTACTGCTAACCAAGTTAGTACTGCTAACAAGGCTAGTGCTGCTTCTAGTAGTAATGCAGCCAAGCCTATAATCTTGACAAAGTACTCCAGTCATGAGATTCCTAAACAACTCATTCAGACCAAACTGACAGATTATATTAATGAGAAAGGTCAACCCAAGACCACTTTGGCTTGGGTTCCATCAAAGACTAACTGATTTATCAAGTGTGCAGGGCAACCAAAAGCTCAAGAGGAAAAGCATTTGGAATGAAGATAATGGTTGCTCTTGGCACATTACAAGGAACATGGACTGCCTTCAAATTCTTTAAAAGATTTGATGGAGGACATGTTACTTTTGATCCAGCAGAAGGTAAGAAAAGTGAAAAAGGTATAGTTTCAAAAGATAAAGTAACTTTTGAAAATTTTATGGTATATGGTGCTACTAACCTTGTGTCTGTAAGTGTTTCAGGTTTGTTCAGGCAGTTATTACTAATGAATTGACGGGCATACCTCATTTTGATGGGGTATATGTACCTAAACCCCCTAAAGGCAAGGTTTTCTCAAACATGAGAAGATCTGCTAGGGACTCAGAAGGAGTTGACACCCCATTGTTCTCAACAATGATGGTGGTGTCCCAACCGCAAGAAGGTATGGCAGCAGGGTCAAGGACCTCATTAGACATTCCCACTGCGTGCCAAACCCAACCTTCCCACTCTATATCTATCCCACAGTCTCTACTTCATAAGCCAACTTCACCAATCACCCAAACTTATCAAAGAAAACAGGTAAAGAAGGCTCCTTCTCTTCTTGTACCATCACCCACTGAGCCTTTAAGCCCTCTATTGGAGCATTCTCCAATAGAGAATATCAACAGGGAATCCAATAGGGTGTCTCCCAACCCTGAGGAGGTGCTCTCTAAGGAGATGGAGGAGCATATGGGTGAGAAGGCTGCCACTACTTCTGCTAGCACAAAGAAGGATAGTGGTAACATCTCTAAGACCTTCCCCATGGAAACTTTGGGTGAGAAATCAACCAAAGGACCCCGGTGCCAAGATACCAAGGGGGTAGTTGGTGCTTCTGATAGGCAGAAGGCCACTATTACAAGATCCAAGGATCCCTCAAGGATGGGCAAAACATCCAAAAAGGGTGAGGACAGAATTGACACTGATGAATTGATGGACAAAGGTTCCTGTGATCCTTTAAAGGTGGGTAAAACATCTAAAGGAGGTGAGGACAGTTTAACTACAAAGAATTGATGGATACACTTGGTACAATTAGTCTGAAAGTTCATAATCAAATTATGGAGATAAAAGAGATGAAAAGGTGATCACTTCTTATCACTAGCAGATAGATCATTTCAAGAAGCTGGTACTGAAAAAGAAGAAAATTAAAGTTTGTATGAAATCTTATTTTGAGGGGGAGATAAGTGAAGAAGCTGAAACAAAGCAGTAACTACATCAGAAACAGAAAAGAAGATAACAGTAAAAACAGAAAAGAAGATAACAGCAGAAACTGAATCAAGAAGAACTAGAAATTACAGAAAGTTTTGAAATTATCATAAAGACCTTATGCTGAAGAACTTAACTTCTCAGTTTTGAAAAGTTAAGTTAGGGGGAGATAATCTACTTCTCTAAGTCATTGATTGAGGTATATCAAATTGGGCTTTTCGTACATTGAAGGTCTTGGAAAATTTCTAAGTCAAGAATCTGCAAGACTCTATCATCGGAAAGTTCAGGAATCCGCAAGCTATTTTCTGTGAGAAGTGTGAATCCTCTGTGAGAAGTGTGAATCCGTACGCCTTGATTTGCGAGAAGTTCATAATCCGCAAGCTTCAACCTGTGAATTCATCACTTCTCGGGTGTAGTTCTCTGTGGAAAGTGAGGTTTCAGTGGTTTGCGAAAAGTGCTTCTCAGTGCCCTGCGAATTCTATACTTAGCCATTGGAACAGATGTAAAGCCACCAGTACTCTTTAAAAGAGAATATGAAAAATGGAAAGACAGATTTCTGGATTTCATAGACAGACACGACAAAGGAGACTTCATCAAACAGTCTATTGATGAGGGTGTCATGAAGCCAGTAACAACAATTGTACCAGATGAGGAAAATGACAGTTCTGACAGTGGTGATGGTACTGATCCCCGAGAGCCCAAGACCAAGAAGATTGTTTTTGATTTTTCCAACTATTCTGTCGAACAAGAGAAGAGGTACAAGGCTGATAAACATGCAAGATATCTACATGTTTAGAGCATTCTGAATGAGATATACATAAAGATTGACAACTAAAAGGCAACTGCAAAGAACATGTGGGATAAGTTAGAAAAGATGATGATGTGGTCTAAGATTGGCAACTAGATGAAAGTGGCAAATTGCATAAACAAATATGAGGAATTCAAAGACAAAGAAGGTGAAAGCCTGGAGGAGACATATGACATATTTATTTCTTTGCTTAATGAGTTGGTAAAGAACAAAGTTAAAAAGAAGCAGATTGAGAACAATGTCAAATTCCTCAGTGTTCTACAGCCGGAGTGGAATAAGCATACCAGAAGGATGAAACAGATGAAAGATCCGAATGACATTATGCTGCACGAAGTTTATGAGACTCTCCGATAGAACGAGGAAGGGTTTGAGGAGATGAGAGAAGAGAAGAAGAAGACTGAAAAGCCTTGGCCCGATCATGTTCCTTTGGTAGTTGAGAAGGAGAAAGAGAAGAAAGATAAGAAGAAGGAAAAGAAGGTTGTTGTGACAGATTCAGACGAGACTGATAGTGCTGATTCAGACTCTAATGATGGTGAAAGCTTGAAACAAGCTATGATTCAGTTAACCCGTGCTTTTCAGAAGAAAATCTACATGAAACCGGGTTCTAATAGTCAGAGATATTCGTCTGGGTCGCGCAACTATGAACATAAGGAGAGAATTGAAGGAAAAAGATATGAGGACAGAAGGTTAGAAGGTAAGAGGTGTGAAGAGAGGAAACCGGAATAAAAGAGATATGTCAACAAATATGAGGAGAAGAAAGTGGAAGAGCCAGTTAAATGATATAACTGCGGCAAGATCAACCATTTTTCCAAAGATTGCCGGAAGCCAAAGGTGCGGAACTCTGACTACTATAAGAACAAGATGTTGTTGGCCAAGCAGAAGGAGGTAGGAAAAGCATTCATGGCTGAGGACGACCACTAGCTGGATTTCACTGATTCGGAAGATGAGAGGGAAGAGACAACTCACACGTGCTTAATGGGAAAGAAGATGACATATGATGAATCAGATGATGACACATCTGAAGAGGTAAATGATTTTTCTGAATCCGATTTTATAAAGAAAATGGAATCCATGATGGTTGAGCTTCAAGATCTACAAAATAAACATAAAAAGGAAAAAGGCGTTGTTTCTAAGAAGCATCAAACAATATCTGATCTCAACAAAGATATTGCTGGGAAAAAGATGTTGATTGATTATTTAAACAATGACGTCACCAAGTTCGAAAAGCAAATGATTTATCTTGAAAATCAAGTATCTGAAGCAAATTCCAAGCTCAACTTGTGTGAACTTTAGAAGCAAGAGTTTATTGTCAAATATAAAGAATTGAGATTTGAAAAGAAAAATTTACTAAAAAAAGATTAATGGTTTGGAAGCAAAGCTCTATGCAAGAGGCCAAACTGACCAAACCATTCATCTCAATAAGCCTAAGGAACTTAAATCCTTTAAAAATAACTGGGGTATTGGGTATGACAACCCAAATTACTCACATAAAGCTATTAAAAAGCAGCCAACTTTGTATAATTTTGACTTTTTACAAGTGGCTGACAAATGCCCCATGTTAAAACCCAGATTTTTCACCAAGTCATCTGAGGAAGTTGAGGCTAAGGAAGATTCTAACAGGAAAGACACAACCAAAATGCAACTACCATTATGCTATGACAAGCTGAGTGATAGTTACCTATCTGAACAACCAAAATTTTTGTCAAACGACTATTTTCAAAGCTATTCTACTGAGGAAATGGAGGCAAAACCTGTTGAAGCAAAAAATTTTGTTCCTCCACGCATCTTGGAAAGTAAAATTTTTGAGCTTGAGAGTACTTTAGTAGATGAAAGAATTTTGGTTGATCTAGAGCATATTGTGTTTTCTAGTGTTATGTTGAACACTAATTTCAAATCTGAAGTTACAGATGATAAGTCAGAGTCAGAAAGAGCTTGTAAAAACAACTCCACTGATTCAGATACTTCATCTTGTAAAGCTTTCATGGGCAATATTTTTGCAAACCCAAAACCTTTAGATTTTGAACAAACGTCTTATCAAAAGTAGTGTTCAAAAGAGTTTAATGATTTCATGTTCCCTAAATATTCCAAGGCAATACAATCTGATGATGATGATGATCTATTTGAGGATGAAGTTGATTTTTTTAATTTTGATGGATGTTTTGATGAGTGTGTTGAGAAGTTTGATTTTAATGCTAAACTTCCTGATCATTCTGATTTTGTGATCAAATCTAATGAGTTACCAAGTGTTTATGAAAAGGATGAATCATCAACCAAGGTTGATGACATAGTTCATGTGAGTACTTATTATGCAAAAAGTAAGAAGCAAATGAATACGCACTCACAGAAACGGACCAACACCGGTAAGCCTAAGAAAATACAAACTCTGAAATCTCATGGCTTTAACAAGTCTAAATCTTATGTTTCAGATATGAGTTTTTAAAGGTCTAAAGCAAAGCTTGAGTGGAGACCGAAAAAGATTGAAGAGTCAACAAAATCATCTTCTGTTTCAAAATGTAATCCGTCTACTGTTAGTAGTTCTGATGTAGTTGATCATATTGCTTTCAATAAAACAAAACTTGTACTTTCTTGAAAAGTTTATACAATAAAGCAATTGATCCAATTATCTCATTATATTATTCAGTGTTCCACATGCGGCCGAAATGATTTTGTTACTTGATAATATTTTGATCATTGGTTTGGATCTTATCATGTATATTATTCAAATGGTTTTCAAAAGAAAAGAGGACCCAAATTCAAATGGGTGCCAAAATCTGAGACTAACCTGAAAGGACCCATTTACAAGTGGGTACCTAAACCGATTGTTGCTTGATTTCTCCTGTGCAAACCCGTCATGTGCGGTACTTGGATTCAGGCTGTTCCAAGCATATGACAAAGCAGAAAGATATTTTATCTAATTATACAGAGAAACTTTGCGGCAACGTGAGATTCAGAAATGATCAATTTTCACCAATCTTGGGATATGGAGACGTAATTCAAGAGTACATAATGGTCAAGAAGGTGTAATAATCCCAGTTTTTATGTCAAATTGTTAACTAAATCAATCACACAAACAAGATATACAATCTACATATTTTAATTCAACTTCAAGATTCGATTACAAATTCACAGACTACTTTCTCTCTCTACAAGTCTCTTTATCTCTCTATCTCTGCGAATACAATCTCAGTTATGAATGTTACAAGTTATTCTACACCACTAGCTACAAGTCTATAAAACAAAACCAAAATACACACGCGTACAAAAACACAAACAACAAGACTTTGACTTTGAGTTTATTACATTTGACTTTGACGTTACTTAAGAGTTGACTTTTGAGCTTTGACTTTCTTTGACTTCCAGCTTCAATGATTATAATCTTGTATCCAACAAATCTATGCACTAACAATCTCTCCCTTTGGATCAAGATCATCTCTAAAAAGATTTTGCAATTCAATCTTCTCTCTTTAAGCTCAATTTGAATAACAACATTCTCCCCCAAGGACGATATAAACTTCTTTCAGACACTTGGAAAGAAATTATCATCAGTTTCAGCTCGATTTTCTCTGACAAAATTGTCTTCAAAGAAAATTTCTGAAAAATCAGCTCGTCTTCTACAATCTTTGAACTTTCCATTTCAGCTTTCAACAACTTTCTTCAAATCAACTAATTCTTGAACACTTTCCAATAATTTTTCTTGATCTTCTCCCCATATCTGATACAAACTTTGATTTCCAGACATTTCGTAAACTTTATATTCTCCCCCTTTTGATGATTGCGACATCGAGATCATCAAAACTTTCAACAGGAAATGTCTTTGATAATCTGAACTAACCATTGATCTTTCATACTGAGCCTCTGAATATCTATCGATCCAAGAAGATATTTATCCGAATCTTTTCAAATTCAGACAAATTATGAGTGTAACACATGAATCAACAAATGAATTAGTTAAAATGTCTGTCAGTAACATGAAGTCACTGTGTGTAACGAATACACATTGGAAAGGAACTTTTGTGATGTTCACTCCCCAGGTTTTCCATTCAATCATCGAAACACCACAATGATATTTCTATGAACGTTATGACAAGAAAACAAATTCCTTGTGTGTTTGTGCAAGTGTTTGAAAGAATTAAGTACATGATGATTGCTTTTTATAAGGCTCAAAATTGTGTAAACCATTGAGACAACAATAGTTAAACACAGACTCTATTGTGCATAATCGAAGTGCGAAGGTGGGGCAGATTTCCTTCTTTTTCAATATCCAGATTTTCCAAATGAAAACCAGATAGCATATGTGTTGCGTCCCTTTGAAATATTGAAACATTTTCTTGTTGGGAAGAATATGAGTAGCTGGTGGGGTTTTTATCAAGAGTTGGCAAGGGCTAGTTTCCTGTTTCAATAATGTTCACGAAGAAATGTGAAACACTAGTAATGTGGCTGCCCGACTTAGAAAAAGTTGGTGCATAGTTTGATATTCTTTTACTCTGTTCTCACACCCTCATTCTTTTAAACATTGAGCTCACATCTAACCAAACTCTCTTTTCATTTTACCTCATCACTCAACCCACACTCAGTATTTGACTCCTCACACATTCGATCACTCAAGGATTAACTTCTTGAGTAGGAAACACTGGTTAACGTGAATCCATAGAAGTTTCATTAAAGTCCTCACAAAAGAAACCCATGTATTATCCTATAAGATCATGTTGCTCAACTGGTTTAACTTTTCAGTTAAAGCACAAAATATACAAGTCAAATGTATGTATGCTCAATGTGATAATCATGAATATTTGAGCATTTTGAACATTAAAAATATTTCAAACAAGTATATTGTAAGAATGAAATGAATACAAGAAACTTGTTTGAAAATCTGACTTTGTATAGTAAAGATCAAATAGAAATTATTTATCTATTTAGGCGTAGGTCAGCAAAAATTTGATATAGTCTATACGATTCAAAATATAGACATTCTTGAAAGAACGTTTCAAAATGAAATCACGCTCAAACTTTGAAGTGCAATCGGGGTGTCTTACCATCGAAAATTTGTTTCAATTTAGAGACATGGTAAGAACATATTCAACCAAATATCAAACTGGTGTGTGTGAATACTTGATAGTATATGGAAAAGATAATACACAAGTATTTATCTTTGGAAACACACGGTTTGTTGACATTTAAGCACAAATAAAAATGAAAACATTTAAAATCACACTTCTATATTCATGAAATCGTTTAAGAATAAGAAGTGGTTTGAACATTTAAGAACATGTTTTCATATCTGAAAGTTGTCCGTCTTTCAGACACGTTTGAGATTAAGATTAGAAATAATACCTTTTCGCTCATTCTTAAATCTCATGAAGTAAGTTCTAAGTCATAAAGATATGATCATTTAAGCTTTCTCTCATTTCTGCAAACAGTCACAAAGTCGTCAAAGTGCAAAGTTTTATTCACAACATTTATTGAAAAATAAAATGAGATAAAGCAGTAAAACATTAAATGTTAGAGTTCTGATCTGACGTAATCAAAAATCATATACCATACTCCTTTACTTTTATACTCCCCCTGCAGATATGCATCAGAAAATTTATCAGTAATAAGCATATGCAGAATTTATAAACTCCCCCTCAAATGAATGTAGATCATCTAATCATTTTCTCTCACTCCCCCTGAAATCATGAACATACCTTAAAGTGCAGATATCTTTTCAGACTAAAAATAAAGAAATGAAGAAAAATAACAATAAGAAAACTTTAGTATTTAATCAGAGATTATGTCTTGAGATTTAGCATACCAAGTTTCGAGACAAGAAAATTAAATCTATTTTCGTCGAGAGGCTTGGGAAATAAATCCGCAAGCTGATAATCAGTGTTTACAAAATAAAGTTCTATTGTACCTTTTTCGACAATGTCTTTAATAAAATGATATCGAACATCTATGTGTTTGGTCTTTGTATGCTGTACAGGATTTGCTGATATTGCAATAGCGCTCTTAGAGTCACAGCATATCGAGATCTTTTCAAATTTGAAGCCATAATCTCGTAGTTGCGTCCTCATCCACAACACCTGAGAACAGTAGCTTGCCGCAACAACATATTCTGCCTCAACCATTGATGTGAAAACACACAGTTGTTTCTTTGATGCCCAACTTACGAGTTTATCTCCAAGAAACTGTATATGACCCGATGTACTCTTCCTGTCTAACATACAACCTGCATGATCTGTATCTGAGTAGGCTGTCAGTTCAAAACTAGTATCTTTAGGATACCATAGACCAAGATCTGCAGTCCCCTTCAGATATCTAAATATACTCTTAACTGAAGACATATGGGATTCTTTTGGATTAGCCTGATATCTTGCACATAAACATGTAGAGAACATAATATCTGGCCTACTTGAAGTTAAATACATCAAAGAACCAATCATTCCTCGATAAGTTCTAACATCGACAGGTTTTCCCGAAGGATCCATGCCAATCTTAGTTCCCGGTGCCATCGGGGTTCCAATTGATGTACAACTTTCCATTTTGAATTTACGAAGAATATCGAAAATGTACTTGGATTGATTTATAAAAATCCCTGTTGAAAATTGTTTGACTTGTAATCTGAGAAAGAAATTCATCTCTCCCATCATACTCATCTGAAAACGTGACACCATAAGGTTAGAAAAGTTCTTACATTATTTAGGATTTGTTGAGCCAAATATAATATCATCCACGTATATCTGACTAAGAATGATATCGTCTTTTTCCTTTTTAGTGAACAAAGTAGTATCGATTTTACCTTTTTTGAAGCCCGATTTGACTAAAAACTTTGATAAAACGTCGTACCAGGCTCGAGGCGCTTGTTTCAGACCGTAAAGTGCTTTGTCGAGAATGTAGACGTAATTTGGTTTCTCTTGATTGACAAAGCCTTCAGGTTGTGGGACGTATACTTCCTCCTTAAGAATGTCGTTGAGAAAGGCAGTCTTCACGTCCATCTGATAGACAGTAAAGTTTTTATGAGTAGCATACGCAAGAAACATTCTAATCGCTTCAATGCGTGCCACTAGAGCGTAAGTCTCGTCATAATCAATTCCTTCCTCTTTCCGGTAGACTTTTGCGACAAGTTATGCTTTGTTTCTGATTACGATATCATCTTCATCCTATTTATTTTTGAATACCCATTTTGTGTCGATTATAGTTTTTCCTTCCGGTTTTGTCACAAGTCTCCAGACCTTTAAGGCTTCAAACTGATTCAGCTCCTCTTGCATAGCAATTACCCAATCCGAGTCATCTAGAGCGTCAGATACTCGAGTAGGCTCTATCTTGTTCAGAAAGGATTCATGCATACACATATTTAACGTAGCAGACCTAGTTTACACCAGATTTGATGGATCTCCAATGATCTGGCTTATCGGGTGCTCTTTGGTCCACCGATGTTCATGAGGGAGTGGATTCGATGTAGATTGATCATGATTATCATCTAGATATCCACTTTCAGCTTCACCATGTTGCACAGGAATTGATGGGGGTACAGTTGAAGTTTCTTGTGCAGAAGTTTCAGTTGGAACAACATTTTCTAACTGTTGATTTGTAGTGACGGTACAACCAACTGATGCAACAACTTCTGTCTCATCATTAATGTTCACGGCTTCAACTGTTGGAGTAGGTGTTTGAACTAGAATTTCTTGCTGAACCGGGGAATTAGATTCAGTAGATAACTCTGAAATGGTTGGATGATCATGCGTTGAATCGTCCATCCTGTCAACCACAAAAGGTTTAGTCACTTTAGATCCAAGAAATTCATTGTAAAACAGTTCAAATAACAAATCTAAATCAGATAAATGAGAATTTGACGATGACGCTTCATCTGATTTCTTCTCAGTAGATACAGGTTTTGGATTGATCTGCCCAGAAACTAAAACACAAGTAATTACGGGTTCTGAACTGCTTTGTTCAGAAGCCATATCTTCATCGAATGTGACATTGACGCTCTCAATCACTGTCTTTGACTTCTTCAGGTAAACTTTGTATGCTGCAGACGTTTGAGAATATCCAATGAAGATGCCTTCATCAGCCTTTGGTCCGAACTTGTTCAATCTCTCTCTGTCATTTAAAACGAAATACCTGCATCCAAAAACATGGAAGTGTTTAATACTAGGTGTACGATTATTAATCAAAGCGTATGGAGTTTTACCGAACCGGCGATGTATTATGGATCGATTTTGCGTATAACAACCAGTCGAAATAGCTTCGGCCCATAGAAACAGAGGTAGATCGGATTGGCTTAGCATAGTACGAGCGGCCTCGACTAGCCTTCTGTTATGTCTTTCTACTACTCCGTTCTGTTCTGGCATTCTGGCAGCAAAGAATTGATGTGTTATCCCGACCGATTCGAGATAATCTTCTATAGTTTTGTTCTTAAACTCTGTGCCGTTGTCCGTTCTAAGAAGCGTGACTTGCTTTTGTAAATTCACTTGGGTTGTCTTTAGAAAAGTGATGATGACTTCGGGCGTCTCATCTTTTGTCCTCAGAAATTTAACCCATGTGTATCGCGAATAATCATCCACAATAACTAGAACATATTTCTTGCCGTTTATGCTCTGCGTGCGCATAGGACCACAGAGATCCATATGTAGAAACTCCAATGAAGAACTTGTACTCGGTTTAGGCTTTGGATTGTGAGCGACTCTCTTCATCTTACCTTCCTCGCACGCTGCACAAAGATGTTCTTTGACAAATTTCAGCTCAGGAAGTCCTTTTACCAATTTGCCCGTTACCAGTTTGTTGATGTAACGAAAATTCAGGTGAGAAAGCCTTCGGTGCCATAACCAGCTTTGTTGCAGCGAGGCTTTTGACAGTAGGGAAACCTGATTGTCAGTCTGGACTTTTGACAAATTTATCGTGTAGAGGTTGGATTTTCTCGTGCGGACCAAGAGTTCCTTACCATCTTCAGTACGAACAGAACATCTCTTGGACTTAAAATTTACCTCTAGATCTTTGTCACAGAACTGGACAATGCTGAACAGGTTATGCCCTAATCCTTCAACATAGCTCACCTTCGTAATCGTCACATTGTCATGAATTACATCACCATAACCCAGAATTGGTGAGAACTGGTCGTTGCCGAATCTAACTGTCCCACAATATTTCTCTATATAATTAGATAAAATATCTTTCCGCCTGGTCCTTTTCTTTGTTGCAACTAGAATCCAAGTACCACATATGACGGGTCTGCACATCAGAAATCAGGGAACAATAGATTTAGGTACCCATTTAGATTTGGGTCCTACAGTGTCAACACAAGATTTTGGCACCTGTGAATCCAAGATCTATGAATCTTTAGAGAGAGAAAGTAGAGAGAGAGTAATAATGGAGCGCAAAGTAGAAATCATATTAATGTGTGCGTGTGTTTCTTACACCAAACCAAGACCAAAGGGACTTAAATACCCTTGGTCAGATACAACACAGTATGACTCAAAACACAGTATTTGACCAAGCCCTATAAATACAATGATTACTATAAAATCAGACCTAACAATCTCCCCTTAGTAATCATTGGCGCTTTGGTCTTCAAAAAAAAACATCTTCTATAACAACACGGACCAACAAAGCGACTTTGTGAAGCTTTCTGACTTTTAAGAAAAAAAAATTCATCTCAGCATCTGTCAGATTGAAATTGTCTTTGCTACTTGATCTCTATACGATACACCTCTTTTGAATGATCTTGAATGAACTGTGGTGTTCGGAGCAGAAACAACAAAAGAATTTATATGACTGAGAGAATAGAATCTTTGAGCGAATCTTGATCAGCAGATAAACTTTTGAGCTCTTTGTCTCTTTAACTTCTCCTTGAATTCTCCCCCTCATGATCTTGATGATCGTGATCAACTTGGTCATGCAAATGTTGGAGACGAGACAGCGTAAGATCTGCAAAAACAAAGAAACAGAGAAAACAGGGAGGTTTGCGCTTCATGATGGTTGCGCAAACCAAGGTTTGCGTTTCATGAAGGGTGCGCAAAGCAAAGTTTGCGTTTCATGAAGGGGACGCAAAGCAAGGTTTGCATTTCATGAAGGAGACGCAAAGCAAGGTTTGCGATTCATGAAGGATGCGCAAACCGAAGTTTGCGTGTCATGTTGTAAGCGCAAAGCTGACTTAGACAAAGTTTACCTTTTGAAACCCTTTGACTCCCCCTACACGAATGCACTAGATATGACAATTCAAATTAGCATTCATGTAAAGAAAATCAGACACTCCCCCTCAAAAACAGATATAATATTTGAAAAACATTCTCTTTGTTCACTCCCCCTTGAATAATGCATAAACCCATTAAAATATATTTATGAGAACACAATGATCAAAAATTAATGCAGAAAGAAAAATATACTGAATGTAAATTTTGAAACCACTAAACATATAAAATTTTAAACACTAAACAAATTAAATTCTACAGAGTAAAATTTTACAAATTTTTCAATCATTTGAAATCAAACATATGTTGTAGGATACAAGAACAAGTTTCATTGCATATCAATTTAAGACATGCTCAGTTTCAAAAACTTCCAGTAATTTATTCAGTGTGCTCACATGCGAATCTTCGATTAGCTTCCAGAAAATGAAATTCTAAAAATATTATAGAGAACTTTGCATGTACTCACACTAATCCATCAAGAATTAAGATATTCATAAATTTATAGATTTATCGCAACTCAAACATATCACCAAGTATCATGAGATGTGTGCTCATTGGCATCTTTTAGCATTGTGCACATTGGCATCTTAACATGAGTGTGCTTTTTGGCATCTTTTAAGCTAGTGGACTTTGGCATCTTTTTAATCAAAAAGTTTATTAAGTAAAGAACATGTCGTAAACGTAACTTTCTATCTGACCCTATTGCAGGATTTGGGTCAGCCGCTTCCAGACCAGTTGGCCTTAGGGGACTAGGTGTCAAGAACCCCTTGGAACTTACTTTCCCGGATCAGAAAGGCTACATCGACATATCCTAAACCCATTCATACCAGTAGAACATGACTTTCGATCTGATTCTATTGAAGGATTTGGGTTCGATCACTCCCAGACCAAATGACCTTAGGGGACCAGATGACGAGCATCCCACGGAACTTACTTTCCCAAACCAGAAACGTCACAGGTACAAACTTTTAAACTTAAAGATTTATGTATTTTAAGAAATTATAATTCATCTCAATCACTCAGGTCAACATCTAAGTGCTTAGCCTATATTTTCATTCCGATCTATAATTCTGATTATTTAGGTAGTCTAAGCAAAGTAAACTATAAAAATTCCGAATCACACAACTTTAAAGCAGTAATAAAAGTTTCAAACATGTTGCTGACTTTTCGACTTTTGTAAGACTTGAAATTTGACCATATAAAAACTTTAATATAAACAAAAGAACTTGAAAATTTATCCTAGACACATATTTTATTCAAAAGAAAGAAAAAATGTAAAACTTTACTTTATAGAATAAAATTTGTAAAGATTTAAACTTTTAATAAATATTTAGTTGGAACAAAATAAAGTTCAACTATTTCATCTTTTACATTGAAGAAAATAAATTTGTGTCTCATATTAAAAGAAAATTTTGGGTAATACAAATTCATGAGATAGATAAACAAGCTCAGATTCTTGAAACATTGAGAAAAACTGGAATATCATCATTATCAGAGATAAATGCAGCGGAATTAAAATTGATGTACTCACAATATCTCATTTAGTCAGAAGCTTAATCATTGAAGAACGAGTTCTAAACTGTTGTGTTTAGAAGTCGATGTCTATGAAGTGCGGGTCCTGAGCTGAATTACTCAGAAGCCTAAATTCTATTACTCCCCCTTAACAAGTGATGCCTACAACTTTGAATCAGATATAGATTTGGGTACCCACTTAAATTTGGGACCATGTTTGTTAGTTGCAGTTCTTATGGGGAAACAATAAGCAGATTTGATATGAGAAGTGTAAGGAATATCATCAGAATAATAAGCACAATCATCAGAAGAAAAAGCATAATCATCTGAACTAGAATCAGAAGACGAATATGAGACATTTTTGGAAATTTGGATCATTTGCTTAACAGAGTATTTTGAAACTTTATTACGAATAGCAAATGAATCACTTTTATAATATTTGTCTACATATACATATCCATCAAACATAGAATCAGTAGATTTCAGCTTCGCTTTCCAGATCTGCTTCTTTGACTTGCTCACAGTCCTATCTGAAAGAATAGAATCGGAAGAATTAGAATTGTCAGAAATAACTTTATCTCGTTTCTTCGAATTCTTTGACCTTCTTCTTTTACGCTTAGGTTTATAATATTGATCATTGAGCGTAAAAGAATTATCAAGAATTTTAGACGAAATATTTAAATCAGAAGAAATAAATTTATCCAAGCAACCAATCTGATCAACTAATAAATCTGAATGAGCCTCGGAGTCTGAAGAATTTTGAGAAAATATTTTAAAATTTGAAACTTTCTTTTTATTTTTCTTAAAATCAGAAGATAGGCTAGAAATAGAATCTGATTTTTGAGAAAATAAATTTTCTTCAATACTAGAATTCATAAAAGAAAGAATAATGTCAGATTCAATTTCTTTTAAAATATTTTGATCTTCTATCTTATCTTCAAGATCAATGATTTTTCCTTCTAAAACTAACGGAGGAGTATATTTCTTCGAATCATAAATGAGTGGAGGAATATTTTCCTTATCAGAATCAGAAGCATAAGAAGGAATAAAATCATCAGACATTGAAGATTTGATAGGAGATATATCATTTTAAAATCTTCTACCTCTTCTTGATTTTTCAGAAAAATATTTTGCATTTTCACTTGTGTAAACAAAAGGAATTTCGTTTTTCTTATTATTAATCCTTTTCTCATTTTCAATGTCTAAAATTTGCTTTTCACTAGTCCAAAAGAATTTAAATTGAGGACCGTAGTGTGCAAGAGTTAGATAGTCGTATTTTTTTATAAAGTGGGAACTTCGTCTATCACTTTGTTTAAACAATGAGGATTGTCAAAACCAAGTCCCCATCTTTGTTTTAAAGCCTCTTCACTCTTCGGTTTGTTCATAAAAATTGTTTGTTCAGATTGGTCTCTTAGATAAAGTTTTTCTTCTAACTTAATTATTTTATCTAAACATTCATCTTTTAAATTAGTCATAGCCGTCAAAGATTCAAGATAAGTCTTATTTGAATTTTCCAAATCATCCAATTTCTTTTGAAAGATGTCTTTTGTATTTTCTAAAATAGATTTTTCATCATTCAAAGAAATTTTCAGTTTGTCAATCAAATCTGACTTTTCAGAATTTAAATTCTTTTCAGATAAAAACTTAGAGCGAAAATCAGACAAAGCATTAATTATGATATTCATCTGAGAGGTAATGAAATTAAAATCAAATTCAGAATATACCTCATCCTCATCAGTTTCAGAATCGTCTGACTGATCATCACCGATTAAGCACATCTGAGCGATCTCGACTTTTGAAGCTTCATCATCGGAATAATCCAGCCAGAATTCTTCCTCAGCCAGCAAAGCAGTTCCATTCTCTCTTTTCTCGGCCAGTTCCATTTTCTTTCTGTAGTATGCCGAATCTCTGACCACCTTTGCTCTACACTCCTTTGACATGTGACCCGACTTTCCGCAATTGTAGCAAGTAACAGTCTTTGTCTCAGGCACTTTGACTTTAGAACGGGAAGTGGAACGAGAAGAGTTGGAACTCGATCGGGGTTGGAACTTTTTCTGATAGTGTTGGGAGAGAAGGATCATCGCTTTCTGTAAAGCCTCACCATCGTCATCAGTTGACCCGTTGTAAGCGTTTTCAGACAACGCGTGTTCAGCCAATTGCTTCGTGAGGAGTGCAATTGGGTCAACTGTCTTCTTGTTCTTTTTGTCCAATTTGGCATTCTTTTCAAGCACCAAGCTCTCATCAGTCATCAGAATCTCGAATAGTTCCTGAATCTGCATTGTGGAAATCCGAACATCATTCCTCAGTCTGTGACATGATTTGTTCCATTCAGGCTGAAGAGCATTAAGAAATTTCAGATTCATCTCAAGCTCTGTCTTGTTTACATTTATCTTTCGCAGATCATTCAGCACTGCACATAATCAGTCGAAAACACTCTTTATAGTCTCATTTTCTTTGGCGTTGAACTCCTCAAAGTTGTTCATGAACCGAGTATGTCGAAGCTGAGTTGATACTGAAGAACCAAGCATGATCTTTTCCAATTGTGCACACAACATATTTGGATAATCCTTACAATGATCAACCCGGTTGTAGACAGAATTTGGTAAAGCTAGCATCAAATTAGCTTTCAACTCTCGATCAGCTTTCATTCGTGAAGCCTCTTCAGATGTTAGAGGAGTCTCTTTATTAGGATTTACGAAAGGTCCTTCAGTTAGAGACTTCATCATGTTCTCTCCATTAGCTTGACTCTCGATGAAGTTCAGAAATCGATCTTGCCATTGAGTGAATTCGTTTTCGTCAACTAGGACCAGAGGACGAGTTTCTGTGCCCAATGACATCATGAGGTCACTCGTGTAGAACTTAGCTTGAAAACCAAACTTTGAAGAATCCATAGGTAACAATTTTTTTTTTCCCAGACTCAAACAAAGGTTTTTTTTTTAACTAAGTCTGGAACTAGCGCAATGTAGAACTTTGCATGTCAGGAAGAGAACGCAAACAAGAGCTTTGCGTGTGAAGACTGAAATGCAAACAGGATTTTGCGTGTGAAAGAACACAAAGTTAGCTTTGCGTATGCCTAAGGATGCGCGAAAACGAAGTTTGCGTGTCAAGTTGGAAGCGCAAACCAAGGTTTGCGGATGAAGAGGGAAACGCAAAGTAAACTTTGCGGGTTGAACTTGAAACGCGAACTTGGCTTTTTCGGAAGGAACTTGATACGGAAACTGAGACTTTGCGTATGAGGCTTGAAGCAAAAACCTGAAAAACAAGATCAAGATTAGTAGAACACGCGCAAACGATGATGAATGTAGCGCAAAGTGGAAGAACATGCACAAACCGAAGACAAAACTCAAAAACTTCTAAAAAATCAATTTCAACACTGAATTTGATGAAATTTCCTTTTACAACTAAGATCGAAAACACTTTTTCAACACATTTCAAACAAAAATTTCAATTAAAATCAACTAATAAACAAAATCTTCGATGAAACAGTACGTGAACTCGTTTTTCCAGAAAATTTCAATTTCACAAAATCGGTGATCTAAATCAGTTTTTCTTGTAAAACAACCTGAACCAAAAGAGATCGATTATCAAAAACGTGTCTAATGAAATCAAAATCAAACAAAATTGATCACAAACACATCCAAATTTTATGAGAAATCAAGAAAACGAGATTTTCTTGAAAAATTCAAGAAAATCGATCAAATTTTCGATTTCAATCACAAATTCAGATTAGAAAATGCAATCTCTCAATTCTCTCAAGATTCAAACAGGCTCTGATACCAATTGTGAATCCAAGATCTATGAATCTTTAGAGAGAGAAAGTAGAGAGAGAGTAATAATGGAGCGCAAAGTAGAAATCAGATTAATGTGTGCGTGTGTTTCTTACACCAAACCAAGACCAAAGGGACTTAAATACCCTTGGTCAGATACAACACAGTATGACTCAAAAACACAGTATTTGATCAAGCCCTATAAATACAATGATTACTATAAAATCAGACCTAACAGCACCCATTTAAATTTGGGCCCACTTTTCTTTTGAAAACCATTCGAAGCATTAGAAAGATAAGAACATACATGATATGTGCCATACCAAACATCAGAATATTGTCGAGACGTATAATCATTTCTTTTATAATTAGAAGATTTTCTAGCAGGCGGAGATAATTGTAACAATTGCTTTATTGAATATTTCTTCTAAGAAGATACAAGTTTTTGTTTAGTGAAAGCAATATTCTCAACTATATCAGTAGTACTAGATATTCCTCTATTACATTCAAAAACAACAGAAGATGATTTTACAGTCTCTTCAAACTTCTTCTTCGGTAGCCATGTTGATTTAACTCCAGTCTTTTTCTTTTTCACATCTGAAACTGTTGAAACTTTAGAATTAGTACTGTGAGTTTTAAAAGATTGCTTCTTCTTTGGATTACCAGTGGTGTTCTGTTTCTGTGAATGCTTAGATTTCTTCTTTTTACCTTTAGCATTCTTAGAATTCACAGAAACTGGTTTATCAACTTTCGTTGATGTTTCACCGTTTTCATACATACTTGGTAATCCAAAAGAGTTTATAACATACTGTGAATGATCAGGAAGATTAGCATTAAAATCAAATTGACCAACATAGTCATCTAATTCACCTTCAGAGTTTAAAAAATAAAACTCTTCATCAAATAGATTAGAAATATCATCAGATTTTGAAGCTTTAGAAGATTTAGAAAAATCAGAATTTTTAAACACAGTGAAAAACACATTTTGTTCTAAATCCATCAAAAATCTTTCTTCGAATAGAGTATTCTCGAGTTCAGAAATTTTACTTTCCAACACGAGAGGAGGTACATAAAACTTTCTTTCGATAGGTTTTGCCTCCAACTCTTTTGAAGAATAACTCTCAAAATAGTCATTAAAAAGAAATTTTGATTTATGATAACTATAACTATAATTCAACTTCTCATAACGAAATGGAAGTTGCATTTTAGTTGTGTTCTTCCGTTTCTCTTTTTCCTTAGCTTCATCCTCGTCAGACAGTTTGGTGCACTTAACTTTGAGTTCGGGGTATTGTGGTTCCAGTTTTAAAAATCCGAAATCATAAAGCGCAGGCACTTTTGAAATACCCTTTTTGAGATAGTGTGGGTTCTCGTAACCAAGTCCCCAACACTCACTACTCTCTTTAGGGTTGTTCAGATGAATAGTGTGTTCAGTTTGACCTAAGCTGTAAAGCTTTTCTTGCAAAACATTCACCTTGTCAGTTAAAGATTTATTATCTTTTGAAATTGATGAACACTTTTTAGCAATCTCTTTTGATTCAAATTGACACAGTTTATATTTTGAAGTAGTTTCAGCTAACTCAGTGTGAAGTATAGTCTTTTCTTTAGCACTAGTATCAATATTTTTATGTAAAGCTTCAATTAATACGTTCTTCTCAGCAAGATCCTTGCTAAGTTTCTGTATTAATTGATTGTTTTCTTTCATGATACCTTTTTCGCGTTCATGTTTAGACTTTACTTCCTGGAGTTCAACCATCATAGCTTGCATAGCATTTAAAAATTCTGACTCAGTCATATCACATACCTCTTCATTATCCTCTTCATCAGATTCAGCTTCAGCTTCCATCTCTGTCTTACCCATGAAGCATAGATGAGCTTTCTCTTCTTTCTCTTCCTCTTCATCTGATTGGTCAATCCAGAATTCATCTTCAGCCATAAGTGCCTTGCCAGCCTCTTGTTGCTTGACCAAGAGCATCTTATGCTTGTAGTACTCGGAATTTCGGACTTTGGGCTTCCGGCAGTCCTTAGCAAAGTGTCCAAGTTTGCCACAGTTGTAGCACTTTATAGGTTCTGGCTCTTTCTTCTCTTTAACTCTGTACTTCTTCTCATCAGACCTCTTTTCCTCTATTCTCTTTCCTTCAATTCTCTCCTTGTGTTCATAATTTCTGGACCCAGAAGAGTATCTCTGACTGTTTGAGCTAGGATTTTTGTAGAACTTTTTTCTGAAAGGCTTTAGTCAGCATCAACATAGCCTTCTTTAAATTCTCACAATCGTCAGAATCAGAATTATCTTCACTCTCCGCCTCCTCTGACTCAGAAACTATGACTTTCTTCTTTTTCTTGAGGCTTATAGACTTCTTCTTGACAACCAAGAAATCGGATCAGCAACTGTCTTCTCCGCCTTTTTCTTTTCCTCTTTGATCTCATCCACCTCTTCTTCGTTCTGCCTGAGAGTCTTATATACCTCTTGGAGTGGTATTTCATTCAAGTCCTTCATTTGCTTCATCTGCCTGGTAAATACTTTCCATTCAGGCTGCAAAATACTGAGGAACTTGACATTGAGCTCAATCTGTGATTTTCTGACCTTGTTCTTGCTTAGTTCATTCAGCAAGGTCACAAATCTGTCATATGTTGCCTCGAGAGATTCTACTTCTTTGGCTTTGAACTCCTCGTAGTTATTGAGGCAGTTAGAGACCTTGAGTTGGTTGCCAATCTTTGATCCTAGCGTCATTTTCTCTAACTGATCCCACATTTCCTTACCCGTAGCATTGTAGCTATCAAGCTTGACATATATCTCATTTGGGATGGATTGAAGAATAAATGACTTCGCCAGTTTATCAGCTTTTACTCTGTTTCTCTGCTCTTAAGTGTATTCCTCTGGTGGTAATGGGTACTATCTCTCTTCCTCTTGTCCAGGTACTCCTACAATATGAGTCTTTATTGGAAGTTTCATGACACCTTCCTTCAAAGATTTCTTAATATATTCTCCCAAATCATATCTTTCTATGAAGTCCATGAACTGGTCTTTCCATTGCTCGTACTCTCCCTTGAAGATTACTGGTGGCTTTACATCGGTTCCAATCGCGAGAGCTTCCCTTGATGACATCTTGATTCAATTATACTCAATAAGAACTTGACAAACAATCGTTAGTCCAATAGAAATCAAGTAAATCAGAAAAACTTAGAAAGAAAACCAGAAATGAAATTTCTAAAATTCTCCAAGTATGGAATTCGCAGGTTGCACATAAATACAAGGAATTCGCAAAACACTGAAATACACACAGAATTCACACACAGAATTCGTAAGCAATAAGAATTCGTATGAAGAACTTTTCGCAGAAAACCCTTATACGAATTCTGAACTTTGAAAAAATTTGAAAAACAAGAATTCGTAAGATACTCTTTTGCAAATTCTAAGAAATTCGCATATGAGACTTATGCGAATTCTATTCTTATTAAAACTTTGGCAACACTTTTCGCAAAAAGACACCTGCGAATTCTGAGTTTTCGTAAACTAGAGATCTGCGAATTCTGTCCTTGAAGTTTTTCTAATAACACTTTTCGTACACAATATCTGCGAATCCTTAGCTTTTCTCAAAACACACAACTGCGAATTCTATGAAATTCGTAGATCACACGTATGCGAATCTTGTACAATTCGCAAGAAACTTCTCTGCGAATTCTATACTTGAAAAACTTTCAGAATCAAATATATGCGAAAACTAATATAAATTTGCGAATTCTTCAATCAATCTGCGAATTCTACTGAATCTGCAAGTTCTTCATATAATCTTGCGAGTTCTTGGGAATATTTGCGAGTTCTTCAAATCTGGATGAACAACACCACTGAAATCCTCAAAAACCTATCTATAATCTGAATTTTGACCTGAGACTTTGACAATTCGATCTCTAACACACATAGAATCGAAATCTATCAAAGAAATTCAACTAGCAACATTCAAGAATACAACTTCGATCCAATACAGTGCGATAAAACTCGTGAACTCGAAATACGTACAAATCATCATATTGTCCAAAAGTATAGTGCAATCATAAATCAAATCTATACAAACTCAATCTAATACTCAATTCGAACACAAAACAAACAATTACAACTCGAATTACCAACACAAACTCAAAAATTGAATCTGAACTAGATGAAACAGTGCCAAACTCATATTTTCTTGATTTCAATCAGATCTGCTCTGATACCAATTAATAATCCCAGTTTTTATGTCAAATTCTTATCTAAATCAATCACACAAACAAGATATACAATGTACTTGTTTTAATTCAACTTCAAGATTAGATTACAAATTCACAAACTACTTTCTCTCTCTTCAAGTCTCTTTCTCTCTCTATCTATGCGAATACAATCTCAGTTCTGAATGTTACAAGTTATTCTACACCACTAGCTACAAGTCTATAAAACAAAACCAAAATACACACGCGTACAAAAACACAAACAACAAGACTTTGACTTTGAGTTTGTTACATTTGACTTTGACTTTACTTGAGAGTTGACTTTTGAGCTTTGACTTACTTTGACTTCCAGCTTCAATGATTATGATCTTGTATCCAACAAATCTGTGCACTAACAAGGTGAGTTATGTTGAAGGCCTAGGACAAAACTATTCAGCATTGGTCAGTTTTGCGACAAAGATTTAGAGGTGAATTTCAAAGACCAGAGATGTTGTGTACGAACTGAAGATGGAAAAGAACTACTGGTTGGAACTCTTGAAAGTCAAATCTCTTCACAATCAGCCTGTCCAATGTCAAGCCGGATAATGTTGTGTGTCTACTTTCTAAAGCCTCTATGCAACAAAGTTGGTTATGGAATAGATGGATGTCTCACCATAATTTTAGATACATCAACAAGTTGGTGCAAGGAAATTTGGTCAAAGGATTACCTGAGCTCAAATACGAGAAAGAACATCTATGTAATGAGTGTGAGAAAGGCAAGATGAAAAGATTTTTTCACAAGCCTAAGCCTGAACAGAGTACAAGTGGTCCATTGGAGTTATTGCACATGGATCTTTGTGGTCCAATGTGTACTCAAAGCATCAATGGCAAGAAATATGTCTTGGTGATAGTGGATGATTACTCGCGATATACTTGGGTCAAATTCTTAAGGTCAAAGGACGAGACTTCAGAGATCATCATCTCATTCCTAAAGAGTGTCCAAGTGAACATGCAACGAACAGTGAAGCTGATTAGAACAGATAATGGCACATAATTCAAGAACAAAATTGTTGAAGATTATCTTGAATCAGTCGGGATAACACATCAATTTTCTGCTACCAGAACGCCTGAACATAATGGGGTAGTGGAACGGAGAAACAAAACTCTAGTTGAGGTTGCTCGCACTATGCTTAGTCAATCTGACTTACCTCTATTTATATAGGCTGAGGCTGTTTCGACTGCATGTGATACACAAAACTGATCAATCATTCATCGTCGCTTCGGTAAAACGCCATATGCTTTAATAAATAACAGAACACCAAGCATTAAACATTTTCATATTTTTGGATGCAGGTGTTATGTGCTGAACGACAAGGAGAACTTGAACAAGTTCAGTCCAAAAGCTGAAGAAGGGATTTTCATTGGCTATTCTCAGACATCAGCATCATATAGGGTTTATCTAAAGAAATCAAAGATCCTGGTGGAGAGCGTTAATGTTACATTCGATGAAGCTATGGAAATGGCTTCTGAACAAAACAATTTAGAACTCGTGATTACAGGAGTATTAGCTTCTGGAAAAACCAGTCTAGGACCTGGTTCTAAAGTTCCTAATTCTGATAAACTTCTACGTCTACTTCTCATTTAACAGAATTAGATTTACTATTTAAACATTTCTATGATGTGTTTTCTCGGTACTAAAGTGACTAAACCTGTTGTGATTGACACTTCTGAAGAGTCAAGTGACAATCAACCAATCACTTCAGAAGTATCAACTGAATCAGTTCCCCCAATTCAGATAGAAACTCAAGTTCAACTATCCACTCAATCAGTTGAAGATGCAAAGAATGTTGAACATCCAGAAGTTACACATTAAGTTGGGTGTACATAATTGCCTATTCAATAGACAACAAGTGTTCCACCAACTGAAACCTTTGCACCTGTTACTTCAACTGAACCCCAAGAAGATGAAGGATTCTTAGATGATCAACATGATCAGTCTACTTATAATCTACTCCTTCACATTAACAAGTGGACCAAAGAGCACCCTGTACATCAAGTTATCGGAGATCCTTCGAAACCGGTACAAACTAGGTCTACTATAGCAAACAAGTGCATGTACGATTCCTTCTTGAGCAAGATAGAGCTTACTTGCGTATCAGAAGCTCTTAAAGATACAGATTGGATTGTAGCCATGCAAGAAGAACTTAATCAGCTCGAGGAACTGAAAGTTTGGAGATACGTACCACATCCAGAAAGAAAGACAATTGTTGGTACTAAATGGATGTTTAAAAACAAGAAATATGAAGATGGTATCGTAACTCGTAATAAAGCTCGACTTGTAGCAAAAGGATATCGGCAAGAGGAAGGCATTGATTATGATGAAACGTATGCACCAGTTGCACGCATTGAGACAATCAGAATGTTTCTCGCCTATGTTGCATATAAGAACTTCACCGTTTATCAGAATGATGTGAAAACAGCCTTTCTGAACGACATTCTAAAAGAAGTTTACGTTTCACAACCTGAAGGGTTCATCAATGAGGAAAATCCAGATCATGTCTATATACTTGACAAGGCCATTTATTGATTAAAACAAGCCCCTCGAACTTGGTATGAAGTACTTTCAAAGTTCTTAGTCATGTCCGGGTTTTCCAAAGGTAAAATCGTTACTACTCTTTTCATCAAAAAAGAGAAAGGAGATATTATTCTCATACAGATTTATGTTGATGACATAATTTTTGGTTCGACAAACCCTAAGTACTGTAAGAATTTTTCTGCTCTAATGGTGTCACGTTTTCAAATATATATGAGAGAGATGAATTTCTTTCTCGGATTACAAGTTAGACAATTTTCAACGAGGATTTTTATTAACCAAACGAAGTACATTTATGATAATTTGAGAAAATTTAAAATGAAAAATTGTACTCCTATAGCTACCCCGATGGCACCTAGAACTAAGATCGGATCTGAATGGAAAAGTTGTTGATCTTAGAACCTATAGAGGCATGATTGGTTCTGTTAGAACATAAATATGTTCTATTTAGAAGTTTAGTAAAGTAATCTACATATTGTGTATTGGGCCTTGTATTGGGTTTGGGCTTAAAATGTATACAAGGGCTTGGGCGTATAAATAGAAATCTTGTAGTAAGTTTTAGGTTAACTTTCATTTGTAAGAAATCCTTCATTTGCAGAAATGTAGACATACGGCTGCTCTTCTCTAGTAGTTGTAGTTTTCCTTTTCTGCATTCAATAAACTACAGATTTCTTCCATTTGATTCCTTGTTATCTTTATCATTCAATACCAATCATGATCTCAATGGATCAACAATTGGTATCAGAGCTTAACAGAGAAATTTTTCTTTGCACGATCGAGATCTGATTGGTTTTGAATAGAACAGTCGCTGTTGAAAAAAAAATTCGATTTCTGGAATTGTTGCTTGATTGATTGTTATTTGTTGTCAAATTGATTTAGAGGTTACTATAGATCATTATTGAATCAATTACTTGTATCAATTTCATTCCAGAGAGTCGAATCTGTCGATTTTGAGTATTTTTTGTTATAAAAACATCTATCACTGTGGTATGATCGATTTGGGCTATAAAGTCGAAATTAGACAAGATGATCAACTACAAATGCACTCCAAAGTTGTTTTCGAACCTGCATTCAAAAGTTCAACTCAAGATTCGATGTTTTGAAGGTTTTATTGAAGAAAGTTGAAAAATCATTCGAGATCCAAAAGAATTCGCAAGATTCAAAGGAAGAACTCGCAGATGTGTGATAGAATTCGCAGAATGAAAGTTGTTTGAAGGATTCGCAGAAAGAAGAATTTTTGAAGAATTCGCAAGCTTCAGAATTCGCATGGAACATTTATTGGACACAACAAAATTATTACAAGTGTGGATTTTGCATGTAGTCATGTTGCAAATTGTGAGGAATTCGCAGACTACTGTGCACAAGTTGTGTGTGAGTTCTTAGGAATTCGCAGGCCACCTGATACGAAATGTGAAGATTTCGTAGGCTATGTCTATGCGAAAAGTGGCTTCCAAATATGAAAAATGTTCTAACTCAAGGATTCACAAGATAGAGTGTTGCGAAAAGTAGAGGTTTCGCAGATAAGAGTGTTGCGAAAGTTAAGAACTCGCAAGCATGTGTGATGCGAATTCTCAGGATTCGTAGGTATGAAATATGCGAAAGGCGAGGAATTCGCAGATAGGCCCTTGCGAAAAGTAAGGATTCGCAATGCAAGCCTATGCGAATTGTGGTTTAGGCTTAGTCCATCTTGCGAATTATGCTTCATTATGAATAGTGATCTGCGAATTGATGGTGTTTTGCGAAAAGTTTTGATCTTTTTTAGAATTCTGATTGTTCTGAACCCAGTTTGATACAAGTTTGCCCTGTTCCTGAGCTTTATACGCGTAATGCATATGTGACATCACTCCTATCAGATGTTGGTCACATATCATTAGCAACTAATCTATTCTTACACGATTGCTCATGCCTTTCAAGATTTTCAGATTTTGGATTTTCAGATTTGGTCTCTGCTTGGATTGAGTTAGCTGCCTGAGAATCTGCAATCATCAGTCTGGAAAGCTTCTTTTGTGATTAGACCGTTGAGAGCACTTTATCATTCTTCTGACTTGATCACTCAGTAGTGTGAGCGACTGCAATCATTGTTTTGATGCTTGAGTTGTAATTTAGAATCCTGAGCGCTTATAATCATCCAGCTGCTTCGTGAAGAATTGGGTTCTGGGTTTGATTATTTAGTATTCTGGAAAGAAGTCAGAAAATGAGTATCTTCTATTAGTTCTTGAACATTTGCTTGCCTTCTAACCCTTGCCTTGTAGTGTTGCTACCGGATGCTACCGCCCGTAAGCTGATCAGATGAAATTCTTAAGATGAACTCTTATTTCAACTCGTGGTTCAAAGACAGATCAGATGTTGTACACTGAAGATGCACTTGGTTGTCATTCCATAATCCGTACATATCGTTCTTATGGGCGTTAAGGAATGTGTTGGATTTACTAGAGATAAAAGCTGTCTTTATGTACACTCGTCGTCTACATCAGATCTGGTATTTCAGTTGATACTTCAAGGATAAGAGCTACATTCTAGGGGGAGCTGAGGATGCTTTGATGTTTATGCAATGCTAAGTTTTCTAAAGAAATCAAGGGGGAGAGGAGCTGAAGCTGGAGCTGATCAGAGAATGATTACTTTACAAAACTTAGGGGGAGAATGTTAGAACATAAATATGTTCTATTTAGAAGTTTAGTAAAGTAATTTACATATTGTGTATTGGGCCTTGTATTGGGTTTGGGCTTAAAATGTATACAAGGGCTTGGGGGGTATAAATAGAAATCTTGTAGTAGGTTTTAGGTTAACCTTCATTTGTAAAAAATCCTTCATTTGCAGAAATGTAGACATACGACTGCTCTTCTCTAGTAGTTCTAGTTTTCCTTTTCTACATTCAATAAACTACAGATTTCTACCCTTTGATTCCTTTTTATTCTTTATAATCAATCCAATCATCATATCAATGGACCCAACAGGTTCATTGATGTACTTAACGGCTAGTCGTCCTGATATTATGTTCTTGACTTGTCTATGTGCGAGATATCAGGCGAAGCCCAGAGAGTTACATCTTTCTGTTGTCAAAAAATATTTTAGATATATGAAGGGAACCACAAATCTTGATTTGTGGTATCCTAAAGATACAGGATTCGAACTTACCACATATTTAGATGTTGATCATGCAGGTTGCATGTTAGACAGGAAGAGTACTTTGTGATATATACAATTCTTGGGAGATAAGCTCGTGAGTTGGGCTTCAAAGAAACAACTGTGCGTATGTACTTCAACAGCCGAAGCAGAATATGTAGCTGCGGCTAGCTGCTGTTCTCAGGTGCTGCGGATGCGGACACAACTCCGAGATTATGGCTTCCATTACAACAAATTCCAATTTACTACAAGTCCAAGAGCGTTATTGCTATTTCTGCAAACCCTGTCCAACATACAAAAACGAAGCACATAGACGTGTGTTATCACTTTATCAAAGATAATGTAGAAAAATGTATGATTGAACTTTACTTTGTAAACGTGGATTATTAGTTTGTTGATCTATTCACCAAGCCATTAGACGAAAAGAGGTTTAATTTTCTCATTTCGAAATTCGGCATGCTGAATCTCAAAACATAATCCGTCTTTAGCTCGTACAGTTTGATTTATAATTTTCTTCATGTCTTTATTTTTAATCTAACTGGTATCTGCACTGAAGGTTTGCTCATGATTTTAGGGGGAGTGAGTTACAATATTAGATGATCTATTTTCGAGGGGGAGTTAGAGAAATTTAATATGATTTGTACTGACAAAATTTTCTGATACATATTTTCAGGGGGAGTAAGAATAATGACTTCTGATTAATTTAGATCAGAATTCGTTCTTAAATGTTTTACTTTTACTGTTTTACTTTCAATAAGACTTTGTTACTTTGATGATATTTTTGCTTTTATGCAGATTTTGAGGTGGAGCTTACACGATTATATTCACTTAATCATGACTTGAAGGGAAATTTGAGGTTTGTATATTCTCTAACCTTAACTTCTGTATGTTTGAAAGATGGACGACTTTCAAACATGAAAACATGTTTGTAAACATTCAAACCACTTCTTATTCTTAAACAGATTTCATGAATTTAGAAATGTGATTTTAAATGTTTTCATAAATGAGTGTTACTGATTTACTAACCGTGTGTTTCCAAAGATTAATACTTGGTGTATTATTTTTCCATATACTGTCAAGTATTCATACACACTGGTTCATTCTTTCTTATTGATATTTGTTATTACCATGTCTCAAATTGAAACAATTTTTGATGGTAATACACCCCGTTTGCATTTTATTGTTTGTTGAGCATCATATCCATTCAAACATAAGCGATTCTTTCAAATTTGTTTATATTTTTTTTTCATTTAGACAAATTCCAATTCTTTCATGACCTAAGTTTTTCATGTTTATCATTCATATTTGATCTTTTCGACACATTGTCAGATTCTCAAACAAGTCTTTTCTATTCATTTCATTCATTCAAATATACTTGTTATGAGAAAATCTTCAAAGTTTCAAATGCTTAAATATTCATGATAATTTGTTGAGCATACATTTATCTGACATTGTGATTTATATTTCTGAGCTTTATATGTTCAAGTTAAAGTGTTGAACATCATTCTTTTAGGAAAAATTTCATGGGATCGGTGTGAGGGCTTCAAAGACTTCTATGGATTCACGTTAACCAGTTTTTCCAACCCAAGAAGTTATCCTGAGTGATCGAGAGGCGAGGGATCCAACATCAAAGAGTGGGTGAGGAAGTTCATACGGTTGAACAACCTCAGTGCGATGAGCGGAAAAATGGAAAAGAGAGTTTGGTTAGAAGTGAGCATAATGATAAAAATACAGAGGGTGTAAGAACAAAGTTAAAAGAATATCAGAACTCTGCACCAACCAATTCTGAGCCGGACAACCACATTACTGTTGTTTCACAATTCTTTCGTGAACACATTGAAACAGGCAGTGAGCCCATGCCAACTCTTCCTTAAACCCCACCAGCTACTCGTTTCTTTCTTAACAAAGAAATGTTTTAATTTTTCATGGGGATGCATCACATATGCTATCTGGTCTTCATTCGGAAGATTTGGATATTGAAAACGAAGGAAGTTTTCCCTACCTTCGCACTTCGATCATGCACATTGAGTCGTGGAAAACTTGTTGTGTCTCAACAATTTATACATTTTGAGCCTAATAAAGCACAAAATGATTAAATTATTTCATACACAAGCACGTAGACAAAAAATATTTGTTTTTCTGTCGGAACATTCATAGAATTATCTTCTGTTTTTCGATGATTGATTGGAAGACCTGGGGAGTGATCATCAATAAAACTCCTTGTATAGTACATTCGTTGTACTAAGTGGCTTCGTGCTACTTACATGCATTTTAACTGATTCATTTGTTGATTCAGGTTTACCATTCCATTCTGAATTTGAAAAGATTTGTAATCATTTATGAATTGACGGATGTTCAGAAGTTCATATGGAAAGATTAGTTGGTCAGATATTGGAAGATGGCAATTTCTTGAGAAGTTTTGATGATGTTAATGCTCACATTCATCAAAAAGGGGGAGAAGATATAAATAAATGGTCTATGGGGGAGAAGATATGATATGATTAAGAAAGTTTGTGAAAGTTCAATTTCAGAGATATGGGGAGAAAATCAAGAACGAGTTAATAGTTTTGAAGATATTTCAAGAAATTGAGAAATTTTCTTTGAAGATTCTTTGAAAGAAGAAAGTGAGCTAAAGCTGAAGATAATTTCTTTTCTGAAGACAATATCAGTTAAGAAATGGGGAGATTTTATTTTACTGAAGATGATTTGGAAGAAAAGATTATCATATACTTTGGGGGAGATTGTTGAAAAATCTGAAGACATTCCAAAGAAAGGGGAGATTATCAAAGATTTTGAAGGAAGTGTTAGAAGACTAAATTTACCCAGAGGGAGATTGTTTGACAAAGCTTTAAAGGGGGAGATTATTCTTTGTTGCTGAAATTCATTTGAAGAAAGATCTCTACAAGTTTATATAAAAGGGAAAATTATCAAACTATGTTATAAAGGGGGAGATTGTTTGTTCGTGTGAAAATTAGTTGTGAAGATGATCTTGAATCCAAAGGGGGAGATTGTTAGAGCACATTTGTTGTATTCAAGATCATAGAAGTCAAAGCCCAAGTCAAAGCCTCAAAGTCAACTGTCTATAAATGGAAAGTCAATGTCAAGCAAAGTCAAAGTCTTGTTACTAGTTAGTTTTGTTAGTTGTTTGTTCCTTGTATTAGACCTTAGTATAAATAGTTTTTCCTTTCCTTGTAATCTTTAGGCACTTTGATAGAATTACATTTTAGAGAGAGAAATATTGTTTGAGAGAGAATTCGTAATCTGTATATATAGCATAATGGCTATTTCATACTTACTAAAGCACATAGGCAATTTTCAGATTTTGATGAAACCTCAGGGACCAAAAGCGGAGTTTACTCTAATTATGAAAAAAATGATAATAATGAAATATGGTTGATAACTTTCCTTCCTAAATATATAACACAAATTTATTAAAAATTGGATAATCATTTCATCTTATTTTATCAAATTCAACTATAAAACCCATTGAAAGTTGAAGGATGTATTTGAGATAATAAGTGTTGATATATATATATATATATATATATATTGTTGGTCTTGAAAGGGTAAGGTTTGACACACAATATGTTTGTAGAAGGAGGTTGAATACAAATACAATGGATTTTCACTTGATAATTCTATATGTTTATAAAATCAAAGAATTACATATTTGTTGCAGAAGCTAGGGAGGTAAAAACATCTGGCTCGTGACAAATTTTATCACAAAGGAGAGACTGAAAGAGTAGAAGAATGTACTCTTTCAGATATAAAGAATCGAGATAGTTTCGAATGTTGATGCCAATTTTACCTAAGAAACTATCACTCAAAATTCATATGAAAATGGGTGAGTTGCAACATTGTCAAATGTCACCTTTTATAGCCACCAATGTATTAAATGTTGCTATCCAACTTTAACACGTGTCTTCATCTGATTTGCTGATCGGTCGTTGATCCAAACTATCTCAGTGATTTGATGATGACCCTTGGAAATACTTAGTGAAAATTATGTTTAACATTTGTATGTATAGTGTTTCACCATCGCGATTACATACTAAGTCTGTTCACTATCGCTGATGATTTCTAATGTATTCTGTTAAATGTAATCCCTGAAGACAAGTTTCGCGACAAAGACGTTCATCGCTGACATCGAAGACAAAACTGATGCACAAGTGACAAGTCTACTCATGATCTGATGCGGATATCAGTGAAACCAAGACAAGTCCTTAAAACACGAAGACATGTGAATAAAAGCTTCAACGATTGCTTATCTTAATTCAGACTCCCTGAAGAAAGAATCCCTCAGCGATTGATGGTAAGTTTCTTTTGTCTTATCCTTGCACAAAAAGTACAACTGTCAGAAGAGACCTACCTCTGCTGCAAATCGTACAAAAACTCTGAAGACTACACTATTCACCACTCGGCCAAAAGCATGTCGCTAAAAGTCAGAGGCATGCAACCAAACAAATAGTGACACATGTAAAGTACCCCTGCCATGCATTTAATGCATAAGGTATAAATAGAAAGGTTAAGCCTTACTTTGAAGTGTTTTCTTCTACCCCTTCTCTCTTAGTGAACCACATATAGAAACCCTTGCTTTCTATATTCTCTCAACCCCTATCTCTTGTTCTAAGTGCAAACCTCTTAGTGTTTCTTAAGTTTGTTTAGATTAGGTTTTACTTAATCTTGTTCTGCAACAAACTGTTAATTATGATTTGAGTTATCAATAAACAATTTATTAAACCATAAAAATTTGTGTTTGTATTCAACCCCCCATTCTACAAACTTGTTAAGCACCTAGGGACCTACAAGTGGTATCAGAGCGGATTGTTTAATCAATAAACAAGATCTTGCTTTACTTTCTTCCTTGCTATTCTTAAAAATGTCACTAAGCACAAGTTTAAACTATTATGATAATGGTTCACTATCTAAACCTCCTCGATTCAACAGAGACAACTTTGCTCTCTGGAAGAATCGAATGATTCTATTTCTAGAAGGTGTAGATCATACTATACCTGAATATGTTGCAAATGGACCCTATGAACCATTTGTTATCATAGCTGCAATTCCTACCATTGCAACCATTGCCGCTGTCCCCGAAAGATATGCTCCCAAAGAAATAAGACAATGGAGCGATGAGGACTAGAAGAAAGTTGGATTAGATGCAAAGGGTAAAACCATTATCTCTATGGCTTTTCCTGATGAAGCTTTCCATTCCATAATGCATATGAAAACTTCTATGAAAATGTGGTACACTATATGTGTTCAGTACAAAGGTACCACTGAAATCCAGGAAACCCGAAAGATCAACTGGTAATATAGTACACAAGTTTCATTTGTGGTAAAAATGAATCTTTTTCTGATGTTCACTAGCGCTTTAATTGCTTAATCATTGATCTAAGGACTGTTGGTAGGACCTATTCTAATTATGAGGTCCTCACTAAATTATTGGAATGTCTTCCTGAAAGCTGGGACAATTATTCAATGTGTCTCAAGCTGACCAAAGACTTAAATCACCTTTCTCTCAGTACTCCTTATGGGATTTTGCTCAACTATGTAGATCCCAGTACAGTGCGATCACGAACAATAGTAATCAATCAATGAAGAACAAAATATGCCACAACTTCTAGTCATATGATTAATATTCAATAAAGGGTTTAGGTTTACAGAGAAAATATATGATAAGCAAATGTAAACCTATTGACTAGAGTAATTATGAATGAGATCTAAACTCAGCTAAACCTAATTCCTAATATCAAACCCCTTATAAATGGGGCGTATTGGGCTAATGGGCTTTGGGCCCAATTACAAATAACTATCAAATAATAACAATATAAACCCTTATAAATGCTTTATACAACTTTCAACACACGGGACTTTCAGTCCTAAAAATCTCCCCCTAAAGTTGAATAAGCATTTTTCATCTTGAAAAACTTCAGGCTTGATCTTCTTTCCCTCTTGAATCTTTGAAGAACTTTGGTGTTGCATGTCTTCATGTCTTTCCATGCTCCCCCTTGAATAAAGCTCTTGGTCTTCATAGTTTCAACTTTGTAACCATATTCAATGTACAGTAGCCTCGACTGAACGCACTATCAAGCAGATTTAACTGTAGAAACTCAATCACATCGGATCAGCACACAAGAAAAATAATGTGAGAGTTACGTGACTTTCCACGGTGCATCTTTAGTTTAATAACAACGAATCTGTCTTTGAACCGCGAGTTGAATAGACTTTCAGCTTAAGAACTTGTAGAACCAAAATGCTCGTAGGAGGTACAAACTTGTAGCAGACACCACATGATACGGGATAGAAGAACCAATGAAATATTTCCTGCTCAGCTGCAATCTTTGAATCTAATGGCTTTTCACCCTCAGATTTAAGATTTGACTTTGAAATTGAACTTTGTAAATCTATCCCCCTTTTTGATGATTGTGAACATCATGATCATCAAAACTCTTCAATTTCAACACATTCTTTGATCTCCCCTTTATGATAATTTGACATTCTCCGCCCTTTGATCTGAGTATCCGTCAATTCATGAAATGTATATATCCGAATCTTTTCAAATTCAGATATAATAGGAATTGTAAACCTGAATCAACAAATGATACAATTAGTATGCCTGTAAGTAGCACGAAGCCACTTTGTACAATAGATGTACTTTGGAAAGGAGCTTTTATGATATTCACTCCCCCAGGGCTTCCATTCAATCATCGAAAAACCACAACGGTATTTTCTATGATTGTTATGACAAGAAAACTCATTCCTTGTGTGTATGTGCAAGTGTGGAATGATTGAAGCTACTTAGCTTTCTCAGGCTAAAAAATGTGTAAACTGTTGAGACAACAACAAATATTACACAGACTCAATGTGCATGAAAGAGGTGCGAAGGTGGGGCAACTTTCCTTCTTTTTAAATATCTAAATCTTCCGAGTGAAGGCTAGATAGCAGATATGCTGCGTCCCCAAAGAAAATGAAACATTTCTTTGTTAAGAAAGAAACGAGTGGTTGGTGGGGTAAAAACAAGAGTTAGCAGGGGCTCACTGCCTGTTTCAATGATGGTCACCAAAGAATGTGAACCAATCAGTAGATGTGGCTGCCCGGATCAGAAAGTGTTTGGTGCAGAGTTTTCATATTCTTTTAACTCTGTTCTCACACCCTCTTTCTTTTTGTCATTAGAGCTCACTTCTAACCAAACTCTCATTTACATTTTACCGCTCAACATAATGAGAAAAACTCAACCGGATGAGTTATCTCCCCCACTCTTTGATTTATGACCCCTCACCCCTCAATCACTTTAGGATAACTTCCAGGGTAGGAAACACTGGTTTACGTGAATCCATGGAAGTTCTGTTTAAGCTCACACATGAATCCCATGTAAGTCCTAAAAAGAATGGTTACTCAACAGTTTGATGCTCAACAATATTGAGTATCATACCAAATATTGACTGAGGAAGTCTATGTTGAACAACCTCCATGGTTCTCTGACCCTAAACATCCACACTTTGTCTACAAGTTGGATAAGTCTCTCTATGAGTTAAAACAAGCCCCTCGTGCTTGGTATGATACTCTCTCATCCTTTCTTATCTCTAAAAAATTTGAGCGTGGCAAAATTGATAACACTCTATTTTCCAGAAAAATAAAAGGTCATATCATTCTTGTTGAAATATATGTTAATGACAATATATTTCGTTCTACTAACACATCTCTTTGTACTTGATTCGCTGAAAGAATGAAGAAATAATATAAAATTAGTATGATGGGTGATCTAACCTACTTTCTTGGACATCAGATCAAACAATCTGATAAAGGCACGTTTATTCATCAAGGCAAGGATGTTAAAGATATGCTGAAAAAGTTTGATCTTACTCAAACTTCAGCGATGAAGACTCCTATGGCACCCCCGTTGACTTTAAACAAGGATCCCTCTGGAAAACCAGTTAATGTCACTGTCTATAGAGGAATGATAAGCTCCCTGTTACACTTTATAGCGAGCCGACCTGATATCATGTATTCTACTTATCTTTGTGCAAGATATCAATAAGAACCCAAGCGAATTTTCAGATACCTGAAGGGAACTCCAAACCTAGATCTTTGGTACCCAAGGACTCAGGGTTCGATCTAACTGCCTATTTAGATAGTGATTTTGCATGATGCAAACTTGATAGAAAAAGCACCACTGGAGGATGTCAACTCCTAGGTGGAAAGCTGGTAAGTTGGACAAGCAAAAAGCAAAACTCAATGTCTACTTCCACAGTTGAAGCTGAGTACGTAGCTGCTGGAAGTTGTTGTGCTCAGGTCTTATGGATGAGAAATCATCTATTAGACTATGACCTTCAGCTCTCCAAAATTCCAATCTATTGCAACAGCACTAGTACAGTCGCCATAGCAAACAATCCAGTGCTACACTCAAAGACAAAACACATCGAAATCAGATATCATTTTATCAGAGATCATGTGATGAATGGTGACATAGAGCTTCATTTTATTCCAACCGACTATCAGCTAGCTAATCGCTTCACCAAACCTCTTGATGAGACAAGATTCAACTTTCTCATCAGCGAGCTTGGAATGCTGAACCTTGAAGATTGACTCTTCAACGTTCATGCATTAAGTCGGTAATAAATTCTATATTGTTCATTTCATAATCCCTGACCAAAATTATTCTGATACTCAGGTATGACTTCTCATTTCACCTCACTGACTCTTTTTCAGCGAGAAGTTTTTCAAAATCACAAAACTTAATCACTTACTTTCTTTAAGTGGTTAAAAGCTTTTTGAAAATACAACTTATCACTGGTATTTGTCATCAGTGATTCTTCAAAAATAAAAGTTATCCCTGAATTTCTATCAGAGGTACTCTTAAAAAAAATTGAAAAGACACTTTTTAGTGTGACGTCATTTGTACGACAGCCCATGGCACGCATTTCTTCTGACACGTTCGTCCGTTGCACTTCTTGACTAATCAAATTCAAGGAACGTGTCCGTGTCATGATGGGCACTTTTTCCCACTCAACATTCTTTCTCTCTCCTCACTCTCTCATATATAAACCTCTCACAATCATAATTTTACCTTTTACGCGCACATAATTCTCTAAAAGGCAAAACTACTTTCGACATTCAAGAAATCTAAGAAGTCCAAGAACCTAAGCTTAATCCTTCAAAACTTCAGCAAACAGGTTCATTTTCTTCCTTAATTCTTCTTAAAAACCTTTATTTGATCTTTAAAACTTCTTCTTATTGATCAAAAACGTTTTTTCATTCTAAATCGTCTTCTTCATGATTTTCAATCAAAAACCTTTTGGTTTTTAAGATTTAAACCCTTTATTAAGACTATTCATCTTTCCTTCTTAAAAGGAAACTGAACATATTCTTTTCCCTATCAAAAATACTGGAAAACCTTGTTTACAAGTTTATTTATTAAAAAGGAAACTGGTAACCAACTCTGTTGGGAACTGAAGAATTCATCAAGTATGGTTAATGCTGCTGGTTCAAAGTTACTACTGCTAGAAGACTTAAAGGTTAATACTGCTGAGTGTTACTACTGCTAGTAGAATTAATACTGCTAGTCAAAGTTAGTGCTGCTTGAACAAAGTTAGTACTGCTTAGCTAGTTAGTACTGCTAGTAGTTAGTGCTGCTTAGTAGTTAATGCTGCTGAAGATTAATACTGCTTATATGATGAAGATTCGCATGAAAGGATATACATGGAAGCTTAGAGATATACATGGAAGATATACTGAAGATATGTTTATTTTTTTGTAATTATCTTTTTGTTTAGTATATGTATAGAAGATACAGAATAGTTTTGGTAGAGATTAATCAATTCATTCTAAGTGTTAGTTCTAGAGAAAATCAACCTCAAGGCATAGATCCTAATTCTAGAGAAGTAGAATTCGTATTGGTGAGCCTGTTCATCAATATTGAGGTTGAGTGTGTAATCTTGTAACTTCAAAGCATTCAATACAAGTTTACAGTTTGTTCTTCATATTTACTGTGTTGATTTACTGTTTCATTGAATATCAAAGTGTTATTCCGCAAACTTCTTTGATATTGTTTCTGAGAATTAAGTCTTGTTCAGAATTCGATCCTGACAAGTGGTATCAGAGCAAAACTCTCTCAGAAACATCTATTCATCATGGAAAATCTTACAGAATCAAGCAGTACTTTGGTCTCTAAGGTTCCAATGCTCAAACCCAGTGAGTTTGACATGTGGAAGATCAGAATCAGACAATATATTCTTCTCACTGACTACTCAATGTGGGATATCATTGAGAATGGTCCTTCTGAAGCTGGAAGGATAGGACCAGATGGGAAAAGACCTCTACCAAAGACAGATGGTGAAAGGAAGATCAGACAGACAGAGATGAAGGCCTTGAGCACTCTGCTCTTGGCCATCCCCAATGAATATCAGCATCAATTTTGCAACTGCACTGATGCTCAGAATCAATGGAATGCTCTAGAGAAAAGATTTGCTGGAACTAAGAGCATCAAAAGAAATCAAAGAGATGTTCTAAAGCAGCAGTATGAGAACTTTACTTCCTCAAAGAATGAGTCTATGACTCAAACTTTTGATAGGTTCAATAAGCTCATTGGTGAACTGGCTACTGTAGGAGTAAAGATGGAACAAGATGATATCAACAGAAAGTTCCTCAGATCTCTTGGGGATGAATGGATTATGTACACTGTCTCATATAGACAGAGTGACAATCTGGAAGAGAAAGAACTTGATGATCTATACAATGATCTAAGAGTTTTTGAAACTGAGGTAGAAACCAAGAAGAAGCCCTCTAGTTATATCCACAATGCTGCACTTCTCTCAGCATCCACTGATACTACTGCCAACCCTGAAGCAGTTAGTACTGCCAGTGGAGTAAGTTCAGAAAAAGGCACTGAAACTATCTTTGAAGCCTTTTTGTCCAGTCATAACAGCAATTCTTTGATTAATGATGATCTGGATCAAATTCACCCTGATGACCTGGAGGAGATGGATATTAAATGGCAGATGGCCATGTTATCAATGAGGGTGAAGAAGTTCATTAAAAGAACAGGAAGGAATAACTTCTCTCAAAGAAGAGAAGATGGAGCTGGTTTTGACAAAACCAAGGTGGAATGTTATAGGTGTCACTTGAAAGGACACTTTGCTAGAGAATGCAGGAGTGCTGTTCCAAACAACAACCACCAACAAGCTCAGAATGGAGGCTACAATCAAAACAAGAATCCTGCTCAAGCCCTTGTTTCTCAACAAGGAATGGGATTTGACTGGAGTGATCAAGCTGAGGAAGCCATTCAGAATCAAGCTCTTATGGCAGAAGTGTCTGATCTTCCCTCTGAGGTAATTTCTAATCTTTGTACAAAATCTTGCATTGACACTGTCACAAGATACAGGGATCACAATCAAAGTATGTGTGATGACCTCAAAAGATTAGAAAAGGACAGAAGAGATTATGTGTTGATAGTAGAGAGATTTGAAGAGCAAATCAAAGGCTTTCAAGCTAATGAACTTCAACACTCTTATGACACAAACTATTGGAAGTCGGAAAAGAATGAGTTAGAGACCAAACTGTCTAAATCCTTAGAAGAGAGTGATAGGCTGAAAAAGGAACTGTCTAAAGTTAAACTTGACATAGAAAAGTTTTCATATGCTTCAAAAGCAATGGATTCTCTTCTAAAGGCTCAGATTCATGACAAGATGAAGCCTGGTATTGGATACAACAATACACCTCCTCCTTACAACAACAATTATATCTCTCCTACTTCAGACTTGTTAGAAAGCCTTTAAGATAGATCCTTTGGATGAAGTAGTAATTAAGGATTTAACTGAGAAAGAAGCCAGTGAGTATAGGGATAATGATGTGAGTAAAAAGATACCATTAGAAAACAATATTATCACCAATGAGGGATATGGGAAAATCTGGGTCAAGTCCAAGGAGATAGAGCAGACAAAAGGAAAGAATACAAGGTCCATTACAAACAAACCACAGTTGTGAATCCTGGATCTTGTAAACAGTGTGATTGCAGTAAAGCCAATAGCCTAAATTCTGGTTTAAAAAGAGGAAATCAAAGAAACTGGAATAATCAATGGGCTCAAAAACAAGGAGTTGATCTGAATAAAATCAATAGACCAAAACCTTGTTTCATATGTGGCAAGTTAAATCATTTGGCTAAGTATTGTTACTTTAAACCTATTAACCAACAGATGAACTTTCAAAGATTTGTACAAAAACCTGTTGGTTATAGGAAGGCTGGAAAGAAACATGTGATAAAGAAACATGATGAAAGGAAAGGCCCCATGAAGAAAAAGATTTTAAAAGAAAGTGTCAAAATGTGGGTGCCTAGAAGCACTAAAACTGTTAGTACTGATGACAGGGTTAGAAGCACTAAAATTGTTAGTACTGCTAACATGGTTACTACTGCTACCTGTGTAAGTACTGCTGAAAATATTAATGCTGCTAATACTGTTAGTACCTCTTCAAAGGTTAATACTGCCAACACAGTTACTGCTGCTAAAACAGTTACTACTGCTAACAAGGTTAGTACTGCTAAGCATGCAAGTGCTGCTAAGGCAGTTAGTACTTCTAAAACCAGTGCTGATTCTAGCAAAAATATTTCCAAGCCTATTATTGTAACAAAGTACTCCAAGAATGAGGAGTTAAAGTTCAAAAATCTTGTCAAGAAAGAATGCAAGTATTTTGATGAGAAAGGGGTACCCAAGACCACTTTGGCTTGGGTTCCTATTTCATACTAACTGACCTATCTTATGTGCAGGGCAACCAACAGCTCAAGGGAAAGAGCATATGGCATGTTGATAGTGGTTGCTCTAGGCACATGACAGGCAACATGTCATGCCTTCAGGATTTCAAGCATATCAATGGAGGACATGTTGCATTTGGAGATAATCTTACTGGTGGTAAGATAAGTGGAAAAGGTAATGTCACCAAAGGTAAGATGACATTTGAGGACGTCTACTATGTTGATCAACTAAAGTACAACCTGTTAAGTGTATCACAGGTTTGTGACAAACAACATAGTATATTATTTACAAATACTGAGTGTATGATCCTTGCTCCAGGGTTCAAGGTAGTTGATGAAAGCATGATACTACTTAGAACTCCAAGAAAGGACAATGTTTACTGTCTATATATGGACAATGTTGATAGTGATTCATCTCTAAATTGTCTTGTTTCAAAAGCTTCTGTAGATGAATCCTCTCTTTGGCACAGAAGGATGTGTCATATGAATTTCAAGACTATGAACAAACTTGTTAAAAACAACCTTGTAAGAGGTTTACCTTCAAAAGTCTTTTCATGTGATGATCATTGTGTTGCTTGTCTTAAAGGCAAACAACACAAAACTTCTCATAAGACCAAAGAGTTAAATTCTGTTTCTTCTTGTCTCCAGTTACTGCATATGGATCTGTTTGGTCCTACAAATGTTATGAGTATACGCAAGAAATCTTACTGCTTGGTTATTGTTGATGATTACTCCAGATTTACTTGGGTATATTTTCTAAGGACTAAGGATGAGACAAGTGGACTTATCAAATCCTTTATTCTAAGAATTGAAAACCAAACTAATCAAAGAGTAAAAGTCATTAGATCAGATAATGGAACTGAGTTTAAAAATCAAGATCTAAACACCTTTTGTGAAGAGAAAGGTATTGAGAGGCAATATAGTGCTCCTAGAACTCCTCAATAGAATGGTGTTGCTGAAAGGAGAAATAGGACACTAATAGAGGCTGCTAGATCTCTGTTGGCTGATTCAAAATTGCCAATTACCTTCTGGGCTGAAGCAGTTAATACTGCTTGTTATGTCCAAAATAGAGTTCTAGTGGTCAAGCAAAAGAACAAGACCTCATATGAGCTTTGAAATAAAAGAAAACCTTTCATTGGTTTCTTCAAACCTTTTGGGTGTCCTTGTACAATTCTCAATACCAAATCTCACTTAGGTAAGTTTGATAGCAAAGCAGATGATGGATTTCTTGTTGGATATTCATCTCAGAGTAAGGCCTACAGAGTTTTTAACTCTTCTTCCAGAATAATTGAAGAAAGTGACAATGTCAAATGCAATGAGAACACACCAAATCCTGTTGGGTTTGGACCTCAGTGGCTATTTGACATTGATTCACTAACTAACTCTTTTGGTTTCAGTAATGAGTATACAAGAACAGGAAGTGGAGGATCAGGGACTACACAAGTCTCAGAAAGTATATCTAAATCTGTGATATTTCCCATACCCACAGTGAATTCTGTTGAAGACTGTGAAAAGGAATCATTTACTGGACCAAGTCAGAGTGAAGAAGAAACTAGAGATGAGGAGACTCAAGAAAACAAAGAATCAGAAGTGGCATCTGAAAACACTTCAGTTGAGTTGCATGACTCTAATCTAGAGGCTGGACTGAATGAAGAACCTAGTCATAACACCAGAGTTCAAAAGAATCATCCTCCACATCTGGTAATAGGAGATATCTCTTCAAGAAATGCAAGATCAACAGCATACAGTGCTTACTTGTTTTCTATCCCAGCTTGAGCCTAAAAAGGCACATGATGCTTTGAAAGAATCCAGCTGGATAGAAGCAATGCAAGAAGAACTGTTACAGTTCAAGCTACAAGATGTATGGGATCTAGTAGACCTTCCTAAAGGTCACAGAGCAATTGGCACAAAGTGGATTTTCAGAAACAAGAGAGATGAAAGAGGTATTGTCATAAGGAACAAAGCAAGGCTGGTGGCTCAAGGATATACTCAAGAAGAGGGTATAGATTATGAAGAAGTTTTTGCACCTGTGGCTAGGATAGAAGCAATCAGACTATTCCTAGCCTATGCTTCTTACATGAACTTCAAAGTCTATCAAATGGATGTAAAAAGTGCTTTTCTCTATGGCTCAATTGAAGAAGAGGTATATGTCTGTCAACCACCAGGGTTTGAAAACCCAAGCTATCCAGACAGGGTATACAAATTGAAGAAAGCACTATATGGACTACATCAAGCTCCAAGAGCATGGTATGACACTCTGTCATCCTATCTCTTGGAAAATGACTTTGAAAGAGGAGTCATTGATAAGATTCTATTTATCAAGAGAAAGAAGAAGGATATCTTGCTGGTCCAAATCTATGTTGATGACATTATCTTTGGATCTACAAGAGACAACATGTGCAAGGAGTTTGAGGATCTAATGCATCAAAGGTTCAAAATGAGTTCCATGGGGGAAATTACTTTCTTCCTTGGACTCCAAGTTCAACAGAAGTCAGATGGCATCTTCATCTGTCAATCCAAGTATGTGCAGGACATTCTAACCAAGTTTGGTTTCTCAGAGTCAAAACCTGCCAGCACACCTATGGAAACACACAAGCAGATAACAGCAGATCTTGAGGGGGAGGATATGGATGTGCATCATTATAGATCCATGATTGGCTCTCTCATGTATCTCACAGCATCAAGGCCAGATAAAATGTTTCCAGTCTGTGTATGTGCAAGATTCCAAGTTAGGCCAAAGCAATCTCACTTTCAAGCTGTTAAGAGGATATTCAGATATCTCAAAGGGCAACCCAGATTGGGACTTCGGTATCCTCATGACTCACCCTTTGACCTAATAGCATACTCAGACAGTGATCTAGGTGAGGCAAACTTGGACAGAAAATCTACTTCTGGAGGATGTCAGTTTTTGGGTGCTAGACTAGTTTCATGGCAGTGCAAGAAACAAACCACAGTGTCCACATCTACAACAGAGACAGAGTACATACCAGCTGCAAGTTGCTGTTCTCAAGTCTTATGGATTCAGAATCAAATGCTGGACTATGGGGTAACCTTTCTACACACTCCCATTTTTATTGATAATAGCAGTGCTATCAGCATTGTGAATAATCCTGTCAAGCACTCTAAGACAAAGCACATTGAGATCATGTATCACTTCATAAGAGACTGTAATGAAAAGAAACTTATTCAAGTTGTAAAAGTTCACACTGATAATCAGTTTGCTGATCTATTCACTAAAGCCTTTGATGTGGGTAGATTCACTTTCTTGGTAACTAGTGTGGGAATGATCAACTCTGAATAAGCCCCTTCTCAATAAGTGGTTTTATACCTGTATATTTTTATTCTTGGTGTTACTAATCTTATTTTCCAGGATATGCATAGCAGTACTCAGTGTTTCGCAAGTTTAAAGGAGTAAGTTAGTTAATACTGCTAGTAGTTAATACTGCTTTCAGTTAATACTGCTAGTAGTTAATACTGCTCTCAGTTAATACTGCTAGTTAGTTAATACTGCTAGTAGTTAATACTGCTAGTTAGTTAATACTGCTAGTTAGTTAATACTGCTAGTAGTTAATACTGCTAGTTAGTTAATACTGCTAGTTAGTTAATACTGCTAGTTAGTTAATACTGCTAGTAGTTAATACTGCTTTCAGTTAATACTGCTTTCAGTTAATACTGCTAGTAGTTAATACTGCTTTCAGTTAATACTGCTAGTAGTTAATACTGCTTTCAGTTAATACTGCTAGTAGTTAATACTGCTCTAGGTTAATACTGCTAGTAGTTAGTACTGCTAGTGGTTAATACTGCTAGTAGTTAATACTGCTCTAGGTTAATACTGCTTATGTTCCGAATACTATAAATACTCTTTGCCCGCCTAAAAGTTCATAACGACTCTTTGCATACTGTTCACTTGCGCTCTAAACCCTTTCTCTCTCAAGTTCGAAGTTTTCAGGCAAGCTTTTCACTAAGATCAATGGCATCCATGGCATTCATCGATGAACACAATGAGATCGCGATGCTACAAAAGCCAAAGCAAGCTGCAGGATTTCATCAGATTGTGGATTTCCTCAAGTCAAGCCATATTGCTCATGCTCTTACTATATCACCTACAATCTATATTGAGCATCAAAGGCAGTTCTGGGCTAATGCCACCATTGTTGCTGAGAATGGTGTGCAAATGATCAAGACAAGGATCTGTGAAAAGCCACTAACAGTTACTGAAGAGGTTATTCGCATCAGTCTACGTCTAGACGATGCCTCTGGTATAACTTCTATCCCAAACGATGAACTGTTTTCCAATCTTACAAGAATGGGGTATGGAGGCCCATTGGGTGTTTTTAAATTCTCTAAAGCCAAATTTTCACCCCAATGGCGTTTCTTTGTCTATACTCTTATGCACTGTATCTCCAAAAAGACTACTGGATGGAGTGAGTTCAGCAGCACTATTGCTTATGCTTTGGTGTGCTTGGCCACTGCCAGAAAGTATAACTTTTCTAAAATGATTTTCAGTGATCTTGTCTCAAACATGGGAAACAAAAATAGCTTCTTTATGTACCCCAGGTTTGTTCAAGAAGTTATTACTCATGAATTGACGGATATACCTCAACCTGTTGGGGTATATGTACCTAAACCCCCCAAAGGCAAGGTTTTCTCAAATATGAGAAGATCTGCTGGGGACTCGGAAGGAGTTGACACCCCATTGTTCTCTACAATGATGGTGGTGTCCCAAACCAATGAAGGTATGGCAGCAGGGTCAAGGCCCCCATTAGACCATCCTACTGCTAGCCAATCCCAACCTTCCCTCTCAAAATCTATTCCCCAGTCCCTTCTTGAAAAACCAACCTCTCCTATCACCCAAACTTACAAGAGGAAACAGGTAAAGAAGGCTCCTTCCCTTCTTGTACCATCATCCCCCAAGCTTTTAAGCCCTCTAAGGGAGAATTCTCCTTTAGGGAATATCCATAGGAAAACCAAAGGGGTGTCTCCCAACCCCAAGGAGGTGCTCTCTGACGAGGAGGAAGAGCATATGGGTGATGAGGCTGCCACTACTCCTGCTAGCACAGAGGAGGAAAATGGTAACATAAATAAGACCTCCCCCATGGCAACTTTGAATGAGCAATCATTCGAAGGTCCCTGGTGCCAAGAACCCACGGGGGTGGATAGTGCTTCTGCTAGGCAGAAGACTTCCACTACTAAAAGATCCAATGATCCTTCAAAGGAGGGTAACACTTCTGGAGAGGGTGAGGACAGATATACCTACCAGGAATTGATGGAAACCATGGGAAACATCAACCTAGATGTTATGAAACAAGGAAAAGAAATAGAGGAGATGAAGCTGGTTATCCTGTCCCAACAAGTTCAGATTGAAAAATTGAAGAAGATGGTGACCAGGCTGGTTCAAAAGAAAAGAAGGAAACAGTTTGTACTCAAAAAGAGGGACCAAGTTCAAGATTCTTTCAACAAGGGGGAGAAGCATGAAGGGGAAACTGTTGAAAAGAAAGCTGAAGTTGAGGGGGAGACAGAGGAAGAGATGGAAAAAGAAACAGATACTGCTGCTGAAGTAAAAGTAGCAGCAGAAACTAAAGCAGCAGAAATAGGGCTCTCTGTGGAAGAAATGGAGATAGCAGAAACTTTAGTCAAAGCAAAGAATGATACTCCTAAGGCTACTCAAAAGGCCAAGGGAGTAGTTATCAAAGAAGGAGCGATCTCAGAGAAGGAAAAAGAGAAGGAAGTTTTGAAAGAATCAAAGGGAAAAGGAAAAGAGAAGATGGTTGAAGCTGAAATGCCTCCAAGACAGAAGTCTCAGATTGAAATGGATGAGGCAATAGCAAAGCAGTTGCAAGACCAAATGGAGAAAGAGGAGCAGTTGTAAACAGAAAAGGATAGAGAACTGGCAAAGATTATGGCCAAGAAGTTAAATACAGAATACCAAAAGAGTTTGAAAGAAGCAGCTCAGACAGCAGCTCAGGTCAAGAAACTTCAAATTAAGAAGATGCCTATTCAGAAGCAAAAGCAGAAAAGACAACCCTCCAAGACATTTTTGGCCAATCAGGAAAGAAGAAAAATGATAAACTTCCTGAAAGGTGCAATTGGTGTTAAGGGAGAGATGTTTATCCACATGGCATACTCTCAGGTTGAAGAGTTGTATAACAAGGAAATGGCCAAGCTCCAAGGGAATTCAGCACAAAGGGAGGAGGCTGAGAGAAGGATGAAAGAGAGACATGATCTCAACATCCAACAACCATTCCCTGAGGAAACCACACCCTCCAAAGAAGAAGCAGAAGAGAAGAAGGAAGAACCTGGAAGTGTTGGTATAGAAGCCAAGTCTGGAAAAAGAGTGAAATCAATTGCTTCAAAAAGGCAGTTGAAAAGGCCTAGGGTGGAAGAAACTGAAAAGGAAGCAGAACCTTCAGTCACATCTCCAACAGAGCCAGTACAGAGTCCAGAGCAGGTCACTAAGCAAACAGATGAGAGTATGGATCCGTACATGACAATAGTGGAACCTTTGAAAGTTGTTCCAATCTCTATGCAAGCTCCAGAGATCATCTTCTGGGATATTCTGAGAGACAATGGAAAGAATTTCTTCAGAATCAAGAGAGCTGATGGTTCATTTGAATCTTATTCAACATGGGGGAAAGTCATCAGAAGTTGTTCAAGAGCTGATATGGAAGAACTATATAAAGTTGGGATGAAACTTTATGAACCTGTGTTGAAAGGTACTGAAGAGAATCTTCTCAAAGTGACATTGGAATACTTGTGCATGATGTTTGAGCCTGAAAGAGTGCACCATAGGATTAAAGATCATATGCATGAGTTCATATTCAAGAAGATTGACAAATGGATACTGTTTGAAAACTGTGGAGTATACATGATTACTATTGACAATTGTTATCATGAATACTACCTGGTGGACAAAATCTATGAGCATAGCAAGGAGAAGTTAGAAGGGATGCTTAAAGCTACACTGGTATGTACAAAGGATTCAGAGATGGCAAAGATTGTGGTGAGAAGAACTGTAAATCAAAGCTTGGGCCTAGATCCAAATTTGGGAAATTGAACCAGAGGTGTTGAAAGCATCTTGAAGATTAATTCTGAAGAACTTGACTTCTTGTCCTAAAAGTCAAGTTAGGGGGAGATTGTTGGGAACTGAAGAATTCATCAAGTATGGTTAATGCTGCTGGTTCAAAGTTACTACTGCTAGAAGACTTAAAGGTTAATACTGCTGAGTGTTACTACTGCTAGTAGAATTAATACTGCTAGTCAAAGTTAGTGCTGCTTGAACAAAGTTAGTACTGCTTAGCTAGTTAGTACTGCTAGTAGTTAGTGCTGCTTAGTAGTTAATGCTGCTAGAAGAAATTTAATGCTGCTGAAGATTAATACTGCTTATATGATGAAGATTCGCATGAAAGGATATACATGGAAGCTTAGAGATATACATGGAAGATATACTGAAGATATGTTTATTTTTTTGTAATTATCTTTTTGTTTAGTATATGTATAGAAGATACAGAATAGTTTTGGTAGAGATTAATCAATTCATTCTAAGTGTTAGTTCTAGAGAAAATTAACCTCAAGGCATAGATCCAAATTCTAGAGAAGTAGAATTCGTATTGGTGAGCCTGTTCATCAATATTGAGGTTGAGTGTGTAATCTTGTAACTTCAAAGCATTCAATACAAGTTTACAGTTTGTTCTTCATATTTACTGTGTTGATTTACTGTTTCATTGAATATCAAAGTGTTATTCCGCAAACTTCTTTGATATTGTTTCTGAGAATTAATTCTTGTTGAGAATTCGATCCTGACACTCCATATTTTTCCTCTTTCTAAACCTTTGTTCTACAATTCTATTTTCTATTTTAGAAATGGCATTTCAAACAACTCTCATCAAGTCCAAGAAGTCAAGTTCGACCTCACTGCATCTCAGCTAACGAGCAACAACTACCTATCGCTACTGGAGTTTCCCAAGAAGAAACCATCCCCACATCTCCACTACGCTGCTGACTTCCGGAAGGCCTATCCCTTGGCCTATGCACTATCTGTTGCTCCACCTTCCTCCAAATTTCTACTTCAGCTGTTCTGGTTTACTGCTGAAATGAGTCAAGTCACGACCAAACAAGGAAAGCCGCTGACTGTTATCTCCTTTCAAACCTAACATGGCGCAGGGGTTATCACTCTAAACGCCATCCGCACAGCTCTCCGTTTTCCTTCAAAGATGAAGGAAGGCTTTGAATCCCTCCCTACTGATGAGGAATTGATAAAGTTCCTAGACCTCATGGAGTACCAGTGGGACATGAAGCCCATAACCACTGTACCCGACAAGAGGTTAACAAAGATTTTGAAGGCAAAGTTTCCCTCCGAACTGAACTATGTCTTTTCCCACATCATTCAATGCATGAGTGGGAAAATGGGATCACTGGACCAAGCCAACAAGGTTAAGATACAAATGGGTTTCTCCGTCATCCGTGGGAGAAATATCGATTATGCTGGACTGATCTTTGACGAATTAATGTCAAAGGTCGAGAAAACTGAAAGGGAAATCAAAATTCCCCACGTCAAGTTCATCTCAGCCATGCTAAAGTTTGTGCTGAAAGACCTCTACCCTAAGGAAGCCGACTGTCAGCTCTCCAAGGTCGACACCTTAATCCTTGACGTTGAGCCCGTTGCACACGAGGTAAGTCTCTCTGATCTCATAACTCGCCCCTCCACTAATTCTTTTCCTTCAGCAGTTACGCCGGCGGTTCCTTCGACGGCTATCCCCACTGCTACCACCACTCCAAAATGCAAATCTATAGTACTTCATAGTCCCTCCAAAAATACCAAGAAGAATGAGGATCCAACCTATCAACCTAAGTCAACATGAATTGTCCTTCAACAGACAATCCTAGCCACCTTTGTGGATTGCTCCTCCACACCAACCGCTAATGATGTTGCTTCAGTGCCAGTGATCATTGATTCTACATTGGTATCTACCCCCATACTCTCAGTGCCTCAAAGCGCTGTTGAGGTAACCATTGCTCATTCCTTAACTCTCTCATCTCTTACTTCTTCTTCCTTGGTCACTAACCCTATTATATTACAGCTACCTAAGGTGTCTCACACCTTCATAGGACCTGATGGCCTCCCTATAGGAGTGTCTCAACAGATGAATATCCACCAGTGTCTCCTTGAGAGGGACATGGATTTCTACAATCTTTTTCCTGCTACATCAGGTATCAACCCAATTCCAAACACATCCCTACTAAATAAGCCTGAGCATTCTTTTGCTAAAAAATTAACATGTTTTACAGGTCCTACTTTGACGGACATTGACACCTCTCTCAGTGAGGTCAGTCGAAAGGTAGAGTCTCTTTCAACGACCATCAGCACCAACACATCAGCAATTAACACTATTGGTGAGGAACTGAAGAAACTCTCTACTTCCATCTCATCCGAAGCTGAAGATTCTCAGTTGTCGGCATTGCAGGAGGAAGTAAAATCCTTGAAGGCCGACGTGGCCTCTAACACTACACAACTTCAGTTCTTAAATGGCCATGTCGACAAACTGACCGGAGAGGTCAAGACCACAAATTAGCTGCTCGCTGATATTTTGGCAAAACTCAGGGAACCAGTTCCAGTGCCCACTCCATCTTTCACAACGGACGATCGTATAAACCTCAAGCTCGCAGTAGATTTCGTGTTCAAGGCTACATCGACTATCCCAACTCTGGAAGATAAAGTGAAAGCCTTGGAAGCTAATGCTCGCATGTCTACCACTGTTGCTGCTACTACTACTATTGATCCCTCCCCGTCTGATGATGACAAAGAGGGGGAGAAGAATACCGATGATGCAGCGGTCGATGTAGAGGTCGTTGTGGAGGACCCTACCTCTCATGTCGAGGGGGAGAAGACAGCTGAGGAGAAGACATTTGAAGAGAAAGCCCCTCTTTCTCCTCCAGTAATCGTTGACGAAAAAAATGATGAGGAAGAGGAGGTGGAAGAGGAAGATGCTGAAAAGCTTGATCTGGAGGATCAAGGCTCTAAGGATGATACTGCTGACGATGATGATAATGAGGATGATCCTTCTCTCTGGTTCACTCCTGTCTCCATCAGCATTCCTGCTCCAGCGCTGAAAGGAGTCATTATTCAAGAAGCAGGGACGAGAAAAGATACAAGTTTAGATCCTTCTACCCAAGGCAAGCAATAGGGGATTGTTGCCGAAGGAAATCTGAAACTTTTGTCACCATCTAAGGGGGAGCTACCTTCTCAGGTATGTCTCTCTATTGTTTCCCTTTCTTTCTTTTCTCACCTAAAACCCGTATCTCACTTCTAGCCTTTATCTTTATCCTTCCTAAATCTATACACTGATTTTCCTTTACTTTTTGCTTAGCTATTTCTCTCCCCTGCTTAAGGGGGCTTCTTCTCAAATAATCCAGCGACCCCAGCTGAAGAACAAATAATCCCAGTCTCTGTCAGAGAGACTGATGAAGAAGATGAAGAAGAGGAATCACTGAGCCATCCCAGAAGACCCTCTCAACTTCTTAAAAAGTCAGAGGATGAAATCCAAAGGCGGTCAGAGATGATTCTTCATCTCGAGAGTCAAAGGCTGAAGATCCCTCCTCAAGCCTCCTCTGAAGAGCTTGTTTTCTTGTCACCGAAAGAAATAGAAGAATCGATCAGGGCTGAACGATTCTACGCTGAATGCCAAAAGGATGCTTCTCCAGCCCTTAAAGTTCAATCAACCCTGGTCAAGGACAAAAATCTGAAAAAGAACCCAATGAAAGTTCAAGCAGCGCTTCTGAAGGAGATAGAGGAGGAGAACAGAAAATCCAAAGAGGTCAACGATCATGATCTAGCTTGGTGCAAAAAGAAGCTTGATCATCGATGTGACCCATCAAGAATCTCGACAATGACAATCTCAGGGAAAAGTTAGAAGAATCGACTCTCTTCACGATGGAGATCTTAAGAAGTGATGGAAGCTCTAAAACTATGTATCTATCGAAACTGGAACACTTCGGTTTTTATGAGTGGTTGGAGTTCAAGGAAGAACTGAAGAAATCAAGATCAATGCACATAGGCCATGTTGAAGAATTGCTCGAAGCTCTCATCAGCAAGGTCACTGTCAGAATGAGTTGTCACTGTCAGAACAGTTAGACGAAAACAAGCCTCCTCATCTGATAATGATGTTGTGATCAGAAATGAAACTAGTATCAAATTCTCTAGAGATGTAATGGTTGGTCCCTCTCAAGGCCTTTCAACTCTCAACTTATCACTGCCCCCCGGTAGACCGTTCGTAGTTGGGCAAATGATAAGTGTACTTTTTGGTGTAATCTTCTGCGATGATGATGAAATAATCAGGTTTCAAAGAGCCTCAAAGATCCCTCTCTGCCCTCTTGCACACCTGAAGGACCTTATCTACATATGGTGCGACAATTCAACATCAGGGACCCCTCATCAAATCTCTTATTCTAAAAGAGGCAACAAATCGAAGACATAGAGGAGAAGAGATACGTTATCATATAATAATAGAAGAATTCCCAATCAAGGAAGAACCAACTTAACTAATAGGTTGTCTTTTGTCTTGTAATCTATTAGTTAGGCTTATAGTATTAGTATAGGACTTCATTTGTACTTGTAATTTTTATATTCCCTTTGTAATCTCCATTTACGAATTACCCCTCAACTAACGTGTCTTTAAATGATACATTTCATAGCCAAATACATAGCATAATGGCTATTTCAGAGTTACTAAAGCACATAGGCAATTTTCAGATTTTTAATGAAACCACAGGACCAAAAGCGGAGTTTACTCTAATTATGAAAAAATGATAATAATGAAATATGGTTGATAATTTTCCTTCCTAAATATATAACACAAATTTATAAAAAATGGGGTAATCATTTCATCTTATTTTATCAAATTCAACTATAAAACCCATTGTAAGTTAAAGGATGTATTTGAGATAATAAATGTTGATATATATATATATATATATATATATATATATATATATATTGTTGTTCTTGAAAGGGTAAGGTTTGACATACATTATGTGTGTAGAAGGAGGTTGAATACAAATACAATGGATTTTCAATTGCTAATTCTATATGTTTATAATATCAAAGAATTATATATTTGTTGCAGAAGCTAGGGAGGTAAAAACATCTGGCTGGTGACAACTTTTCTCACATATGAAAGACTGAAAGAGTAGAAGAATGTAATCTTTCAGATATGAAGAACCGAGATAGTTTTCGAATGTTGATGCGAATTTTACCTAAGAAATATCACTCAGAATTCATATCAAAATGGGTGAGTTGCAACATTGTTAAATGTCACCTTTTATAGCCACCAATGTATTAAATGTTGCTATCCACAACTTTAACACGTGTCTTCATCTGATTTGTTGATCAGTTGTTGATCCAAACTCTCTCAGTGATTTGATGATGACCCTTAGAAATACTTAGTGAAAATTATGTTTAACATATGTATGTATTAGTGTTTCTCCAACAGTGATTACATACTGAGTCTGTTCAGTATCGTTGATGATTTCTAATGTATTCTGTTAAATGTAATCTCTGAAGACAAGTTTCGCGACAAAGACGTTTATCGCTGATATCGAAGACAAAGCTGATGCACAAGTGACAAGTATACTCATGATCTGTTGCAGATATCAGTGAAACCAAGACAAGTCCATAACAAGTGAAGAAATGTGAAGAAAAGCTTCAGTGATCGCTGACCTTAATTCATAATCCCTAAGGAAAGAATCCTTCAGCGATTGATGGTCACAAAGCTTACTCTCCAAGTTTCTTTTGTCTTATCCTTTCAAAAAAAGTACAATTGTCAGAAGAGACATACCTTTGCTGCAAATCGTACAAAAACACTGAAGACTACACTATTCACCATTCGGCCAAAAGAATGTCGCTAAAAGTCAGAGGCATGCAACTAACCAAATAGTGACACGTGTAAAGTGCCCCTGCCATCCATTTAATGCATAGGGGATAAATAGATAGGTTAAGCCTCAGTCTGAAGTGTTGCCTTCTACCCCTTCTCTCTTAGTGAACCACATATAGAAACCCTTGCTTTCTATATTCTCTCAACCCCTATCTCTTGTTCTAAGTGTAGACCTCTTAGTGTTTCTTAAGTTTGTTTAGATTAGGTTTTTCTTAATCTTGTTCCGCAACAAATTGTAAATTGTAATTTGAGTTATCAATAAACAATTTATTAAACCATAAAAATTTGTGTTTGTATTCACCCCCCCCCCCTTCTACAAACTTGTTAAGCACCTACGAGACCAACATCAGTACATGTTTTTACTCTTCATTTCAGCCTTTGAATATCTTAACAATATGATGTAGATGTTTCTTACCACCATACATTCTCTGTATGTAGAGGAAATAATTAAGGAAGTACAATACTACAAAAAGTAATACTTTAAACATACTTTGTAAGACATGGTAAGCATGTTACCATACCAGGATATGAGTTGGTAGGTGTTTGTGAATCAAACTTGTTGGTTAAGTTTGCACTCAAAAATTTGCTCGCCAAAAATAATATTTGTCAAACTATTTTTGACTTTATCTTGTACTGCTCTTTAATAGGCTAGATGACAATCCAATTCGCTTTGCATCAATGTTAGCTTCACTTTAAGTAGTCTTCGATTTTGCTGATGACAATTTTCTTTTGGACCAATACTGATAATAATAAGACTTTTACAATAAAAAACATATTCTAATATTTCTTTGCGAAATAAAAGTTGTATTTCAGATCCAACAAGATTACACGATGTTCGGATCGAAAAAGACTTTTGGGTAATAAGTACAAATCGTATCCTCTTTAGCAACCAGGATCCACAAACATATCGGATCCTGGTATTTCTGCAATTCCACTAGAGTTAGATATGATATATATTTATATATATATATATATATATATATATATATATCGGATTCCATTATGTATTTCGGATCCTAGAGCCTTCCTTTTGATACTTTGATATTCATCAGATCTTATCCGATGATGTTGGGAACTGAAGATGTGAACAAGTCTTTAATGCTGCTAGTTCAAAATTACTACTGCCAGAGGACTTCAATATTTAATACTGCTGAGTATTACTACTGCTAGTAGAATTAATACTGCTAGTCAAAGTTAATGCTGCTTGAACAAAGTTAGTACTGCTTAGCTAGTTAGTACTGCTAGAAGTTAGTGCTGCTTAGTAGTTAATGCTGCCAAGACTCAGTTAATGCTGCTTCTAAGATAATGTAAAGATAATGATGAAGAGATCCTGGTTAAAGATAAACATGGAAAGCTGAAGATATTCATGGAAGATATTCTGGAGATATTGTATAAACTGTAATTATCTTTTATCTTCAGTATATATATTGTATAGTTTAGAATAGTGAAAAAAAAACTTTAAATTTAATTCATTATAAGTTTATGTTCTAGAGAGAATCAACCTCAAGGTATAGATCCTAATTCTAGAGAAGTAGAATTCGTCTTGAAAGAGTCTGTTCTTCAAGATTGAGGTTGAGTGTGTAATCTTGTGATTTGATCATTGAATACAAGTTTACAAGTTGTTAATCATATACTGTTTGTTTACTGTTACATTGAATATCAAAGTGTTATTCCGCAACTTCTTTGATATTGTTTCTGAGACTTTATTCTTGTTAAGAATTCGATCCTGACAAGTGGTATCAGAGCTAGTATTCTCAGAAACCTACATTCAAAATCACATCATCATGGCTAAAGGTTCAGAGTCTTCAAGCTCAGAAATTCCTACAGAGGTAACATCTAATCTTTGTTCTAAATCCTGTATTGAAACTGTTACAAGGTACAGGGATCACAACCAGACAATGAGTGATGACCTTAAAAGATTAGAGAGAGATATAAAAGACTATGTAAGAATTGTTGAGAGTTTTGAGGAACAGATTAAGAGTTTCCAAGCCAATGAGCTTCAACATTCTTATGACACAAACTAGTGGAAGTGGGAGAAAGATCAGTATGAATTTAAGCTTAAACAGAAAGAAGAGGAGAATGAGAAGATAAAAAGGGAGTTTGAGAAAGCCAAGCTAGATATTGAAAAATTTTCCAATGCTTCTAAAGCAATGGACTCCTTGCTCCAAACTCAAATCCATGACAAACTCAGAAGGGGAATAGGCTATAACACCACACCACCACCATACAACAACAACTACATTCCTCCTATATCAGACTTACTAGAGACCAAGGATAGGAAGGAATTGCCTGTTGGAGCCACTAAGGTAGATCCTTTAGACAAAGTGGTGGTTGAAACAGACTCTGAAGAAAAGAACTCTAGTGAAAAGAGTAAGGAGAACACTGGGAGTAGTGAGATTCCTCTAAAAAATCATATTATCACCAATGAGGGATGTGGAAAGACATGGGTCAAATCTAAGGACATAGAGAAGACTGAGAGAAAGTCTGAAAAGGTCCATTATAAGCAAACCACAGTTGTGAATCCTGTCCCTTGCGAACGGTGTGCTTGCAATAAGTCTAAGCCCCAAAAACATGATAAACCAAGGGGAAATCAGAGAAATTGTAATAATCAGTGGGCACAAAAACAAAGGGTTGATCTGAGTAAAATCAATAGACCAAAACCTTGTTTTATCTGTGGAAAGCTTAATCATGTTGCCAAATACTGTTATTTCAATCCTATCAACCAAAGAGTTAATTTTCAAAGACAAACTCAAAACTCCTTTGGTTATAGGAAGCAAGGAAGGAATCAAATGGCTGAGAACAGAACACCTAAAAAGTCTCATGTTCAAAACAAGTTTGCTAAAACTAAGAAAAATACTTCAAATAAACAAAGGAGTAACTTAAAGACAAAGAAAGCAAACAACTTTGTTCAAGTTTGGGTTCCAATTGTAAAGAAACCTGTTAGTACTACTATCCCAGATAGTACTGCTAACAGAAATAGTGCTGTTGCAACCAATACTACTGCTAACAAGGATAGTGCTTCTACTAGTATTAATGTTGCAAAGCCTATAATCTTGACAAAGTATTCCAGCCATGAGATTCCTAAACATCTCATCCAGACCAAACTGACAGATTATATAAATGAGAAAGGACAACCCAAGACCACTTTGGATTGGGTTCCCACCAAGACTAACTGATTTATCAAATGTGCAGGGCAACCAAAAGCTCAAGAGGAAGAGCATTTGGAATGCAGATAGTGGTTGCTCTTGGCACACAAAAGGTAACATGGACTGCCTTCAAATTCTTCAAAAGATTTGATGGAGGACATGTTGCATTTGATTCAGAGGGAAGTAATAATAAATGCTCAGGGCATGAGTTAAAAGATAAGTTGCCCTTGGAAGATTTCATTGAGCATGATACTATTAACCTATTTGTTTAAGTGTTTCAGGTTGAAGTTAGTAATACTCCAGAGGGAGTAATGATCATGAAGGATCAAGAAGAAAAGAATCAGGGGATGAACAAAGCAATAAAAAGTATGAGTAAAAGGATGGTGTCAAAAAGTGTAAGTATAGTGTTAATACTGCCAGTGCATTGTTAATACTGCCAGTGCATTTTTAATACTGCTTTCAGTTAATAATGCTAGTTAGTTAATACTGCTAGTGGTTAATACTGCTCTCAGTTAATACTGCTAGTTAGTTAATACTGCTAGTGGTTAATACTGCTCTCAGTTAATACTGCTAGTTAGTTAATACTGCTAGTGGTTAATACTGCTCTCAGTTAATACTGCTAGTTAGTTAATACTGCTAGTGGTTAATACTGCTCTCAGTTAATACTGCTTGTCCGTTAATACTGCTCTAGGTTAATACTGCTTATGTTCCGAATACTATAAATACCCTTTCCCCGCCTAAAAAGTTCATAACGACTCTTTGCCTACTGTTCACTTGCGCTCTAACCCTTCTCTCTCAAGTTCAAAGTTTTCAGGCAAGAAACTTCAAGATCAATGGCATCAATGGCATTCATAGACGAGCACAATGAAATCGCGATGCTACAGAAGCCCAAACAGGCCGCTGGTTTCCACCAGATTGTGGATTTTCTCAAGACAAGCCATATTACCCATGCTCTCACTGTGTCGCCATCCATCTATATCGAGCATCAAAGGCAATTCTGGGCAAATACCACCATTGTTACTGAGAATGGTGTGCAAATGATCAAGACAAGGGTGTGTGACAAACCCTTGACAGTTGCTGAAGAGGTAATTCGCATCAGTCTACGTCTAGACGATGCCTCTGGTATAACTTCTATCTCTAATGATGAACTGTTCTCTACTTTTACAAGAATGGGGTATGGAGGCCTATTGGGTGTGTTCAAGTTCTCAAAAGACAAATTTTCACCCCAATGGCGTTTCTTTGTCCATACCCTTATGCACTGTATCTCTAAAAAGACTACTGGATGGAGTGAGTTCAGTAGCACCATTGCTTATGCCTTGGTGTGCTTGGCCACTGCCAGAAAGTACAATTTTTCTAAAATGATTATCAATGATCTTGTCTCAAACATGGGAAGCAAAAAGAGCTTTTATATGTACCCCAGGTTTGTCCAAGAAGTTATCACCCACGAATTGACGGATATGCCTCATTTTGATGGGGTATATGTACCTAAACCCCCAAAAGGCAAGGTTTTCTCAAATATGAGAAGATCTGCTGGGGACTCGGAAGGAGTAGACACCCCATTGTTTTCTACAATGATGGTGGTGTCCCACACTGAAGAAGGTATGGCAGCAGGGTCAAGTCCCTCATTAGATCATCCCACTGCTAGCCAATCCCAACCTTCATACTCTAAATCAATTCCCCAGTCTCTTCTTGATAAACCAACTTCACCAATCACCGAAACTTACAAAAGGAAACAGGTAAAGAAGGCTCCTTCCCTTCTTGTACCATCAACCCCTAAGCCTTTAAGCCCTCTAAGGGAGGATTCTCCCTTAGAGAATATCTACAGGGAAACCACAAGGGTGTCTCCCAACCCCAAGGAGGTGCTCTCTGAGGAGGAGGAAGAGCATATGGGTGAGAAGGCTGCCACTACTTCTGTTAGCACAGAGAAGGTCAGTGGTAACATCTCTAAGACCTTCCCCATGGCAACTTTGGGTGAGAAATCAACCAAAGGACCCCGGTGCCAAGAAACCAAGGGGGTAGCTGGTGCTTCTGCTAGGCAGAAGGCCACTATCAAAAGATCCAAGGATCCCTCAAGGATGGGCAAAACATCCAAAAAGGGTGAGGACAGAACTGACACTGATGTATTGATGGCAAAACTTTCCAAGGATCCTTCAAGGGTGGGTAAAACACCTAAAGAAGGTGAGGATATATATACTTACTGGGAATTGATTGAAGCATTAGCCAACATTAATGTTGATGTGGTTAATCAAGGAAAGGATATCAAAGAATTGCAGCAAGTGGTTCTCTCCCAACAACAGCAGATTTCCAAACTCAAACAAATGGTGGGAAAGCTCATGGCCAAGAAAAGAAGAGGTCAGTTTGTTCTCAGAAGGAGAAAGGAGGCAACCAACATAGAAAATGTCCATGCTTCCAAAAAGGGGGAGAATTCTAGCTCAGAACAGATTGATCAACAGTTTGAGGGGGAGTTTGTTGAAGAAAAGAAATCTACAGACACAACACCAGCAGCAGTTACAACTAAAGAAGCAGAAATGGTTACTACTGCTGAGCCAAAACAAGCAGCAGAAACTGTTAGTGCTGCTGAAACTTCACAAGCAGCAGTAACAGAGTTAACACCAACAGAGATTGAAGTAGCTGAAATGCTCATCAAAGCAAAGAATGACACTCCCAAAGCAAAGGGAGTGGCCATAAATGAAGGTGGAGCAAAGAAAATAGAGAAGAAAGAAATGGATGCAGATGCAAGGAAAAAGGGAAAAGCAAAGATGATAGAATCTGATCAACCATCTAAAAAGCAAAAGATGATTGAGTCAGATGAAGCATTAGCAAAGAAAGTACAAGAAGAGTTAGATCAAGCAGAAAAGGAGTAGGTTGAAAAAGACAGAGAAATGGCCAGAGCACTTGCAAATGAGTTAAATGAAGCATTCCAGAAAGGGCTTGAAACAGAGAAGGCAAAGCAAAGAGCAATGAGCTTGAGAAAGGCTATGATGGCCAGAACAAGTGCTAAGAAGAGAAGACCTTCACAAACTTACCTTGCCACTCAGGAAAGAAACAAAATGATAACTTTCTTGAGGAGTGCAATTGGTGTAAAGAAAGAAATGTTTGTGAAGATAACTTTTGATCAAATCAAGGATCTCTATGAGAAAGAAATGGGGAAACTGAAGAGTAATGAAAAGGATAGAGTCGAGTTTGAAAAGAAGGCCAAGGAGAGACATGATGTGAATATTAATCAACCATTCCCTGAAAGTGAAGAGGGAACTCCTATCAAAGAAAAGGCAGAGAAAAAGGAAGAAAAGAAGAAGGAAGCTACTTTAGGGCAAGTTCAAAAGACTCTGAAGAGAACTAAAATGATGGCTAAAAGAAAGAAGATTGTAAGTAAGCCTAGAGTAGAAGAAGAGCAAAAGGTTGCTGAAGAAGAAGAGGCACCTAAGAATGAGGCTGAAACTCAGGAAGTACCACAGAGTTCAGATGTAAACATGTACATGGTGGTAATGGATAAAATTCCAAAGCCTATTTCAGCTGAACCTGTTGGATTCAAACCTCCTGAAGTTATCCACTGGGATACTATGGAGGTGGATGGCAAAGAGTACATTAGATTGAAAAGAATGGATGAGAAGTATGAAGTCTACAGCACCTGGAACAAAATTGTCAGAGAGTGTTCAAGATTTGATTTGGAAGAAATGTTTGAAGTGGGGATGAAAGTTCATGCAGATCAGTTGACAGCTCCAGGGTTACCAATTGTGAAGTTAGTTATGGAATATTTGTGCATGTTGTTCAAACCAGAAGCAGTAAAGCATTTGATAAGAGATGTATTTGAAGCTGTTAGAGGATGGACTCTATATGAAAGGAGTGGAGTCTACGAACTGGCATTGGATACTTTTCACATGGAGTATTACTTGGTGGATAGGGTATACAACCATACAAATCTAAAGCTTCATGCTATGTTAAATAAGAAGTTGGGTTGTGCACCAAATTCAGAAATGGCAAAGTACTTAATTCACAGAACTATAAATCAGAATATGGGACTGGATCCTAACATTGGAGTAGATCAATGAAGATTTTGGAAGCATTTGAAGAACTTGACTTCTCTTTCTAAAAGTCAAGTTAAGGGGAGATTGTTGGGAACTGAAGATATGAACAAGTCTTTAATGCTGCTAGTTCAGAATTACTACTGCCAGAGGACTTCAATAGTTCATACTGCTGAGTATTACTACTGCTAGTAGAATTAATACTGCTAGTCAAAGTTAGTGCTGCTTGAACAAAGTTAGTACTGCTTAGCTAGTTAGTACTGCTAGAAGTTAGTGCTGCTTAGTAGTTAATGCTGCCAAGACTCAGTTAATACTGCTTCTAAGATAATGTGAAGATAATGATGAAGAGATCTTGGTTAAAGATAAACATGGAAAGCTGAAGATATTCATGGAAGATATTCTGGAGATATTGTATAAACTGTAATTATCTTTTATCTTCAGTATATATATTGTATAGTTTAGAATAGTGAAAAAAAACTTTAAATTTAATTCATTCTAAGTTTATGTTCTAGAGAGAATCAACCTCAAGGTATAGATCCTAATTCTAGAGAAGTAGAATTCGTCTTGAAAGAGTCTGTTCTTCAAGATTGAGGTTGAGTGTGTAATCTTGTGATTTGATCATTGAATACAAGTTTACAAGTTGTTAATCATATACTGTTTGTTTACTGTTACATTGAATATCAAAGTGTTATTCCACAACTTCTTTGATATTGTTTCTGAGACTTTATTCTTGTTAAGAATTCGATCCTGACAGATGACAAGTAATCATATATTAGGCGTAATTCTAAAATATTTCTAAGTGTCAAATAAGATGTGTTTGTGCTATTATTGAATTAAATGGTTGAGACCTACAATAGGGGTAGTTTCATTTGCAAACCACCATAATTTTGCAAACCACCATAAGTTTGCACACTGTGCAAACCTTCGATTTCATTGGTCAAGTTAATGATATTGTTTCATGAAATTTTTTAACTTGATGAAATTGTTTCATATAACTCTTTTCTTGATGAAATTATTAAATATATTTGTGTTTTTTATGTAAAAATGAAAAAGTTTCATCAGAATGAGAAAATAGTTGAAACAATTTCATTTTCACATAAAACACACAAATATATGAAACAATTTCATCAAGAAAAGAATTATATGAAACAATTTCATCAAATTAAACAATTTCATGAACCAATTTTATTAACTTAACCAATGAAATTGAGGGTTTGCACGGTTTGCAAAATTAGGGTGGTTTGCATTTGATCTCTCCCCAGCTACAATATCCCCGTATTTATTGATAACATAAATATATGGATAAAGCAAAACACTTGTAAATAAAAATGTTATTGAAACTCATCAGGGTCGTTATTTAGCATGTTAAATGTGTGATTTTAAACAGGGCCCCCAAACATTTGGGGCCTACTTTTACATTTTTAGGGCTTTTCATCCAAGAATGCAAAAAATATAGCCCTCTATCAGTGTTACTCTAATTTCTATCAGAAAACCAAAGTAATACGCCTTATCATCGCCTTTGTAATTTGTGTGTGTGTGTATATATATATATATATATATATATATATCTTTGTTGTCTCATTTTGCAGTGTAATTAAAAGTTTTAGGTGTAACTGGGCCTCCAAAAAGATTGAAACGTCCTTGAAACTTATAAGATATCAAATATTTGGACTCATAATTGTAGTGATCTGTTTCGTTCAACTTTTTGAATTCCTTTTCTCTTTTCTTTTTGTTTTTTTTTTATTTTCCATTATTTTTGAAGATCTTTTCTCTTTCTTTTTTCTTTTAGAATTACATAAACTGGAAAGTAAACATATGTTGCAAAAACATAAAGTACTAAAAATATGTGAACTTTCATTTAAACTAAGCATGAATAATAAGTTACATATTGAAAGCTTACAAGGATACTATTTCTTATCCTTCAAAAAATTAAATCTTCAAATTTTACTGGCCTTGCTTCCGATTGAGGAGTCTGGGTCTATAGAATAACTTTGATTCCATCATAAAAGGATCTTCCAAACTCATCGTTGGGTGTTACCTGAAGAAATGCATGTAGATGTCTGTATCTGCTAAGGGAAGGTCTTGTGATATCTGAAACATATGATCACTAGAAAGATCATAGAAGTATATGCTAGTAAGAAGAGCATGGTTCCTTGAGGCATTGGATTTCTTAGAGGAAGGTATAGATCAAGGTTAATGATGTTAGGAATATTACTAGATAATGTGAGGGATTGGATGATGGTTTGATCAACATGAATTTTGTGTGGTACTTGAGGAGATCCGAATGATGATGCTGAAGAGATAGAGGATGTTGATCTGATGAAAGTCTAAAAAAATCTTTAAAAAATGGAAGCGTCTCAAATACGAACTCTTTCTTCATCTTGTTTACTTCTTCAAGAAGAGTTTGAATTCTTTGGATGACAATTGCTTTAAATATGATTTTTCTATCTCGGATGGCATCGATAAATTTTATCCATTTTGTGTATCCGTAGATGTTCAGCTAGTGAATATCCTCATCTTTAGAGATCAAATCTTCATGAACTAACTTCAGCTTTACCAAAGAAGTCTTGTATTTAATCTTTTTACCGTCAATCACATAGACTTTGATTATTTTAGACTTCAAACTTCTTCTATGAAAAGTGTTGTTGAATTCCTTAAGCTTTTCATCTTTTAGCAAATCCCTCTCAACTTGAAGTACTCTTGCCACTGCTAATTCTTCATCGGATATACTAACCCGATGCTGTGGATTTTGGTGGTGCAAGAGGTGGTAAGATTAGAGTATCCGATGAGTTGGTCACAACTTGAAAGGCAGGTCGGATATGTTCTTCTTTTTTAGCCTTCTTTGCCTTCAGTTCAGCTGCTTTATCTTCAATTATCATTACCCTTTTTCTTTTATCAATAGAAGGAATGACTTCTAATGTTGAAGAAATGATTTTGGATGGAGGAATGACTTCAGATGGCTCAGTGGAAGATACTTTGGATAGCTTCATTGAACTTTAGGATGTTCTGTTGACTCCCCCTCAATTTTCGGATCCTCCACCTTAAGAGTAGCATCTTCGAATTTAGTTCCTCCGTCATATTGAGAGGTTGGGGTTTATTCAAAAGTTACCTTTCTATCGGATTCTTCACTCTTTTTTTGATCTGATTTCTCCTCTTCAGATGGTTTATTTTGATGAGTCATCATCATTTTTCTCTCTGATGTTAGTGGAAGTATCTAAGTCTTTCTCTTCTTCATTACCCGGTGATAGATCCAACAAAGTCTGAAGTTGCCCAATGAAATGATTAAATAACCGACCCGACTTCTTTGTTCTCTTCTCTATGTGATACAACCAATATTAATCATCCTCAGTAATTGTTGAAAATATTTGGTGAGAGCAATTGGTTGAGATAGATTCTAAATGATATTGTTAGAAATCTTAGTATGGGCATCCATTTTTGCATTTAACATCCGAAGAGACTCCTTGATTTCAGCAAGGCCATATGATTCAGCCAAGTTTCGAACCTGACCTTCTATTGTTCCCATGGATGTGCCAAGATCCTTGGCTACATATATCATATATGTCTGATATTCATTAATCCTTCACTCAACTTCTTTAAACTTTTAGGGGACGGTAAAAAAAGATCAAAATAGCTCTATGTTGCTAGTGAAGACATAACCAATGATTTATCTAATCACTAATATCAACGGATGAAGTACCAAACACATTCGATTGCGCCAATGAGCCAATATCATCATATGGTGATCCGAATGGAATGAAATCAAATTACATATAAATTGTAGATATTGGAGTCTCGAGGATCAGAGGAGAGCTAGGAATCGAACAATTGGGATATGAGGATTGTTTTTCTTTTCTAAGTTACTTTGCGTAGTAAGTCATCAATTAAATATCTTCCAAAATTGATATTTCTTTGAAAATTTAGAGCATGAGCTAGACGAATCACATAGCCGGTGATTGATCAAATCCACTAGTCTTGGAACTTAGACATTGTACCAAATGAGTGAAGAAATAATACAATATGATGCATGTGTCGTTAAATGCACAACAATGTTTAAATTTATAAACCTAACTTATATCAGTAAAGAAGGTAATGTGAGTACCATTCTTTTCAGGGAGTCAGTGGTTAAGCCAATTAATTGTGTGTAAACTGATTTGCACGTGTGTCACAAAGACTGACTACTCAATTTATCGATTAAGGGGTTGTTTACTTGGCTCTAATTGACTCTTATTGGATAATATGCTTCTTAAGCCCATATATTAGATGATTAATGATAACACAACAGAATAAAGATAAGAGATCAAGATGAATCAATCAAAATAGCCATAAATCTCTTTAGTCACAAGTCTAAGTGTGAGTGTGTGTTCTTGGTGTAGTCACTACCTTGTGTGTGTAATAATTCAAATGAAGCCCTAGGGATTCTGAAGGAAACATTGCCTTATATAGGTCAACATGACCAAGGCATGGTCAAACCTAAACAACTATATATTACCCCTAGGAAAATAAAGACAATTACAAATAAGACCCCTTTCTACATTTTAATCTTGAATACAACTAAAGATGCAACAATCTCCCCATTTGGATTCAAGATAAAAAAAAATTGGCAATTTTCTTCGGGTCTTCACTTCTCTTGAAAATTGTAGCAGATATGTCGTTAACAGCTTCAAAACTTGTAGCTCTTCACAGTCTTCACAACTTTGAGGAAACTGAAACCTTCCAATTTTTGCTGAAATTGGAATGAAGTGTCCTTCAGACTATCATTTTCAGTCAGACTTTTAATAATTCAGATAGGTTCAGACACTTTGAAATCTTTGAAAAACTTGAATCCTTCAGCAATCTTCAACAAACTTTCTTTCTTGAACAAAGTAACTCAGATCTAACTTTGAAATCCTTAAAAATTCTCCCCCTTTTTGATGAGTGTTGAGAATCAGCATCATCAAAACATATCAAAGCAGGCCAGTCTTGGAATTATCTCCCTCAAATCAACAGTTAAGCTCAGTCTTCATGCATATCTCCCTCTTTGGAAATAATAGCAATCTCCCCCAGATAGGGAAATATACTAGTATCTGCAAAAATACGATCTGAATCTGATTCGGCCGTCAATTAATACAATGTAATTATTTGAATCTTTGCAAATTCAAACAATTTAGGAGTTGTAACCCTGAATCAACAGATGAAACAGTTAGAAGTGCCTGTCAGTAACACAAAGTTACTGAGTAACACAAAGTTACTATATAAGGAGCTGGATGTGACGTAGACTCCCCAGGACTTCCATTCAATCATCGAATAACACATGGTTATCTATGAACGTTCTGACAGAAAACAAATTTTTGTGTGCTCGTGCATGTGTATGAAAGAATTAAGCACAGATGATTGCGTTTTAACTTGTTGAGACAACAACAAAGTATACAAAGACTCAATGTGCATGAGAAAGGGTTGAAGGTGGGGATACTTTCCTTCTTTTTCAATATCCGAGTTATCCAAGTGATAATCAGATAGAGTATGTGTCCGTCCACAATACTATCAAGTTCTATCAAGTTCTAAACACATAAACGATTACCAACCTGTTTGATTAATAACAACGATTACAAGGTTTGATGTTCGGTTTAAGCTTTCTGTGTTTTCTCTCTAGATTACACCGTGAGTGTGTGTGTGTGTGTTTTCTGATTGTTGATCGATTGCTTCTCAAACACACTACTACAATATTAATATCTAAACTTAGATAGTAACTAACTAATATCTAATTTAGATATTTAACTAACAAATATAATATCTAACTAATATCTATCATCTAATAGTTAATATAGATATTAACTAACTAATATCTAACTAACTTAGATATTTAAACTAATTTAAACGAAATACTAAATTACAATAAACATTAATTAACTTCGACATTTATTACAAAGTAACATTAGACTTAATATCGAGACTCGACTTTCATATTGGATCTTCAGATTGGATGATCTTGAATCCAATAGATATGTGATCTAACAATCTCCCCCTTTGGATCAAGATCATTACTAAAAAGATTTTAGCAATTCAGTCTTCTTTTTCAGCTCAGAAGATGCAATCTCTTTCTCTAGCTCAGAATGCTTTAGCAAAGTATCTTCAAAGAAAATTTATCTGAAATCAGCATGTCTTCAAAATACTTTGATCTACCATTTCTTGATTAGCTCTTCTCTTTTCCAATGTCTTGTAATGTAATGGAATGGACATTTCTTCAAGCTTTAGGTTCTCCCCCTTTTTGATGAATAGAGAAACGATTTCATCAAAACTTGTAATGTAGGAAGAAATGTTTTCCACTTGGAGCCTCTGATCCGTCAATTCAAAAGATATTCATCCAGATCTTTGCAAATCCAGACAAAATAATCGAGTAACACATGAATCAACTAATGAATCAGTTAGCATGCATGTGAGTAACACTAAGTCACTGTGTGTAACGAATACACATTGGAAAGGAGTTGTTTGATGTTGACTCCCCCAGGGCTTCCATTTAATCATCGAAACACCACAAAGGTAATTTCTATAAACGTTATGACAAAGAAACAAATTCCTTGTGTGTTTGTACTTGTGATAGAAAGAATTAAGCACTTGATGATTGCTTATAGGCTCAAAATATGTGTAAACCGCTGAGACAACAGTAAGTTAAACACAGACTCAATGTGCATGATTGAAGTGTGAAGGTGGGGCAAAATTCCTTCTTTTCAATATCCAGATTTACCAAATGAAAATCAGATAGCAAATGTACTGCTTCCCCTTTGAAAATGTGAAACACTATTGTGAGTCCAAGATCAATGAATGTTGATCTAAACTCTCTCAGTGATTTGATAACGACCCTCTTCTATACTTAGTGAAAATTACGTTTTAATATGTATTAGTGTTTCACCATCAGCGATCAGACTGAGTCTGTTCAGTTATCGCTGATAGTCTTTCTTATAAACATTTCTATGTATTAGTGTTTCACTATCAGTGATCATTCTGAGTCTGTTCAGTTATCACTGATAGTTTCTGAAGTAAACAGCTAACGTAATCCCCGAAGACAAGTCTCGCGTCAACATATGTTCATAGCTGAATCGAAGACGAAGCTTCTGAACAAAGAGAAGTCCACTAGTGACCTGATGCGGATATCAGTGAAGCAAAGACAACTCTACATATACGCGAAGGAACATGAGGAAAAGCTTCAGCGATAGCTGAACCTCTTTATCTCTGAAAGAAGAGATACTCAACGATCAATCGATCACAAAGCTTATGCCTCAAGTTTCCTTTTGTCTCTCCTTGCACAAATTAGTACGATGTGTCAGAACGGACATGTCTCTTCCACAATTCGTACAACACCTCTGTCAACTACACTGTTCATTGTCCGGCCGAAAGCATGTCTCCCAAAAGTCAGACTTCCAAAGCCAATCAGTGAACGCCACATGTAAAGTGCCCTGCCATGCATTTAATGCATAGGGTATAAATAGGAAGTTCACCCCCTTCATCTGAGGAGTGCTCAATCCTTGAACCCCATATAGAAACCCTTGTTTTCTATATCTCTTAATCCCTCATTCTATGAATTTCTTGTGCAACCATCTTAGTGTTTTTTAAGTTTGTTTAGATTGAGTCTGTCTTAATCTTATTCCGCAACAAACTTGTAAATTGTATTTTGATTCATCAATAAACAATTTATTAAACTTTATTTTCTATGTTTGTATTCAACCCCCCCCCTATCTACAAACTTTTTAAGCACCTTCGGGACCAACAATGAATCATAGAGAGAAAAAGTAGAGAGAGAGAGCTTTTGGAGCGCAAAGTAGGAGTTGTATTCAAGTGTGCGTTAAGTTCTTACACGGAAACAAGACCAAAGGGACTTAAATACCCTTGGTCAGATACAACACAGATAGACTCTAAACACAGTATTTGACCAAGCCCAATAAATACAATGATTACTATAAAATCAGACCTAACAACTTTCTATTTGAGTAGAAAATGAGTGGATGGTGAGGTTTGATCAAGAGTTGGCATGGGCTAGTTGCCTGTTTCAATAACGATCACCAAAGAATTATGAAACATTAGAATTGTGGCTGCCCGGCTCAGAAAAAGTTGGTGCAGAGTTCTGATATTCTTTTAACTCTGTTTTCACACGCTCTTTCTTTTTAAACATTAAGCTTACTCTAACCAAACTCACTTTTTCATGTATAACTCATCACTCAATCTTTTCGACTTCTCACACTTAATCACTATGAAGCTTAAAAAGCTTTGAAGAACGAGTTCTAAACTAATTTGTTTAGAAGTCGTAGTCTATGAAGTACCGGTCCTGAGCTGAAGTACTCAGAATCCAATATTCTCTTACTCCCCCTTAACGTGAGATGCCTGCAACTTTGAATGAGATAAAGATTTGGGTACCCACTTGTATTTGGGCCCATGAAAGTTAGTTGCAATTCTTATGGGGAAGTATTTGTTGTATTTAACATTTAAAGCACGAGGAATATGATCAGAAAAATAATCACAACCATCAGAAGAGAAAGCATAATCATCAGAACTAGAATCTGAGGAAGAACATGAGACATTTTTGGAAATTTGAAACATTTGCTTTACAAAGTATTTTGAAATTTTATTACAATAAGCAAATGAATCACTTTTATAACAATTGTCTACATATCTATCTTCCTCAGTCATAGAAATATTTGATGTCCGCTTTGCTTTCCAGATCTGTTCTTTGACTTGCTCAAAGTCCTATCTGAAAAATTAGAATCGGAAGAATTAGAACTGACATAAATAACGTTTACTTGTTTCTCCGACTTCTTTGAACGTCTTCTTTTACGCTTAGGTTTATAATATTGATCATTGAGCGTAAAAGAATCATCAAGAATTTTAGACGAAATATTTAAATCAGAAGAAATAATTTTATCCAAGCAACCAATCTGATCAACTAATAAATCTGAATTCGCCTCGGAGTCTGAAGAATTTTGAGAAAAGATTTTAAAATTTGAAACTTCCTTTTTATTTTCTTTAGAATCAGAGGAAAGATTAGAAATAGAATCTGGTTTTTGAGAAAATAATTTTTCTTCAAGACTAGAAGTCATGAAAGAAAGAATAATATCAGATTCAATTTTCTTTAAAATATTTTGATCTTCTATCTTATCTTCAAGATCGATGATTTTGCTTTCTAATACTAACGGAGGAGTATATTTCTTATAATCATAAATGATTGGAGAAATATTATCCTTATCAGAATTAGAAGCATAAGGATCAATAAAATCATCAGACATTGAAGATTTGATAGGAGAAATATCATTTAAAACTCTTCTTCCTCTCCTTGATTTTTCAGGAAAATATTTTGCATTTTCGCTTGTGTAAACAAAAGGAATTTCCTTTTTCTTGTTATTTGTCCTTTTCTCATTTTCGACTTCTAAAATTTGATTTTTGTTGATCCCAGTGCAGTGCAATCACAGGTAAATATGATCAAAGATGAACCGTTTATAGGCCACAACAACTAGTCATATGATTGATAATACTTCAAAGGGTTTACGTTTACAGAGAGAATTTCTGATAAGGGTTTGTAAACCTAATGACTAGTAAACTGAATAATGAACTTCTAACCTTACAAATGAAATAGAAAACAACTTTAAATACTTAGGCACGCAGGCCTGACGGGCTTATGGGCTTTTAGGCCCAACAAGCTTACAACTATGAATAAATGACATTTTATACCCTGAACTTCTATTTAACAAACAAAATAGCCCTAACAATCTCCCCCTTTAAATAGAAGTTGATAGTCGCGCCAGTTAGGAACATAAATTTTTCGGAAACCAAAGTTGATCTCGAAATATCGAATCTGAGTCCTGTACTCCAGTCGCTCTTCAATTACACCCAGTGCTTCAAGTACAAGTGGCTTGTATTTAGGATCCAAAGGCTGAACCCCTTTTTCATCTTTATCAAGTGCACGCTTCAACTTTTCTTTCAGCAACATTAACGTACCGTCACAGAATCTGGCAATCTGATTAAGACGAATGAATCGCATAATTCCTTTGTCATTCAAGTAGGTCATGCCAAACTCTGGAAGCTTTATCACAGTAAATGCAGGTACACTCTGGGCATCAGACGGAATCTTCAGATCAGGCTTGAGCAGATTAATCTTTGGCTGGTTGCTTTCTAACCCAATCTGAAAATCTTCCACCGAGGCAAACTTCATTGCACACTTCATATATCTCTTTACTGTCTCGAGTGCATCAATGACTTCCCCGGGTCTGTTAGTTCTGGTCTTTAAGTCTCGAAGAATGAACAGCAGATCTTGTGGTTCAAGATACGGAAAGTCAGCTTCAGAAAAACAATACTTCTGACCATCTTCTCTAGTCACCATGAAATCTGAATACTTTACTTTCATGAAGAAACTAGATAAAATCTGATCAACCGATGTAATCTTCAGCTTTGTCTTGTTGTTTTTGACTTGAAACTTCTTGTACACGAATATGAGCTCACGCTGTTGTTCCTTGCTTTTCATTGACTGTAGACCATTCAGTACAACTTCATCATACTTACGTATCTAGTGGGCAAAAATCTTCTTTTGGCTTTCTTCAAGGAAAGGAACTTTGATTCTGACTCTTTCCCACTTGGATGGACGAACTGGTGGAGTACTTTCTGTTCCCATAACTGGTGATGCTGGAGGAGATCTGACGGGAATATATGTTTCAGGAAGATCAGGATTAACAACAGAATAGGTCAAAAGTGGAACCGCAACAGAAGTCTGATCGTCTGGCTGATAGTCCAGATGAAGAATCTCATCTATTTCAGCTTGCATGACTACCAGTGCTCGTTCAGTATTAGCACATTCTTCCGTCGGTTCATAAACTTCATTAGGATCAAGAATTAATGCCTAGTCTTCAGGGACTATCGGAGAACCTTCATCAAATTCCTCAGGCTTTTCAACCCTTGGAATATCAATCAGCACTAGATCCATACACTGTTCCCGTTCCTGTCCCTGCCGTTCTGATCGAATACCAGAACCCGAACCCTATTCAACCTGTTCTGATTCCACCATATGTGTCTCCGGCTCAGATAGGCGTTGGCGCTTCTCCCCCTCATGGTGATCAGGATCATCCTGATCATCATGTCGGCGCTTGAGCCGTTCTGCCTGGCTACGGCAGGTATCCTCCACTGCTGATAGACGTTCAGTCAAAACAGCTACGGTTTGCTGAAGTGACTGAAGCATGGCTTGTTGGAACTGGAAGGCTTCAGTAGAAACAATATGCTGGGGGGTTGTTGGGGTAGGTGTGGATGCTTGAGAACGAAGCAGTGATAACAAATCGGCATCCTGGGTGGGTTCGGTTAGAGACTGGGCTAGTAGTTTGGCAAGAAGAATGGATTTAAGCTCAGGTATAGAAAGATCCGTAACGGGTAGGGAAGGTGGAATAGGTGTGGGCTCAGGATCAGTCGTAGGACCTTTGCCTTTGATCATGCGTTTGAGGTTGTCCACCTCTTCCCTCATCATAGATTGGACAGCCTCTAGGGCGCCGTCCATGTATTCCCTTGAGACGAACTCAGTTGGGGTAACTCCGGGGTCACTTAGACTTCCCGTTGTAGCTACGACTGTAGAAGTCGAGCCGCCTACGTTCACGGTTGGCGTGATGATAGCCGTGGTAGGACTTCCACCAAATCCTCGTAAACTACCCGAAGGCGGATTTACTATGGATGTTCCGGCCGGGCCACTTAGGCGACCGGCGATAGCCGAAAATGGAATCTGTGTGCTAGGAATGGCATGTATAGCAAAAGGCTCTAGACTCCGTGCATGCAAAGATGTCGAGAACGGGGGCATCTGTTCTCTTGTTTCAATATCGGCACCCTCCAAGTGAGAGTCCGATAGCGGATGTGCTAAATCCCCATGAGAATGTGAAACCACCATCTGTTGAGAGATGGTGGAGTGTCTTGGTGGGGTGTGCAAATGCGCCACTAGGTCCACGACGCCTTCTTCAATACCCTGTCTCAACACATGAGACTGGGTAGCAGATGTGGCTACCTGGCTGGATGTGGCTAGGGGGATACAACCATTGATGGTTGTCCCGTCACTCGTGTACTCTCAGCGTCATATTTTCTCTTTATTTCCCTCTCTCTGCTCACTAGAATATCATCTTCAACTAAAACTCCCTCCGCTCTCCTTATCTCTCCAGGTGAGGGCTGATTATCGTCACCATCTGAGTCAGAAGACTCTTCATTTGATGCCGATACGTTAGTGGCTGGGTCCGACTCACTGTCGGATTGAACGGATGCCTCCTCAGAGTCGGTTGCAGCTTCCGACTGAGAGTTGGGTGAACCTGATTCCGCCGCAGACTCGGATTGGCCCGAAGCTTCCTCCGAGGCGGAATGCGCTGTTGTGTCCTCAGTAGCAGCGACAGAAGAGGAATGAACATGAAGGGCTTCAGCGTCGGTTGTCTCTTCTGCCGTTTGAGTCTCTATTTGCGTCGGCGAAGATGGTTGTCTAGATGAACTAGGCTGGCTCGTTCCAACGGCACTGCCCACGCCAGATCCCCTCACGATTATTTCTCTCGACACACCCTGTCCAGAAGCCCCACCTATCTGGACGCTCCCGCCTCTCGTTCGTGGACGCGGACCCTCACGTCGCTCAGGTCGTGCTCCCTAGGCAGGTCCTGCCGGTCCTGGACGGACCATAGGAGCTGGAATGTTGTGTGTGTGCCTATAAGCTATCACACTCAGTGCCGTAGGACGAGCATGGTCTAGTACCCCGACTGGGATTTGTCGGGCGACAACACCTTCTGGATCAGCGTGGGAAGGTATCTTGCGTGTCGGATGATGTGGGCATGTTGGGTGCGTAGAACGGCGCTGTATCTCAGGATACAGGTTCATGAAGTTCCGGATAACAATCTGTAAGAAACGCATGAATCGAATGAAATTCGATCGACGAGATGCAGTAGAACGAACTCTCTGAACGATTTCAAACCAAAGAGAGTCAACAACGTCCATGTGGCGATTGAAGGCCACCGCGTGAAAGATGCGAAGAATCGGGGCACTCGTTTGATCAATGCCTTTCGTTATAGCCAAAAGGCACCGATTTATGTAGGTGAACATCGTGTACCAGATCGTCGAGAGGTACTTGCGGTTAAAGGTTGATGGTATGCGAAGTTCTGCGCCGTATCCTAAGGAGAGAAGGTCGGTGCACAATGTAGCATCAGAAACCATCGGGTCGAAGCTTTCTCGGCCTGCAACGGATCCGTCGGTCGGTAAACGAAGGAATTGTCGGAAGAGATCACATATGAGAAGCACTGGTGTATGATCTATCCGTCCTTCAAGGTGGAATTCGCCTTCGGCCTCTAAAGCACGAAGAGAGCGCCAAAACTGCTGTAAGTATAGGACTGGAACGGTCGCAGTTTCCGTAAGAGCATAAGAGATTGGATGCCCCATAAGTATCTCGATGATGACCTGATATTGAATAGAAGGTTGGGTTACATCGAGGTGGTAGTTATTGGCTGTAAGAGGGAGGAACTGATCCTCGGGAATCAGTTCCGCATCTGCGATTGGATCAATCACTGGTGGTTGGTTTTGTGCCATTGTACCTGTGAAGAAATAGTCGATTAGTACGCAGGTTTGGGAAAATATGATAGCCGTTGGAGTTATATAGTCATGATTTAAACCACAACGGATACTAACTCCAAAAAGTGGAAGAACAAACCCTATTCGTGAATTAGGGTCAGTCACCAAGGCGCATAGAACTGCACCAGCCCAGAGAACCACCAAAATCATCTCATAGACACACAAAGATATAATGATAAGCTATTAGAACCATTAAATAGGATTCAACCGGATAAGATATAAGACCGGATAAGTTTTACACCAGGGGTCTCCTAAGACCAGATGTGGTCTTTGACCGGGTGAAGTATTCGACCGGTGGTTAAACCACCGGATAAGAGTTTGACCAATTATGGTCTTCGACCGGAGGTCACCTAAGACCGGATATGAGTTCGATCGGATAAGGTCTTCGACCGGAGGTCACCTAAGACCGGATATGAGTTCGATCGGATAATGTCTTCGACCGGAGGTCATTCTACCGGAGTTTCTTTCGACCGGGGAGTAACCCTAGATCGGAGGAAACATTCGACCGGGGGTGCGTTCGCTGGGGCGTAACCCTAGATCGGAGGAAACCCCCGGAGAAGACGAATCGTCAACAGGGCAAACCCCGGTGACACTCGACGGCGACACATACAATCAATAATAACCAACGATCGATACATACTATAAACCACTTAATATCAAGTAACCTACCTGATCAATCGAATATGGAGAGAACGATGGGTTCGGTCAAATGGGAGTGCGGTCGAAGAAGACTCCGGGCGAGAGAGAGAGAGATGGAGACGATGAGATGAAAAGAAAAGGGAAAGAATTGATCGAATGAGGGATGAAAGGTTCGATCGGGGTTTTAAACCCCCGATATTGGTCTGGGCTTGGGCCGGGGCCGGGCCCACAGAAGGCAAAACAAACCAAAATAGACACAAAATAAAAAGAAAAAGAAAATATTTTTGGGATTTTCTTAAGTAGAAAAAATAACTCAAATAAAAATATTTTTGACTTTTTGGAATAAGAAAATATACCTAAAAAAACTTAAGGGAGAAAAAAAACTTTAAGAAACCTATGGAATAAAAAAAAACGAAGGAAAAAAAATTAAAAAAATCCTCCTAAAAAAAACTGAAATACGCACGAGACTTAACTCCCCCTCGAATGATTACCAAGAGGAGGTCGAAACACATAATCCACTTACCTGCTCCCCCTCGAATGGAGGACTCGTGAGACATACCAACCATCTGACGATAGTGCTCCCCCTGAACACATTATCGGTGTGAAGATCCGTCACAAACCACGGAGTCCTTTCAGGGAATATCCGTATGAACTGCACAAAACTCACGAAAAACACCACGAAAACAAAAAACAAGAACACAAGAGAAACAAAATCTACTTTGTTGATACAAAAGTTTGTAACAGACACAGAGCTGAACGAGTAAAATACAATAACCAAGGAGTGTGGATAATAGCAACCAGAGACAAGTCACTGGTGCAGTGGTCACAGTCATTCGTTATTGAAAGAGACTCGTAGAGAGCTGCGAACGGATCAAACTTTCAGATTTAGCATACCTAGCTTGGACACAAGGTAATTAAATTGTTTTTCGTCCAAGGCTTTGGTAAACAGGTCTGCTAACTGATGCTCTGAATTAACAAAATAGAGTTCGATAGTACCTTTTTCGACGTGATCTTTTATAAAATGATAACGCACATCAATGTGCTTCGTCTTCGTGTGCTGGACGGGATTGCTTGATATGGCTATAGCGCTCTTCGAGTCGCAGTAGATGGGAATCCTTGAGTAATTAAACCCATAATCTTTGAGCTGGGTGCGCATCCAGATGACTTGCGAGCAGCAACTGGCGGCTGCTACATACTCTGCCTCGGCGGTGGAGGTGGACACGCAGTTTTGCTTCTTGGAAGCCCAGCTGACAAGACGATCGCCCAACCCGACGTGCTTTTCCGGTCCAGCATGTTTCCAGCATGGTCAGCGTCCGAGTAGGCTGTCAATTCAAAACCTGTCTCTTTTGGGTACCACAAGCCAAGATCAGCAGTACTTCCTTGTTGGGTTTCAAGGACGAGAGGTCAATCGTATAGAGGTTAGTGCGACGCGTTCCAGCAAGTATCTCTTTTCCATCTTCAGTCCGAACGCTGTACCTTTTAGCCTTGAAAGTAACTTCGAGATTCTTGTCGTAGAATTGACCGATACTGAAGAGATTGTGACCGAGACCTTCGACATAGGAGACTTTCTTTATCGTGATGTTATCTTTGACAATATCCCCGTAACCCCTGATAGAAGAGTAGTGATCATTTCCGAAACGCACATTCCCACAAAACCTCTCGGTGAAGTTTGTGAGAAGCTCCCTTCTTCCGGTCATGTGCTTGGAGCAACCTGAATCTAGATACCACACATGACCGTCCTGTAAAACAGGTTATTTATTTTTAGGTACCCATTCGTAAATGGGTCCTTTGGGGTTAGATTTAACACCCGACTTAGAGACCCGTTTAGATTTGGGTCTTTGTCTATCACGGGAAACATCACAATGAGAATGATTATGAGCAATATGATATGAGCCAAACCAATCAGATGCATAACGACTATCAACAAAATCATTTGATCCACAATAAGAGCAACACATACAATCATGAGACAGTTGAAGTAATTGCGGAATGGAATAAACTTTTAAAGGAAGAGTTCCATTACATTCAACTAAAGGTTTAGAAATAAAAACATCATGATTGTTATTGTTCTTTCTAGACTTTAAGACAGGATCAACTAATTCTGATGTTGCCGAGCTCTCTTTTGACTTCTTAGCTACCCAAGAATATTTCACTTCTTTCCGCCGACCATACGTATCTGAAATGCCGTTAAACCCATAGTCAGAGGATTTGAAAACTGAAGATTGTGACCTTTGAGAGCGACCGGTCTTTTTCTTCTTCTGTGAACGCTTTTTAGATTTAGATTTTGAAAATTTTGAAGAATTGTTCACAGAAGGTTTTTGTGGGGCAGATGTGGAACATTCACCCTTATAAAATTGAACCGGAGGCTCACAGGACTCATTTATAAAATCAAGATGGCTAGGTAGAGAAGGATTAAAATCAAATTGGCTCAAATCACTATCTAAACACACCTCAGAATTCAAGAATGCGGAAAATTCTAGTTCCTCATCAGAAAGGCCCTTATCACTTGAGGAGTTCAGGACAGCGGAAGAGTTAGTTGAGAGTGGATCATTTGCGGAAGCATTTTTACAATCAGAACACTGATCCGTTTCAAAAACATGAGGCTCTTTTCCCTTATTTGAAATGATTGGTGACAAGTCACCCATAAAAGCTTTGCAAGAAGATGTATCGGAGGCAGGATAGGAAATTTCAAACAGATGAGTATTCTCTCTTTGGAGATTTGAAGGCTTAGCTTGAGGTTCAGCCTTGTGAAGTTGCTCTTTCAGGCGATTTGCTGCCAAAGCAGCCAGTTGTGAATTTAACCTCTTTATTTCTGTCTGAAAGTATTCTTTCTCCTTAACTGACACATTTTCCTCTTTAGTGGAATAGAGGCACTCAATTTGGGATAAAAGTTCTTGTTTTTCCTTTTGAAATCTGTCTCTTTCTTGTTCAAACGACTTTTCTAGATGAACAATTTTCCTTTCTAAAATCAGAGGTGGAACATAGACTTTATGGTCTGGTTGTTCCTCCTCATTTTGAACGGTTTTAGTATCTAGTTCAGCTTGAGTATAGCTTCTAAAATAGTCATTTGATAGAAAAACAGGTTTTTCCTCGTTGTAAGATGCATTTAAAGAATCATAAACAAAATGAAGTTTCATTTTGGTAGAGGTCTCCCTTCTTAACTCATCCTCTTCCCAATCCTCATCCTCAATTGGTTTGGTCCAACTGATTTTGTATTCTGGATAGGTCTTGTCTAATCTAAGAAATTCGGATGCGTACATCGTAGGAACTTGGGATAAGGCCTTTTTCAGATAATATGGGTTATCGTAACCGATACCCCTATTCGCATACTTGGGTTCTTTTGGTGTAATTAGATTTAACGTTTGTTGAGATTGCCCAAGCCTATAAAGCTTCTTTTCCATCTCCTTTAACTGATTAGATAATCTTTGTTTTTCATTTGAATAAGCCACGTTTTGAGACACAAGATCAATTTTCTCATTTTCGGACATGCGTAGCTCATTGGTCAGATCATCTACTTTGGTCTTTAGCTTTTGTGACTCTGTTGAACAACACTCATTCTCTTCTCTTAAATTAGAAATCGTGCACAGGTAGCTAGAAATTTCTAAGCTTTGTTTTTCCATAAATTCAGACTGTTTAGTGACACGGTTTTCTAAAGATGAGAGAAGTTGTTCTTTTTCTTTTAAAAGTAGCTTGTAAGAGTCAAGTTTGTGCATTGAGAGTTGCATCTGATCAAGTAAAGCTTCTTGGAAAGGGGCACATACCTGGCATGGAGCATTGCGATCTTCATCATCAGTGTCAGATGGTGATGAATGGTTGCCCATGAAACACAAATGAGCTTCAGCATCCTCAGGTTCTTCATCTGACACTTGCAACCAATAATCGTCTTCAGCCATTAGATCTTTACCGGCTTCCTTTTCTTTGGCAAGAAGCAGCTTGGCTCGGTAGTAGTCGGCGTTACGCACAACTGGTTTGCGACAATCCTTGGCGAAATGACCTAACCGACCACAGTTGTAGCATTTGATCGGATCGTCTTTCGCCTTTTCTTCATTTCTCTTGTCAGACTGTTTACCAACTTCAAATCGTCTATTACCTTCAGACTTTTCTCGATGATCTCGGCGAGTAGAGACTTTTTGCTTGTTTGAGGACTTGTTAAAAAACTTCCTCTTTTGAAATGCTTGAGTGAGAAACAACATTGTTTCTTTCATCTTGGCAAGTTTTGGATCCGAGTCGCTATCGGGATCTTCAGGTTCAGACTCACTCAGCACGGGCTCTTTTCCAGATGATCGACTGACGGACTTGCCTCTTCTCTCAGATACGAGTGCTAATGGATCAGCTGCTGGCTTTTCCTCTGCTTTCTGATTCCCAATAAGCTCCATCACTTCCTCTTCGTCCTGGAGCAGCATTTCATAGAGTTCGTGAAGGTACAACTTCTCCAAGGTCTGAGTGTGGCGTATATGGGAGACGAACGGTTTCCACTCAGGCTGTAAGTTGTTCATAAACTTTATATTGTTTTCCGTGTTCGTCTTTATGATCTTATTCTTCTGAAGATCATTCAGAAGCATATTAAACCTCTCGTAGGTTTCCGTCAGCGTTTCACCTTTTCTCGCTTTAAACCCATCATATCTGGTGATACAGTTGGTCACCTTTAGCTGGTTATTGATGTGACTTCCCATCATCATCTTCTCTATTTGGTCCCACATCTTTTTCGATGAATCCTTGAAGCTATCTATACAAGCATAGATGTCATTTGGTAGACTTTGAAGAAGGTACGATTTTGCTAGCTTTTCTGCATCGCACGTATCCTTTTCATCCTTAGTAAAATCACCAATAGATTTCCGAATCTGTCGCTCTGGCCTTCCTTCAGCTGGGTTTCCTGGTACCACTTTCATCGGCCAATCTGGTGGACCCTCAGTCAGGCATTTGTAAATTGCTTCATAGTTGGTTTTTGCTTCTATGAAGTTCATAAATCGGTCATGCCACTGAGGGTACTCTCCCCGAAAGAGCACAGGGGGCTTTTGGTCAGAACCGATGGCTAGAGCTTCCCTTGAGTTCATCTTTACTTCTTAACTTAAGAGCACTGTAATGATCGTTAGGCAAGCAGGATGATCCAAATATACTAATAAAATGAAGAAACACAGAAACACACGGACACGGTCTAATAGGATAACTATCTAAAGAAAGACCGGAGAGTGCACAATACCGGTCGAAGCAAAGACCGGAATAAGCAAGTACCCGATCGAAGGGTAAGACCGGAGTAGCAAGTATCCGGTCGAAGGGAATGACCGGAGATTACAACTACTCGGTCGAAGGAAATACCGGAGTAAGCAAGCACCCGGTCGAAGGTGCAAGACCGGGGAATACAAGTATCCGGTCGAAGGCTAGACCGGGGAATACAAGTATCCGGTCGAAGGCTCAGGTCGAATGACTATAAACACAATAAACACAATTAACATATAAGGCCGATAAACACGATGAATCGACCGAAGAACACGATGAGTTTCTGGGATTCGACCGAAACCAAACCCAGAAATTTCGATCCTTCGATCGAATTAAACACACAATAAATCAATCAAAGATTCGACCGAATGCGATAAAACATAGAAATCACTTAGACCGAAGGTTTGCACATAGAAAAACCCATATTCGATCGATAAATTTTTTTTTTCCAGAAGAAAATTTTCGATCAAAACACAGATACAAAAAAAACTTAACTTAACAGATATCGATTAATCAGATAAAACACAGAATGTAAACACTAACAATCAATTAAAGCAAGTAAAGCAATTATCACAAGTAATTGATTTTAGGGTTTCAGACAAACCTTTTTACTGGATCAAACCTTTTTGCCTATCTGCTCTGATACCAATTGTTGATCCCAGTGCAGTGCAATCACAGGTAAATATGATCAAAGATGAACAGTTTATAGGCCACAACAACTAGTAATATGATTGATAATACTTCAAAGGGTTTAGGTTTACAGAGAGAATTTCTGATAAGGGTTTGTAAACCTAATGACTAGTAAACTGAATAATGAACTTCTAACCTTACAAATGAAATAGAAAACAACTTTAAATACTTAGGCACGCAGGCCTGACGGGCTTATGGGCTTTTAGGCCCAACAAGCTTACAACTATGAATAAATGACATTTTATACCCTGAACTTCTATTTAACAAACAAAATAGCCCTAACACTTTTCACTAGTCCAAAAGAATTTAAACTGAGGATCATAGTGTGCAAGTGTTAGATAATCGTATTTATATAAAGTGGGAACTTCGTTTATCACTTTGGTTAAACAATGAGGATTGTCAAAACCAAGTCCCCATCTTTGTTTTAAAGCTTCTTCACTCCTCGGTTTGTTCATAAAAATTGTTTTTTCAGATTGGTTTCTTCGATAAAGCTTTTCTTCTAACTTATTTATTTTATCTGAAAATTCATCTTTTAAAGAAGTCATTTTAGTCAAAGACTCAAGATAAGTCTTATTTGAATTTTCCAAATCATCCAATTTCTTTTGAAAGATGTCTTTTGTATTTTCTAAAATGGATTTTTCATCTTTCAAGGAAATTTTCAGTTTGTCAATCAAATATGACTTTTCAGAATTTAAGTTCTTTTCAAATAACAACTTTAATCGCAAATCAGATAAAGCAGTTATCATGATATTCATCTGAGAGGTAATGAAATTATAATCAAATTCAGAATATACCTCGTCTTTATCAGTTTCAGAATCGTCTGACTGATCAACTCCAATCAAGCACATCTGAGCGATCTCAACGTTTGCAGCTTCGTCGTCAGAGTGATCCAGCCAGAATTCTTCTTTGGCCAACAGTGCAGTTCCGTTCTCTCTCTTTTCAGCTAGCTCCAATTTCTTTCTGTAATAAGCTGAGTCCCTAACCTTCTTCACTCGACACTCTTTTGTAATATTACCCGACTTTCCGCAGTTGTAGCAGGCAGCAGTCTTTGGCTCGGGTACTTTGGCTTTAGACCCAGAAGTGAAGCGAGAAGAGTTGGAACCAGATCTTGGTTGGAACTTTTACTGGTAATGCTGAGAGAGAAAGATCATTGCTTTCTGCAGAGCCTCACCATCATCTTCAGTTGACCCGTTGTAAGCGTTTTCAGATAACGCTTGTTCAGCCAGTTGGCTCGTGAGGAGTGCAACCGGGTCTACTGACTTATTGTTCTTTTTCTCCAGTTTGGCCTTCTTCTCAAGCACCAAGCTCTCATCAGTCATCAGAATTTCGTATAATTCCTGGATATGCATTGTGGAAATTCTGACATCATTCCTCATTCTATGACAAGATTTGTTCCATTCAGGCTGAAGAGCATTGAGGAATTTCAGATTCGTCTCAAGATCAGTCTTTTCCACTTTAATCTTTCTCAGATCATTAATCACAGTGCAGAATCGGTCAAAGATAACCTTCAGAGATTCATTGTCCTTTGCCTTAAATTCCTCAAAGTTATTCATGAATCGTGTCTGGCGAATTTGAGTAGCAACTGATGACCCAAGCATGATCTTTCTAATTGAGCCCACATCATATTTGGATCATGTTTGAAACAATCAATTCGATTGTAGATCGAGTTAGGCAGTGCTAGCATCAAATTGGACTTTGCTTCTCTATCTGCTTTTTCGCGTTTGATTTCATCAGCAGTCAAAGGAGTGTCATTTTTCGGCCTGACGAATGGTCCTTCAGATAAAGATTTCATCATATTCTGTCCATTAGCCTGACACTCAATGAAATTAATGAACCTATCTTTCCACTGTGTAAACTCATCTTCGTTGATTAAGACTGGTGGACGAGTATTTGTTCCCAATTGCATCATCAGATCACTTGAGTAGAACTTAGCTTGGAAAGCAAACTTGGCAGAATCCATTGCAGATGTTCAAAAATATTCTAAGTTTGAGACTTGCGCAAACTTGAGCTTTTCGCAAGCAGTATGATACGCAAACTGAACTTTGCGTAATCCGAGTAATGCGAGAACTGAACTTTTCGGGACAAGAAGGTTGCGCAAACTAATCTTTGCGTAAGTCAAGAGATGCGTAAAATGAACTTTGCGTAAGGCACTTGATACGCAAACAAAAGTTCTCTCAAGCAGAAGTATACGCAAACGATACTTTGCGTAAGAAACTTGAAACGCGAACTAGACTTCTTGAACTGAGATTGTTATCCCAGTTTAATCTAGTTGGTAAATAATCAATCAAGTAATCAAGCAACACAATAATGATCAAGAGATATATAAATCAGAGTAACATACCAATCCCTTGAATAAACAATGAAACCTTGAGTGTTCTTGATACCCTTTGAATATAGAGAAAACGTATGGTTACTATTTAGAAAATTATCAGAGTTAACCTAAAAACTAATTAAACAAAAACTATTTATACTAAGGCCTAATGCCTAATGGGCTTATGGGCTTTCTAACAGGCTTTAGGCCCATTTACAAATAACTATTAACTTATTACATAATAAACCCTCTAACTTTAACTATCAAACAAATACAGTTTAGACCCTTTAATCTTGAATACAATTATGATCCAACAATCTCCCCCTTTGGATTCAAGATTAAAAAGTTTTTTGCAATTGTCTTCGGGTCTTCACTTGTATTCTCTTTTCTTCAGATATGTCGTTGATCGCTTCAAAACTTGATATCTTTAAAAACTTTAAAATCTTTGAAATCTTCAGATCTTCAGATTGTATTCTCCCTTTTTGTATCTTCACCCCCTTTTTGATGAGTGGTGAGAATCATCATCATCAAAACATGGCAAAACAATCTCCCCCTTTTCAAGACAATCTCCCCCATTGTGTATGATCACGTAAGCACAGTCTTCATCATGTAACGAGCCCTGTATGGAAATAAGAGCAGTCTTCCCAGATGGAAAGAGTGATTATTTCAATCTTTTCAGATTAAAATAGAAAGTAGTAACCGTTCGAATCTTTTCAAATTCAAACAGTTTAATAGTTGTAACCCTGAATCAACAAATGACTCAGTTAGAATGCCTGTCAATGACACAAAGTCACTGAGTAACACAAAGTTACTATATAAGGAGCTGGTTTTATGTTGACTCCCCAGGTCTTCCATTCAATCATCGAATAACACATGGTTATCTATGAACGTTCTGACAGAAAACAAATTTCTGTGTGCTCGTGCATGTGTATGAAAGAATTAAGAATAGATGATTGCTTTTCAATATAGGCTCAAAATATGTAAACTTGTTGAAACAACAACAAATTATACAAAGACTCAATGTGCATGAGAAAGGGTTCGAAGGTGGGGCAACTTTCCTTCTTTTTCAATATTAGTATCTTCCAAATGAAGAACCAATAGCATATGTGCTGCGTCCCCAGAAAATGTGAAACATTCTCTTTTTGAGAAAAGAATGAGTAGCTGGTGGGGTTGTATGCAAGAGATGGCATGGGCTAGTTGCCTATTTCAATGATTGTCACCAAAGAATGTGATCCAATCAGATTTTGTGGCAGCCCAACTCAGAAAGTGGTTTGGTGCAGAGTCTAGTATTCTTTTACTCTGTTCTCTCACCCTCTTTCTTTTAATGCTCACGTCTAACCAATCTATCTTTTTCATTTTACCTCTTCACACACCATCACTCAATTCTTTTGACCCTTCTCCCCTCAATCACTCAGGGAATACTTCCTGGGTAGGAAACACTGGTTATCGTGAATCCATGGAAGTTCTGTTAAGTTCTCACACTGAATCCCATGTATTTTCCTAAAAGAACAAGTTGTTCAACAGGCTTTTTGTACATGTAAGCACAAATACCACTTGTTACATGAAGAATATAATATTCGGAGATGTCAAAACAGAAGATGTTTGACGATGCAATTCTCCCCCTCAAACTAAAAGAGTTTGACAATTAAGCTCATATCATTTTATCATGAAGAATAATATGCTGGAGAATCAAAAACGAATGTTGTTTATATGAACAATATATAAACATATTTTCAATGAAAGCACATGAAATGACGTTTGATTCAATCAACAGTGAATACAAATAACGTGAGTATTACCATAGAAAGATTTAACTTTTGATACATGGTAATAACAAAGTCAAATAGAATGTTCTGAACCGTTATGTGTATGAATACTTGACAAAGTATATTGACAAGATAAAACACAAATATTTATCTTTAAGAACACACGGTCAGATAAGCATTTAAGTATCCAAAAATCTGTTAATATCACAGATATTCTCCCCCTTAACTGAATGTTTTTTTTTTTTTGAATAAAAAAAATAAATAGAGCACTGAAGTGCGGGTTCTAATCTGATGTGATTAGAAGCCATTGTCACTTGACCAAACCTGCATAAAAAAATAAGGGTAATCATTTATGAAAATGATTCCTCTCACGTTAGCAACACACGAGATAAAAACGTAGAATACTCCCCCTAGAATCATGAGTAAGGTCTAAGACATGTTCAACATACCAGGTTTGCTGATGAGAAATTGAAATCGCTTTTCATCCAATGGCTTTGTGAAAAGATCAGCTAACTGGAAGTCAGTTTGAACAAAGTGCATTTCAATATTACCTTTTTCTACATGATCCTTGATGAAATGATAGCGTACGTCGATATGCTTGGTCTTCGAATGCTGTACCGGATTAGCAGTTATAGATATTGCGCTCTTGGAATCACAATAAATAGGAACACGCTTGTAGTTGTATCCAAAGTCCCTTAACTGTGTCGTCATCCAGAGGACTTGAGAACAGCAGCTAGCAGCAGCTACATACTCAGCCTCGGCAGTGGATGTGGAAACACAATTTTGTTTCTTTGAAGTCCAACTTACAAGTTTGTCACCTATAAATTAACATGACCTAGAGGTGCTTTTCCGGTCTAGCTTACATCCTGCATGATCAGCATCTGTAAGGCGGTTAGTTCAAAACGAGAATCCTTTGGATACCAAAGGCCTAGATGAGGAGAACCTTTGAGATATCTAAGGATTCGCTTAACAGCAGTTAAGTGCGACTCTTTAGGATTAGACTGATATCTCGCACAAAAACATGTGGCAAACATTATATCCGGGCGACTGGCAGTCAGATAAAGTAAAGAACCAATCATGCTACGATACACCTTTTGATCAACAGGTTTCCCGGAGGGATCCGCGTCTAATAGTGTACCAGTAGCCAATGGTGTTTTCATGACTGAACTATCTGACATATTGAACTTTTTCAAAATATCTTTTATATATTTAGCTTGATTAATAAATATGCCGTCGGATAATTGCTTCACTTGTAAACCAAGAAAGAAATTCAATTCACCCATCATCGACATTTCAAACTTTGTTTCCATTATCTTTGAAAAGTTCTTGCAAAATTTCGGATTTGTCGACCCAATTATTATGTCGTCAACCTAAATCTGAATAAGAATCAAGTCCTCACCTTGCCTTTTAAGAAATAAGGTTGTATCAACAGTACCTTTCTTGAAACCAGAAGCAAGTAGAAATTTAGTGAGAGTTTCATACCAGGATCGCGGTGCTTGTTTAAGACCATAAAGCGCTTTGTCTAATACATAGACATGATTAGGGTGATGAGGATCAACGAAACCTTCAGGTTGAGCCACGTAGACCTCCTCATGCAAAACGCCATTCAGAAAAGCCGACTTTACATCCATCTGATAGACTGTAAAGTTTTTGTGCGCTGCATATGCTAGAAAGATTCTGAAGGCTTCGATTCTTGCAACCGGGGCGAATGTTTCGTCATAGTCGATGCCCTCTTGCAACGAGCTTTGTTTCTCACAACTATTCCGGCTTCGTCTTTCTTATTTCTGAACACCCACTTTGTTCCAATAACAGATTTACCTTTAGGTAGTGGGATCAAGCGCCATACCTTGTTCCTTTCGAATTGTAGAAGCTCGTCCTGCATAGCAGAAATCCAGAATGGATCACGTAGAGCTTCAACCGCTTTCTTTGGCTATAAGGAACTGAGGAAGCTTGAAAACATGTAGAAGTTAGCTGTTGCAGATCTTGTTGTGACACCAGATTGTACGTCACCAATCACGTTGTCCAGGGGATGATCCTTAGTCTAACGATGTGTGCTTGGTAGTGCATCAACTGTTTGTTGCGTATTGGACGCATCATTTTCATCTTGCACAGCAGGTTGCTCCATATATGTATTCGGGACATCTTGTACTGGTGTTTCTGATACAGAAGCTTCTGGACTAACAGTTGAAGTGCTCGGGACTTCGTTTCCAGAAGAACTATCTGTAGAGACAGATTCAGCATTAGTAGAGTCAGAAACTAACTTTGTACTCGTACCTGATGGAGATGAAGTGTCAGTGACTTCTTCGGAAGGTCCAGACATGTCTTCAGATATAGTAGGGACCTCCGAGCCTGTACCACTTGTTATTGATGTTGATATGTCTTTTTCAAAATCTGCACATATATCATCAAAGGCATCAATAAACAATAAATCTAACTCAGATGAAGTAGAGTTAGAGTGTGTAGAAGTGGATCCTTTGGTAGCTGGTTCTATTCGGGATTGAATAGAAGATTTGTCCTTCAGTACGAGTTCTGAACTGTTGTGTCCAGAAGTCCTTGTTGAATTCTCATCAAAGGAGACATTCATTCTCTCAACAACCGTCTTAGTTCGAATAATGTAAATTCGATAAGCTTTTGATGTCAGAGAGTATCCAACGAGATATCCTTCATCCGCTTTCTTATCAAACTTTGATAATCCTTGACGCTCTTTTAGAATGTAACACCTGCAACCAAAAACACGAAGGAACTTGATGTTAGGTGTACGATTGTTGATTAACTCATATGCTGTCTTATTAAAGCGTTTGACCACAATGGTACGCTTCTGTGTAAAACATGTTGTAGCGACTGCCTCGGCCCAAAGGTACACGGGTAGATCTGAGTAAGCAAGCATAGTCCGAGCTGCTTCAACCAGAGTGCGGTTCTTCCGTTCAACAATGCCGTTTTGCTGTGGAGTGTAGGCGGCGGAGAAATTATGTGAAATACCCACGGAACTAAGATAACTCTTCAGGGTGTCATTCTTGAACTCCGTTGTTGGGAACTGAAGAATTTATCAAGTGTGGTTAATGCTGCCAGTTGTAGTTAATGCTGCTGGAACAAAGTTAATGTTGCTCTTCAAAATTAATACTGCTGGAGTTACTACTGCTCAGAGTATTAATGCTGCTTATGATTAGTACTGCTTATGAGATGGAGATCCGTATGGAGAGGATGACAGCTGGATAAACTGAAGATTATGGAAAGTTTAGAGACAATGATAGAAGATATTCTGAAGATATTTTATTGATTGTAATTATCTTTTATCTTTAGTATATGTAGAGAATGTATAGAATAATTTTTTTTATTATTCTAAGTTTTTGTTTTAGAGAGAATCAACCTCAAGGCATAGTTCCTAATTCTAGAGAAGTAGAATTCGTCTTGAAAGAGTCTGTTCTTCAAGATTGAGGTTGTGTGTGTAATCTTGTGATTTCAAGCATTCAATACAAGTTTACAAGTTGTTCATCATATTTACTGTTTGTTTACTGTTTCATTGAATATCAAAGTGTTATTCCGCAAACTCCTTTGATATTAGTTTCTGAGAATTTATTCTTGTTGAGAATTCGATCCTAACAAGTGGTATCAGAGCCAGTTCTCTCAGAAACAACTATTCTTTCATCATGGAAAACTTTGCAGAATCAAACAGTACTCTGGTCTCTAAGGTCCCAATGCTCAAACCCAGTGAGTTTGACATGTGGAAGATCAGAATCAGGCAATACATTCTTCTCACTGACTACTCAATGTGGGATATCATTGAGAATGGTCCTTCTGAAGCAGGAAGGATTGGACCAGATGGGAAAAGACCTCCACCAAAGACAGATGGTGAGAGGAAGATCAGACAGACAGAGATGAAGGCCTTGAGCACTCTGCTCTTGGCCATCCCCAATGAATATCAGCATCAATTTTGCAACTGCACTGATGCTCAGATTCTCTGGAATGCTCTAGAGAAAAGATTTGCTGGAACTAAAAGCATCAAAATAAATCAAAGAGATGTTCTAAAGCAACAGTATGAAAACTTCACTTCTTCAAAGAATGAGTCTATGACTCAAACTTTTGATAGGTTCAACAAGCTCATTGGTGAACTGGCTACTGTAGGGGTGAAGATGGAGCAAGATGATATCAACAGGAAGTTCCTTAGATCTCTTGGGGATGAATGGACTATGTACACTGTCTCATATGGACAGAGTGACAATCTGTAAGAGAAGGAACTTGATGATCTATATAATGATCTAAGAGTTTTTGAAACTGAGGTAGAAACCAAGAAGAAGCCCACTGGGTATATCCACAATGCTGCACTTCTATCAGCATCTACTGATACTACTGCCAACCCTGAAGCAGTTAGTGCTTCCAGTGGAATGAATTCAGAAAAAGGCACTAAAACTGTCTTTGAAGCCCTTTTGTCCAGTCACAGCAACAATTCATTGATTCATGATGATCTGGAACAACTTCACCCTGATGACCTGGAGGAGATGGACATTAAATGGCAGATGGCCATGTTATCTATGAGGGTGAAGAAGTTTATTAAAAGAACAGGGAGGAACAACTTCTCTCAAAGAAGAGAAGATGGAGCTGGGTTTGACAAGACAAAAGTGGAATGTTATAAGTGCCACATGAAGGGACACTTTGCTAGAGAGTGCAAAAGTGGTTTGCCAAATAACAACCACCAACAAGCTCAGAATGGAGGCTACAATCAAAACAAGAACCCTGCTCAAGCCCTTGTTTCTCAACAAGGAATGGGATTTGACTGGAGTGATCAAGCTGAGGAAGCCATTCAGAATCAAGCTCTTATGGCAGAGGTGTCTGATCTCCCCTCTGAGGTAATTTCTAATCTTTGTACTCAATCTTGCAAAGACACTGTCAAAAGGTACAGGGATCACAACCAAAACATGTGTGATGACCTCAAAAGATTAGAAAAGGACAGAAGAGATTATGTGTTTATAGTTGAAAGGTTTGAAGAACAAATCAAAGGCTTTCAAGCCAATGAGCTTCAACATTCTTATGACACAAACTATTGGAAGTGGGAAAAGAATGAATTAGAGGCCAAACTGTCTAAGTTCATAGAAGAGAATGATAGGCTGAAAGAAGAACTATCTAAGGTTAAGCTTGACATAGAAAAGTTTTCATATGCTTCAAAAGCAATGGATTCTCTTCTAAAGACTCAGATTCATGATAAGATGAAGGCTGGTATTGGATACAATAACACACCCCCTCCTTACAACAACAACTATATCTCTCCTACTTTAGACTTGTTAGAGACCAAGGAGAAAAAGGACTTGTCTGAGGAAGCCTTTAAGATAGATCCTTTGGATGAGGTAGTTGTTAAGGATATGACTGAGAAAGAAGCCAGTGAGAATAGGAACAATGCTGTGAGTAAAGAGATACCCTTAGAAAACAACATTGTTACCAATGAGGGAAGTGGAAGGATCTGGGTCAAGTCTAAGGAGATAGAGAAGACCAAAGGAAAGGATAACAAGGTCCATTACAAACAAACCACTGTTGTGAATCCTGGACCTTGTAAACAGTGTGCTTGCAACAAATCTGAGAGCCTAAATTCTGGTATAAAAAGAGGTAACCAAAGAAACTGGAATAATCAATGGGCTCAGAAACAAGGAGTTGATCTGAATAAAATAATCAGACCAAAACCTTGTTTCATATGTGGTAAGTTAAACCATTTGGCTAAGCACTGTTTCTTTAACCCTATTAACCAACAGATGAACTTTCAAAGATTTGTGCAAAAACCTGTTGGTTATAGGAAGGCTGGAAAGAAACATGTGGTTAATAAATCTGTTGAAACCAAAGGCCCCATGAAGAAAAAGGTTTTAAAAGAAAGTATTAAAATGTGGGTGCCTAGAAGCACTAAAACTGTTAGTACTGCTGACAGGGATAGTGCTGCTGGAAGCATTACTGCTGCTACCAGTGTTAGTACTGCTGAAAATATTAATGCTGCTAATACTGTTAGTACCTCTTCAAAGGTTAATACTGCTAACACAGTTACTGCTGCTAACACAATTACTACTTCTAACAAGGTTAGTACTGCTAAGCATGCAAGTGCTGCTAAGGAAGTTAGTACTTCTAAAACCAGTACTGCTTCTAGAAAATGTGTTTCCAAACCCATCATTGTGACAAAGTACTCCAGAAATGAGGAGTCAAAGTTTAAAAATCTTGTCAAGAAAGAATGTAAATATTTTGATGAGAAAGGGGTACCCAAGACCACTTTGGCTTGGGTTCCTAATTCATACTAACTGATTTATCTTATGTGCAGGGCAACCAACAGCTCAAGGGGAAGAGCATATGGCATGTTGATAGTGGTTGCTCTAGGCACATGACAGGTAACATGTCATGCCTTAAGGATTTCAAACATATCAATGGAGGACATGTTGCATTTGGAGATAATCTTACAGGTGGTAAAATAAGTGGAAAAGGTAATGTTACAAAAGGTAAGATGACATTTGAGGATGTCTACTATGTTGATCAGCTAAAGTACAACCTGTTAAGTGTATCACAGGTTTGTGACAAACAACATAGCATATTATTTACTAATACAGAATGTATGATCCTTGCTCCAGGGTTCAAGGTAGTTGATGAAAGCATGATACTACTTAGAACTCCAAGAAAGGACAATGTTTATTGTCTTGACATGGAAAATGTTTCAAGTGATTCATCCCTGAACTGTCTTGTTTCAAAAGCTTTTGTAGATGAATCCTCTCTATGGCACAGAAGGATGTGTCACATGAACTTCAAGACTATGAACAAACTTGTTAAAAACAACCTTGTAAGAGGTTTCCCATCAAAAGTCTTTTCATGTGATGATCATTGTGTTGCTTGTCTTAAAGGCAAACAGCACAATACTTCTCATAAGACCAAAGAGTTAAATACAATTTCTTCTTGCCTCCAGTTATTACATATGGATCTGTTTGGCCCTACAAATGTGATGAGCATAGGGAAGAAATCATACTGCTTAGTTATTGTTGATGATTACTCTAGATTTACTTGGGTATATTTTCTAAGAACTAAGGATGAGACAAGTGGACTGATCAAATCCTTTATTCTAAGAATTGAAAACCAGACTAATCAAAAAGTAAAAGTCATTAGATCAGACAATGGGACTGAATTTAAAAATCTTGATCTAAATACCTTTTGTGAAGAAAAAGGAATTGAGAGACAATATAGTGCCCCTAGGACTCCTCAACAGAATGGAGTTGCTGAGAGAAGAAATAGGACACTAATAGAGGCTGCTAGATCTCTATTGGCTGATTCAAAACTGCCAATTACCTTCTGGGCTGAAGTAGTTAATACTGCCTGTTATGTCCAAAACAGAGTTCTAGTGGTCAAGCCAAAGAACAAGACCCCATATGAGCTTTTAAATAAAAGAAAACCCTTTATTGGATTTTTCAAACCTTTTGGGTGTCCTTGTACAATTCTCAATACCAAATCTCACTTAGGTAAGTTTGATAGCAAAGCAGATGATGGATTTCTTGTTGGTTACTCATCTCAGAGTAAGGCTTACAGAGTTTTTAACTCTTCTTCTAGAATAATTGAAGAAAGTGACAATGTCAAATGCAATGAGAACACACCAAATCCTATTGGGTCTGGTCCTCAGTGGATGTTTGACATTGATTCACTGACTAACTCTTTTGGTTTCAGTAGTGATGATTATGCAGGTTCAAGGAGTGGAGGATCAGGGACTACACAAGTTCAAGACAACATATCTCAATCTGTGATCTTTCCCATACCTACAGTGGATCCTGTTGAAGACTGTGAAAAGGAGCTATCTACTGAACCAAATCAGAGTGAAGAAGAAAGAAGAGCTGAGGAGAGTGAAGAAAATAAAGAACCTGAAGTAGCTGCTAAAATCACCTCAGTTGAGTTGAATGACTCAAATCTAGAGGTTGGACTCAATGAAGAGTCTAGTCATCACACCAGAACTCAAAAGAATCATCCTCCTCAGTTGATAATAGGAGATATCTCTTCTCCTATGATGACTAGAAATCAAAGCAGGCTGCAAGAGATGCAAGACCAACAACATACAATCCTTTCTTGCTTTCTATCCCAGCTTGAGCCTAAGATGGCACATGATGCTATGAAAGAGTCCAATTAGATAGAAGCCATGTAAGAAGAGCTACTGCAATTCAAGCTGCAAGATGTTTGGGATCTGGTAGACCTTCCTAAAGGCCAAAGAGCAATAGGCACAAAATGGGTCTTCAGGAATAAGAGAGATGAAAGAGGCATAGTAATAAGGAATAAAGCAAGGTTGGTGGCTCAAGGGTATACACAAGAAGAGGGAATAGATTATGAAGAAGTATTTGCACCTGTGGCTAGGATAGAAGCAATTAGATTATTCCTGGCTTATGCTTCTTATATGAAATTCAAAGTTTATCAAATGGATGTAAAAAGTGCATTTCTATATGGCTCAATTGAAGAAGAAGTATATGTCTGTCAACCACCAGGGTTTGAAAACCCAAGCTATCCATATAGGGTATACAAATTGAAGAAAGCACTTTATGGACTGCATCAAGCTCCAAGAGCATGGTATGGCACTCTGTCATCCTATCTCTTGGAAAATGACTTTGAAAGAGGAGTCATTGATAAGACTCTGTTCATCAAGAGAAAGAAGAAGGATATCTTGCTGGTCCAAATCTATGTGGATGATATTATCTTTGGATCCACAAGAGACAACATGTGCAAGGAGTTTGAGGAACTAATGCATCAAAGGTTCAAAATGAGTTCCATGGGGGAACTTACTTTCTTCCTTGGACTCCAAGTTCAACAGAAGTCATATGGAATCTTTATCTGTCAGTCCAAGTATGTGCAGTACATTCTAACCAAGTTTGGTTTCTCAGATTCAAAACCTGCCAGCACACCTATGGAGACACACAAGCAGATAACAGCAGATCTTGAGGGGGAGGATATGGATGTTCATCATTATAGATCCATGATTGGCTCTCTCATGTATCTTACAGCCTCTAGGCCAGACATAATGTTTCCAGTCTGTGTATGTGCAAGATTCCAAGTTAGGCCAAAGCAATCACACTATCAAGCGGTTAAGAGGATATTCAGATATCTCAAAGGGCAACCCAGATTGGGACTTTGGTATCCTCATGACTCATCATTTGACCTACTTGCATACTCAGACAGTGATCTAGGTGGAGCAAACTTGGACAGAAAATCTACTTCTGGAGGATGCCAGTTTTTGGGTGCAAGACTAGTGTCATGGCAGTGCAAGAAACAAACCACAGTGTCCACATCTACAACAGAGGCAGAGTACATAGCAGCTGCAAGTTGCTGTTCTCAAGTCTTATGGATTCAGAATCAAATGCTGTACTATGGGGTAACCTTTCTACACACTCCAATTTTTATTCATAATAGCAGTGCTATTAGCATTGTTAATAATCCTGTCAAGCACTCAAAGACAAAGCACATTGAAATCAGGTACCACTTTATAAGAGACTGCAATGAAAAGAAACTTATTCAAGTTGTAAAAGTTCATACTGCTAACCAGTTTGCTGATCTATTCACCAAAGCATTTGATGTGGGTAGATTCACTTTCTTGGTAACAAGTGTGGGAATGATCAACTCTGAATAAGCTCCTACTTAAAAAGTGGTTCCATACCTGTATATTGTTTATTCTTGGTGGTCCTAATCTTCTTTTTCAGGACAAGTATAGCAGTACTCAGTCCTTCACAAAGCTTAAAAGTGTAAGTATGATTAATAGTGCCAGTACAGTTTTAGTACTGCTAGTACAAAGTTAATACTACTAGTGGTTAATACTGCTCTCAGTTAATACTGCTTGTTAGTTAATATTGCTGGTGGTTAATACTGCTTGTTAGTTAATACTGCTAGTGGTTAATACTGCTTGTTAGTTAATACTGCTAGTGGTTAATATTGCTCTCAGTTAATACTGCTTGTTAGTTGATACTGCTAGTGGTTAATACTGCTTGTTAGTTGATACTGCTAGTGGTTAATACTGCTCTCAGTTAATACTGCTAGTTAGTTAATACTGCTAGTAGTTAATACTGCTCTAGGTTAATACTGCTTATGTCCCGAATATTATAAATACCCTTTGCCCGCCTAAAAGTTCATAACGACCCTTTGTATACTGTTCACTGTCTCTCTAATCACTTTTTCTCTCGAGCTCTTTAGCAAGTTTCAGGCAAAAATACTCCAGTTCAGATGGCATCCATGGTGTTCGTTGATGAGCATAATGAAATCGCGATGCTACAAAAGCCAAAACAAGCGGCCGGATTCCACCAAATTGTGGATTTCCTTAAATCAAGCCACATTGCGCATGCTCTTACCATCTCACCAACAATTTATATAGAGCATTAGAGGCAATTCTGGGCAAATGCCACCATTGTTGCTGAAAATGGTGTGCAAATGATCAAGACATGGGTCTGTGAAAAACTCTTAACAGTCACTGAAGAGATGATACGCATCTGCTTACATCTAGACGATGCTGCAGGTATAACCTCTATTCCCAATGAGGAATTATTCTCAACTTTGTCAAGAATGGGGTATGAAGGCCAGTTGGGTGGTTTTAAATTTTCAAAGGCTAAATTTTATACCCAATGGCGTTTTCTTGATCATACCTTAATGCATTGTATTTCTAAAAAGACTACTGGATGGTGTGAGTTCAGCAGCACTATTGCTTATGCTTTGGTCTGCTTGGCCACTGCCAGAAAGTATAACTTTTCTCAAATGATTTTCAGTGATCTGGATTCAAACCTGGGAAATAAAAAGAGTTTCTACATGTACCCAAGGTTTGTACAGACAGTTATTACTAATGAATTGACGGATATACCTCACTTTGATGGGATATATGTACCTAAACCCCCTAAAGGCAAGGTTTTCTCAAATATGAGAAGATCTGCTAGGGACTCGGAAGAAGTTGACACCCCATTGTTCTCTACAATGATGGTGGTGTCCCACACTGATGAAGGTATGGAAGCAGGGTCAAGGCCCCCATTAGACCATCCCACTGCTAGCCAATCCCAACCTTCCCACTCTAAATCAATTCCCCAGTCTCTTCTTGATAAACCAACTTCTTCCATAACCCAAACTTATTCAAGGAAAAAGGTAAAGAAGGCTCCTTCCCTTCTTGTACCTTCACCCACTAAGCCTTTAAGCCCTCTAAGGGAGGATTCTCCTTTAGAGTATATCTACAGGGAAACCACAGGGGTGTCTCCCAACCCCAAGGAGGTGCTCACTGAGGAGAGGGTTGAGTATATGGGTGCTGAGGCTGCTACTACTTCTGCTAACACAGAGGAGGACAGTGGTAACATAAATAAGACCTCCCCCATGGCAACTTTGAATGAGCAATCATTCAAAGGTCCCAGGTGCCAAGAAACCACGGGGGTGGATAGTGCTTCTGCTAGGCAGAAGGCTTCCACTACAAAAAGATCCCATGATCCTTCAAAAGAGGGTAACACTTCTGGAGAAGGTGAGGACAGATATAACTACCAGGAAATGATGGATGCTATGGGAAACATCAACCTAGATGTCATTCAACAAGGAAAAGCCATAGAAGAGATGAAGCTGGTGATCTTGTCACAACAAGTACAGATTGCCAAGTTAAAGAAAATGGTGACAAGGCTTGTGCAGAAGAAGAGGAGAAAACAGTATGTGTTGAGGAAGAGGCCAACTGATAAAGATGCTTCCAACAAGGGGGAGAAAGAGACTGAAAAAGAGAAAGAAAGGTCTTCTGAAAAAGCTGCTGGGGGAGTTGAAGTTGAGGGGGAGAAAGAGGAAGGAATAGAAGCAGAAACAGTTAATGCTGCTGAGGAAAAAGTAGCAGCAGAAACAGAAGCAGCAGAAATAGAAGCAGCAGAAACAGGGCTCTCTGTAGAGGAAATAGAGATACAGAAACCTTGATTAAAGCCAAGAATGATACTCCTAAGGCTACTCAAAAGGCCAAGGGAGTAGTCATCAATGAAGGAGGAATTTCACAAAAGGGAAAAGAAAAAGCAACTTTAAAGGAGACAAAGGAAAAAGGGAAGGAAAAGATGGTTGAAGCTGAACTGCCTGCAAAGAAGAAGATTCAGATTGAAATGGATGAGGCAATAGCAAAGCAGCTTCAAGATCAAATGGAAAAGGAGGAGCAGATTCAAACAGAAACAGATAGAGAGCTTGCAAAGCTCATGGCTAGAAAGTTAAATGCAGAATATCAGAAAAGCATAAAAGAAGCAGCTCAGGCCAAGAAACTTCAAGTCAAGAAGATGCCAATTCAAGCCAAGAAGATGCCAATTCAAAAACAGAAACAGAAAAGACAACCCTCTAAGACATTTTTGACCAATCAGGAAAGAAGAAAAATGATAAATTTCCTGAAAGGTGCAATTGGTGTCAAGGGGGAGATGTTCACCAACATGGCATACACTCAGGTTGAGGAGTTGTACCAGAAAGAGATGGCTAAGCTTCAAGGGGATTCAGTCCAAAGGGAAGAGGCTGAGAGAAGAATGAAGGAAAGGCATCACCTTAACATTCAAAAATCATTCCCTGAGGAGACCACACCCTCAAAAGACAAAACTGAAGAGATGAAGGAAGAACCTGAGAGTGTTGGTGTAGAAGCCAAATCTGGAAAGAGGGTGAAGACAATTGCTTCCAAAAAGCAGCCTAAAAGGCCTAGAATGAAAGAAACAGCAGAAACTGCAGCAGAACCTTCAGGTGTACCTTTAGCAGAATCAGTGCAAAATCCAGAGCAGTCTAATAAGCAAACTGATGAGAGTATGGATCTGTACATGACCATAGTAGAACCTATGAAGGCTGTTCCAATCTCCATGAAAGCTCTAGAGATCATCTTCTGGGACATTCTAAGAGATAGTGGAAAGAATTTCTTCAGAATCAAAAGAGTAGGTGGTACATTTGAAGCATATTCAACATGGGGGAGAGTTATCAGAAGCTGTTCAAGAGCAGATATAGAGGAAATGTACAAAGTAGGGATGAAACTCTATGAGCCTGTGTTAGAAAGGTACTGAAGAAAATCTTCTCAAAGTGGCAATGGAATACTTATGTATGATGTTTAATCCAGAGAAGGTGGTGCATAGGATTAAAGATCTTCATCATGAGTATGTGTTCAAAAAGATTGATCATTGGATATTCTTTGAAAACTGTGGTGTGTACATGATTACAATTGATAAATGTTATCATGAATACTACCTAGTTGACAAAATATATGATCATAGCAAGCAGAAACTTGAAGGGATGCTGAAAGCTAAGCTAGTATGTACTAAGGATTCAGAAATGGCCAGAATTGTGGTGAGAAGAACTATCAATCAAAGTCTGGGCCTAGATCCAAATTTGGGCAATTGAACCTGAGGTGTTGAAAGCATCTTGAAGATCAGATCTGAAGAACTTGACTTCTCTTTCTAAAAGTCAAGTTAGGGGGAGATTGTTGGGAACTGAAGAATTAATCAAGTGTGGTTAATGCTGCCAGTTGTAGTTAATGCTGCTGGAACAAAGTTAATGTTGCTTTTCAAAATTAATACTGCTGGAGTTACTACTGCTCAGAGTATTAATGTTGCTTATGATTAGTACTGCTTATGAGATGGAGATCCGTATGGAGAGGAAGACAGCTGGATAAACTGAAGATTATGGAAAGCTTAGAGATAATGATAGAAGATATTCTGAAGATATTTTATTGATTGTAATTATCTTTTATCTTTAGTATATGTAGAGAATGTATAGAATAATTTTTTTTATTATTCTAAGTTTTTGTTTTAGAGAGAATCAACCTCAAGGCATAGTTCCTAATTCTAGAGAAGTAGAATTCGTCTTGAAAGAGTCTGTTCTTCAAGATTGAGGTTGTGTGTGTAATCTTGTGATTTCAAGCATTCAATACAAGTTTACAAGTTGTTCATCATATTTACTGTTTGTTTACTGTTTCATTGAATATCAAAGTGTTATTCCGCAAACTCCTTTGATATTAGTTTCTGAGACTTTATTCTTGTTGAGAATTCAATCCTAACATCCGTGCCATTATCACTGTGAATGGTTCTGACTGGCAGTTGAAGACGTACTTGAATGCGCTTGATGAAAGCGATAATCAACTCTGGCGCATCAGACTTGTTGCGAAGAAATTCGAGCCATGTATACCGTGAGTAGTCATCTATCATTACCAACACATACTTCTTGCCGTTGATAGATGCCATGCGCATTGGGCCACAAAGGTCCATATGAAGAAGTTCCAGTGCAGATGAGGTTGATGATTCAGTTTTGGACTTGAAGGAGCTACACTTCATTTTTCCCAACTCACATGCGGAACAGAGTGAGTCATTTTCGAACCTCATTTCAGGTAGACCTTTGACCAGACCTTGTCTTTGTAGCTTCGCTATAGATCGGAAATTCTGATGAGACAAGCGTCGATGCCACGTCCACGATTGTGCTTTAGAAGCTTTGGCTAGTAGACATACTGGACGTGTGGCAGATAGTGTTGGAAAATCTACATAGTATAGATTTCCATGGCACTCAGCTTTGAAGATTTCGTAACCATCGGGATCCTCTAGATAGCAATGAGTGGTTGTGAAGCGGACTTGATATTTCATGTCACAGAAGTGACTGGTACTGAACAGATTGTGATCAAGTCCTTCAACATATAGCACTTTTTGAATCTTCACAACACCGTTATCGAGCATTCTATATCCTCTGAGGTGGCCTTCGGCTTCAGAATTGGCAAATCTAACTGCTCCGGCAGGCTCCTCCACATAGTTATGCAAGAGGTGCTTGAATCCTGTCATGTGGCGTGAACATCCGGAATCTATTACCAACAATCGACAAGCCTGCAAAAAGGACAATTAGTTTTGCTTAGGTACCCATATCAGGATGGGTCCTTCGCGGTTAGCGTCAAGCAACTCAGGAATATCATCTCGTTTGACTTTCACTCTCCATTCATAACGCGGTTTTGGAACCCATTTCCAAACCATCTTAACATTTATTTCCTGAAAGTGCTTTTTAGAAGTAGGATTGGCAACCTTAGCTCGATACACTTTGGGTTGTGCAGAAGAATTAGAACTAGACTTAGACTTAAAGCGCAGTTTAGCTTTTCTCTTATTCTGTTTGGACTTTGGAGGGGAGTAGTATGTGAATGAGTTATCCCAACAGTGTTTGCAATATAGATTCTTTCGAGCAAAATTCATAAACTTAGATTTATCAGAACAAACCTTACATCCATGTTTATCAAAAGAATTACTTTTCAAAATAACACTGTCAGAAGTACAACTATTTGGAATAAAAGGTTCACTAGATAGCCTATCATTCTTATTCAAACTATTGTCTTTATTCTTCTTACTCCTCCCAACTCCATTTCCTTTTATATCTGAAACAGAAACAGGAACTTTGTTAGTCTCTAACTTAGAAGGTGGTTCTTTTCTAGTGCTCTTTGAAGTCTCACCCTTTTAAAAAATACTAGGTGGATATTAAGGACAATCAGAGTAAACAACTGAAGGTTTTGTAGGAGCATCAAATTCTGGATTGGTTCTTACCTTCCAGCTTGGATCATTGAACATCTGTTTATCATTTGAAGCATTTTTAAACAAATTCATTTTCAAATCATTGATCTCAGTGCAAAGCTCTTGATTTACTTTTAAAGACTTTTCAAGTTTATGCTTGAGATCAAAGTTTTCATCTTCAACCTCATCAAGAGACTGTTGTAACAGATCAATTTGCTTCATCAAGTCAGATGTATGATCACTCACAGAATTCGACTCCTTTGGAATAGAAACAGGATCAGAGTCTGAAGCATTCATCATTTCAGAAAATAATTCTTCAGTCATGGACTCAATAAACTCCGTTTTATCATTTTTCAAACAAGATTCATTCGTGTTTACAGTTTCTTCTTCAACCTCTTCAACAAGTAAAGGTTTAGAAGCAATGGGATTTGAGACTGATGGCATAGTAGATGGATCAACATCCGATTCATACTCATCATATTTGCATGCAGTCTCAGGTAGAACTGTGTTGGTGCTAACTGATTCGTTTGAAGGTGTGGTAAATAGTGATTCAAACTCAGTAAACTCGATCTTTCGAGTCACATAGCTTTTGTTTAAATCACCATATTGAAAACCAACTGATTTAAAAATATTTTGAGAATCAGTGTCACCAGACTTGCTCTTTCCCATTTCTTCTTGACCTTTGGTGTCTTTAGAAGGTTTAGGAGTACTTGCTTCAACAAAAGTTGCACGAATGTCAGGAATGGGTCTGATTGCGGAGCCGAATTTATCAAAATTATATAGATGCTCCGGTGCCTTTTTCAAAATTTCATTAGTTGGCACACCCAAACCTGGTTTTAGTTTATAAAACCTTTCGTCTTGGAGTTTATTGGTCAACAGATTTAATGTTTGCTCAGTCTGACCTCGTTTCATATTAATGTCCTCCAGTTGCTTGATTTTGGTGTAAGCTTCATTTCTTTCTTTATAACAAACTTCAAATTTTATTTGAAACTCACCCTTTTCAGCATTAAGATTCACAAGATCTGTTTCTAAACCAGATATTTTTTCTTTTAACGACGCTTTTTCAGCTTTTAAATCGTCTTTTTCCTTTTCTTTTTCTTCCACAATAACTTTTAAAATGGCATTTTCATCACGAAGACTTGATGCAGATTGATGTGCAGAGCTAAGTTTGCCTTTCAGTAAAGCAAATTCATCTTTCATACCATGTATTTGGGCCATTAAAGATTCAATAAGTTCAGAATTGTCACTTACCTCAGAGTTTGCATCTTCGGATTGTGTCTCAGATTCTTCATTGTCACCTTCCAGCTTTGCCATATAAGAGACTTGGGTGAAGTGATCTTGCTCCTCATCATCGGAACTTTGATACAACCAGTTCTCTTCTTCAGCCATTAGCACTTTTCCTTCTTCAACTTTCTTGGCAATAAGTGACTTTCTTGCGTAGTACTCTGAGTTCTTTACTTTCTTGAACTTGCAGTCTCTCGAGAAATGCCCAAATTTTCCACAGTTGTAGCATCTTCCTGGTTCATCCTTTCGTTCTTCTCGCTTCTCCTCTCTCTTTCCTTCTCTTCTATCTTCCTTCCTGTCTTCTCGTCCTTCCTCTCTCTTTCCATGCCTCGGCTTGTATCGCATCCCAGACTTCTCTTTCTTGTATCCATCATACTTTGGCTTTGAGTTGAATCTTTTCTTGCCAAAGCTCTTCTTGAATCGTCGCGTAATGAGAGCCAAGTCTTCAGAGAACTTTTGAATATCAGGATCTGAATCAACTTCCAGTTCTTCATCGCTCGAATCAGAGTCAGAGTCAGTAACTTCGGAAACTAGAGCTTTAGACACCTTTTTTTTCGACCTTGCAGAGGATACAGAACCTTTTCTAGCTATGAGAGCCACAGAATCCTTCAGATGATTAGACTCATTATTGATTGATCTCACCTCATCCTCATGTTGAGCAAGAGTAGAGAAGATATCAGTGACATTTTCTCGAGCCATATTCTTGGACATCTGGAGGTTGATAGCAAAGTTCCTCCATTTTGATTCAGATTCTTGATGAACTTGAAATTTATCTCAGAAGCAGATTTAGAGATATTGTTCCTCCGCAAGTCATTGAGGATGATGTTGTATCTGTTGTAGGTATCTAATAGCAACTCTCCTTCTTTTGCATGAAATCCCTCGTATGCATTTATGCATAGATTCTGCTTTGCTTGTATCGAGGCTTCACTTCCTTCAAACTGCCTTGCTAGTTCATCCCAGATGCCTTTAGCAGTGCTCTGACTGTCGACACGATTGTAGATGTCGTTTGGAATTGCCATTGTCAGATAGATTAGAGCCTCTTTTTCTGTCTAATACTGTTCTTTCTACTTTTCATTGAAGAACTCATAAGGTTTAGGAACCTCTCTGTCAGGGATTTCTGGAGACGAATCTGTAGCAGCATGACCCTTGACTTTGATCATTGGAGTTTGTGGACCCTCAATGATTACTTTCATGAACTCTCTGTTCTTGTGATTCAGAAACTGGATCATTCTGATCTTCCATTGCTGATACTCATTAGCCATGAGGACAGGAGGTTTGACTTAAGAACCCATTGAGAGAAGCTGATTCGACATCTTAGCTGTACGGTTAGTAAACAGACTTTTCTGTACCAAGGCAACCAACTAGATGAGATCGTTAGAATCAAAATAAAAACCACACTAAAAAATTTCCAGAAAAAAAATTTCCAAAAATAATTAAATGCAGTCCTTTCAATCAGTATAACGCTTCAAATAATACTGAACAAAAAGAAACAGTTGATCTCGAACAAAACTTTGTCCCCCTTCGCAGACTTAGCACGGGGGTCCCGCTACCCGGTTAGCGGGTGGGGTCAAGGGGCAACGCCCTTGCGGAGGTATGGGGGCAACACCCCTAGAGAAATTTTTTTTGACTTTGAGAGGCCATATTACAGTTTGCAAAAATCGACCGGGGATGAGCTTCGACCGGTATTGAGTCGACCGGAGACTTGTAAAGACCGGTAGAGAGTTCGACCAGGAACTTTTTCGACCGGGGAAGTGCAAAGACCGGTAAGATGTAAGACCAGAACTATGCTTGACCGGTAAAATTGATTCGACCGGTAACTTGTTCGACCGGAAGTATGCTAAGACCGATAGAGGTCTTTGACCGGTAAGGGTCTTCGATCGGGACTTCCTTAGACCGGGGTGAGCTGAGAGTGTACCGGTCGAATACTATGGACCGATAAATGGTATTCGACCGGAAGAGTAAGGACCGGTATGGTGCTAAGGACCGATGTAGTGTTCGACTGATAAGATGATTAGACCGATAAACTGTTATGACCGGAACAAAATTAGACCGATAGAATCTTCGACCTATATGGTGTTCGACCGGTATGTTCTTAACCAGCCCAGAAGTCGATCCAGAACGATGAAGATTTCCCCAGAAAACACAATAAACACAGAAATTGAATCCAAATATCAACCTTTTGCACCAATTAACATATATCGAACACAATGCAATCAAACTTGGAGATTAAAATCAGCTTTTAAGAATTCAATTTGAAGAACACAGTGCGACTTGTATACAAACCCAGAAAACTCAAAATCACAAATTCAATCACTTTGTTAATTCTCAATGAAATTAATCAATCAGATAGTGTTCAATAACGCAAAACACACCTAATCAGATCAACTTTAAACTAATAAACACATTAATTCATGAAATCAGATGAACAACTTTCGATGAATAGTGATTTTCGATGAATAGTGAAATAATTTTTTTTTTTATTCTTTTAGCTCTGATACCAAATGTTATCCCAGTTTAATCTAGTTGGTAAATAATCAATCAAGTAATCAAGCAACACAATAATGATCAAGAGATATATAAATCAGAGTAACATACCAATCCCTTGAATAAACAATGAAACCTTGAGTGTTCTTGATACCCTTTGAATACAGAGAAAACGTATGGTTACTATTTAGAAAATTATCAGAGGTAACCTAAAAACTAATTAAACAAAAACTATTTATACTAAGGTCTAATGCCTAATGGGCTTATGGGCTTTCTAACATGCTTTAGGCCCATTTACAAATAACTATTAACTTATTACATAATAAACCCTCTAACTTTAACTATCAAACAAATACAGTTTAGACCCTTTAATCTTGAATACAATTATGATCCAACAGAGATACGAAAAGCAGCTTTGCAACTGCTGGATGATACGAAAACTGAGCTTTTCGGAAAGCACTGGATACGCAAACTATGCTTTGCGTGAGTAGACCAATGCGCAAACCTGAAACTAACACAGAGATTAGTACAACATGAACTTGCGCAAAGTAATATGAACTTGCGCAAAGTATGAAGAACTTGCGCAAAGTTAAGATCTAGCGCAAACCGAAGGAAAAACACAAAAACTTCTAAAAAATCGATTTCAACACTGATTTTGATGAAATTTTCTTATACCAATACGTTCGAAAACACCTTTTTAACACAATTCAATCAACAAAATCGATTAATATCCACAAAAACAAAATTTGGATGATGCAACAGTACGTAACAACGAGTTTTTCAAGAAATCGAAATATTTCAAAATTGAAGATCAAAACGCAATTTTCTTGAAATTTGATGTGAATTAAAAGTATTCTCCTTGTAAAATCGAATCCAACAAACCAAAAAACAAAGAAGTTCGTTCAAAAACACATCCAATTTTGAAGTAAATCAAGAAAACGAGATTTTCTTGAAAAATTCAAGAAAATCGATCAAATTTTCGATTAATTCAACAAATTCAATAACGAAAAAATCAATCTCTCAATCCTCTCAAGATTCAGATGGCTTTGATACCAATTGTGAGTCCAAGATCATTGAATCATAGAGAGAAAGTAGAGAGAGAGCTTTTGGAGCGCAAAGTAGGAGTTGTATTCAAGTGTGCGTTAAGTTCTTACACGGAAACAAGACCAAAGGGACTTAAATACCCTTGGTCAGATACAACATAGATAGACTCTAAACACAGTATTTGACCAAGCCCTATAAATACAATGATTACTATAAAATCAGACCTAACAACTTTCTATTTGAGTAGAAAATGAGTGGATGGTGAGGTTTGATCAAGAGTTGGCATGGGCTGGTTGCCTGTTTCAATAACGATCACCAAAGAATTGTGAAACATTAGAATTGTGGCTGCCCGGCTCAGAAAAAGTTGGTGCAGAGTTCTGATATTCTTTTAACTTTGTTCTCACACGCTCTTTCTTTTTAAACATTAAGCTTTCTCTAACCAAACTCACTTTTTCATGTATAACTCATCACTCAATCTTTTCGACTTCTCACACTCAATCACTATGGATTAACTTTGTGGGTAGAAATCACTGGTTAAGGTGATTCCATAGAAGTTGTGTTAAGTCCTAGCACAATGAAATTCATGTTTTCCTAGAAAGCATGTGATGCTCAAATTGGTTTAACTATATCAGTTAAAGCTCAAATTAGATCTTGAAAACATTTAAAGTCACACTTCCAATTCATGAACTCGGTTGAGAATCGGGAAGTGGTTTGAACATTTATGAACAATGTTTTCCAATGAATGAAAGTTATCCTTCTTTCAACCATATATGAGATTAAGATAAAGGATTATACCTTTACGTACGATCTTACATCTCATGAAGCAAAGGTTAAAGTCATAAAGATATGAACATGTAAGCATCTCTCAAAAAGTCTGCAAAAATCTTATGTCAAGTCAAAGCAAATTTATTCACTTAAATTGAAAAGACAAAAAGTAGTAAAACTATGAAAATACGAGTTCTGATCAGTAATAATCAGAAGTCATATCCGTACTCCTTTGACTTGAAGAGATCCCCCCTAAAATCTTGCATTATAAAAAATCTGACATAAAAGGTAAATGCAAAAATCTTATGAGTTCTCCCTCAAAATAATATTGACCAGCTGTCAATCTCTTCTCATACTCCCCCTTGGATCATGAACGGATTGTTTGAAGTGCAGATATCAATCAGAAATAAGAATGAAGAAATGATGAAAAAGTATACAATTAGAAAACTTTGATAGGTAACTACTTATTAGATCTTAAGATTTAGCATACCAAGCTTAGAGACAAGAAAGGTAAACCTCTTTTCATCTAAAGGTTTTGTAAAAAATTCGGCAAGCTGATAATCAGTTTTTACAAAGAAAAGTTCAATTGTTCCTTTTTCGACATTATCTTTAATAAGATGATACCTGACATCTATGTGTTTGGTCTTGGTGTGTTGAACAGGATTCGCTGTTATCGCGATGGCGCTCTTGGAGTCACATTAGATCGGGATTTTGTTGAAGTGAAAACCGTAGTCGCGCAATTTTGTTCTCATCCATAAGACTTGAGAACAACAGCTAGCAGCAGCTACATATTCTGCTTCGGCCGTTGAAGTTGAAACACAAAGTTGCTTCTTCGATGCCCAACTTACGAGTTTATCACCGAGGAACTGTACATGTCCTGACGTGCTCTTCATGTCTAACATACAACCAGCATGATCTGCATCTATATACGATGTTAGTTCAAAACTAGTATCTTTAGGATACCACATACCAAGATTTGCAGTCCCCTTTAGATAGCTAAATATGCGCTTAATTGCAGACAAATGGATTTCTTTGGGATTGGCTTGATATCTTGCACATAATCATGTTGAAAACATTATATCTGGCCTACTAGGAGTAAGATACATTAAAGAACCTATCATCCCTCTGTAAGTCCTAACATCAACAGCCTTTCCCGAAGGATCGGTGCCAAATTTAGTACCTGGTGCCATTGGGGTACCAATCGGCTTTGAATTTTCCATTTTGAGCTTCCGAAGAATTTCAAGAATGTATTTTGATTGATTGATAAAAATCCCCGATGAAAATTGTTTGACTAGTAATCCGAGAAAGAAATTCATCTCTCCCATCATATTCATCTGAAATCTTGACACCATAAGATTTGAAAAATTCTTACAGTACTTAGGATTTGTAGAGCCAAAAATAATATCATCCACATAGATTTGAATTAGAATGATATCGGCTTTTGCTATTTTGATAAACAAAGTGGTATCTACCGTACCTTTTGAAAAACCAGACTTGACTAGAAATTGTGATAGGACATCATACAAGGCGCGAGGAGCTTGTTTCAGTCCATAGAGTGCTTTGTCGAGAATGTATACGTGATTCAGTTTCTCTTGATTGACAAAACCTTCTGGCTGTGAGACGTAGACTTCTTCCTTTAGAATGCCATTCAGAAAGGCAGTTTTCACGTCCCTTTGAAAGACCGTGAAGTTCTTGTGGGCTGCGTAGGGTAGAAACATTTGAATTGCCTCTAAACGCACCACAGGAGCATAAGTCTCGTCGTAGTCTATTCCTTCCTCTTGCCTGTATCCCTTGGCTACAAGTCTTGCCTTGTTTCTGATAACGGTACCATCTTCGTCTTTCTTGATCTTGAAAACCCATTTCTTACCTATAATGGTTTTACTTTGAGGTTTTGGTACGAGTCTCCAGACTTTGAGTGCGTCGAACTGATTCAGCTCTTCTTGCATTGAAGTCACCCATTCTGGATCAGCAAGTGCCTCTGATACGCGAGTTGGCTCGAACTTGCTCACAAATGAGTCATGTATACACATATTCAGTGACGTTGACCTCGTTTGCACCGGTTTTGTTGGATCGCCAATGATCTGGCTTATCGGCTGCTCTTTGGTCCATTTGTGTTCATGAGGGAGTGGATTATATGAATATATAACAATATTATCATCTATAAATCCACTTGTACCTTCTTCAGTTTGTTCAGGAGGAATAATGATTGCAGTTGAAGTGGTAGGTGCAGAAGGCTCAGCAGGTATAAGTTGGTCCGGTTGTAGATTAATTTGTATAGAACATCCTACTGTTTCAGCTACTTCTGTCTCTTTATCATTTGACACAACTTCAACTGTTGGATTCGGCATTTGAACTGGAATTTCTTGCTGAATCGAGGTGTTGGATTCAGTAGAGATATCAGAATTGGTTGGATGAGTAGTCGTTAAGTCTTCCATCCTGTCAACCACAACAGATTTCTTTACATTAGATCCAAGAAATTCATCATAAAACAGTTCAAATAATAAGTCTAAATCAGATAAATTATTAGTTGACGTTGAAGCTTCATCTGATTCGCTTTGTTGAGATGCAGGTTCTGGACTGATTTGCCCAGAAGCTAGTACTCCGGTTATCACGGGTTCTGAACTGTGTTGTTCGGAAGCCATCTCTTCATCAAACGTAACGTTGATGCTTTCAATAACCGTCTTTGAATTCTTCAGATATACACGATATGCAGTTGATGTAGAGGAATAACCAATGAAGATGCCTTCGTCCGCCTTGGCACTGAACTTGTTCAGACTCTCTCTATCGTTTAGAACGAAACACTTACACCCAAATATATGGAAATATTTGATTGTCGGTGTTCGGTTGTTGATCAACGAATAAGGAGTCTTCTTGAATCTGCGGTGTATCATGGATCGATTCTGAGTGTAGCACGCAGTAGATACAACTTTAGCCCATAGAAATAGAGGTAAGTCAGATTGACTTAGCATAGTACGAGCAGCCTCGACTAGCGTACGATTTCTTCTTTCGACCACTCCATTCTGTTGAGGCATACGAGTAGCAGAGTATTGATGTGATATCCTGACAGATTCGAGATATTCTTCAACCTTTTTGTTCTTGAACTCCGTGCCGTTGTCTGTTCTTAGAAGCTTGACCCGTTTCTGCAGATTCACCTGGGTCGTCTTCAGGAATGTGATGAGAACATCAAGTGTCTCATCTTTTAAACGTAGAAACTTGACCCAAGTGTATCGCAAGTAATCGTCCACGATAACTAGTATCTACTTCTTTCCGCCTAGACTTTGCGATCGCATCGGACCACAGAGATCCATATGCAACAACTCTAACGGAGCGCTTGTACTCGGTTCAGGCTTTGGTGTACGTGGAGTCCTGTTTGTCAGGATCGAAATTCAAAACAAGAATTTAAATAAACACTAAGAAACTTTGTTAAAGAAGTTGCGGAATAACACTTTAATAAGAAATCAATGGAACAGTGTATGACTTCAAATCACAAGTTGTATTGAATTAACTTGATGATTACAACCAAAGCCTCAATCTGTTGACCATGCTCAACAGACGTTCAAAACTTCTCTAATGAAAGGATTATTAAAAATCTTGAGGCTTATTCTCTCTAAAAAAAAGTCGTATGTGTATAATAATCTATGACTTCTAGACTATATATTTACAAAACAGATTACAAGATAATTATTAAAGTAACATTGATCTTCAGCATCCATTCCATAATTATCTTCAACTCCTTGTCTTTCGCTTCAAGTAACAAACCATCCTTATCAACTTCAGCAGCATTAATTCTTCTAGCAATATCTTCTTATCATCAGCAGTACTAATCTTCCCAGATTAGGATCCAATCCTGCATATTGATTTATTGTTCTTCTAATCACAATTCTTTCCATCTCTGAACCTGTAGTGCAGACCAACTTAGCCTTCAGCATCCCCTGCAACTTTTCTCTATTGTGATCATACACCTTGTCAACCAGATAGTACTCATGAAAGCTGTTATCAATAGTAATGACATATACTCTAGATTTTTCAACAAGCATCCAATGATCAATGCTGTTAAATCCTTCTCTGTGAAGCAAGTCTTTGATAAGATATTTAACTTTATCAGGGTCAAAAATCATACACAAATACTCCAGAGCCATCTTTGTTAAGCTCATCCTTGCTCCTCTCAACAAGTCACCATATAATTTCAATCCAACCCTGTACATGTCTTCCAAATCAGATCTGGTACAACTTCTAATGATCTTATCCCATGTTGAATAGACTTCATACTTGCCATCCATTCTCTTGATCCTGTAGAATTCTATACCTTTATCCACCACAGTATCCCAATGAATGATTTCTGGAACTTTCACTAAGATAGGATCAATTTTCAATGGTTCTTCATCTGTCACTGTTAAATATAAATCAAACTGCTCATCAGATTGACTTTGTTGTTCTGGAGGTTGTTGACTTGATTGCTCTTGACTCTGCTCTTGGGTTTCAACATACTCTGCTTGTTGTTGCTGCTCTTGTGGTTTATGCTGCTCTTGTGGATTCTGCTCTTTAAGTAACTGGATTAGATCCTTCTCCATTTCTGATCCTCTTCCACCACTCAGCTTTAATTGCAACATACCATTCAATCTGATCACATCATGCTTATACTGCTTTTCCACCAGATAATATTCTATCTTTGCCTTTGACATAAACAAAGCATAAACTCCACAATGCTTAAGCAAACGCCATCTCAACACATTCTGCTTTTCAAGTTGTATTCTGTCAGGTTCAAACATAAGACATATCCATTCCATGATCAGCCTTGTATCATCCTGAGCTCCTTGCTGAATCTTGTCTTCATACAACTTCATTCCAACAGAATACATTTCTTCCAAGTCACTTCTTGAGCATTTTTGTATGAACTGATGACAACTTGTATAGATCTCAAATCTGTTATTTGCTCTTTTGATCCTGAGAAAGTGCTTGTCTTTCTCCACACATACATCCCAAAAGATAATCTTTGGAAGCATTGAACTGACTGGAGTAGCAGGCACAAAAGGTGCATCTGTAGTTCTTGATGATTCACCTTCCATTCTTTCACTGCCCTGCTCTTTCTTACCTTCCTCAGTTCTTGGCCTTTTTGCCTTTGTCTTTGTAGCAATTGACTTCATTCTCTTGACAACTCCAATCTTCTGAGCTAGAGTCTCTTCCTTCTTAACTTCTACCTTTTCTTTAGTAGGAGTGCCTTGTTCACTGTCAGGAAAAGGCTGTTGAATGTATAGATCATGTATTTCTTTCATCTTTCTTTCAAATTCAACCCTCAGACTGAAGGGGTGAAGAGATTGTGTTTATTTCTTTGGACTTATGAGAAGTTTTGTGCTGCTTGCCTTTAAGATATGCAACACAATGATCATCACATGAAAACACTTTTTGAGGCAAACCTCTCACAAGGTTGTTTTTCACAAGTTTGTTCATGGTTTTAAAATTCATGTGACACATTGTTAATCATAAAATCCCAATCACAACAAGCAATTACTCAAGATTTATCATAAAAGCTCAAGAACTAGAGAGAGAGTCTAGAGAGAAAAAGTAGATCTTGGATATCACCAATACTGAATATTACAATACATGCACAACTCTCTAGAATGTTACTACAAGTTTACAAAGACAAACCTATATATACTATCAATCTATAACAAAGCCTTAAAGGCTAAGGAAACTAAACACCTTTGACATAGACAAAGTTGACTTTTACAATGTTGACTTTCCTATTAAATCTTGGATACAATATTTAGACTTAACACACATCCTTCTGTGCCAAAGAGATGATTCATCTAAAGAAGCTTTTGAAAACAGACAGTTTAGTGATGAATCAGATGAAACACTCTCTAAGTCCAAACAATAAACATTATCCTTTCTATGAGTTCTAAGTAGTATCATATTTTCATCAACTACCTTGAATCCTGGAGCAAGGATAATACATTCAGTATCACTAAATAATATACTATGTTTCTTGTCACAAACCTGTGATACACTTAACAGGTTGTATCTCAATTACTCAACATAGTAAACATCTTCAAAAGTCATCTTACCTTTTGAAACCATACCTTTACCACTTATCTTACCTCCTACTGGATTGTCACCAAAAGCAACATGACTTCCATCAAAACATTTGAAATTTTGAAGGCAGTCCATGTTACCTGTCATGTGCCTAGAGCAACCACTATCTACATGCCAAATGTTCTTCCTCTTGAGCTTTTGGTTGCCCTACACATAAGATAAAACAGTTAGTGTCTTGAGGGAACCCAAGCCAAAATGGTCTTGGGTTGCCCTTTCTCATCAACATACTCATGCTCAGAAAGCTTGGTCTTGATGAGATGATCAGAATTAGAAATCTCATGGCTGGAATACTTTGTCATAATTATAGGCTTGACAGTATTAATACTGGTAGCAGTACCATCTTTGTTAGCAATACTAACTTGGTTAGCAGTAGTATTGTTATCAGCAGCACTATTTCTGTTAGCAGTACTATTTGAGATAGCAGTACTAACTTGGTCAGCAGTAGTATTGCTATCAGCAGCACTATTTCTATTAGCAGTACTATTTGAGGTAACAGTACTAACAGGTTTCGTGACTTTTGGAACCCAAATTTTGACAAAGTTGTTTGCTTTCCTATTCTTTGAGTTACTCCTTGATATGCTTGGAGTATTTTCTTTTGCTTTAGCAAACTTATTCTGAATATGAGATTTCATTGGTGCTGTTCTCTCATTATCAGCCATGTGGTTCCTTGATTGTCTTGATTGCTTCCTATAACCAACAGAATTTCGTATTTGTCTTTGAAAAGTAATTCTTTGGTTAACAGGATTAAAATAACAGTGTTTGGCTAAATGATTCAACTTGCCACAAATAAAACAAGGCTTTGGTCTATTGATTTTGCTTAGATCAATTCCTTGTTTTTGAGCCTGTTGATCCAAACTCTCTCAGTGATTTGATAACGACCCTCTTTTATACTTAGTGAAAATTACGTTATTATATGTATTAGTGTTTCATCATCAGCGATCAGACTGAGTCTGTTCAGTTATCGCTGATGACCTTTCTGTAAACATTAATATGTATGTGTTTCACTTTCAGCGATCAAACTGAGTCTGTTCAGTCATCACTGATCGTTTCCTATGTAACACAGTTAACGTAATCCCTGAAGACAAGTCTCGCGTCAACATAGTTCATAGCTGAATCGAAGACGAAGCCACTGAACAATAGATAAGTCTACTAGTGACCTGATGCGGATATCAGCGAAGACCAGACGAATCTACTTACGCGAAGAAGCCTGAGGAAAAGCTTCAGCGATAGCTGAACTTCTTTATCTCTGGAAGAAGAGATACTCAGCGATCAACGATCACAAAGCTTATGCCTCAAGTTTTCTTTTGTCTTACCTTGCACAACCAGTACAATGTGTCAGAACGGACACGTCTCTGCCACAAATCGTACACCAACTCTGTCAACTACACTGTTCATAAAGCGGCCAAAAGCATGTCTCCAAAAGTGAGACTACCAAAGCCAATCTATGAATGCCACGTGTAAAGATCCCTGCCATGCATTTAATGCATAGGGTATAAATAGGAAGCTCACTCCTTCATCTGAAGGTGTGCTCAATCCTTGAACTCCAAAATAGAAACCCTTGTTTTCTATCTCTCTAAAAATCCCCCATTCTCTGAATTTCTTGTGCAACCATCTTAGTGTTTCTTAAGTTTGTTTAGATTGAGTCTGTCTTAATCTTATTCCGCAACAAACTTGTAAATTGTATTTTGATTTATCAATAAACAATTTATTAAACTTTAATTTCTGTGTTTGTATTCAACCCCCCCCCCCCTTCTACAAACTTGTTAAGCACCTTCGGGACCAACAAGTGGTATCAGAGCAGTTTGTTTAATCTAATAAACAAGATCTTGCTGTATACTCTTGCTTGCTATTCTAAAATGGCACTAAACACAAACACAAACTACTATGATAATGGTTCACTTTCTAAACCTCCTCGATTTAGCAGAGATAACTTTTCTCTATGGAAAAATCGAATGATGCTATTTCTTGAAGGTGCGGATCCTACTATACCTGAATATATAGAAAACGGACCCTATGAACCTGTTAGAATTATAGCTGCAGTTCCCGCTACTGCCACCACTGAAGTTGTCCCTGAACGATATGTCGTTAAGGAAATAAGACAGTGGAGTGATGAAGATAAAAAGAAGGTAGGCATAGATGCAAGAGCAAAGACCATTATATCAATGGCTCTGCCTGATGAAGTTTTCCATTCCATCATGCATCTAAAAACTTCTAAAGAAATGTGGGAAACCATATGTGTTCAATATGAGGGCACCACTGAAATCCAAGAGACCCGAAAGATTAACTTGGTAAGACAGTATGAAAGTTTTATCGCTGGTAAGAATGAATCTCTTTCTGACATTCATCAGCGGTTTAACTGCCTGATCATTGACCTAAGAACTGTTGGAAGGACCTATTCTAATTCTGAGGTCCTAACAAAATTCTTGGAAAGTCTTCCTGAAAGCTGGGACAGTTATTCAATATGTCTTAAGCTGACAAAGGACTTACATACTCTCTCTCTAAGCACTCTGTATGGAATATTGCTCAACTATGAGCAATCTAATCTCCTGAAGAAGAATCTTGTAAAAGATTCTAAAGACTCCAAAAGCACTGCTGTTGCTTTAGTCTCATCAGAGATAATTCCATCCCCGCGATCTACTCTCACCATCACTGAGTTAGATTCTGAATCTGAGGATTTATCAGACCCTGATCTTTCAGAGTTTAATGAGTCCTTAGCACTCTTGACAAACTCTTTTAAGAGATTTGCAAGAAAGAGTAACTTCCGAAGAAGTAAACCTCTCTCTCTTACTGAAAAGCCAAAATCAACTCCGGTTGATAAGGCTACAGCCACTTGCTATAACTGCGAAAAAATTGGACATTTTGCTAGTGAGTGCAGGTCTAAAAAGGTCTTCAAACCTTCTACCTCAAGAAGATCCAGTGATGACAAATACCATAAGCTGAAAAACAAATATCAAAAGCTGAAAAGCTATCAGCAAAAAGGTAAAGGTCTCATCGCTGAAGAACATGACTGGGCTGAATCAGAAGAATCATCTTCTGATGAAGAAGAAGTCGCTAATCTTTGCCTCATGGCTGAGATTAAAGAAGAAGTAGAAGAACCATCTGAACCTTCTATGAGCTACATATCATCTCAGGGATCAAAGGGCATCTGGTATCTCGATAGCGGATGTTCTCGTCATATGACTGGACAAAGAGACCTGCTCACTGAATACAAGGAAGAGAAAGGTCCCTCTGTGACCTTTGGTGGAAATGGAAAAGGATTTACCCGTGGGTTTGGTGTCCTCAGCAATGGGACAACTACCTTTCGAAGAGTCGCTTATGTAGATGGACTGAAGCACAATCTTCTAAGCATCAGTCAGCTATGTGACAAAGACTACGAAGTTCGCTTTTCTAAGAAAGCATGTTCAGTGGTAGATGAAAAAGGAAAACTTGCTCTCAGTGGTTATAGAAGAGAAAATGTCTATGTAATAGATATGGACTCTACTATCACTGATAACTTATGTTTTCTCTCTAAGGCCTCTTCTGATGTCAACTGGCTATGGCATAAAAGGCTCTCTCATCTAAACTTCAAAACCCTGAATTCTCTCTCGTCTAAGGAACTGGTTTCTGGTCTTCCTCAGCACTCATATGCTAAAGAATCTCTCTGCTCAGCATGTGAAAAAGGAAAACAAACAAAAGCTAGATTCAAGTCGAAACAAGTTTCCTCAGTAACAAGTCCTCTTCAGCTCTTGCATATGGATCTATTTGGCCCTGTCAATATCCAATCAATAGCTGGAAAGAAATATACGCTTGTCATTGTAGATGAATATTCTCGCTACACCTGGGTTATTTTTCTTCGCTGTAAGAATGATACTCCAGAAGAACTAATATCTTTTGTCAAAAAGATGGAAGTGCTGAATAATCTTACTGTTCGATCAATAAGGAGTGATCATGGAACTGAATTCAAAAACAGTTCCCTGAACAATTTCTTTGAGAACAAGGGAATCTCTCACAACTTCTCCTCAGTAAGAACACCTCAGCAAAATGGAGTCGCTGAAAGAAGAAACAGAACGATCATAGAAGCTGCTAGATCAATGCTCAGCGATTCTCACCTCCCTACTCAATTTTGGGCAGAAGCTGTAAACACTGCATGTTTTACTCAAAACAGATCGCTGATAATAAAGCGATTTGGGAAGACAGCTTATGAACTCTTTCTTGGAAGGAAGCCTTCCATCAGCTTTCTTCATATCTTTGGTTGTCAGTGCTTTATCTTAAACAACAAAGATCAACTTGGAAAGTTCGACCCAAAAGCCGATGATGGAATATTTTTAGGATATTCCTCCATCTCCAAAGCCTACAGAGTTTTCAACAAAAGAAGACAAACCGTAGAAGAAACCATTCATGTCACGTTTGATGAAACGCGCTCAGCGAACTCTAAACCAATTGCTGACAATGAAGAACTGAATACTTGGATGATCTCTCACTATAGAGAAACTGAACCTTTCTTCTCAAACCAACAGCACACTGAAACTCCAGCTGCTGATGAAGAACCAAGTATCATACCTCCCACCGCTGAATCCAACTCATGGATTTCAGCTGAACCTCTAAACACACTTCTACCATCAAATCCATCTACGTCTGAAAACCCTTCTGAAAGCATTGGTGTATCTAATGTTCAACAATTACTAGCTGATGAACCTCAAGCATCTTCATCAGCGACTGCTCCTATTGTTGATCCTATCACTGAAATAAGAAATCCTGCTCCTGCTCAGCGATGGACCAGAGATCACCCCATAGATCAAATTCTTGGTGATCCAGATGCAGGTATTCAGACACGACGAAGCTCAGGTAATATCTGTCTCTTTGTAAACTTTCTCTCCTTAATAGAACCAAAGAAGACTGATGATGCCCTCAGAGATCCAAACTGGGTCAGCGCTATGCAAGAAGAGCTGACTGAATTCTCTCGAAACAAAGTTTGGAATCTCGTTCCTAGACCATCTAATAAAACTGTAATAGGCACCAAATGGGTGTTTAGAAACAAGTTAGATGAACATGGAACTGTAACCCGCAACAAGGCTCAACTTGTTGCTGAGGGATACAGACAAGAGGAAGGCATAGACTATGATGAAACCTTTGCCCCTGTGGCCAGGCTCGAAGCAATTCGACTATTCTTAGCCTATGCAGTCTATAAAGACTTCATTGTTTATCAAATGGATGTAAAATCAGCGTTCCTAAACGGAAAGCTGAATGAAGAAGTTTATGTAGAACAACCACCAGGGTTCTATGACCCTAAGCATCCAAATTATGTTTATAAATTGGATAAGGCTCTCTATGGTCTAAAACAAGCCCCTCGTGCTTGGTATGACACTCTCTCATCTTTTCTTATCTCTGAAAATTTTGAACGTGGCAAGATTGATAACACGTTATTTTTCAGGAAGATAAAAGGTCATATAATTCTTGTACAAATATATGTCGATGACATAATATTTGGTTCTACTAACCCATCTCTATGTACTCGCTTCGCTGAAAGAATGAAGAAAGAATATAAAATGAGTATGATGGGTGAGCTGACATATTTTCTTGGTCTTCAGATTAAACAATCTGACAAAGGTACTTTTATCTGCCAAAGTAAGTATGTTAAAGATATGCTAAAGAAGTTTGAACTCACACAAACTTCAGCGATGAAAACTCCTATGGCACCACCGCTGATACTTAACAAGGATCCATCTGGAAAACCTGTTAATGTCACTGCCTATAGAGGAATGATAGGCTCATTACTGTATCTTACAGCAAGCCGACCTGACATCATGTACTCTACTTGTTTATGTGCACGCTATCAATCTGAACCCAAGGAATCCCATCTGATCGCTGTAAAGCGAATTTTCAGATATCTGAAAGGAACTCCTAACCTCGGTCTTTGGTATCCCAAAGACTCAGGGTTCGATCTAACTGGTTATTCTGATAGTGATTTTGCAGGTTGTAAACTTGACAGAAAGAGTACCACTGGTGGATGTCAACTCTTGGGAGGAAAGCTGGTAAGCTGGACAAGCAAGAAGCAAAATTCTGTGTCCACTTCCACAGCTGAAGCTGAATACGTAGCCGCTGGAAGCTGTTGTTCACAAATCTTATGGATGAGAAATCAACTATTAGATTATGACCTTCAGCTGTCAAAGATTCCTATATATTGCGACAGTACTAGTGCTATCGCTATAGCAAATAATCCTGTGCTACATTCAAAGACAAAACACATAGAGATCAGATATCACTTTATCAGAGATCATGTGATGAATGGTGATATTGAACTTCACTTTATCCCTACTGACTTTCAACTTGCTGATATATTCACCAAACCTCTTGATGAGACAAGGTTCAACTTTCTCATCAGTGAGCTTGGAATGCTGAACCTCGAAGAATAATTCTTCAGCGTTCATGTATTATGTTAGTAATCAAAAGTTCCCCTCATCATTCTCTGATAAACATTCTGACTCTCAGGTATGTTTTCTCCTTTCCCTCAAAAAAAATTTTAAACTTTAATCACTGAACTTTCTTCAAATGATTAAAAGCTTTTTGAAAAATACATTAATCACTGATATTTCTAGTCAGTGATCCTTTAGAAGGGAAAACTATCTCTATCTTTTCTAAAAGGGATATTTTTAAAAAGGAAAATCTATCGCTGACTTTTCTTCAGTGATCATTTCAACGGACAAATGTACAGTCTCTCTCCTCTATGACGTCATTTGAACCGACAATCCACGACATGCCTTTTCTGACACGTTCGTCCGTTGCCCTTCTATCCAATCAACTTCGTGGAACGTGTCAATGTCATGATGATTTCTTTTCCCGCTTCATTCTCTCTCTTCTCTCTCTTCTATCTCATCGTATAAAAGGTATTCTTCTCTCCTTTATACGGTTTACGCTTTCAAAACTTTCAAAGCAAGAAGCATTCTCTCAAGAACACTCAAGCAAGTAAACCCAGAATATTGAATCTGCAACTCTTTTTCTTCAAGATACACAGGTTTATTTCATGTTTATATGCTTTGTTCGTACGTTTTTATTCTTTTTAAAATCCTACTCGATTTCTATGGATTTTATTAAACGTTTTTCCCCAAAAACTAAAGATCATTCTTTCTGATTTTATGTTTTTCAATAAAAACCTTTTGGTTTTAAAGTGTTCTTCATTCTTTCAACCCAGAACACTATTTTTTTACTCCTAAAAATAACTTGATAGTTTTCCAGTTTCCCTTCCTTTATGGAAACTGGTAATCATATTATTTTTAATCTAAATCATTTCTTCTATTATTCCTCTTTCCATAACAGAAATGACACAGTCTTCAATCGTTGCTTCCAAGCATGTACGATTTGCTCTCACTGAAGTTGAGATTACTAAATGTAATCATTTGGCCAGACTCGACTTCAAAGCTGACAAATACCCACATCTGGTGGAAGCTGCTGAATTCCTCAAGCAGTCATGCATAGCTTACGCGATCACTGTGGATCCTAAGCCCTCCAAGACTCTACTTCAGCAGTTCTGGTTCACTGCTGATGCAACTGAACTTACCAACAGGAAAGGCGAACGAGTCCCTGCTATCTCGTTCAGCACGGAATTAGGACCAGGGAGCATGACCGCTCTTAGCCTCAGGAAATCATTAAGATTCCCTGACAAACCAAAGAGTGGGTTCGACGCACTCCCCACTGATGATGAGCTGATATCATTCCTGGACGCAATGGGCTATTGTTGGGAAAACAAACCAAGATCTTCTATTCCCAACAAGAAGCTCACCAAGATCCTAAAAGCTCAGATGCCATCACAACTGAACTTTATCTTCTCGCACATAATTCAGTGCATGAGTGGGAAGAGTGGTTCGCTGGATCAAGCCAGCAAAACACAACTGCAGATGGCCTACTCCGTCATCGCTGGTCAAAACTTTGACTACGCCACAGCCATCTTTGAAGATCTGAGGTCGAGATTAGAGAAGACTGAACGAGATCCCAAGATCTCATACGTACGTTTCGTATGTACGTATATCAAGTTCCTCTATCCCAACACCTATCCCACCAAAGATGATGGCACCTTTGCCAGGGTAGGTCAACGATCACTAGAGGTCAAGCCACTCGCCGACGAGGTAAGTATCTCTCTCCTTCGCTCTCGTCTCTCTCTCCATTCTTCTTCATCTTCAGCGACCACGCAGACGGTTCCTTCGTCTGCTATCCCTGTCGCTACCACTACTTCTAAACGACCATCAGCTAGTCCGCTTGGTCCTTCCAAAAAGGCCAAAAAGACTAAGGAAAGTACACCCTCTAGTACTATACCTGAGGGAGCTTCTCAACAAGCTACCTTAGATGCATTTGTGGGTCTTTCCTCCACAACTTTAGCAGTCACTCATACTGCCGTGTCAGCGATCTCACTCGCTGTCACATCATCAGTAACCCCACCTACTATCTCATTCCCTGAGATTAACCCCATCCCTACTTCTATCCCCAAAACTCTTCCTTTCTCTCCTCACTTGGTCTCTGAACCCGCCACCTCTTCTTTCCCTATAGGACCTGAGCATCAAACTTTTGAGGAATCTATGCAGTTCTACAAAATGTTTGATACATCAGGTACACCTATAATCCTAAACACTTCTCTCCCCCCCTCTCCAAATAAGCCCATATCTGAACTAACATTATTTTCAGGTCCTAGCTTGGCGTCTGTTGACACGCATGTCAACAGTCTAGGAGAAAAGGTGGAAGCACTCACCAACACCATCAATGAAACCACCAGCGCCGTAAATCAGGCTGGTGAGGAGCTGAAGAAGTTGACCGCCACTTGCTCATCTAAAGCTGAGAACTCTCAACTTTCAGCTGTTGAAGAACAAGTCGTCCAACTCAGAGAGTCCTCTCGACTCTTTCAAGGGCGATTTGAGTCTCTTACCGCTGAAGTTCAGGGTCTCTCTTCAAAGGTTGACCTCTGCACGTCCCTTCTTCAGCAAATTCTACAAAAAGTGAATGCACCAGCTCCAGCGCTGCCTCCCTCCTTCACTGAAGATGATCGTACCAACCTCAACATCGCTGTGGAATTCATTCATGATGCCACATGCGACATCCCTGCGGTTGAAGACCGGGTTAAGCGTCTGGAGGCTGACGTTCAAGTGCTAAAAGCTTCAACAGCTACTCCAGCAGCTGAACAACCCCCTACCGCTGATAATGACAAAGTGGGGGAGAAAACTGAAGAAACTTCTATTGCTGCTGGGGAAGCTAAGACTCCAAAGGAACCTCCCTCTCAATCTGAGGGGGAGAAGGCAAAAGAATCCTCATCAATTCACTCCATTCTCTTTGAAGAGGATGAGGAAGAAGACGATGAAGAGGAAGATGATCTAGATCTTGATGATCAAGAAAAGGATCAGCCCTCCGATGACGACGACGACGATGAAGACCAATCTATGTGGTTCTCTAAGCCGAACGTCGTATCAGGGACAACTTCGCAAGAGGTTGTCAAAACAGGGGTGAGAGGTGATACATCTTCAAGTGTTCCTTCGCAAAGCAAAGACAAGCAACCAATCGCTGAAGAATGCTTGAGGACTGGATCACAATCTGAGGGGGAGCATCCTTCTCAGGTATGTCTTTCAATTGTACCACTCTCCTACTCTTTCCAAACCCCTATGTCTTTCTAGACTTTATCTCTCTCGTTCTAAAAATACACTTATCCCTTCTTTCCTTCTTTTTCTAACCAGACAGTTCTCACCCCTGCTTAAGGGTTCTGAGCTACAAATAATTCCAGCTGCTATCGCTGAAGAAATAATCCCAATCTCTATCGCTGAGATTGATGAAGAAGAAGAAGAAGATTCCCTGGTCCATCCAGGAAGGCCCTCTCGACCATCTCATTGGTCAGAGGAAGTGGTGAAGAATAGAGTTGAAATGATCGCTCAACTAGAAAGTCAACGGCTGAAAATCCCTCTTCAAAAATCCTTCTCAGAGCTCGACTTCCTCACTGAAGCTGAAAGAGAAGAATCTGCCAAAGCTGAGAAGCTGATCGCTGAATGCAAACGAGATGCCCAACTCGCTTTAAAGATTCAATCCTCTCAAGTTAGGGACAAAAAGCTGAAAAGCAAACCTGTGGAAGTTCAAGCAGCACTACTGAAAGAAATTGAAGAGGAACGCTTCAAAGAACAAGAGATCAACGATAAGTCTATCGAATGGTGCAAACAAAAGATGGATTATCGTTCTGATCTTCTTCCAATATCAGCCGTGACTATCTCTGGTCGCAAGAAGAAAGATCAACTCTCAGTGACCATGGAGATTACCAGAGAGGATGGAACCCAAAAAGCAATGTACGTATCAAAACTTGAAAGCTTCGGATTTACGGAATGGTTAGAGTTCTGGGATGCGCTGAAGAAATCCAAATCTACATACAGAGGCTACGTTGAAGGACTTCTTGAAGCCCTCATAAATAGAGTCGTTTCTATACTAAAGCTGCCATCTCCTCTTCCTCCCAAATCTTTGAAACTCAAGAGAAAAATTGGGTCCTCCTCCTCTAAGATGTCGCCATCATCAGGAATGAAACTTCTATCAAATTTTCAAGAGATGCACTGTTTGGTCCTCCTCCTGATCTTTCAGTTCTGGATTTATCTCTGCCTCCTGGTGGTCCTTTCCAAGCTGGTCAAGTAATCGACAATCCTTATGGAATATTCTTCAGAGATGATGATGAGGAACTCAGATTTCAAAGAATCTCTGAGATTCCTATCTGTCCTCTGAATCATCTCAAGGATCTCTTATGCTTATGGTGTGACTTCTTCCCTGCTGCTGAAAAAATTAAAGAAATTATCAGTCAAGAATCTTTGGAACGAAGACAGAAAGGAGAAGAAATACCTGAGTATATGATCAATCCTCCTAAATCTTCTTTTAATAGCTGATAGATTAGTTTTCTTCTCTGTAATCTGTTAGTTGTACTTACAGTAGTTAGTTACTCACTTGTAATGTTTTTCATATCTTGTAATTCCATCCCTGAATTAAATGAAAATAGCAGTGATGTACTTAACCCTATCAGTACTATAAAAGATCCCTCAAAATAGTAATTGGGACATGCATTCTATGAGTCCTTTTTATTCCTATATTTTGAATCAAAGTAATTTTCTTTTGTTACTTTGTCATTATCAAATAGGGGGAGATTGTTGATCCAAACTCTCTCAGTGATTTGATAACGACCCTCTTTTATACTTAGTGAAAATTACGTTATTATATGTATTAGTGTTTCATCATCAGCGATCAGACTGAGTCTGTTCAGTTATCGCTGATGACCTTTCTGTAAACATTAATATGTATGTGTTTCACTTTCAGCGATCAAACTGAGTCTGTTCAGTCATCACTGATCGTTTCCTATGTAACACAGTTAACGTAATCCCTGAAGACAAGTCTCGCGTCAACATAGTTCATAGCTGAATCGAAGACGAAGCCACTGAACAATAGATAAGTCTACTAGTGACCTGATGTGGATATCAGCGAAGACCAGACGAATCTACTTACGCGAAGAAGCCTGAGGAAAAGCTTCAGCGATAGCTGAACTTCTTTATCTCTGGAAGAAGAGATACTCAGCGATCAACGATCACAAAGCTTATGCCTCAAGTTTTCTTTTGTCTTACCTTGCACAACCAGTACAATGTGTCAGAACGGACACGTCTCTGCCACAAATCGTACACCAACTCTGTCAACTACACTGTTCATAAAGCGGCCAAAAGCATGTCTCCAAAAGTGAGACTACCAAAGCCAATCTATGAATGCCACGTGTAAAGTACCCTGCCATGCATTTAATGCATAGGGTATAAATAGGAAGCTCACTCCTTCATCTGAAGGTGTGCTCAATCCTTGAACTCCAAAATAGAAACCCTTGTTTTCTATCTCTCTAAAAATCCCCCATTCTCTGAATTTCTTGTGCAACCATCTTAGTGTTTCTTAAGTTTGTTTAGATTGAGTCTGTCTTAATCTTATTCCGCAACAAACTTGTAAATTGTATTTTGATTTATCAATAAACAATTTATTAAACTTTAATTTCTGTGTTTGTATTCAACCCCCCCCCCCCCTTCTACAAACTTGTTAAGCACCTTCGGGACCAACAGAGCCCACTGGGTATTTCTGTTTCTCTGATTTCCCCTTATTTTATCATGTTGATGGGGCTTGATCTGTTGACAAGTACAGGGATTTACAACAGAAGTTTGCATATAGTGAACTCCCTGTACCTTTTCCTTCCCTTTCCTGGAAGTTTCTACATTCTTACTCGTTTTCTCTTTCCTAGAGGTCTTAACTTTCTCACTCTTAACATTCTCTTTCCCTATCTTAGACATCTCCACTTTCTCACTCTTGACAAATGGTTTACCCCCCCCCCCTTCTCATTTGTAAGAATATGGTTTTCTAGGGGAATTTCTTTCTGGTTTTCCTTATTCTTATCCTCAGTGTTCTCTTCTTCATACTCTTCCTCAACCACTACTGTGTCTAGTGGATCTACTTCTGTGGCTGCTGCAGGTAAGTCCTTCTTATCTTGTCTTTCTAAGAGGTCTGAGGTAGGTGGAATATAGTTGTTATTGTAAGGTGGAGGGGTGTTGTTGTAGCATATACCTCTCTTCAGTTTGTCATGAACTTGAGATTTGAGTAAATTGTCCATTGCTTTAGAAGCATTGGAAAATTTCTCAATGTCTAATTTGGCCTTCTCAAATTCACTCCTAACTTTCTCACATTCCTCTCTAGCCTTCTCTAGCTTAATCTCTAACTCTTTCTTCTCCCACTTCCAATAGTTGTGATCATATGAATGTTGAAGTTCATTGGCCTGATATGCCTTGATCTGTTCTTCAAAATTTACAATGATCAAACTAGACTCTCTCCTATGTTTCTCCAACCTTTTAAGGTCATCACACATGCTCTGATTGTGATCCCCGTACTTTCTAACAACTTTAAGACATGCTTTAGAGCAAAGTTTAGATTTTACCTTTGTGGGGATTGTTGTGCTTGAAGACTCTGAAACCTCAGCCATCAATGCTTGATTCTGGATTGCCTCCTCTGCTTGATCACTCCAATCAAATACCATTCCATCTTGTGAGACAAGTGCTTGAGATGAGTTCCTGTTGTTGTTGTAGTTTGTGGACTTTATTTGTTGATTGTTGCTCCCATGCTGTTGAGAAATTCCTCCTCTGCATTTTCTTGCAAAGTGCCCCAGTTTATGACACTTGTAGCATTCCACCTTGGATTTGTCAAATCCAGCACCATCTTCTCTTCTCATGGCAAAGTTGTTTCTTTCTGTTCTTTTAATGAATCTTTTGATTCTCATGGTGAGCATTGCCATTTGCCACTTGATGTCCATCTCTTCAAGATCATCAACATTGATCTGCTCTAGATCATCATTGATAAGGAAAGATTTAGCATGGCTAGCAAGGAAAGCTTCTAAAACAGAATCATTGGGTCCATCTTGTTTTGAGCCATAAGCAACACTAACTATTTCTGTATTAGCAGAAGAATCAGTAGTAGATGATAGTAGAGCAGCATTGTGAGAATATCCAGATGGCTTCTTCTTTGATTCAACCTCTGCTTCAAACACCCTGAGATCATTGTAGAGGTCATCAAGTTCCTTATCCTCCAGATTATCATTCTGCCTGAAGGATACTGTATACATTATCCATTCTTCACCAAGCGATCTTAGAAACTTTCTGTTGACATCATCCTGGTCCATCTTGACACCAACAGTCGCCAATTCTCCAATCAACTTGTTGAACCTATCAAAGGTTTGAGACATAAACTAATTCTTTGTAGACATAAAATTTTCATAAAATTTTGGTACCTGAAAACCTCTTCCCCAAAGCATTCCACAAGATTTTGGCATCAACACAATTGCAAAACTGATGTTGATATTCATTAGGAATTGCCAAGAGCAGAGTGCTCAAGGCTTTCATCTCAGTCAGCCTCATCTTACGTTCTCCATCAGTCTTTGGTGGAGGTCTCTTGCCATCTGCTCCCATCTTTCCTTCATTGGAGGGTCCATTCTCAATGATGTCCCACATTGAGTAGTCTGTAAGAAGTATATACTGCCTGATCCTGATTTTCCACATGTCAAACTCATTAGGTTTGAGCATGGGAACCTTTGAAACAAGAACACTGTCGTTTTATCCGTCCATGATGATTATTGATTTCTAATTTCTTATGATCTGATACCACTTGTCAGGATCGAAATTCAAAACAAGAATTTAAATAAACACTCAGAAACTTTGTTAAAGAAGTCGCGGAATAACACTTTAACAAGAAATCAATGGAACCGTGTATGACTTCAAACCACAAGTTGTATTGAAATAACTTGATGACTACAACCAAACCCTCAATCTGTTGAACAGGCTCAACAGACGTTCAAAACTTCTCTAATGAAAGGATCACTAATAATCTTTAGGCTTATTCTCTCTAAAAAAATACGTATGTGTATAATAATCTAAGACTTCTAGACTATATATTTACAAAATAGATTAAAGGATAATTATAAAAGTAACATTGATCTTCAGCATCCATTCCATAATTATCTTCAACACCTTGTCTTTCGCTTCAAGTAACAAACCATCCTTATCAACTTCAACAACATTAATTCTTCTAGCAATATCTTCTTATCATCAGCAGTACTAACATGCTAGCAGTAACTTCCAACTGGCAGTACTAACTCTCTAAGCAGTACTAATACTACTAGCAGTAGTAACTTCTTCAAGTAGCAGTACTAATGTCTTCAGAAGTAGTAATCTTCAAGTCTCAGCAGCATTATCCAGACTTAGCATATTTCAGACCCAACACTCTTCATCTTTCCCTTTTCACATGCTGCACAAAGATGTTCTTTTTCATACTTCAGCTCTGGAAGTCCTTTGACTAGTTTTCCACTGACCAGCTTGTTGATGTACCTAAAGTTGAGGTGAGAGAGTCGTCGATGCCATAGCCAGCTTTGTTGCATCGAGGCTTTCATCAGTAGACAAACCTGCTTGTCAGTCTGGATGTTTGACAAATTAATTGTGTAGAGGTCGGACTTTCTCGTGTCGACCAAAAGTTCCTCGCCTTCTTCAGTGAGAACTAAATACCTCTTGGCTTTGAAATTGACTTCTAAGCCTTTGTCACATAAATGGCCTATACTGAACAGGTTGTGTCTTAAGCCTTCAACATAGCTCACCTTCTTGATCGTGACATTGTCTTGTACCATATCACCATATCCCATTATTGGTGAAAACTGGTCGTTGCCGAATCTAACTGTTCCGCAATACTTCTCTGTAAAGTTGGATAGCATCTCTTTTTGTCCAGTCATATGCTTGGAACATTCGCTATCCAAGTACCACATATGACGGATCTGCATAAAAGAAATTACGAAACAAGAGATTTAGATATTCATAAGACAACTTTGGAGTTAAGACTTTTGAGCATTGAAGTGCGGGTCTTGAACTATTTTGTTCAAAAGCCTAATTGACATTGATGTTCGGGTCTTGAGTTGATTTACTCAAGAACCAAACTGACATTGAAGTCCGGGTCTTGAGCTGATTTACTCAAGAACCAAATTGACATTGAAGTCCGGGTCTTGAGCTGATTTATTCAAGAACCATTTTCTATGCTCCTTCTTAAACTTTGGGTGCCTGCAACACAGATTTAACTTTTGGTACTCACTGGAATTTGGGTCCAACTGTGTTAGCACAAGATTTTGGTACCCATTTGAAATTCATTTGAAGAATTTAAATGATATGAGTGCACATGATAATTTCCAAACCAAACCTCAGAATCTTGACAAGAAGTAGAAACATATTTATCATAAAAAGAAGACTTCCTAGCAGATAAAGATAACTAGAATAATTGCTTAAAAGAATATTGCTTGCGAGAAACAACAAGTTTTGGTTTCAAAATAGCAGCAACATTCACATTCAAAACATCTTTACTAGGTGTAGTCTTATTACAATTAACACTACAAAACGATTTATCAGTCTTGTCAAGCTTCTGTTTCGGTTGCCATTGAGATTTAACGTCTGGCGATTTCTTGCTGAGATCTGAAACATTTGAAACTCGTGAGTTAGACTTTTGAGCAACAAACGAATGCACCTTCATCGGATTACCAGTAGTGATCGGTTTCTGTGAATGCTGAGATTTAATCTTACCTTTAGCATTCTTAGCTTTCACAGAGACTGATTTATCAAATTTCGTTGATTTTACACTTTTTACAAGCATACTAGTTTTTCCCAATGATTTCACAATAAAAGATGAATGGTTAGGAAGTTTCTCATTAAAGTCAAATTGATCAAAACAACTATCCAAACCACCGTCAGAGTTTAGAAAATCAAACCCTTCATTTGTTAAACCAAACATGTCATCAGATTTTGAAGCCTTTGAAATAACAACATTTTTCAGCACAGTTGAAAAAACTTTTTGTTCAATCTCAATCAAAAGTTTTTCGTCTGTTAAAGAGTTCTCGAGTTCAGAAATTTTACTTTCTAAAATGGGAGGAGGGACATATAGTTTACCTTTAATAGGCTTCGCCTCCATTTCTTTGACAGAATAACTTTGAAAAAAGTCAGTTGAAAGAGATTTGTTGTGATAAATAGGATCATCATTATAACTATTATTCAACTTCGCATAATAAAATGGAAGGTAAACTTTAGATTATTTCCTCCGTTTTTCCGTTTCCTTGGCTTCATCCTCTTTTGATAGTCCAGTATTGAAAACTTGAAGTTTAGGGTATCGGTGAGAAAGATTCATAAAAGTAAAATCATAAAGTGCAGGCACTTGAGATATACCCTTTTTAAGGCAATGAGGATTCTCATAACCAATTCCCCAATTGTATTTCTTCTCTTTTGGTTTGTTTATTTTAATGGTTTGCTCAGATTGACCCAATGAGTATAACTTCTTTTCCAAAGCATCTAATTTTGCAATTAAAGTTTTGTTTTCTTCAGTACATGAAGAATGCATTTTCGTAAGCTCTCTGAAATCAAACTCACTCTTTCTCAGTTTAGAATTGATTTCAGAATTCTCTTTAAAAATTATTGTCTGTTCTTTTGCATTGGTGTCAATGTTTTTATGTAAAACATCAATCAATACTTTCTTCCCAACAATTTCATTACTAAGTTTCTGTATCGATTGGTTTTTGTCAGTAATAACACCTTTTTCTCGCTTAAGATTTGACTCTAATTCTTGGAGTTTTATATTCATGGCATGCATTTGATTTAAGAAATCGGAATAAGATAAATCACATACCTCATCTTCCTCATCCTCGGAATCAGCTTCAACTTCTGTTTCTTGCTTTCCCATCAAGCACATGTTTGCTGCCTCATCTTTCTCTTCAGTCTCATCTTCCTGGTCTGAATGATCAAGCCAATACTCATCTTCAGCCATCAATGCCTTACCCGCCTCCTGTTGCTTTGGAAGAAGCATTTTGTTCTTGTAGTAGTCGAAGTTTCTGACTTTGGGTCTTCGGCAGTCTTTGGCAAAGTGACCTATTTTGCCACAGTTGTAGCACGTTGGTGGTTCTGACTGACTGGATCCTTCAGCTTTAAATCTTCTCTCTTCAGGCTTCCTCTCCTCTATTCTCTTTCCTCCAAACCTTTTTCCTTCAACCCTCTCCTTATGAACATAGTTGTTTGGACCAGAAGAATACCTCTGACTGTTTGAACTTGGCTTCTTGTAGAACTTCTTCTGAAAATCTTTAGTCAGCATAAGCATTGCTTGCTTCTGTTGTTCACAGTCATCCGAGTCAGAGTTTGCTTCAGCTTCAACTTCTTCTGATTCATACACAATTGTCTTGTTCTTCTTCTTTTTGACAACAAGAGCAACTGTGTCATCAACTGTCTTCACTGTCTGCCTCTTCTCATCTAGAATTTCATCCACCTCTTCTTCATTTTGTTTGAGGGTTTCATACACCTCATGAAGTCGAATCTCATTTAGTTCTTGCTTAGTTCATTCAGCAAGGTCACGAATCTGTCATAAGTTCCTTTTAGAGACTCTCCAACCTTGCCTTTAAATTCTTCATAATTGTTTAGGCAGTTGGATATTTTGAGTTGGTTCCCAACCTTTGAACCCAGCATCATCTTCTCTAGCTGATCCCACATCTGTTTGCCAGAGACTTTATAGTTGTCTATCTTCACATATATTTCGTTTGGAATGCCTTGAAGAATATAAGACTTAGATAATCTATCTCCTTTTGCTCTTTTCAGGTTATCACCTTCTAGATCCTCATACTTAAGTGGAATTCTTTGCTCATCAGTTCCCTGTGGAGTTGTCCTCAAAATAGGTTCCATAAGTCCTTCTTCTAGAGATTTCCTGATATAATTACCCAAATCTTGTCTTTCAATGAAGTTCAGGAACCGATCTTTCCACTGCTCGTACTCTCCCCTGAAGAGTACTGGTGGTTTGGTTTCAGTTCCGATTGCTAGGGCTTCTATGGATGTCATTCTGATTGAAAAAGATTTAAGTCTGGTATTGAAGAAAAAGGCAAACTTTGCGCTTAAGGTTGGTGGCGCAAAAGAGTTTTGCGCTAATGGTGGTTGGCGCAAAGGATGGTTTGCGCTAACAGGCTTTGGCGCAAAAGATTGCTTTGAGGAACGTTGGCGCAAGCTGAGGTTTGTGTGAAGTGAGGGTCGCGCGAATTGAGATTTGCGCGAGTAAGGGTTGGCGAAAAATGAAGTTTGCGTTAGTAGTTAGTCGCGCGAATGGAACTTTGCGCTAATAGTTATTGGCGCAAAGTGGAGATTCTATTCTCGTCCGGTGTGAATGGCGCAAAGGTATATTTGCGAGATTTTCGCCAAGAGTTGGTGGCGCAAAGAAGGGTTTGCGTTATAAGTTAGTCGCGCGAAACGGACTTTGCGTGATTCATTGATGGCGCAAAAAGTCAAGTTTGCACTAGATGTTGTTGGCGCAAATCTGACTATGAACTGGCGTAAATGTGACATTGCGTGAGTTCGTCCCTATACTTCGATAAACCGACCGTTTTGCTCAAAATAACCTGTTTTCCCACGATTAGCAGTCCCAAATTGTAATAAAATGACCACTAACCTATCTAAAACAGATTGTAACCCTCTGATCTCAATAAAAATCGCTTTCTGAAAAATAGATCGATGGAACAGTGACGTTTTTGAACTCGACTTTCAGACACAAAAATCACAAAATCGAACTCGATTGAAGTGCTATTCTGAAATTAAACACTAACAACTCGATCTAGCACACTAATCTATCACAACTTGATCGATTTCAACACCTAAAACACACTAAAACACGAAAATGATTTTTGAAATGAAGAACACAGAGTCGATGTTCTAAAACTTGATTTGAATCTGTTTTTCAGGCTCTGATACCAATTGTCGGTCCACAACACTATCAAGTTCTTATAGATATAAACATATAAACGATTACCAACCTTTTTGATTAATAACAACGATTACAAGGTTTGATGTTCGGTTTAAGCTTTCTGTGTTTTCTCTCTAGATTACACCATGAGTGTGTGTGTGTGTGTGTTTTCTTATTGTTGATCGATTGCTTCTCAAACACACTACTACAATATTAATATCTAAACTTAGATATTAACTAACTAATATCTAATTTAGATATTTAACTAACAAATATAATATCTAACTAATATCTATCATCTAATAGTTAATATAGATATTAACTAACTAATATCTAACTAACTTAGATATTTAAACTAAATACTAAATTACAATAAACATTAATTAACTTCGACATTTATTACAAAGTAACATTAGACTTAATATCGAGAGTCGACTTTCCGGCATTAGCTTCAGATTGGATCTTCAGATTGGATGATCTTGAATCCAATAGATATGTGATCTAACAGTATGTGTTGCTTCCCCGTTCAAATATGAAACATCTTCTTGTTGAGAAGAACAGGAGTAGCTGGTGGGGTTATATGCAAGAGGTGGCATGAGCAAGTTGCCTGTTTCAATATTGTTCACCAAAGACTGTGAAACAATAGATTATGTGGTTGCCCAACTCAAAAAAGATGTGGTGCAGAGTTTATTTTTCTTTTACTCTGATCTCTCACCTTCTTTTTTTATATCAATTGAGCTCACTTCTAGCCAAAATTTCATTTGCATTTTAACTCAACACTCTCCTCATCTCTATTTTTAAGGAACCCCTCTCCCCTCAATCACTGAGGATTACTTCCGAGGTAGAAACACTAGTTAGTGTGAATCCATGGAAGTTCTGATAAGCTCACACTGAATCCTGTATTTTCCTAAGAGAACATGTTGTTCAACAATCATTTGTACATTAAAGCACGATAAAACACAATTAAGCATGAAGAACAAAGATTTGGAAGACCAAAGACGTGAGGTGTTTATACGAAAAGTGTATAAATATATTGGCAATGAAAGTACATGAAAATGAAATGACGTCTGATTTTCAAACAAACAATGAGATTTCAAACGGGAGGATTACCATCGAAAGATTTATCTTTTGAGATGTGGTAATCGCAAAGTCAAGAAAATGAGTGTATTGACCAATGTGTGTAAGAATACTTGGTAAAGTATAAAGAAATGATAAGGACACAAGTATTTGTCATTGGAAACACATGATCAGTTGATGTCATGGAGTCTAAGGCTTAGAAAGATATACCTTGAGTATAATATCCTTAACTCCCCCTAAAGATATTATCTGTTGAGTGTTGTGACAAAAACTCAGGTTCTCCGCCTATAACCTGTGAAAAGTCAACTCATCAGAAAAATATGACAATATCAACGCGCATATTTTTTCTCTCTAACAAATATAACTGTTAAAGTTTCAACATTTCTCCTCCTCAAAACAAAAATATTTGACAGTTAAGCTCCCCTCAACGCAAAAACTTCTAGAATGATGTGAGCTTGAAAGAATCCTTTTAGAAGAAAATCATTGAAGTGCGGGTTCTAATCAGATATGACCAGAAGCCAACTCTTTTAAAGTATCCTGCAAAAGGAATATTGGTAATCATTTATAAAAATGATTTCGCGTCTGTCAGTAAAAGATATGAATAGCAACTGTTTGTGAATCAATACACAAGCAACAAGATTAAGATATAGAAAACTCCGCCTCGAGTCATGAGAAAAGGTTTAAGTAGACATGTTCAACATTCCATGTTTGCTGATAAGAAACTTTAACCTCTTTTCATCCAACGGCTTGGTGAAAAGGTCAGCTAACTGGAAGTCAGTATGAACAAAGTGCATTTCAATATCACCTTTTTCTACGTGGTCCTTGATGAAGTGATAGCGTACATCTATATGCTTGGTCTTTGAGTGCTGGACCGGGTTAGAAGTTATTGCAATTTCGCTCTTGGAATCTCAATAAATAGGCACTCGCTTGTAGTTGTACCCAAAGTCCTTCAACTGTGTCTTCATCCAGAGGACTTGCGAATAGTAGCTAGCAGCAGCTACGTATTCTGCCTCCGTAGTGGACGTGGAAACACAGTTTTGTTTCTTTGATGTCCAACTAACAAGTTTGTCTCCTATGAATTGACATGATCCAGAAGTACTCTTACGGTCTAGCTTACATCCTGCATGGTCAACATCTGTAAAGGCAGTGAGTTCAAAACGGGAATCCTTTGGATACCAAAAGCCTAAATCAGGAGAGCCTTTAAGATATCTAAAGATTCACTTAACAACATTAAAGTGTGACTCTTTGGGATTAGCTTGATATCTCGCACAAAATCAGGTTGCAATCATGATATCTGGACGACTTGCAGTCAGATAAAGTAAAGAACCAATCATGCTACGATACACCTTTTGATCAGCAGGTTTACCAGATAAATCTGCGTCTAAGAGTGTACCAGTAGCCATTGGTGTTTTCTCAAAATATCTTTAATGTATTTGGCTTGATTGATGAAAATTCCTCTGGGTAGTTGTGACCCAGATTACTAGCATACTATTTAACACATCACATTAAGAACACAATTTTATTAGATCAATCACATGAATTACAATTAATCACAGATCTAACTCTTAGTCACAAGTCTCACGTGTGTTCACTGTGTGTGCGAGTTCTTTCTTACCAATCCTCTAAATTCGTATGTCTATGTGTGTGTCTATCTTTTCGTAATTACAAATCTAACACAAAGACTTTCTTTACATACTTGGTCAACATGACCTTAGCAAAGTCAACCCTCTCTAAACAATTACATGTTATACACTCACACTTTCTAAACTGTACATATTTGACCCTCTCTTTAACCTTGAATACAATATACATCCAACAATCTCCCCCTTTGGATTCAAGATTAAAAAAAATTGACAATAATCTTCAGGTCTTCGTTTCTTCAGAAATGTTCTTCAGCAAAAATCTTTTTCAACTTTAAACCTTGAAAACTTTGACATAATTTTCACAATCATTGAAGTCTTCAAAACTTTGACTATCTTCAAAACTTTCAAACTTTGTCATTCTTCAAATCCTCTTTCTTTTGTCAGCTTTTTAAATCAACTTATAATGACTTGAACTTTGAACAACTGAAACTTTGTATCTGACTTTGAAACTTTGAAATTCTCCCTCTTCCTAATAATATCAACTTTAGTCTGACTTTGAAAACTTGATATATCTCCCCCTTTTTGATGAATTGTGAGAATAGAATCATCAAAACTTTTTCAAGGTCGGCACAGTCTTTGAATGATCTCTCCCAAATAGTCAGATAAGCACAGTCTTCATGAGTAACAATCTCCCCATGTTGGTATGATATGAACATTCTTCCCCAACTGATCTGATTATGAGTCGTCAATTCATGAAAGTATTCATCTAAATCTTTTCAAATTCAGACAAATTATGAGTATAACCCTGAATCAACAGATGAAATAGTTTGGAATGCCTGTCAGTAACACAAAGTTACTGTGTACAACGAATGTACAATGTAAAGAGCTTGAGGTGATTTTCACTACCTAGGACTTCCATCCAATCATCGAAAAAACACAAGGTATTTTCTATGAATGTTCTGACAGAAAAACAAATTTTATGTGTGCTCGTGCTTGTGTTATGAAAGAATTAGCACAATGATTGATGTTTAGGCTCAAAACTATGTAAACCATTAAGATAACAATGATTATACATAGACTCAATGTGCATGAAAAATGGTCGAAGGTGGGGCAACTTTCCTTCTTTTTCAATATCAGTATCTTCCAAGTGAAGAACCAATAGCGTATGTGCTGCTTCCCCAGAAAATATGAAACATTCTCTTTTTGAGAAAAGAATGAGTAGCTGGTGGGGTTGTATACAAGAGATGGCACGGGCTCACTGCCTTTTTCAATGATGGTCACCAAAGAATGTGAACCAATCAGTAGATGTGGATGTCCGGCTCAGAAAGATTTGGTGCAGAGTTTGATATTCTTTTACTCTAATCTCTCACCCTCCTTCTTTTAATCTTTTAAGCTCACTTCTAACCAATCTCTCATTTCCATTTTACCTCATCACACACCAACACTCAAATCTTTTGACCCCTCTCCCCTCAATCACTCAGGATTACTTCTGGGGTAGGAACCACTAGTTATCGTGAATCCATGGAAGTTCTTTTAAGCTCACACATTGAATCCCATGTATTTGTCCTAAAAGAATGTGTTGCTCAATTATTATCTTGACATTTAAGCACAAGAAATCATTTGTCAGTATATGTATGCTCATCAAAAATCAGAATGAAATTTGAGGATTTTAAGCATTTAAGATTTCTCAAAACTTTATATGAATGAAGAATAATGAAAGAATAGAAATGTTTTGAGAATCTGACAATGATTTAAATCAGATCAAATATTCATGAAGAATTAGAAATAAGGGATATCAAACACGAATGTTGTTTATATGAACAATATATAAACATTTTAACAATGAAAGCACATTTCAGTTTAGAAATGACGTCTGATCTCAATCAATGTAGAATAGCAAACGAGAGTATTACCATAGAAAGATTAAGCATTTGATACATGGTAATAACAAAGTCAAGAAATGTACTGAACCGATGTGTGTATGAATACTTGACAAAGTATAAAGTCATGACAATTACACAAGTATTTGTCATTAGAAACACACGGTCAGATAAATATCAAAGAATCCAAAATAAAATCATTTAAAATCACACTTCGAAATTCATAAATCAATTTGAGAACACGAAGTGGTTTGAACATTTAAAAAACATTTTTCACAAGTGAAAGTTGTTCATCTTTCAACAAGTGGTTAAGATTAAGATAAAGAAAATATACCTGTAAGCTCCCCCTAAAATGAATATTCTCTCTTAAGCTTCCTTGACAAAACATCAGATATTCTTTCACTTAATATCTGTAAAAATTCAAGTTATCATAAAAATATAACAATGAAAGTTTAATGAAGTTCTTATATCTCCTCCCCCTAAAAGATATAACAACGTAATGCATACTAACTCCCCCTCAAATAAAAAAAACTTCTTGAAAAGATGTTGTCTTGAAAGCATCCATCAGAAGAAAAACTTTTGAGATCGGGTTCTGAACTAAAGTATTCAGAAGCCATGATTACATATTCTCCGGTGAGAATAGTAATGTTCAGTTTTATCATTGAAGAACGGGTCCTGATCTGATGTAATCAGAAACCATCATTTGATCTTTGGAGATCAAGTCCTGATCTGTACATGATCAGAAGTCATAGTCCTGAAACATTGAGGAACGGGTCTTGAACTGTTTTATCCAAGAGCCATAGTTCTTTCTCCGAAGCACGAGTCCTAGATTGCTTTGTCTAGAAGTCATTGTTCTTTAAAGAACGAGTTCTGAACTGTTGTATTCAGAAGTGGTTAAGATTAAGATAAAGAAAATATACCTGTAAGCTCCCCCTAAAATGAATATTCTCTCTTAAGCTTCCTTGACAAAACATCAGATATTCTTTCACTTAATATCTGTAAAAATTCAAGTTATCATAAAAATATAACAATGAAAGTTTAATGAAGTTCTTATATCTCCTCCCCCTAAAAGATATAACAACGTAATGCATACTAACTCCCCTCAAATAAAAAAGCTTCTTGAAAAGATGTTGTCTTGAAAGCATCCATCAGAAGAAAAACTTTTGAGATCGGGTTCTGAACTAAAGTATTCAGAAGCCATGATTACATATTCTCCGGTGAGAATAGTAATGTTCAGTTTTATGATTGAAGAACGGGTCCTGATCTGATGTAATCAGAAACCATCATTTGATCTTTGGAGATCAAGTCGTGATATGTACATGATCAGAAGTCATAGTCCTGAAACATTGAGGAACGGGTCTTGAACTGTTTTATCCAAGAGCCATAGTTCTTTCTCCGAAGCACGAGTCCTAGATTGCTTTGTCTAGAAGTCATTGTTCTTTAAAGAACGAGTTCTGAACTGTTATATTCAGAAGTCTTTGTTCTTTCTCCCCCTTAGTCTTGATTTGCCTGCAACACAGGTTTAGCTTTTGGTATCCACTGGAATTTGGATCCTAAATTGTTAGTTGTAGTTCTACTAGGAGAGATATAGTAAGAACCATACCAGCTATTTTCATAAATTTTATTAACAAAATCATTTGAACCGCAGTAGGAACAATTAATTTTCTTTTGTTCTAACCTGATCAATTGATTTATAGTGTAGACCATACAGGTTTGCCAAAAGTTTTACCTTTAGGAGCATTGTTCCTTTGAGCATTGGATGCATGCACAAATGCTTTCTCTTCTTTCTTCTTCTCCTCCGAAGATTCTTTAACCCTCCAAAACCAATTTTCTTTATCTTTCTCATCTTTCCTTCTCCAAAATCTTTTCTTCTGGGACTTATCCTTCTTGATATTACCTGAACCATCAACATTTTTGTCATAGAAAAGATTAGAAGAACAAATTTGTTCTTTAAGTTTAGAAGTATGACTATCAATTGAATCAAATAAAGGATTAATAGAAACATGTGTGAAAATTGAACTTGCAACTGATTTGAATGAACATTCGGATGCAGCTAGATCATCTCTTGGTGATTGAGCTATTGATTCCAGCGTCTTGTGCTCAGTCAACTTCACCTTGAACACGATCTCCTCAAGTTCTTTGATCTTTGTAGACAGACAGTTTATTTCCTTTGATAGTATGTCAAACTTCTTATGCAACTCAGATTTTGCATTCTTCTCCTTTAGAATGTTTTTTTTAGAGGAATAGATCCAGGCAATTTTATAAATTGTAAAAAAGGCTTAAATCAAAAACAAACACGACAAAAAGCCAAAAAAGCAATAAAAGCAAGATACGACACCATACCAAGCAAACAGAAGCCAAAACAAACAAAGACTACACGACCTCTCCAAACTAGAGAAGAAAATGAAATTCCAAAACAAACGCACTCTATGCCACCACGCCCATAATTGAGAGAATATGCCAAAGTTGTCACCCATCATGACGCACTCCATCCGTAGTTCTTATCTTCCACTTGGCTCGTAGTTTAACTATAGCCAAAATATCTTTGGACAGTTGATCTACCGTTCTTCTTTGGTTTCGGAAAATTTGCCGGTTACGTTCTTGCCAAACAAAGTAAACCGCAGCCGCTAATAAAAGCTTATGCACCTTAGATTTAGGTGCCCGTGTAGTGTCACCAATGGCCAAAATAATAGCGCACCAAGAATCTGGAAATCCCGTCCAATCCGTCGCACACTTCACTTTCTTCCAAACTTGATTTGCATAACTACAATCGAAGAACAAGTGCTCATGAGAATCTCGCACATTTTGACACAAAGCACAAACCCAGTCAGGTGGTTCATGCTTCCACACCTCCATACGATCATGCGTTGGGTGTCTCTGATGACATGCTATCCAAAGACAGAAGGCATGTTTTGGAATATGCCCCGCAAACCATACAGTCGAATGCCACGGCACTATAGCATGGGCACCCTCTAACGAATGCCACGCATCATGGACCGAGAACTCAACCGGTTTGTTTTGGACATTAAGCCACAAAACATGGTCTCGCCTATCGTACAAGCTTGGCACATCAATTGTTTGTAACAAATCGTACCTCTGGATCCAACAATCCGGCCACACACCATTGCAACCATCAATTACATCTCATACTGTAGATAAAGGGCCATGGCCGATGGAGTGAATGAAATGATAGGAAAAATTAGCCGAAAGGTGGCCACACCTTAGCCACAAATCCTCCCAAGCGTTCGTGTGGTTACCATCCCCAATCCGAGTAACAAAAAAACGTCTCAGGTGTGGCCGAAGATCCATGATAGTACGTAGAACCCAAGACCACCTCAGAGACCTCTGTGTCATCCAGAAGTTTGTTGCCCAAAAGTAATTCTGAAAAAGCCATCTCACCCATAACGAATCGCGGCGATTAAGAAATTCCCACACATGCTTTGCAAGTAAACACGATTCCATACTGACAATCATTTTAAGCCAAGCCCGCCATGCACATAGGATTTGCAAACCTCGTTCCACGCAATACGACATTTTCCTTTCGAATTATCACCATGGGCCTAAAGGAAATCCCAGAAAGCTCCTTCCAAGTCGTGAACCACACCGGATGGGAAAAGAAAAATTTGCATCCAATATAGTTGCATCGATTGTAGAACAGACTTTATCAATTGCAATCGTCCACCAAACAATAAGAACTTGTGCTTCCAATTAAGAATTCGGCTTTTGACCCTCGCAACGATAGGGCGAAAATCAACACTTTTCAATCGCGTATGAGACAAAGGCACACCTAGATAACGCATTGGGAAAGACCCCGATCAAAAAGGCAAGCGAGCAATGATAGCTTGTTTAGTGTGTTCTGGAACATTGCCAAAAAAGACTTCGCTTTTCTCCAAATTAGGAGCAAGGCCCGATCTAGTCTTGAAGATTTGAAGAGCCATTTTAAGGATTCCCACCGATTGCACGTCCCCATTCGTAAAAACAAACAAGTCATCTGCAAAGCACAAATGGGTTAACTTTAAATCATTGCAACCTTTGTGGTACCTAAAAGCAGTAGCCTCCGCAATACATTGCTTGAAAATCATTGAGAAGCCTTCCATTACAATTGTGAACAGATAGGGAGATAGCGGGTCACCCTGGCGGATTCCCCTACCCCCCTTAAAAAACCCATAAGAGTCTCCATTTAACACAACCGAATAAGAAGGTGTTGTGATCATCTCCTCAATCCATTTCACCAAAATCGGGTGAAAGCCCAATCCCTTAAGCATATTTATAATGTATTGCCAATCAACGGTGTCATAAGCTTTACGAATATCTATCTTAAACGCACAACACGGAGGCCCCACTTCCCTTTGATAACCTGTAACCAACTCATGAGCCATGAGTATATTATCTGTAATTCTCCTTCCTGTTATGAACGCCGATTGTTCAACTCCCACCAACGAGTCCAAATACTCTTTCACACGCTCCACAATCACTTAACTTATACATTTATGTTAAGTCTAATTTTGTAGTAATCATTGTATTTATTTTCTAGATTTTACTGCTTTTGTTAGTGTAATCTGTTTTGTAAAGGCTAGGGGTATTTAAGTCCCCTTTGATCCTTTGTTTTGTAACTTTGGAATTCACTTTCAATACAACAGTTTGAACTTTGCGCTTGTTACTTTCTCTCTCTAAAGAATCAGTGATCCTGGACTCTCAATTGGTATCAGAGCAATCTGAATCTTAAGAGGATTGAGAGATTGTTTTTCTATATCTGAAATTGTGATTGAAATCGAAAATTTGATCGATTTTCTTGAATTTTTCAAGAAAATCTCGTTTTCTTGATTTTTCATCAATTTCGGATGTGTTTGTGACTGAATTGCATTGATTTTTGCTTCATTTGATTCGTTTTTGATAAGTGATCGTATTTGATTCATATTTTGATGCAAGAAAAACGGATTTAGTTCATCGATTTTGAGAAAAACGGATTTTCTGGAAAAACGCTGTTCTTGTTCTGTTAATTGTCAAATTTTAAGATTTTGTTGATTTTGATCGAAATTGTTTGATAAAATGTGTTAGAAAGTAGTTTTCGATGTTCAGTACATGATTTTCTTGGATTAATTTCGAAGTTGTAGCTGATCTTGCGTGAATGGTTGAGTTTATGAAGTTTGCGTTTCATTCTTGTTAGTTTGTGTGTTATTCATTTGATTTTGCGTATCATTCATAGTTTGCATGATTTAGTTGTGATCATGAACTTTGAGTTTTACTCATGAAAGTTTGTGTGTCATTCAAATATGTTTGCGTATGATTCTCATGCTTTGCGTCTCATACATTCATTCTTAGATATTGTGATCTAACTCTTGTGTTAGAAAAATTTTCAGGTTAGCGATTCTCATTGAAAACGCAAAGATTGTTTCTCGGTTCTAGTCTAACACGCAAACCATCAGTTTGCGTTTCTTTCTTCAAGTGAAAAGTTTGTGCATCAAACGCAAAGTATCTCATCCGTGAAGTTTATCACCCGCGAAGTCTACCAACGCAAAGCTCAGTTTGCGTTCCCTTCTACAAACGCAAAGCTCAGTTTGCGTTCCCTTCAGCAAACTCAAAGCTCAGTTTGCGTTCCCTTCAGCAAACGCAAAGCCTTCTTTGCGCTCCTCATTACAAACGCAAACTTCTAGTTTGCGGGTCTCTCTTACTTAGACATTTTTGCTGAAATTTCTGATTTTTTCACAAGATGTCTCTACAAGCACAACTTTACAAGAATGACCTCATGATGTCTCTGGGGTCCGATACTCGTCCACCAGTTCTCATCAATGAGAATGAATTTGAACAATGGCAGGATCGGTTCATCAACTTTATTGAAAGGCAACCAAATGGGGAGAACATGATGAAATCACTGAATCAGGGTCCTATGGAAATTCCAAGGAAAGTGATCCCAGCTACAACAACTTCTCTTGCTACCACTGTTGCGAAAGAATTAAGGGAATATGATGTTGATGAAATGTTAAGACATCAAGCTGATAGCCAGGCCAAATCAAATCTGATACTTGCTCTTCCCAACTCCATCTATAACAAAATCGACTGTTTCAAACATAACCCAATGTTGATATGGACACAACTTGAGAAGATCATGTTTGGTACTGCAATGTCTAATAAGTTACGTCAGACCAGGTACATGAACAACTTTGAAAAGTTCAAGGCCAAGGATGGGGAAAGTTTTAAAAATGTTTTTGATCGATTCTGGGATGTTATCAATGATCTCTACAAGATTAAAGTTACCAAGACTGAGTTGGAGGCAAACTTGAAGTTTCTGAACGCCTTACAACCTGAGTGGAACAAGGCATGCCATTGAATGAGAAATGATGTTAGAATCTCAACTATGCCAATTCAGGAGTTATATGAAATCTTGATGACAGACGAATCTTTGGTAATGGAGAAGAAGGCGAAAATGGATAAGAAGAACAAGCCTCTGTCAGTAGATCCCATTGCTCTTATAGCTAGCCAACTGGCTGAGCAAGCTTTGACCGAATCAGCTTATGATGGCTCTACATATGATGATGGAGAAGCACTTGAAAAGGCCATGATTCTTTTGACTCAGCATTTCAAGAAACAGTTCAAGCACAGATCTGGGTCGAACAACTTTCGGTTTACTTCTGGGTCTAAGAAGATAGAACCTGGTGCTCCTTCAAAGCCATACACTCCAAAGTATGAACCAGCAAAGGTAGTTGACCAAAAGAAAGATGACAAAAAGGTGATGAATTGTTTAAACTGTGGGAAGCCAGGTCATATGGTTAAGGATTGCAGAGTCAAGGTGGTAAAGGATGCTGCTTTTTACCGAAAGAAGTTGGCTTTAGAAGAAAAGAAAGAAAGTGGAACCATCCTGTTGGCCGAAGAAGAATATTGGTTGGACCATCCGGACAACGAGGCCGAAAATGAGGAGACTGCGACTATGTGCTTTATAGGTGATGACAATTCTGATGATGAGGAAGAGGATACCTCATCAGATGGTTCTGAGGTAATATCTGAGTTTACCTATAATTTCTTTTTATCTCAGATGAATGTCTTTATCACTGCTTTGCATGATTTACGCTCAAAGTTCGTTTCTGAAATTGTTAAAAATCAAGAAAAGTCTGATTTAATTAATAAACTGCAAATTTCTTTAAAAGATGAAAAATCAATTTTAATTGATACGAAAGAGAAATTTCAAAAGCAGTTAGTTGATCTAGAAAATTCAAATCAGACTTATCGTGATTTGTTGACTGAAATGACTTCTTCAAATTAAAATCTTTCTGAACAGATAATCGTTTTAGAACAGGAATTGTATAAAAGAGAACAGTACGAGCAAACGATTTACATGAATAAACCAAGGAGTGAAGAAGCCATAAAAGAAAAGTGGGGACTTGGTTTTAAAAACCCTCATTTTTTAAATCATGCTAAAAATGAAGTTCCTACTTTATATGAATATGATTACTTTACTCTTGCAAGATATGCTCCTCAGTTTAAATTCTTTTGGACAACTGAGAAACAAATTTTGGAAGAAGAAAATGTGAAGAGGATGAAAAATAAGAGGATGGAAATGCCATTTGTTTACACCTTTGAAAATGCAGAGTATTTTCCTGATCAATCTAAGAAATCCAGAAAATGTATTGATATTATCATTATCAAGAGACTTTATTGATATTTTTGCTAATACTGATATGGAAAATGTATCTCCGGTGTCTTATGATACTAAGAAATACATTCCCCCATTAGTGTTAGAAGAAAAAATTGTTGATCTTGAAAATCGATTGGAAGAACATAATCTTCAAACTTGTTTAGAAAACGATTTATTCTTTTTTATAATGAAAACAAGTTTTGAAGATAAAATTTCTTCTGGATTGTCAAAAGATTCTAAGGAAAATTCTAAAGTTTTGAAAAACAATGATCATTTGCGTTCCACATTGGAAATACAAACTGAGAGTTTGCGCATGTAGTGGGAAGCGCAAAGCTCAGTTTGCGCCTCCAATGGGAAACGCAAACCTGCTCCTGACTTGCAAAATGTTGAAAATTTTCACTCTGAGACTAGTTCTTCAATGTCAAATACTAAGACTGATTTCTTTGATAAAGTTTCTTCTTATCTTTACTGCTAAATACTCAATTCTATAAAAATAAGCGTAAAAGAAGAAGATCAAAGAAGTCAAAGAAACATGATACTGTCTTATCTAAAAATTCTAATGTTTCTGATTTTTCTTCTTCAGATCGGACTGTGAGGAAATCAACAAGGCAAATTTGGAGGATGAAACATCAAAGATTAGAATCTGAACTGTTAGGAGTAAACTGTGTAGAAAATCTTTGTGATACTGATACATTTGCTTCTTGTAATAAAAACCCAAAATACTCTTTTAAGCAAATGTTTGATATATCAAAGAATATCTCATATGCTTCTTCTAGTTCTGATTCTGATAATTGTGTTTTATCATCTATTGATAATTGCTTTCATTCTTTCTTGAAAATTAAATCTGTGAGAAATAAGAGATATAAATCTAACAAGGGACCCATAAGCATATGGGTACCTAAAAAGGTGTAGTTTTTGTGTATGCATCTTAGTCAATTATGGTATCTGGACTTGGGATGTTCAAAACATATGACTGGCTACAAATAACTTCTGTCTAATTTTAAAGATAAATGTTGCGGTCGTGTAAAATTTGGTAACTGTGAGACTACTCCGATTCTTGGTTATGTGATCTAGTTTAAGGTAACATAACTGTAAAAAGAGTAAGCTACGTCGAGGGTCTATGTCACAATCTGTTCAGCATCGGCCAATTCTGCGATAAAGACCTTGAAGTCAGCTTCAAATCCAAAAGAGTTGCTGTGAAGAATGATAAAGGCAAGGATCTTCTGGTGGGAAAAATACAATCAAATTTGTATACCATTGATCTTTCCAAGATCAAAATTCCTTCAGATATCTGCTTGCTCTCTAAAGCTTCAATTCAAGAAAGTTGGATTTGGCACAGACGTTTAGCTCATCTCAACTTCAAGTATATGGATCGTCTGGTCAAGAATGATTCTGTGAGAGGTCTTCCAGTTCTCCGGTTCCAGAAAGACCATCTTTGCCAGGATTGTGAGAAAGGAAAAATGAAGAAAGCTCCTCACAAGCCTAAACCTGAACAGTGCACGTCGGCTATTCTTGATCTTTTAAATGTTGATTTGTGTGGTCTGATGAAGATAAAGAGTTTAGGATGTAAGAAATATGTTTTGGTGGTTGTTGATGACTACTCCAGATATACTTGGGTAAACTTTCTGAAGTCAAAAGACGAGACTCCTGAAGTACTCATCAACCTCATCAAGACAACTCAGACAAATAAGCAGAAGCAAGTGATAGTGGTAAGATTTGACAATGGTACTGAGTTCAAAAACAGCACTCTTCAGGCATTCTATGAATCTCAAGGAATACAACAACAATTTTCTGCTGCTCGTACTCCGCAACAGAACGACGTTGTTGAAAGAAGAAACAGAACGCTTGTTGAGTCTGCCAGGTCAATGCTCGCTTATTCAGGTCTACCTTGGTCTTACTGGGCTGAAGCAGTGTCAACTGCCTGTCATACACAGAACAGATCAATTCTGCATCGTCGCTTCAACAAAACACCGTATGAACTTATGAACGGGATCAAACCGAACATCAAGTATTTCAAGTCATTCGGGTGTAAATGCTACGTTCTGAATGACAGGGAGAATCTCAACAAGTTTAGTCCAAAGGCAGACGAGGGTGTATTCGTGGGTTATTCTTCAAACTCTGCTGCTTATAGAGTTTTTCTGATCTCTGCAAGAAAGGTCATAGAGAGTGTCAATGTAAAATTTGACGAAGCTGCTGATTTGGTTTCTAGTCACTCAGACTCAGAACTTGCTTATACTGGAAATTCAGTTTCTAAACAAATCAGTTCAAAACCTGCTCTTTCACCGGATAACCAGGATTCTTCTACTCCCTCTTATAATCTTTCTGATCTTGATTTTCTGTTTGAAAATTTTTATGATGATGTGTCTATATCTAATTCTGAAAATGTTTCTAATGTTATGAATCAGGAAACTGAGAGCTCATCTATTCCAAATTCCGCTGCATCTATCTCTGATAATGATGCTGCTCCAGTCCCTCCTATTCAACAAGAACCGGCACAACAAGAACCTGTTCAATCAGAAAATGTACAATCAGAACCTGTTCAAGAAGAACAACTTGTACAAGAGGAATCAGTTCTGGAAGAAGTACAGAATGATGTTATTCAACAATCTGTTCCAGAATCTGATTCAGAGATTGTTGAGATACCTCCTCCACAAGTGGAAACTATTTCTATCTCTTCATCTGATGTTGAAGTTTCTGAACCTCCCTCTCTTCAATTAGAAGTGATTCAAGATGTCATTGATCCTCTCCCTCATACAACAAAATGGACAAGGTCTCATCCAATTCATCAAATTATTGGAAATCCTCAAGCCAGTGTTTCTACACGCTCCAAAAGGGCTACTTCCAACGAATGTCACTTCACTTGATTCCTAAGCAAGATTGAACCTACAAAAGTTTCTGAAGCATTGGAAGACCCGGATTGGATCATTGCTATGCAAGAGGAGATCAATCAATTTGACGCGCTCAAAGTATGGAGACTTGTGCCAAGGCCGAAAGGAAAAAGCGTAATTGGTACAAAGTGGATATTCAAGAACAAAAAGGATAAAGATGGTATCGTCGTGCAGAACAAAGCAAGATTGGTAGCCAAAGGATATCGACAAGAAGAAGGTATTGACTACGATGAAACGTTTGCACCCGTTGCCAGATTGGAAGCAATCCGAATGTTTCTTGCCTTCGCTGCTTATCGCAACTTCACAGTATATCAAATGGACGTCAAAACGGCATTTCTTAATGGCAAGCTAAAAAAAGAAGTATATGTATCTCAGCCAGAGGGATTTGTTGACAAAGATCGTCCAGATTATGTATATTTTTTTGATAAAGCATTGTATGGTTTGAAACAAGCTCCGCGGGCATGGTATGACGAGTTGTCAGCTTTCTTGGTCAAATCCGGCTTCACCAAAGGATCTATCGATACTACTCTTTTCATTTATAGAACTAATCTTGATATCTGCTTAGTACAAATATACGTAGATGATATTATTTTTGGTGCGACTAACAAATCTTTGTGTACTTGGTTTTCTGATTTAACGACCTCTAGATTTCAGATGAGCATGATGGGAGAAATCAACTTCTTCCTCGGCTTACAAGTGAAGCAGCTTCCTGATGGTATCTTCATCAACCAGTCAAAGTATATATTTGACATCTTGAAGAAATTCAAGATGGACAAATCTACTTCAATCGGAACGCCGATGGCTCACGGTGCCAAACTCGGACTCGATCCAGATGGAAAAGCTGTGGATCAAAAGACATATAGAGGACTGATCGGATCACTGATGTATCTAACTGCCAGTCGCCCGGACATAATGTTCTCCACGTGCTTATGTGCCCGATTTCAAGCTAAACCAAAAGAATCTCATCTTTTAGCAGTCAAACGCATTTTTAGATATATTAAAGGAACTCCTTATTTTTAGTTCTGACTATAATTTGATTGCTTATTCAGATGCAGATTTTGGTGGTAATCAATTGGACAGAAAGAGTACTTCTGGTCATCTTCAGTTCTTAGGTGACAGACTGATAAGCTGGGCGTCGAAAAAGCAAAACTGCGTTTCAATATCAACAACCAAAGCTGAATACGTCGCTGCAGCTAGTTGCTGTGCTCTGGATGAAAACGCAACTTCGGGATTACAGGATGTTGTACAAGACAGTGCCAATATATTGTGACAGCAAGTCCGCAATTGCCATATCAGTCAATCCAGTCCAGCACACCAAGACCAAGCATATAGACATGAGATACCATTTTATAAAGCATCACGTGGAAGAAGGTACTATTGAATTATATTTTGTACCAACTGAATATCAACTTGCTGATATCTTTACAAAATCCTTAGATGAAAAACGTTTCAATTTTTTGCTTTCAAAATTAGGCATGTTGAATTTAAAAGTTTAAATCTTTACAAATTTTATTCTATAAAGTAAAATCTTTCAGATTTTCTTTCTTTTGAATAGAATGTGTGTCTAGGATCTTTTACAAGTCTCCTTGTTTATATTAAAGTTTCATATGTTTATTTTTCAAATCTTACAAACATCAAAAAGTCAGCAACATGTTTGACGCTTTGGATACTGCTTTAAAGATATGTGAGTCGGCATATTTATGATTTAATTTGCTTGAACAACCTAAGTGATCAAAATTGTAGATTGTAATGAAAATATGGGCTAAGCGATTCTATATAGATCTGAGTTTTTGAGATGATTAATTTTAAGCTTATAAAATACAGAAATCTTTGGATTTAAAAGTTTGTACCTGTAACCTTTCTGGTTTGGGAAAGTAAGTTCCGTGGGATGCTCGACATCTGGTCACCTAAGGTCATTTGGTCTTGGAGTGATCGAACAGAAATACTTCTATAGAATCAGATCGAAAGTCATGTTTTACTGGTATGAATGGGTTTAGATTATGTCGATGTAGCCTTTATGATCCGGGAAAGTAAGTTCCAAGGGGTGCTTGACACCTAGTCCCCTAAGGCCAACTGGTCTGGGAGCGGCTGACCCAAATCCTGCAATAGGGTCAGATAAAAAGTTACGTTTACGGCATGTTCTTTACTTAATGAATTCTTTGATTAAAAGATGCCAAAGTGCACACCGCTTAAAAGATGCCAAAGAGCACACTCATGTGAAGATGCCAATGAGCACACTGCTAAAAGATGCCAATGAGCACACATCTCTTGATACTTGGTGATATATTTTGAGTTGTGATAAACCTGTAAATTTGTGAAAATCTTAATTCTTGATGACTTAGTGTCTGTACATGCAAAGTTATCCATTTTATGTTTAGAATTGCATTTTTCTTGAAGCTCATCAAAGATCACATGCGAGCACACTGAATAGATACCTGCAAGTGTTTGACTCTGAACATGTCTTAACTTGATAAACAATGAAATTTGTTCCTGTATCCAACAACTCCTGTTTGATTTCAACTAATTGATAAATCTGGGATATTTTACTAAGTAGACTTTAATTTGTTTAGTGTTTAAAATTTTATATGTTCAGTTGTTACAAAATTTATATTCAATATGATCATCTTTCATACTGATGTCTTTATGTTTTAGTATCTGTATTTTAGATATGGTCTGTGCAATTTTCAAGGGGGAGAGCTAATCTGAAAAAGTTATCTGAACTTTTCTGTGGTTGAGGGGGAGTAAGGAAGAAAATTATATGTGCTGATAAGAAGATAAAAAGGTATGTTTTTCAGATTTTTCTACACATTTGCTATATTAACAGTTTAATTTTTGTGCATGTGTGTAGGGGGAGCAAAAGGATATCAGGTATATTTTTTTACACTTTTTTTAATTTCTATTTTTTTTATGTTTTATTTTTTTTAGATTTGGTTTTAGTTTTGTTTACTAGGTTAAATAGTGTTTTTATTTTCATTTTTCATTTTCCCGCTTACTGTTCATTGCTATTAATCTTTTCGGCTCCTCTCTTTCGCTCTCTGTGTTCTATTCCAAATCTGATTTCTTTCAGATTTTGTTTCGTGAAATCAAGGTATGTTTTGTTTCCATTTACGTCGTGTATTGATTTTGAGTTACATATGTTTGTGCTTTTTAATCGATTTGAATTTCTCATGAATCTGATGTTCTTATTTCTCGTTTCATCCAAAATACTCAGATTCGTATTTTTCATAAAATCAAGTATTGGGTTTTGCTTAGATCAGTATATCGATCTTCAGGTATGTGTCCTTTTATTTTAATTTCGTTTTTTCTCGATTTAATTTGAGTTTTTGTGCTTTTCGGGTCTGAGAATCGCGAACCCTAGATTTTTGGTCAAGGATGATAGACCCGCAAAGTGACCTTTGCGAGTCTAGTTAGAAACGCAAAGTATACTTTGCGTGTCTAACTAGAAACGCAAAGTGAACTTTGCGAGTCTAGTTAGAAACGCAAAGTGAACTTTGCGTGTCTAACTAGAAACGCAAAGTGAACTTTGCGTGTCTAACTAGAAACGTAAAGTCTACTTTGCGCTTCTATCTTGTGTAAAATTTTGTGTTTTCTTTCCAAGTATAGTTTACGTATCAACTAGGACACGCAAAGTGTACTTTGCGTCTCCTCTTTGACACGAAAACTTTCCTTTTGTTTTTCTTCGTGTGTTGTCAGGTTTTTGATATCAAGTACGTTTGACCCGCAAAGTGAACTTTGCGCGTCTAACTAGAAACGCAAAGTCTACTTTGCGCTTCTAACTTGATACGCAAACCTTCCTTGAGTTTTTGTGTGTTTTTGTTTTGTTTGTCTAAGTATAGTTTTCGGAACATGTTAGACACGCAAACTCTCCTTTGCGTCTCTTGAGTGAAACGCAAACCTTGGTTTGCGCTTCTAACTTGGCACGCAAACCATACTTAGAATTTATTTTTATTTTTATTTTTTTTGTTGTTGTTTTTGTTTAATTCTTTTTCATTTTTCTTTTTCAGGTCTATTATGTCTTCTAAAACCCATACTGATCCAATGATTCAAGACGAGAATGCTATTCTCGATGATCCATCTGATCGAGCCTCTCATGATACTCCCATGCCGTCACATCCTTCTGTTGGGGTCGATCTTTCTGCTTCTCGTCGCACACCAAATGATGTGTTCCCAACCATCATGTATATGCCATACAAGCCAAACAACTATCACGTGGACTTTGACAGAATCAAGATTCATCCAGTGATACGAGCAATTCTCAAAGGACATCCACTTGCCCCTGCTCTTTCTTACTGCGCAGATGTTCCTGAAGTGTATCTACAACAGGCTTGGAATACCATAACAAAGAATGAACTAGCTCGTCCGCACCGCTTTGAGCTTCAAGTTGATCAATTTGAATCTTTTCTTTCTTCTAAGCGACTGAGATTGATACTGGAGCTTCCTGAGCCGAACTCCAGACCAGGCAGAATTACATATGACAGCTTTCCATTTGAAGAGGAAGTCTATGAAGGGATTCGGAATCTTGGATATGTGGGTACTTTCCAATCTACCTCCAGTATGGTACGCACTGTTCTCTGTTCTCATCAGGTGCCTGACATCGAAGCATTTTGGCACTGACAGTGCAAGATTACTGTATCTCCGATTGTTCCATGCAGTCGTCTATGACTTGCATGTCGACTACACGTTTATCTTTTGGACCGAACTCTCGGAGGTGGTACATGATAAGTTCACCAACAGGAAACGAAAGTTCATTTCGTTTGTCAGATTTATGAAGCTCATTGTTCGATGCATGCTCCGTAGCAATCCAGCTATTCCTCGTAGGTTATCTTGGCCTCAGGTTCCAGACTCGGAAATGTCTTACATTCAGAAGCAGAAGAAGACTTTCAACTATTCTATGACTATTCCATATGCTCTTATTGCCAACTACGCTGATGTTGCAAATGAGGATGTCATAGAATATTGTATATGGAGAATGAGTTTGTGGAAGTCGTACAAGAAGAGCCTTCTCATGAAAATCAAGCTGTTGAACAAGATGTTGAAGTTGAAGCAGCTGTTTATGACAAAGAGCCTAAAGTTGAAAAAGAGGCTGAAGATGAGCAACAAGTTGTTGTTATTGTAGAAACAGAAGTAGTTCAAGAAGATGCTGCTTCTCAACAAATTGAGAATGTTATTGCTGATATTGGTACTGCAGCAACTGATGATATTGCTTTTGATTTTGAAGATGATGATGATACTGCTGCTGATGCTATTCTTGCTAGTGATGAAGATGAGGATGAAAGTGATTCTGATGATGATGATGATAGTGATCATGCTGATCAACCGCGTATTCAAGTATATGAAAGGAAGTCCAAGACACCGGAAGTGGTTGTCTTAACAGAAGTTCTCTCTGAAGATGAATCTGCTCCAGTTAATCCTTCAGTTGCACATCTTCAAGTAGATGAATTAGATACAACTTTTGATCAAGCCACAGCATCGGTTCAAAGTCAAGCTCCAGCAACTTCACTTACACCTATTCAGTCTACACCATCAACTGTAGAGCTTACTTCTGATCAAGCTCGGGCTTCTACGGAAAAATTCTATATATTGAATGATGTTATTCGTCAATTATCTGAAAGAATGGATGCAGAAAAGGAAGCTCAAATTCTCAAGTTGAAGACTTTCTTGAAAGGAAAGATGTCGGAGATTGATACTTTAGTGATTCCTCCAGAGATTCCATTCAGAAGACCAACTGGAGTGGTTCTTCGTGAACCTTCTTCTGCTATGCCTACATCTACTTCTCAGGTTGTTTCTCTTCCATTTCCTTCATTAGTTTCTTTATCTACGGAAATTTCTACATCTGTTCCTTCCAGATCTTCTCTTCACGATATTCCAGTTTCAGAGTTGACATATCTGCTCTATGCTCAACTTCTCTCTATGTCGCCGCCTGAACATCAAGATCAAGATCTTATCTCTCTTTTACGAAACTTCCAACCAACGCCGCCTCCAGTTTCTTCGTCTGAACCTGACAGGATCACTGTTTTATCTGATGAGTTTCATGCTTTCAGATCAGAAGTTCGATCAAGTTTTGCTGATCTCAAATTGTTTATGTCTCAAGCCTTCTCTGATTTATCTTCAAGGCTTGATTCTCATGACCAAAGTTGCAGAACTGAGGCCGGCCCGTCTCTTAAGCGCCGACATGACCAAGATGATCCTGATCATCAAGGCCATGAGGGGGAGATGGCAAAGAGACCAAGAGTTGAAGGATCTTCTAAAGCAAGAGAAGATATTCAAGAAGAAGTAGCTGGTGACAGAGGAAAGAGTGGAGAATATGTTGAAGACTGCAACATTCAGGATTTAGTGAATGTGATGATTGAGAATGTTGATCTGTCTTCCATGCATAATGAACTGAATATTTCTGAAAGCAATATTAATGATAATATGCAAATTGTTGTTTACATGGCTCCAGATGTCTCTGCAAGCGTTCATGAAGTTGAAGAATCTGAAGCTGCAAATGACATGAGATCATTCTTTGCAAACATCATCAAGATTAATTCTGATGATGATGAAGATGTCAGGTTAGAAAATATATGTCAAGTCAATGAAGAAGACTGTGATGACATCGTTATCATTTCAGATACAGAAGACGACTCAGTGTTCATGGATGCTAAAGACGAAGAAGAAGCAGATTTGCTATATAGTGATCTTCCTGCTCGTGATGAGATTCCTGAATCAGTTAATGTCACATCTACTCCTGTTGATAGTTCAGCTCAGACTGCCACTATTCCTTCAAGATCATTTGACGTTGGTCAGTCGTCAAGATCAGAAGCTGATGTTCTACCTTCTGATCCTGTTATTCCTTCATCCATTCTAGAAGAAGGACCAGCTTTATCTAGGTGTCAAAGACAAAGGAGTTTGCAACGTAGATATTTGGCATCAAGGCAAAGATCAGCCTTTCTAGAAGACACTCAAAGAAACATCTTTTTCTCTAGAAGAAGGGCGATTAATATCTATGCAATCCTTGGAGTAGAGAAAGAGTCAGAAGCCTATCAATATGAGTACTTGATGTTTATCAAGTGTCAGCGCAAAAGGAATAGTACCATTTCTTCTCAGCACTTGATTGTTCGAGTCATCAGTGTCACAATCAACAAGTTTGTGAACATCTGGTATCCCGATTTTGAAGTTGAAAGAAGAGACTGGAAGCGGTATAAATTTTCAGACGCAGACTTCTCTGATCTTTCAATAGACGATATTGAATTCTTATTTGATCACTTCAGGAATCTGTATCATAGAACACAGGATATTTCTCAAGCTTTGTTCGTCATCAAAAGATTCATACGACGACAAATCAGATTCTTCCGAGTTTTTGATTTCCAGATGGCTGTAGAAAGTTTTCAACCGGTTGTTAATCTTCTCAGGCCCAACCGAAGCTTACCGAACTTAGAGTCTTATCCATTTTTCACCATTATTGAAGATCCATATGGAGTAGTGTACAAGAATGGGTCTAATGAAAAATGCTTTCTCAGGTTTGAAGAAATTGCTCACTTCTCCGATGGAACCTTAAAAGTGATCAAGCTTCAGTTAGAGCAACGTATGAAGGATGCTAAAAGAAGATTTGTGGAAACAAGAACAATTGCCTTTCATGTTGATAATGAAGAGATTCGACTTCTCCAAAAGACTTTAGATTCAATTCAAGAGAGATTGAATCTCCGGTCAACTCTAAGACGACTGGAAGTTTTAGTTGGTTTGAATCGTCTTCGTCAAAGAGAAGAGCATCAGTGATTCTACAAAGTCGCCTGGTTGGTCTATGTTTTTTTTTAAGTTTGTTTTTGAAGACCACGGCGCCAATGATTACTAAGGGGAAGATTGTTAAGTCTAATTTTGTAGTAATCATTGTATTTATTTTCTAGCTTTTACTGCTTTTGTTAGTGTAATCTGTTTTGTAAAGGCTAGGGGTATTTAAGTCCCCTTTAAGCCTTTGTTTTGTAACTTTGGAATTCACTTTCAATACAACAGTTTGAACTTTGCGCTTGTTACTTTCTCTCTCTACTTTCTCTCTCTAAAGAATCAGTGATCTTGGACTCTCAATTTATATAACACGGAGCAGCAAGCTATTGGCCAAAAATCCGTAACCCGCGAAGCATTAGGAATTTTCGGTACTAAACATATTAAAGTGTGATTTAACTCCTTAGCAAGATGACCCCGATAGAAGAAATTATGAATTGCAACAGTGATATCATTACCAACAACCTCCCACGCCGCCTTAAAAAATGTTGACGAATATCCATCAGATCCTGGCGCTTTATCATTGCCGATGTTGAGCATAACATGACGAATTTCCTCATCTAGAATTGGCCTGATCATATGATTAGCTTTCCCCACCGATAGTTTATGGGCAAAAAGATCAGCAGGCATGGTCGCCTCAACCTCCCCATCCTGTGTTCCAAAGAAAGATTGAAAAAAGTCAACAAAAACCCTAGGAACGTCATCACCGTACACATACGACCCCGCATCATTGCAAACCGAGTGAATGTGATTAGAGTGACGCCGCTCCTTAACCACACGATGAAAAAAATTTGTGTTCCTGTCCCCTTCATTTAGCCATCGTACTTTAGCCCGTTGTCTAGCTGCATCCTCTTCATCCCAGCAAGCTTGCTGATAAGCCAACCGGATGTGATCGAGATCATCCCGAAGCTCTACATTTGAAGGGTCCCCATCCAGCGCTAATTGGATCGCATCAAACTCTTTTTTAATAAAATGTACTCTTTCCGTGAGGCTTCCATACGTTGATCTAAGCCGCCGCAAAGAATTCTTTAGCGCTTTAAGCCGTTTTGTGATCTTAAACATGAATGTGCCCGTATACTGAGTGTTCCATCCATCTTGGATGACCTGCAAAAAAGAAGGGTGATCGACCAATAAATTATCAAGTTTAGAACCCCACATCCTTCTTCGAACACCTGCACCCATACTGATGATAGCAGGGGCATGATAAGACATTCCCCTTGGCAGAAAACTAGCCGATGCATCATGAAAAAGATCCGTAAACTCAACATTTGCCAAAAACCTATCCAGTTTCTGCCTAACCCCTCCATCCTCATTCGGTTTTTGACACCAGGTATAATGAATACCCGTGTATCGGACATCGAAGAGATCAACATCTTCCACACATGCAGAGAAATCATTCATATCCGAACTCCGTCTAGAAGACCCACCGAACTCCTTCAGAATGTTTGTTGACAGCTCAGATAGTTTCTTGTTAAGCTTGGCAATCTCAGTCTCAAATACTTTTCTCTCTTCTTCAAAATCTTTTTCAACATTATTTCTCTGTTCAGATATCTCCTTGAATACACCAACAGTCTTTTGTTCCGTTTTCTTCTTCTCCTTTTCAAACTTATCTCTCTCCATGATGATTACTTTCTCGAAGTCTGAAACTTGTTGAGAAAGCTTTATGCATTTCAGCTCCATGGATTTCTTCTCTTCAAAGGCTTTTCTGGAGAATTCTGAAAACTTCTTAGCAAATTCTTTTCTTTCTCTTTCAAAATCAACTTTTTTTTCTTCTCTTTATCCATTTGACCTTCTAATTCAGATATTTTCTTCTTCAACTCAACATTATTTCTCTCAATTTCTTTTCTCTTATTCTCAGTCTTCTTCAAGTCATCTTGATCTGTTGAAATTTTCTTTTCTTTAATCGCTTTCTCTTTTAGCATGTTTATTTCAACTTCCAAACTGAACACTTTATCTTTCAACTTATCTCTTTCAACATAGAGTAGAGAATTTGACTTTCTAAGTGCATCAGATGTCTCACTGGCAATATTTTCTCTTCTTCTCAGTTCATCTAGCTCTCTATGTATTGATTCCTTCTTTGATCAGCTTGAGCTAGAATTAAGACTTTCAGATCTTTTCAGCTTATCTTGAAGATTTAAGATCTCTTTCTCTTTAGATTCGATTATTCCTCTAAATTTAATCTTTGAGTTAGAGATACATTATGAGCAAATAAAGTCTTTCTTTAAATCTTTATCATCTTTCAATCTATTAATTTGTTTATGAAGAGATGCATTCTGAATCTTTAGATTCTTGATTTCAGCTTCCATGTCCGGAATCTCTGGCATATATGCTAAGGCACAGTCTCTCTTCGTAAGCACAATATTTCATTTTTCATCAATGTATGGCATTTTGATATCTGCACAACACCAAAAAATAGCTAGTATTGATCTTTAATCAGAAAATCAGAAAAATCACTATTGAAAATCAGAAAAATCACTCAAAAATTTTAACAAGTACAAAATTCGTATAGCACACTCAAAAACCAATTCGCATGATAGAATTCGTATAGCACAATTCGTATGCACTAAGAATTCGTATAGGGAAAATCAATTCGTAGGCACACACAAACAAGAATTCAAGTATAGAATTCGTATAACTCACACAGAATTCGTATGTCACACACAGCAAGCAAGAATTCGTAAGAATTAGAATTCGTATGCTCACAATTCGTAAGTCATTCACAAACAAAAATTCACAAGTCTAGAATTCGTATAGGAACAATTCGCATAAAGAAATATGAGAAGGATACGAAATCTGAGCTTTTCGTAGATAGCAGTGTGCGAATTCTGAGGTTTTCGTATAACCTTGTATGCGAAATCCTCCCTTGGAATTTTCTAACACTCAGATGCGAATTCAACACAATTCGTATGTGTCTCTCTTGCAAATTCCAAGCAATTCGTACATATCTCTTGTACGAATTCTATACTTCTTGTATAGTTCTTGTGCGAAATCTTAACTTTTCGTACAAAACCTTGTACGAATTCTTCCCTTAAACAATTTTGTTCTCTGTGAGGTGCGAATTCCTTCAGTCTGCGAGTTCTACGTGTGAGTTCTTCATTATTTCTGCGAATTCTGTGAATCTTGAGTCGATTTTCACAAAAATACACTGATTTCCATTCAAACCTTGATGTTTGATTCTGAAAATTTGCACAAATGATCACTTTGTCATCGTGAACAACCCTGTAGAACGAATTTTTCTAAATGTGACTATGAAATTGGAAATCGTTCAATAGCAGTCCGCGACCTTCAACTTTCTGTAAATAGACATTTTGATCAAATTTGACAAATCTGTTGGTCAAATGGATTTCCACTTCAAACAAGAAAGATTCTACTTCATTTGGCGATCATAGTGATACCAAATTTGCAATCAATTCATCACTAATTCACAATTTCACTTTCAATGGAACAGTGACTTTTCCAAGAATGAAAAATTCGATCTTTCTGATTATTCTGATCTAGCTCTGATACCAATTGTGACCCAGATTACTAGCATACTATTTAACACATCAGATTAAGAACACAATTTTATTAGATCAATCACATGAATTACAATTAATCACAGATCTAACTCTTAGTCACAAGTCTCACGTGTGTTCACTGTGTGTGCGAGTTCTTTCTTACCAATCCTCTAAATTCGTATGTCTATGCGCGTGTCTATCTTTTCATAATTACAAATCTAACACAAAGACTTGCTTTATATACTTGGTCAACATGACCTTAGCAAAGTCAACCCTCTCTAAACAATTACATGTTATACACTCACTATGTGTCCTAGATTCTAGTTTCTAATCACAATCAAACAAACAATTCAATCCAATTACCAGTTTTGATTCCAATTCAATTCAAATACAAACTTTCTCTCTCTAGAACTCTCTCTCTCTCTCTACAGATCTCTCTCTGGAAACGTATCTCAAACTTCTCACACACTAATACCACTTCTAAAAACAGAAAATAAAAAGCTATTTATACTTACATCTAAAATACAAGGAAACTAAACTAAATACAAGATCTTGACTTTTTATTACAAATAGACTTTGACTTTAATGAGAGTTGACTTTCTCAGCTTTGACTTCTTGAACTTTGACCTTCAGTCTTCTTGATCTTGTATCCAACATATTTATGCTCTAACAATCTCCCCCTTTGGATTCAAGATAACTATTGAAAGATATAGCAATTCAGTCTTCTCTTTTAAGCTTAGTCAGTACAATCTCCCCTTTTTCTTTAACTATATTCTTTCCAAAACTTTCACAAAATTCTTTCAGACTTTGGAAAGAAATTATCTTCAGAATCAGCTCAACTTGCTTCAGCAAATAATCTCCAAAGAAAAATTTCAGTGAAATCCACACCTCTTCATAAATTCTTTGATCTTCTTAAAATCTTTACTTTGAATCTTTTGACATGGACATTTCTGTAAATCATCTCCCAAAAAATCCAAAACTTTAACATTTCTTGATACCATCTCCCCCTTTTTGATGATTTGAGCATTAATGTCATCAAAACTTTTAGTAAGAAATGTCTGTACCCAGTCTAACCACTGATCTGTTGACGAGCCGCTGATTCTTTGCCAATTCGAACAATGTATTCATCCAGATCTTTTCAAATCTAGACAAAATAGTTAAAATGTAAAATGTAATCAACAAATGAATCAGTTAATACACAATATAAAGGAGATTTTTGATGTTCACTCCCCCAGGGATTCCATCCAATCATCGAAACACCACAAAGGCAATTTCTATGAATGTTATAACAATGAAACAAATTCTTTGTGTGTTCGTGCACGTGTAGAAAGAATTAAGCACGAATAATTGTTTTTATAAAGGCTCAACATAGTGTAAACCACTGAGACAACAATAGATAAACACAGACTCTAAGTGCATGATTGAAGTGCGAAGGTGGGGCAGACTTCCTTCTTTTTCAATATCCAGATTTTCCAAATGAAAACCAGATAGCATATGTGTTGCGTCCCCTTGAAAATGTGAAACATTTTCTTTTTGAGAAGAAAATGAGTGGCTGGTGGGATTTTTAACAAGAGTTGGCATGGGCTAGTTTCCTGTTTCAATAACGTTCACCAAAGAATTGTGAAACTCTAGTAATGTGGTTGCCCGGCTCAGAAAGTAGTTGGTGCAGAGTGTAATATTCTTTTACTCTGTTCTCACACCCTATTTCTTTTGATCATTAAGCTCACTACTAACAAACTCTCATTTCCATTTTACCTCGTCACACCCACACTCATTTCTTTTAGACTTCTCACACTCCATCACTATGGATTAACTTCTTGGGTAGGAAACACTGGTTAACGTGAATCCATAGAAGTTCAATTAAGTTCTAGCACAAAGAACCCATATTGTCCTAGAAAGCATGTGTTGCTCAAATGATTTAACTTTATCAGTTAAAGCTAAATAATACAAATGTCAGATGAATGTATGCTCAAAATATAATCATGAAGATATGAGCATTTTAAACATTGAAATATTTTCAAACAAGTATATTGAATGAATGAACATGAATGCAAAAGACTTGTTTGAAAATCTGACATTGTATGAAAATGATCAGAAATGAATGATATAACAATCAAAGCTTATGGTCAAGAAGAATGGATATTGTCTATATGAATCAAAATACAGACATTCTTGAAAGACGCTTCGAAATGAAATGACACTCAAAAATCTTTGAAGTACAAGCGGGGTGTCTTACCATAGAAAATATCTTTCAATATGAGACATGGTAAGAACAATTTGAACAAAAATTAAACCGGTGTGTATGAATACTTGAAAGTATATAGAAAAGACAATACACAAGTATTTATCTTTGAAAACACACGGTTTGTAAACATCTAACCACAAAATAAAAATGAAAACATTTAAAATCACACTTCCAATTCATGAAATCTTGTTTAAGAATCGGGAAGTGGTTTGAACATTTAAGAACATGTTTTCTATGATTGAAAGTTGTCCTTCTTTCAACCATATATGAGATTAAGATAAGAATTTTAACCTTTCTGTGAAATCTTAGATCTCATGAAGTCAGCTGAAGTCATAAAAAATATGATTTTGATAACTTCCTCTCATTCTGCACAAGTCTCAAAGTCTACAAAAAAACAACTTTATTCACAAAATTTATTCAAATGTAAATGACATAAAGCAGTAAAACAATTAAAAGTACGAGTTCTGAACTGAAATAATCAGAAATCATAGTCTTACTCCTTTTGATATGACTTATATGCTCCCCCTAAAATCATGCATCACAAAAATTTGTCAGTTAAGGAAAATGCAGAAATTAGATATGCTTGATATGCATTGAGAATTCAATGCATTAGAACACCTTTTCTTTCTTTTTAGATAGATCATTTTGTTTAATCCCAACTTTGAGTCCATTTTTCTTATCTTATTTTCCCTTTTCTGTTATATGGAGCTAAGTTTATGATTTTCCTGTCTTTTACTACTTATGGAAGCTAACATATGTTTTACGCTGATTTCATTACTACCAGTCAATGCTACAGCATCCCGATCTGCTTGTTGGAAAAGCCATGGACGAATTTGATGAAGATGACCAACGAAATTAATCCAAATCCAACCTTTTGTTACAATGGAACCAGATATTTTTGGCAATAATAGAAGTAGTAGTTGGTTGGAGTTGGAGTGTTGACATCACTTGGAGTGTAACTTTGGAAAAAACTTTAGTTGTTGTACTTTTATTATTATTTTAAGCTTTTTATTTACATCTTTGCCATCCTTGTTTGGTATAAATAGGGGTGATGGCTTTGTGTTTTGAGAAAGATATAATAAATCAGTTTTAGAATTGATATTGTGACTCTCTCTCTAGAAATTTTAATATCAAGTCTTTAATCTTTTAGAATTCTTGTTCTTACACATGGGTTGCTACAGCATTGCATGACAGATTCTTCTACTTTTATTTATTGCTTTATATCATTTACTTTATGCTCTTTACTTTCACTGATTTATATTTAGTAATTTAAATTCAATCATTTATTTTCCGTCATTTACATTATGTCTTTAATTTATGTCATTTACTTTTCTTGCAATTTATATTACGTAATGAGTAGCTAATTTTATAGTTTGGGTGTGAGACGAAAAGGGTGGTTGTAAACCAAAAACTAGTGGACTTTGTTCTTCAATAACATTGTTCCACTCTGTCATTTTATGTTTTATAAATCTAAACGCATTTCTTGACGAATTGATCACTTCTAAAGTGTGAAAGTGCCATGGACTTAGGAATAAGCCATGAAAAAGCACGTCAGTTTGAATGATACGGGAAGTATACTTGTAAGAGTTTCTAGCAAGGGAACTTGTTATCTTTGTTTTTCAAACCGATTGATTCTTGACGGGTTGATCACTAGTCAAAGTGTTAAAGTGTAGTGGACTCGGGAATGAGCCACTAAGAACACGTCAACTTGAATGATATGGGAATCGACTCGGAAGGGTGATTTTTAAACAAAGGCATTTGTTTTTCCATATACTTTAAAGAAACCATTTGACACTCACACTGGTCCGGACATTTGCATAGGCATATGTTGATGGAAGGCTAAACAAAAGTGCAATGGTAGATATCTGGAAGGATACTCTTTAAAGTACATGGTGGAACTTGTTGTTGCTGAACTAATGCTATATCATTCCTATAGCATTGGCCTCCAGAATTTGTGTTTACTCCTTACTTTAAGTCTTGCACCCATTGTATCTTTATATATCTTGTTAATCATATCACTGTTAACCAACCCAAACAAAGTCTTCAAACTCGTCATCTGAAGTTAGTTTTTCATCTCGAGATCTTGCAACATAAGATACCTATCCCTGTGGAATACGATACTTGGTTCTTACCATTTTATTACTTGAAAAGACGATATTGGATCCCGTTGTATACTTGCTATGAGATTCAATTATCACATGTCTTAGAGGTGTGCAAACATTTCGCATCAATGCTCCCCCTCAAAATAATAATGATCATCTTAACGTGCATCTCACTCTCCTCCTGAGATCATGAACAAAATATTAAAGTGCAAATATCTTTTAGAAATAATAATAAAGAAAATGATCAAAAATAACAATACTTAACTTTATTAAGTAACAACCGATTATGTCTTCAGATTTAGCATACTAAGCTTAAAGACAAGAAAATTAAATCTCTTTTCATCTAAAGGTTTGGTAAATAAATCTGCAAGCTGATAATCTGTTTTTACAAAATAAAGTTCAATTGTTCCTTTTTCTACATTATCTTTGATAAAATGATACCTGACGTCAATGTGTTTTGTTTTCGTATGCTGGACAGGATTAGCAGATATCGCGATTGCACTCTTCGAGTCACAATAGATAGGTATTTTATAAAACTTGAATCCAAAATCTCGTAGCTGTGTTCGCATCCACAGGACTTGAGAGCAGCAACTGGCAGCAGCTACATACTCCGCTTCAGCAGTCGATGTGGAAACGCATAATTGTTTCTTTGACGCCCAGCTAACGAGCTTGTCTCCAAGAAATTGAATGTGACCTGAAGTACTCTTTCTGTCCAACATGCAACCTGCATGATCTGCATCTGAATAGGCAGTCAGTTGAAACCCAGTATCTTTAGGATACCATAGACCAAGATCTGTAGTCCCCTTAAGATACCTAAAAATCCTTTTGACAACAGCCAAATGGGATTCTTTAGGAGCATCCTGATATCTAGAACATAAGCATGTTGAAAACATAATATCTGGCCTACTTGAAGTAAGATACATTAACGATCCTATCATACCTCTATAAGTTCTAACATCAACACTTTTACCCGAAGGATCAGTGCTAATTTTAGTACCTGGTGCCATCGGGGTTCCAATTGGTTTACAATTTTCCATATTGAACTTCCGAAGAATATCCAAAATGTACTTAGATTGGTTAATGAAAATCCCCGTTGAAAACTGTTTAACTTGTAATCCAAGAAAGAAATTCATCTCTCCCATCATACTCATTTGAAAACGTGACACCATGAGGTTAGAAAAGTTTTTGCAGTATTTAGGATTAGTAGAGCCAAATATTATATCATCAACATATATTTGAATAAGGATGTTATCGGCTTTTTCCTTTTTGATGAACAAAGTAGTATCAACCGTACCTTTCGTAAAACCGGACTTGACCAAGAATTTAGATAAGACATCATACCAGGCGCGAGGGGCTTGTTTGAGTCCATAGAGTGCTTTGTCAAGAATAAAGACATGATCTGGTTTCTCTTTACTGACAAAGCCCTCTGGATGCGAGACGTAGACCTCCTCTTTGAGTATGTCGTTTAGAAATGTTGTCTTCACGTCCATTTGATAGACAGTGAAGTTCTTGTGGGCTGCGTAAGCGAGGAATATACGAATTGTCTCGATACGTGCCACAGGAGCATAGGTCTCGTCGTAGTCGATGCCTTCCTCTTGCCTATATCCTTTGGCAACAAGTCTAGCTTTATTCCGGATTATGATACCATCTTCATCCTTTTTATTCTTGAATACCCATTTAGTGCCAATAAAGGATTTTCCTTCCGGTTTTGGAACTAATCTCCAGACCTTCAGAGCTTCAAACTGATTTAATTCTTCTGGCATAGCAGATACCCAATCCGAATCAATTAAAGCCTCTGATACACGCGTGGGCTCTATCTTGCTGAGGGATGAGTCATGCATACATTGATTCAAAGTCGCTGACCTAGTTTGCACTGATTTATTTAGATCTCCAATTACTTGGTGTAAAGGGTGCTCTTTGGTCCAGCGATGCTCATGAGGGAGTGGAATAGATACAGATTGATCATGATAATCATCTTGAAATCCACTATCAGGCTCTTCAGTTTGAATAGTTGGAGGGGGGTTTGCAGTTGAAGTTTCAGGTGCAGAAGCATCAGTTGGAAGAGCAGACTCTGGCTGTTGAGTAGACAGTGTATTAAACCCAACTGATACAGTTACTTCTGGCTCAGCAGTTACTTGTATATCTTCAACTGTAGGAGTAGATGTTGGAATGTGAGTTTCTGACTGAACGGGGGATACAAGTTCAGTTATAACTTCTGAAGTGACTGGATGATTGCAACTTGTGTCTTCAGACCTGTCAGTCACAACAGATTTAGGCAAATTAGATCCTAGAAACTCATCATAAAAGAATTCAAATAACAAATCTAAATCAGATAAATGTGAAAGTGAAGTAGAAGCGTTATCCGAATTGTTCTTTGTAGAAACAGGTTCTGGACTGATCTGCCCAAAAGCTAATACTCCAGTGATCACGGGTTCTGACCTGAGTTGTTCAAAACCCATTTCTTCATCAAATGTAACATTTACGCTCTCAACGACTGTCTTTGACTTCTTCAGATAAACACGGTATGCTGCAGATGTTGAAGAGTAGCCAATGAAAATGCCTTCATCCGCCTTAGCACTGAATTTGTTCAGATTCTCTCTATCGTTAAGAACGAAACACTTACACCCAAATATATGAAAATACTTGATTGTCGGTGTTCTGTTGTTAATCAGCTCATATGGAGTCTTTTGAAAACGACGGTGTATCATGGATCGATTCTGAGTATGACATGTAGTTGACACAGCTTCTGCCCACAGAAATAGAGGTAAGTCCGATTGGCTAAGCATAGTACGAGCGGCCTCGACTAGCGTCCGATTTCGCCTTTCGACTACTCCATTCTTTTCAGGTGTTCGTGCAGCAGAGTATTGATGTGATATCCCGACCGATTCGAGATATTCTTCAACTGTTTTGTTTTTGAACTCTGTGCCATTGTCAGTTCGAAGAAGCTTGACTTGTCTCTGCATATTCACCTGGGTCGTCTTTAAGAAGGTAATGAGAACTTCGGGCGTCTCATCTTTTGATCATAGAAATTTGACCCATGTGTATCTTGAATAACCGTCCACAATAACCAACACATATCTCTTTCCGCCTAAGCTTTGTGTTCTCATTGGACAGCAAAGATCCATATGCAACAACTCTAGTGGAGAACTAGTGCTTGGTTCAGGTTTCGGTTTATGTGCGGCTCTCTTCATCTTACTCTTTTCACATGCAACACACAAGTGTTCTTTCTCATATCTCAGCTCAGGAAGTCCTTTTACCAACTTATCTTTGACCAACTTGTGGATATAACGAAAATTCAGGTGTGATAGTCGTCTGTGCCAAAGCCAACTTTGTTGCATCGAAGCTTTTGTCAATAAGCAAACGTGACTGTCATTCTGAACCTTTGAAAGATTGATGGTGTAGAGATTTGTCTTTCGATTGCCGACTAAGAGTTCATTGCCGTCTTTAGTACGAACCGAACATCTCTTAGCTTTGAAGTTGACCTCTAACTCTTTATCACAGAATTGACCGATGTTGAACAAGTTGTGCCCTAAGCCTTCAACATAGCTCACCTTCCTAATCGTTATGTTGTCTTGAATGATGTCACCATATCCTAAGATCGGTGAAAATTGGTCGTTCCCAAACCTGACATTGCCGCTGAATTTCTCTGTATAATTAGACAATAAAGCTTTATGCCCGGTCATATGCTTGGAACAACCGCTATCCAAGTCCCATATATGCCGGGTCTGCAAGAGAAATCAGGAAATAATAGATTTAGGTACCCATTTAAAAACGGGTCCTAACAGATTAGCACATGATTTTGGTATCCATTTAAATATGGATCCTCTTTTCTTTTGAAAACCTTTAAAAACATTTGATCTTGAAGAATAAACATGATAAGATCCAAACCAATCAGTAGAATTATGAGAATAAGCAAAATCATTTCTCCGATAATGATAAGAGTTAGTAGTAGTAGGAGATAATTGAATCAATTGCTTTATTGAATAACGCTTGTAAGAAGTTACAAGGTTTTGTTTAGGTGAAGCAAGTTGATCAACTACATCATTATCACTACTATCAGATCTATGACATGAGTTATCAGAAACTGATTCAGCTGTCTCATCATTCTTCCGCTTTGGTCGCCATTCGGTTCTTGCTTTTGACCTTTTCTTTCTTAAATCTGAAACAAAAGATTTAAATTTATTAAGAAAATCAGATTTCTGAGAATGAGTTTTCTTCAGTTTACCAGTGTTGATCCGTTTCTGTGATTGCTGTTTCTTATATTTCTTACCTTTAGAATAATATTCAGCAGTCACAGAAATTGGTTCACCAACCTTAGTTGATGATTCATCAGGTTTAAGAACACTTGGTAACACTTTTCCATTTTTAAGATAAGTAGAATGATTAGGAAGCGGAGCATTGAAGTCAAACAAATCAATTTCTTCTATACACCCATCGTCAGAATTGAGAAAATCATTTGCAGACGCAAATAAGTCATCAAAATTATCAGTTGAAGTTTGAGGTGCCTTTGAAACTTTAGAACACTTTGTAGATTTAGATTGAAAAACTGTGTTCTTTAAAACAGTAGAAAATACACTTTGTTCAATATCTACCAAAAGTCTTTCATCAGAAACAACATTTTCAAGCTCAACTATTTTACTTTCAAGAATGAGTGGAGGAACATAAACCTTTGCAATTGCAGGTTTTGCCTTCATCTCAGAAACAGAATAACTAGCAAAATAGTCGTTTGAAATAACTTTTGGTGTGTCAGAAAGATAACTATCATTTAACTTTGCATAGTTAAATGGTAGTTGCATTTTCTTAATATTCTTTCTATTTTCAGTTTCCATGGCCTTAACTTCTTCTAGTAATTTGGTAACAAATTTGGGTTTTAAATGAGGACATTTACCAGCAACAGCAAGAAAATCAAAATTATATAGTGCTGGTTGTTTTCTGATGGCTTTCATAAGGTAATGAGGATTTTGAAAACCAAGTCCCCATTTTTCCTTAACATCAGCGTCCTCATTAGGTGCATTAAGAAAAATAGTTTGATCTGTTTGGCCTCTTGCATAAAGTTTGGATTCCAGACCATTTACCTTCTTATTTAAGCTCTTGTTCTCAACCTGCAATTTATGAATAGTTAGTGCAGATTCTTTCTTTTCTAACTCAGACTTAGAAAGTTTAACTTCAAAATCAGAAATCTTCTTTTCAAAACAATCTACTTGAAGTTTAGAATCAGAAGAAGACTTGCATAAAGAATCAATTAGATCTTTGTTCCCAATAACAGACTTATTAAGCTCAAAGATCTTGTTATTTCTTTTAGCAACTCTGTCTTTTTCTTTCTTCAGTTTTATCTGTAGATCTTGAAGCTCAACCATCATGGCATCCATTTTAGTTATGAAATCTTTTTCAGTAAAGTTTATTACCTCATCAGCTGCTTCATCATCTGAATCATCATATTTCACTTCTTTACCCATTAAGCAGAGATGGGCAGTTTCTTCTTTCTCATTTTCTTCCTCTTGATCAGAATGATCCAACCAAAATTCGTCTTCAGCCATTAATGCTATGCCAGCTTCTTGTTGTTTGGCCAATAGCAGTTTGTTCTGATAGTACTGGGAGTTGTGAACCTTTGGCTTTCGACATTCTTTAGCAAAATGTCCAATCTTGCCACTGTTGTAGCATTTGATTAGATCATTTTCTGGCTTTTCAGCACCAATAAACTCATTCACAAACTTCCTTCTTTCTTCAGGTTTCTTCTCAACAAACCTGTTGCCTTCTACCCTTTCTCTGTGCTCATGGTTCTTGGAGCTGGATAAAGAGTATCTCTGTGAGTTTGATCCCGGCTTCTTATAAAATTTATTTTGGAATGCTCGGGTCAGTAAAAGCATAGCTTGTTTGAGACTTTTGTTGGTCCCGAAGGTGCTTAACAAGTTTGTAGAAAGGGGGGGGGGGGTTGAATACAAACACAGAAATTAAAGTTTAATAAATTGTTTATTGATAAATCAAACTACAATTTACATGTTTGTTGCGGAATAAGATTAAGACAGACTCAATCTAAACAAACTTAAGAAACACTAAGATGATTGCACAAGAAATTCAGAGAATGGGGAATTAAGAGATATAGAAAACAAGGGTTTCTATATGGGGTTCAAGGATTGAGCACACCCACAGATGGAGGGGTGAACTTCCTATTTATACCCTATGCATTAAATGCATGGCAGGGCACTTTACACGTGGCGTTCACAGATTGGCTTTGGGAGTCTGACTTTTGGGAGACATGCTTTCGGCCGGGTCATGAACAGTGTAGTTGACAGAGTTGTTGTACGTATGGTGGCAGAGACATGTCCGTTCTGACACATAGTACTAGTTTGTGCAAGGATAGACAAAAGGAAACTTGAGACATAAGCTTTGTGATCTTTTGATCGCTGAATATCTCTTCTTTCCGAGATAAAGAGGTTCAGCTATCGCTGAAGCTTTTCCTCATGTTCCTTCGCGTATATGTAGAGTTGTCTTTGATTCACTGATATCCGCATCAGATCACTAGTAGACTTCTCTTTGTTCAGCAGCTTCGTCTTCGATTCAGCTATGAACATATGTTGACGCGAGACTTGTCTTCAGGGATTACGTTACTGTTTACATCAGAAACTATCAGTGATAACTGAACAGACTCAGTCTAATCACTGATAGTGAAACACTAATGCATAGAAATGTTTATAAGAAAGACTATCAGCGATAAATGAACAGACTTAGTCTGATCGCTGATGGTGAAACACTAATACATATTAAAACGTAATTTTCACCAAGTATAGAAGAGGGTCGTTATCAAATCACTGAGAGAGTTTGGATCAACAATCTCCCCCTTTTTGATAATGATAAAGTAACTAAAGAAAATTACTTTATGATTCAAAATATAGGAATAAAAAGGACTCATAGCATGCATGTCCCAATTACTATTTTGAGGGATCTTTCACAGTACTGATAGGGTTAAGTACATCACTGCAATTTTCATTTAATTCAGGGATAGAATTACAAGATATGAAAATCATAAGTACAAGTGAATAACTAACTACTGTAAGTATAACTAATAGATTACAGAAAAGGAAACTAATCTATCAGCTATTAAAAGAAGACTTAGGAGGATTGATCATATACCCAGGTATTTCTTCTCCTTTCTGTCTTCGTTCCAAAGATTCTTGGCTGATAATTTCTTTGATTTTCTCAGCAGCAGGGGAGAAGTCACACCATAAGCATAAGAGATCCTTGAGATGATTCAGAGGACAGATAGGAATCTCAGAGACTCTTTGAAATCTGAGTTCCTCATCATCATCTCTGAAGAACACTCCATAAGGATCGTCAATTACTTGACCACCTTGGAAAGGACCACCAGGAGGCAGAGATAGATCCAGAACTGAAAGATCGGGAGGAGGACCAAACAGTGCATCTCTTGAAAATTTGATACAAGTTTCATTTCTGATGATGGTGACGTCTTCAGAGGAGGAGGACCCAATTCTTCTCTTGAGTTTCAAAGATTTGGGAGGAAGAGGAGATGGCAGCTTCAGTACAGAAGTGACTCTATTTATGAGGGCTTCAAGAAGTCCTTCAACGTAGCCTCTGTATGTAGATTTGGATTTCTTCAGCGCATCCCAGAACTCTAACCATTCCGTAAATCCGAAGCTCTCAAGTTGGGATACGTACATAGCTTTTTGGGTTCCATCCTCTCTGTAATCTCCATGGTCACTGAGAGTTGATCCTTCTTCTTGCGACCAGAGATAGTCACGGCTGATATCGGAAGAAGATCAGAACGATAATCCATCTTCTGTTTGCACCATTCGATAGACCTATCGTTGATCTCTTGTTCTTTGGAGCGTTCCTCTTTAATTTCTTTCAGCAGTGCAGCTTGAACTTCCACAGGCTTGCTTTTCAGCTTTTTGTCCTTGACTAGAGAAGATTGAATCTTTAAAGCGAGCTGGGCATCTTGTATGCATTCAGCGATCAGCTTCTCAGCTTTGGCAGATTCTTCTCTTTCGGCTTCAGTGAGGAAGTCGAGCTCTGTGGATGTTTGAAGAGGGACTTTCAGCCGTTGACTTTCTAGTTGAGCGATCATTTCAACTCTTTTCTTCACCACTTCCTCTGACCAATGAGATGGTTGAGAGGGCCTTCCTGGATGGACCAGGGAATATTCTTCTTCTTCTTCATCAATCTCAGCGATAGAGATTGGGATTATTTCTTCAGCGATAGTAGCTGAAATTATTTGTAGTTTACAACCCTTAAGCAGGGGTGAGAACTGTCTGGATAGAAAATGAAGGAAAGAAGGGATAAGTGTATATTTTTAGAAAAAGAGAGATAAAGGCTAGAAGGAAATAGGGGTTTGGAAAGAGTAGGAGAGTGGTACAATTGAAAGACATACCTGAGAAGGATGCTCCCCCTCAGATTGTGATCCAGTCCTCAAGCATTCTTCAGCGATTGGTTGCTTGTCTTTGCTTTGCGAAGGAGCGCTTGAAGATGTATCACCTCTCACCCCTGCTTTGACAAACTCTTGCGAAGTTGTCCCTGATGCGACGTTCGGCTTGGAGAACCACATAGATTGGTCTTCTTCATCGTCGTCATCGTCATCGAAGGGTTGATCCTTTTCTTGATCATCAAGATCTAGATCATCTTCCTCTTCATCGTCTTCTTCCTCATCATCTTCAAAGAGAATAGAATGAATAGATGAGGATTCTTTTACCTTCTCCCCCTCAGATTGAGAGGGAGGTTTCTTTGGAGTCTTAGCTTCCCCAGCAGCAGCGATAGACGTTTCTTCAGCTTTCTCCCCCACTTTGTCATTATCAGCGGTAGGGGGTTGCTCAGCTGCCAGAGTTGCTGTTGAAGCTTTTAGCACTTGGACGTCAGCCTCCAGACGCTTGACTCGGTCTTCAACCATAGGGAAGTCGCACATGGCATCATGGATGAATTCCACAGCGACATTCAGCTTTGTTCGATCATCCTCAGTGAAGGAGGGAGGCAGCGCTGGAGCTGGTGCATTCACCTTTTGTAGAATTTGTTGAAGAAGGGACGTGCAGAGGTCAACCTTTGAAGAGAGACCCCGAACTTCAGCGGTAAGAGACTCAAATCTCCCTTGAAAGAGTTGAGAGGACTCTTTGAGTTGGACGACTTGTTCTTCAACAGCTGAAAGTTGTGAGTTCTCAGCTTTAGATGAGCAGGTCGCGGTCAACCTCTTCAGCTCCTCACCAGCCTGATTGACGGCGCTGGTGGTGTCGTTGATGGTGTTGGTGAGGGCGTCCACCTTTTCTCCCAGACTGTTGACATGCGTGTCAACAGACGCCAAACTAGGACCTGAAAATAATGTTAGTTCAGATACGGGCTTATTTGGAGAGGTGGGGAAAGAAGTGTTTAATCCTATAGGTGTACCTGGCGTATCAAACATTTTGTAGAACTGCATAGATTCCTCAAAAGTTTGATGTTCAGGTCCTATAGGTAAAGAAGAGGTAGCGGGTTCAGAGACCAAATGAGTAGAAAAGGGAAGAGTTTTGGGGATAGAAGTAGGGTTGGGGGTCATCTCAGCGAGTAAGATGGTAGGTGGGGTTACTGATGTTGTGATAGCGATCGAAATCGTTGACACGACATGTTGAGTGACTGCTGGAGTTGTGGAGGAAAGACCCACAAATGCATCTAAGGTAGCTTGTTGAGAAGCTCCCTCAGGTATAGTACTAGAGGGTGTACTTTTCTTAGTCTTTTTGGCCTTTTTGGAAGGACCAATCGGACTAGCGGATGGTCGTTTAGAAGTAGTGGTAGCGACAGGGATAGCAGACGAAGGAACCGTCTGCGTGGTCGCTGAAGATGAAGAAGAATGGAGAGAGAGACGAGAGCGAAGGAGAGAGATACTTACCTCGTCGGCGAGTGGCTTTACCTCCAGTGATCGTTGACCTACCCTGGCAAAAGTGCCATCATCTTTGGTGGGATAGGTGTTGGGATAGAGGAACTTGATGTACGTACATATGAAACGTACGTACGAGATCTTGGGATCTCGTTCAGGCTTCTCTAATCTCGACCTCAGGTCTTCAAAGATTGCTGTAGCGTAGTCAAAGTTTTGACCAGCAATAACGGAGTAGGCCATCTGCAGTTGTGTTTTGCTGGCTTGATCCAGCGAACCACTCTTCCCGCTCATGCACTGAATTATGTGCGAGAAGATAAAGTTCAGTTGTGAGGGCATCTGAGCTTTGAGGATCTTGGTGAGCTTCTTGTTGGGAATAGAAGATCTCGGTTTGTTTTCCCAACAATAACCCATTGCGTCCAGAAATGATATCAGCTCATCATCAGTGGGGAGTGCGTCGAACCCACTCTTTGGTTTGTCAGGGAATCTTAAAGATTTCCTGAGGCTAAGAGCGGTCATGCTCCCTGGCCCCAAGTCCGTGCTGAAAGAGATAGCAGGGACTCGTTCACATTTCTTGTTGGTGAGTTCAGTTGCATCAGCAGTGAACCAGAACTGCTGGAGTAGAGTCTTGGAAGGCTTAGGATCCACAGTGATCGCGTAAGCTATACATGATTGTTTGAGAAATTCAGCAGCTTCCACCAGATGTGGGTATTTGTCAGCTTGGAAGTCGAGTCTTGCCAAATGATTACTTTTCGTAATCTGAGCTTCAGTGATGGTGAATTTAACTGTCTTGGAAGCGACAATCTTAGACTCTGTCATTTCTGCTATTGAAAGAAACATGATAGAAGAAATGATTATGATTAAAAATAATATGATTACCAGTTTCCATAGAAGAAGGGAAACTGGAAAAATATCAAGTTATTTTTAGGAATAGAAAAATAGTGTTCTGGGTAGAAAGAATGAAGAACACTTTAAAAACCAAAAGGTTTTTATTTAAAAACATAAAATCAGAAAGAATGATCTTTAGTTTTTAGAAAAAAAACGTTTTATAAAATCCATGAAGAACAAGAACTAGTAGGATTTTAAAAAGAATAGAAAGCATACGAACAATGCACATAAACATGAAATAAACCTATTTACTTTGAAGAAGAAGAGTTGCAGATTCAATATTCTGGGTTTACTTGCTTGAGTGTTCTTGAGATAGAGAGAGTATTTCTTGCTTTGTAAGATTAGAAAGCGTAAGCCAAAAAGAATGAGGCATTCTTTCCTTTTATTCGAAGAGAGAGAAAAAGGAGAGAGAGTGTGAGAGAAGCGGGAAAACAAATGCTCATCATGACATGGACACGTCCCACGATGTTGATTGGATAGAAGAGCAACGGACGAACGTGTCAGAAAAGGTATGTCGTGGATTGTCGGTTCAAATGACGTCATAGAAGAGAGAGAGACTATTCATTTATCCGTTTTGAAATTATCGCTGAAGAAAAGTCAGTAATAGATTTTTCTTTTTAAAAGTATCCCTGATGGAAAAGATAGAGATAGAGTTTCTTTTAAAAGGGTCACTGAATAGAAATATCAGTGATTAATGTATTTTTCAAAAAACTTTTAATCATTTGAAGAAGGTTCAGTGATTAGAGTATATTTTGAAAGATATCTTAACTGAGTTAAGATTCAGTTGAGAGAACATACCTGAGAGTCAGAATGTTTATCAGAGAGAACGATGAGAGGGGAACTTTTGATTACTGACACAATACATGAACGCTGAAGAATTATTCTTCGAGGTTCAACATTCCAAGCTCACTGATGAGAAAGTTGAACCTTGTCTCATCAAGAGGTTTGGTGAATAAATCAGCAAGCTGAAAGTCAGTAGGGATAAAGTGAATTTCAATATCACCATTCATTACATGATCTCTGATAAAGTGATATCTGATCTCTATGTGTTTTGTCTTTGAATGTAGTACTGGATTATTTGCTATAGCTATAGCACTAGTGCTGTCGCAATAGATGGGAATTTTTGACAGCTGAAGGTCATAATCTAAGAGTTGATTTCTCATCCACAAGATCTGAGAACAACAACTTCCAGCGCCTATGTATTCAGCTTCAGCTGTGGAAGTGGACACATAATTTTGCTTCTTGCTTGTCCAGCTTACCAGCTTTCCTCCCAGTAGTTGACATCCACCAGTGGTACTCTTTCTGTCGAGTTTACAGCCTTCAAAATCACTATCAGAATAACCAGTTAGATCAAACCCTGAGTCTTTGGGATACCAAAGACCGAGGTTAGGAGTTTCTTTCAGATATCTGAAAATTCGCTTTACAGCGATCAGATGGGATTCCTTGGGTTCAGATTGATAGCGTGCACATAAACAAGTAGAGTACATAATGTCAGGTCGACTCGCTGTTAGATACAGCAGGGAGCCTATCATTCCTCTATAGGCAGTGACATTAACAGGTTTACCAGAAGGATCTTTGTTAAGTGTCAGGGGTGGTGCCATAGGAGTTTTCATCGCTGAAGTTTGTGAGATCAAACTTCTTCAGCATAACTTTAACATACTTACCTTGGCAGATAAAAGTACCTTTGTCAGATTGTTTAATCTGAAGACCAAGAAAATATGTCAGCTCACCCATCATACTCATTTTATATTCTTTCTTCATTCTTTCAGCGAAGCGAGTACACAGAGATGGGTTAGTAGAACCAAATATTATGTCATCAACATATATTTGTACAAGAATTATATGACCTTTTATTTTTCTGAAAAATAACGTATTATCAATCTTGCCACGTTCAAAATTTTCAGAGATAAGAAAAGATGAGAGAGTGTCATACCAAGCACGAGGGGCTTGTTTTAGACCATAGAGAGCCTTATCCAATTTATAAACATAATTTGGATACTTAGGGTCATAAAACCCAGGTGGTTGTTCTACATAGACTTCTTCATTTAGCTTTCCATTTAGGAACGCTGATTATACGTCCATTTGATAAACGATGAAGTCTTTATAGACTACATAAGCTAAGAATAGTCGAATTGCTTCGAGCCTGTCCACAGGGGCAAAGGTTTCATCATAGTCTATGCCTTTCTCTTGTCTGTATCCCTGAGCAACAAGTCGAGCCTTGTTGCGGGTTACAGTTCCATGTTCATCTAACTTGTTTCTAAACACCCATTTGGTGCCTATTACAGTTTTATTAGATGGTCTAGGAACGATATTCCAAACTTTGTTTCGAGAAAATTCAGTCAGCTCTTCTTGCATAGCGCTGACCCAGTTTGGATCTCTGAGGGCATCTTCAGTCTTCTTTGGTTCTATTAAAGAGAGAAAATTTACAAAGAGACAGATATTACCTGAGCATCGTCGTGTCTGAAAACCTGCTTCGGGATCACCAAGAATTTGATATATTGGGTGATCTTTGGTTCATCGCTGAGTAGGAGCATGATTGCTTAACTCAGAGGTTGGATCAACAATTGGAATGTTTACTGATGAGGACGTTTGAGGTTCATCAGCGATTAACTGTTGAGAAAATTCACTAGAGAGGTTTCCAGACGAAGGCAGATTTGATGGTAGTAATGTGTTAAGAGGTTCTGCTGAGACCCATGAGGTGGATTCAGCGGTAGTATGTATAATGTTCGAATCATCATCAGCGGTTGGAGGATCAGAATGTTGATGGTTTGAGAAGAAAGGTTTTGTTTCTCTGTAGTGAGAAAGCATCCAAACATTTAACTCTTCATTGTCAGCGATTGGTTTAGAGATCGCTGAGCGAGTTTCATCAAAAGTGACGTGAATTGTTTCTTCTACGGTTTGTTTTCTCTTGTTGAAAACTCTGTAGGCTTTGGAGATGGAAGAATATCCTAGAAATATTCCATCATCGGCTTTTGGGTCGAACTTTCCAAGTTGATCTCTGTTGTTTAAGATAAAGCACTGACAACCAAAGATATGAAGAAAGCTGATAGAAGGCTTCCTTCCAAGAAAAAGTTCATAAGCTGTCTTCCCAAATCGCTTTATTATCAGCGATCTGTTTTGAGTAAAACATGCAGTGTTTACAGCTTCTGCCCAAAATTGAGTAGGGAGGTGAGAATCGTTGAGCATTGATCTAGCAGCTTCTATGATCGTTCTGTTTCTTCTTTCAGCGACTCCATTTTGCTGAGGTGTTCTTACTGAAGAGAAGTTGTGAGAGATTATCTTGTTCTCAAAGAAATTGTTCAGGGAACTATTTTTGAATTCAGTTCCATGATCACTTCTTATTGAACGAACAGTAAGATTGTTCAGCACTTCCATCTTTTTCACAAAAGATATTAGTTCTTCTGGAGTATCACTCTTACAGCGAAGAAAGATAACCCAGGTGTAGCGAGAATATTCATCTACAATGACAAGCGTATATTTCTTTCCAGCTATTGATTGGATGTTGACAGGGCCAAATAGATCCATATGCAAGAGCTGAAGAGGACTTGTCACTGAGGAAACTTGTTTTGACTTGAAACTAGCTTTTGTTTGTTTTCCTTTTTCACATGCTGAGCAGAGAGATTCTTTAGCATATGAGTGCTGAGGAAGACCAGAAACCAGTTCCTTAGATGAGAGAGAATTCAGGGTTTTGAAATTTAGATGAGAGAGCCTTTTATGCCATAGCTAGTTGACATCAGAAGAGGCCTTAGAGAGAAAACATAAGTTTTCAGTGATAGTAGAGTCCATATCTATTACATAGACATTTTCTCTGCGATAACCACTGAGAGCAAGTTTTCCTTTTTCATCTACCACTGAACATGCTTTCTTAGAAAAGCGAACTTCGTAGTCTTTGTCACATAGCTGACTGATGCTTAGAAGGTTGTGCTTCAGTCCATCTACATAAGCGACTCTTCGAAAGGTAGTTGTCCCATTGCTGAGGACACCAAACCCTCGGGTAAATCCTTTTCCATTTCCACCAAAGGTCACAGAGGGACCTTTCTCTTCCTTGTATTCAGTGAGCAGGTCTCTTTGTCCAGTCATATGACGAGAACATCCACTATCGATATACCAGATGCCCTTTGATCCCTGAACACATAAGGAAGATTAAGCGTTGTTTGGTACCCACTTTTCAATGGGTCTTTCAGAGTTAGTGGATAAGGAAGATTCAGCAGTCTTCACAGCTGATGAAGATTCAACTTCAGTGGTAATCTTCACTTTGGTTAATTTCTTAACCTTAGTGGTATATTTCACTTTGGTTGATTTTTCAACTTTGGTGACTTTCTTTGCCTTAGAGGCATTTTTCTTCACTTTAGCTGTTTTATCAGCTTTGGTGGCATTTGGACATTTACTTGCAATATGATCAGTAAAACCACAGTGATAACATTTTTTGTATTTGAAAATGGTTTTAGGATCAGTAGAAGGTTTTGCAAGTTTAAGATGAGCAGGACCAGGTCCGAGAAGGCTTTTCTCATGAGATATGGGAGGGATTTTCATTTCTTCAGATCTCGTTGGTCTAAGGTCAATCTTTAGCTTTGGAGGACAGAGATCAAAAATTTCTATCACAGAGCTAGAGGATTGCTTAGCTGAAGGTTTAGAAGGAATTTTCAGCTTTGCTTTCCTGGTTGTCTTCTGAGGAAGGAGAATGGACTTTCCTTTATCCGTAGACTTAGTGTCTTTGGATTTTTCCTCAGAGATGGGATTTGAAGAAGAACAGGGATAGAATTGATTATAAGAAGTGTCAAAGAAAGATGTGACAAAAGTTCCAAACTTAAGCGAGGAACTTTCTTCTTTAGGATCATCCTGTGGTGTCCAAAAACCAAGACCAGTTCTATCACTTTCAGGAGTTTGAGCATTTATTATCTCAGAGATCTTTGTTGATGATTTGCACCATTTTTCAACATGAGCCTTTTCTGCTTTTAGAGCAGCGATGGCTTGTTCGCGTTCAATGCTGATGATTTCATTTATAATGACTTGATCTTTCAACTTTTCTTCTAAAAGATTTAGTTCACTGATCTTTTCATGACATTTCTCTAGCTCTTGAGTTAAATATACATTTTTATTTTCAGCTTGAGTTTTGTCGTTTAGAGTATTATAAAGGTCAATCGTTAGCACATCAACAGCGCGACTTCTCTCAGCTTCAGGCAGAGAGGGATTTGTAGAGATAGATACCTGAGATGATATGTAGCTCATAGAAGGTTCAGATGGTTCTTCTACTTCTTCTTTAATCTCAGCCATGAGGCAAAGATTAGCGACTTCTTCTTCATCAGAAGATGATTCTTCTGATTCAGCCCAGTCATGTTCTTCAGCGATGAGACCTTTACCTTTTCGCTGATAGCTTTTCAGCTTTTGATATTTGTTCTTCAGCTTATGGTATTTGTCATCACTGGATCTTCTTGAGGTAGAAGGTTTGAAGACCTTTTTCGACCTGCACTCACTAGCAAAATGTCCAATTTTTTCGCAGTTATAGCAAGTGGCAGTAGCCTTATCAACCGGAGTTGATTTTGGCTTTTCAGTAAGAGAGAGAGGTTTACTTCTTCGGAAGTTACTCTTTCTTGCAAATCTCTTAAAAGAGTTTGTCAAGAGTGCTAAGGACTCATCAAACTCTGAAAGATCAGGGTCTGATAGATCCTCAGATTCAGAATCTAACTCAGTGATGGTGAGAGTAGATCGCTGAGATGGAATTATCTCTGAAGAGACTAAAGCAACAGGAGTGCTTTTGGAGTCTTTAGAATCTTTTACAAGATTCTTCTTCAGGAGATTAGATTGCTCATAGTTGATCAATATTCCATACAGAGTGCTTAGAGAGAGAGTATGTAAGTCTTTTGTCAGCTTAAGACATATTGAATAACTGTCTCAGCTTTCAGGAAGACTTTCCAAGAATTTTGTTAGGACCTCAGAATTAGAATAGGTACTGCCAACAGTTCTTAGGTCAATGATTAGGCAGTTAAACCGCTGATGAATGTCAGAAAGAGATTCATTCTTACCAGCGATAAAACTTTCATACTGTCTTACCAAGTTAATCTTTCGAGTCTCTTGAATTTCAGTGGTGCCCTCATATTGAACACATATGGTTTCCCACATTTCTTTAGAAGTTTTCAGATGCATGATGGAATGGAAAACTTCATCAGGCAGAGCCATTGAGATAATGGTTTTTGCTCTTGCATCTATTCCTACCTTCTTTTTATCTTCATCACTCCACTGTCTTATTTCCTTAACGACATATCGTTCAGGGACAGCTTCAGTGGTGGCAGTAGCGGGAACCGCAGCTATAATTCTAACAGGTTCATAAGGTCCGTTTTCTATATATTCAGGTATAGTAGGATCTGCACCTTCAAGAAATAGCATCATTCGATTTTTCCATAGAGAAAAGTTATCTCTGCTAAATCGAGGAGGTTTAGAAAGTGAACCATTATCATAGTAGTTTGTGTTTGTGTTTAGTGCCATTTTAGAATAGCAAGGAAGAGTATACAGCAAGATCTTGTTTATTAGATTAAACAAACTGCTCTGATACCACTTGTTGGTCCCGAAGGTGCTTAACAAGTTTGTAGAAAGGGGGGGGGGGTTGAATACAAACACAGAAATTAAAGTTTAATAAATTGTTTATTGATAAATCAAACTACAATTTACATGTTTGTTGCGGAATAAGATTAAGACAGACTCAATCTAAACAAACTTAAGAAACACTAAGATGATTGCACAAGAAATTCAGAGAATGGGGAATTAAGAGATATAGAAAACAAGGGTTTCTATATGGGGTTCAAGGATTGAGCACACCCACAGATGGAGGGGTGAACTTCCTATTTATACCCTATGCATTAAATGCATGGCAGAGCACTTTACACGTGGCGTTCACAGATTGGCTTTGGGAGTCTGACTTTTGGGAGACATGCTTTCGGCCGGGTCATGAACAGTGTAGTTGACAGAGTTGTTGTACGTATGGTGGCAGAGACATGTCCGTTCTGACACATAGTACTAGTTTGTGCAAGGATAGACAAAAGGAAACTTGAGACATAAGCTTTGTGATCTTTTGATCGCTGAATATCTCTTCTTTCCGAGATAAAGAGGTTCAGCTATCGCTGAAGCTTTTCCTCATGTTCCTTCGCGTATATGTAGAGTTGTCTTTGATTCACTGATATCCGCATCAGATCACTAGTAGACTTCTCTTTGTTCAGCAGCTTCGTCTTCGATTCAGCTATGAACATATGTTGACGCGAGACTTGTCTTCAGGGATTACGTTACTGTTTACATCAGAAACTACCAGTGATAACTGAACAGACTCAGTCTAATCACTGATAGTGAAACACTAATACATAGAAATGTTTATAAGAAAGACTATCAGCGATAAATGAACAGACTTAGTCTGATCGCTGATGGTGAAACACTAATACATATTAAAACGTAATTTTCACCAAGTATAGAAGAGGGTCGTTATCAAATAACTGAGAGAGTTTGGATCAACAATCTCCCCCTATTTGATAATGATAAAGTAACTAAAGAAAATTACTTTATGATTCAAAATATAGGAATAAAAAGGACTCATAGCATGCATGTCCCAATTACTATTTTGAGGGATCTTTCACAGTACTGATAGGGTTAAGTACATCACTGCAATTTTCATTTAATTCAGGGATAGAATTACAAGATATGAAAATCATAAGTACAAGTGAATAACTAACTACTGTAAGTATAACTAATAGATTACAGAAAAGGAAACTAATCTATCAGCTATTAAAAGAAGACTTAGGAGGATTGATCATATACCCAGGTATTTCTTCTCCTTTCTGTCTTCGTTCCAAAGATTCTTGGCTGATAATTTCTTTGATTTTCTCAGCAGCAGGGGAGAAGTCACACCATAAGCATAAGAGATCCTTGAGATGATTCAGAGGACAGATAGGAATCTCAGAGACTCTTTGAAATCTGAGTTCCTCATCATCATCTCTGAAGAACACTCCATAAGGATCGTCAATTACTTGACCACCTTGGAAAGGACCACCAGGAGGCAGAGATAGATCCAGAACTGAAAGATCGGGAGGAGGACCAAACAATGCATCTCTTGAAAATTTGATACAAGTTTCATTTCTGATGATGGTGACGTCTTCAGAGGAGGAGGACCCAATTCTTCTCTTGAGTTTCAAAGATTTGGGAGGAAGAGGAGATGGCAGCTTCAGTACAGAAGTGACTCTATTTATGAGGGCTTCAAGGAGATGGCAGCTTCAGTACAGACATGCTTTCGGCCGGGTCATGAACAGTGTAGTTGACAGAGTTGTTGTACGTATGGTGGCAGAGACATGTCTTTTCTGACACATAGTACTAGTTTGTGCAAGGATAGACAAAAGAAAACTTGAGACATAAGCTTTGTGATCTTTTGATCGCTGAATATCTCTTCTTTCCGAGATAAAGAGGTTCAGCTATCGCTGAAGCTTTTCCTCATGTTCCTTCGCGTATATGTAGAGTTGTCTTTGATTCACTGATATCCGCATCAGATCACTAGTAGACTTCTCTTTGTTCAGCAGCTTCGTCTTCGATTCAGCTATGAACATATGTTGACGCGAGACTTGTCTTCAGGGATTACGTTACTGTTTACAACAGAAACTATCAGTGATAACTGAACAGACTCAGTCTAATCACTGATAGTGAAACACTAATACATAGAAATGTTTATAAGAAAGACTATCAGCGATAAATGAACAGACTCAGTCTGATCGCTGATGGTGAAACACTAATACATATTAAAACGTAATTTTCACCATGTATAGAAGAGGGTCGTTATCAAATCACTGAGAGAGTTTGGATCAACAACTTTCTCCATCATCTCCATCTAATTCAGATTCTGATTCAAAACTGATAAGATCTTTCTTCTTTTTCTTCTTCTCTGTCTTTTCTTTCTTCTTCTCTCCGGCTACCAGTGCAATGGGATTGGGAACTTTTTCTGCCTTCTTTTTCTCAACTCTTTTTTCTTCCACTTCTTCTTCGTTCTGACACAGAGTCTCATGAACCTCATGTAACGGAATGTCATTTAGATCCTTCATCTGTTTCATCCTACGCGTATGCTTTTTCCATTCAGGTTGTAGGATGCTCAGAAATTTGACATTATTCTCAAGTTGCTTCTTTTTCACTTTGTTCTTTGTGAGTTCATTCAGAAGCAAGACAAACCGTTCATAGGTGTCCTCTAGGCTCTCATTTTCTTTCGCTTTGAATTCTTCATAGTTATTAATGAAGTTAGCCACTTTCATCTGATTGCCAACTTTGGAACCCATCATCATCTTCTGTAACTGATCCCACATTTTCTTTGCAGTAGCCTTGTAGCTATCAATCTTGATGTAAATCTCATTAGGAATGCTCTGAAGTAAAAGAGATCTTTCTTTCTTGTCTGCTTTATACCGGCTTTTATGTTCCTCAGAATATTGTGAAAAATCCATTGGAACAGTTCTTGTCTTTTGTTCTCTGTCCTCATCACCATCCTCACTGTCAGATGATTCGTTATCTGGTACTTGGACAGTAGGTGGTACCATAGGACCTTCAGTAATCGAAAGCAGAATGTTTTCTCCATTTGCATGTCTATCTACAAAATCCAGAAATCTATCCTTCCACTGCTCATATTCTCCTTTTAACAGAACTAGGGGTTTCACATCAGTGCCAATAGAAAGAGCGTCTCTGGAAGTCATCTTTTCTGTACCTGTTTTGAAAAAAAATATGCAATAAGAAACTAGAACTGATCGTTAGTCCAATATGAAATCACAAAAATACAAGAAATCTTGAAATAGAAATTCAGGAATTTTGATCACAATTAAAACTATGTTCCCTCTCCGCAGACTTAGCACGGAAAAAATTCTGAGTATGGAAACTCGCCATATTAAAGGCCATATTACAGTTTTGAAAAATTCTCAGAAAAAATTCTAAGTATGGAAACTCGCAGACGCCTAAACTCGCAAAACACTGTTTACTGAGAAACTCGCAGATCGCTGAAACTCGCTGATTGTTGAAACTCGCAAGTAACTATTCTCGATGAAACTCGCTAATGCCTAAACACGCAAGTAACTATTCACGTTGAAACTCGGTAATGCCTAAACACGCAAGTAACTATTCATGTTAAAACGCGCTAAAAGAGACGTGCGCGTTCACAAAACTCGCTAGGCACTACTTGCGCGTTTGAGTAAACTCGCTAACCACAGCTTGCGCGTTCCAACACTTTAGAAAAATTTCTCAACTCTCCAAGCTCGCAGATAACACCTTGCGTGTTCTAAGAACTCGCTAATAACGCCTTGCGCGTTTTAGCCAAAAATGAAATTCTTCAGCTTGCGCGTTCTATCGAAGAACTTGCGCGTTTCGCCGATCTAGCGCGTTCTTCAGACTTCCTTGCGTGTTCTTGACTTTTTCGAGCCTTTCATCTTGAAATCGATCAAATTCTTCAAATTTGATCTTGAAACTTTGTAATTATGCTCGATTTCAACACAAGAACAGGTTACAATACTTGAAATTTACAATCAAATACACATTGAATCAAATTGATTCAATTTATAGTGCACAAAAACTCGTGAACTCGAGCTTCTTCAAAATCAAAATTACAAATCGATTACAGTGTATTTCACGAATCAAACTATACAGACATGATCGATTATGCTTTTCTAACAAAACCTAATCGATTTCAACTCGAAATACACCCTAAAATTCAGAATTTGAATAGAACTCGATGAACACATTGTCGAACAACTCTTTTCAATTTCTTGATCTGATTTCAACAATTTGGATCTGCTCTGATACCAATTGTGTGTCCTATATTCTAGTTTCTAATCACAATCAAACAATCAAACAAACAGTTCAATCCAATTACCTGTTTTGATTCCAATTCAATTCAAATACAAACTTTCTCTCTCTATAACTCTCTCTCTCTCTACAGATCTCTCTCTGGGAACGTATCTCAAACTTCTCACACACTAAGACCACCTCTAAAAACAGAAAATAAAAAGCTATTTATACTTACATCTAAAATACAAGGAAACTAAACAAAATACAAGATATTGAATAGAGTTTGACTTTAATGAGAGTTGACTTTCTCAGCTTTGATTTCTTGAACCTTGACCTTTAGTCTTCTTGATCTTGTATCCAACATATTTATGCTATAACCCTCACACTTTCTAAACTCTACATATTTGACCCTCTCTTTGATCCTGAATAGAATATACATCCAACAGTAGTTGTTTTACTTGCAAACCAAGAAAGAAATTCAATTCACCCATCATCGACATTTCAAATTTAGTTTCCATGATCTTTGAAAAGTTCTTGCAAAATTTCGGATTTGTCGACCCAAATATAATGTCGTCAACATAAATTTGTATGAGAATCAAGTCCTCACCTTGCCTTTTTAGAAATAAGGTAGTGTCAACTATACCTTTCTTGAAACCGGAAGCTAGGAGAAATTTAGTAAGAGTTTCATACCATGCTCGTGGTGCTTGTTTGAGACCATATAGCACTTTGTCTAATACATAGACATTATCAGGGTGATGAGGATCAACGAAGCCTTCAGGTTGAGCAACATAAACCTCCTCATGCAGAACGCCATTCAGAAAAGTTGACTTTACGTCCATTTGATAGACATTAAAGTTTTTGTATGCTGCATATGCTAAGAATATTCTGATTGCTTCGATCCTCGCAACAGGGGCGAACGTTTCATCGTAGTCAATGCCCTCCTGTTGACAGTACCATTTTGCTACCAAACGAGCCTTGTTTCTTACCACTACTCCAGCCTCGCCCTTCTTATATCTAAACACTCACTTAATTCCAATAACTGATTTATCTTGAGGTAGTGGGATCAGGCGCCAAACCTTGTTCCGTTCGAATTGCAGAAGCTCATCTTGCATAGCAGAAATCCAATCGGGATCGCGTAGAGCTTCTGATGCTTTCTTTGGTTCTAGGGAACTAAGGAAGCTTGAGAACATACAGAAATTTGCTGAAGCAACACGTGTCTTGACACCAGATTGTACGTCACCTATCACGTTGTGTAGGGGATGATCCTTTGTCCATCTATGTGTGCTTGGCAAAGACTCAACGGTTTGTTGCGTATTCGTCTCATTATATTCATCATAAACTGCAGGTTGGTCCTCAGATGTTCTCGGGACATCTTGTACAGGAGTTTCTGATACTGAAGCTTCGGGAATCGCAGCTGAAGTACTCAGGACTTCATTCCCAGAAGGAATATCTACAGAAGCAGATTCAGTACTAGTTGGATCAGAAACTATCGGTGTGGTTGTACCTGATGGGGTTGCAGTTTCAGTGACTTGTTCAGAAGGTCCAGATATGTCTTTAACAAGAATGGGAACCTCCAAACTTGGTGTTGACGTTATTATGCCTTTATCAAAGTCTGTACAAGTTTCGTCAAAGGCATCAATAAACAACAAATCTAACTCAGATGAAGTAGAGTTTGAGTTAGCAGAAGTAGACGGTTTGGAAGCTGGTTCTATTATGGGTTGGATAGAAACTTTGTGCTTAAGTTCGAGTTCTAAACGGTTGTGTTCAGAAGTCCGAGTAGAATTCTCATCAAAGGATACATTCATGCTTTCAACAACCGGCTTGGTTCTTGTATTGTAAATCCGATAAGGTTTGTATGTCAACGAGTATCCAACAAAATAGCCTTTATCTGCTTTCTTATCGAATTTTGAAAGTCCTTGACGCTCTATTAAAATGTAACACCTGCAACCAAAGACACGAAGGAATTTGATATTAGGTTTACGATTGTTGATCAACTCATATGCAGTTTTATTGAAGCGTTTGATCACTGTGGTACGATTCATAGTAAAGCAAGTTGTCGCGACCGCCTCAGCCCAAAGATACATTGGTAGTCCAACATACACAAGCATGGTGCGAGAAGCTTCAACAAGGGTATGATTCTTTCGTTCAACAACGTCGTTCTGTTGTGGAGTGTAGGTTGCGGAGAAGTTGTGTGAAATTCCCATAGAGATGAGATAGCTCTGTAAGGTGTCATTTTTATACTCCGTGTCGTTATCACTATGAAGTGTCCGAACCGGCAATTGTAGACGAACTTGAATACGCTTAATAAAAGCGATAATCAGTTCTGGAGAATCCGACTTGTTCCGAAGAAACTCGAGCCATGTGTATCTTGAATAGTCATCTATCATTACTAAAACATATTTCTTTCCGTTGATAGACGCCGCTCGCATTGGACCACAAAGATCCATGTGAATAAGTTCTGGCGCAGATGAAGTTGATGATTTAGTCTTGGACTTGAATGACTTTGTTTCATTTTACCCATCTCACATGCTGAACAGAGTGAGTCCTTTTCAAACCTCATTTCTGGTAGACCTATTACCAGACCTTGTCTCTGAAGCTTAGCTATTGATCTGAAATTCTGGTGAGACAAGCGGCGATGCCACGTCCATGATTGTGCTTTAGAAGCTTTAGTTAGTAAGCATACGGGACGTTGGAAAATCTACATAATATAGATTCCCACAGCGCTCAGCTCTAAATATTTCATAATCATCTGGATCCTACAGATAGCAATGAGATGTTGTGAACCGAACTTGGTATTTCATGTCACAGAAGTGACTAGTGCTGAACCGGTTATGATCAAGGCCATCAACATATAACACCTTCTGTATCTTCACAACTTCGTTATCAAGCGTTCTGTATCATCTGACATGTCCTTCTATTTCAGAATTGGCAAAACGAATTGTTCCAGCAGGCTCCTCCACATAGTTATGCGGTAGGTGCTTGAATCCTGTCATGTGGCGTGAACATCCTGAATCTATCACCCACAATCGACAGGCCTGCAAAAGAAACAATTAGTTTCGCTTTGGTACCCATATCCAAATGGGTCCTTTGCTGTTAGCTGCAAGCAGTTCAGGACTATCAACATATTTGACTTTTACTCTCCATTCATATCGTGGTTTCGAAACCCATTTCCAAACCATTTTAACATTTAATTCCTGAAGTTGCTTTTTAGATCTTGGATTAGTAACCTTAGCACGGAAAACATTAGGTTGCGTGGAAGAATTGGAATTAAAGTTCATTTTAGCTTTCTTTTTGCTTTTCTTAGACTTAGGAGTGGAGTTGTATTTAAAAGAATTGTTCCTACAGTGTTTGCAATATAAGTTCTTTCGAGCAAATGTCATAAATTTAGATTTATCGGAACAAATCTGACATTCATACTCATCAAAAAAAGTACATCTCAAATCACCACTGTCTTGGGTACAACTGTTTCCAACATCAGTTTCACAAACATTTAAACAATCATTTTTATTCTCCGTTCTCCTCCAAACTACATTACTATTCAAATCTGAAACAGAAACAGGAACCTTGTCAGTCTTTTTCTAAGAAGGCAATCTTTTTCATGAAATACTTGAAGTTTCACCCTTCTCAAAAATCCTTGGTTGATACTCAGGGCATTTAGAATAAATGACTAGAGGTTTATTAGACTCATCAAATTCTGGATTAGATCTTACCTTCCGGCTTTGATCATTAGGCATCTGTTTATCATTTGAAACATTTTTAAACAAAGTGACTTTCAAATGATTGATCTCTTTGCAAAGCTCTTGATTGTCTTTCAAAGACTTTTCAAGTTTAAATTTGAGATCAAAGTTTTCATCTTCAACTACATCAAGAGATTTTTGCATCATATCAATTTGTTTCATCAAATCAGATGTATGATCACTCACATAATTTGACTCTTTTGAAATAGAGACGGGATCAGGGTTTGAAGCATTCATCATTTCAGAAAATATTTCTTCAGTCATGTTCTCAACAAACTCCATTTGATCATTTTCAAGACAAGATTCATTCGTGACATTGGCCTCTTCTTCAACCTTTTCAACAAGTAAAGGTTCAGGAGTAATAGGGTCTAAAACTGATGTTATAATTAATGGATTTGCATCTGATTCATATTCATCTTATTTTCATTCAGTTTCAGGCAGGATTTTGTCATTGCTGACTGATTCATTTGAAGGTGTGGTAAATAGTGATTGAAACTCAACGAATTCAATCTTTCGAGTCTTATAACTCTTGTTTAAATCACTATATTTAAAACCAACTGATTTAAAAGAATTTTGCGAATCAGTACCACTAGACTTATCCTCTCCTATTACTTCTTTACCTTTGGTCTCTGTAAGAGGTTTAGGATTATTAGCTTTAACAAAAGTCGCACGAATATCAGGAATGGGTTTAACCGTGGAGCCAAGTCTGTCAAAGTTATACAAGTGCTCCGGGGCCTTTTTCAAAACTTCATTTGCTGGTAAACCGAAACCTGGTTTAACTTTATAAAACCTTTCATCTTGGAGTTTATTGGTCAACAGATTTAATCTTTGCTCAGTCTAAACCACGTTTCATGTTTATATCCTCCACTTGTTTAATCTTAGTGTAAGCTTCATTTCGCTCATGAAAACAGACTTCAAATTTGATTTTAAACTCACCTTTTTCAGCGTTAAGATTAACAAGATCCTTTTCCAAATCAGATATTTTCCTTTTTAAGGTTTCCTTTTCTTCCACGACAATTTTCAGTAGAGAGTTTTCATCACGAAAACTTAAAACTGTTTGTCATTCCAAGCTAAGTTTACCTTTTAACAGTTTAAATTCATCTTCCATGTTGTGGATTTGAACCATAAGTGATTCAATAAGTTCAGAGTTTTCGTTTACCTCAGAGTTTTCGTCCTCAGAATGAGCCTCATAAGTCTCATCATCATCATTAAACTTTGACATGTAGGAGACTTGAGTGAAGTGTGCTTGCTCCTCCTCGTCCGAGCTTTGAAACAACTAGTTCTCCTCCTCGACCATGAGCACCTTCCCTTCCTCTGCTTTCTTGGCAATCAAAGACTTCCTTGCGTAGTACTCCGAGTTCTTGAATCTTTTAAACTTGCAGTCCTTGGCGAAGTGTCCAAACTTTCCACAGTTGAAGCACCTTCCTGCTTCATCCTTCTTCTCTTCCTTCTTGTCTTCTCTCTTTTCTTCTCTCCTTTCTTCTTTATTCTCTTCTCTTCTGTCCTCTCTCTTCTCTTCTCTCCTTCCATACTTGGGCTTGTTCCTCGACTCAGACTTGTCCTTCTTGTACCCTTCATACTTCGGCTTCGAATAGTACTTCTTTTTGCCAAAGTTTCCTTTGAATTGGTGCGTAATCAAGGCCAAGTTTTCAGAAAATCTCTGTATATCGTCATCATAATCGACCTCCAGTTCCTCCTCACTAGTAGCAGAGTCTAAATCAGTAAACTCAGTGACAAATGCTCTCGACACTTTCTTCTTCGATTTTGAAGAAGGAACAGAACCAGAACTATAAACTTTTCCTTTCCCATCAATAAGAGCCACTTAGTCCTTCAGATCCTTGGACTCATTGTTGATTGATCTCACTTCATCTTCATGTTTGGAAAGAGTGGAGAAGATGTCAGTCACATTCTCTTAGGCCATATTCTTTGACACCTGAAGATTGATGGCAAAGTTCTTCCATTCTGGGTTCAAGTTCTTAATAAACTTATAGTTTATTTCATAAACAGATTTGGAAATGTTGTTCCTCCTCAAATCATTCAAGATGATATTGTATCTGTTGTAAGTGTCCAACAGTGTCTCCCCTTCCTTAGCATGAAATCCTTCATATGCATTAATGCACAGATTCTGTTTAGCTTGGATTGAAGCTTCACTGCCCTCGAATTGTCTTGCTAGCTCATCCCATATCTCCTTTGCAGAATTTCTGTTGTCCACACAATTGTAGATGTCATTAGGAATAGCCATTGTCAAAAAGATGAGAGCTTCTTCATCTATTTTGTACAACTCTTTCTCTCGTTCAGTGAAGTATTCATATGATTTTGGAACAAATCTGTAACACCTCGAAAATCAGAATAAATTAAAACCTGGAAAGACTGGCAACATGACATCAGCATTGCTATAAACTTCACAAAAGATGTATCAGTCCTGAAGACTTTACAAAACCTGTACGGATTTAGAATTCATCAACAGACTAATCTAAACAAACTATCTAGATTACATCAGTTGACAATCCAAAATTCATCAAAAGAATGGGACTTAACAATGCCCAACTATCAACACTTTAGTCATCTCAAAATGCCCCGAGAACTAGCTCGTCTCTCAAAACCCAGTGCATCCCACCGCTAAGGGAAACATGTTATACATATCATTTGAGAAAAAGTGTCAGACTTAAAGCCTGGTGAGAACATACAGTTTATAAAGCTCAAATGATAAAACATTTGTATCAAGATAACATTTCCAAAGAGGTTAAATTTACAATTTAGGTCCTTGCCACAATCGGGCTTTTTCGTTATAAAGATGCCATAAAAGGACCGAAAACAAAACATTTTACCAAGGATTGTGGCGTAACACAAAGTTAGGCCAACAATCCGAGTTACGAGCTAAACCATTTGGAATCCGCGGATACGAAACACAAAGTTCGTGCTTCAACGTGAGATCAAGCCCCAAGCGCAAAACCAAGGTATACTCCTTCGCTAGGATCACTATGAACCATGGCTAGTATCGTGCCTCACATAACCGTACTAAGTTGCCCCCGAGGAACAAGTGATCCATAGCTACAAATTTGGGGAATGTAACATCCCAGAAATACAGTCTACTCAAAACCTAGGGATCCGCTAGTAATGGTACAGACTCGTCACAACAACATATGTGACCAACCATAAATAAACATATGGTATAAATACATTTTATAAACAAAATGTTATTTCCAGTTCAACTTCTGGTAAGAATGAAAATCATTAAAAGAATCTCTTAAATATTCTTTTTGCATAAACGCATAACGTGCAAGTAAAACATCATTTTACTTTTAACAAGATAAGATCCAAAAAGGTAACTTTTGATATGTGTAAAGTTTAAAAATGATAGTAGGAACTCACCTCTGTTTCCTTCTTCTTAACGAGCGCTACCTATGACAACACCGAAAGAATCGGTAAGTCGAAATACAGATAATCCTCTCACTACCTGACTAGAACTCAAAGACAACAGAAGCTAACAACTAACAGAACCTAATCCGGTCAAAAAGGCAAACACCGGTCGAAAGACAATTACCGGTCGAAGGACTACCGGTCGAACACAACACTCCGGTCGAAGGATACCGGTCGAAGGACTACCGGTAGAACACAACACTCCGGTCGAAGGATACCGGTCGAACGCTCATCCGGTCCTTTGTTCATCCAGATCGTCTTGTTCTTCCGGTCGTCTTGTTCATCAAGAACAGTTCGACGCAGACCCAGATCCAAAAATGAGAAATACTCAGATCTCAAAATGGAACGGTTTAAAACCTGCACAACGATATTCTACACGGCTAAAAGCATTCAGATCAAAGCATTAAGCTAGATTGGTACCTTGATTTGTCCGAATCGATCAACCACTTTTCCACCTACTTTCTCCTGCCTTTTCTCTCTGACTTCAAAGAAAACCAAATCTGATCTGATATTTTTTTATAAAAATATCAAGACTTAGATTTCTATATATATTACCCAAGTTACATCTAACCCCGCTGAACTTTGGGTAAAGGTCAACTTTTCACCCAACCCCAAAATTCAGGGTGTTACAATCCTCCCCAACTTGGGAATGATTTCGTCCCCGAAATCCAACTATACAAAGAGATGAGGATATCTACGCTTCATATCCTCTTCAGATTCCCAAGTCACATTTGCTCCTCGGTGATGCTTCCACTGCACCTTGACCAAAGTGACTTCTTTGTGACGCAACTTCTTAGACTTTCTCTCTAAGATTGCATCGGGTTCTTCCACACAACGGTTACCTTCGTCTACTTCTAACTCTGAAAGGGGAATGACGCTGTCTTCCACCGCCAAACACTTCCGGAGGTAGCAAACATGAAACGTGTTGTGTATTCTTCTCAACTCCGGTAGTAGTTCCAACTGGTAGGCTTGCAGACCTACTCTCTTAAGTACTTTGAAAGGTCCGAGGAAACGGGGGCTCAGCTTCCCGCGTTTTCCGAACCGTATAATGCCCTTCCATGGCGATACCTTAAGCATAACGCGGTCGCCTACTTGGAATTCCATCGGTCTCCTCTTCTTATCGGCATAGGTTTTCTGACGATCCTGAGCCGCTTTCATTCTTTCACGAATACACTTGACCTTATCGGCAGTCTCTTGCACGATTTCAGGCCCGGCGAACTGCTTTTCTCCCGCTTCAAGCCAACACACTGGAGTCCGACACTTTCGCCCATACAATGCTTCAAAAGGTGCCATCCAGATACTCGAGTGGTAGCTATTGTTGTAAGCAAACTCCACCAAAGGCAGGTGAGAGTCCCAACTACCCCCGAAATCGATGACACAAGACCTCAACATGTCTTCCAAGGTTTGGATCGTCCGTTCGCTCTGCCCGTCGGTCTGTGGATGGTAAGCCGTACTCAAATTTACTCGCGTACCAAGCTATTTCTAAAACCCATCCCAGAAGTTCGAAGTGAACCGACTGTCGCGATTCGACACGATCAACAATGGTACACCATGCCTCGAGACCACCTCATCGATATAAAGTTTCGCCAACTTATCCATCGGTAAAGTCTCGCGCATAGGCAGAAAGTGAGCGCTCTTTGTCAATCGATCCACTATCACCCAGATGGTATCGTGACCTCGAAGAGTTTTAGGCAACTTCGTCACAAAGTCCATGGTGATATGCTCCCACTTCCACTCGGGAATCTCTAAAGACTGAAGACTCCCATACGGTCGCTGATGTTCTGCCTTGACTTGCGAACACGTCACACAACGCTCAACGTAACGCGCTACGTCAAGTTTCATCACTGGCCACCAATAGTGCAACTTCAAGTCCCTGTACATCTTCGTACTTCCCGGATGAATGGAATACTTGGACTTGTGTGCATATTCTAGCAACAGCTCACGGTTACCCCCAAACTTGGGCACCCACACACGACCGTTGAACGGTTTCACTCCACGGCTATCTTCCGTCAAGAGCAATCGCTGTTTTGTCATGACTTCCTCTTTGAGATTCTCTTCTAACAAAGCTTCCACCTGCGATGTCTTGATCTTCTCAACAATACTAGACACTAGCTCGATTCTCGAATGGGTAGCCCGAGTACTCCCGCTATAGTCCTTCCGACTTAGCGCATCGGCCACCACGTTCGCCTTACCGGGATGGTAAAGCAATTCACAGTCATAGTCTTTAAGCAACTCGAGCCACCGCCTTTGCCTCATATTCAGCTCTTTCTGATCAAAGACATACTTCAGGCTCTTGTGATCCGTGTAAAGAGTACATTTCGTGCCGTAGAGGTAATGTCGCCAAAGCTTCAAGGCGAACACCACCGCTGCTAACTCCAGATCATGGGTTGGATAATTCTGCTCGTGTATTTTAAGCTTCCTCGAGGCATAAGCGATCACCTTGCCTCGTTGCATCAACACACAACCCAGTCCCATCTTTGAAGCGTCGATGTAAACCACGAAATCTTCCGATCCTTCAGGTAACGTCAAGATCGGAGGTTCACACAACTTCTTTTGAAGGATCCGGAACGCCTTCTCTTGGGTTTCGGTTCATTCAAACTTCACATTCTTCCGAGTCAGAACTGTCAAGGAAGAAGCGATCTTTGAAAAGTCTTGGATAAATCTCCTGCAGTATCCCGCCAGACCCAAGAAACTTCGGATCTCCGACGGACTCTTAGGAGGCTCCCAATTCATCATAGCTTCAATCTTGGAGGGGTCTACTTTCACTCCGTCCCGAGTGACTACGTGCCCCAGAAATTGTACTTCTTTAAGCCAAAATTCGCACTTGGAAAACTTGGCGTACAACCTCTCTTTTCTCAACACTTCTAGAACTTCACGTAGATGTTATTCGTGCTCTGTCTCACTCCTGGAGTACACGAGTATGTCATCAATGAATACAATGACCGACTTGTCGAGGAAAGGTCGGCACACTCTATTCATCAAGTCCATAAACACTGCTGGTGCGTTCGTCAGGCCAAAAGGCATTACAAGGAACTCGTAATGGTCGTAACGCGTTCTGAAAGCCGTCTTCGGAACATCTTATTCTCTTACCTTCACTTGGTGATAACCTGAACGTAAGTCGATCTTGGAAAAACAACCCGCTCCTTGAAGTTGATCGAACAAGTCGTCTATTCTCGGAAGCGGATACCTGTTCTTCACTGTAGCTTTGTTCAACTCACGATAGTCAATGCACATTCTCATTGTGCCATCCTTCTTCTTAACAAATAAGACCGGAGCTCCCCAAGGTGACGAACTCGGTCTTATAAAACCTTTCTCCAATAGCTCTTGGAGTTGTGCTACCATCTCTTGCATCTCCGATGGCGCTAAACGATAAGGTGCTTTTGCGATCGGTGCTGCGCCAGGCACAAGATCAACCCGAAACTCTACCTGACGATCGGGTGGCAACCTGGGCAAGTCGTCCGGAAAGACATCTGGGAACTCACGCACGATCTTCACATCTTCCAGCTTTGATTTCTCTAGCTTGGCATCGATCACATAGGCTAGGAAAGACGAACATCCTTTTACTAAACACTTGTGTGTCTTTGCCATTGTGATTATTGCCACTTCACCCTTTCTCTTTTCACCATAGATGACAACGACTTCGCTAGAGGGGTTGGGAAGTCGAATCAACTTCTTGGAACACACGATCTCGGCCTGATTGTTTGACAACCAATCCATACCGACCACCACATCAAAACCCCCGATTAACATTGGTAGTAGATCGATCGAGAATTCTCTCCCTTCGATACTAAGAGCACACTGCTTCAGAACTTCGCGGATCAGAACTTGTCTACCATCAGCTATTTCTACTACTAATGCATCCTCAAGACTAGTAGTGGGCATAGCAATTTTCTGACGGAACAATTCAGATACGAAAGAAAAACTAGCACCCGTATCGAATAAAATACGAGCAAGTACAGAGTTTATAAGAAAAGTACCCGATACCACATCAGCGGATGCCCTAGCCTCTTCGGCCGTCATCTGAAAAGCTCGACCTTGAACCCTCGGAGGGTTCTCCTTCTTCGCCGCCGCACCACCCGACTTGAGCTTCGGACAATCTCTCTTCACATGCCCCAGTGCCTTACACTCGTAGCAGACCATCCCCACGACAGAACAGTCGCGGGCGGTGTGATCATTCTTACCACACTTGTAACAGAATCTAGAAGTGGAGTTACAGTTACCATGGTGCTTTGTTCGACACTTCGGGCACCACTTTGCTTCCTGGTAATTGTTGAAGTTGCGGTTTCCGATAAAGAGTCGGGCCCGCTTGGGAGGTACTGAACTGCTCTCCAACTTCCTCTTATCAGGCACCACCACTGCTTTCTCAGATTTTCTCTTCGCGAACATTTCCTCCATGAACTGAGCTTCTTCAACCATCTCTCGGAGGTTAGAAGCTTTGAAATTGTGGACCATAGATTGCATGTCCGCTGGTAAGCCGTTGAGATACGCTTTCATCTTGTCTTTTTCTGTTGGGGTAGCGTGCCCCACCAGATCAAGTTTCTCCATAAACTGACGGGTGTACTCTCTCACCGTCAGGTTTCCCTTCGCCAGAGACCGGAATTCTTTCTCAATTCGGTCCATTGTTCTCTCGTTGCAGAATTATTCTAGCAACTTCTTCTTCAATTCGGCCCAAGACAACTGAGCCAACACTTCAGGAGAAAGAGTGGATTGGACGATATTCCACCAGATGAGTGCAGTGTCCCTCAGCAGTTGGGTACCGAACCGCACCCTCTGATCATCTCCGCATTCGGAAGAGCCAAAAGCTTGCTCAACCGCTCGGATCCACTTTACACACACTGCCGGGTCATTTGAACCGAAGAATTCTGGCGGTCCACAACCCAGAAAGGACTTATAGGAACAACTCTTCCTATTCCCCGGAGCACCAGGAATCCTGCGCTCTTCCGCCGTGACCCTTATACCATCGCCTCCAGAACCTGCTACGACGTTCTCCACAACCGTCTCACTTCTCCGATTGTTTACGTCGCGGTCCTCCATCGCTTTCAGCAGAAACTCTTGCTGCTTAGCCATCTCTTCTCTCATTGCCAACATCACGCTGGCCAACAACTCGGACTGGGGATTAGCATCCCCGATAACTGGGTGGGACAAAGCCAGATCTACTCGCGGAATGACCTCCGGCCCCCCACCTAGCCTTGGCTGAACAGGTGGTCGCACAACAACCTCGACTCCTTCCGGCTGACCCGCTGTAGAGGTTGTCGCTTCTAGACCATCAACACGCGTACGCGGTCTTCCGCGCGTACCTACCATTCTGAACTGCTACACAGAGCAGAGGAAGAGATAAGAGAGAGATAGGAAAACACGAGAGGAAAACGTACTACCACATTACCAATTGTCATATTAACAGCAAATCAAGCACTCTTACGTATAATATCCTCATAATAACATTAGCTAAGTGAAATTATGAACATACAACACATAACGGTTCTTGTCACCACCACTACAACGCCTGATAAACGTACTTTCCGTCGACTCTAAGACTAACCCAACTTAGGAGCTCTACCCAAATCTCGTGGATCAATTCTTAGTATACTCAGTCTAAGTCTAGACATCTTACATTCATGCCTAGTTCGCTTAAACTAGAGCTCTGATACCAACTTGTAACACCTCGAAAATCAGAGTAAATTAAAACCTGGAAAGACTGGCAACATGACATCAGCATTGCTATAAACTTCACAAAAGGTGTATCAGTCCTGAAGACTTTACAAAACCTGTACGGATTTAGAATTCATCAACAGACTAATCTAAACAAACTACCTAGATTACATCAGTTGACAATCCAAAATTCATCAAAAGAATGGGACTTAACAATGCCCAACTATCAACACTTTAGTCATCTCAAAATGCCACGAGACCTAGCTCGTCTCTCAAAACCCAGTGCATCCCACCGCTAAGGGAAACCTGTTATACATATCATTTGAGAAAAAGTGTCAGACTTAAAGCCTGGTGAGAACATACAGTTTATAAAGCTCAAATGATAAAACATTTGTATCAAGATAACATTTCCAAAGAGGTTAAATTTACAATTTAGGTCCTTGCCACAATCGGGCTTTTTCGTTATAACCATGCCATAAAAGCACCGAAAACAAAACATTTTACCAAGGATTGTGGCGTAACACAAAGTTAGGCCAACAATCCGAGTTACGAGCTAAACCATTTGGAATCCACGGATACGAAACACAAAGTTCGTGCTTCAACGTGAGATCAAGCCCCAAGCGCAAAACCAAGGTATACTCCTTCGCTAAAATCACTATGAACCATAGCTAGTATCGTGCCTCACATAACCGTACTAAGTTGCCCCCGAGGAACAAGTGATCCATAGCTACAAATTTGGGGAATGTAACATCCCAGAAATACAGTCTACTCAAAACCTAGGGATCCGCTAGTAATGGTACAGACTCGTCACAACAACATATGTGACCAACCATAAATAAACATATGGTATAAATACATTTTATAAACAAAATGTTATTTCCAGTTCAACTTCTGGTAAGAATGAAAATCATTAAAAGAATCTCTTAAATATTCTGTTTGCATAAACGCATAACGTGCAAGTAAAACATCATTTTACTTTTAACAAGATAAGATCCAAAAAGGTAACTTTTGATATGTGTAAAGTTTAAAAATGATAGTAGGAACTCACCTCTGTTTCCTTCTTCTTAACGAGCGCTACCTATGACAACACCGAAAGAATCGGTAAGTCGAAATACAGATAATCCTCTCACTACCTGACTAGAACTCAAAGACAACAGAAGCTAACAACTAACAGAACCTAATCCGGTCAAAAAGGCAAACACCGGTCGAAAGACAATTACCGGTCGAAGGACTACCGGTCGAACACAACACTCCGGTCGAAGGATACCGGTCGAAGGACTACCGGTAGAACACAACACTCCGGTCGAAGGATACCGGTCGAACGCTCATCCGTTCCTTTGTTCATCCGGATCGTCTTGTTTATCCGGTCGTCTTGTTCATCAAGAACAGTTCGACGCAGACCCAAATCCAAAAATCAGAAATACTCAGATCTCAAAATGGAACGGTTTAAAACCTTCACAACGAGATTCTACACGACTAAAAGCATTCAGATCAAAGCATTAAGCAAGATTCGTACCTTGATTTGTCCGAATCGATCAACCACTTTTCCACCTACTTTCTCCTGCCTTTTCTCTCTGACTTCAAAGAAAACCAAATATGATCTGATATTTTTTTACAAAAATATCAAGACTTAGATTTCTATATATATTACCCAAGTTACATCTAACCCCCCTGAACTTTGGGTAAAGGTCAATTTTTCACCCAACCCCAAAATTCAGGGTGTTACAAAATCTGTCAGGAATCTCAGGAGAGGTAGGTGTAGCTTCTTGACCAGGCACTCTGATCATTGGGTTCACAGGACTAGAAGTAATAGATTCCAGGTAATCTTTGTTCTTATGATTCATAAACTGGATCATTCGTTTCTTCCACTGTTAGTACTCATTGGCTAACAGGACTCGGGGTTTGGACTGAGAGCCCATGGAAAGGAGTTAATTTGACATCTCTAGCAGTTGGATTAGTATGCAAACTTATCTTTAAAATTTAAATCAACTAATAAGATCTTTGAATCAAGAATTGGATAAAATCTACACTCAAAAATTTCCAGAAAAATAAATTTGTAAAAAAACTCAAGTCTAGAATTCGCAAGCTATAAGAATCACAGAAAAATTCGCAGACAGAAGGAAAAACTTCAAAATTCGCAATACAAGATAGGTAGAATTCGCAGACAGGTATAATTCGCAACCAAGCTTTCCGCGAAACCTAGAATTCGCAAACAGTAGTCCTGCGAAACCTTAACAATTCGCAAAGCAATACCTAGCAAATCCTTGCCTTAGAATAATTTCAGAACACTAGCTTTCTCAAGTAGAATTCGCAAAGTATAGAGTTACGAGTTCTATACTAAGAAAATATTTCAGGTTGACCTTGCGAGTTTTAGACTTAGAAAAATTCAAGAAAATTTTAACTTTTCGCACATCACAACTTTCGTAAGCAAGTATTCGCAAACCATAGACTTACGAATCCTGGACATAGAAACTTTTGAACTTTTTACTCAACTTTCGCAAGTAAGGTTTCGCAACCTGAATAGAGATATAATTTTTATGAACCTGCGAATCCTGTACTTAGTGAAAATTTAGGAAGTTAAAGATCAAGGATTCTTAAACACAACTTGCGAATCTTAGGGAATTCGCAAATTAGTAGCCTGCGAGTTCTTCAGTATTCGCAACCAAGGCACCTGCGAAACCTGTACTTAATCAAATTTTCAACTTTTAGGAGTCCTGTGAATCCTAACTTTCGTAGATAAAGGTCTTGCGAGTCTTGAGGTTTTCTTAATACAAACACAAGCAAATCCTATACTTAAACAAAATCAACGATCTTTGCGAATTTCAGAGATCTTGCGAGTTCTTCCTAGAACTTGCGAGTTCTTCATAAAAACATGCATGTACTCGACTTTTAATCCAAAAACACATAAATGGTTAAATGTCAGTGTAAAAATCACGCAATTTATTCACCTATATACTACGATCAAACCCCAATCAAAATCAATCACCAAAAACAACTTATATGCTCATATTTGAATGGAACAGTGTTCGAACTTCTCATGAACAAAAACTTCGAAAAACTTCAAAACAGTGATCTATTGATGTTTTTAAATGAAATCAAGCAATCTGATGATGTTCTATAACCTTATGCGCACCTAATCAAATCATTTTTAGACTAAAAAACACAATAAATCTCAAAAACGATTTTCACACAATGAAGTTTTCGAAAAACAATTTTTCAATCCAAATTCCTTGATTCTTGGCTCTGATACCAAATGTTAAGCTCAGATATTAGTTGATTAATGATAACACAACACAATAAAGATAAGAGATCAAGATGAATCAATCAAAATAGCCATAAATCTCTTTAGTCACAAATCTAAGTGTGAGTGTGTGTTCTTGGTGTTGTCACTACCTTGTATGTGTAATAATTCAAATGAAGCCCTAGGGATTCTCAAGGAAACATTGCCTTATATAGGTCAACATGACCAAGGCATGTTCAAACCTAAACAACTACATATTACCCCTAGGAAAATAAAGACAATTACAAATAAGACCCCTTTCTACATTTTAATCTTGAATACTGTTAATCACAAAATCCCAATCACAACAAGCAATTACTCAAGATTTATCATTAAAGATCAAGAACTAGAGAGAGAAAGTAGATCTTATATTCATATCCCATGTCTCTGAAAGATACAATACCATGCTCTAGACGTTATTACAAGATTACAAAGACAACACTATTTATACCAACTAACTATTACAAAGCCTTAACGGCTAAGGAAACTAAACATGCTTTGACCTAAACAATGTTGACTTTTACATCATTGACTTTCCTATTAAATCTTGGATACAATATTTAGACTTAACAAATATGACTAATGATCCAACAATGCTCTTACCCCAATAAGTGTTAAAATGTTTACTAACCACTTAATATGAAAAGAGGTACTGACCGTTCCTCTTACTGGATGGAACTCGGTCAGCAACTATCCCCACTCTTATAGTGGTCAGAGATACTTCCCTGATATTTTTCCCTTTTTATCCTCCAGCCTTCCCTATTTATTTCACGATCAACTTTGAAATAAGTCATCAATCGTTGGTCTACAGATTTCCTTTGCTGCTGATTTCGTTTTCTCCTAGATATTGCATCACTCTTGTTCTTTGAAGCCTATTGATTTGGTGCAGATATCTCCTTATTTTCTCCATATTTGATCCTTATTTGTTATGTTTCTCTTTCTCTCGTTCACTACCTCACCCTCGTAGTCTCCATCTATGATATCAGGTACACAATTTCTGATTGGTTTATGTATTTAGGGTTTTCACCTACAATCGTTTTTCACTCAATCAAGTTCTTGAACAATTTCTGCTTCATTTATGTATTCTGTATAGATTTGAATGTGAATTTGGTTAAGACTGTCAAATCAAAGAATGGTGATATGTTGAGTATGATTGTTATCTGGAACAAGACCTTCCTTGCATTTGCTTATGGAAATTATTGTCAATATTTATGCCCAAAATCTATATATTAATAAAAAGGGTGGTGAAATCGAGAGATGGAAAAAAATTATTGTAATTTGTAAAGAAATATATGACTTCTAGTTTCCATGTTTATACATAAAGGTTATTGTGTTTGTGTTCTTGCTATATTGACCAAGCCATCCCCCGTGGCCCCATCCCAAACACCTTTTTTCATGGCAAATGTGATAAAAGAAATCACCAACACCAAATTCAATCAGAAGTTGTCAAAGTATATTATTTTTAGTAAACAAGTAAACATTCAGTTCTTGTATTTGTTTTCTTCCGTTATAACTCTGTCACTATCAAATTTAAAAGCATCTAGATCAAGTTAACTTCAATTGCAATAATTTATAGAGTTTGATGCAAATTTATAGTTATAAATTATGGTATGTATAACTTTTATGCAGGCAACATAAGTTTTATAAATAAAATTTTGCATACCAGACAACTAAAGAGACCCCGACTGTGGCAACACATGCTGCAACATTAGCACTACCTGTGTGTCCCACAATAAGTGTTTATCAAGATGACACAAACAATTTACTCAATTTCCATTTTCAATTTCAATCCAGAATACGATTACAAAGTTTTCTCTCAAACTTTCTCTCTCTACAATGAATGCGTATATCACTCTTTCTTACAAACTCTTACAACTCTAATATAGCCATATCCCTATTTGACACAAACAAAACACTTATAAAACTACACACTCACATACAACATACTTTGACTTTGAATTTTATTAGAATTCACTTTGACCTTCTGCTTGAGACTTGACTTGAGGTTTGACTTGGCTTGACTTTGAGTCTTCAGACTTCTATGATCTTGTATCCAACATATTTCTTCTCTAACAATCTCCCCCTTTGGATCAAGATCATCTTCAAAAAGATTTTGCAATACAATCTCCCTCTTTGATTAATCTTTAGCTGCTTTAATCTTCCCCTTTGATAAGACAACTGATCATCTTTAGAAAAATAAGTATTGAAGCAAAATCTTCCCTTTAAGCTCAAAAACAATCTCTCACAAGGTTGTAAAAACCTCTTTCAAACATCAGAAAGAAATTATCTTCAAAATAAGCTCGGATTGCTTCAGCAAATTATCTTCAAAGAAAACATCAGTATGCTCGCATTTTGAAATCTCTGAACTTTCTCTTTCAAACATGTGCAGTCTTCTCACAAATTGCAATGAACATTCTTCAAATCGTCTTTTCTCGAAATGATTTCTCCTTTAAATCTCCAAATTTCTTTAATTTTTCTCATAACTGATACGAACTTTTCTTCAGCAAACATTTATTGAACACATATTTTCTCCCCCTTTTTGATGATAGGAGTACATAAATCATCAAAACTATTCCAAGAAATGTCATGAATCTTTCCTCTGACCATTGATCTTTATCATAGAGCCACTGAACTTTCGTCAATTCATAAAGTATTTATCTGAATCTTTTCAAATTCAGACAAAATAGAGTGTAACACCTGAATCAACAAATGAATCAGTTAAAAATGTCTGTCAGTAACATGAAGTCACTGTGTGTAACGAATACACATTGGAAAGGAGCTTTTAGATGTTCACTCCCCCAGGTCTTCCATTCAATCATCGAATAACACAAGTTTGTTCTATGAACGTTTATACAGAAAAACAAATTTCTTGTGTGTTTGTGCTTGTGTTTGAAAGAATTTAATCAGAATAATAGATTTATCAGGCTCAAAATTGTGTAAACCATTGAGACAACAATAGTATAACACAAACTCAATTATGCATGATCGAAGTGCGAAGGTGGGGCAGACTTTCTTCTTTTTCAATATCCAGATTTTCCAAATGAAAACCAAATAGATTATGTGTTGCATCCCCAAGAAAAATTGAAACATCTTTTTCTTAAGAAAAAGATGAGTGGCTGGTGGGGTTTTAAATCAAGAGTTGGCATGTGCTAGTTGCCTATTTCAATGATGTTCACGAAGAATTATGAAACAATCAGTAATGTGGCTGCCCGACTCAGAAAAAGTTAGTGTAGAGTTTGATATTCTTTTACTCTGATCTCACACCCTCTTTGTTTTTATCATAGAGCTCGCTTCTAACCAAACTCTCTTTTCATTTTACCTCATCACACATACCCATACTCAGTTAATTTGATTCATCGCCTCTCGATCACTAAAGGATAACTTCTTGGGTAGGAAACACTGGTTAACGTGAATCCATAGAAGTTCAATTATGTTCTCACACAATGAACCCATGTTTTCCTAAAAACATCAAGTTGTTTAAATGGATTAACTTTGTAGTTAAAATACAAAAATACATGTCAGATGTCTGTATGCTCATAAAGATAATCATGAAGATTTGAGCATTTTAATCATGGAAGTGTTAGGTTACGGGATCTCAAGCACAGCGGAAAATAAAACCGTAACCCTCCAAGGACCCATACGAACCAGAAAAAATTAGGTGTTTCAAAATTATATCTCACAGTTAACGAGACTTTGAATCACAGCAAAAAAGCAAGCTTAATGCCTCCATGATATCCACGCGAACAATCCGAATCCTTTGCCTTCTCGTGATGCTAGTCACGGTTTCAAAACTTAAAAAGGAAAGAGAGCATATAGTTGTAGGTGATTTTAGAGAGAATTGCAAGAACAAAACAATCTTACATACAATGTCATACATTATATATGGACATGAGAGGCATGGCAAGAAAGCACCACCATCCCTACACCTTAATTGAGTGTAGAAGTATCCATGCACCATAACTCATCTTTCCAAGATCATCCCTAGTCAACTTTATTTATGTCCAACATAAATAATATATGAAAAGATCTGACACTGTATGAAACTTGTTTGAAAATCTGACACTGTATGAAAAGATCAAATATGAATGATTTATCATGAAAAGCATAGGTCAAGAAAAATATGAATTTGTTTATACGAATCAAAATGTAGACATTCTTGAAAGAAACGTTTTGAAATGAAGTCAACGCTTAGCAAACATTGAATATCAAGTAGGGTGTCTTACAATCGAAAATATGTTTCAATATAAGACATGGTAAGAACTTAGTCAATAAAAGTACTAAACCGGTGTGTGTGAATACTTGATAGTATATGGAAAAGATAATACACAAGTATTTATCTTTGGAAACACATGGTTTGTTTAACAATCCAGCTCATGAAAAAAAAAACTGAAAACATTTAAAATCACACTTCTAAATTCATGAAATCATTTTGAGAATAGAGAAGTGGTTTGAACATTTAAGAACATGTTTTTCATATCTGAAATTCGTCCTTTTTTCAGACATGTATTAGATTAAGAGTAGAATACTTCCTTATGCTTATCTTCAATCTCCCAAAGTCAGGTCAAAAGTCATAATGATATGATTGTTTAAGCTCCCTCTCAAATCTAGAACAATCAAAAGTCATCAAAGCACAAAGTCTTATTCACAAAATTTATTGAAAAGTAAATGACATAAAGCAATAAAACTTATTAAGAACGAGTTCTGATCAGATGTAAACAGAAGTCATATTCCTTACTCAACTCCCCCTGAAATTATGCATTAAAAGATGTTTCAGTGAAGAATCTATGCAAAAATTTATTAACTCCCCCGAAAATGTAGATCATCTAAGCATTGTATCACACTCCCCCTGAAATCATGAACAAACTTAAGTGCAGATATCTTTCAGAATAAAGATTTATAGTAATGAAGAAAAATAACAAAACGAAACATTATTAGGTGACAACAGATTACGTCTTGAGATTTAGCATACCTCAATGTCTTTGATGGATTTTTTTAAAAAGAATTGGGACATAGTAGGTAAACATATAACACGAAAACTAAAATAACTTTGGTTGTCGGTCCGGTCCAAACCGCTAAAAAAATGTTCAAATCACATACCAGATCAGACTGAGCGGTTTGGCTATTTTTCAGACCGGACCGGACCGCCAGACCGCTCAAACCGCCAAAAACGGTTCGGTTTGACTTGGTTTGACCGATTTGAGTTGTCCGACAGTTTTTTTGAACACCCCTAACAGATATGGACCCAAGTTACAGTGGGTACCAAAACCAAAAGCTACTCCATATGTGTTGTAGGTACCTCATGTATATGGGAAGTAAGAATCATGATTTCTGATTATGTACAGATCAGGACTCGCTCTTCAATGATCAAGATTAGCTTCTGGATATTCTAGTTCAGAACTCGTACTTCAAAAACGATAGGCTTCTGGATACTATAGTTTAGAACCCATACTTCAAAGGATGTTGACTTCTAGACAAAGCAGTCTAGGACTCGTACCTCAAAGATCAAGTTTGACTTCTAAACAAAATAATTTAGGAATCGTACTTCAATGATCAAACGGAGTTTGTACTCCGATGCATAAATGAGAGGATCAATCTTCAAGGGGGAGTACATATTATTCCTACTAATAAATATTGTAAATGCAATAATTTCAGTGGGAGTAGTTGACTTCTGATTACTTCAGATCAGGACTTGTTATTCAATGTCTATGACTTCTGTCTTTGACTATGACTTTGATACTTTGACGACTTTTTGACTAAATGCAGATTTTAAGGGGGAGCATACATGATCATATCTCATGACTTGAGAAAGGATAAGGTTTGATATGTTCTAACCTTAATCTCATTATGTTTGAAAGGGACGACTTTCAGACATGAAAACATGTTTCTTAAACGTTCAAAACACTTCTCGATTCTCAAAATGATTTTATGAGTTTAAAAGTGTGATTTTAAATGTTTTCATACATGAGATTCAATGTTTAACTAAACGTGTATTTCCAAAGATTAATACTTGTGTATTATCTTTTCCATATATTGTCAAGTATTCATACACACCGATTTAATATTTTTCATTATTTTTCTTTTTACCAAGTCTCATAATGAAACAAATTTTTGATGGTAATAAACCTCGATGGAACTTCAATGTTTGTTGGGCGTTACATTCATTCGAAACATAAGCGCTTCTCTCAAGAATGTCTATATTTGTTCATATAGACAAATTCCAATTCTTTTATGACCTAAGATTTAAATGATTATAATTCATATTTGATCTTTCGATACATTGTCAGATTCTCAAACAAGTCTTTTGTATTCATTTCATTCATTCAATGTTCTTGTTTTGAGAAATCTTCAAAGTTCAAAATTCTGAAAAGCATGCTAATAAATTTTGGCTGAGCATTCATTTATCTGACATTGTAATTCGATTTTCCTACGCTTTATATGTTCAAGATAAACTGTTGGACATCATTCTTTTAGGATATTTTTATGGGATCAGTGTGAGAACTTAAAAGAACTTATATGGATTGACGTTAACTAGTGTTTCCTACCCAATAAGTTATCCTGAGTGATCGAGAGGCAATGGGTCATAAATCAAAAAGTGGGGGAGAAAGTTCATCCGGTTGAACAACCTCAGTGCAATGAGCAAAAAACTGAAAAGAGAGTTTGGTTAGAAGTGATCATAATGATAAAAAGAAATAGGGTGTGAGAACAGAGTTGAAAGAATATCAGAACTCTGCACCAACCACTTTCTGAGTCGGGCATCCACATTACTGTTGTTTCACAATTCTTTCGTGAACATCATTGAAACAGGCAGTGAGCCCATGCCAACTCTTGACTTAACCCCACCAGCTACTCATTTCTTTATTAACAAAGAAATGTTTCATATTTCAATGGGGATGCAACATATATGCTATCTGATCTTCACTCGGAAGATTTGGATATTGAATCAGAAGGAAGTCTGCCCCACCTTCGTACTTCGATCATGCACGTTGAGTCGTGGAAAACTTGTTGTGTCTAAACAGTTTACACATATTTGAGTCAGATAAAGCATAAATGCTTAAATTCTTTCATACACAAGCACTTACACACAGAAAATTTGTTTTTCTATAGAAACATTCATAGAATTACTTGTGTTCTTCAATAACTGAATGGAAGTCCTGGGGAGTGAACATCAATAAAACTCCTTGTATAGTACATTCATTGTACTAAGTGTCTTCATGCTACTTACAAACATTTTAACTGTTTCATTTGTTGATTCATGGTTACCACTCGATTCTGAATTTGAAAAGATTTGGAATCATTTATGAATTGACGAATGTTACATATATCAGTTGGAAAGATCACATGGTCATTTGTTTATAAGATGGAACGAATGAATGGTGTACTTTTTCATTCCAAGTTCTGATGATGTTGATGCTCGAGTTCATCAGGAAGGGGGAGAAGATCATAAATGAAAAAGAAGTTTATATGGAAGAAGATATAGAATAACAAAGCAATTTCTGAGCGTAACAAGAGAAAGTTAAAGCGATTTCAAAGAAAGAAAGAGTTCAAAATGTGTTGATTCAAAGATTTTTTGAAAGTTCAGTGAAGATTATGGACATTTTCTTTGAAGATTGTTTGAAAGAGAAAAGTGAGAAAAAGCTGAAGATAATCGTTTTACTGAAGATTATCTGAAAAGAGAAGATTGTTACAGACTTTGGGGGAGATTGTTAAAATCTAATGTCATTCCAAAGAAAGGGAAAATTGTATTCAAAGATTGTTTGACTTCAAAAGAAAAGGTCGGTAAAGTTGAATTTATTTTTGAAGAACGATCTCGAATCCAAAGGCGGAGATTGTTGAAGCAATATTGTTGTATCTGAGATCGTGAAACGATAATTACATTTTGAAGATCAAAAGGTCAAAGCTTGAAGATTGTCATTGTCAAAGTCAAAGTGTTAATTGAAGAATGTCAAAGTCAAAGCTTACTTTGTTTAAAAGTCAAACTCTTGTTGTTTTAGTTCCTTTGTAACATGAAGGTTTAAATACCTTGTTTGCTTTGTAATTGAAGAGGGAGCTTTTATTGTAAACATTTTTAGTGAGAGAAAGTTAGAGAGAGAAAGAGAGGTTAGACGATCGATACATGTAGAGAGAGAAAGTTGTGATATTCTTGAGAAATTAATGAAATTCATGAGATTTGGTAATTGATTCCTTTGTTTGATAGTAATTGGGACAAAGAGGAGGCCATAGTGACCACTGGTGCGAGTGCCGATGACCTTTGACGGGAGGGATGCATAGGAGAAGAAGATGAATATGTTCATCTATGGGCCTCTAAGTTTATATGTTTACATTTTGGCCCCTACTTAGAAAAAAGAATAAAAAAAATAAAATAACGATTTTACTTTCGATTTTTAAGGACTTTGTTAGGACTAAAAGTCCTAGTACATTGAAATTTATATAAAATATTTATAGAGTTTAATTGTTTTACTTAAAAGCGTTGTAAAAGACTTTAATTGTTATTGGACTTATTTGGTTGTAATGGGCATTGGATTTTAGACCAAAGCCCTTGGTATTAAGTTTGTTTTGAGTGTGATTTAGGGTTAGAGAGGATTTTGGAGAGTTTATCATTGTGCGCTTAATAGGTTTGGAGAGGGGGTTTATTCATCATTCAATCATGTTGTAACCCTCTTTCAATCATTCAATAAAGTTAATCATTCGATACATTATTACTTGATTGAACTGAGATTCACACCATTATGTTAAGTAATGGATTTGTATAGATATTATAGGATGGGTATCAGTATGAGTTATGGTTTTGAACCCTTGGGACGATTGAAGTATTTAAGATAAGTTTTTTATCTATGTTCGAGAAAATTAAGTCATGATAACTTTATTTTAATTTGATTGTGATATATTGATTGATGTGAAGAAGACATCATCTATTGAATGTCTAAAGGGTGTTATGAGGATTTTACGGTAGGATAATTTTGGTATGGTATCATGGTGTGTTATTTGGGTAATTAAGAAATTAACGTTGTAGGTCAAGGTAGACGTGTAAGCCTTGGACTTTTCATCGAGTTTGTTGTTATGTTAAGTGATGACATTAGATTTTTATTGCAAGGTTTGTTATGTTTTGAGTTTTTTATTTCGTAATCAAGATTGATAAATGAATTCAATTAAGGTATCAGGATTTATAGACAATAATATGATTATGTTGGAATGAGAACTGAAGGTTTTAATAGTATTTGGAGTCTCTTGAAACAGAGAATTCATGTTTTTATTTTGTTGTTTGGTAAGTATGGATAAATTTATTTTGTCTCGATCAGTTGAAATTTCAAGATTTGACTGGTTAATAGTGTTTAGTATTTGTTTAAGGATTTTGAATTGAGATGTTGACTTATTTCCTGTGTGTAAAGGAATATAATTGGTTTGGTTAACTTGGTTTGGAGATTGAGAAGTCTTATATATTCTAGATTATTAAGTATTGATGTGTAATCATCAGTATTATAGATTATTAAGTATTAATGAGTAGTCATCAGTATGCTATGCTAATGTGAGAAAGTGAGAGTATGTGTTTATAGGTTAGAGAAGGATTGGTAAAAGTCTAGAATGTAGCGTTTGGTGTAAAAATTCATTGGGTTTAGATTAATATTAGTAAGGCGAATGTTCAGAATGATTATATATAGTGATCAATGTTATTTTACTTGGGTTAGTGTCGTGTAGGCATGGGTTGTTTCTTTTTATGAATAAGCAAATCTCCTAGTTAATTTGAAAAATCATGGGTTATTGGTTTACTCGATGTAAATTTTTTATTTATTTTAGAGTTAGATCGACTCTGATTGGTGAATTATATGGATAATGGATAACTTCATTTTTAGACGTTATTCGTAATCGAAAATCAGGAAAGTTTTGCCTAATCCCAGGTAAAGTAGCAGTAAAACTAATTATTTTGAGAAGAAAAAGTATAGGAAGAGGAGTAAGGATTAGGCCCGAGGAATTCCGAAAAAAAATGGTGAAGGATGGTAGCAAGATTGGCCAAAATTGAAGAGAGCAAGAAATTGAGAAACAGTGCTTTGCGTGGGTGGCGGCGCAGGACAAACCGCGCGGGCACTAGTTCGGAGCCTAAAGTGGGCAAAGAAACAGTTCACTGCACGGTCAACCGCATCGAGGCCCTTACTGTTATGTTTTGATTCCTATATCTAGGGGTTTGCGTGGAGGCTATGGCATCAGAGTTTTAACCTACGAAAATAGATAGAAAAAGAGGCATATTTGGAGACGAGAAGGGAGATTGAAGAAAGAAGAGAAGGGATCGACAATTGGCACGAAGAAATCTATGTACAACGGGTACGGAAGGCTATCGACATACTCCTTCAGGGAGTTCTAGTATTTCTATCTTATGCTACAATGATTTCATTTTCCCGATTTAGTTTTATGTTTGTGTTTGTTAAAAACCCCAACGTGAGCTAATCTTCTGATGTTGGGGGTTGGATAAATATTTGATGATGTTCTTGTTAAGCTTTTGATATGAGTTTGGGTTATGATGAATGATTTTTCAATGAATGTTTATGATAAGTTTTTATGGAATCCCCTTGGTCTGATCAACTATTTGTATATTTCTTGATTATTTTGTATCTTCGAGATAAGAACTTGATGATGCGATGTGTTTATCATAAACCTATGGTGTGAATCGGATAGAGATAGACCTATTCTATTGTTATCCCAGATTAATCTAGTTGATAATTAAACACACAAACACATATAGATCAAGAGATAATAAGATCAGAATAACATACCAATCCCTTGAATAAACAGTTAAACCTTGTGTGTTCTTGATACCCTTGAATACAGAGAATTCGGCTACCTTACTATATGAATATAATTATGAATATGAGGATTTTACCTAAAACCTAATTAAACAAAACTTTAAATACCTAGGCTAAAAGGCCTAATGGGCTTGGGCCCAATAACTAATAACTATTAACTAAATACTAATTAAACCCTCTAACTTTAACTATCAAATAAATACAGTTTAGACCCTTTAATCTTGAATATGATTATTTGATCCAACAATCTCCCCCTTTGGATTCAATATTAAAAAAATTTGTAATTGTCTTCAGGTCTTCACTTGTCTTCACTTTTCTTTAAAAACTTCAGATATGACGTTGATAGCTTCAAAACTTGATATCTTCAAAACTTCAGATATGACGTTGATAGCTTCAAAACTTGATATCTTTAAATAGTCTTCAAATCTTCAAATCTTTCCTTGAATGCAAAACTTTGTATATCTTTGAAAATCTTCAGCAGTCTTCAGATTATATTCTCCCCCTTTGTATATTCTTCCTCTTTGAATATTCTCCCCCTTTTTGATGAGTGGTGAGAATCATCATCATCAAAACTTGACAAAACAATCTCCCCCATTGAATATGATTATTAGTAAGCATAGTCTTCATGTACCGAACCCTGTATGGAAATAAGAGCAGACTTCCCAAATGGAAAGAGTGATTATTTCAATCTTTTCAGATTAAAAGAGAAAGTAGTAACCATTCGAATCTTTTCAAATTCAAACAGTTAATAGGTGTAACCCTGAATCAACCAATGACTCAGTTAGAATGACTGTCAGTAACACAAAGTTACTGAGTAACACTAAGTTACTATATAAGGAGCTGGTTTGATGTTGGCTCCCCAGGTCTTCCATTCAATCATCGAATAACACATGGTTATCTATGAACGTTCTGACAGAAAACAAATTTTTGTGTGCTTCTGCATGTGTATGAATAAAATTAAGCACAGATGATTGCTTTTTCATAAAGGCTCAAAGTATGTAAACTTGTTGAGACAACAACAAATTATACAAAGACTCAATGTGCATGAGAAAGGGTTCGAAGGTGAGGCAACTTTCCTTCTTTTTCAATATTAGTATCTTCCAAATGAAGAACCAATAGCATATGTGTTGCGTCCCCAGAAAATGTAAAACATTCTCTTTTTGAGAAAAGAATGAGTGTTGGTAGGGTTGTATGCAAGAGATGGCATGGGCTAGTTGCCTTTTTCAATGATGGTCACCAAAGAATGTGATCCAATCAGATTATGTGGCTGCCCGGCTCAGAAAGAAGTTTGGTGCAGAGTTTAATATTCTTTTACTCTGTTCTCTCACCCTCTTTCTTTTAAAGCTTACTTCTAACAAATCTCTCTTTTCCATTTTACCTCTTCACACACCAACACTCACATCTTTTGACCCCTCTCCCCTCAATCACTCAGGGAATACTTCCTGGGTAGGAAACACTGGTTATCGTGAATCCATGGAAGTTTTGATAAGCTCTCACATTGAATCCCATGTATTTTCCTAAAAAGAACATACTGTTCAACAGGCTTTTGTACATGTAAGCACAAATACCACTTGTTACATGAAAAATAAGACTTTCGGAGATGTCAAAACAATTATGTTTGACGATGCAATTCTCCCCCTCAAACTAGAAGAGGTTGACAATTAAGCTCTAAGGAGTTTTTTTTTCAATGAAGCTCTTTGACATTTAAGCTCTAAGGAGTTTTTCAATTAAGTTCATTAACAAGTAATCTCCCCCTTAACTTGAAGTTTTTTTTTTTTGATTTTTTTTTAAACATAAAGATAAAGCAGAAAAATAAAGCACTGAAGTGCGGGTTCTAATCTGAAGTGATTAGAAGCCATTCTCCGTTGAGGTACGGGTTCTAAGTTGATTTACTTAGAAGCCTTTGGTTTGACAATGAGGCAAGAGTCCTGATCTGTAGTAATCAGAAGTCATTGTTCTTTCTCCCCCCTTAAACCTTGGGTGCCTGCAACACAGTTTTAGCTTTTGGTACCCACTGGTATTTGGGTCCTAATGGGTTAGTTGCAGTTCTAGCAGGAGATATGAAGTAAGAACTATACCAGTTATTTACATAATCTTTTCTGACAAAATCATTTGAGCCATAGTAGGAACAACTAATTTTATTTTGTGCTAACCTGATTAGTTGATTGATAGTGTAAACCAGATCAGGTTTGCCAAAAGTTTTACCTTTGGAAGCATAGTTTCATTTTGCATTTGATGTATGCACAAGTGATTCTTCTATCTTCTTATCCTCCGAGGATCCTTTAACTCTCCAGATCCAGTTTCCTCTTTCTTTCTCATCATCCCTTCTCCAGAAGCTTTTCTTTTGAGACTTAGTCTTCTTGAAGTTACCTGAACCATCAACATTTTTGTCATAGAAAAGGTTAGAAGGACGAATCTGATCAGTAGATTTAGAAGTAAGACAATCATCTAAATCATAGAAAGGATTATAGAAAACATTTGAAGAATGTGAACTTGAAGCTGTTTTTAATGAACTATCTGAATCAGCTAGATCATCTCTTGGTGATTGAGCTATTGACTCTGGTGTCTTGTGCTCAGTCAGCTTCACCTTGAATACGATCTCTTCAAGTTCCTTTATCTTTGAAGACAAACTGTTTCTTTCCTTTTCAATCAAATCAAACTTCTTATGCAACTCAGATTTAGCATTCTTCTCCTTCATGATGTTTGTTGACAATTCAGATAGCTTTCCTGACAGCTTGGCTATCTCGGTCTCAAATATTTTATTTTCTTCAGAAAAGTCTTTATTTATATCCTTCATCTCAACTTTCTTCTTCTCATTCTCAGCCTTTTCTCTCTCTAGAATGATAACCTTCTCAAAGTCTGAAACTTGTTGAGAAAGCTTAACACATCTAAGCTCTAAAGATTTCTTCTCTGCAAAGGCTTTTCTGGAGAAGTCAGAGAATTTCTTGGCAAATTCTTTTCTTTCTTTCTCAATCTTCAACATCTCATCTTGAGCTATTGTATTGTCTCTGTCTTGGGTTGCCTTTTCTTTCAGCTTTTCAATCTCAACCTCAAGACTGAGAACTTTATCTTTCAATTTATCTCTTCCCGCAAAGACTTGAGAATTTGTCTTTTTAAGCTCTTGAGATGTCTGAATAGAAATGTTTGCTCTTCTTCTAAGCTCATCAAGCTCTTTTTGCATTGCCTCCTTCTTAGACCATGTAGAGCTGGACTCAGATCTTTTCAACTTTGCTTGAAGATCCAAGATCTCTTTTTCTTTAGACTCAATTATTCCTGCAAAGTCAATTTTAGAATCAGGATCTTTTGAATTTTCTTTTAAAACATTGATCTGAGTAAGAAGAGATGAGTTCTAAATCTGTAAAGCGTTGTTCTCAGCTTTAAGAGGTGATATCTCGGATTTGAGCATTTTTTCCTCTTTGTCATACTCAGAAATCATGCGTGAAGATATTGATAACTGTCCAGCAAGTTGTTTAGCCTTTGCTTTTACTTCAGAAAGAGTCATGTTGTTAAAATCAAGGTTGTAACCTTCAGACATCTTTAGCTGTATGGTTAGTAATCAAACTAATCTGTACCAAGACAACCAACTAGATGAGATCGTTAGAATCAAGATAAAAACCACACTCAAAAATTTTCAGAAAAATAAATTTCCAAAAAATAATTAAGTGCAGAATTTGCACAGTATAAAACACAAAGAAATAATACTGAAGAATGAAATTAGGAAAATTTTGATCAAGCATAAAACTTTTGTCCCCCTTCGCAGACTTAGCACGGGGGTCCCGCTATGCTGACCGGGGATGTGCTTCGACCGGTATTGAGTCGATCGGGGTCTTGCTCGGACCGGTACCTTGTTTGACCGGTAAGATGTAACAACCGGTATTATGCTCGACCAAAAAACGATTGAGACCGGTATAGAGAGTTCGACCGGTAAGTTGCTTGTACCGGTACTTTGCTCGACCGGGAATATAGTTGACCTGTATTGACAATGGCCCGGGCGACCGATAATATGTAAGAACCGGTATGGGCAAAACACTTCGACCGATGTGGTCTGAGTGTGTACCGGGCGACTGGGATCGTTTAAAGGGGTGTCTTGACCGATACAAAGTAATTGACCGATATAGTGTGGTCGACCGGGACAAAGTAAGGACCGATATGTTCTTGATGGTTCGACCGATATGTTCTTAAGTCGACCCAGAACGATGATGCAGAAACCCAGAAATCACACAAGACACAGAAATTTGATGCGAAAATTATACCTCCGTGCTCCAAAACATAAACCAATCACAATACTATCAAACTCAGAGATCAATTTCAACGTTTAAGCATTCGATTTGATAAGCACAGTAACGACCGATAGATAACTTTTGTCGAACCCAGAAAAACAAAAAACTCAAAAAAAATTCAATTAATTGATGCTTTACAATGCAATTAATCAATCAGATGATGTTCATTAGCATAAAAGACATCTAATCAAACCAACTTTAAGCATAAAAACATATCAATTCAAGAACTTGATTTTTCACAGATAAACAGTCGATGAACAGATGAATCAATAAATCCAAAAACTTTGATTCTATTGGATTTGATACCACTTGTTATCCCAGTTTCATCTAGTTGATAATTAAACACACAAACACATATAGATCAAGAGATAATAAGATCAGAATAACATACCAATCCCTTTAATAAACAGTTAAACCTTGTGTGTTCTTGATACCCTTGAATATAGAGAATTCAGCTACCTCACTATATGAATATAATTATGAATATGAGGATTTTACCTAAAACCTAATTAAACAAAACTTTAAATACCTAGGCTAAAAGGCCTAATGGACTTGGGCCCAATAGCTAATAACTATTAACTAAATACTAATTAGACCCTCTAACTTTAACTATCAAATAAATAAACTTTAGACCCTTTAATCTTGAATAAAATTATTTGATCCAACATCTATCATAGATGTTTTAATCCTGTTTTTCATAAGTATTTTTAACTCGATTTTGAGATCGAAAGATGAAAAGTCCCTGTTAAATGCTAATATCATTATAGCTGGAGAAAGTGTAATGGGATCCTTTGAGATTAAAATCATTGAACCATTTGTTATAACCCAAATCCATTCTTGGTTTGAAAGGGATTGAATTGAATATGACTTCAACCCCCAACTTTTCTTATCAACAGTTAACCAAACCAGTTTTCAGATCTAGCTTTCCGTCTTATTTTTCTTAAAGTTCTGTCATTAAAACCAACAATTCAACTTTCTAATAGTCTAGTTAATAGTTAATATAGATTTGTGGTATTCAACACCAAGTTCCTACGGTTCGATACTCGTACTTCCGTACGTATTACTTGATACGACATCGTACACTTGCGTTCCGTGTGGGAATGGTGTAAATTCGGGATTATCAAGTTTTTGGCGCCATTGCCGGGGAACTTGTTTTTGTGTTGATATCAATATAGTCTATAAAGACTATTAGATTAGACATTTTTGTTAACTTTCCAATTTTCATTTTACCTCGTTATTTGGAATTCGCGGTTCCCATTTAATCGCAGGTTTCAAAATTGTCGAAGTATGGATAATCACAATGGGAATGATCCTCTACAACAACGAATTCCTATGAGGACCCTTGCTATTCCAACAGTAGCAATAGTCCCACGAGGAGTACAAGCTCTAATTATGGTGGGAAATTCATCGAGATCAAACGCGGAACGATTCAGTTACTCCAAGCTTATCAATTTGGAGGTGGGCCAACAGAAGACCCTTATTGTCACCTCTGCTCTTTTGAAAAGATATGCAACAATTTTAATTGGAATGGAGAATCTCAGGATACTATCAAGTTAAGGTGCTTTCCATTTTCTCTCCGTGGGAGATCAACAATTTGGGAAGAAAACCTAACACAAAACCCAGTTAACACTTGGGGAGAATTAGTTGTCGTGTTTCTCATTAAGTTCTTTCCTCCCCGACGTACCACACAACTACTTTCCAAAATCACCCATTTCGTACAATGGGATCAAGAATCCTTATATGAATCCTGAGAGCGGTAAAAGAACATGCTGAAAAGATATCCACATCATAGTTTACAAGGGTGGGTAGTTATCCATTTTTTGGAGGACTACAGTCCCAGTTTAAAAATGACATCTCTGTGGCTGCCGGTGGAGCGTTAATGAACAAGACATATGAGGAAACATGGGAACTAATTGAAACTTGGCTGAGCACAGTTAAACCATGCCAAGAACCAATATCCGAAAGATAGACAGTGTTAGTGAATCTGATGAGATCCGGCAATTAAAAACACAATTAGCCGAAATCACTCAACAGTTAAAAGGGACTTCCTTACAAAACCAATTGACAAGCGACGAAATACAATACTAGTTTATGCCATTCGAATCGATGGAGCAAGTGAACTTTCCTCAAGACAATAATCGTCAATGAAAAGAATCCTTTTTGAATTCATACAATGAGGATTGGAGGAAGTACCCACACTTCCCGATGGGCATTCATCAACACTTCGGCAATGAATCTAATTTGAAGTCATCATTTAATTCTAACAACTTTTATCATGTTTCAGGTAACCAACCAAGGAGACATGATGAGAGCCAAACTTCCAACAAAAAATTGGATATGGAGGAAATGATGATGAAATTACTGACAAAAGTGGATTCAACCGTTGATGGGATTACATCATCTGTAGGCTTGCTGGCCGAAACAGTGAGCACGGTAAAGGTGGCCACCGCACAGAATACGACATCCATTCAAATGTTAGAAAAGCAAATGGACCAAATTACTGAAGCACTATAAACGCAAATCCAAGGCCTTTGGCTAAGTCCACCAGTCAAGCAAACCAAGGGAGATTGCAACGCAATCAAATTGAGAAGTGGAAAGGAACTGGAAGCTAGGTCAAATATCACATCCGAAGTTGAAAAGATGAAAGAACCGGATTCGATAGTAGAAGTCGAAGACACCAATGAAAAAGTGGATGAAACGATGGAGATGGAGAGCCAAGATGGAAGACAGAAGAGAAGGAGCCGAAACAAAGGAAACCGATAGAACCAAGGGTACCATTTCCAGGCAGACTGAAAGCGCATAAGGATGATGTTAATTTTGCAAAATTTCTAGAAGTATTTAAAAATTTGCATATTAACATACTTTTTGCAGATGCACTTGCATAGATGCCATCATATGTGAAATTTTTGAAGGACATTCTCTCTAACAAGAGGAGAATTGAGGAGCAAGCAACCGTATCACTTACTGAAGAGTGCAGTGCTATTCTTCAGCACAAACTTCCACCAAAACTCAAATATCCAGGGAGTTTTACTATACATGTTCATATTGGTAATTCAGAGTTTAGTAAAGATTTATGTGACCTTGGAGCATCTATTAACCTAATGCCTCTATCAATTTTCAGGAAACTCGGTCTTGGAGAGGTGCATCCAACAAATGTCACCTTACAACTTGATGATCGATCAATAAAATTTCCCTACGGTGTGATTGAGGATGTGCTCATCAAGGTAGATAAGTTTTACTTCCCAGTAGATTTCGTGGTCTTGAACATGGACGAAGCCAAGGAGATACCTTTAATCATTGGCAGACTATTCTTGGCCACGGGAGGAGCATTGATAGATGTAAAAGGTGGAAACTCACCCTTCAAGTTGGAGAAGAAGAAGCAGTGTTCAATGTCTTCCGAGCAGGGAAACACAAATCAGCGTCAAATGAATGTTACCGAGTGGATATTATGGAAGAAATGATTCATAAAGAAGGTAGCATGGTGATATATTCAGATATGTTACAAGAAGCACTCACCGGTGCTGACTTTAATGAGGAGAGTGAAGGTATAATGTATTTAAATGCCTTACCCAACTATAAGGGTAATCGAAAGTCAGCAATGAGGACCTGGAGGCACCACGTTTGAAATCTCAACCATCTTAAAAAGAACCCCCTCCGTTGGAGTTAAAACAGTTACCCGCACATTTAGAGTATGCTTACCTAGGTGAGAAGAAGACATTACTTGTGATCATTTCTGCAAAGCTGACGACAAAGAATAAAGATAAACTTCTCTGGGTTCTCAGAGAACATCAAACGGCAATCGGGAGGACAATAGATGATCTAAAAGGCTTAAGTCCAACTTTTTGCACTCATCATATCAATCTAGAAGAGGGTCATAGACCAGTGGTTCAGCATCAACGACGATTAAACCCAAATATGAAAGAAGTGGCCAGAAAGGAGATTCTAAAGCTTCTCGATGCTGGAATAATTTACCCAATTTTTGACAGCCCTTGGGTGAGTCCGGTACAAGTAATACTAAAGAAAGGAGACATTACCATGGTCAAGAACAATAAGAACGAGTTAATTCCTGCACAGACAGTTACTGGGTGGAGAGTGTGCATCGACTACAGGAAGCTGAATGATGCAACCCGAAAGGATCATTTTCCTCTACCATTCATTGACCAGATGCTAGAGCGATTATCTGGACATGAATACTACTGCTTTTTGGATGGTTATTCTGGATATATTCAAATACAAATTGCACCCGACGACCAAGCTAAAACGACCTTCACATGCCCATATGGTATTTTTGCCTATCGGCGGATGCCTTTCGGACTATGTAACGCTCCAGCAACGTTCCAAAGATGCATGATGGCCATCTTCTCTGACATAGTAGAATTAAGTATATAAATATTCATGGATGATTTCTCGGTATTTAGATCTTCTTTTGATGCATGTTTGTCAAGTTTGGAAGCTGTTTTGAGAAGATGCAAGGAGACAAGTTTAGTGCTAAACTGGAAAAAATGTCACTTTATGGTAACAGAAGGAATAGTGCTCGGACACAAGATATCAAAAGTTGGGATAGAAGTGGACAAAGCAAAGGTGGCAGTGATCGAGAATCTTCCTTATCCAATTTCGGTAGGTTCTACCGACGATTCATTAAGGATTTTCCAAAAATCACTAAACCTTTATGTTCTTTACATATTAAAAATTCAAAATTCGAATTTACTAATGAATGTATCACTGCTTTTGATAGGTTGAAGATAGAATTAACTTTGGCACCAATCCTTATGGCACCCAATTGGAATCTTCCATTCATACTTATGTGTGATGCCAGTGATATTGCAGTGGGAGCAGCTTTGGGCCAGAAAAAAGATAAAAAGATGCACGTCATCTACTACGCCAGCAAGACGCTTGATGAGGCCCAAGTAAATTACGTAACAACCAAGAAGGAGTTACTAGCTATTTTTTATGCTTGTGAGAAATTCCGGCCATATCTAGTTGGAGCCAAGGTGATCGTATACATAGATCATTCAGCTTTGAAATATCTCATGGCAAAGAAAGATGTGAAACCAAGGCTTATTCGTTGGGTGTTATTACTCCAAGAGTTTGACATGGAAATTTTAGATAAAAAGGGTTCAGAGAACACGGTAGCAAATCACCTGTCAAGACTCAAGGGAAATATCAAAGGGGGTTAGCTCAGTTGGATATGTAACATCTTGGGTTCGATTCTCACGAGCTACACTATCATGAAAGAATAGAAATGTTTTGAGAATCTGACAATGATTAAGATCAGATCAAATTATCATGAAGAATTCAAAGACGTATGTTGTTTATATGAACAATATATAAACATATTATCAATGAAAGCACATTAAAAATGAAATGATTTTTGATTCAAACAACTGTGAATACCAAACGGGAGTATTACCATAGAAAGATATATTATTTGATACATGGTAATAACAAAATCAATTTGAAAATACTGAACCAATGTGTGTATGAATACTTGACAAAGTATATAGAAAAGAAAATACACAAGTATTATTCTTTAAAGAACACACGGTCAGATAAACAGGTAAGTATCCAAAAATCAGTTAAAAAAATCACACTTCTCAATCCATCAAAACATTTTAAGATCGTGAAGTGGTTTTAACATTTTAAAAACATTTTTCACAACTAAAAGTTGTTCTTCTTTCACAAGTGTTAGAGTATAAGAAATAGAATGATATATCTATAGATCATAATCCTTAACTCCCCCTGGAATGAATATAGCAGTTAAAGCATCCTTAACAAACAATAGATATCCTCCCCCTTGATATCTGAAACATTCAACTTATCAAATAAAATATAACAATATAATTTCTAAACACTCTTTCAAACAAAAAACTTCCTGAAAAGATGTAATCATGAAAGCATCCTTCAGAAGAAAACATTTGAATACGGGTTTTGAACTGAATTGTCCAAAAGCCATTGTCACATAAAATATCCTGCAAGAAAAAATGATTCCGCTTTAGTCAGTCAGCATATGAAGAAATATCCAAGATATATTCAAATCAAAACACAAGATTAGGAAACTCCCCCTAGAATCATGAAGTGGCGTTTAACATACCAAGTTTGCTAACTAAAAAGTTAAACCTCTTCTCATCCAACGGCTTGGTGAAAAGGTCAGCCAACTGGTAGTCTGTAGTCACAAAGTGCATCTCAATATCGCCCTTCTCTACATGATCCTTTATAAAATGATAACGCACGTTGATGTGTTTCGTCTTGGAATGTTGCACTGGATTAGCGGTTATCGCAATCGCACTCTTTGAGCCGCAGTAGATAGGGACTCGTTGGTAAGTATATCCGAAATCTTTTAACTGTGTTTTCATCCAGAGGACTTGTGAACAGCAGCTTGCGGCAGCTACGTATTCAGTCTCGGCGGTGGATGTAGAAACACAATTTTGTTTCTTAGACGTCCAACTAACCAACTTATCACCTAAGAACTGACATGAACCAGAGGTGCTCTTTCTATCCAGCTTGCATCCTGCATGATCAGCATCTGTATAGGCAGTTAGATCAAAAGACGAACCCTTAGGATACCAAAGGCCTAACTCACTAGTATCTTTAAGATACCTAAGAATCCGTTGAACAGCGACCAATGATTCAAGGGTAGTAATCAATTTTTTGGGGTTCCACGTGCCCTAATTAGTAACGGTGGAAGCCATTTTTGTAATCGATACTTAGATGCAGTATTGAAAAGATACTCGGTTAAGCACAAGGTGACCACACCTTACCATCCACAAGCTAATGGGTTAGCTGAGGTGTCTAATCGGGAATTGAAGGAGATTTTTGAAAAAATTGTGAGTGTCTCACGCAAGGATTGGTCATCCAAGCTAGACGACACACTCAGGGCTTACAAGACTGCTTATAAGACTCTACTGGGAACTACCCCATATCGCTTGGTCTATGGAAAGGCATGCCATTTGCCAGTGAAACTCGAACATAGAGCCTTTTGGGCAATAAAACAGCTGAATATGGACCTCAATACATCCGGGCAACGCCGATTTCTTTAGCTCAATGAATTGGAGGAGATTAGATAAGATGCGTACGAAAGTGCAACTTGTGGCCCAAGATTTACTAGCATAAACACATACAAATCTATACAAAACAATTTTGTTTTATTAATCACAAAGATTACATCAAGCCATATACCTATTTGTGATAGACTTTTCAATATAGAGTGTTTGTGTGTGTTCTCAATGTGTGCAACTATGTGTTCTTACTCTCTCTCAATCATCACCACGATTACACTTTCACTTTCACACACTTACTTAGAAAATAACACTATGACTTGCTTATATATAGGTCAACATGACCAAGCAAGGTCAAACCTTCTAAGCCCATTACAACACATACACAAACAACAAATACAATAAAGACCCTCATTTAATCTTTAATACAATTTCAGTCTAACAATCTCCCCCTTCGGATTCAAGATTAAAAAAAATTTGCCAAAAATCTTCAGGTCTTCTTTTATTCAGAATTGTCTTCAACTTTCAGCTCTTGCTCTTTCATAACTTTGATATCTTTAAGTCTTTTTACACTTTGTATGATCTTTGACAATTCTTCAAACTTGTCTCTTCCTTTGAATTAGCTTTTGAACATTCTGAATAGACAACTTTACTTTCAAAATCTGACTTTCTTTCACTTTTTCTTTGACAAGCTTTCTTTAACCTTTGACTTTGATCATCTGAAAATAGTTATCTCCCCTGAAATCTTTAAAACTTCAATCTGATCTTGAACTTTGATTATTCTCCCCCTTTTTAATGATTTGTAAGAATCAAAATCATTAAAACACTTCAAGGTCAGATTTGTCTATGAATGATTTTCCCACCGTCTGATAAGCACAATCTTCATTAAGGTTCATCTCCCTTATGATAATATAAGAGAATCTGTCATCTGATCTGAAAGAGCCGTTGAACCATGAATGTAGTCATCTGAATCTTTTCAAATTCAAACGAAGTAAAAGTTGTAACCCTGAATCAACAGATGAAACAGTTAAGAATGCCTGTCAGTAACACGAAGTTACTGTGTATAACGAATGTACAATTTAAGAAGTTGGTTTGAGGTTGACTCCCCAGGACTTCCATTCAATCATTGAAGAACAGAAGGTAATTCTATGAATGTTCTGACAAAAAAACAAATTCTTTGTGTGCTCGTGCTTGTGTTTTGAAAGAATTAGCACAATGATTGTGTTTCATAAGGCTCAAAGTATGTAAATCACTGAGACAACAATGATTATACATGAACTCAATGTGCATGAGAAAGGGTCGAAGGTGGGGCAACTTTCCTTCTTTTTCAATATCAGTATCTTCCAAGAGAAGATCCGATAGATTATGTGTTGCTTCCCTAGAAAATGTGAAACATTCTCTTTTTGAGAAAAGAATGAGTAGCTAGTGAGGTTGTATGCAAGATATGGCATGGGCTATTTGCCTATTTCAATGATGGTCACCAAAGAAATGTGAACCAATCAGTAATGTGGCTGCCCGACTCAGAAAGATGTTTGGTGCAGAGTTCTGATATTCTTTTAACTCTGTTCTCTCACCCTCTTTCTTTTAAACACATAAGCTCACATCTAACCAATCTCTCATTTCCATTTTACCTCAGCTCACTCCCACACTCAATTCTTTTAGACCCCTCTCCCCTCAATCACTCAAAGGATTTCTTCCGGGGTAGGAAACACTGGTTATCGTGAATCCATGGAAGATCTATTAAGCACTCACACTGAATCCCATGTTCCTAAAAGTACATGTTGTTCAATGATTTTCTTGACATGTAAAGCACAAGAAATCATATGTCAGTGTATGCATGCTCATCAAGAATCAGAAATGAAATTTGAGCATTTTAAACATTTAAGATATCTCAAAACTTTATATGAATGAATAATAATGAAAAAATAGAAATGTTTTGAGAATTTGACAATGATTAAGATCAGATCAAATTATCATGAAGAATTCAAAGACGTATGTTGTTTATATGAACAATATATAAACATATTATCAATGAAAGCACATTAAAAATGAAATGACGTTTGATTCAAACAACTGTGAATACCAAACGGGAGTATTACCATAGAAAGATATATTATTTGATACATGGTAATAACGAAATCAATTTGAAAATACTGAACAAATGTGTGTATGAATACTTGACAAAGTATATAGAAAAGAAAATACACAAGTATTATTCTTTAAAGAACACACGGTCAGATAAACAGGTAAGTATCCAAAAATCAGTTAAAAAAATCACAATTCTCAATCCATGAAAACATTTTAAGATCGTTAAGTGGTTTGAACATTTTAAAAACATTTTTCACAACTAAAAGTTGTTCTTCTTTCACAAGTGTTAGAGTATAAGGAATAGAATGATATACCTGTAGATCATAATCATTAACTCCCCCTGGAATGAATATAGCAGTTATAGCATCCTTAACAAACAATAGATATCCTCCCCCTTGATATCTGAAACATTCAACTTATCAGAAAAAATATAACAATATAATTTCTAAACACTCTTTCAAACAAAAAACTTCCTAAAAAGATGTAATCATGAAAGCATCCTTCGGAAGAAAACATTTGAATATGGGTTTTGAACTGAATTGTCCAAAAGCCATTGTCACATAAAATATCCTGCAAGAAAAATTTTTGGTAATCATTATAAAAATGATTCCGCTTTAGTCAGTCAGCATATGAAGAAACATCCAAGATATATTCAAATAAAAAACACAAGATTAGAAAACTCCCCCTAGAATCATGAAGTGCCGTTTAACATACCAAGTTTGCTAACTAAAAAGTTAAACCTCTTCTCATCCAACGGCTTGGTGAAAAGGTCAGCCAACTGGTAGTCTGTAGTCACAAAGTGCATCTCAATATCGCCCTTCTCTACATGATACTTTATAAAATGATAACGCACGTTGATGTGTTTCGTCTTGGAATGTTGCACTGGATTAGCGGTTATCGCAATCGCACTCTTTGAGTCGCAGTAGATAGGGACTCGTTGGTAAGTATATCTGAAATCTTTTAACTGTGTTTTCATCTAGAGGACTTGTGAACAGCAGTTTGCGGCAGCTACGTATTCAGTCTCGGCGGTGGATGTAGAAACACAATTTTGTTTCTTAGACGTCCAACTAACCAACTTATCACCTAAGAACTGACATGAACCAGAGGTGCTCTTTCTATCCAGCTTGCATCCTGCATGATCAGCATCTGTATAGGCAGTTAGATCAAAAGACGAACCCTTAGGATACCAAAGGCCTAACTCATTAGTACCTTTAAGATACCTAAGAATCCGTTTAACAGCGACCAAGTGTGATTCCTTCGGGTTGGCCTGATATCTAGCACAGAAACATGTAGCAAACATAATATCCGGTCTACTCGCAGTTAAGTACAGCAGTGAACCAATCATGCTACAGTACACTTTTTGATCTACTGATTTACCAAAAAGATATGCATCTAAAAGTGTGCCCGTTGCCATCGGTGTTTTTGTCACTGAACTGTCATTCATGTTAAATTTCTTTAAAATATCTCGAATATATTTTGATTGATTAATGAAAATGCCTTCGGGTAACTGTTTCACTTGAAGACCAAGAAAAAAATTCAGTTCGCCCATCATTGACATTTCAAAACGAGATTCCATGATTCTTGAAAAGTTTTTACAAAACTTTGGATTTGTAGAACCGAAAATTATGTCATCTATATAAATCTGTATTAGAATCATATCATCACCTTGTTTTTTTAGAAAGAGAGTAGTATCGATTGTACCTTTCTTGAATCCTGAAGCAAGTAAGAATTGTGTTAGAGTTTCGTACCAAGCTCTTGGTGCCTGTTTGAGTCCATACAAGGCTTTGTCTAAGACATAGACATGATCAGAGCTCTTGGTGCCTGTTTGAGTCCATCAGTAAAACTTTTGTGAGTTGCATAAGATAAGAAGATTCGTATAGCTTCCAGTCGTGCCACAGGAACAAAAGTTTCTTCATAATCAATCCCTTCCTGTTGACAATAACCATTTGCAACAAGGCGAGCTTTGTTTCGAACTACAACTCCAGATTCGTCTCTCTTATTTCTGAAAATCCACTTTGTTCCAATAACAGATTTTCCTTCTGGAATGGTATGAGTCGCCAAACTTTGTTCCTCTCAAATTGTAGAAGTTCATCTTGCATCGCCAATATCCAATCTGGATCACGCAAGACTTCTGAAGCTTTCTTCGGCTCGAGAGAACTTAAAAAACTTGAATATAGACAAAAATTAGCAGATGTTGCACGCGTTCGTACACCAGACTGTGCATCACTAATTATATTATGAAGTGGGTGAGCTCGTGTCCATCTCATAGTACTTGGACTTGGATGAATGTCAGCTTGAGTATTATCTTCATCATATTCATCATAGACTGCAGGTAAGTCTTGATCAACCCCAGATGTGCTCGGAACATCTTGTACAGCCTCTTCTGAAGTAAAGATTTCCGGAGCAATAGAGGAATTACTCAGAACTTCTGTTTCAGAATTTGGATCTGCATACACAAAATCAACATTAGTACCTTCAAAATGTATATGTGTAGATGTACCTGATGAGGTTGATATTGTGACATTGTCAGAAGGTCCTGAAATATCTGCTATTATAATTGGAACCTCTGAAGTTGATGCGGATATGCTTGATTTTTCAAAATCTGCACAAATATCCATAAAAGCATCAAAAAATAATAAGTCTAATTCAGCTGTAACTTTATTTGAATTAGAAGACTTAGTCTGTTTGACTTCGGGTTCTATTCCGTCTTGAATAGAAACCTTCTGCTTAAGCTTGAGTTCTGAACTGTTGTGTTCAGAAGTCAATGTTGATGTTTCATCGAAAGACACATTAATGCTCTCCATGATCGCCTTGGTTCGTCTATTGTATACCCGATAAGCTTTATACGTTAACGAATAACCAATGAAGTATCCTTCGTCATCCTTCTTGTCAAATTTACCAATATTGTCACGATCATTGAGAATATAACACCTGCAACCAAAAGTGCGAAAAAATTTAATATTCGGTTTTCGACGATTAATAAGTTCATACGCTGTCTTTCTATGTCTTTTGATGACAATCGTGCGGTTTTGTGTGAAACACGCAGTGGCTACGGCTTCAGCCCACAGAAACATTAGCAACTCAGAATAGGCTAACATTGTCCTCGCAGCTTCCACCAATGTTCGATTCTTCCTTTCAACTACACCATTTTGCTGAGGAGTGTAGGCAGCAGAAAAGTTATGAGAAATCCCAACAGATATAAGATAACTCTTAAGCTTTTCATTCTTGAATTCCGTGCCATTGTCACTTCTCAAAGATTTAACCGGCAATTGTAGTCGAACCTGGATTTTCTTTATAAACGCAATGATCAGCTCTGTTGCATCTGATTTGTTCCTTAGAAATTCCAGCCAAGTATATCTGGAGTACTCATCTATCATGACCAAAATATATCGCTTGCCGTTGATAGACTGAGTCCTCTTCGGGCCGCAAAGGTCCATATGTATCAATTCAAGAGGTGTTGAGGATGAGAATTTTGTCTTTGCTTGATGAGAGGTTCGCTTCATCTTTCCCATTTCACAAGCTGGACAAAGAGAATTCTTCTCAAACCTTAGTTCAGGTAGACCTTTGACAATACCTTGTCTCGCCAATTGATTCATCGCATCAAAGTTTTGATGAGACAGACGCTGATGCCATATCCAACTTTCAGCTCGTGAAGCTTTTGCGATCAAACAAACAGATCTTGATGCAGAAAGAGTTGGATAATTCACAGAATAACGATTTGCATTCGCTTAGCTTTAAAAACTGCACGACCATCTTTATCTTCAATATAACAGCATTTATCAGTAAACCGAACTTGGAATTGACTATCACAGAACTGACTTGTGCTAAAAAGATTATGATCAAGTCCTTCTACGTATAGTACGCTCTTGATCGTCATGATGCCATTTGTTAAAGATCCGTGTCCTCGAATATGTCCAGTAAGCTCTGAATTTGCTTAACTTACATTACCGGCAGGTTCCTCAACAAAATTGTGAAGTAGATGCTTAAATCCTGTCATATGGCGCGAGCATCCTGAATCTATATACCATGTATGTAAGGCCTGCAAAAAGAGCAAATTACTTCTGCTTAGGTACCCATATCCAGATGGGTCCTTCCTTGTTAGCTTTTTGCAATACATCAACATCATTTACCTTAGCCTTAATTCGCCACTCATAGCGAGGCTTAGGTACCCATTTCCATATCATTTTCACATTAAGCTCGTGAAACTTTTCTTTTTAGAAAAATGATAAATCTTAGCATGAAAAACTTTAGCCTGATGTGTTACGGATTTAGAAACTGATTTGACAAGAGATGTTTTTCTGGCAACTTTAAATTTAGAATAAATGGAAGGAATGATAAATGCATTATCATGACAGTGTTTGCAAATAAAATTCTTACGTGCAAATGTCAAAAGTTTAGATTTATCCAATGAAGTACAAGCATTCATACAACTTTGACATTTGGAAACGTTTGAATTTGTACAAATCAAACTATCACTATCACTGATACTACATTTATTTTTAGCAACATTATTTTCCTTCACATTCTTCTTCCATTCTCCTTTAACATTTTTCCTTTTTATATTTGAATCAGGAAACAAAATCTTGTTAGCTTTCTTTGTAGAAGATGATTTTGACTTTGTAGTACAAGAAGGTTCTCCCTTTTCAAAAATACTCGGAGGATATTCAGGAGTAGTAGTGTAAACAACTGAAGTTTTAGAATTAATAGTCTCAAAGTCTGGATTAGAATGAATATTCCAGTTTGGAGACTCAAATATCTTTTTCTCTTTTCCATTTTGTTTAAACAAATCATCTTTTAAAACTGTTAACTCTCTAGAGAGTTCTTTGTTTTCTTCAGAAGACTTGTCAAGTTTGAATCTGAGATCAACATTCTCATCTTCTAACTCTTCAATCGTCTTTTGAAGATCTGTGATTTGTTTCTCAAATATAGATGCTTGATTCACCTCAGAGTTTGATTCCATCTTTTCTATTATAGGTACAGGATCTGAAGCATTCATCATTCTGTAACGATCTCCTCAGTCATAATTTTTGAAAAATCAGAATTAAGGTTTTGATTCATGATATTTTCATCTTTTGATTCTTTTGAGGAATTAGAAATGAATGACTCAGATAAAGAAATTTGATTCTCAACATCAGTTTCAGAATCAGATTCATCATACTGATACTGAGATTCAGTACTATTTGTTTCAACCTTGGCTGACTCTGTTGGTAAACAAGGAGAAAATAGTAAAGAAAATTCACTAAATTCTGGCTTTCTTGTTTTATAACTTTCATTCAAATCTTTATAAGTAAAACCAACATATTTAAAACTTGAAATTGAATCAGCACAAGATGAAGTGTCATCATCATTCACAACTTTACCTTTAACAAAAGTATCATGAATATTAGGTTTTGTAGGAGTAGAGCCCATCTTATCAAAATTATACAAATTTTCTGGTGCTCTTTTCAAAACATTATTTGCTTCAAAACCTAAACCTTTTTTAACATCATAAAATCTGACATCTTGGAGTTTGTTTGTTAAAATATTTAATGTTTGCTCAGTCTGTCCTCGTTTCAGATTTAAATCCTCCAGTTGCTTGATTTTACAATATGCCTCGTTTCTTTCTTGAAAACATGCTTCAAATTTGATTTTAAAATCACCTTTTTCAGCATTTAAATTTACAAGATCTATTTCAAGCTCATATATTTTTGATTTTAAAACATCTTTGTCCTTTTTCAAAATCTCTTTCTCAGATTCTTTATCCTTAACAACATCTTTCAACAATGCATTTTCATCGCGAAAATTCAACATTGTTTGTCTTTCATGACTAAGTTTGACTTTCAAAGTTTCAAACTCTTCTTTCATGGATTGAACCTGAGCTTTTAACGATTGAATAAGTTCATTGTTAGACAGAGTACTTACCTTAGAACCACAGTCGGAATGATCAGAAGATGATTCAGTGTCTTCATTCACTTTGGCCATCATACACACCTGAGTAAAGTGTGTCGATTCATCATCAGAACTCTTGTAGAACCAATTTTCCTCTTCTGCCATTAAGTTTTGACCATCTTCCACTTTCTTTGCAATCAGTGATTTCCTAGCATAGTACTCTGAATTCTTTGTTCGCTTGAACTTATAGTCTTTGGAAAAATGACCTGGTTTTCCACAGTTATAGCATCGTCCATATTTCGGCTCAGTCTCTTCTTTCTTTCCTTCTCTCTTCTCTTTTCTTCTCTTTTCTCTTCTCGCTTTTCTTCTCTTTTCTCTCCTCTTTTCTCATACTTCTTTTCAGACCTTGGTTTGTACTTATCTTTCTTGTAACTCTCATATTTCGGTTTTGAGAATCTGTTCTTACCAAAGGTTTTCTGAAACTGCTTTGTTAGAAGAGCCAGATTTTCAGCAAATCGTTGAATATCCTCATCTGAATTTTCTTCAACTTCAGTAGAAGATTCATCAGTACTTGAATCGGTGATTTCAGTGAGGAGAGCTTTGGATTTCCTTGACTTTGTCTTGTAAGAAGAACTGGACTTGAAACTTGACCCTTTCTTACGTTCAAACATTAAGGCTAGAGAATCTTTGACCATCTTCTTTTCAGCATTCAGCTGCTTTACTTCATCCTCATGCTGAGACAAAGTTGTGAAGATATCATTGACTTCTTCTTGAGCCATGTCTTTAGTCATCTGAATGTTGATAGCATAGCTTTTCCATTCTAGGTTCAAGTTCTTAATGAACTTATAATTTATCTCTGATACTGACTTGTTCATTCCATTTCTCCTTAGATCATTCCGAATCACATTGAAACGTGTATATGTCTCCAACAAAGTGTCTCCTTCTTTTGCATGGAAGCATTCATATGCATTTATACTTTGATTCAGTTTTGTCTGAATTGACTTCTTTGTTCCCTGAAACTGTCTCTCCAGTTCATCCCATAAAGCTTTTGCAGATTCCCTACTGTCTACGCGATTGTAGATGTCATTAGGAATTGCCATGGTGAGATAGATAAGTGCTTCTTCATCTATCTTATGTCTTGCCTTTTCTGTTTCACTGAAGAATTCATATGGTTTTGGCACATATCTATCTGGAATTGCTGGAGATGTAGTTGTGGCTGCCTGTCCAGGTACATGCGTTTCTGGCACAATTGGACCATTTATGATAGACTCCATATAATCTCTGTTCTTTAGATTCAAGAACTGAGTCATCCTTTTCTTCCATTGTGAGTATTCTCCGATAGACAAGACTGGAGGCTTCAGATGAGATCCCATAGAGAGTAATTCATTCGCCATGATTGAAAGATGTATAAACCTACACAAGATGAAAAATATTAGCTAGTAAAGATCTTTAAATCCAACAAATCAAGAAAACTAAAAAAGAATTCAAGTATAAAACTATAGCTTGAAATATGAAAAAAATCAGAAATTTCAAAAAATTTGAGTAAGTGACAAAACTCGCAAGTCACTGTTGAAACTCGCAAGTCACTATTTCTGAAAAACACGCAGACCAAGGCTTGTGCATTTGTGAAACTCGCACGCAAAGACTTGCGTGTTCTGATAAACTCGCAGATGATTAAAACTCTCTAAACAATGAAACTCGCAAGTAACTATTCTTGAAGAAACTCGCTAACGCCTGAACTCACAGATTACTATTCACTCATAAACATGCAGGCTGAGACGTGTGTGTTTGAGAAACTCGCTAGGCACTACTAGCGCGTTTTGAACAAATTCGCTAGACAAGATTAGCGCGTTCTGACACTTAGAAAATTTTCTAAGAACTTCAAACTCGCAGATAACTGAACTCGCAAAACCCTGTTCCTGATGAAACTCGCACATTTCGACTAGCGTGTTTGTAGAACTCGCTAATCGTTACGTGCGTGTTTTGGTCCTTAGAAAAAATTTCCAATTCTCCAAACTCGCAGACTTCAACCAGCGAGTTTCTAGAACTCGCTAACAACGCCTTGCGTGTTTTGACCAAAAAAAATTTTCTTCAGCTAGCGCGTTCTTCAGATCTAACACGTTCTTCAGATTTCTTGCGTGTTCTTCATCTGATTCACCAAAAACCAATCTAAACTTTGAAATTCAGCTCTAAACTTTGAGAATTTACTCACTTGATCATCGAGAACCCATTACTAACAACTAAATTCGATCCACAACACAAAAAGATAGAAATTGATTCAATTACAGTGTGTGAACTCGTGAACTTCGAAAAACAACAAAACTTCAAAAACAATGATCAATTCACATGCAATTCAAAAATTAAAAGATACAGACTCTATCGATTTCACTATATGATCATAACCTGATCAATTTCAACTCGAAATTTTCATTAAAACTCAAAATTGATTCGAACTTCGTGAACAATAACTATGAACAGTGTTGACTCAAAAACTTTCTTGATTTTGAAATGGATTTGGCTCTGATACCAATTGTGGCCAAAGATTTACTAGCATAAACACATACAAATCTATACAAAACACTTTTGTTTTATTAATCACAAAGATTACATCAAGCCATATACCTATTTGTGATAGACTTTTCAATACAGAGTGTTTGTGTGTGTTCTCAATGTGTGAAACTATGTGTTCTTACTCTCTCTCAATCATCACCACGATTACACTTTCACTTTCACACACTTACTTAGAAAATAACACTATGACTTGCTTATATATAGGTCAACATGACCAAGCAAGGTCAAACCTTCTAAGCCCATTACAACACATACACAAACAACAAATACAATAAAGACCCTCATTTAATCTTGAATACAATTTCAGTATAACACAACTATCTACAAGGAACGAACTAAAAGATTGCATGATCAACGCATCCGAGAAAAGGTAATCACGCCCGATATGAATGTATTATTATTTAACTCACGATTGCGTCTATTTCCAGGGAAGTTGAAATCCAAGTGGTCAGGGACGTTCCGAGTTCAAGATGTTTCCCAGATGGCACAGTCGAGCTAAAAGGAAAAGATGGAACTACATTAAAGGTAAACGGACAACGAGTGAAACCGTATTTTGGGGTTGAACTGCTAGAAGCTTCTAGCATCTACCTTGATGAATCCCAAGGATGACGGAAAAAGGTCAAGCCACGACTATAACCAAGGCGCTTGGTAGGAGGCAACCCACCATAGGTAACATGTCAATAGGTATGATTTTATTTTCCGTAATATCTTTTGTTTTAAGGTACTCCTTGATGTGGAATTTCGAAGAGATGACGAAGCGGAAGACGAAAATTGGGAGACAAACAGTGGGCCGCTTACCCGTGCTTTGATCCGCACCAAGTGAAACATGCACAACAATCCAGTGGGCCGCACGGATCATTGCATGGGTCGAGCCGCGCCTCCAACCGCGCCGACTTCCTGATGAATGTAAAAGCACATTTCAGCCAAAAATTAGGTTTCCACAACCTATCTTCTCCCAAAATCGACTCCTCCTCCCCAAAAGTGCAAAATTCCAACCCTACAACTCATCTCAACATGGTTCTTCTCCCCAATATTTTAAATCTCCTTCCATCAATAATCAAGGTACGTAATTTGTACTCCTTTCTCTACTCCAAATTGCTTCTTGGGTATAATCCATGGTATTCTCTTTGTCCCTCATTTATTTTTGGGGAAAATGGGTGTGTTTTCAATTAGTTATTGTTTGAGGCTATCTTTCCTATTTAGAATGCAATAGTTATCTTCATGATGATTGGTGTGAGCAATTTTTGAAGTAGCTAAGGGTGAATATTTGTTAGAGACGGATTGACTATTTGATTCTTGGCTTTAGAAACATAAAACTCCCATTTCAATGTAGGTTCATTAGAGGCATAAATGAGTAAAGACTTATAGAAATCATTGAATTGCTGATAACTTTGATAATGGGTTGTGAATGTGTAAAAGTTCTAAGTATCTGTCGCACCGCTAAACCTTTGGTTTAGGGTAGGATGTTTTTAGTTATCACACAAAAGCCTTCTAAGAAGTTAGTTTGGGTTGTGTGTAGGATATTTTAAATCAGTGAAGTAACACTTGTCTTCTTGCAGGAACAATGGTCCTAACTAACCCCGACACCACTGGTAGATGGTTCCACTACAAATGAGAGAATCAATCTGTGACGTGCACGATTTGCAACATGGCCTGTTCACTTAAAGAGAGGAATTGACATCAATGGGATAACTAATCCTCGAGTGAGGGAGATAGCATAGGAAAGAAGATGGATGAACTATATAGCTGAACCCGATCCATATGACCCAACACTTGTACGGGAGTTCTATGTGGCCATGAGGCCACCGACCTTTAACGAGTTCTACTCAGTGATTGTTCAGGAGAAGGTAGTCCTAATAACAGTGGAAGATATATGTAATCATTATGGAGTTTCATGACCCAATAAACTTGGAATGACATGGGGAATATCACCAATTCCGAGTGTAGGAAGGAATGAACGATGCAGTGCAGTGTCGGCTTCATCATTGAGCAAAAAAGGTTGAAGCAGATGGGTTTCAAAGAGCTGCGAGATAAAAAAGAGTGAACTGTACCCATAAATTACTTACTGGATGAAATTTCTCAAATGTAATCTCGTGCCTTCAACTCATGAAACAATAATGGACCCGTTTGTCGCCAGGATACTATACTACATCCAATTCACCATTCCGTTGGATATTGGTCATATCATCTAGTTACAATTGATAAACGTAACTTCTGACTCCAACACCACCGACATACTCCCTTTCCCTTCTTTGATAACTAGGATGTGCAGGGATTCCAGATGCGATGTGGTACCCACTATGGCACCATGACCATTGTTCGATAAACATACCTATCATGCGTGCGGCCTAGCGACAAAGAGATTGTACAGGGTGGAGGCTATGAACAATGAAGACATGGATATACCGGAAGGAGTGGATGATATAGAAGTTGAGGAGGAGGAGGATGCAGATTACCAACCCAGGGCAGAGAATCATGAACACCAAGAAGAACTGTTGCCTACGGACATTCCAGGGCTTGCTAGCAACTTTGACAGCCAAATGGACCACAATTCTTTGTAGTTGTGACGGATGATCACCAGTGAAGCTGACCCAAATGAAGCAGGTCCTTCCAACCAACCACCTCCAAGGAGACAAAGGCACAATCCTTCAAGTAACATATCATCCTGTCGTCGCAACAGGAATGATTGAGGGGTTGGTTATTCGAATCTCCTTGACACTTCATTTCTCAAACTATGAATTCTTTAAAACTTAATTGGATGACTGTACTTAAATTCACATAACTGTTGGTTGTTTTTGAACTTATTTGCTACTATATTTAATCACATTGGGGACAATGTGAAGTTTTGGTTTGGGGTTGTGCGTCGGTGTTTAACATGCTTTTGGTTAGTGTCGTACTTTTGATTAGCCAAGTTTAACGTATTTGTTGAAAATTTTTTGTGCTTAAAAGTGCTAAATGGTAGTCATTGAGGTAAGAACTACTTAGGGGATAACATAGCAAAGAGGACAACTTAGGATCTACATGACTTAGAGACATTAGTGGAGACTAACCTGATAGGGAATTTTGAGCTAATGTGTACTTTCAATTGCGAGAGGATCAACATCTATTCTTTAAACACATATCTTTTATCTTTTTCGTAGTTATAGAGCGATCTCGCTATAACATTGCCTCGGCTAGAAAATAATCCAATAGGAAGAACTGGGTTCAAAATATGCTTTCGATCTCATGAGTTCCTAGTCTAATTACCTTCACAATGGACCTAATTCCTGTTGCCGCTAAGTCCACTCTTTATTCTCCAAAAGTCAAAGAACCCCGATATCAATAACAACTCGTTTGCCCAAACACAACGAGTATTTTATCGGTTAAAAAAACAAAAACAAAAAAAGTGGACAAAGCCTAAAAAGGGGCAATGGACTTAATTTGAACCAGGGAAGAATCAAAGATTGATTCTAAACCATAGCGGCCTATTTCAACAAGTAAAGGTATAAGACTTTTGGAAGGATTAGAGGAGAAAAGCAGAATACCTAGTGATACCTAGTCTTGGTGGCCGAGTTTTCTTCGAGATCACTTTGCTTACACTTGTGCGTCTTTCATGATATGTTCATGCATATTTCGGTTATTTCTTACATATAAACTTCTTTAGCATGAACAGTTTTGTGAAACCTAAGTTCTGGTGTGTTGAGAGTATCCAACAAGTTAGGGTCAAGGCGAAATCCTCTTTAATCATGTTCAACCTAAGACAAGATTCAAAGTGGTGTATTCTCAGATAGTCCAGTCCTCAATGAAAATTAGCATTTTAACACACAATTATATTTTCCTTATTTTGTTTGCCACCGGTTGATTGATATATGGTAACCACGCTGTTACCACTGATAGGTTTCGTTAAGTTATGCGAATCCTTTGTTCTTATCTGTGGTTTATCGCTATCTTGCTTGAGGACGAGCAACGCTCGGTTTGGGGTTGTTGATAACGTCATTTTTAGATGTTATTCATAATCGAAAATTGAGAAATTTTTGCCTAATACCAGGTAAAGTAGCAGTAAAACTAATTATTTTGAGAAGGAAAAGTACAGGAAGAGGAGTAAGGATCAGGACCGAGTTATTCCGAAAAAAATGGTGAAGGATGGTAGCAAGATTTGCTAAAACTGAAGAGAGCAAGAAATTGAGAAACAGTGCTCCATGCGGGTGGCGGCGTGGGACAAACCGCACGGGCACTAGCTCGGAGCTTAAAGCGGGCAGAGAAAAATAGTTCACCGCACGGGTCCAACCGCACGGTCGACTGCGCCGAGGCCTTGACTGCTACGTTTTGATTCCTATATCTAGGGGTTTGTGTGGAGGCTATGGCATCAGAGTTTTAACCTACGAAAATAGAGAGAAAAGAGGCATTTTTGGAGACGAGAAGGGAGATTGGAGAAAGAAGAGTAGGTATCGACGATAGACACGAAGGAATATACGTACAAAGGGTACGGAATGCTATCGACATACTCCTTCAGGGAGTTCTAATATTTCTATCTTTTGCTACAATGGTTTCATTTTCCCTATTTAGTTTTATGTTTGTGTTTGTTAAAAACCCCAACATGAGCTAATGTTCTCATGTTGGGGTTTGGATAAATATTTGATGATGTTCTTGTTAAGCTTTTGATTTGAGTTTGGGTTATGATGAATGATTTTTCAATGGATGTTTATGATAAGTTTTTATGGAATCCCCTTGGTCTGATCAACTATTTGTATATTTATTGATTATTTTGTATCTTCGTGAGAAGAACTTGATGATACGATGTGTTTATCATAAACCTATGGTGTGAATCGGATAGTGATATACCTATGCTATCATAGATGTTTTAATCCTGTTTATCATAAGTATTGTAACTCGATTTTGAGATCGAAAGATGAAAAGTCCTTGTTAGATGCTAATATCATTATAGCTGGAGAAAGTTCAATGGTATCCTTTGAGATTAAAATCATTGAACCACTTTTTAAAACCCAAATCCATTCATGGTTTGAAAGGGATTGAATTGAATATGACTTCAACCCCCAACATTTCTTATCAGCAGTTAACCAAACCGGTTTTCAGATCTAGCTTTCTGTCTTATTTTTCTTAAATCTTTGTCACTAAAACCAACAATTCAACTTTCTAATAGTCTAGCTAATAGTTAATATAGATTTGTGGTATTCAACACCAAATTCCTATGGTTCGATACACGTACTGCCATCGGGGTACCAATAGGAGTACAATTTTCCATTTTGAATTTTCTAAGAATATCGAAAATGTACTTCACTTGATTAATGAAAATCCCCGTAGAAAATTGTTTGACTTGTAATCCGAGTAAGAATTCATCTCTCCCATCATACTCATCTGAAATCTTGACACCATAACGTTAGAAAAATTCTTACCGTACTTAGCATTAGTTGAGCCAAATATGATATCATCCATATATATTTGAATTAAAATGATATCGACTTTCTCCTATTTAATGTAAAGAGTAGTATCGATTTTACCTTTTGAAAATCTCGACTTGACTAAGTTTTTTGATAAAGCTTCATACCAGGCGCGAGGGACTTTTTTCAGACCATAAAGAGCTTTGTCCATAATATAAACATGATTTGGTTTATCTAGATTGACAAAACCTTCAGGCTGAGAGACGTAGACTTCCTCCTTTAAGATGTCGTTTAGGAAGGCAGTCTTTACGTCCATTTGATATACGGTGAAGTTCTTGTGTGCGTCATATGCTAGAAACATTCAGATTGCTTCTATGCGCACAACTGGAGCATAAGTGTTGTCATAATCTATACCTTCCTCTTGCCTATATTCTTTAGCCACAAGTCTTGATTTATTCCTTATGACAATACCATCTTCATCTTTTTTTTCTTCTTGAAAACCCTTTTCGTGCCGATGATTGTCTTTCCTTTAGATTTTGGCATGAGTCTCCCGACCTTAAGCCCTTTGAATTGATTCAACTCTTCTTGCATCGCAGTCACCCAGTCTAAGTTAGCTAGAGCTTCAGATACTCGTCTAGGCTCTATCTTGGTCAGGAATGAATCATGCATGTAGTGGTTTACTGTAACAGACCTAGTTTGCACCAGTTTGGAAGGATCTCCAATGATTTGACGTATTGGGTGCTCTTTGGTCCACTTATGTTCATGAGGGAGTGGATTAGATGTAGATTGATCATGTTGTTCATCTAAAAATCCATTTGCATCTTCTCGTTCAGGTAGAGGTTCAGTTGACGTAGACGGTGCATAAGTTTCAGTTGGTTGGACACTGGATGTATGTTGAGTAGACGTTGTAGTACACCCAACTGATTGAGTTACTTCTGGCTATTCATTAGCATGTATATCTTCAACTGATGGAGTAGGCGTTTGAATTGGAACTTCTTGCTGAAACAGAAAATTTGATTCAGTTGATATATCTGAAGTGGTTGGATGATTATTCCTTGAATCGTCTGATCTGTCAACCACAACAGATTTAGTCACTCTAGTACCAAGAAATTCATCATAAAACAATTCAAATAGTAAATCAAAATCACATAGATGCGATGTAGATGACGACGCTTTATCAAATTTATTATCACTAATTACAAGTTCTGGACTGATCTGCCCAGAAGCTAGTACTCCGGTAAGAACGGGTTCTGAACTGTTTTGAATAGAAGCCAATTAGCAATGAAAATCACACTCAGAAATTCAAAGGATGAACATGTAGGCTCAATATGACTCTTTTCGGTAGTCTCCACTAATATCCCTAAACATACATTTCACTGGTCTTCCCTCAGTACTTACTCACTACCTCAAAATGCTCCACACAATGGTCGGGTTCAACTTTCCAATAGGTGGATTAAGTCATTTGTGTTACAAAAAAATTAAACTTGAAAAGCGTACACATGACAAGTAGAATGGAAAAAGTGATTGGTATGTGTGCCCGTTTGGAAAACCCAAAACCTTACCAATAAATTGTCCTCAATGTGATAGAAGTAAATGGAAATTAACAACTAATAAGTATCAACATCATGCAATTAATTACATTCATCCGAATATAAAGCATTTAACCAAAGTTCATGAAAATAAGACTACGTTGAATTTACCACCCCATGATCACGTGTGGCGTGATGAAGATGCACCACCAGTCTAACGCCCTCACATGAGCCAGCCTCCCCACTGAGATCCTAAAGATTCTGGTACGATCTGGTTCAGTCTCTCTTCGAAGCCATCCATCTTGGTGTTGAGTGCTTGGAATCCTTGGGTCATCTGAGTCATCATCCTCGTAGCCCAAGGTGGTGTGTCTCCACTGTGCTCCTCTGTAGATGTCAGGGGCGCGTCTGGATTGAAATCAGGGTCCCTGGACTCTCCCTCAAAAAGCTCACCTTTTGCTGGCAGCTGCTGCATTCCATGTTTCCTGCGCCACTCATTATCCTCATCATGTCGTTTCTTGTCTAACTCTTCGGCTGCACGGATTTGAATACAGTAATGTTTCAATGCAAAATCCGCCTTAGGTGATTGAATTCCAACCACATCCACGCTCGCCTCCTTGCAGAAATGTGTGATCAAATAGGGGAATGGAAGAATCCCATCAAGGGTAATACCGGCATCCAAAAGCTCCATACAAATAATATGTCCAATATCCATGAGAATATTTTGTTGGAGAGAAAAAAGAACCTGTGCAACATGGGGATCTGCAGTGGTGTTATGTGAATACGACTTTAGACTAATCTTGATGAATAACATTAGAAATGCCAAGTCTGGGTGCATATCACTTTTCGGTATATCATTAGTGGTCCTATCCGATCTGTGTTCCCCATTCCGCCTCAAGGAGTCGGCTATAAGAGGGATCAGCTGTGTGTGGAAAGCATCATGTGCAGTTATGCCATACGTCATACCTAACTCTGGTTATCGAGGAACTCGGTGATATGCGCAGATATCATCCAGGGAGATGCGCACCTATTTCCCCTGAAGTATCACCGTGTAACGCTCGTGATATACTGCGGGAATCATATTCGTAAAAAATTCCTGAACGATCTCCTCGTTGTACTTGGGAGGTGTTCGGATGAAGTGAGTCCACTGCTGCTGCCCAATAATGGTAGCCACTCTAGATCCGGCGGGAATCCCCGCCAGCTTGATTCCTCTCTCGGCGAATGATGGACACCTTTTCGTGCCATTCGTGCTTGCCTGTCTTGTGCTTTCACATTTACTTCAGTGGCTAGTCTATCCCTCTGAGAGACGGTGAGATATTTGTACCCCAGGAAGTGAAAGCGGTTACTTGGGTGACTCCTCATGTTTTCTGCAAAAATAGAACACAATATAGATTAACTTCCGAAACGGTGCACCCCAAACCTAGGTTGAAACCAGTATGACACAATTGGGTCGAAAATGTGGTCACCTCAAACCTAGATTCAATCCAAAGTTGAGGATACCTCCCATAGCAAAACACACCCACAATTATTCCATTTGGCTCAACAAAATATGCATGCACGATTAACCTCAATCTACAAAATTTCAAATGAAAACATGCAATCTTGAGTAAACACCCTGTTATACTAAATCCACAATCCTAGACTCATATCATCATCCCACGCAATCAATTTCAACCCAAGAACATAAAATCCCCAAATTACATCAAGAATGGTGGTAGTAATTCCACAAATCCCTAATGAAAATGGCTTGCAAATCCAACATCAACTAGGAAGACACACACATCAAATATCATACAAAAAGACTCACAAACTCATTCCAACAATTTCTATCGCAACTTAACACATATCATAAGATTGAGTAACATGGGGAACAACATACCTTACACAGTTGAAGAAACAATCAAATAGGACGAAGAGATGCTTACCCGGGAGTAAAGAACCATCAAAAACTTTAAGGGACAATAATGGGAGGAGAAGGAATCGAGTACTAGAGAGAGTGGTGTGAAAAATTGTGAAGAATAATGGCAGAATTTCGATCTGCGGCTAGGGTTACTGTCGTGGGCTTCCCGCGACTTATAACGCGACTTGGAGGCCGCGAGGTTTACCGCGCGTGTCTATACACAGTTGAAAACAACATCTTACACAACTTAGTATGTGTGTATTAGGCAGAGGCATGTTCCACGGGACTTATCTGAGTCTTGAAATACAACGACTTCCGCGACATTAACCGCGGAATAGAGCCTGCGTGATTTCCCGCGGGAATTCCCTGCCAAGAAAATTCCAGCGACTTATGCGGCTTCACCTACGGTTCGTAGGCCGCGGGTTAGCCCGCGTAACTCACTGTTTCTTACACCCCTTCTCATCAAATGAATTCTCCATACCCAAAAGGTTCCTAAAGAACAAGAAGCAAAATAACTCAACAATAAAAAAAAATAAAGACACAAAAAGAAAAAGAAAAAGAATCAAACCTCGGTGGCTTGCCACCCACCCAGCGTCGTATTTAGTGTCGTGGCATGACCTTTCTTCACATTCACTCCTTCGAAATGTCAAGATAGAATTTGTGTGTGTCCCTTATTCAAGTTTCTAACTACAATTAATCAGACGAAACAAGATGATTAACTACCTGATTCAATTCAATTCACAATTCAAATTATTACAATCTCAGTTTACAACTTTCTCTCTCTAAATGCCTCTTTCTCTCTCTACAATCTCTCTCTGACAAATTGCGTACAATACTAATCCAACTAGTCATCTATCTATTTACCCAAAACAAAACTTATTTATACCAAGCTATAAAAACAAAGGAGCAAAACAACAATACAAAACACTTTGACTTTATTAACAAAGACTTTGACTTTCACTAAGAGTTGACTTTCCAGCTTTTACCTTTCTTTTGAACTTTGACCTTCTGTCTTCTTATGATCTTGTATCCAACATATTTATGCTCTAACAATCTCCTCCTTTGGATTCAATATCATCTTTCGAAAGATTTTTCAATTCAGTCTTCTCTTTAGTCTTCATGTTATACAATCTCTCCCTTTGATGATTTCTTGTCAATTCAAATCATCTTCAGAAATACTTATAATCAATGAGAAACAATCTCCCCTTTTCTGCTAAAAACATTATCCCCTTTCTTTGACTGTACTCTTCTCAAGTCCGTCTTCAAACAAATAACAATCTCCCCAAATATGATAGAAACAATCTTCAATAATCTATTCAAAGTTATAAGAAACCTCTTTCGGACTTCAGAAAGAAATTATCTCCATTTTCAGCTCTGATTGCTTTAGCAACTAACCATCAAAGAAAATTTCTGTAAAATCTCAGCACAGCTTCAGAAATCTTCAACTTTGCATCCTTCTTTCACAAATAATCTTTGATCTCAAACAATTCTTTAACTTTGAAATTTCTGACTCAGACATTTCTTTAATTCATCTCCCCTTTTTTGATGAATAGAGCATCTATAGCATCAAAACCTTTACAAGAAATGTATTAATATGTACTGACCACTGATCTTACAAATGGAGCCTCTAATTCGTTGTCAATTCGAACAAAGTATTCATCTAGATCTTTTCAAATCTAGACAAAGTAGAAATGTAACATCTGAATCAACAAATGAATCAGTTAAAATGCCTGTCAGTAACACGAAGTCACTGTGTGTAACAAATACACATAGTAAAGGAGCTTTTGTTATGTTCACTCCCCCATGGCTTCCATCCAATCATCGAAACACCACAAAGGCAATTTCTATGAACGTTATGACAAGAAAACAAATTCCTTGTGTGTCTGTGCAAGTGTAGAAAGAATTAATCACTTGATGATTACTTTGATAAAAGGCTCAACATTGTGTAAACCACTGAGACAATAGTAGTATAATACAGACTCAATGTGCATGATTAAAGTGCTAAGGTGGGGAAGACTTCCTTCTTTTTCAATACCCAGATTTTCCAAATGAAATCAGATAGCATATGTGCTGCATCCCCTATAAAGATGAAACATTTTCTTTTTAAGAAGAAAATGAGTGGTTGGTGGGGTTATAATCAAGAGTTTTCATGGGCTAGTTGTCTGTTTCAATAATGTTCACGAAGAATTGTGAAACACTAGTAATGTGACTGCCCGGCGCAGAAAGTAGTTGGTGCACAGTTTGATATTATTTTACTCCGTTGTCTCACCCTCCTTCTTTTTAATCATTTAAGCTCACATCTAACCAAACTCTCTTTTCCATTTTACCTCAACGCACAACCCACACGCATTTCTTTTCGACTCCTCATACTCAATCACTATGGATTAACTTCTTGGGTAGGAAACACTTGTTAACGTGAATCCATAGAAGTTTTCAATTAAGTCCTAGCACAAAGAGCCCATATTTTCCTATAAAAGCATAATGTTGCTCAATATGGTTTAACTTTAACAGTTAAATCACAAATACAAGTCAGATGGTAGTATGCTACAAATATAATCATGAACATATGATCATTTTAAACATTGAAGATATTTCAAACAAGTAAATTGAATGAATAAACATGAATGCAAGAGACTTGTTTGAAAATCTGACATTGTATGAAAATGATCAGAATCAAATGATATAACAGTTAAGGCTTATGGTGAAAAATAATGGATAGTGTCTATATGAAACAAAATATAGACATTCTTGAAAGAACGTTTAGAAATGAATTAACGCTCAATATATTCATTAAAGTGCAAGCGGAGTGTCTTACCATCGAAAAATATGTTTCAAATTTGAGACATGGTAAGAACATTTTGAACAAAAACAAAATCAAACCGGTGTGTGTGAATACTTGAAAGTATATAGAAAAAACAATACACAAGTATTTATCTTTGGAAACACACGGTTTATAAACATTTTAGCACAAATAAAATGAAAACATTTTAAAAAAATCACACTTCCAAATTATGAAAACTGTTTAAGAATCAGAAAGTGGTTTGAACGTTTAAGAACATGATTTCTATGATTGAAAGTTGTCCATCTTTCAACCATATATGAGATTAAGATAAGAAATTTAACCTTTCCGTTCAGTCTAAAATCTCATGAAGTCAAGCTTAAAATTACAAAAGATATGATCTTGTAAGCATTCTCTCAATATGCAAAAGTCTCAAAAGTCATGTCAAAGCATCTTTATTCACAAAATTATTGAAAAGTAAACAACATAAAACAAGAAAATATTGAGTGAACGAGTTCTGATCTGAAGTAATCAGAACTCATTTACTCCCCTGAAACTATGCATCAAGAAATTTATCATTGAAAATCACACGATAGAGATCTACAACTCCCCCTGGAATGTAGTTCATCATATCTTTATAATGCATATTTCTAGAAAAATACGTACTCCCCCTTAAAGGTTGATCTTCACGTTTACGTATCGGAGTACAATCCTCATATCAGCACGGGAGTATCTTTTCTTTTTCATCGCTGAAGTACAAGTCCTAAACTGTTGCGTTTAGAAGTTAAACTCCGTTGAAACACGGGTCCTGAACTGATTTATTCAAAAGCCTTGGTTCTCTTACTCCCCCTTGACAATAGGTGCCTGCAACACAGAATCAGTATTTGGCTTTGGTACCCACTGGTATTTGGGTCCATGTTTGTTAGTTGCAGTTCTATTAGGAGTAACAGAATAAGAACCATACCAGTATTGATCACTAGCTTTATGAACATAATACCTTTTCCTTGTAGACAACCTGATTAATTGATTTCTCGAATAAGAAAAATCAGGTTTACCTTTTAGCACTTTGTTCTTCTTGGATGTTGATGCATGTATAAATGATTTGTTTTCTATCTTCTTTTCTTTATTTTCTTCCTTCTTCTCATCATTCTTCTCATCCTTCTTTTCCTCATCAGCTGGTTTCACATTCCATACCAGTTCTTATTCATTATATCTCCTTCTTCTCCTTCTCTGTGTGCCTGAACTATCTATTTTCCAATCATAGAAAATGTTAGTTGTACGAATCTGATCAAATGAATTGACTAACATTTTTGTAGAAACAGGTTTCTTATGTGAGCTTGCAGCTGTCTTGAATGAACATTCAGAATCAGCTGAATCATCTCGAGGTGTGTGGATTTGTGACACTGAAGTCGTTTCCTCAGTCACCACCATCTTTGAAACAATATCTTCAAGATCTTTAATCATTGAAGAGTAACAGTCTCTTTCTTTGACAAGAAGGTCAATCTCTTTCTTGAATTCAAACTTTGCTTTCTGCTCTTTCAGTGCATTTTCTGATAGTTCAGATAACTTCTCTGTAATCTTCTTGATCTCTATCTCAAAGATATTTCTTTCTTCTTCAAAATCCTTCTCAGCATTCTTTCTTTGACCATATATATCTTTGAAGATTCCAACATTCTTTTATTCTAAGTCCTTTCTTTCCTTTGCAAACTTTTCCCTTTCTAGTATGATTACTTTCTCAAAATCTGAAATCTGTTGAGAAAGTTTTATACATTTCTGCTCAACTGTCTTCTTCTCTTCACAACTCTTTCTTGAAAAATCTGAGAACTTCTTAGCAAATTCTTTCTTTTCAATCTCAAAATGATCTTTGTCTTTGATCATCTGTTGTTCCAACTAAGATATTTTCTTTTGAAGCTCAGCATTAGCATCTTCCAGACTCTTAATCTTCTTCTCATAACTATCAATAGATGCTTGCTGGATTTGATTAAGTTGATCTTCCAAGTCTGAGATCTTTCTTTTCAGCTCAGAGTTTTCAGCTTCCAAACTCAGTAACTTTTCTTCATTCAGCACAGAAGTCTGTTTCAGAAGATCCTCATTAATAGTCTTTAATGCACTGACTTCTACTCTCAGTATCTTCCTTTCATCATTATATCGTTTTGATCTCTTATAATAAAAGTCAACTGAAGAAGCAAGATTTTTGTTCTCTAATTCGAGCTTGGTAATCTTTTGCTCATCATCATCAGAAAAATATTCCATCTTGAATTATCTGATTACAAAATAAACTTGAATTTGATCGTTAGTTCAATAGAAATCACAAGAAAAATGAAAAACACTGAAATGAACTAGACAAAGAAATTTCTGAAAAATACAGTCTAGAATTCGTAGACTACACTAGAAGAAACACAGAATTCGCAAGATATACTTGAAACACAAAAAATTCGTAAGATTAGACTTAGAATTCGCAAGCTTAACAATTCAAACAGAATTCGCAAGCAAGAAAAATGATAGAATTCGTAAGATAGAATAATGTGAATTCTATACTTATAAAATTTCTACACCTACGAATTCTTAACAATTCGCAAGATAGAATAATGCGAATTCTAGGAATTCTCAATACAATGATCTGCGAATTCTAAGCAATTCGCAATAGAGACAATTACGAATTCTGTCCTTAGACTTTTCAGACAAATCCCTTTGCGAATTCTATAATTTTCGTAATATACAGATCTGCTAATTCTATCCTTAAGAAATTTCAGAAATGAAACTATGCGAATTCTGATGATCTCAACGAATTCTGAGGCTTTCTACGAATTCTTGAACAAATCTGCGAATCCTTGATATTCTGCGAGTTCTTGAGATGTATCTTGCGAGTTCTTGAGAATATTTGTGAGTTCTTCAATTTCCTTTGAAAAACGTCTCTGAATCGATCAAAAACTCACCTAGATCTCAAATTTTAATTTGAGACTTCGACAACTAGACCACTAACACACCAAGAACCAAAATCTAGCAATGAATTTCAATCTAATTAACAAACTAATACAATTTGATTTAATACAGTACTCGTGAACTCGTGAACTTCCAACTTTGACAAAATCAACAAATCAAGATCGATTACAGTGCAATTGGTGAGCCAAACTATACAAACTCTTTCTATTACTCTAATCGATCACTAATCAATCAATTCCCACTCGAAAAACACACAAGCACTCAAAATTGGATTCAAGACTCAATGTAAAAGTGTTGTTTTTCATTTCTTGATTTGTTTTCAATTGAATCTGCTCTGATACCAATTGTGTGTCCCTGATTCAAGTTTCTAACTACAATTAATCAAACGAAACAAGATGATTAACTACCTGATTCAATTCAATTCACAATTCAAATGATTACAATCTCAGTTTACAACTTTCTCTCTCTAAACGCCTCTTTCTCTCTCTACATTCTCTCTCTAACAAATTGCGTACAATACTAATCCAACTTGTCATCTATCTATTAACCCAAAACAAAACCTATTTATACCAAGCTATAAAAGCAAAGGAACAAAACAACAATACAAAACACTTTGACTTTATTAACAAAGACTTTGACTTTCACTAAGAGTTGACTTTCCATCTTTTACCTTTCTTTTGAACTTTGACCTTCTGTCTTCTTATGATCTTGTATCCAACATATTTATGCTCAAACAATCCAGATGCTTCTAGTGGCTCACCTCTTATGTATAGCTTCACCCATTGTCCATTCAATTTGAATGTAGTTTCGTCTTTCCCTTGTAACTCGACGGTACCATATGGTGTGACCTCCTTTACGGTGAACGTACCCGAGCACTTGGACTTCAGTTTTTCTGGAAAAAGACGCAAATGTGAGTTAAACAGCAAACCATTAATACCAAGAGTAATGATCTTTTCCCGAAGCCTTTGGTCATGTAATTTCTTTGTTCTCTACTTGTAGATGGATGCATTCTCATACACATCTTGCCTGAGTTCCTCCGACTCATTCAATTGGAGTAGTCGATGCTTCCCTGCTTTGCCAATCTCCATGTTCAGTTTCCTTATCGTCCAATAAGCTCGATTTTCGAGTTCGACCAGTAAATGAAATGATTTCCCAAACACCAATCAATATGGAGTGGTCCCAATGGGCGTCCTGAATGCTTTTATGTATGCCCACAGGGCTTCATCAAGCTTCAATGACCAATCTTTTTTTGAAGTACTAATATCTTCTCCAAGATTTGTTTTAACTCATGGTTTGATACTTCCACTAACCCATTTGCTTGCGGATGGTATGGTATTGTCACTAGATGTTTCACCGAGTATTTCTTGAGTACCGTCTCTAAGTATTTATTATAGAAATGGGTTCCTCCGTCACTGATTAAAGCTCTACTCTAAATCTTGTGAAAATGTTTTTCTTGAGAAACTTGATAACCACTCTTAAGTCATTCTTTGGTGTAGCAATAGCTTCTACCCACTTGGATATGTAGTCGACGACGACTAGGATGTATTTATTCCTGAAAGATGGTGGAAATGTCCCCATGAAGTTGATGCCCCACACATCAAATAATTTAACTTCTAAGAATATTTGCATTGGCATCCCATCCTTCTTTGTGACGTTCCCCATTCTTTGAAACTTATCACAACTGGCAATGAATTTCCGATAATCCTTAAACATTGTAGGCCAAAAGAATCCGGATTGGAGTATCTTCACAACTGTGCGGTCAGTACTGAAATGTCCTCTGCATTCTAGAGTGTGACAATGAGTCATGATTCCCTATTTCTCCTCGTCTGGAACACATCTTCTAATCATTCCATCCCTACACCGTTTGTACAGGTATGGCTCGTCTCAGAAATACAACTTGATATCAGCAAAGAACTTTCTACGTTGATGGGAGTTGAGTCCATGTGGAGTGATGTTACTTGCCAAGAAACTTACAAATTTAGCGAACCATGGGTCAGAAGAGCTTACAGAAAAAATTTGCTCATCAGGGAAAATTTCATTGATTGGCAAATCATTATTTTTCTTCGCTCCGTCGTCCTCAAGTTTTGATAGATGATCTGCAACCATGTTCTCTGAACCCTTCTTATTCTGGATCTCTATGTCAAACTCTTGCAGTTGTAATATCCATCAGATTAATCGTGATTTGGCGTCTTTCTTCATCATCAAGTACTTTAATTCCGAGTGGTCGGTATAGATGATAGTTTTCGACCCCACTAAATAATGTCAAAATTCTCGCATGCATAAACCACGACTAAGAGCCCCTTTTCAGGTGTTGTATAATACACTTGGGCGTCATCCAAAGTCTTGCTCGTATAGTAAATCACGTGCAACCTCTTTTCCTTCTGCTGCCCCAAAACTGTTCCAATTGCTAAGTCTTTAGCATCGTACATCAACTCGAATGGTAAACTCCAATATGGTGAAGTTAAGATAGATGCAGATACAAGCTCATTTTTCAACCTGTCAGAAGCCATAATGCATTCATCAGTAAATCGGAATCATCTTTCAGAAGTAAAAGACAAAAGGGTTTATTGATTTTTGAAAAATTCTTAAAAATCGACAATAAAACCCTTCATGGCCTAAGAAGCTTCGAAAGTTTAACTGAAGTCGGTTATAGGAGATATTCAATGACCGCCACTTTTGCTTTATCCACCTCTATTCCGTTCCTGGATATTTTATGAGTGAAAATAATTCCTTCAGTCACCATGAAGTGACACTTTTCCCAATTAAGTACAAGGCTCGTTTCTTAGCATCTTCAAAGAACAAATTCCAAGTGGTTGAGGCATGAGTCAAAGGAGTCTCCAAAGACGGAAAAATCATCCATGAAAATCCCTATCGTTCGTTCAACCATGTCCGAGAATATATCCATCATACATCTTTGAAATGTTGTTTGGCATTACATAACCCGAATGGCATTCTTCTACAAGCAAATGTCCCATATAGACAGGTGAATGTCATCTTACTCTGATCTTCGAGTGCTATAGGGATTTGATTATATCCCGAATAGCCATCAAGGAAACAATAGTAAGCATGAAAGGATAATCGCTCAAGCATCAGGTCGATGAACGGTAGGGGAAAGTGATCCTTGCGAGTGGCATCATTGAGTTTTCTGTAATCTATGCACATTCTCCATCCGGTGACCGTATGGGAAAGTATTAACTCAGTGTTATTGTTTTTCACAACTGTTATACACCTTTTTTGGGTACTACTTGCACGAGACTCACCCAAGGACTGTCGTCCACCGCATAAATCACTCCAGCATCAAGAATTTTCAGTACTTCTTTTCAAACTACCTCCTTCATATTTGAATTCAACTGGCATTTATGTTGAACTACCGGTTGATGCCATTTCTCTAAGTTGATGTGGTGCATGTACAAAGTTGGACTCAGCCCTTTCAGAGATGCAATAGTCCACCCGATTGATGTGTCTGTAATACCCTCAATAACTTTTCTTTTTCCAGATTAGTGAGATTTGATACAATAATTACCGGTAGCATAGAGTTTATCTCCCAAATAAGCATACTATAGATGGTTCGACAACTGTTTGAGCTCTAGTTGAGGTAGCACTTCCGATGACGGTTGTGACTTGGCGATCGGCTCACCCAAATCATCTTTTATTGGCCTTCGCTATCCTCTATACGTCGGTAATTCATTCAGTTGCATCACACACTCTCTTGATCGGTAGTGATTCCAGTCAAAATGTCCCCCAACTGGTTGTCTGTGCTTTGATGCATGGGTGTTTCGCGCATTAAGACTTCCATCACATCAATTCGGGAATACTCATCATTTCCCATTCTGTCTTTTTCTACTCAAAATACATTGAAGACTACTCTTTCTCCCCTGACTCGTAATGTAAGATTTCCCCCTTGTACATCAATGAGGGCCCCTTCGGTAGCTAGAAATGGACTTCCAAGAATCAACGGTACTTCTTTATCTTCGTCAATGTCTAAAATGACAAAATATACCGGAAAGTAGAATTTGTCCACCTTTACCAATACATCTTCGATTATACCATACGAAAATTTGATGGATCTATTCGCAAGTTGCAATGTGACATTTGTCGCTTGAACTACTCCCAAACCGAGTTTCCTGAAAATAGATAGTGACATCAACTTAATACTTGCACCAAATCACATAATGGCTTACTAAATTCAGAAGCTCCCATTTGAATAGGGATAGTGAAACTCCCTGGATCCTTAAGCTTTTGAGGAAGCTTGTTTTGGATAATAGCACTGCACTCTTCAGTAAGTGTAACCGTGGTGTGCTCCTTGATTTTCCTCTCATTTGATTGAATATCCTTCAGAAACTTCACATACGAAGGCATTTGAGCTAAAGCATCTGCAAAAGGAATATTAATGTACAGTTTTTTAAAAACTTCTAAAAAATTATGAAACTGAACCTCATCCTTATACGATTTAAGACGGTTAGGATACGGAATTCTCTGTGCTTTCGGCCTTAGTATTGCTTTTGGAATATCTTCCAAATGTTTTCCTTTGCATTCTCTCTTACATCCATCTCTATTTCTTATCAATTTTCTCGTCTTCCTCCTCTTCCAGTCTCACTTTGGGCTCCTTTCGTTCATTTACCACCGGCACTCTACTAGGATCTTTTAGAAGCTCTTTTCCACTTCGTAACTGAATGGCATTACAATCTTCCCTTGGCTTCTGTGAGTCCGTGATCGTTACCAGATAAATCAAAACAACAAACAATATACGATTACCAACCTGTTTAGATTATAAACGCGGATTACAAAGGGTTGATGTTCTTGATCGGTTTAAGTTCTCTGTTTGTTTTTCTCTCTGTTTACACTTTCTCAGTGTGTGTTTTGTGTCTGTGTTCTGATCGATGTTGAGAGCTTAGCATATATCATAATATCTAGATATATAATATCTAGATATATAATATCTAGATATTATATAAACTAATAATAACTAAACTTAATATCTAAAACTATAATATCTAGATATTAAAACAACTTTGACTTTATTACAGAATAGACCTTAGACTTTGGTTGAGAGTAACTTTCATCTTTAACTTCAGATTACGATCTTCGTATTGGATGATCTTGAATCCAATGAGACTGTGTCCTAACAATCTCCCCCTTTGGATCAAGATCATTACGAAAATGATTTAGCAATACGATCTTCTCTTTCAGCACAGAAGATGCAATCTCTCTCTTAGTCTTCAAGATATAGTAAACTCCCCAAAAGATGTAGTTTTTCTCTTTCAGTTCATGGGAAGAAATTATCTCTAGATTCAGCTCAAAATTCTTCAGCATATCTTCAGAATACTTGCTCTTTGAATAATTCAATCTTGGACGTGATTCTTGAAACATGTGATTTCTTGGTTAGCTCTTCTCCATTTATTGGGTAGATCTTCTCCCCTTTTTTGATGAGAAGTGTAACGATTTCATCAAAACTTGATGACAAGAAATTTTGTTCATAAGGAGCTGCTGATTCGTCAATGCAATAGATATTTATCCAGATCTTTGCAAATCTAGACAAAATAGTCATGTAACACCTGTAGCAATAAACAAATCAATGAGAAACGCCTGTCAGTAACACTAAGTCACTGTGTGTAACGAATACACAATGGAAAGGAGTTGTTTGATGTTGACTCCCCCAGGGCTTCCATTTAATCATCGAAACACCACAAAGGTTATTTCTATAAACGTTATGACAAAGAAACAAATTACTTGTGTGTTTGTGCTTGTGATAGAAAGAATTAAGCACTTGATGATCGCTTATAGGCTCGAAATTGTGTAAACCACTGAGACAACAGTAAGTTAAACACAGACTCAATGTGCATGAGTGAAGTGCGAAGGTGGGGCAGACTTCCTTCTTTTCAATATCCAGATTTTCCAAATGAAAATCAGATAGCATATGTGTTGCTTCCCCTTTAAAAATGAAACATTTTCCTGTTAAGAAGTAAATGAGTAGCTGGTGGGGTAATTTCAAGAGTTGGCATGGGCTAGTTGCCTATTTCAATAATGATCACCAATGAATTGTGAAACACTAGAAATGTGGTTGTCCGACTCAGAAAAAGTTGGTGCAGGGTTGTGATATTCTTTTAACTCTGTTCTCACACCCTCTTTCTTTTAAACATTTAGCTCACTGCTAACCGAACTCTCTTTTTCATGATAGCTCATTATCCAATCCACACTCATTTCTTTTGATTTCTCACACTCAATCACTACGGATTAACTTCATGGGTAGAAATCACTGGTTAACGTGATTCCATAGAAGTTGTGTTAAGTCCTAGCACAATGATTCCGTATATCCTATAAAGAATTTGTTGCTCAAACTGGTTTATCTTAGCATGTAAGCTTATGTAAAACATTTAAAGTACATTCCCGAAATATAAAATCTTATGAAAAATCAGGAAGTGGTTTGAACGTTTAAGAATATTTTTTCAATGATTGAAAGTTGTCCTTCTTTCAATCACATATGAGATTAAGATAAAGGAATATACCGTTAAGTGTGATCTTACATCTCATGAAGCTTAGCTTAAAGTCATAAACATATGATCGTGTAAGCTCTTCTAAAAAATTCTGCAAAAGTCTTAAGTCAAGTCAAAGAAACTTTATTCACTAATATTGAAAAGACAAAAAGCATTAAAACAAAGACCTTCTCTTACTCCCCCTACTCCCCCTGAAATTATGTATTTGAAAAAAATATCATTGAAAAAATATGCATTTAAAATTTCAGAAATAAATATGTACTCCCCCTTGAAGGTTGATTTTCTCGTTGGAATATCGGAGTACAATCTCTCATATCAGCACTGGAGTAATGTCTTTTGATCTTTGAAGAACGAGTCATGATCTGTACATAATCAGAAGTCGTTGTTGACATTGATGTCCGGGTCTTGAGTTGATTTACTCAAGAACCATTGTTCTTTGAAGTGCGGGTCTTGAACTGTGTTATTCAAGAACCTTTGTTCTGACATTGAAGTCCGGGTTCTGAACTGAAGTATTCAGAAGCCTTTCTTCTCCTACTCCCCCTTGACAGTAGGTGCCTGCAACACAGAATTAGTTTTCTTTTGTACCCACTGGTATTTGGGTCCATATGTGTTAGTTGCAGTTCGTATGGGGGTTATGGAATAACAACCATACCAGTAATGATCACTCGTCTTGTGAACAGGATCATGTGTACGACAATAAGAACAATAGAATTTCTTACCTGACAACATGATTAATTGATCTCTCGTGTAGACGAAATCAGGTTTACCTTTAGGCGGATTGTTATTCTTGGCATTAGGCGTATGTACACATGACTTTTTACTTTTAAGCTCATCTTTTTTCTTTTCTTCAACTGGTTTCCTGTTCCAGACCAGTTCAGCTTCTTCGTAGTTGTTCCTCCTTTTCCTTTGATGTGTACCTGAACAATCTATGTTTCTATCAAAGAAAAGGTTAGAATTACGAATTTGATCAGAAGATTTAACTGACCTCTTTGAAGAAACATGTCTGAATGTTGAACTTGCAGCTGACTTGAATGAGCATTCTGAATCAGTTGAATCATATCTAGGTGAGTGGACAATCGACTCTGGAGACTTGCGCTCAGTCACCACCACCGTTGAAATAATCTTTTCAAGCTCGTTGACCTTTGAAGAATAACCGTTTCTTTCTTTGACGAGAAGGTCAATCTTCTTTTCAAGCTCGTGCTTCTTCTTCTTCTTTTTCTGTGCATTTTTAGAAAGTTCAGATAACTTAGCATTAAGCTTCCTAATTGCAGCTTCAAGGATGCTTCTCTCTTCTCCAAATCCCTTCTGAGCACCCTTCTGATCATTTGTCTTCCTCTCCTTGGCAAACTGATCTCTTTCCAAAATTATTACTTTCTCAAATTTACTAACTTGTTGAGAAAGTTTTAGACATTTAAGCTCGAGAGTCTTCTTCTCTTCACCACTTTTCTTGGAAATTACTGAGAACTTCAGTGCAAACTTTGAACTTTCCTATTCAAACTCAGATTTGTCCTTGACAAACTCTGAAAGTTTCTGTTGAAGATTAGTGTTTGCACTCTCCAAGCTCATGAACTTCTCCCCGTTCATCTCTACATACTCTTGCTTCTGTAATTGAGCTTCTAATTCAAAAAAAATTCTGTTAAGTTCAAAGTTCTCAGCTTCCAAAAACTTAACCTTATCTTCACAAAGCCCAGAACTCTGTTTCAGAAGTTCTTCATTCACTTCCTTTAATGTTCTTACTTCTTCTTTCAGAACCTTTCTTTCATCACGATATTTAGATAATTTCTTTGAACGTTTAATATGATGTTCCGCTGATGAAGTAAGTTTTTCAAGATCCAATTTAAGCGCTTTAATCTTTTCCTCATCATCAGAAAAATCCATCTTGAATAATCTGATTTGATCCTTTATTAAAACTAATTCTGGTTTGCGTTTTAAGTGGGTCGCGCAAATGGAGCTTTGCGTATCACTTGGGTGGCGCAAAGTGCTACTTGACCGGTAAGTTGTAGAAAATGATGCCCGACCGGTAAAATTTTCCTTCGACCCGTAAGATGTAAAAATAGTTGGACCGGTATGTGGAAATTTTTTGTCTAAGACCGGTATTTGATGGTGCAAGACCGGTATGTGGAAAATTTTTGTCTAAGACCGGTATTTGATGGTTCTTTGCTACGTATCAAACAACAAACAACAAACAAAAATGATAGGCGTGCATGGAATGGAGTTGTGCAAGGACACGTGGAACTTTTCTTTAAAATTTGATGGTGGACACGTGAAAGCTTTTCTTTAAAATATGATGGTGGACACGTGAAAGCTTGAAAAAGTGGACCGATATTAAAAGGATTGAGAGTGTAGGATTGAGAGTCGAATTAATTCCAATTAATTGCCACGTATCAAAGATGATGTGAAGCTATTCCAATTAATTGCCACTATTCCAATTAATTGCCACGTTTTACAACCTCTTCATTAGGTGTTTTCTGATAACATGTGAGATGATGTGAGAGTAGTGGACACGTGAGGATTCTTTGCATGTGAAAATGTGAGAGGACCGATATAGTGAGAGTGGACCGGTATAATGTTTAAAAATTAGATGGACCGGTATTTACTTTTCTCGACCGATATTAGGAGTTGTTTGACCGATATGTATTAAGACCGATACTTGTAGTAAGACCGATATTTAGATGACCAATATTATAAGGACCGATAATATGTAATTGACCGGGACTTAGTATTTGACCGTTAGATTTTGACCGGTAAATCCTTCTTCTTCGATAAAAACGGCCTGTAAATCTCAAATCGACCTATTTAGAAATCGATTTACCACACCAAAATTTTACAATATGATCTCCTTATCAATTAGAACAACATACAACCATTTGATTTCGAAAACAACCACAAAATGAAAATTTGGATTATAGCACAGTGATCTTTAAGAAATGAAGAACACAGAGTCTAAAAATTTGATTTTGATCTTGTAGAGGCTCTGATACCAATTGTGAGTCCGTGATCGTTACCAGATAAATCAAAACAACAAACAATATACGATTACCAACCTGTTTAGATTATAAACGCGGATTACAAAGGGTTGATGTTCTTGATTGGTTTATGTTCTCTGTTTGTTTTTCTCTCTGTTTACACTTTCTCAGTCTGTGTTCTGTGTCTGTGTTCTGATCGATGTTGAGAGCTTAGCATATATCATAATATCTAGATATATAATATCTAGATATTATATAAACTAATAATAACTAAACTTAATATCTAAAACTATAATATCTAGATATTAAAACAACTTTGACTTTATTACAGAATAGACCCTAGACTTTGGTTGAGAGTAACTTTCAGCTTTAACTTTAGATTGCGATCTTCATATTGGATGATCTTGAATCCAATGAGACTGTGTCCTAACAGCTTCCTCTCTGTTTGACTGGGAAATTGGCCTTGGATTCGGGATTGTAATGCTTGGATTCGGGATTGGAATGCTTCCACTATCTGCCCCACTTGTCGATCTAGAATTTGAATGGATGCGGTGTTTTGATCAGTTGTCGCCTTCACCGTACTCACCGTGTTAGTTAAGGTGCTCACAGAAGATGTGATTCCCTCCATGGTTGTATCCATCTTTGAGACAAACTTCATCATCATTTCCTCCAACGCCGACTTCTTCTCTGACGCTTGCCCTTCTTGTTTCCTCATTTGGTTGTAACTTGGAGGACGATAAACATTATTAGAATTGTAAGAAGATGAAAAGTTAGAATTATTACCAAATTGTTGTTGTTGTTGTCCCATGGTCTCCCTTGGACCATTTTGCGGTTGGCTTCATTAAAAAATCGGGTGTCTTTTCCATCATTCATTATAAGTGTTGTAGAAGGGGTCATTTCATGGTTGGTTGTGGTTCTGAAAGAAATTAACTTGTTCGGACGACTCAAACTATAAGTACTGATCATATATCCCATCATTTGGAATTGGATTCTGCATAGATGTGCCCTTCAGTTGGTTGGTGATGGTGGCCAACTGTGCTTTAATCTGCCTTAGTTCATGTGAGTCATGAACACTAGCTACCTTTCTAACATTCGATCGTGGAGTAGAGTAGCTATGTTCCGACAAATTCTCTATCAACTCCCAAGCTTCCTCATAAATTTTGTTTATGAGGGTTCCACCAACTGCAACAGTAATATCATTTTTGAATTGAGGGAGTAACCCTCTAAAGAATGTTTGGATGATTATCCACCAATGTAGCCCATGATATGGACATCTCTTCAACATTGTCTTGTACCTCTCCCAAGCCTCATACAGTGACTCTTGGCCCCATTGAGCAAAATGTGTGATTTTGGCCAAGAGTTAAGCCGTACGGCCCAGAGGAAAGCTGCAACCATCTCGTCCCAATTGTTAGTTTAACCCGCTGGAAAATTCTCTTCCTAGGTAGCAGCCCGGCCTCTGAGGGAGAAATGAAACAGTCTAAGCTTGATAGCATTGTCCAGCACTCCGTTCATTTTAAATGTATTGTAGATGTTTTTCAAATGAACGGAGGTGACTGTGAGGATCCTCCGACGCTGACCCTCCAAACTGATTGGCTTGGACAAGTTGTATTATGCCATGACTTATCTTGAAAGTGTTCCCCGCCACCGTTGGTGCTTGAACTCATCTTTGTGCTACTGCCACCGTTGGAGTAGCAAAATTACTCATAGGAACTCGGTCAGGTGGTGGTGGATTATGACTTGGCTGCTCATTGTTCACTCTGTTTTCAGCCATCTTTTGCGCTTGTCGGGTTCGGGCTTCTCTTCGTAACAAGCGTGCAATTCTTTCAATTTCCGGATCGATAGGCTCGAGATTTCTAAAAAGCCTCTCCTTGGCATAAACCAAAGAGTAACATGCCATACAAAACACACGAGCCTTATACTCCAAAAATGAAAGAATTATAGAAATTGGAAATAAAAGATGTCTAATCTAATAATCTCTATATTTGGTAGTGATATCAACAAAAACAAGTTCCCCGACAACGGCGCCAAAAAAACTTGATAGGATGATTTTACACCCCCTTAATCGGACCGCAAGTGTACGGTGTCGAATCAAGCAATACTTATGGAAGTACGAGTATCGAACCAAAGGAACTTGGTATTGAGTACCACAATTACTATACAAATTATTAACTAGACTAATAGAATTTGATTTGAGTTTAAATAAACAAAAGATTTAGCTAAACACACTAGAATTGCAACTTTGAGGATTCAAAACAATAAACTCATATTAGGAAAACCAGTTGGAGATCGGAATCCTTTTGGGGTTTATATTATTCAAACACTAGATGGGTTAAGTACTTTTCTCAACGATCAATGAAATTAATCACGACAATAGTTACTACACTTTCTTAAGCTATAACAACTTTAGCAATTGGAAAAATGATGTTTCATCTCTTGATCTCAACAATCAAATCCAACTTAAGCAAAAGAACAGGTTTAAACACATTCTATGGTTGAATTGGTATATCTCTATCCAATCCTTACCATAGGCATATAACCAGTACATTTAACTTTAACAAACTTTTCTCATAGATTATAAAGGTCAAGAAAATATCTATTAGTTGATCAGGCTAATAGAATCATAACAAAACTGTGTCATATGATTCATTGAATTAATCGACAAAAATAACAAAACCCAATCACATGTTTAAATAGAAATACACCCAAAATTCATCGAACCCCCAACATGAAAAGTTTAGTTCATGTTGGGGGAATTGAAGATCAAAATACACAGAGAAATGATTGAAGTTCCAAACATTGTTCTAAAGGAAAAATGCCCAAAAGTACAAAAAATCCCCGAGATCTCAATTCTCCAATCACACGTATTGTAAGTCGCTTCAGTATGTGTTTCCACCAAGATCTCCCCACCTTTTCTGATCGAAAATCGCCTTTCCTCTTCTCCAAGTTCGTCCTCTCACAGCCGTCGTCAGTTAGAAAACAGTGTAACCCTTAACCCTAGCTGAAAATTCGAATAAGACCTGCAAAATTTGAAACAGCGAGTCCCGCGGAGGTCGCACGTGTCAAAGAATGGCCACGGGATGGAAGCCGCGGGATAAGTCGCCCATCTCGTTGTTTGATCATCCTTGAGAGTTCTAAGGCACCATTAACTCCTGGGATTCACCCTTAAATACTACTTCTTAACGATTGAGGTTCTTTTCTTTGAATTCTATGAACATTCTCAACAATTGCATAAGATCATACTGATTTACTCGAAAACAAGCCAAAACTACTCGAATCACGGTATCTAAATAACACCAAAAATTGGTGTTATCATAGTCCATCTACGAAATCCATAGTTACGTGCTCCTATGTCCATATTGGAATGTTCAGTGATTAGAGAAGACTTCCTGGACGTTGATGCTCACTTTTATAACTTGTTGACAAGTGATAACGAGCTACAAAATCGATGATATCTCGCTTCATTCCAACCCACCAGTAATGGGTCTTTAAGTTGCGATACATTTTTGTTATGCCCGGGTGAACAGAAAACATAGAGTTATGAGCTTCAGTCAGAATTAAATCTTTAAGCTCCGAGTTATTCGAAACACAAAGACGATCTCGAAACCGCAACACATGATCATCATCGATTCTAAACTCCGAACTAACATTCTCTTGTCCCTGCTGGAAGTTTGCCCACAATTCACTATTGTCTTGTTGAACTTCCTTGATCCGAGAAGTTAGAGTCGGTTCTACCATTAGATTCCATAGAATTTCTGTTTGCGAACTCAAATTTCTAGTCTAAACCGTTCAATCTCTAAAGCCAACTCTGTAGGAACAAGTAAAAAGGAAACTTGTTCCACAACTTTACAACTTAAGGCGTCGGCGACTATATTAGTCTTACCCGGATGATACTGTATCTGAACATCGTAATCCTTTAGAATTTCGAGCCACCTCCGCTGATGCATATTTAACTCTTTTTGAGTAAAGATGTATTTAAGGATCTTGTGGCCAGTGAAAACTTCATATGTCTCACCGTACAAATAATGACGCAAAATATTGAGTGCAAAGATAACCGCAACCAATTCCAGGTCGTGAGTCAGATAATTGACCTCATAAGACTTTAATTGACATGAAGCATATGTGATCACTATTCCATTTTGCATAAGAACACAACGAATATATTTCTTTGAAGCATCACTGTATGCTTAAAACCCGCTGATGCCAAATGATAATACCAAATGGTAATACAAGTAAAAAGGAAACTTGTTCCACAACTTTACAACTTAAGGCGTCGGCGACTATATTAGTCTTACCCGGATGATACTGTATCTGAACATCGTAATCCTTTAGAATTTCTCCGCTGATGCATATTTAACTCTTTTTGAGTAAAGATGTATTTAAGGATCTTGTGGCCAGTGAAAACTTCATATGTCTCACCGTACAAATAATGACGCAAAATATTGAGTGCAAAGATAACCGCAACCAATTCCAGGTTGTGAGTCAGATAATTGACCTCATAAGGCTTTAATTGACATGAAGCATATGCGATCACTATTCCATTTTGCATAAGAGCACAACGAATATATTTCTTTGAAGCATCACTGTATGCTTAAAACCCGTTGATGCCAAATGATAATACCAAATGGTAATACAAGAACAGGCGTGGTAACCAATCGATGCTTCGGTTCCTCGAAACTAGATTCTTGTTTGGAACCCCAATTGAATTTGAGTCCTTTTCGGAGTATTTGGGTTAATGGTAGAGATATTTTAGAGAATCCTTCAACGAATCGTCTGTAATAAATAGCCAAACCAAGAAAACCATGAACTTTAGGTACGTTCGTATGTCGAGGCCATTTAGTGACGGTTTCAATTTTTGTTGGACTGATTTTGACACCTTCCGTAGAGATTACGTGTTCGAGAAAAGACACTTGATCAAACCAAAACTCACACTTGGAATTCTTTGCATATAACTTTTTCGTTCGATGAGTTTCCAAAACAATTTGAAGATATTGATCATGTTGCTCTCTTGACTTCGAGTATATCAAGATATCATCGATAAACACAATAACAAAGTCGTCAAGATAATCTTTGAAAACCTTATTCATAAGATCCATAAAGACCGTCGGAGCATTATTTATCCTGGAAGACATTACCATGAATTCGTAGTGCCTATAGCGAGTTCTACCGGTCTTTGGAATATCACAATCTTGGATACGAAGTTTATGGTACCCAGACCGAAGATCAATTTTGGAAAAGTACCATGCCCCTTGTGATTGGTCGAACAGATCGTCGATTCTTGAAAACGTATACTTGTTACGAATCGTTACTTTATTAAACTCCCGGTAATCAACAAAAAGATGCATCGTACCATATTTATTTTTAACAAAGAGAACCGGAGCACCCATGGTGAGATAATGGGTCTAACGAAACCTTTCTTCAATAAATCATTGAGTTGAGTTTTGAGATCCTTCATTTTATTTGGAGCCATTCGATAAGGAGAAATAGGAGAATCTCCCAAAACTAGATCGATGGTAAATTTGACTTCCCGGACTGGTGGTATACCCAGTAGACCATCGGGAAACACATCAAGATATTCAGAAACAACAAGTATGGATGCAAACTTGAAAAGGATCTTTCTGATTCTCGAAGAATGAGGGGCAAGGGGATTGATCGAGAAAGATCTCTTGTTCTTATTATAAGATCGTGATTGGATCCGACCGTAGATAGAGACTGAAACCTGTGTAGGGGTAGGGGCGGATGTAGCCAAGTGGATCAAGGCAGTGGATTGTGAATCCACCACGCCCGGGTTCAATCCCCGTCGTTCGCCCATCAATAAATGGACCATTTGTTACGGAGACAAAAGACAAACCTAGAAATCTTTTTTTCTGCAAGTCATCTCGAGGCTTCAAACGCATCCAAGCAATTGGTATCCGATTGAAGCATAGAAATAGATTCGCGCCGCCTACTTGATGAAAGCACAAATGGAATGGCCGATCATGAATTCTATGAAGTTTTTAAGACCTTCACTTTTGAGTTCATAATGAATGAAATGAACCCCCGGATGAGGAGCAAATCTCCCCATGGTTTAGTAAAAGAAAAGAAGAGGATTTCTCCTCTAGTTGCGAAGGATACTGCTTACTACAGATTCGAGTGAAATGGCCGGTGGTAAGTGTGGTAAGGTCGCTGCTAACGAATGGTGGGTGCGTGGATAATGCTATGGATTCGAGCTCCATTTCCCTCTCGGTGCTTAGATCTTCCTCTAAAACGTCTCCCATTCTTCTTTCCTTTGTTCTGCCGACTACATTGATTGGATACCGCTGGGCCTGCCTACGCATAAAGTATAAGGATTCTCCCATAAAGCCATTGAATTGCCCTTGGTTGTCCTACCTTATATCTTATTCCCACCTTGTTCTATTGCTCTTTCTCGATGGGGCGCTAGACCTCATTCTCTTTGAGACGCTTATTCAATTGATAGTGGCCCCTCCTTACTTTAATTCGATGGGGAGGATGGGAGTAAGGAGCGGGTACGGGAGCTTGACCAGGAACAAGATAACGAGAAGTGGATTTGCCTGGGGTGGGCTCACTTTTCTGCCTTTTCCTCCCACGATTTAAGGATTGGCTCAAGCAACCTATCTTACTAATAAGAAAGTGGTTGCTAGTTGTAGCTCCCCTTTATAAAAATGATATTCTTCTGCGAGACTCCATCCAACCAAATCCCATTTTTGAAGGATGTATTCTCGGAAAACATCATCGCGAAAGCTTTCCGGTTGGAGGTGAGCTAAAATGGAATGACGGGGATTGAATGGCCTGGAAAGCTGGTAGGGTTTGGGGCGAGCTGTGGGCTACATTAGATATGGGTTGAAATGGCGAGAGTTGAGATGACGGGAAGAAGCAGACCCATCGAGAATCGAGGAATGACCATGTACTCCTTCCCTTACGGGGCCCATAGAGTAGCGTATTTCGAAAGAGGAAGACGGGGGGTGAGAAGCCATAGCAATATTATATGCCTTTCGGGCCTCAGTTTCTGCATCATGATCCACCTAATATGGGTATTGTGACTGGCATATGGATTTTTATAATTGTTGGAAGGGGACTGATGTTGATTTATGGAGGCGAATATTGGATAACTGAAGTTAGGAGGATTGTAGAGTGACAAAGGAGCTACTTGGGATTGGAGGAATGCCGAACGCATTGCAGACATGCCTTTGGATATGGTTTCCGCTTATTGGATTAGTCTTACCATCATCTTCTCTAACCTAGTCAAATCTAGACTGGTATTCATCTCCATAGCCCTTTTTCTTTAGCAGTACAGGCCGGCTGGTCGGGGTTGTGTCCTTCCGAGTTCTACCCCCGCTACCACAAAGATCACTGCCCAGCCACCGCTCGAGGGTACCTCCGCTCCCCAACTGATCAAAATGGATCAAATTTGCGGGAAAGGAGAGATAAAAAAGGGAAGGTTCTGCTGAGACTCAAGTTCCCCTGCCGGAGCTCCCCGAACCTGAAGTAGAAGTCGAGGGGCTGCTCAGTGAGAAGAAGCGTCAAATGATTCGGACAGTTGTCGCGCTGGCGGAGCAGGGAGCCTACAGGGAAGATTGGGGCAATGAGGAGTTCGACGACTTAGCCCATCGACTACATCTATCGCTGAACCAACTTCTGAATCATCTACCGAATCGCATAATCAACGGGATCCACCTAAACCTAAGAAATTTCCTCTAGACAGAATGAGGCTCTCGTTGAGAGATCCATTAGTGATTGGCCCACCCCTCCTGGCAAAGAAAGAAAGGCAGGTTCAGGCGATTGATCAAAAAAAGATTTCCTTCCCTTTCTTTATGACAGAGCAATTGAATGCAGCGGTGCAGGGCCTCTAAGATTATAATTAATTCTCGCGATTTAGCCTAAATCTAGCAAGGTGAGTTCAAGTTGATTTGCGAAAACGGTGTACATGCCAAAATGTTTATTTTAAAGTGTATGCTCTTGTTAAGCTTTGCTTGAATAGATCTTTCTGTGCCCTGAAACTGCCTTTCAAGCTCGTCCCACATGGCCTTTGCGGACTCACGACTATCTACTCGATTATAGATATTGTTAGGAATAGCCATGGTGAGGTAAATAAGATCTTCCTCATCAATCTTATGCAGCTCCTTCTCCCTTTCACTATTGTATTCATATGGCTTTGGCACATATCTGACTGGGATTTCAGGAGAGGTATCTGTGGCAGCTTGTCCAGGTACAGTCACAACAGCTTCTACTGGTCCTTCTATGATGGATTTCATGTAATCACGATTTTTGTGATTTAGGAACTGATTCATCCTTCTCTTCCACTGAGCATACTCTCCAGCCAACAATACCAGAGGCTTTGATTGAGAACCCATAGAGAGAAGTTCTTTCGACATTCTGATAATCTGCACAAAATTTTTTTTTGCTTGAATTAATCGTTAGTCCGACAAATTGAGTCAAATAGAAGAAAAACGTAAAAATTTTCTGAAAATGAATTTTCCAAAAATACCCAAATATATAATTCGTATGATAGAGTTCAAAAAGCAATTCACATGAGAAGTTGAGCAATTCGCATGAAAAAAATAGAGACAAAATTCATATGACAACAAGAATTCGTATAGACAAAGTTAGAATTCACACAAGTCTAGAATTCGCACACTAGAGACACTCAAAACATCACAATTCGCATGAGCCTTTATGCGAATTCTAAGAATTCGTATATAGCTATATGCTAATTCCTAGCAATTCGTATGAGTCTCTATGCGAATTTTGTCCTTAAAAAAATTGAACTTTTCGCACACAGATTTTGTATCAAGGATGATGCGAATTCTTCAATTAAAAAAATTCAAATTTCAAAAACTTTTCGCATCCATACGAAATTTGTACTTAGAGGAAATTTTTGAAAACTTATGCGAAATCCTTTAGAATTCGTATAAAATCTATGCGAAATCTCACAATTCCTACACCACAGATGTGCGAATTCTACACAATTCGCATCTGAGACATGTGCAAGTTCTTAACTTTTCGTATATCAAAGTATACGAATTCTGCACTTAATAAAATTTCAATTAAACTCTTATGCGAATTCTCACTTTTCGTACAACTCAAATGTACGATTTCTGTACTTAAATGAATTTTAGTGAAAATTATGCGAATTCTCTCTATGAAATTCAATTCTGCGAGTTCTTCATACGGAAAGATTAGATCCTTCGAGTTCTTGAAGGTTCGGTCCTAAAACTCAATTTCTAGTCCAATTTTCCACTTTATTCTTCGATTCAGATGCTGTAAACTCACAGAAATGATCAGGTTAGTATCAAGAAAAATCCAAATCCATCAATTAGCATAAATATACAATCAATTTCAAGAATTTTAAACAAACAGTGATCAAGACTCGTACGAACCAAGATTTTCAAAAATCCAAAATTCAATGATCTAAATTGATTTTTCAGAGCAATTCAGTCACATAGAATTAATCTACAACATCAATCGATCATATTTCTAACAAAAATTCGATCAAAAACACCTTTAATTTCATAAATCGATTAAGAACCCACGAAAACAGTATACGAACTCGTTTCTTTCAAAAATGTCGAATTAGGCTCTGATACCAAATGAGATCCCAGATTTCAAGCAATACAAATCAAAACACATATTATCCAAAACAATCTTTATTTATTAAGCAAACAATCTACAAAGTGTCATATCCCTATTTAGTGAATTTATCAATAAGCTCTTAAGTGTGTGTTTTCTACAGTGTAGCTCTTACCAAATCTGCGTATGTATTCTATGAAACTAAACACTTTGACATTGCTATTTATATGGTCAACATGACCTTTAGCAAAGTCAACTTCACTACATTTACAAATAACACCCACACTTTACAAACATTACAAATTAGACCCCCCATTTAATCTTGAATACAATTCATATCTAACAATATAATAGTTATTTTGTTCTTAAAAAAATTGTTATGGTATAGTGCTATAAGTAGTGCTATAAGTTGTGGAAAATAATAATATTAAGCTTTTGGTTTAAGGTGCTAGATGTATTCTGTTTAAATTAGAGTAGGGGTTGGTTTTGATCTTGGTTATTAATTGAGGGTTAAACAGATTTCATTAATTTAGAAGTGTGATTTTAAAAGTTTTCATATTATGAGCTTCATTGTTAAATAAACCGTGTGTTTGCAGAGATAAATACTTGTGTATTATCTTTTCCATATACTTTCAAATATTCACACGCACCGGTTTAGTATTTTGTTGTTTATGATATCACCATGTCTCAAATTAACCAATTTTTCAATGGTCATACACCCCGTTTTGTAATTCATTGATATTCGAGCATTGATTCATTTAAAACGTTTTCTTTAAGAATGTTTATAATTGTTCTTATAGACAACATTCAATTTTCATGACCTAAGCCTTGATTGTTAAATCACTCATATTTGATCTTTTCATACAATGTCAGATTTTCAAACAAGTTTCTTGTATTCATTTCATTCTTTCAATATACTTGTGTTGAAAAATCTTCAATGATTAAAATGCTCAAATCTTCATGATTATCTTATTGAGCATACATATATCTGACATGTATTTATGTGCTTTAACTGAAAAGTTAAACCATTTGAGCAACATTTTCTTTTAGGGCAATTACATGGGAATTGTGTGAGCTTAACATAACTTCTATGGATTCACGTTAACCAGTGTTTCCTACCCATGAAGTTAACCTTGAGTGATCGAGAGGCGAGGAGTCAAAATATCTGAGTGTGGGTATGTGTGATGAGATAAAATGAAATGAGAGTTTGGTTAGAAGTGAGCTTAAATGTTAAAAAGAAAGAGGGTGAAAGATCAGAGTAAAAGAATATCAAACTCTGCACCAACTTTTTCTGAGTCAGGCGGCCACATTACTATTGTTTCACAATTTTTCGTGAACATCATTGAAACAGGCAACTAGACCATGCCAACTCTTGATTTAAACCCCACCAGCTACTCATCTTTTTCTTAAAAAGAAGATGTTTCATATTTTCATGGGGATGCAACACATAATCTATCTTGTCTTCATTCGGAAGATGTAGATATTGAAATAGAAGGAAGTCTGCCCCACCTTCGCACTTCGATCATGCATAATTGAGTCTGTGTATTACTGTTGTTGTCTCAATGGTTTACACATTTTGAGCTTAATTGTTAAAAGCAATCATCATATTTAATTCTTTCATACACAAGCACCTACTCACAGGAAATTCATTTTTCTGTCTAAACGCTCATAGTTTAACATTGTGTTATTCGATGATTGAATGGAAGACCTGGGGGAGTGAACATCAAAAAGTTCCTTTCCAATGTGTATTTGTTACACACAACTTTGTGCTAGTGACAGGCATTCTTAACTGAATCATTTGTTGACTCATGTGTTACACTCTTATTTGTCTGAATTTGAAAAGATTCGGATGAATATATTATGAATTGACGGATGTCAGAGGCTCATGTGACAAAGATCAATGGTCAGAAAAGATTAATGACATTTCTTGGTGAAGTTTTGATGATTTCTCTACTCTACATCATCAAAAAGGGGGAGATGGTCAAGAAATGTTTGTAATGGAAAGGAAATTAAGGGTGAAAGTATGTCAAGAAATATGATTTGGAGAAAGTTTATTGCAAGAATTTGTCAAGAAATGTAAGTTGTGAGAAGATTATACAAAATTGAAAGAGAAAGCTCAAAGGATTCACAATGTTCGTTGAAATTTGCTGAAATTTTCTTTGAAGTTGATTTGCTGAAGAAAAGAGAGCTAAATCTGAAGATAATTTCTTTTTGATGTCTGAAAGAGGTTTTTCCAACCTTTGGGGGAGATTGTTTAAGATTCTTGAAGAACATTATCCACAGACTTTGGCAGGATTACAGAAGGTTTTGAAGACAATTTAAAGAAAAGGGGAGATTGTGCTTCATTGCTAAATTGCTTTCTGAAGATGATCTTTGTTGAAAGAAAGTTATAAGGGGGAGATTGTATTGCATATTTTTTTTAAAGATGATCTTGAATCCAAAGGGGGAGATTGTTAGTGTTTAAATATGTTGGATCCAAGATCATAAAGATTAAAGGAAAAAGTCAAAGTCAAAAGCTCAAGTCAAAGCCTCTCAAGCTAAAGTCAAAGTCTTTTGTAATAAAGTCAAGTCAAAGTCAAAGTGTAGAGTTTGTGTTTTCTTGTAATGTACTTAGAGGGTATAAATTGTTTTTTGTTAGTAGACTCATTAGGTTAGGAGAGGTTAAGTGTGTGTATCAGTGTAGTGAGAGAAATACTGTGAGAGCATATCATTGTAATCAAAAATTGAGTTTAATGAAAATTGTTCAATTCATAATCTTGAGTCATCTTGATTGATTTGCACATTATTGTGGGACACATAACTTGAGACTCTTGTGATCTGTGAAAATATCAGAAGTTTCTCCATAAAGCTATTGCCTTCATATTTTCAAAGCGCAGATCACGGTCGTTAACTCTAGATCATGAGTAGGGTAGTTCACTTCATATGGCTCGAGTTGTCTAGAGGCATAAGAAACAACCTTTCCATGTTGCATTAGTACACAATCGATACCATTTTTAGAAGCATAACTATAAATTTGGTATCCTCCCATTCCCAATGGCAAAGTGAGCACATGCGCAGAAACCAATCTTTTTTAGCTCCTCAAAACTTTTCTCTTGCTCGGCTTCCCACATAAATTTCACACCCTTCCTTAGCAATCGAGTCAAAGGCAATGCTATGGAGGAAAATCCTTCAACAAACCTCCTATAATAGCCTGCAAGTCCCAAAAAGTTTCGCACTTCAGTCACTGAAGTATGTCTTGGCCAATTAGTCACAGGCTCAACCTTTATAGGATCCACCGTAATGCCCTTAGCCGACACAACATGGCCCAAAAATGGCACCTGCTCGAGCCAAAATTCACATTTAGAAAATTTGGCATACAACTGTTTATATCGTAAAGTTCCCAAAACAATGCGCAAGTGTTCTTCATGCTCCTCCTTTGGCTTAGAAAATACAAGTATGTCATCAATAAATACGATAACAAACATGTCTAAGTATGCATTTAATACCCGGTTCATCAGGTCCATAAAAAGGGTTGGAGCATTGGTCAGGCGGAAAGGCATCACCAAAAATTCATAATGGTCGTATCGAGTGCGGAAAGCGGTCTTTCACACATCTTGTTCTTTTACCCTCAACTGATGGTAGCCTGACCATAGATCTATCTTCGAGAAGTACTTAGTTGCTTGAAGCTAGTCGAACAAATCATCTATACGAGGCAATGGATACTTTTTTCTGATGGTGACCCGATTCAATTCCCTGTAATCGATACATAGCCTCATCGAGCCATCTTTCTTTTTCACAAACAATACTGGAGCACCCCAAGGAGACACCTCAGCCTTACGAATCCACGCTTGAGGAGCTCTTGCAATTGTTCCTTAAGTTCCTGCAATTCAAACGGTGCCATTCTATTCGGTGCTTTTGAGATGGGTTCCACCCTAGGGATCAAATCTATGGTGAACTCTACCTCTCGAACTGGTGGTAGCCCCGGAAGTTCCTTCGGAAATACATCAACGAATTCTCTGACAACTTGTTGTCTTTCAGGGGAACACTCCTCCACGAACGTATCTCTAACTTAGCAAACTATCAAGCCTCGACATCCGTGAGAAAATAACTTTTGAGCTTTCAATCCAGATATAATCTTCACTCCTCTTTTTGGTTGAGACCCTTGATACATAAAATTAGGCTTTTCTTTATCGTCGAAGATTACTTACTTAGCTTGATATTCAATCGTTGCTCGATGCTTAGACAGCCAATCCATACCCAAAATAACATCAAAGTCTGTCATACTAATGGGAAGTAAATCAGCCTCACGAATCTGGTCTCCTACCTTTAAAGGACACCCTTTATATTCTCGTGATATAACAACTGAATTACCCAAAGGAGAAGCAATAGATAAAGGTGATTCAAACAATGTACAAGGCACTTTAAGATGGCTAGCAAAAATAGAAGAGACCATGGAATGGGTTGCCCCCGTATCAAATAAATCATAAACAACATGCACGTCAATCGAAAGGATTCCCGAAATCATACCTGAATTTGCTGCTTGAGTAGTTGATAAAGAAAACACCCTGCCTCCACTAGTTGTCTTTGAGTCATTTCCCTTATCGGTAGTACGAGAGTTCTTGCAATCCTTTTCCAAATGTCCCATCTGACCACACAAAAAGCACGCTCCCGAATCCCTATAGAAAACATTCCCAGGATGGCATCTTCCACAAGAACTGCACTGAGAGACTGAATCATGATTCCCCTTGTCGCATGGCTTTTGTGAACGAGTCTGATTCTTCTGTTAGAGCATAAATCTGTTGGATACAAGATCAAGTATACTGAAGGTCAAAGTTGAGAAAGTCAAAGTTGCTAAAGTCAAATCTCATTAAAAGTCAAAGTCTATTTGTAATAAGAATGTATTTTGTATTTTGTATTTTCCTTGTATTAGGTTTTAGTATTAATAGTTTTTGTCTTTGTAATTTGTAAGTACGAACTTAATTGGAGAATAGTCAGATTGTAGAGAGAGAAAGTTGAGAGTTCTAGAGAGAGAAAGTGTAAAGATTGAATTTGAAAGAAATCAAACAGGTAATTGATTTGTTAATTCGTGTTTGTGTTTGATTAATCTGAATAGAAACTAGAATCTGGAACACACAATTGGTATCAGAGCAGATCCAAAGGTGAAATCAGATCAAGAAATTCGAGAAAAGCTTGGTTCGTCACTGTTCTTGAGCCGAAAATCGAAGTTTGAGTTTGAGTGAGATTTTGGAGCAGATTTTGTTTAGGAATTGTTTTAAAAGTGTATTAGATCGAGTCTTTGTAATTCAATTTCTGTATTGCACTGTTAATCACACGAATTTTGTGATTTTTGTTGAGTTTTGTTCACGAGTCGACTTTCACTGTTACATCGATTTTGTTGGATTGTAAGTGTTTGTTTGTAAAAATTGTGTATTGGAATAGGTTCTTGGGTTGATTACAAAGGTTCGTTCAAAGTTTCAGACCGTTTGGATCAAGTTTCGATCGAAAACAGATGGAAAAGTTAGTTTTTGGGTCGACATAAGAAAGAACGCGCTAGATCTCTCAAACGCGCTAGTTCGTCGTGAAACGCGCAAGATTCATAAGCTAGAACGCGCAAGTCGAAGGAATAATTTTTTGGTCTAAAACGCGCAAGGGCTATCTGCGAGTTCTAAGAAACGCGTTAGTAGTGGCCAGCGAGTTCTACAAACTCGCTAATCGAAGCTAGCGAGTTTCAGGAGGAATAGTGATTAGCGAGTTCTTCGACGTGCGAGTTTGGTGGTTTGCGAGTTCTTCGACTTGCGAGTTTAGTAAACGCGCAAGCCTCTGTTAGCGAGTTTTAGCGTGAACAGTTGTTAGCGATTTTAGGCACTTGCGAGTTTTATCTCAAGTCTGAATAAATTCAGTGCTAAGGCGGACGAAGGTATCTTTATCGGTTATTCTTCAACATCTGCTGCATATCGTGTTTATATAAAGAAGTCAAAGACAGTTATCGAGAGTGTCAATGTCACATTCGATGAAGAAATGGCTTCTGATCATCTCAGTTCAGAACCCGTTATTACTGGAGTGTTAGCTTCTGGGCAGATCAGTCCAGAACCTGTTTCTACAGCGAAAGATTCGGATAACGCTTCTACATCTACTTCACATTTAACTGATTTAGATTTGTTATTTGAATTCTTTTATGATGAGTTTCTTGGAACTAATGTATCTAAATCTACTGTGACTGACAGGTCTGAAGACACAATTTGCAATCATCCAGTCACTTCAGATGTCATAACTGAACAAGCATCCCCTGTTCAGACAGAAACTCACATTCCAACATCTACTCCTACAGTTGAAGATGCACAAGCAAATGTTGAGCCAGAAGTAACTGTTTCAGTTGGGTGTAATACATTGTCTACTCAACAACCTGAATCTGCTGTACCAACTGATACTTCTGCAACTGAGACTTCAACTGAAAACCCCCCTCTTGTTATTCAAACGGAAGATTTTGAAAGTGGATTTCTAGATGATAATCATATTCAAACTTCATCTACTCCACTCCCTCATGAGCATCGCTGGACCAAAGACCATCCATTACATCAAGTAATTGGAGATCTTAACAAGCCTATTCAAACTAGGTCAGCGACTCTAAACCAATGTATGCATGACTCATTCCTCAGTAAGATTGAGCCAACACGAGTATCTGAGGCTCTTGCTGATTCGGACTGGATATCTGCAATGCAAGAAGAGATTAATCAGTTTGAAGCCCTAAAGGTTTGGAGACTTGTTCCTAAGCCAGAAGGTAAAACCGTGATCGGCACTAAATGGGTATTCAAGAATAAAAAGGATGAAGATGGTATCGTCATAAGAAACAAAGCTAGACTTGTTGCCAAAGGCTATCGGCAAGAGGAAGGCATTGATTATGATGAGACGTATGCTCCAGTACCGCGTATAGAGGCAATCATAATGTTTCTAGCCTACGCAACTCATAAGAATTTCACAGTCTTTCAGATGGATGTGAAAACAGATTTTCTGAACGACATTCTTAAAGAGGAGGTGTACGTGTCTCAACCAGAAGGGTTCGTCAATCCAGATAAGCCAGATCATGTCTACATCTTCGACAAAGCCCTTTATGGATTAAAACAAGCCCCTCGAGCATGGTATGATGTCTTATCCAAATTCTTGGTCAAGTCTGGTTCTCCAAAGGTAAGATTGATACTACTTTATTCATAAAGAAGGAAAAAGTTGATATTATTCTTATTCAGATATATGTTGATGATATAATATTTGGTTCTACTAATCCAAAATATTGTAAAAACTTTTCTAACCTCATGGTGTCACGTTTTCAAATGAGTATGATGGGAGAGATGAATTTCTTTCTCGGATTACAAGTTAAACAGCTTTCTACGGGGATTTTCATTCACCAATCTAAGTACATTTTGGACATTCTTCGGAAGTACAAAATGGAAAATTGTAAACCTATTGGAACCCCGATGGCACGAGGTACTAAGATCCACACAGATCCTTCGGGTAAAAGTGTTGATGTTAGAACATATAGAGGTATGATAGGATCGTTAATGTATCTTACATCAAGTAGACCAGATATTATGTTTTCAACATGTTTATGTTCTAGATATCAAGCTGCTCCCAAAGAATCCCAGTTGGCTGCTGTCAAACAGATTTTTAGATATCTAAAGGGGACTGCAGACCTTGGTCTGTGGTATCCTAAGGATACAGGGTTTCAACTGACTGCATATTCAGATGCAGATCATGCAGGTTGCATGTTGGACAGAAAGAGTACTTCTGGTCACGTTCAATTTCTTGGAGACAAGCTCGTTAGCTGGGCATCAAAGAAACAGTTATGCGTTTCCACATTGACTGCTGAAGCAGAGTATGTAGCTGCTGCCAGTTGCTGCTCTCAAGTCTTGTGGATGCGAACACAGCTACAAGACTATGGATTCAAGTATGACAAAATTCCAATCTACTGTGATTCGAAGAGTGCAATTGCCATATCTGCTAATCCTGTCCAGCATACAAAAACCAAACACATTGATGTAAGGTATCATTTTATAAAAGATAATGTAGACAAAGGAACAATTGAACTTTATTTTGTAAAAATAAATTATCAACTTGCAGATTTATTTACCAAACCCTTAGATGAAAAGAGATTTAATTTTCTTGTCTCTAATCTTGGTATGTTAAATCTTAAGACGTAATCGGTTGTTACCTACTAAAGTTACAAATTATTATTTTTCATCATTTTCTTTATCTTTATTTCTGAAAGATATCTGCACTTTAATTGTTTGCTCATGATCTCAGGGGGAGTTAGAGAAGATTTTAGATGATCTACATTCATTTGAGGGGGAGCAAAACTAATTTCTGCATTATACTTAACTGACAAAATTTTTGTGATGCATGATTTTAGGGGGAGCTTATAAGTCAAAAGGGAGTAAGACTATGATTTCTGATTACTTCTGATCAGAACTCGTACTTTAATCGTTTTTCTGCTTTATGTCTTTTATTTTCAAATAAATTTTGTGAATAAATTTTGACTAAACTTTGAGACTTATACAGGATGAGAGAAGTTGACACGATCATACATTAATGACGATAGCTTGACTTTCTGAGATTTAAGATTGCTCGAAAAGGTAAGTTTCTTATCTTAATCTCAAATGTATCTGAAAGAAGGACAACTTTCAGGTATAGAAAACATGTTCTTAAATGTTCAAACCACTTCATGATTTTTAAACATATTTTATAATTTGGAAGTGTGATTTTTAAATGTTTTCATTTTAATTTTTTGTGATTAATTGATAAACAAACCGTGTGTTTCCAAAGATAAATACTTGCGTATTATCTTTTCTATATACTTTCAAGTATTCACACACACCGGTTTGATTTTGTTCAACATGTTCTTACCATGTCTCTAAATTGGAACAATTTTTCTTCAATGGTAAGACACAACGCTTGTATTCAAAGAATTTTGAGCGATATTTCATTTCGAAGCGTTTCATTTCAAGAATGTCTATATTTTGTTTCGTATAGACAAATTTCAATTATTCTTGACCATAAGCTTTAATTGCTATATCATTCATTTCTGATCATTTTCATACAATGTCAGATTTTCAAACAAGTCTTTTGCATTCATATTCATTCATTCAATATACTTGTTTGAAAATACTTCAATGTTTAAAAATGTTCAAATCTTCATGATTATATCATCTGAGCATCAATTTATCTGACTTGTATTTTGAGATTTAACTGATAAAGTTAAACCATATTGAGCAACACGTTCTTTTAGGAAATTATGGGTTCTTTGTGCTAGGACTTAATTGAAACTTCTATGGATTCACGTTAACCAGTGTTTCCTACCCATGAAGTTAATCCTTTAGTGATTGAGTGTGAGGAGTCTAAAAGAAATGAGTGTGGGTGTGATAAGGTAAAATGGAAAAGAGAGTTTGGTTAGTTGTAAGCTTAATGATTAAAAGAAAGAGGGTGTGAGATCAGAGTAAAAGAATATCAAACTCTGCACCAACTACTTTCTGAGCCGGGCAGCCACATTACTAATGTTTCACAATTCTTGGTGAACATTATTGAAACAGGCAAATAGCCCATGCCAACTCTTGCTTAATACCCCACCAACCACTCATTTTCTTCTCAAAAAGAAGATGTTTCACATTTTCAAGGGGACGCAGCATATTATCTATCTGGTTTTCATTTGGAAAATCTGGATATTGAAAAAGAAGGAAGTCTGCCCCACCTTCGCACTTCAATCATGCACAATTGAGTCTGTGTTTATCTACTGTTGTCTCAGTGGTTTACACAACTTTGAGCCTTATTAAAAAGCAATCATCTTGCTTAATTCTTTCTACACTTGCACGAACACACAAGGAATTCGTTTCTTTGTCATAACATTCATAGAAATTGTCTTTGTGGTATTTCGATGATTGGATGGAAGCCCTGGGGGAGTGAACATCAAAAAGCTCCTTTATATTGTGTATTCGTTACACACAGTGACTTCGTGTTACTGACAGGCATTTTAACTGATTTATCTGTTGATTCAGGAGTTACACATTTCTATTTTGTCTAGATTTGAAAAGATCTGGATGAATACATTGTTTGGATTGACGGTGACTTAGAGGCTCTTGAACATATCAGAGTGGTCAAAGACATTTCTTGGAAGCAAAGTTTTGATGATATAGATGCTCAAATCATCAAAAAGTGGGAGATGATATGAAGAAATGTTAAAGTTTTGAAGTTTGGAAGAGATGATATCAAGATCTGATAAAGTTTTGTGAAGTTGATTTTCTGAAATGTTCAAGTCAGAAAGTTCAAAGGGAAGATTTGAAGACAATCAAAGAATTTCTGAAGTTTTGAGGAAATTTTTTTTGAAGATTATTTGTTAAAGCAAGGTGAGCTGAATCTGAAGATAATTTTCTTTCCAAAGTCTGAAAGTATTCTGTGAAAGTTTTGGGGAGATTGTTTATCATTTGAAAAATAATCTTGGAAAGAAGACTGTTAAAGAAAAAGGGGAGATTGTTCTGACAGAGGTTAATGTGAAGACTGAATTGCTAGATCTTTCAACAGTGATCTTGAATCCAAAGGGGGAGATTGTTAGAGCATAAATCTGTTGGATACAAGATCAAGTATACTGAAGGTCAAAGTTGAGAAAGTCAAAGTTGCTAAAGTCAAATCTCATTAAAAGTCAAAGTCTATTTGTAATAAGAATGTATTTTGTATTTTGTATTTTCCTTGTATTAGGTTTTAGTATTAATAGTTTTTGTCTTTGTAGTTTGTAAGTACGAACTTAATTGGAGAATAGTCAGATTGTAGAGAGAGAAAGTTGAGAGTTCTAGAGAGAGAAAGTGTAAAGATTGAATTTGAAAGAAATCAAACAGGTAATTGATTTGTTGATTCGTGTTTGTGTTTGATTAAATTGAATAGAAACTAGAATCTGGAACACACATCTTCCCTTGCCCCTGACCTTGCTGACGATAAGGCTGCCTCTGACCCTGATTCTTACCTTGCCACTGTCCCTGTTGCTTATTGCTAGTTTGACCCCACTAATTCCCACAGTTACCTCCTTGCTGCTGATTTTGTTGCTTCACTGGGTGAATCTGTTGCCCCTCCCGATTGTAAACTCATATGTAAGTTGGAATTTTGTTTTAAATGAGTAAAACCCTCACGATCTGCTGCCTTCATTCCCATTTTTTTTGTCCCACGCCTTAATCACCCTAAACCCTATTTTTAACCAAAGAAATACCACAGGAGTTCTGAAGGAATAATGACCAAAAGTCAAGGGAGAAAGGGATCGGTGATTTCAAGTTAGGCTCGTCTATTTCTTGTTGTTCTCTTGTCGTTGTAAGGTAAGTTTTTATTCCAGTTTCGATTTTATATGATTATGATTAGGATTCGAGTTCATGGGATTATTAGGGCTAGAAACGGAGGCGTTCGGTGGAACGAAAGTCACCGAATCTGTCGAGATTAATGGCAACAGCGGGATGATGATTAAAATCGTTTTTAGAACCCAAAGTTCTGCTATTTTCTGTGTCGATAGTGGTCATAGTATTGCCTAATGTTAGTGCGTTTAATTGTCGTTATTTTATCTGCAAGAGATGTGCGTATCGTCAGAAAAACGGACCAAAACGACTTGAGTTTTTGTCGAATTCGCTGCTGCGTTTTGGCTATTTATTAGTCGTTTTTAGTCGAGTTTTGGTCCTGCGATTTAGCCGTTTATTAGTCGGTTTTAGTCGACTTTTGCTGCTGCGTTTTAGCTGTTTATTAGTCGGTTTTAGTCGAGTTTGTTGTTGCGTTTTAGGCTCGTTATTAGTCGTTTTAGCCGTGAATTGTTGTTGTATTTTGGGCCGTTTATTAGCCGATTTTAGACTTGTTTTGCGGCTGTGATTTTGAGGTTATCAAGTAGGATTATTAATGAGTTTTTAGGTATTTTTAGGCCGGGATTAAAGAAGTAGGCGATCAGCGAATTGATAAATTTTGTGCAGTTTTAAGGTACGTCCTAAATCTTTTCATTCCTTTGAATTGTTTACATAAGTTTTCAAACTCTTAAGCTTCCGTTTAATTCGAATTATTTGATTCATGTTTATTCGGTTTGTTCATTCTGTATCGTCTTTCACTCGTAATTGTTCATTATCACATATCTTTGTAAAATCGTCTTGTCCAAAACATATATTTATGATGTCGAAATTGGTAAATATTTTATGGATTTCTTACCTTCTTTTTGTTGGTATTTGTCGATTCGATTTGTATGTGTGTAGGTATATATATATATATATATATATATATATATATATGTATGTATATATATATACGTAACCTTGGTTCGATTGCGTTGGCTTTATTCGTATCAACTTACATAAAACTCTAACGTCTTTCGAGTCGTATCTATTAGTTCTTCATATTCTTAGAGGTTCTACCTCGATCGATGCTTAATTGTAATATCACCGTTAATTAAATATGACTTATTCCACTTTCGTTAGCGATCAATATTTGATATTTGGGTTGATTTTGACTTTGGCATTTTGTTGTTCCTAGTCTTTTGTGACCATTTTTAAAGATCATGGATAATCGTATACTTGACATTGGCATCGTTTAAATAAGCTTATTATAACTTTGTTATGTCGCATGTGTTGTGACAATTTAAATTATGGATACAAATCGAGCTACTAACTACCTATGTGGGGTACCATAGGCACATCACTGTGGCACCGATGGCGTGACACTAACCATGGCGGTGTGATCTATCCACGACGTCTCCTCTTTTATGCTCTTGTCAGAGCTATCTTGGTGTGACAGATATTTGGTTTAGGAGACGTATGGGTCGACCCTAGTATATGTGATACTTTTATAGGGTGAGTGTCGGCATAGTGCCTAACGCCATATCTCACATTTAGTACGTGTGGCTTTGTAGTCCAACGTACATGCCTGTGTGGCCATATGTTTGACACTTGTCAAGTCGGTGGATATGCAAGTGTATGTGTTTTCGAGCTCGATATGTCCTTCATATGTTTCCGTTTGATTATGTCGACTATTAATTTCACTATGAATTGGTAACTGTATTGTCCGGCATCTTGAGATCAATTTGATTTTCCTTATGGTACTGTTTCTGTCATATGTTTATATATTTGTTCACTGGCATTTAGCTCAGCCGTTTTTTCCTTTTTCTTCCTCACAGCAAGTAATTGAAGAGGTTGCTAAGGCTTCGTGAGAAGAGAAATTAAGCTTCTTGATCGCAAAAAGGTTACGAGGGATTTATTGAAATTTTAGACATTATTTAGTTATTTCATTGTTTTTAGACTAGCTCTTGGTAAAAATTTTGTTTTGGAATTTTTGATTATTGGGAGTTTTAGAATTATTATTTTGGACGATGTTATTTCGTTATTAGAGATTCTTTATTTTGGAGTTCTATTTAACTGTTTGTATTATGTTGGATGTAACCTCCCTTCCTTTGGAATGGGGGTGTTACAATTTTGGTATCAAAGCCCTAGGTTTGATCTTGCAGAAAGCCAAATAGGTTTGACCTGTGAATGTTGGGTAGAATTTGGTTTAGAGTTTATTTCATTTAGCTTTATTGTTTTTCTTTTTGTCGTTATTTGTGATATTTTTTTTTCCTTTTAATTTAGGATGGCTCGTCGATCACAACGTGTAGCTAACAGACGTGGTCGTACTTCAGGGGGAGACCCCATAAACTCTAATTCAGATATTAATCAGAGTGGTGTGGACCCAACTATTTTGGCAGCGGAGAATCAGGCGGTTTCAAATTTGTTGCCTATTATTGTGGCCCAAGTAGTTGGGGCAGCTCAACAGCATAATCCCATTGGGGACTTCAATCAAATCTAGAAACACTGGGGGGTGGTAATCCTAATACAACCAAAGGTTCTAGTGGGGCAACACCGGATGGGGCTATTCATGTGTGGCTTGAAAGATTTCAGAAACAGAAGCCTCAGTCCTTTAGCTCGACACCGACTCCAGTTGATGCAGAAAATTGGATTGCTCATATACAAAAGATCTTTGAAGTTCTTGGATGTCCGGAAGTGTACAAGGTGAAACTGGCATCTTACAAACTTGAAGGTGATGCTCATAAATGGTGTTACGCGACCAAGCAAGCTAAAGGTAATGTGTATGTCAATGCTCTTTCTTGGGTGCAGTTCCGTGAAGCATTCTATCAGCAATATTTCTCAATTGCGGATAAGAGTGCGTTTGTGAGAGAATATAGCTCAATCCGCTAGAAGGATGATGAGTCTATATCAAAATATCTGGCGAGATTCGTGAGACTCGCAGGTTTTCTAGGGTCATTAGCTGGGACAACATCTAAGCAGGCAAAAAAATTTAAGTGGTCTATTCATTACAGGTATCGTTCTAAGCTGATCAATGACAAGTTTACTGATGTGGCAGAGGCGGCAAATGCTGCTAAGAATATTGAAATGGAGTGGCAAGACTTTTGGCATTCAAATCAGATTGGAGTAACATGATCTATACATTAGTATAGGCCATTAATCCAAAACAGAGTGCTTTGGATACCAGAGGCCCAGTGATGGAGTGCCTCTGAGGTATCTAAAGACTCTTTTGACAACAGATAAGTGCAATTCCTTTGGATTAGCTTGATATCTGGCATAGAGGCAGGTTGCAAACATTATATCAGGTCTACTAGTAGTTAAGTATAAAAGTGATCCTATGCCTTTATAGTTTTTGACATCCACTGGTTTGCTAGAGGGATCAAAGTCAAGTTTAACTTTAGTGGCAATAGGAGTTTTCATGGGAGCTGAATCATTTAGTTTATACTTTTTCAGAATGTTAGAGACATATTTTGATTGATTTATGAAAGTGCCTCTAAAGTCTGTTTTACTTGGAGTCCAAGGAAGAAGGTTAATTCTCCCATTAGACACATTTCAAATTCACTTTTTGTCAGCTCTAAAAACTTGTCACAATATTTTTGGTTAGTAAACCCAAAGATAATGTCATCAACATAAATTTGTACTAGAAGTAGCTCATTCTTGTACCTTTTGATGAACATAGTAGTATCCACTGTACCTTTCTCAAAATTGTTAGCAATCAGAAAGTTTGAAAATGTTTCATAAGGTCTGGGGGCTTGTTTAAGGCCATACAGAGCTTTGTCTAAGTAGTAGACATGGTTTGGAAACTCAAAACTCTCAAACCCAAGGGGTTGTTGGATATATACCTCTTCATTGAGTTTACCATTTAAGAATGCAAACTTCACATACATATGTTAGACTCTGAAACCCTTGTGAGTTGCAAAGGCTATAAATATTCTTATTGCCTCAATCCTTGCAACATGGGCAAAGGTTTCATCATAGTCTATTCCTTCTACTTGGAAGTATTCCTTTGCAACAAGCCTAACTTTGTTTCTGATTACTATCCAATCCTCATCATTTTTGTTCCTGAAAACCCACTTAGTTCCAATAGCAATTTTAACTTTAGGAAGAGGTACTAGAGACCAAACCTTGTTTCTTTCAAATTTCAGAAGCTCCTCTTGCATAGCTCCAATCCATTTTGGTTCTTTTGGGTTCAACCATGCTAAGAAAATTCACAAAGAATGTTTCATTAGCAGTGGTTGATCTGGTCTTTACACCATCATTGTGATCACCAATGATTTTATGAGAGGGATATTCTTTGGTCCATCTAGACATGGGAGCATGAATTTGTGGAGGAGTTTGAGATTCAGAGATAGGTGAGAGCCTTTCTGACATTGGGCTTTGAAAGGGAGTAGTGTGTACTTTTGAATTTGGACTTTAAGTTGGTGAAGTATTCACTTGCTCCTCTTCAGATGAATGTCCAGGTATGGGATTTTCAGTTGGACTTATGGACATTGATATAGATGGTGAGTTATCATAAGGACCAGATAGAGATGTACCTGATTCTTGGGGTACCTCTGAGCCTCTTCCAGAGACACCTCTGATGATAAGTTCAGAGGCATCATCCTCATCAAATAAGTCCTCAAATAGCAAATTTAGTTCAAACTCTTTGATTTTGAAGGATTCTGGAGTGTCTTGTTTTTTCTTGAGTTCAGAGCAAGAATACTCTGAAGTCATGGGCTCTTTGTCATCAAAGGAAACATTGATGCTTTCATTGATGAGCTTGGTTATGAGATTATAGACTCTGTAGGCTTTTGAAAGTGAATATCCAATGAATTTTCCTTCATCAACTTTTTTTTATCAAATTTACCAAGCTGATCTCTGTCGTTTAGAATGAAGCACCTGCATCCAAAGACATGAAAGTACTTAACATTAGGTTTCCTCTGATTTATGAGCTCATAAGCAGTTTTCTTAAATCTCTTCACTATGATAGCCTTGTTTTGTGTGAAACAGGTTGTAGAGACTGCTTCTGCCCAGAATGTGGTAGGTAATCCAGAGGCTGCCAACATGGTCCTTGCAGCTTCTACTAGTGTTTTGTTTCTCCTCTCAACAACTTCATGTTATTGAGGGGTTCTTGCTGCAAAGAGGTTATGTAATATGCCTTCACTTGTGAAATATTCATCAAGTTTAGCATTTTTGAATTCAGTTCCATCATCACTTCTTAACTTCTGAACCTTGTTGCTGAGCAGTAGCTGAATTCTTTTCAACAGATTTATTAGTACCTCTGGGACATCAGACTTAGCTCTGATGAACTCAATCCATGTATACCTTGAATATTCATCAATCAAGACAAGTATATACTTTTTTCCAGCCAGACTCGGTACAGATATGGGACCACAGAGGTCAACATGGAGCATGTGCAGAGGTCTTGGGCAAGAATGATCGCCATTTGTCATGTGGGATGCCTTTTTAAGTTTTACCATTTCACATGCAGGACAAAGATGATCCTTATCAAATTTCAGAGTGGGCAATCCTTTTACAAGCCCATACTTAACCAATTTGTTTAGAGTTGAAAAGTTCATATGAGAGAACTTCTTGTGCCAGAGTCAGGCATCTTCATTTTTCTCAGAGAGTAAACAGAGAGTCCCTGAATTATTCTTTGAGATGAATTCATTAGATAAAGATTTCCTTTTATGTCTGCTCTGAGTAGTTCCTTACCTGTATTGGTTGTACTTTTTCTGAAACTTGACATCAAACCCATTATCACAGAATTGACTTATGTTGAGCAGATTGTGCTTTAGCCCGTCTACATAAGCAACTTTTGGTATAGAGATATCACCTTTGGAAAGCATACCATAGCCTCTTATCTGACCTTGTCTATCATCTCCAAAAGTTACAGAGCCTCATGTTTTGTCTTTGAATGAGGATAGTAACTTTTTGTCTCCGGTCATGTGCCTTGAATATCCAGAACCAAGGTACCATACAGGCACATGTTGTTTATGCAAGACAGATCAAAGTTTTTTTTTAGGTACCCATTGCTTAATGGGTCATTTCTTGTTAGACTGAGGCTTGCTTCCCTTGTCCTCTGGTTTCTAGTCTTTGCTGGACTACCAGGTTCCTTCCTCTGTCATTTCTGAATAGGGGTCTTAGGATTCTTTGCCATTTTTTGTAACACCCTAAAAACCATAGTGAAATTAAAACGCGGAAACTGGACAAATAAACATCAACACCTGGTATAAACCTCCCATAAAGGGGAATGTACTAAGCCTTTACAAAAAAAATCTGAATACGGATATAGAATTCAACAACAAACTAATCTAAAAATAACTATCTAGATTACATCGGTTGTTAATCCAAAAATCTCCAAAAGAATGGGACATAAACAATTGTCCAACATCAAATACTAGTCATCTCAAAAGCCCCCGAGACCAAGCTCGTCACTCAAGCCCTTGGCAACCCACCGCTAATGGGAACCTGTTATACATATCATTTGAGAAAAAGTGTTAGGCTTAAAGCCTAGTGACAACATACAATTTATAATTTCAAGAGATATAAACAATTGTATCAAAAGGAAATCTTTTCAATAAGTTTCGGTTTACAAAAGAAATCTTTTCCACATAAGGACTAATCGGTCCAAAAATTCATCTTGCGATGACAGGGGAAACCCGATTTTCCAAGGATTGCGGCGGAACACAATAGTAGGCCACAATCCGAGTTGTGAGCTAAATACATGGAATCCATGGCCACGAACAACAAGGTCCGTACTAAGATGTGAGGGAGGGCCCTCGAGGAAACCAATCATACTCGTTCACTAGGACTACATCATGACCCATAGCTAGTAACCGGTCTCACATAACCGTACCAAATGGCCCCCGAGGATCATATGCATTCATAGCTACAGAAAGGGGAATAGACATCCCAATAATAAAAGTCGACTCAGAACCTAGGGATCCACTAGTAATGGTACAGACTTGTCACAAATACATATGTGACCAACCATAGATAGTCATATGGTATAAAAAAACATTTTATAAACAAAATGCTTCTTTCAAGTTTAACTGTTGGTAAGAATAAAAATCATAAAAATGACTTATATACATTCTTTCAAATATCCACATACATGTGCAAGTAAAACTCCATTTTACTTCAAATAAGACGAAACCCATCATTTTAGTTGAAAAATGATCGGGAACCCTAAAATCTCCCAAAACTCAAGTTGTGCCAAAATGTAGTAAAAGTAGATCCAAAACCATGGAGATATATAGGAGTTCAAAATGTAACCTTTGACATGTATAAAGTTTATAAAAGGTAGTAGGAACTCACCAAATAGGTTTTAGAATAAAACCCGAAAAACCAGATATCGACCACCGAGAGAAGACGAAGCTTTCTATACCGAACCCTTGCTAGATGCACTTAATACTAGCAAATAACGAGGTATAAACGAGATCTAGGAAGAGAGAGAGAGAAACTTGAGAGAGAAAAAGAGATTGAGATATTTAAGAAATATCAACCAAATGAGATATTTTGGGGCGGACCACCCCTAAGTCGGCCAGGGTCTTTCGCGGGTTATGCCGCGACCTCAAGTCGCGGCATAACTCGCCCGCTTGCAGAAACCAAAACCCAAACAGAGGGTTTCGCGGGTTGTGCTGTGACCTCAAGTCGCGGTGCAATCACGTAGTTCACTGAGTTTTGTCCAAAACCACCAAAATCCAAACTCAAACTTCAAACCAAACGCGGTGCTAAAGACAACGCTTAAACACAAGAATACCAAGATTACATAACGAAAATCCGGGGTGTTACAATCCTCCCCAACTTGGGAATGATTTCGTCCCCGAAATCCCATCTACTCAAAAAGGTGAGGATATCTTCGCTTCATATCCTTCTCAGCTTCCCACGTCACGTTGGCTCCCCGATGATGCTTCCACTGCACCTTGACCATAGTGACCTCTTTGTGACGCAACTTCTTAGACTTTCTCTCTAAGATAACGCCGGGTTCTTCTACACAACGGTTACTCTCGTCCACTATTAACTCTGAGAGGGCAATGACGCTTTCTTCCTCCGCCAAACACTTCCGAAGGTAACAAATATGAAACATGTTGTGGTTTATGCTCAACTCCGGTGGCAGTTCCAATTGGTAGGCTTGCAAACCCACCCGCTTAAGCACTTTGAAAGGTCCAAGGAAACGGGGACTCAGCTTCCCACGTTTTTCGAACCTGATAATGCCCTTCCATGGCGACACCTTAAGCAACACACGGTCGCCCACTTGAAACTTCATCGGCCATCTCTTCTTATCGGCATAGCTCTTCTACCGATCCTGAGCCGCTTTCAATCTTTCTCGAATGCTTTTGACCTTATCGGCCGTCTCTTGCACGATTTCAGGTCCGGCGAATTTCTTCTCTCCCGCTTCAAGCCAACATACGGGAGTTCGACACTTCCGCCCGTACAACGCCTCAAAAGGTGTCATTCCAATACTCGAGTGGTAGCTATTGATGTAAGCAAACTCCACCAAAGGTAGGTGAGAGTCCCAACTACCCCCGAAATCGATGACACAAGACCTCAACATGTCTTCTAGCGTTTGGATCGTTCTTTCGCTTTGCCCGTCGATTTGTGGATGGTAAGTCGTACTCAACTTTACTCGCGTACCAAGCTCTTTCTGAAACCTATCCCAAAAGTTCGAAGTGAACCGACTGTCGCGATCCGACACGATCGATAAGGGTATTCCATGCCTCGAGACCACTTCATAGATGTAAAGCTTTGCTAACTTTTCCATCGGTAGAGTCTCACGCATAGCTAAGAAATGAGCGCTCTTTGTCAATCTATCGACTATTACCCAAATGGTATCGTGACCTCGAAGAGTTTTAGACAACTTCGTCACGAAGTCCATGGTAATATGTTCCCACTTCCACTCGGGAATCTCTAAGGACTGAAGACTCCCATACGTTCGTTGATGTTCGGCCTTAACTTGCGAGCATGTCACACAACGTTCCATATAACGCGCCACATCAAGCTTCATTACTGGCCACCAATAATGCAACTTCAAGTCCATGTACATATTTGTACTTCCCGGATGAATGGAATACTTGGACTTGTGAGCATCCTCAAGCAATAGATCACGGTTACCCCCAACTTTGGGCACCCACATACGACCGCTGAACAGTTTTACCCCACGGCTATCTTCCGTTAAGAGCAAACGATGTTTCATCATGAATTCCTCCTTGAGGTTTTCTTCCAACAATGCTTCTACCTGGGATGTCTTGATCTTTTCAACAATACTAGACACTATCTCGATTCTCGAATGGGTATCCCGAATACTTCCGCTATAGTCCTTCCGACTTAACGCATCGGCCACCACGTTCGCCTTACCGGGATGGTAAAGCAATTCACAATCGTAATCCTTGAGCAACTCGAGCCACCGCCTTTGCCTCATATTCAACTCTTTTTGATCAAAGACATACTTTAGACTCTTATGATCTGTGTAGAGTGTACATCTTGTGCCATAGAGGTAATGTCTCCATAGCTTCAAGGCGAACACTACCGATGCTAACTCCAAATCGTGGGTAGGATAGTTCTTCTCGTGTATTTTAAGTTGCCTTGAGGCGTAAGCGATTACCTTGCCTCTTTGCATCAACACACATCCTAAACCCATCTTTTAAGCGTCACTATAGACCACGAAGTCTTCCGATCCTTCAGCCAATGACAAGATTGGAGCTTCGCACAACTTCTTTTGTAGAATCCGGAACGCCTTCTCTTGTGTTTCGGTCCAATCGAACTTCACATTCTTCCGAGTCAAAACTGTCAAGGAAGAAGCGATCTTCGAAAAGTCTTGAATAAATCTCCGGTAGTACCCCGCCAGACCTAAGAAACTGCGGATCTCGGACGGACTCTTGGGAGGCTCCCAATTCATCTTAGCTTCAATCTTGTAGGGGTCCACTTTCACTCCGTCTCGAGTGACAACGTGACCCAATAATTGCACTTCTTCAAGCCAAAAGTCGCATTTGGAAAACTTGGCATACAATCTTTCTTTTCTCAACACATCGAGAACTTCGCGTAGGTGTTGTCCATGCTCTAACTCGCTCTTAGAGTACACGAGTATATCATCAATGAATACGATGACCGACTTGTCGAGGAATGGTCGGCACACCCTATTCATCAAATCCATAAATACCGCTGGTGCGTTCGTTAGGCCAAAAGGCATTACAAGAAACTCATAATGGTCGTAACGCGTTCTGAAAGTTGTCTTCGGAACGTCTTCTTCTCTTACCTTCACTTGGTGGTAACCCGAACGTAAGTCGATCTTGGAAAAACACCCCGCTCCTTGGAGTTGATCGAACAAGTCGTCAATCCTGGGAAGCGGATATTTGTTCTTCACTGTTGCTTTGTTCAACTCACGATAATCGATGCACATTATCATTGTGCCATATTTCTTCTTAACAAACAAGACCGGAGCTCCCCAAGGCGACGAGCTCGGTCTTACGAAACCCTTCTCCAAAAGCTCTTGGATTTGTGCCATCATCTCCTGCATCTCCATTGGCGCTAACCGGTAAGGGGCTCTAGCAACAGGAGTCGCTCCCGGTACGAGATCAATCCGAAACTCCACTTAACGATCGGGTGGTAACCCGGGCAAGTCGTCCGGAAAGACGTCTGGAAACTCACGCACAATCTTCACATCTTCAAGCTTTAACTTCTCTAGCTTGGCGTCGATCACGTAGGCTAAGAAAGACGAGCATCCTTTCACCAAACACTTGCGTGCTTTAGTCATGGTGATTATTGCCACATCTCCCTTCCTCTTCTTACCATAAATCACAACAACTTCGCCACTGGGATTGGGAAGTCGAATTAATTTCTTGGAACATACAAACTTGGCATGATTGTTCGCTAACCAATCCATGCCGACCACAACATCAAAACCCCCGATTAACATCGGCAACAAATCGATTGGGAAATCTCTCCCTTCGATTCCGAGAGTACACTTCTTCAGAACATCGCGGATCAGAACTTGACTACCATCTGCTATCTCAACCACTAACGCATCCTCAAGACTAGTAGTGGGCATAGCAATCTTTTGACGGAACAACTCAGATATAAAAGATAAATTGGCACCCGTATCAAATAAAACACGCGCAGGTACGGAGTTTAGAAGAAATGTACCCGATACCACATCAGCGGATGCCTTGGCTTCATCGACCGTCATCTGAAAAGCTCGACCCGGAACCCTAGATGGATTCTCTTTCTTCACCGGTGCGCTACCCGACATGAGATTCGGGAAATCTCTCTTCATGTGCCCCGGTGTCTTGCACTCATAACAAAAAAGACCTCTAATTGGACAGTCACGGGTGATGTGATCAGATTTACCACACTTGTAGCAAGATTGAGGAGTGGTGCTACAGTTACCGTGGTGCTTGGTTATGCACTTCTGGCACCACCTAGCTTCTTAATAATTGTTGAAGCTTCGTTTTCCGGCGAAAGGTCGGGTTCTCTTGGGAGGTACTGAACTGCTCTCCCATTTCCTCTTCTCAACAACTGCCACAGCCTTCTCCGGTTTACCTCTCGCATAAACATCTTCCATAAACTGTGCCTCTTTAATAGTCTCACGAAGGTTGGAAGCCTTCGAATTTCGGACTATCGTCATCATATCCGACGGTAGACCCTTCAGATAGGCCTTAATCTTCTCCTTCTCAGTTGAGGCCACATGCCCCACTAACCCCAGCTTTTCCATGAATTGACGGGTATACTCTCTCACCGTCAAATTCCCTTTCTCCAGCGCTCGGAATTCTGCCTCCATCCGATCCATAGCCCTCTCATTGCAGTATTCTTCCAACAGTTTTACCTTGAATTCGCCCCAAGTCAGTTGGGCCAAAACAGTAGGAGAGAGGGTGGACTGGATAACATTCCACCACGTCAGCACCGTATCCCTGAGCAATTGAGTACCGAATCTTACCCTCTGGTCATCACCACACTCGGATGAACCGAATGCCTGTTCGACCGCTCGGATCCACTTAACACACGCAACTGGGTCTTCGGAACCAGAGAACTCTGGTGGTCCGCAACCCAGAAAAGACTTGTAGGAACAACTCTTCCCACTTTTCGGAGCACCTACAACCCTTTGCTCCTCAGATCTAACCCTGTTCCCGGTGCCCCCAGAGCCAACCAACACATTCTCCTCCACTGCCTCATGCCTCCTGAGGCTCGTGTCCCGGTCCTCCAACATCTTCTGAAAAACCTCTTGTTATTTCTCCATGGTCGACGTCACCATTTGCATGACGTTGGCCATGATATCAGCTTGAGGGTTTGCCACATGAACAACGGGGCTGGTGGATGCCAAATCTACTCTTGGCCCCAGCTCTACTTCCCCAGTAAATATCGGTGGCATGCCCGGAGGAACGACTGCTGACACCCTAACCACAGGATTCAGCTCACGCGAACTAACATCACGAAGATCTCCGCCGCCCGACGGACGACCACATGTGTTCACCATACCTAAATAATGGTTGCCACACAAGCACGAAAAGAATGAGAGACAGATCAACAGAACAACACAAGGAACGTACTACTACATCACCAATTGTCACAGTAACGGAACTTCAAACGCAATCACGTATAAATATTCTCATAATAACATTAGCTAAGTGAAATTATGAACATACAATACATAAAGGTTCTTGTAGGACCCTAGATCTAGATATTCAAGCTTTTGTAATAGATTAGGTAGGATAGGATAGGATAGGAGTAGGATTTATTAGAACATTTATTAGAAATGGAAAACTACACTAATGAGAGAGAGAATTCTTAGAAGAGTACATTTTGTAAATTTGAATTATTAAATGAATTACAAGGGTTAACACCTATTTATAGTGACACTAATCCTACCTACCACCTTTGCTACACTATGTAAGCACAAGCCCTTACACTTTAAGCTCTTTACAATTCATTTACAATACATGTAAAATTATGGCTTTTAAACACAACAGTTCAAAACCCGGACTTCAAGGATAAAAGATTATGGCTTCTAAACACATCAGCTTAGGACCCGTTCTTCAAAGGAGTTTGACTTCTAAACACAACAGTTTAGGACTCGGACCTCAGTGATCAAAAAGACCTTACTCCTGTATGCTTGCATCCAATGGATATTGATGGTCATCATCCCAAGAGAATTGATCTGATCTCTATCCTATACTTTTTCTTTGCTAGATTTTTCTGATATTGATGGTCTAACAATTCAAAAGGGAGTGTTTGATCTCTATCCTGTTTTACTTGTAATATTTCAGATGCTTACTTTAAGGGGGAGTAAAGGTGATGGCTTCTGATCACATGACAGATCAGAACCTGTTCATCAATGATCAAAGACGGATATTGTGCTAATATCCAGGGGGAGCTTAAAAGATTAAAATCTTTATATCTTGATTTGAGGGAGAGTTGAAAAGGTAAAAATCTTCTGATCTAGATCTCAGATTGTTTGACAGAAGGACAACTTTCGAACATGAAAAACAATTTCTGAAATGTTCAAACCACTTCTTATTCTCAAAAGTTTTATGAATTTAGAAGTGTGCTTTTAAATGTTTTTCTAAAATTTTTGAGCTTATTGTTTAACTGACCGTGTGTTTCCAAAGATCAATACTTGTGTATTATCTTGTCCATATACTGTCAAGTATTCATACACACCGGTTCAGTATTTTATTTGAAATTGTTATTACCGTGTCTCAAATTCAAACAATTTTTCGATGGTAATACCCTCGTTTGAAGTTCAAAGTTGATGAGCATCATACATCTTTTTCATATTTGTGCTTTCATTGATAAATTGTTTATATTTGTTCATATAAACAAAATATCCAATTCTTTGATACCCTAGCTATTTCATTTGTTCTGCTTTTATTCATTGTCAGATTCTCAAAACAATTCTCTTGACTTCATATTCATTCATCAATATCCTTGTTTTGAGAAATCTTCAAAGAACAAATGCTCAAATTTCATTCATATTTTTCAATAAGCATACATACTCTGACATATGATTTCTTGTGCTTTACATGTCAAGAAAGTTATTGACCAGCATGTACTTTTAGGAACATGGGATTCAGTATGAGTGCTTAATAGATCTTCCATGGATTCACGATAACCAGTGTTTCCTACCCCGGAAGAAATCCTTTGAGTGGTTGAGGGGAGAGGGGTTTAAAAGAATTGAGTGTAGGAGTGAGCAGAGGTAAAATGGAAATGAGAGATTGGTTAGACGTAAGTTTATATGATAAAAAGAAAGAGGGTGTGAGAACAGAGTTAAAAGAATATTAGAACTCTGCACCTACCACTTTCTGAGCCGGGCAGCCACATCTACTGATTGGTTCACATTCTTTGGTGACCATCATTGAAACAGGCAGTGAGCCCATGCCAACTCTTGCTATTACCCCACCAACCACTCGTTTCTTTCTCGAAAAAGAAATGTTTCATTTTCTTGGGGACGCAGCACATATGCTATCTAATCTTCACTCGGAAGATTTAGATATTGAAAAAGAAGGAAAGTTGCCCCACCTTTGCACCTCTTTCTCATGCACATTGAGTCCATGTATTATCATTGCTGTCTCAGTGATTTACATACTTTGAGCCTTATGAAACACAATCATTTTGCTAATTCTTTCAAAACACAAGCACGAGCACACAGAGAATATGTTTTTCTGTCAGAACATTCATAGAATTACCTTGTGTCTTTCAATGATTGAATGGAAGTCCTGGGGAGTCAACATCAAACTAGCTCCTTACATTATACATCCGTTGTACACAGTAACTTCGTGTTACTGACAGGCATTTCTAACTGTTTCATTTGTTGAATCAGGGTTACACGCTCATTATGTCTGAATTTGAAAAGATTCGGATATATACTGTTCATGATTCGGCTCTTCAGATCAAAAGTACAGCAATATCAAGGGGAGATTGTTTGTTGTTCACAAAGGGGGAAATCAAAGCCTATGCTGAAATTGATGATATTTTGATGATAATGATGCTCACATCATCAAAAAGGGGGAGAATTATAAAGAGTCAATTTCAAAGTTCAAGTTCAAAGTTCAAGCCTAAAATTCAAAATAGCTTCCGCTGCTGTTTCAAAGACTGATTCAAAGTCAAAAGTTTCTGATAAAGAATTTCAAGTTTCAAGAAGGTTTGTTCTTCCGAAGACGATTTAGTGATCAAAGTGATGAAGATACAATTTTGTTTGAAGACGAAAGATTTTTCAGAGATGAAGATTCATGTTTAAATTCAAAGATTAAAAAGACTTTCCAAGATTCTTCAAAAGCTGCAAAAGAGCAAAGTTTTTGAAAGCTTCAAGAGACAAAAGATGAAGAATCAACAGTTGAAGATCTGCATCAAATTTTTATTAAATCTTGAATACAAAGGGGGAGATTGTTAAGTCTAAATATTGTATCCAAGATTTAATAGGAAAGTCAAATATGTAAAAGTCAACATTGACCTTGTAATAGTTAGTTTTATAATGTTTAGTTTCCTTAGCCCTTAAGGCTTTGTATTAGTTGTGAGTATATATATGGTTTGTGTTTGTAATCTTGTAGTTGAGTTCTAGAGAATGCATTGTTTGTAATAATCTAGAGTGTGTGAAATACAAGATCTACTTTCTCTCTCTAGACTTTCTCTCTAGTTCTTGAGCTTATTAGACATATTTTGAGTAATTAGCTTGTTGTGATTGGGTTATATGTTTAACAAAAATAGATTTACTTTCCAATACTTTCAATGCACTAACATTCTCCCCCTAAAGTTTTGGAAAGTAAATCACATCTTTAAGCTCTAATCTTCTCTCCCCCTTGATTTGCTTTGTAAAACTTTGGCGCAAGTTGACAATGATAGGCTCGACTCCCCCTTTAACGTTGCTCTCACTCTTGAATTTTCGATTTTAAAACCGGATCCGAAGTACTCCATAAGCTCGACTAAGTGCACTTCGAAGCATCTTAAAATGTTGAAATCCAACTTGTTACGTTAAGCCCACAAGAATGACAACAAGAGGATTTTACGTGACGAACCGGTGCAAAACTTAGTTTTTAACCACGAATTCGTCGTTAAAACGCGAATCGAATAGGAATTTCCGTTTGAAAGTCGTAAACTTGTCGCTCGAAAAGGGAACGATGGATCATGCACCAAGGGATGAGGAACAAAACTTGGCCAATTTAACTGAATTTCGGATCAAAAATGTTAGAAAAACTAACTGGACTAACAGAGTCCGTTAATTCTACTATTCATCATCTTCCTAAAAAAAACCCACTTACTATTCATGTTTTTTAATTGCTTCAATTAATCACGATCAAGCTAGCTATTGATTGCATCAAAAAGCTTCATGTAACATCAAATAATCGTTTTTCAGCCACCAAACATATCCATGCATCGTAAAGAAGATGACCGGTGATGTAACAACTCTTTCCGGCGAAGTAACTAATTTTTCCGGCGAGCTTTCCTCCAACAACCAAAACTTCAAATTTTTTGCTGGAAATTCTTTTAAACAACTTGCAAATCGATTAATATGACAAAACAAACAGATCTGTATCGAGTTTGCAGAAACATTCTGGTGAGTGAATAGTGATTTTCCGGCAAAAACGTTTTTCCGGTGAGGATGAATTTCACAGATCATAGATCTCGAGTTTTATGCTCTAAATCAATCCAAAAACTTATATAAACGTTGTAGAACAGATCTGGACGAATATTTGACATAATCAAAGCTTGAATCCCGTTTTTTCGGCGAGTGAATAGTGATTTTCCGGCAAAAACGTTTTTCACAAACTTTAAAGCCAAATCTCGGACCTAACATGTGGTATCAGAGCCAAACGATAACATTTTTCTCGTAACGATTATCGGATCTCGACATTTCATGTGTTTTTTAAGCCCGATCTACTTGTAAGTTCATCAAATTCTTAAATCCTCTTGAAGTATTGTTCTTAATCGTATTCCAGATCTATCTCAATTTGTAGAATCGCATTTCGATAATTTTTGAGATTTTTCGATATTTTCGGTATCGTTTTTCGCGTCAAATCTATCGATCCGAAAATTCGTTGCATGAATCGATTTGAATTGTCAAGATCTATTCTTTGTCGAATTTCGAGCATTCTACAATTTTTAGAATCGAAAAACGATGCAAAATGAGTGAGATATGAAGTTTTAAAGATCGTTCGTCGGAAAAACGGATCTGACCGGAATCTCACCAGAAAATCGAGGATGAGCTGTGATATTGTTATATCTTCGTTACAGAACTACTCTTAATGTTTACCTCGATCGTTTGTAAGTTTTTTGATCAATTTTGAGCAACAAATCGAGAAATATGATGTGTCGAAATTCTCCTCGCCGGAAAAACGTTTTCGCCGGAATCATTACTGTTCATTACCGGAAAAACGAGACTTATGTTGTGATTATGTCCAATATTCGTCCAGATCTATTCTACAACGTTTATATAAGTTTTTGGATCGATTTAGAGCATGAAAATCGAGATATATGGTCTGTGATTACAAAATCTCGCCGGAAAGTTGTTGTCACCGGAAAATGAACTGTTTGGCCGGATTTTAACTGTCAATTCGATCCAGATCTGATTTTTTGTTCACATTTATCAGTTTTCAAGGAAATTACAAAGGTCTTAGCAAGAAATTTGAAGTTTTTGGTTGTTGGAAGATGATCTCGCCAGAAAAGTTTGTTTTCGCCAGAAAAATTCTGTTACATCACCGGATGCTACTGTTCACGATGCATGAATATTTTGTGCTAAAAAGAAAATTTATTTCATGTTCAATGAGGTCTTTAGTTGAAACAAGAAGCAAGATTGCACGTGATTTTGAAGCAAAGTAAAAAAATGCAATAGTTCATGATTTTATGTGAAAAAGATGATGAATAGTATACTAACAGACTTCCGTTAGTCCCGTTAGTTTTTCTAACAATTTTGGTCCAAAAATTTGTTCCTCATTCCCTACATTGTAGTGTGTGACCATTTGTTCCCTCTTCAAGAAACAAGTTTACGACTCTCAAGCCGAACTCCTACTCGACTCGCGGTTAACGACGGTTCCTTTGTTAAAAACTAAGGATGCACTCGGTTTGTCACGTCAAACTCGCTCGTTATCATTCTTGTGGGATTATCAGAACGAGTTGGGTTTCTACATTTCGATATGATATTCGTGCACTTAGTCGAGCTTACGGTGTACATCGGATCCGGTTTTAAAGTCGAAAATATGAAGAATGAGAGCAAATTTCAAGGGGGAGCCGAGCCTACAATTGAAGATGCATGCACTAAAGTTTTTTTCAAGCAAATCAAGGGGGAGAGGAGCTTGGACTTGAAGATGATTTACTTTCCAAAACTTTAGGGGGAGAATGTTAGTGTATAAAAGTGTTGGAAAGTAAATGTAGTTTATTTGTTTGTAAAAAGCTTTGGGCCTATTGGGCTTAGTAGTAGATGGGCTTGGGCTTAATGTTGTAACAAGGGAGTGTAGATATGGACTATAAATAAGTGTCTTGAGTTGTAATTTTTCATAATTTCCATTAATAAAAATGTAGTCCCTAAAGCACTTTCTCTCTCTAGATTAGATTTAATTTTCTCTCTCTAGAATAAATAGTCCTTCTCCTATACTAACTTGTTATACAAACATGAAATGATACAGATCAAGGACCTAACAGTTCTTAATACCATCGCTACAACGTTCGATAACTATAATTTCCGTCGACTCTAAGACCAACCAATCTTAGAAATTCTACCCAAGCTCACAAATCAATGCTTAACATATTCAGTCTAAGTCTAGACATCTTACATTCATGCCTAGATCACTTATACTAGAGCTCTAATACCAACTTGTAACACCCTAAAAACCAGAGTGAAATTAAAATGCGAAAACTGGACAAATAAACATCAACACCTGGTATAAACCTCCAATAAAGGGGAATGTATTAAGCCTTTACAAAAAAATCTGAATACGAATATGTAATTCAACAACAAACTAATCAAAATATAACTATCTAGATTACATCGGTTGTTAATCCAAAAATCTCCAAAAGAATGGAACATAAACAATTGTCCAACATCAAATACTAGTCATCTCAAAAGCCCCCGAGACCAAGCTCGTCACTCAAGCCCTTGGCAACCCACCGCTAATGGGAACCTGTTATACATATCATTTGAGAAAAAGTGTTAGGCTTAAAGCCTAGTGAGAACATACAATTTATAATTTCAAGAGATATAAACAATTGTATCAAAAGGAAATCTTTTCAATAAGTTTCGGTTTACAAAAGAAATCTTTTCTACATAAGGACTGATCGGTCCAAAAAATCATCTTGCGATGACGGTGGAAACCCGATTTTCCAAGGATTGCGGCAGAACACAAAAGTAGGCCACAATCCGAGTTGTGAGCTAAATACATGGAATCCATGGCCACGAACAACAAGGTTCGTACTAAGATGTGAGGGAGGGCCCTCGAGGAAACCAATCATACTCGTTCACTAGGACTACATCATGACCCATAGCTAGTAACCGGTCTCACATAACCGTACCAAATGGCCCCCGAGGATCATATGCATCCATAGCTACAGAAAGGGGAATAGACATCACAATAATAAAAGCCGACTCAAAACCTAGGGATCCACTAGTAATGGTACAGACTTGTCACAAATACATATGTGACCAACCATAGATAGTCATATGGTATAAAAAAACATTTTATAAACAAAATGCTTCTTTCAAGTTTAACTGTTGGTAAGAATAAAAATCATAAAAATGACTTATATACATTCTTTCAAATATCCACATACATGTGCAAGTAAAACTCCATTTTACTTCAAATAAGACGGAACCCATCATTTTAGTTGAAAAATGATCGAGAACCCTAAAATCTCCCAAAACTCAAGTTGTGTCAAAATGTAGTAAAAGTAGATCCAAAACCATGGAGATATATAGGAGTTCAAAATGTAGCCTTTGACATGTATAAAGTTTATAAAAAGGTAGTAGGAACTCACCAAATAGGTTTTAGAATAAAACCCGAAAAACCAGATATCGACCACCGAGAGAAGACGAAGCTTTCTATACCGAACCCTTGCTAGATGCACTTAATACTAGCAAATAACGAGGTATAAACGAGATGTAGGAAGAGAGAGAGAGAGAAACTTGAGAGAGAAAAAGAGATTGATACATTTAAGAAATATCAACCAAACGAAATATTTTGGGGCTGACCACCCCTAAGTCGGCCAGGGTCTTTCACGGGTTATGCCGTGACCTCAAGTCGCGGCATAACTCGCCCGCTTGCAGAAACCAAAACCCAAATAGAGGGTTTCGCGGGTTGTGCCGCGACCTCAAGTCGCGGTGCAACTCGCGTAGTTCACTGAGTTTTGTCCAAAACCACCAAAATCCAAACTCAAACTTCAAACCAAACGCAGTGCTAAAGACAACGCTTAAACACAAGAATACCAAGATTACATAACGAAAATCCGGGGTGTTACATTTTTGGCGACCTATTCAGAATGTAGTGAGAGCCAGAGAAGTGGTTTCTTAATTTCAGTAAAAGATTAAGACATTTGTAGTTATGTGAACATTGAGATGAGGAATTAAAACTTTTTTCTTCATTCAAAAACTTTTGAGACTTTGCCTTTTTCAAAGTATCTCCTCTAGCATCAAATGTTACAAAGAACTTTCTATCTAGCTTAGATTTATTTTTATGAAGATTGGCTTTCTCTTAAACTTTTCTTTCCTGTCTTTGATGCTTGCTAGCTCTGTTGTTGTTCACTGAAATGTTAGAAACAGACTTGTCATTCATAACCCATTTTCCTTTTTGCTCTGGTGTGAATTTGATTGGTTTGAAAGGATAGGGTCTGGAAGGTGAGAGCATGGTTTTACTCTTGGATTTTTCTTTTGCTTCCTTTTCCAACAACTCCAGAGAGGATTTGGCTTTTAAGTACATTTCAACAAAGTTGGGATAGATAGGAATTCTTGGCACATCTTTCTTGATTAAGATCCTTTTGTTTTGAATTCCAGTGGGGAGTTTAGTCTCCTCTGATTTGTTAACAACTATATCTGTAGCCTTTAGACTTGACTTTGATTTAGAGATGATAGATTGATCTTCATCAATTATAATGTACTCATCCACAAAGGATGTCTCATCTGGATCGGAGTCAGAATCAAGAAAGTCCTTTTGCGATTCCTTGGATTGTTGTACCATAACTGATGTACCAAGCTCATCTGAGTTGTTTGTTGGAATGTTCTTCTGATGTTGCAAGGAATGATTTCAGGTGTAATTGAGCATGAGTTTTGCTTTAGAACTTCCAATAGATTCTTTTCAAAAAAGTGGTTTCAAGGAGTTTTTCAGAATCTTTTGCATTATGAGGTTGGAATTTCGTTGCTTCTGGATTCAGATTGCTCTGTTCAGAGAGACTTAGTTCAGAAGTAATAGAATTCTGATCCTTAAAGGAGTCAAAATTGAACAAGGATTTTGTTTTGCTTTGGACATGCATATGCTCTGATACCACTTGTTGGTTCCCAGATTTTACTTTGAATCAATATATATATATATATATATATATATAGAGAGAGAGAGAGAGAGTTTGTGAGCGGAAGCTTTGAATATCTATTGAATAAGATCAATCACAGTATAATGAGAGATATAAATGAGCAAGAAGATGTTTCAAGAAATGTAGTCATATGTATTATAATCTTTCAGGAGATGAACATGAAGAACACCAAGAACACACAGTAACTATGTGTAAAGATCTCACTGAAATTCTCTCTCTCTCTCAAGATAGTACAATGCACGACAATATGGTAGTGGAAGATTTTGTGTGCGCGCTTATGCAGTATGGCAGTCTTGTCCCCTATATATAGCCCAAATCAGAGTTGTACAATATGCAGACCAGTCTTGAGGTGCCAGGTGTAAAGTTAAAGCAACCGTTTTGGTGCTGACGTGGCAAGCTAGATGGGAGACTCCATACTTGAGAGATTTGAGCGTAGTTGAACTTCAGAGCAGAGGTCAGAGGGGGCCTTGGTGCTCTGATGCTAGATCATCCTCTGGTTAGGCGTCCTCTGCTAAGTTGTCTCTGATAGCGCATTCTTTGAAGTTAACTTAGTCTTTCTGAAGTATTCTCTGGTGCCTCTGAAGCCTCTCTGATGCTTCAGGACTTGGTGATTTTCAATTCTTTCATGTCAGAGATACTTGGGGCTAATATATATATATATATGTATGTATATATATAGGGTTGTGTTCAATTGAAAACCACATTTTCATTGTAAACATGAGGACCAATCTTGGTCATTGATCAAAATTTAGAAAACTAATCAATGGTTAAAACATAAAATGGTTAATTGAGAATTCATTAGGAGCAAAAATGGAAGTTTGAATCAACGTCTACCTTATTCGACCTTTTATTTCCTTTTTTAATTAAAAAAATTTGTACCCCCTTAATTTTTAAACTAAATTATCAATAACTAATATTTTAATCAAACAAATTTCGTCAAAAAACAAGCATTTCATTCTCTTCGATTTGATATCCATCTCAATATATTTTTTTTACCTTTCTTTTTACGTGAAATGGTATATCTGTGTAATATTCATCATGAATATTTATGCACGTTTATGTTTACTACAACTCTTTAATATTCATATATTAATATGATATTCATCATGAATATACAACTTGGTATAACATTCTTCATGAATAGTTATGTATTTTCGCGTATATTCAACAAATCTTAAGTATTCATATATGACATTCATCATTAATATACATTTTCATTATAACATTCATCATGAATATAAATACTATTCATCATGAATATACGTTTTCTTTATAACATTTATCATGAATATGTACATACATATATATATATATATATGTATTCACGTGTATACAATAACTTTTCAGTATTCATACATCAATATGATATTCATCATTAATATACATTTTTATCATAACATTCATCATGAATATACATATTATTCATCATGAACATTTATATATGTTCACATGTATACAATAATTTTTCAATATTTATACATCAGTATGATATTCGTCATGTTTATACATTTTCACTATAACGTTCATCATGAATATACATATTATTCATCATGAATATTTATGTATGATCACGTGAATACAATAACTCTCTAATATTTATATTAGTATGATATTTATCATAAATATTAATTTTCACCATAACATTCATCATGCATATACATATTATTCATCATGAATCTACTACAGTTCAACTCAACATACTCTAGTTTTTCTTTCTTTTTCTTTATTGGGTTCTCGATTGACCTCGATGAGTTCCCGATTCGTATCGATAGATTACCCGATCCATCTCGATAAAAGTTTAAAATGGTAGGTTATGGTTTTACACAAACAAACACACAATAAATTAATCATTAGGTTCTCAATAGGTCTCGATGGAAAATGAATGTGTTATGTTATGATTTTAACACATAACCACACACCAAGTCAATGGATGGTTCTTGATTAGTCCCGATTGGTGTCGATCGGTCCCGATGGGTTTTCGATCGATATTGATGTGTTTTTAATTGGTCTAGATGGGTTCTCGATCCGTCTCGATAAAAGTTGAAAGTGGTAGCCTATGGTTTTATACAGACAAACAAATAATAAACAATCGATAGGTTCTCGATGGAAAATGAATATGGTAGGTTATGGTTTAACACACATAAACACACACCAAATCAATGAATGGATTTTCGACCTTTCTCGATAGATGCTAGATGGGTTCTCGATCGGTCTCGATGGATTCTCGATTGGTCTCGATCGGTGTTGGGTTACGGTGATAAAGAACGCATTGTCTTACGATGTTAAAGAAGGTGATGTCGAGTTATGGACTTACGATGTCGAACTGTTGTGCACACTTGAACGTAGATATATTGTTGATCCAAACTCTCTCAGAGATTTGATGATGATCCTTTTACACTTAGTGAAAACTACTTTAAATTGTTGTATGTATTAGTGTTTCACCATCAACAATTACACTGAGTCTATTCAGTTATCGCTGAGTGGTTTACTATGTAATAAATTTATGTAATACCTGAAGACAATCCTTACGCTCAAGAAGATCATCGCTGACATCGAAGACTAAGCTGATGATGAAGAAAAGTCTACTAATGATCTGAAGCGGCATTCAGTGAAACCAAGACAAGTCTACAAATGCGTGACAAATCAAGATCAAGCCTCAGTTATTGCCTCTCAGCATCAGTGATCTCTGATCACTGATTACCAGCTATAGTTGATCATGAAACTTTCTTATCAAGATTTGTTTGGATTATCCTTTGCACAAAAAGTACGAAGGTACAAAAGCAAACTTGCTTTTTGTCCATAATCGTACAACCACCCATTTCCACTACATTGTTCACTTTACGGCCAAAAGCATGCAAAAGATAAAGTCAAAGAACATGAAGCTATGGAAGATGGATATGTGGATTGTACCATCTGCCATGCATTTAATGCATAAGGTATAAATAGGAGAGAAACCTTCATTTTGAAGGAGTCCTTAATCTTCTTTGAAAAGACTCGCAGAAACTCTATTTTCTGCAAAACTCTCTTCTCTCTATCTATCACTCTTGTGCAAGAAAGATTAGTAATTATTAGATTGTTTAGATTAGGTTTACCTTATCTAATCCGCAACAATCTGTAAATTCTGTTTTTGATTTACTCAATAATCAATAAACAAATTTAAAAAGTAAATTTTGTGTTTGTATACACCCCCCTTCTACAAACTTAAACCCTTATAGAACCCTAATCGGGACCAACATATATATATATATATATATATATATATATTCATAACGAATATAACACACACGCACACACACACACACACACACATATATATATATATATATATATATATCATTTCATGTAAAAAACGATTAAAACGAGAAAAAAACTATATCGAGATAGATGTCATATCGAAGAGCATGAAATTCTTGTTTTTTTGATGTAATTTGTTTGATTAAAATATTAGTAATTTTTAAGACAATTTATTATAAACTTTAAGGGAGTAAAAATATTTAATTAAAAAGGAAAATAAAAAGTTAAATAAGGTATGGTGAGATGGAAATTAACTTCTTCTTTTTTTTACCTCTAATCACCTTAATTAATACTTATAATTAAAAACTATATTTAATATGAGTTGTTGGATCAATAGAGATGGAGGGTCGAGATCAATCCTCACATTTACAATGAAAATGGAGTTTGCAATTGACTTTTCTCTCTCTCTCTCTCTCTCTCTATATATATATATATATATATATATATATATATATATATTGGGGATAGAGGGACTTGAACCCTCACGATTTTTTAAATCGACGGATTTTCCTCTTACATACACACACACACACATGCGCATAGGGGTGCTCAAGGGTTGTGTTGGTCGGGTTGAAGACACTTGAACAACCCAACCCAATGTTTATGGTTTGAAAAATCTCAAACCAACCAAATCAAAAGTGCAACCCAACCTAACTCAAACCGTGCGAGTTGGGTTGGTCAGGTTGAAACTTTAATACATCATTTTACAATCTAACAAAGTGATTCTGTTTAAATAAAGTAAATCAAAATAGAAATATAAAAATAAGGCTAGCAAGAGAAGAGAAGAGTAGAAGAAAAGTACCTATTGCCTTTTGATTCGATCAATATTAAAGATTTTTTAATACTTGAAGGTTAGATTCGTGCGATTTAAATCGGTATGGTCTCGTGGACAGATTTAAACTAGGCCTAAGATAGTAAGACTTGAGAATTAAGTGAAAGAAGAGTCGCTAAATGTCTAAAACCATATATATATATATATATATATAGGACGATAATCAAATGAAAACCACAAAAAGGTTGAGAACCGTGAGGACTAATCTAAGCCCTAATTTGGTCTTAATCCCATGGTTTTAATTGAAAGTTGTTTCTATTTAGAAAAAGGGCATAATAGTCATTTTGTCAACAAAGATTCATCAAGTGAAATACATGTTATTTCACCACATGAAATAAAATACAATTTTCATAATTATGCTATTTCACCTCATGAAATCCAAACATAATGTTCATATATATGTTATTTCACCACATGAATTCAAACACAATTTTCAACTATAATCTACTTCGCCTAATGAAATCAAACACAATTTACGTTATATGTTATTTCACCTCATGAAATCAAACACAATTTTCGTCTATGTGTTATTTCACCCTATGAAATCAAACACAATTTTGAGAAAAACAAAAAACCCCAAATCTGTTGGATGTTTTCAAAGAAACCCGTTTTCAATATCATTGATTTTGTTTGAATGTTTGGAAGCTGGTGGGAGCAAGAAGAGGATGAGGACAAGAGAATCTTCTCAACATCCAACACACACCAAATCTACCATTTAAATTAGCTTAAAATATTACCCAATGTTTGGGAACTTGCTGGAATATCTCCTAAATCGCCACTGCTACCTTCAGTTGAAACGCCGAAATCCTTCCTCAATGTCCAAAAACACCATCGTCTTTAGCCGTACAGGAAAAATCTATGGCGTTATCACCGCCAAATCTGGCCTCTTCAAATGTGATGGTGAATGGAAGAGGTCAAGAGGGAACACCGAAAAAACACCATTACGTTGTTGAAGTAAGAAGAAGAATGGTATTGGGGCATCATCATCGCAAAACGTCGTGTTCATCCCGATTGTTGTGTACAGATATCAACGACAACCGCGATGGCTATGGTTGGAATTATCATGAATCGAAAGAAGACCGGTCCACATCTCAAATATGGAACCATCATTGATGATGGTGAAAGGTTTTGGGACCAGCGCGTTGATGAGAGAAGAAGAAGAAAACAAAGTCACCGACAATAACCTCCATGGTCGATGGGTTTCTTATGATCGATTTTTTTTCATTGTTTTTGCCCCTTCTTCAACAAACCTTCATGGTCGTTTAGTATTAGGGACCCATATGTAGGAAGCCGTTGGGAAATCGTGGGAGGTAGCAATCGATTTGTCGGAAAAGAGGCTACTAGCAAATCATGGGGGTAAGGAGGGATTCACCAGCCATCAGGGTTTGATTTTTGTTGTTGACTATGGATCGGGTGTCAAATGTCGTAAATACCCCTTTCATATTACTATTTCTTCAATAATTAGTTTTAGATTTCAAGAATATCACAAAAAATGCCATTATGTTCCATAGCCTTTGATTAAAACCCTTCAATGATTGAGATTGGTCCTCACGGTCCTCAACCTATTTTTGGTCCTTACATGATTTAACCCCTATATATATATATATATATATATATATTGTAAACCATGGAAACCGTCGATGTCATTGGTCAAGTTAATGAAATCGACGGTTTCCATTGTTTACAAATATATGAAACAATTCATTAACTTGGCCAATGAAATCGACGGTTTCACAAATATATGAAACAATTTCATCAACAAAAGAATTATATGAACCGATTTCATTAACTTAACCAATGAAATCGACGGTTTCTACGGTTTGTAAAATTAGAGTGGTTTTCATTTGATCTCTCCCATATATATATATATATATATATATATATATATATATAGGGTTGGGTGCCGGTGAGAAGTGGAGTTAACGGTGAGAAACGTGAGAAGTGGTTATCAATCGTTGGATGAGAAATGAACGCACATTAGGATGAGATGCACCGAGATGCACCAGATCAATTCTCTTTTAAGCTGCAATTCATGGGAGAGCTAGATATTAAAAGAGATCAACAATTCAGATCTACTTCTCACGCTTCTCACCATTAACTCAACTTCTCACACGATCATTCACCTATATATATATATATATATAAATATATTTAAGCTTCACGTTCTGGTCGAGTTGACGGGTTGACCGAGTTACTTTGGGCCTAAGTGCCTAACCCATTTCCGACCTTATAGATGCTACTGTTTGAGCAAAATTTGTATCAATTGTGTATTGGGTTACCTCAGTTTGAGTTTTTCATTTTGTGTTTTTTTGGGTTGGGTTGACCTAGTTGGTTGGAAATTTGAAGTTGCAAAAATATTCTAACAGGGACTAAAAGTGATTTCTGGTTAAACTACATGGGGTTTAAGTGAAACTTACAGAGGTCGTGGAAAATGTAAAGCCCAATTTATTTCTGGAACGGGAAAACATCTGTCGCCGTCGATTGCGATTTTGAGATTATTTCTTCCTGTGTGTGTTTCATTGGACGAAGTTGAAAATGGTGGTGCTTGAGCCTGTGCCTTCTACTGATGACGAATCGAAAAGGTCAACATCAACAGCCGTTGCTGCTGGCAGAGAAGATAGGAGTAGTAGCGATCAAGCAAACGCTGCCGGAGTAAATTCCAAAAGTGGCGATAAAGCAGCTGGGGACGGATACGCATCCGACGGTTTCGAAACCGCAAGCGAGACTGAAGTTGGCGATGATGAAACTGTTTCTGATGATAAAGTGTCTGTGGCATCGAAGGATCAGTCCTATGAAGATACGCTCAACGAAGACAAACTTAAGCAGGTCTACTCTTTCTCACTTATGGGGTTATTCGTATACTTTGCTTGTTTAGGCTTGGTTTTTACTTGAACTTTTTACTGGTTATCATATAGGTTAATTTCGGTTATGTGCAATGGTGTAATACCTAGAATTTGTGTTTGCAAGATCACATTGCGAATTAGCTACTGATTGTGATTTTCTGGTGATTTTTTTTGCTCGTCTTATGTTGCCGGTGCCTTTAGATGGATACTGATGGTTATGTGCAATGGTGTAATACCTAGATTTTTTTTGCTTCCCCTACTTTGTCTTGATGGATGGTTTCTTTAGATGTTTGATCATTGTTAAATCCTTCAAGTGCCATGTGTAAGCGACTAAGCTCAACCATTGCAATTTTCATGTGAAAAGAATAATTGCTTTAACAAAAGTTGAGGCATTTTTTGGGTTTGTGGAAGACTTGATTTGTTACATTAGGACATTCATCATCTGTTTTTCCTTGATCCTTCTAAGATCTTAGAGAGAAATTGTACTTGGTTTTACTTTTAAATTTTGTATTCATTATTGTTCATTTGTGGGTTATCCTCATATGCCTAACTGAGGATCACCTTAAAGTAGAACCATTTCAACTTACTCATTATCTTTGAGATGCAGGAACTTCTAGCACAAATGAATGAGGCAAAAGTTGAAGGCAATAAATTATTTGGAGATGGTTTGTATGATGAGGCTTTATTGAAGTACGATTACGCTATACAACTTGCACCTCAGATGTCCTCAGCTGTCGAAATTAGGTCAATATGCCATAATAATCGCGCGACATGTTTTTTAAAGCTGGTAAGTTCTTATCCTACTAACTAGCATAAGTAGATTTTGTAGTTGCAAAGTTTTAATCTTCCAGAATTTAGATCAGTGAAACCTTTTTTTTGTTTCCTTTGATTGATGGCGGTGAATAGAAGTTTGGAGTTCGTAAACACGTGGTGCCAGCTAACGTAAGTAAAAAATTAGGTGCGAGTAGAAGATAGTATATTATAGAACTTGTACATCAACTACTGGAGTGCATCTGTAGAACTTTTTGCTACTTAGTACTTACCATGAGAGCTATGAAGATAATTTTTCCCTAACATTTTAAAAGACGAAAATGCGAGGTGAGGCGGTTTCCTCTAGTACCGCGAAGCTCTTAGTAATAAACACAATAGAAATTCTTAAAATCTTAAAAAATTCATAACAAACAATACATATTTCCACATCAAATTAATAAATCAGTAATTTGGCTTTAGGAGTAATTTGGGTAATATACTCTAAATTGGGGGTAACGCTGCTATAAATTTTCAATCTTATCACCTATCTCTCGGCCACCTATAGTTCGATGAGAGTGCAGAAATGACCACAACCCTTCCCTTCTCTCTTTTGTCTCCTACACCGTTTAAATGCTCTTCTTCCTCATGACCATTAGCACCATCACAATGAGAATTCTGAGCTAGAAGAATACAGAGAATTGTGACTGCGTGAGTGAGGGGAGAGAGAATCGTGCAAGAGAGAGGGGAGGGGAGATAGACTGTTTAGGCTTCCACTTTTTAAATAGTATAGGGATTACAGCCCATACGCCTTTCACACCTCATTCGCCTCACAATATGAGGCGTGTGCCTCAAATTTACCAGCAGAGGCGTAGCCGCGTAGCCTCAGAAGCATTTTTTCACCACCTCGTCTCGAAACGTACCCTCGACTGATTTTTAAATTGATGCTTCTTGCGTCCACTTGTTATGATCAACTACATTTGAATTTCTTTCTGGTGTTGCTAGCCATTTTGGGTCTCACGTTTTGTTGCATTATAATCTTTAGACATAGGATTTACATATGAAATAAATAACTAATTGATGATTTGATGCACATGTCCTTGAAATTCTCCAAACCAACTCTTGTCAATAATATTGAAAATAGTCGGGTGGTAATGTTGTGTATTTCATATTTTCATTGAGTGGGTTAAGCATGTGAGAACATGGGGAAGATAAATCAATTTAAAATCGAATCACCCCTAATTAAGCTCTGAATCAAGATCCTAAATTATTGCTAAATTATATCCTAATCTAACCGTATATACATAATGAAACCCTTCTTTATACTGCCGAGGTTGCGGTTTACCAATAGCGACCACTGTTCCCAGTATGAACAAGAGTGGGATCTGCAATACTGAGTTTGAGTGTAGTTTGGATACAGAATTTTAACGAGCTTTGAAAGCGTCACCTTTATGACAGCAGATAAACCAAAAAAACCCACAATGTTTGGGAAGCAGTAAAAAAGAGCAAAAACATATCGATGGGTGGTGGTAGTCTGTGGCAGCAGTGCCTGGTTGTGGCGGCAGGCAGCAGTTAAGATGGCTGTTTGTTGAGACAGTGACAGAATATGGGTGACTGCTGTTAGGTGACAGCAGTAGGTGTGTGCTTACTGCTGAGCAGCAGGGTAGCAGTAGGGTGTTGAGCATTGGCAAACAGCAGCAGAAGATGGCGAATACAGCAACAATGATGGCGGCATAGCCAGCAGTTGCCATGGGTGGCTAGGGTTTAGTATCACAGCCAGTGATGGCTTTGGTACCATAAAAGTATTTGTAATGTTGTATATCTTATTGAGAGGGGGAAATGCTGATTATAAGTGTGCATCATGGGAGAAATTTGGGACACAAGTATTGTAACATCCTGGGCCAACCGTACCAGATATTATCCGCTTTGTCCACGCACTTGGACTCACGGTTTTAAAACGCGTCTCGTAGAGGAGGTATCCAGTCCCTTATAAGACAACTTTCGTTCCCCTCCCCAACCAATGTGGGATCTTACTAGTATTTAATTGGTTCGGACTTGTTTAGTGTTGAATTAGGAGCAAGACGAAGAAAAGTTCTTCAAATAATCGCTTGTGCTTCCTATGTTTGAAACAAGGACAAATGGTTTAATCATGGATTTGCTAAGAATCTAGTTAGCGAAGTCCCCTATTATGTCTGCCGGAAAAAGGAACAATCTGTCGGGTTCAGGTTTTATCTCTGAGGATGGATCATGGATCAGATCGTTCTAATGTCAATCTGTTTTCTTCCATTTATTTCTATTCCCTATGCTGTTAATTGCAGCGCTATTGCGGTGCAATAGCGGATATCGGATCAAAGGAAAATAGCGGTGGTAAAAAATCGGTCAAAATTGCAGTTCCGCTAATATCGGCGGCGCAATTGACTGATATTTGACCGATATTTGCGGACCACAATACCGATATTCTAGCTTGGGCCTCTTTTGAACTATGTTGTTATTTTTTCTTTTTTTTTGGGCTTTTCTTTTACTTGGGCTTCTAATTAGAATATTAGATTTGGGCCCTTATTTATATTTTTGATTTATTTTCCCATTTAATAACCCATAATCAGATCTTGGTAAGTCGAACAGAATGATATCAAATCACCCTGATCAAGGTGAAAGTTACTGCTAAATACTTACCCTAATCTGACCATATATGCATAACAAAACTCTAACGAGGATAACTTAAATAACAAATTCGCAGAGGTGTCAATTGCTTAAGTAGTAAAGTCATTGTTTGAATTAGTTTGAGCCTAGAAAGCATTCACCTGAAGAAAATTTGAGCATGTCAGGTAACATGGGAAATATTCAGAGAAAAAGCATAACTTTCTTGCTTTTACCGGTTCCTTGTGATCCTTCTCACCTTTTATTGCTACCAAGTATCACTTTGCAAGCAGGATAGGATGAAGATCAGGTAACGGAGAGAGATAAAACTAATGACTAATTGAATGCATTATGAAGAACCAATTTACATAATGATGGCGGAGGCCCGCAGCGATACTGACGTGCAAATCCGATCTTGTCCTGTACCAAACGCACCCTACTTAACAAATCTTAATGCACAAGCGAGACTTACTATATCCATGTGAATTATGTCCCTTATCTCTATGATAGAATTATTCCTCACATCTATACACCGAGTTGTAGTGTTTTGATGAATCTTGTTAGGTTCTAAGTTCAATTCTTGTCAAAGGAGCTTAGAACATTAGCTTCATGAGATTCAACTTTATGTAATGAAGAAGCTTAAGATTATATATATATAGGGTCAGGTTCAGGGGAAAACATCAAAAAAACAGAAAACTGAAGAACACTCTGATAGCCCTTCATCTGGACGGTATGCACTTGTGCATACAAGTAATTTGTAACATGCACACGTGTATATGCACAAGTGCATAATGCACTTGTGCATAAAAACCAAAAAAACAACATAATTACCCGTCCAGATGGAAGACTACCAGAGTGTTCTTCAGTTTTCCGTTTTTTTGAGGTTTTCCCTTGAACCTCCGTCTATATATATATATATATATATACACAATTACTAAGCTAAGCTACCAATTTTATGCTTTTTATGGTTTTCTATTGGCATGTTGCTAATTCTATGGCAGGGGAAGTACGAGGATTCCATTAAAGAGTGCACAAAAGCATTGGAACTAAATCCTACATACATGAAAGCAATGGTTAGAAAAGCAGAGGCCCATGAAAAGCTTGAAAACTATGACGAGGCTATTTCTGGTATTTTATTTATTATACTCAGGCATCATATTATGTATTGTTTTTTCATATGTGGTTTCTTCTTGTGTAGATCTGAAGAAAGTCTTGGAATTGGATCCTTCAAATCACCAAGCTAAGAGAACCATCATTCGTTTAGAACCATTGGCCATAGAAAAGCGTGAAAAGTTGAAGGAAGAGATGTTAGGTAACAATTGGTTTCGTCTGTGTTGCACAAACTGGCTAGGGTTCTGTTCTGGCAGCTGCAATTCTATTAACCATTTGAATTTTGTATTGCAGGGAAGTTGAAAGAAATGGGGAACTCGGTTCTAGGGCGATTTGGGATGAGTGTCGACAACTTCAAAGCAGTGAAAGATCCAAATACAGGCTCATATTCCATCTCATTTCAACGGTAGAGGTAGAGACGGAATGTAGTTGTGCATAAAAACAAGTATACTTTTCTACATCAGGTACGCTTACTTATATTATGTTTGGTATCAAAGTTATTTATTTATGGTAATCTTTTTTAGTTTGTTGGTTGTTATAAAATGTTACACAAGTTGGTGTATGCAGAATTGCAGATTCGGTTTTCATTTCTATATTTACTCGACATTTTTGTTTTTATCCAAATCTAATGTTTCCTTTTTGTTAACATAACGGATGAATTAAGAGGGATCGGTTTGGTCATGAACCGGTTATTGGAATATGGATAGACGACTAGTTGAGAGTTAGGGATGTTGTTCGGTCGGTTTATTGGGTTTTTAGTTTATTCGTTTTCAACAATTTTCAAGCCAAGCAATAATCAAAATGAATAAGGTTCGGTTTGATGGATTGTGGGTTATACAATTAGGTTATTGGTTAAAATTAAATAAAAATTTTATTTTAATAAGATTTGTCAAACAAAATATGTGATAAAAAACAATTGGGATTTGTTTGTTTAAAAGATTTAAGAAAAAATTTAGAGATTTATTTGTTAAAAAAATTAAGGATTTAATCATTCAAAATCAGATAGTTTGTTGTTTTTTTTTAAAGATTTTTTCCAAATTTTTATCACATTAATTTGTTTTTATCGGTTACAATGATGTATTTAACCGATTTTAAAAAGTTTAAGTGTTTTATCATTCAAAAAAATAATTTAAGAACTTATCTTTCAAAATCAGATAATTTGTTGGGTTTTCTTAATCTTTTATTTATTTAGCCGGTCAAAACTCAAAAGTTAAACTTCTAATCTATACTATATTATGAAGCACGGATAAAAAAACTCTGAAATACAAATTATTAGGCACAAGGTACTGTAACACTCTCAATTTGATCTTTAGTATAAATATATGCAAATTGTGGTTTTATGGCTTTTTATATAATATGTTTAATTATAAAGGTTTAATTTTAAGAATTATTAAGTTAATTCAAGTTGTTGGGTTATAATAAGTGTTATATTATGCATGCACAAGGTACAAGTCTTTTGAAGCATATTATAGTTAGGATATAAAGGGTAGGGGTGTTCATCGGTTGACATCCAATGGATGTGAGAGGAACCGAACCGATCCACTCATCCATTGGATGTTGGATTTTCCCAACCGAACCGATCCAATCATCCATTGGATGCCAATCCAATGGATGATTGGATCGGTTTGGTTCCATCCATTGGATATTCATTGGATCAGACTTGGATAACCATTGGATATTCTTATTGGATATCCATTGGATACATCCGACATTCAATGGATGATCAGATCAGATCCATCCAACGTGTTAATTTAATGCAGTGTTCTAATTAATTACTTTTAGTTTGTATTAAAACCAACATAAGTGAGACTAAGAATTCAAAAACAACACAAAACAAATTTAGATTTAAGCAAATTGCAAAAAAAATAATTGGATGATAGTTGGATGGAAAACTGGATGGTAATCGGATGGTTAATTGGATGTTGGTCGGTTCAGTTCGGTCGGTTCTGGTCGGTTCTGGACTGTCATCCAATAACCGACCGATTCAAATTGGATGTTGAGATTTTCAATCCGATCCGATCCAATTACAATTGGATATCCAATTACAATTGGATATCCAATTACAATTGGATATCCAATTATGGTCGGTCGGTTCTAATTGGATCGGTCGGTTCCTATTGGATCGGTTAAATTTATGCACACCCCTAATAAAGGGTAAATAAGATGTGACTTATGGGCATATTGGTAATTGTCTAAATATGTATTTAGACTCAAAATGTAAGTCAAAATCTTATATAGGGGTCAATTATGTACAAATGAAACTTGGCTTAGGACTTGAAATGTTATGAAATGTCCATATAAGGACCAATAGTGAATTAGGCTATAGATGAGGGATCATTGTTGGACAAGAAGAAAACTCTTAACCCACTTTGCCAAGTTTTTAAACCCCAATTTCCAGCTCAAATTCTCCTTCCTCCACCATTCTATCGGTTACAAACTTACAGTTAGTCCAAGTGATAAAGTTAAATATTCAAATTGTCATGATATAGTTAGCAACTAAAGTGAATTGCTATATCTAATAATTAAACAGATAAAACACATAATTAAGCAAATTATGTCACCCACCCGAAGGATCATGCCTGAAGGACACATATCAAGGTCACCTGGTTTAAGTCCAAGCACCCCAAAGTGTGTGTAACACCCTGTCTAGTAGAATTATGGACAATTTTAAATTTTTCAAAACTTATGATTTGTAATAAACCACCAAAATGGAAGTCTTTGTTTTAAGCTAGAGTTTGTAGAAATTTTACAAAACACATTAGTTAATATAAGATCAAGTTGCATAACTTGATCATATAAAAGTGTTTAATAAGTTTGGTGTTACAATTATATATCAAGACCATGATACAACAAGTCAACATATACAAAAGATAGTGTTCTTCAAAACCCATGATCTTGCTAAGTCTCCCACAAGCTTTCATCAACATTATCAACAACTATTGATCACCTGTGGATAAACAACGGATAGAAAACATTTGTTAACCAAAATGGTTAAGTGAATGCAAGGTGTTCTAATCAAAGCATACTTAAAAGCATAGTCATCAATTCATACAAAATCAACTTATACAAACAACACATAGAACCATGATTAATAAGATGTAAAGTTAATTCACCCAATTCTCATATTTCCCGATAGCTAGTCGGTCCATATAGAATTCTAATGAATTACCTTAACACCGCCACACACTTTAAGTTAGGAAATTCCAACTTGGAACACCTCCATCTTATGGGAATTGCACCTCCCACATGGCATCCGAATTTCTTGTTACCCTAAGGTCACTTATAGAGTATGGTGCAATACTCATGGACCAAAGAGTCCTGAAGGTTACTTAAAGCAACCAACTGTCAACTATAGTCCGGACTAATACTATATGCACATATAGAAAGAACATGGTTCTCAATATGTAAAACAATCATTTACATATCTTATAATATCAACTAATGCAAATAATAACCCAATAATCACAACTGAATTCAAAGTATCCATACATAATCAACAAACATTTGATGACTATTATTTTCATATAAAATAGCATTTTGTTGAATATCCAAGTTTTTAAAATTCAATGCACTCACCTTAGGAGTTGGTGGAAGATCTCAACTCAATTTCCACAACCACTAATTACAATGTTTACCAAACTTCAATCAATCAATTGATGTCTCAATGGTAAACGGGACACGATATTATACGTTCCGGATGTTCCGACTTTAAGCCACGTCATTCCAAGTTACCTTAAGGCTTTTCATATAAACGAAGCTCCTATCCCATTGGTAAGACTCATTTCTTATCATAAGTTTGGGCCTGAATAAGATTAAACATGATTGGGATTTTATTACATACGTTACAAGTCCTTAAAGCACAAGGTACAAACATATAATGCAACATAATCCCCTGCACCTGACAGCTTTGTACCAACTCTATTTTGAGTCTTTTTATCATACTTAGAGGTACATTCAGGTGTTAATGTCTAAACAAAAGTTAAACAAAAGTTGTACCTCTATTTCTTAGGGTTCTAATCATTTTGGATTCATACCATTTGAAGAAAATACCGATTTTATATGATTTTTCTAATAACAGTGTACAAATCCCGTTTTTCACAGGACCAGCTCAAGAAACTCACTGTTTTGAGCCTTATAGAGTTAAAATCAGCTCTTGACCTAAACTACAAAGTTGTAATAGACACAAATACCTTTCCAACGGGATATTACACACTTCAATCAGACCAACGAGCGATTTTATATGATTTTTTAAAGAACCTGCAAATTCTGTGACTCTACTTGACAGCTCAAAACACATCTTTTTTTTATAAGATTACTACTAAAACCATTAAGAATCAACTATAAACCATTCACATATCACAAACAAATGATTGAAACTTAATTCTCCACTTCTTTAACCAACAATAACATATAAATAACACCATTTAACAAAGATTTACTTACAAAGCAAAAACCCACTAAGTAATAACATGATTTATACCCAATTTGACATCAATCATCATCTTAGAGCATAAACCTAGAAATTTATAGATTCATACCTTGATTCTTTACTTTTTCTTCAATGGATAAACTTCAATCTTTCATAATATCATCATCGTCATAGTTGCATGATGAGAAATTGATCAAACCCTAAATTTGGATGTAGAAAGGATTTTTGATTTCTAGAGAGAGAATTATGATGTCAAATGAGAATTTGAGCTGAAAATTGGGGTTTAAAAACTTGGCAAAGTGGGTTAAGAGTTTTCATCTTGTCCAACAATGATCCCTCATCTATAGCCTAATTCATTATTGGTCCTTATATGGACATTTCATAACATTTCAAATCCTAAGCCAAGTTTCATTTGTACATAATTGACTCCCATATAAGATTTTGACTTACATTTTGAGTCTAAATACATATTTAGACAATTACCCTTTATATCCTAACTATAATATGCTTCAAAAGACTTGTACCTTGTGCATGCATAATATAACACTTATTATAACCCAACAACTTGAATTAACTTAATAATTCTTAAAATTAAACCTTTATAATTAAACATATTATATAAAAAGCCATAAAACCGCAATTTGCATATATTTATACTAAAAATCAAATTGAGAGTGTTACAGGTACCATCATTTTATGCAAGATTTTAAAAATCTCGTAATTTACAAGTATCAAAGCACAAGATACATATTACTACTGCATGCTTTTAACACCTACCAATTTGGTATGTGTAGGGCCTTCCTTTTATGTAGACCTTTCCATGTATCACTATTAATTAATATATTATATTACTATAATTTTTTTAATTATATTATTAAATATGTAATTGGTTATTTTTTCTAGATGTCATTAAAATATATAAGATAATCATTGAATTCTAACAAAATACTTAATTTTTTTATATATAAAACATTATATTATTAAGCCTAAATTAAACAAATTTATAAAAAACATTATCACCTTCTCAAAACCATCCAAAATCGTACTGTAAATCGACAAAAAAATAAAATAAAACATTAAAATCGTGATGTATCTCGCTGCATTTCGCGAGTACGATTCTAGTTTTATATAAAAATCTAACTGAAAGTTAAAATTGGATTGATTGAAATATAAAATTATTTTACTTATACAGTTGAAGCATATGAAAAACAGAAACCAATAAGAACATATAACCAAACCGAAAACCGAATGATCTAAACCTAGCTATTTTTAAATTCTAAAATAAATTTTCAAGTATAACTGTACAAGTTATTAATAATATAATGTGCTTATTCCATTTAATGGGAAAACTAACCTTAGCAGGTCGAAACCGTTGCTGCCGGTGTTGACCGTGTGACAACGGTTCAGACAACGCACATGGCATGGAGCCGTGGTTCGGACGACACACATGGTGCGCACGGCGTTGATAGTTAGGCAGCACACGCAGGTGGGGTGGGCAATTCGGAGCGGGTCATGGGCCGGATCCCACCAACCTGCATGATTCTGATCTATAGGCCGGAGCGATTGGGCTGAGTATAACTGTTTCTTGGGTTTTCTCTATAAAACAGCAAGAGGGCCCATCAGGCTTAGTATTTATTTAGGCTATCTTAGCTACTTGAAGCCCATTAATTAATTAATTAATTATTTGGGTTAAATTCTTTGGATCATTTAATTATTTAAAGGACATTAATTAACTATTAATAATATTAGGAATTTAACTAATTAGTATATTTTCTGATTTAATTAATATATTAAATTTAAATTAATTTAATATGTTAATTAGTTAAAAATTAATATTAATTAATTAGTAATTCCTAAAATGACTTTAATAAATCATTTAGTCAATTTGTTAAATTGCAAAAGGTATCGTAATCGAATTATTGAAAATTTAATTAATTTAAACTAACTTCTAATTTAATTAGTATATTACATTTTATTTTATTTAATATATTAGTTAATTATAAATTAATATTTATTAATTAGTTATTTCAAAGGAATCGGTGGATATAAATTATTTACTTATTTAGATGATTTAATAAGATAATTAAAACGTCATAATTAAGCCAAATGTTTATTGAGACATATTAACTTGAGAGATAGAGACTATATAATTACAGGGTGATTAAATTAACGTTTTGGGACATCGATGAGTCAAGTGCTCGGGGGTTGACATAGTTGATTTTTTTTGACCTTTTGACTTTTTGGCGAATATGGTTGTTGATAGAATACTTTGGTGCATGTTGTGTAAGTCACTAAGTGGGGACTATTTTCTTGGACACATGCATTCAGGTTAGACTTCATAAGACTTTCTGAAATGTATACATACATAAATAAATTAATTTGGCATGTTAGTTATTGGAGATACGTATGTGATGCATGGTGGTATATTTCTATCTACATGTTTACGAGTGCATGTTCACATATATATATATTATCTTTATGAGGTGATGCATGCTATTTATTTATTGGCTTTATAAATATTTAGCATGTTATTTTGGAGTCGGTTTTCATGTGACACATTGTGGTGTCGATACTCGAGTATGGGATTGGCTCGATATGTCACATTTAGGGGTGACACGACCCCAAAATGGGTGCTTGGATTGGTGTGAGCTGCGCAACCAGGGAATGCCAATGACAGAACGAACCTACCCGGTGAAACAGATTATGAGATCTCATTGGTGTTATTTGTTTTTACAGTAACATGTATACTGTTTATTGGTGTTTATTGTTTATGCATGATGTGGAGTGTGTATTTATGTGCATGTAAACAATGAACTCATGAGTTTTTTATGCTGACTATTAATATGCATCTCAGGAGTCTTGGGTTCGGGTTTGGACAAAGGGGAGGGCAAAACATAGATAAGTCTCTTTATGCTATGTTCCTTTACGTTTTTGCTAGTTGTTAAACTTATCATTACCTTGTATTTAGTTTTTGTGTATCATCGTCCAGTATGGGGCGGGCTAATATTGGAGACTTGTATTTATTTTAAGTTAAGACTTCCGCTGTAACGACAATTTTGATTATATCTTATTGTCATGTTCGATGACATAAGATAATATTTGAAATGAATGATATGACATTACTTATGATAGAAATGAAAATGTTAACCAAAAATTAAATTAAATAAACCGAATAAAATATATAACCAAACCAAATAAACCAAAACGTTTTTAACCTAAACTTTTTGGGTGATTTATTCGGGTATTGGTTTTTTCCGACACCTTGGCAACCAATTATTATAAACCGGGTTGAAAGAACCGAAAGGTTAAATTTTTTTTTTCCGAATTCTCAAGGATCACATGTTAGCTTGTTATTGGTCCATGGTATGTTGAGATGACCGACAATTTGTTATTTTATGTCTTTTTCTATTTACCAAAGTGCCATTTAATCATCAATACATATTAAAAGGAACAATTAAAGAGAATGACTAGTAATTCTCAAATCTTGAAATATGGTTGATTTTGAATTACTCCATTTTTATAGAAAAGCAAAATATAGAAGATGTAGTCGTGTATGTATATATATTAGAGAGTTATGGATGCTTGAATATTAACAAAGTTGGTTGGCTAAAGTGAAATGTTATACAAGTTTTGGGCTAAAGTGAAATGTTAGAAATTAAGAGGTTCATTTGGTTATACAAGTCCTGTTTGTCCTCCAATATTTAGAGTAAATTATCAATCATCAATATATATATATATATATATATATATATATATATATATATAGGACAATAATCAAATGAGAACCGTAAAAAGGTTGAGGATCGTGAGGACTAATTTCAATCATTCAAAGTTTTAATCAAAGGTCATTAAAAACGATGGCATTTGTTGTAATATTAATGAATGTTTAAGGCTAAGCTTGTCTTAGAACATATTTTATGTTCACTTTAGAAGTTTTATAAAGTAATCAACATTATCGTATTGGGCCTTGTATTGGGTTTTGGCTTAATTGTATACAAGGGAGTATGTGGGTATAAATAGGAATCTTGTAGTGTGTTTTAGGGTTAACCTTTTCATTTTGTAATTTCCAATCAGTAACAATGTAGACATTCGGCTGCATTGTTCTCTTAGTGTAGTTTTACTTTTCGTATGAATAAACTACTGATTTCTATCCCTTGATTCCTTGTTTATCATTCAATCAACCCAATCATGATCTCAATGGACCTCACAATTGGTATCAGAGCTAAACGAAGATATACTTCTTTACACGATCGAGATCTGATTTGGTATTGAATAGAACAGTACTGTTGAAAAATCGATTTCTGGATTTGTGTTGATTTGAATGTTATTTGTTGTTAAATTGATTCAGTTGTTATTGTCGATCATCACTGAATCAATAACTAGTTCCAATTTCATTCCAGAAAGTCAGATTGGTCAATTTTTGTGTTCATTCTGTTCGAAAACTTTTATCACTGTGGTTGGATCGATTTGTGCTTTAGAGTCAGATTTAGACAAAGTGATCAACTACAATTGTGCTCAAAAGATGTTTTCGAACCTGTGGATAAAAGCTCAACTCAGAAATCGATGTAATGAAAGTTTTGTTGAAGATTTTGTGAAAATCAGTTCGAGATCCATAAAATTCGCAGGATTCAAGTGAAGAACTTGCAGATGTTGAAAAGAATTCGCAGAAAGAAGAGTATGTTTGAAGAATTCGTAAGTTAAGAATTCGCATACATATGTGTTGCGAAAAGTGAAGATTTCGCAGGTGAGAGTATTGCGAAAGTTAAGGTTTCGCAGATGAGAGTACTGCGAGAAGCGAAGGATTCGCAAACATATGTCTTGCGAAAGGCGAGGATTCGCAAATATGAGGCTTGCGAAAAGTAAGGATTCGCAATGCAAGCCTCTGCGAATTGTGGTTTTCAGCTTAGTCTATCTTGCGAATTGTGCTTAATGGTGAATAGTGATCTGCGAATTTTGATGTTTTCTGAGAATTCTGACTGTTCTTAACCCAGTTTTATACAAGTTTGCCCTGTTCCTGAGCTTTATACGCGGAATGCATATGTGACATCACTCCTATCTTCTGTTGGTCACATATTCTTAGCAACTGATCTATTCTTACACGAGTGCTCATGCCTGTCAAGATTTTCAGATTCTGGATTTTCAGATTTGGTCTCTGCTTGGACTGAGTTAGCTGCCTGAGAATCTGTAATCATCAGTCTGGAAAGCTTCTTTTGTGGTTAGACCGTTGAGAGCACTTTATCATTCTTCTGACTTGATCACTCAGTAGTGTGAACGACTGGAATCATTGTTCTGCTATTTGAGTTGTAATTCAGAATCCTGAGCGCTTATAATCATCCAACTGATTCATAAAGAAAGGAGTTCTAGGTTTGATTATTCAGTATTCTGGAAAGCAGTCAAAAATGAGTATCTTCTATCAGTTGTTGAACATTGCTTGCCTTCTAACCCTTGCCTTGTAGTGTTGCTACCGGTTGCTACCACTCGTAAGCTGATCAGATGAAGTTCTTAAGATGAATTCTAATTTCATCTCATGGTTCAAAGACAGATCAGATGTTATACACTGAAGATGCACTTGGTTGTCATTCCATAATCCACACATATCATTCTTGTGGGCGTTAAGGAATGTGTTGGATTTACTAGAGATAAAAGTTGTCTTTATGTACATCAGATCTGATATTTCAGTTGAAACTTCAAGGATAAGAGCTACATTCTAGGGGGAGCATAAGTATGCTTTGATGTTTATGCAACACTAAGTTTTCTAAAGAAATCAAGGGGGAGAGGAACTGAAGCTGGAGCTGATCAGAGAATGATTACTTTACAAAACTTAGGGGGAGAATGTTAGAACATATTTTATGTTCACTTTAGAAGTTTTATAAAGTAATCAACATTATTGTATTGGGCCTTGTATTGGGTCTGGGCTTAATTGTATACAAGGGAGTATGGGGGTATAAATAGGAATCTTGTAGTGTGTTTTAGGGTTAACCTTTTCATTTTGTAATTTCCAATCAGTAACAATGTAGACATTCGGATGCATTGTTCTCTTAGTGTAGTTTTACTTTTCGTATGAATAAACTACCGATTTCTATCCCTTGATTCCTTGTTTATCATTCAATCAACCCAATCATGATCTTAATGGACCTCACAACTTGTAATTTAAGTCGCTCCCATCCTCATCTTCTTCCCATATGCCATCAACACTATCACCAATCCACAAACTATCAAAGGCCTTCTTGAATCTTGATTCATAAAAACCGAACATCAAGACGCAACAATGGGAATGTCCAGTTCAACCTATAAAGATGACCAACTAACGACCACCACCACCACCAAAAAACAAATCTTTATCTTATCCGGCCAGAGTAACATGGTTGGTCGTGGCGGCGTTAAGAACAAGCATTAGGACGGTATCGTTCCACGCGATTGCAAACCCAATCCCTCCATAATCCATCGGTTAAACGCTAACCTAATATGGGAAACCATCCAGGAGCCACTCCACACCAACATCGACACAAAGAAGATCTACGGTGTTGGCCCAAGGATGTCGTTCGCTAATGCCTTGAAGGATTACATCAATGGAGTAATAGATCTCGTGCAATCGCCATCAAGGAATGGGGCAAAGAGAAAAATTGTATGAAGATATGGTGAAGAGGCCAAAATCAGCGGCGAGTAGTGGCGAAGATCAAATCGATTCTTTGGTACCAAGGGGAAAATGATACGTCGTCTGACAGCGTTGCTGAATCTTATAAAGCTAATATGGAAATTTTGATCCACAATATTCGTTCAGATCTAGGACTACCATCACTGCCAATTATTCAGGTCAATTACTAATCTCACATCTAAACCCCCTGTTCTGTTTATTGAATTGATTAGGGTGTTATGGGGCTTATCAGGTTGCTATTGCATCCGTTTGATGCCAAATACGTGGAGGTAGTAAGAGAAGCACAAAAAGAGATTGATATACCAAATGTGGTGTGTGTGGATGCCAAGGGATTGGAGCTAAAAGAAGATAACCTCATATAGCTGAAAACGATTGATTTGGGCATTTTTGTTTCCAAAAATTCTGTTTGATTTCATGAGATGAAATAATATACAGATGATAATTTTGTTTGATTTCATGAGCTGAAATAATATACAGACGAAAATTTTGTTTGATGTCATGAGGTGAAATAAGTCAATAACATATAGGCGGAAATTATGTTTGATTTCATGAGGTGAAATAGATTAGAGATAAAAATTGTATTTGATTCTATGTGGTGAATATATATATATATATATATATATTGAATATATATATATATATATAGGGGTGAGTTATTATGCAACCCTTGCAACACCTTTATCCACCACACATTTTACTTTTACCTTTTTTTTAATTACATAAAATGTGTGGTGGATAGAGGGGTTGCAAGAGATTGCACCATGTAGATGAGTTGCATTTGAACACCTCTCTCTCTCTCTCTCTCTCTATATATATATATATATATATATATATATATATATATATATATATAGGGTTGAGTTATTTTGTTAACCCAATTTTTTGTACTAACCTTATTAACCCGATTTATAACATTTGATCTTAGAATGAATGACTTAAATTAATTAGAATTAAATAAACCAATTTAAAAAAGGTTAGAGGAGTAATTAATATAATGAACAACGGTGTTTGAGGGTATTTGAGGAAAAGAATATCTTTTTCAATTTGTAACCCCCGTGTATTAATCAACCAAATTTGAAACCGACGTGATTAATTGCTACGAAACCAAAGGAAATCTTTATTTTTGAACATGTATGCACAATAAACATGTATGAACATGTATGCACAATAAACAAGATAATTGGACATTTATGTTTGTACTTGTTTGTGGAATGTTCATCCAAATCATGAACATTAATGAACATAAATTTTGTATTAAAATATGAATACATATGAACAAGGATGAACATGCAATATGAAAAAAATACAATGAACACATATAACGGTTACTCACTATGGACTGTTATTCCTTGATAAGCTATATGAACAATTGTGAACCATGGTATTAAAATTTGCATGCTCATGAAAACTACATATTGCATGTTCTTTTTGTGTTCAATCATGAAACCGTACGAACCATGGACAATCATGATCATATGAAAAATCCAGACTATATGTACCATGGTGAATATATTGGATCTATATTCATGACTCCACGAAAGTCGTCGTTAATATCCCTCGGATTCGTAACAACGTTCGTCAAATCTTCTTGGGTATGTTCATGCTCAACATCGATTTTACCAAACATGAATCCTTGTTGGTCATGTTGTACACCCATTTCGTCAATCCTTGTTGGTAAATTTTAAAAAACCCAAGAATGTACCTTAACTCATTTTTCAAATTTAAGATATGGCTAAAATTATGAATTATAGTATTGTAACTCCTAATTAAATGAATGCTATTATTAACAAAATAAAAGAATTCCAATAATGCCCTCATATATTTATTAGACATATATATCAAACCAAGAGTCACAATGACTTTCTATTGGTTAAAGAGGGTTAACAAAGTTAATATGAATGTGATGGTTAACAAAATAACCTCCCTCTCTCTCTCTATATATATATATATATATGTGTGTGTGTGTATATATATATATACTAGTGGTGTACCCGTGCGATGCAGCGCGGGTGAATCACAATTCTGAAACATTGGTTTAGTTCTGAATCATGTTTCTATATCATTTTCGATTTTATTTCATGAACTTGCGTGGTTAATTTGCAAGTCAACTAATATATAAAATTGATGGTTAGTATGGTGTATAAGAAAGATATATTGGAAAAATAATTGCATGAGTATTGAACTTCCAAACCCATATAATCAAAACTTATTACAAAATTTGAAATTCTTGACTGAACAAACAGAAATACAAACATCTGCAAATAATGCATATCCGTATATCCAAAATGTCGTTTAGTTTTCGTAAAGCACTCATCCATGAATATGTCCTGCAATAAACACACAATGATTTTAATAGAAACATATTGTACTAAATGTGTAATAATATAAATGTTTATTATACCCTATTCATCACGTAAAACTTCTTGATAGACGACGTTTGAATTAAACAAATTACACTAAAACTTCAATGAATGCAACAGATATATAATTTTGCGGTAATTTCTGATCACCTTGTGTATTGTGTAAATAATTCTTTGTGCATTATAATACTAATAGCTTTTGCAGTTTTAGTAGTGCATTTAATATATATTGTTATAAGAGTTTAGTTATTGTGCTTCTAGTTGTGGGTAAACAACCATTTAGATCAACTTGTTTGTATTTGTGTTATCTCCCTTTCTTTATTCTTGGGAGTGCTTGAAAACACCACAAACAAAAACAACACAAAACTTTAATAAAAGATGAAAAATATCGAGGATCAAGTGTATTCACTTGAAAATAAACATTATAGGTTTTATGAAATGGCATGTTTCAGAAGTTTTCATGCAAAGACTGAAAAAATAGTTATATAAAACCAACATAAGGTCTTGTTAATTTCACTGTTCCAGCAGTGCATATATTTGACTTATGTTTGGAGAAATGGTTTTGTCTTTATACTTATTCAAAAAGGCGACACAGTCTCTTTAAATCTTATTCAAATGTATTTGTCTTTATACTTATTCCACTTAAAATATGTGTTTTTGTTAGACACATCTTGAAAGTATTTGAGATATCAAGATTAAATAAATATTGAAAAAAAATTACATCCCGCCCCATTGCGCGGGTACACAAAACTAAACTCTATTTCAAAAGGCTGATATGGGTGTCAATTTGCTTGCAGTAACCTAAACTCAGTTTCACAAGGCAGAGCTTTGAAATCACAAAACATCTCAACTACACCAATATAACACCCGTAATTTTAGAATTTCACAACGATGGTAATACGGGAGTCGTTTGACTCTTGGAGCATAAAGGTACCAAGAAATCAAGTAAGCTTTGCAACGGAACCATCGGGAATCGAATCAGGAGCAAAGAACGCGAGAAAACAGGATTTTGGGGCGCCGCGGGTTGGTGCGCGACCCTGGGCCGCGGCCCAAGCCGCACAACTCACTAGAGTTTAGTTTTAGGATGCGGGCGACTTGCCCTGCGACTTGCAAGTCGCGGGTAAGGCCGCGGGGTTCTATCAGTGAGTTTTAAGCTCGATTTTTGGAACCAAACTTCATTTTCTCATAACCTCTTCCTCCCAAATCCGATTTGAGTGATTCTTGAACTCATAGTCTCGTCTTTTGGAGCTTTTCAAGTAGAGAAGGAAGGGTATTGAAGATATTAGGTGGATCCAAGATTATAGGATCAAGGTAATCTACTCATCCTTTCATCTAAAAAGTTAGGGTTTAGTGTTCTTCACCTTGTTTTGCATCCCTAGGGTTTTGTATAACTTTGAGAATGTTTGTGTCAATGGATCTGTAGAAATCTTGGAGCTAGTGTAAGGATCCAAGATCTCCTCTTCAAAGGAACTCAAGTTTGTGGGTAAAACCTAGATTTAGTCTAAATCTAGCAGGTGAGTTCTAGTTGCTTTGAAAAACTATATACATGTCAAAATGCACTTATTCTAGGTTTTAAAAGTATATCCATGAGTTTACCTCATTTTGATAAGTTTTGTGAACATTTGTACACTCCATATATTTGAGTTAAAAATCCTTGAAAATGGGTCACAATATTTTATGAGGTGTTTGAGTCACCAAAAGGGGGATTTTAACCCACCATACACGTTTCTTGAATATTTGAAGAAGTTAGGTATTATGTCGTTTGGGTCCCTAATATGGGAAGATTTGGAGTACAAATGATTTCAAATGGAATTTTAGTGTGAGTTGGGGATTTTAAGAACGATCATGGAAATATGGTCATTTTGGGGCTTTACTAAATCTACAGGTTTTATATTTGAAAACTCCGAGTCCTTCGATTTTAAAAGTGTGAGTTTGTTGGAACGGATACCTTTTTAATTGGTAAGGTTTGATAAAGTTGTACATCGGCTTACGTAGCCATATTGGCTCTACTTGAGTATCAAATGTTTTAAGACGCCTTACGGCTTGATTTGTACACTAACGAGTTTTAGGACGTTGTCCGGTTTAAATGGCTCCTTATGAAGTGTTTGTTGGAAATGCAATTATTATAGAAATGTTGGTTATTACATGTTTTGGATGCGTTAGTTCATTCATACGGAGTCATGTAATGTTTAGGCTGTAATGCATTGGATCCATATGCATATGAGTCGTTATGTTCATCATGGAGTTTTGATGTCCATGTTTGAGTCTAGTAAGTGGTCCCCAAGTCATGTTGTTATATAAGTTTGCGGTGGTGCTCTTGGAGAGCCGTATACAGAGCTAAGTCTTGCGGTGGTTCCCATGGTGAGCCGGATACGGGGACTTGTGAGTTTGTGGTGAGACTCATCTAGAGGTCGAGTGGTCGCTAGGGTCATTGGGTATCTTGCGGTGGTAGCTCAGAGGAGATGGATACGGGGATCCATGGTCTATGCGAAACTCGAGAACGTTGATAAGTGGCTTAACTTTGTGTGCCCGCCACATTCGATGGAATCGGGTCTCCCCCGTCACCGAAAGGTGTTATTTTGGGTATTCCCTTACCCATGCCTTCGGTGTTAAAACGTACCATTTTAATTACACAAAGAGTCTTTTGGAGAAATACCGTGTGGGTGCGTTTTGGAGAAATTTGGGCATCGATTATTTATTTAAAATGGGTGTTTGGAAATTAGAAGTAACTTGATTTGCCAATAAAGCCTCTTTATAATCAGTATTTCTAAAATGGCCTTATTCAGAGTAAAATGTTCATTTTAAATGTTTTATGATTTATATGATGAAAACTACTTTAACTCACTAGGCATTAAGCGTAACACTTTTTCTTTTCGACATGTATATCAGGTCTTAGATGAATCTGAGTGGCGAGTGGAGCTTGGTAGAAGTTCTGGTAGGATGGCTTTAGTGACGTCATCCGGTTTGGTGAAGATAACAACTTTGGTGGTTTAGTAACACCCAACTAATGTTGTCCCTGTTTGTGGGATTAGATAGTTTCGTTAGAAATCTGATACATTGTTATAGTGATTCTTCCTTGTAACTTTAGATATTTGTTATTTCAAAGCTTTGTATTTAAGAGTTTTTGGAAGTTTTATTTTGTCTGCTATTTTCGAATTTTAGGGGTGTTACAACCAACTTGTGTAAAACAATTCAGGTCTGATATTTTTTCTATCGTTTGATCTTAGCAACTGAATATTTCTTTCTTTTGTCTTGATATTCAGGAGAATATCATTATGTTGTACATTGTTATAACTTAGTATCCATTGTTATACTTCTTTTTCTTCACAAAGATATTTGGTCATTTTGTAATCCCATTGGAAACAGTAAGAAGTCGTTTACCCAAATGCTTACCAGGTAATTGCTTACCGGTAAAAATAGTTATGTTGGATCAATTATCAGAGTGCCAAGAATACTAAAAAAACCACTTTAATTAGATAGAAAAACATAGACAAAGGCATTAAAAGTTGGAAACAAACCTATGAAGTGAGCACAAAACAACCACCATATTCCTTGATCTTCTTCTAAAGAGTCCTCGAAATGGAATATCTGAATCATCAAAATTGATATGGAAATCCGATTATCAGTGTCAAGAACACTAAAAAAGTACTTTAATTAGATAGAAAAACAAAGATAGAGACATTAAAAGTTTGAACAAACCTATGAAGTGAGCACAAAACAAGCACCGTATTCCTTGATCTTCTTCTAAAGAGTCCTCAAAATGGAAAATCTAAATCACCATCAAAATTGAAATGGAAATGGAAATGTAAATAGAAATCAAAATGAAAATCGATAGCATACCTGTTGAGAAATCTCTAGGGTTATGAAGAACCTGTGAAATCAAAACCTCAGGGAGGAGGGATTTATATGTATCAATGAGGTTGTGATATATCAAATCCATTTGATACATCAAAATCAAATCGACTGAAGACTGTGAGGAGGGCAGAAAGCAAATCGAGGTATACACCAAAACCACGAGATTCAGTTGTTTGAGATGAGTGAGGGAAGAAAGCAACTCTGATTAAACCCAAATTTGTTTTTAGCGCACAGAGAGACCTGAAATAAGGAGGTAGAAATCTGTGATGGAGAGAGGAGAAGAACATACGTCCCTAATTAGATGGAGCCCTGTTGATTGATCATTCTTCGAGACATTTGAGGAAGACTTTTGTTTTTGAAAAAATCTCAACATCCCTAAAGCATCAGGAAAGCTTAGAAAAGAAGGAAGACTTTTGTTTTTAAAGAAAGAAAGACTGATACTGGGCTGAAAAGGCTTGCATCCATGACTTGTACCTAAGGTATCACAATTTGTAATTAAGAGATTTTTAAAACCTATGCATGAAATGGTAGTACCTTGTGTTTAAAGAGTTGTCTTTAAGAGTTTTATCCTAAATGCTTATATATGTAGTATAGATATGGATGTCGATACAAACTAATAAGCATAAAAAATTCAAAAGTTAAATCACCATCATCCATACATACCTGCAAAACTTGTATATGTCTTCAAGATATTTCTCAAGGTGTGTATACCAAGTTGGCTAGACTCAATACAAACGATGAAAACCATATGAACTTGAACCCTTAAATTGAACACAATAACTCTAAATAGCTGGTACCTAAAAACATAGAAAGAAAGATAAAGTAAGAACCTTGGGTTTGGAGATGGTCTCCATACGCTTTGGATCAAATTTTCTCTCATAGACAATTTAACGAACACCTTGTCTACAAAACTGATAAAACCATAAAAACAACCCAAAAATTTTGAAAGCATCAAAATAAAAAGAAGAACATTAGATTATGAATACCTCTTTCAGATTATATCACAAATACCAAAAATCGACAATGAATCACAATGTATAGTTTTTGTTCCCTAACGTCTTCGTAAACGAACTCCACACGAGTACTTACCAAGTTCCACCATGCATTTACGTGTTGTAGCGATAAAATGTTTCAAAAGAAAATGTTGTGTTATGGTAAGTTTCCTCAATTGTAGATTTGAAAATGTTTGAAAAGAAAATGCAATGCATTGAAGACCTTAACAAAAATAATGCCATAACTTGAAAAATAAACAAATATGAGAAATCAAGTCAAGGTTGTATTTTTTCTTTTCATGCAGTAGCTTTTTGTTTATGGGAAAGAAAAAAAGTTTGAAACATGCATAATGATCAAATGGAAGAGGGCAACCTTTATGTACAACTTCAAATGTTGTTCATACAAGTATAAGAAACATACATTTAATAATAAAAACAAAAACAAAAATGAAGCCATTTATCGATTCCCTCCCCACTCGTTTTACAGAGTATTCAGGTACGATATGTAACACCCTAAAAATCAGAGTAAATTAAAACCTGGAAAACCTGGCAACATGACATTCGTATTGATAATAAACTCCCAAGAAGGGGATAAGTCCTTAAGACTTTACAAAAACCTGTATCGATATAGAGTTGGTCAACAAACAAATCTAGATACCTATATCAAGATTACATCAGTTGACGATCCATAATGTACCAAAAGAATGGGACTTAACAAATGCCCTGAAACAATACTAGTCATCTCAAAATGCCTCGAGACCAAACCCGTCTCTCAAAACCCCAGCAACCCACCGCTAAGGGAAACCTGTTATACACATCATTTGAGAAAAAGTGTCAGACTTTAAAGCCTGGTGAGAACATACATTTTATAAAGCTCAAAAGATATAAACATCAGTATCATAAGGAAATCTTTTCATAAAGGTTTAATTCTTAAAGATAACATTTCGCCACAACCGGGCCTTTTCGGTCCAAAACTCGTTTAAACGATGACAAAAGGACCATTTTACCAAGGATCATGGTGTAACACTAAGTAGACCACAAATCCGAGTTATGAGCTAAACAATTAGAATCCGAGGATACGAACACATAAGTCCGTGCTAAAGTGTGAGACCTAGCCCCAAGCAAAACCAATGTATACTCCTTCACTAGGATCACTATGAACCATGGCTAGTATCCGGCCTCACATAACCGTACCAAGTTGCCCTCTAGGAACATATGCATCCATAGTTACAAAATGGGGAATATAACCTCCCAATAATACAGTCGACTCAAAACCTAGGGATCCACTAGTAATGGTACAGACTCGTCACAACAACATATGTGACCAACCATAAATAAACATATGGTATTAACACATTTTATAAACAAAATGCCATTTCCAGTTCAACTTCTGGTAAGAATGAAAATCATTAAATGAGTCTTAAACATTCTTTTTACATAACCACATAATGTGCAAGTAAAACGTCATTTTACTTTAATAAGGCGGAACCCGTCATTTTGGTCAAAACTGATCGGGAACCCCGAGAATCACCAAAAACTTCATTTATATCAAAATTTAGAGAACATAAAATCATACCGTAGAAATACTTCAGATTTCGTAAATAAGAGTTTTGACATGTATAAAGTTTGTAAAATGGTAGTAGGAACTCACCGGTAGGTTTTCAGAATAAAACCCGGAAAACCAGATAACGATCACGACGAAGAGGTGAAGCTTAAAACACCGACCCCTTGCTAGAAACACCGAAAACTAGCAACTAAACTAGCCTTTGAAGATCGAAAGAGAAAAGAGAGAAAAAGGAAGAGAGAGAGAAAGAATCTGAGATTTCAAAAGAAATCTAACAAAATGAGATATTTCAGCAAAGCATTACACGCTTCCTAACACAGCGCACGGCCCGTGCGTTTTCCAAAGGGGAGGGCGCACGGCCCGTGCGAAAGTTACTGTCTCGCACCCTGATCCATACGCACGACCCGTGCGTTTTTCCTGAAGGAGGGCGCACAGCCCGTGCGCCCTGTAGACAGAAACAGGAACTTCATTTTCCTTAAACAACCTCGCAAAACCAAACAAAAATTCGGGGTGTTACACGATATCCGACTGGATTCGGGTGCTGTTAATCAAGAAACATGTGACCGGAAGTCTTCAAAACCAGCCGGGACATGCCAGATCTCGGATAGTGAAGATCAGTCCCGTTTTTCCGTTATATCTGAGTGATTCCGGTGATGGAATGCCGGAATTGGCTTAGGTTAGAAGACGATGAACTTGGTGAAAATGGTGAAGGGCCATCTTGAAACCACCCTGGTCCCAGGTTACCGGCCTTTTTCGGTGTGTACACTTCCGATTAAGTGGAAGAAGTTTTTGATACCGAAATGGACCATGAATGATAACAATTCTGATAGAGATGGGGTGAGCACCATGTTTGAAGAAAGTGGGAGGTTTTCACTTCCAGATGTGATGAAGAGTCCAATTTTTATGATTCGTTTGACAGCTCCTTATGGATCGATTTGGGTTCGAGTCCATTGGGGTCCGATCACTACCGGGGTTCCACCAAATCTTTACCTCCCTTTTGGTTTTTCGGTAAAAACAGAAAAAAAACAATTTTCTTCTCTGAATACAACTTACTACTAGAGGATGGTCCTATCATTTTGCAAACAAGAGAAGTCAATTATGTAAAAGAACTAAATATGACTCCAATCCATTATGTTTGGTATTTGCGATGGGCATATATTTTAGGATAGTTCTTGACTGAGTAAAATGTCCGCTTCGTGTTGTAATTTCTTATGTGCTTACATATGCACATGTGTTGGCATTTTATGCCTCGTGCAGATATGATTTTAAATTGGCTTTTAAACCTCAATAGTAATGACTTTTAATTAGTTTTTACTTTCAAACATCTACAAACTATTCAAGTTTCTCTATTTGTAGATGGAGCTTATCTCTAAAATGTAAAATCCCTTTATAGTGGAGTGTAAAGATTCATGGGTACAAAAGGTAAGAAAATGAAAATTTTCATCATTTTTTATTATGTTTCGAGGTCTTGGTTTCATTTTTAATACAATCCATAGAATTTTTTATACATGACAATACAAAACTATAATAATAGTAATAAAACAACCATGGTTGCAGGGACCTATGGATTCTTGGTTAACCATGAACACCCAGTTCCACGACCTATGGGTTCTTGGTTCCTCAAGTTGCTAATAAACCAATCTCAGTCAATCTGGTGAAATTGGTATCAATGGTAGGATTATGTTTCAAATTGTAGAGTCTTAATTTATTTGGAAGTTAGCGGAGAACAATGATAATAATGTGAGCATAAACTGTTTTTAAGAAAGTTAATAGTTTTAGGTATTTTCAGATTTTGAATTAAGGTAAACTACATTTTGAATTGCTTCCATTTGTACAGTTTGCTTCTTTTGATGCAAAAGCCATTAACACTCAAAGGTAGTATCACTTTCTCACAGTAGTAGTTACTAGTAAAAAATATCTAATAAGCTCCCCATCTTTTGCATTCAATCACCAAGTACACACATACCCAAAATTGTAGTTGATTCAATAGATAATTTGTTGGGTTTGAATGATCAGTTAACAATACTAAACTTTTGGGATGTATGCTCCTATTTCCAAAATTCGACTTAGAAAATGTTTCAATTTCTCTTAAAAAACCACAAAGTAGGCCATCGTCAGCTATGGCTATATCATAGTATGAAGTGAAGAGAAAGGCGATTGGAATTTGGGGTTGTAAGGAGCATGGGAATTTAATTACCCCTAATCACATATTCACATAAGAGATGCATATTCACATTAGTTATTTCTTCTTAATAGTCTTTCTTGATAACAATTGTATCTTTAAAACCATTCATTACTTATGCTTTTCCATTGCCTTTGTCCCTAACATTTGCTGCTTAGCAGGCTTTGTGTCAATGGTCATCCCTTGATTAAGTTACTGAAACCAAAAATTTGGTATGTTGATAAGTTTTTTTGTCATATCTAGCTCCCTAAACTTCATGATAACTCCAACATTTTCTAGTTCAAATGGTTATCACTCTGCAACTTAAGAAATTATGTTTGTTGCTTGACCAACAACGCATGGTGGAATAAAACCTAAATTATGTCCATGTCCTATTGCTCAATGATTGGAATTAAAACCAAATTATTTTCCAGTTCAAATGATTATCTTAACATTCATCGATCAAAATCCAAATTTATATTACACACAAAGAAAAATGAAACACAAACAATGTTCGAATTTAGAGTACAAATAAAAAGAAGGTGATCGAGTTTACCTTCGAAGCCAACTGAAAATACTATGAAGGGGATCGATTACCACCATATTCCTTGAAATGGAAAAGCTGAATCATCAAAAATGGAAATCAACAGGGTTTTGAAGAAGAATACCTCGTACATTAAAATTGAAAGGGAAATGTAAATGAAAATTGATAGCATACCTGTGAGAAATCTCTAGTTGTTTCAAGAACCTGTAAAATCAAACGCTTCGGGAGGAGGGGGTTATATGTAGCAATGAGGTTGTGATACATCAAATCCGTTTGATACATCAGATCAACTAAAGCCTGTTTATGACAGAAAGCAAATTCGAGGTGATACACTAAAACCAGGAGATAAAATGTTTGAGATGAGTGAAGGAAGAAAGAAACTGTAATTATACCTAAATTGTTTTGGCACATATGAGAGACTTCAAATGACGTTTGAAGCTTCGCAATTTTGTTTTGGTGTTCTAGAAATGGTTGCATAAAAAATTTGTACAATATGCATTACAATATGTAATTAACAACTTTTTGAGTTTTATGCAATGCAAAATTCAATAAAAAAGAAACATGGAAATGGTGTAAAGACAAACCTGAAATGTAACATTGGGGATATAAAGTTACCTCTATAAGAATAATGCATTCATGACTTGTACTTCATGCATAACATATTGTAAATTCATAGTTTTTTGAATTTCAAGCATAAAATTGTTGTACCATTTGCTTTGTTACTTGTTTTTAAAAGTTTAGTGTATATGCATTATAAGGTAGTATAGATATGAACATTATATTTGGATTTAATGAGGTAAAATATAATATTTATGAAAATTTTGATTTTATTTCATGAGGTGAAATAGTATGTGTTTCATCTGATGAATCTCTGTTACCAAAATGTCGATTATGCCCATTCATGTGGTGAAACAACTTTTGATTAAAACCATAGGATCAAAATCAAATTACGGCTTAGATCGGTTCTCACGGTTCACAACCTTTTTTTGGTTCTCACTTGATTTAACCTCTCACTCTCTCTCTCTCTCTCTCTCTATATATATATATATAAGGAAGAAACAAAGAGAATGATTTGGCATATTGAGATTTGAGTAATCCTAAAATCTCGAAATGTGGTAGATTTTGGGTTATCCTACATTGATAAAAAAAGCAAAATGATACATATTAAAAGAAGAACCAAGAGATATTGAGGTGGTATCACGAGAATTGAATATTGAGGTGTTACTGAATTGTGGTTGAGTTTTAGATATCCAATTGGTGAGAGGTTGAAAGATTGGAATAGAGAGTTATGTAACAAAAAGAAGGTTAGGATGTCATTGTGTCAACTCATGGGGTTTGAGTCATAAGGTTATCTTATTAGGAAGACCCTATTTTTGCAAAACAAATCTTATTTATATAAAAATGAAAATGAAATAAAATTTGGTTGAGCTTTAAGTATTCTACATTGGTGCAAAGTTGAAAGATTAGAATAAAGAGGTATGCATAAGAAAAAAGAATGGGATGTCATTGCGTCAACTGATCAATATATCAATATATATATATATATATATATATATTAAAAGAAGAACCAAGAGGTATTAAGATGACATCATAAGAATTAAGTATTGAGGTGTTGGTGAATTGTGGTTGAATTTTAGACATCACGCAATAATGAGAGGTTGAAAGATTGGAATAGAGAGGTAGTATAAAAAAGAAGGGTAGGATGTCATTGTGTCAACTCATGGGGTTTGAGTCATAAGGTTATCTTAGATGACTTTATTTTTGCAAAACAATTCTTATTTATATAAAATTCATCAATATATGTATATATATATATATATATATTAAAAGAAGAACCAAGAGGTATTGATGTGACATCATGAGAATTGAGTATTGAGTTGTTGGTAGGGGTGTAAATGATGCAAGTCGAGCTCTAGCATCATTATACTCGACTCGAACTCGAAAGCTAATTCTCAAGCTCGAACTCAACTTGAAAACTCGCGAGTAGTGAAAACCCAAACTCTACTCGATCTCGAAAACCATTTCTCAAGCTCAAGCTCGAACTCGTTTCAAACTCGAATCAAGCTCAAGCTCAAAATTGACTCGATAAAATGATAAACAAACATAAAAAAAATCTTAAAAGAACTCGAGGTGAACCACTCTCTGGGACAGTGTCAGGATCGAAATTCAAACAAGAATTTAATTCACACACACTCAGAATCAATGCTAAAGAAGTTGCGGAAAAACACTTTAACACTAACAATCAATGAAATAGTATATGTACTTAAATCACAAGTTATATTGATTAAACTTGATGATTACACACAAAACCTCAATCTGTTGAACAGGCTCAACAGACGTTCTATACTTCTCTATAGAAAGGATCTAAACTAGTCTTGAGGTTTATTCTCTTTAAAACAAAACTTATGAATGATAATTATTTATTCTATCAAAGACTTCTATAGTATATAAACAAGACTGATTACAAGATAATTATCAAAATAAAATTGATCTTCAGTCCATAATTATCTCCTTTACTTTAGCTTCAATCTATACAGCTGTCTTCATCTCATAAGCAGCACTATCTTCATGAGCAATATTAATTCTGAACTAGCAGTATTAATCTCAGCAAGCAGTATTAATTTTGTCTCAGCAGCATTAACTCCTTCAAGTAGTATTAATTGTGATCTGGCAGTACTAACTTCCTCAGGCAGTAGTAATAGTCATGTCTAGCAGTAGTAACCATCCTTAGCACATTTCAGACCCAACAATCTCCCCCTAACTTAACTTTTCAAATTGAGAAGTTAAGTTCTTCAAAAACTGGTCTTCATGATGCTTTCAAAACCTAAGTTTACACCCCTAGATTAGGATCCAAACCCAAGCTTTGATTTCCACTCTCTTAGCCTTTTGAGTGGCTTTGGGAGTGTCTGTTTTGGCCTTTAGAAGGGTTTCTGCTATCTCTATTTCTTCAACAGAAAGCCCTGTTACTGCTGCTGCCTCCGTTACTGCTGCTAAGCCAATTGATGCTGCTTTCTTGATATTCCTCATTCAACCTAGTGGAAAGATCTAGAGCAATCTGCCTATTTTTAGCCTTCTGAGTTTCTTCTTCTTGTTGTAGTTCAGCCTGTAGATTCTTAGCCAGTTCCTCATCTAGTTCAATCTATTTTAGCTTCTTTGGTGCCTTTGCAGATTCATCCACCTTTGCTTTTCCTTTCCTCTTCAGTTCAACCTCACTGATTTCTTTCCTTTTTATCTCAGGTCCTCCCTCTTCATTCTGTGCAGTTGCAGTATCCTTTGAATCTGAAGCATATATCTTCTCTTGAACACAAAGTTCAATAGGATCTGCTGTAGAGATTGGGAACAACACAAACTCTTGTCTTTTGTCTTGTACTGATTCTGTCCCTGTTCCTGCATTATTCTCATAACTGAAACCCAAAGAATTAGTTAGTGAATCAATGTCAAAAAGCTAATCAGGGCCTGTACCAAGTTTATTTGGTGTGCTCTCATTGCATTTGACATTGTCACTTTCCTCAATTATTCTAGAAGAGGTATTAAATACTCTGTAAGCCTTACTTTGGGATGAGTACCCAACTAGAAATCCATCATCTGCTTTGCTATCAAACTTGCCTAAGTGAGTTTTGGTATTAAGAATTGTGCAAGGACACCCAAATGGTTTGAAAAAACCAATAAAAGGTTTATTCTTGTTAAAAAGTTCATATGGTGTCTTGCCTTGAGATTTAACTATTAGAACCCTGTTTTGAACATAACAAGCAGTATTAACTGCTTCTGCCCAAAATGTAACTGGCAGTTTTGAATCTGCCAACAGGGATCTTGTAGCTTCAATTAGTGTCCTATTTCTCCTCTCAGCAACTCCATTCTGTTGAGGGGTCCTAGGAGCACTGTATTGTCTCTCAATACCTTTTTCCTCACAGAAGCTGTTTAGATCATGGTTTTTAAATTCAGTTCCATTATCAGACCTGATGATTTTAACTCTTTGATTTGTTTGGTTTTCAACTATGAGAATAAAGGATTTGATCAGTCCATTTGTCTCATCCTTTGTCCTCAGAAAATAGACCCAAGTGAATCTAGAGAAATCATCAACAATAACTAAGCAGTAAGATTTCTTGCCAATACTCATCACATTAGTAGGACCAAACAGATCCATATGCAATAATTGGAGAGGTGTAGAGATTGTATTTACCTCTTTGGACTTATGAGAAGATTTGTGCTGTTTGCCTTTAAGACAAGCAACACAAAGATCATCACATGAAAATACCTTTTGTCGCAAACCTCTTACAAGGTTGTTTTTCACAAGTTTATTCATTGTTTTAAAGTTCATGTGACACATCCTTCTGTGCCAAAGAGATGATTCATCAACAGAAGCTTTTGAAAATAGACAATTAAATGATGAATCATTAGATACATTCTCTAAATCCAAGCAATAAATATTGTACTTTCTTGGTGTTCTCAGTAGTATCATACCTTCATCAACTACCTTGAACCCTTTAGCAAGGATAATACATTCAGTATCAGTAAACAATATACTATGTTTCTTGTCACAAACCTGTGATACACTTAACAGGTTGTATCTCAATTGCTCAACATAGTAGACATCCTCAAAGGTCATCTTACCCTTTGACACATTACCTTTTCCACTAATCTTTCCTCCAGATGGATTATCACCAAATGCAACATGTCCTCCATCAATTCTTTTGAAGTTTTGTAGGCAGGACTTGTTGCCTGTCATGTGCCTAGAGCAACCACTATCAACATGCCAAATGCTCTTCCCTTTTAGCTGTTGGTTTCCCTGCACATAAAGTAGAACAGTTAGTTTTTAATAGGAACCCAAGCCAAAGTGGTCTTGGGTTTCCCATTCTCATCAACATATTCATAATCAGTTTTGATGAGCTTCTCAGACTGGGGAATCTTATGGCTTGAGTATTTTGTCAGGATAATAGGTCTTGCAGTACTAACACTGGAAGCAGTACTAACTGAATTAGCAGTACTAACTAGGTTAGCAGTACTAACTCTGTTAGCAGCACTAACATTGGTAGCAACACTATTTCTGTTAGCAGTACTATTTAAGGTAGCAGTACTAACAGGTTTAGTGCTTTTTGGGACCCAAACATGGACAAATTTGTTTGCTTTCTTCTTCATTAAGTTACTCCTTGACTTGTTTGGAGTATTTTTCTTTGATTTTGCAAACTTGTTTTGAACATTAGCTTTTAAAGGTGCTCTTTTTACATTTTCAGCCATATGATTCGTTCTTTGATTCCTATCACCAACAGGATTTTGTATATGACTTTGAAAATTTATCCTTTGGTTCATAGGATTGAAATAACAGTATCTGGCAATATGATTAAGCTTTCCACAAATAAAACAAGGTTTTGGTCTATTGATTCTACTCAGATCAACCCCTTGTTTTTGTGCCCACTGATTATTCCAGTTTCTTTGATTACCCCTTGTTTTATCATGTTTTTGGGGCTGATGCTATTTACATGTACAGGGATTCACAACTGTGGTCTGCATATAGTGTACTCCCTGTACCTTTCCCTTTTCTCTCTTTGAGCTATCCACCTTTTCACTCTTGATGAATGGTTTACCCCCCCTTTCATTTGTAAGGATATGATTTTCTACAGGAATCTCTTCTGCATTCTTACTCTCAGATTCTCTTCCTCATTCTCTTCTTCAACCACCACACTATCTATAGGATCTACTTCTGTTGCTCCTATAGGTAAGTCCTCCTTATTTTGGTTCTCTAAGAGATCTGAAGAGGGAGGGATGTAATTATTGTTGTAAGGTGGAGGTGTTGCATTGTATCCTATACCACTCTTGATCTTATCATGAACTTGAGCTTTAATCAAAGAGTCCATTGCTTTGGAAGCATAAGAGAACTTCTCAATGTCAAGCTTAGCTTTCTCATACTCACTCTTTATCTTCTCACACTCCTCTTTAGACTTTTCTATTTGAATCTCTAATTGATCTTTCTCCCACTTCCAGTAATTTGTGTCATAGTAATGCTGAAGTTCATTGGCCTTGTAAGCCTTGATTTGATCTTCAAACTTCTCAACAATTACTTTATACTCTCTTATATCTCTTTCTAACCTTTTAAGGTCGTCACACATGCTTTGGTTATGATCCCTATACTTTTGTACAGTCTGATGACACTCTTTAGTGCACAGTTTAGTTTTTACCTCTGTTGGAATATCTGTGCTTGAAGATTCTGAGACTTCTGCCATCAAGGCTTGATTCTGAACAGTTTCTTCTGCTTGATCACTCCAATCAAATCCCATTCCTTCTTGAGAAACAAGAGCTTGAGTGGAGTTTCTGTTGTTTTGGAAGCTTGAGGAATGTGCTTGCTGGTGGTTGCTGCCATATTGTTGAGGAATTCCTCCTCTGCATTCTTTTGCAAAGTGTCCCATCTTGTGACACTTGTAGCACTCCACCTTTGACTTGTCAAACCCAGCACCATCTTCTCTCCTCTGAGAAAAGTTGTTCCTTCCAGTCCTCTTTATGAATCTCTTGACCCTCATAGTTAGCATGGCCATCTGCCACTTTATATCCATCTCCTCAAGGTCATCTGCATTAATTTGTTCAAGATCATCATTAATTAAACCAGAATTAGCATAACTAGCAAGAAAAGCTTCTAATACAGAGTCATTAGATACATCCTGCTTAGGTACATAAGCAGTACTAACTGATTCTGTATTAGCAGTAGAATCAGTAGAAGAAGAAGATGATAAAAGAGCAGTATTATGAGTGTATCCAGATGGTCTTTTCTTAGCTTCCACTTCAGCCTCAAACACCCTTAAGTCATTATAAAGATCGTCTAGTTCTTTGTCCTCCAGCTTGTCATTCTGTCTGAAGGAGACAGTATACATAGTCCATTCATCTCCAAGGGACCTTAAGAACTTTCTGTTTACATCATCTTGATCAATCTGCACTCCAACAGTAGCTAGTTCACCAATCATCTTGTTAAACCTGTCAAAAGTTTGAGTCATGGACTCATTCTTAGTTGACATGAAGTTTTCATACAGTTGCTTCAATATTGCCTTCTGATTTCTCTTGGTACTTTTGGTACCAGAGAATATCTTCTCTAGAGCATTCCATAGCATCTGGGCATCAGTGCAATTGCAGAATTGGTGTTGATACTCATTAGGAATAGCCAAGAGCAGTGTGCTCAAGGCTTTCATCTCTGTCTGCCTTATCTTCCTCTCTCCATCCGTCTTTGGTGGGATACTTTTTCCATCTGCTCCAATCTTTTCTTCATTAGATGGGCCATTCTCAATGATGTCCCACATAGAGTAATCTGTGAGAAGAATGTATTGCCTGATCCTAATCTTCCACATGTCAAAATCATTAGATCTAAGCATTGGAACCTTTGAGACCAGAACACTATCACTTGAACCGTCCATGATGATTGTTGTTTTTCTGAGTTTAACAAAGCTCTGATACCACTTGTCAGGATCGAAATTCAAACAAGAATTTAATTCACACACACTCAGAATCAATGCTAAAGAAGTTGCGAAAAAACACTTTAACACTAACAATCAATGAAACAATATATGTACTTAAATCACAAGTTATATTGATTAAACTTGATGATTACACACAAAACCTCAATCTGTTGAACAGGCTCAACAGACGTTCTATACTTCTCTATAGAAAGGATCTACACTAGTCTTGAGGTTTATTCTCTCTAAAACAAAACTTATGAATGATAATTATTTATTCTATCAAAGACTTCTATACTATATAAACAAGACTGATTACAAGATAATTATCAAAATAAAATTGATCTTCAGTCCATAATTATCTCCTTTACTTTAGCTTCAATCTATACAGCTGTCTTCATCTCATAAGCAACACTATCTTCATGAGCAATATTAATTCTGAACTAGCAGTATTAATCTCAGCAAGCAGTATTAATTTTGTCTCAGCAGCATTAACTCCTTCAAGTAGTATTAATTGTAATCTGGCAGTACTAACTTCCTCAGGCAGTAGTAATAGTCATCTCTAGCTATAGTAACCATCCTTAGCACATTTCAGACCCAACAGACAGGGGCAGAACAACATATAGCTGAGCAGGTCCGTGCACCCGCTCAATCAATAAGTTTCAATAGAAAACTTTTAAGGACTTGAAAGGTGCACCCACTTAAGTTTAAGGGGTGCTCCAAAATATTTCAAAATAAAAGGGTAAAACTTGAACACATGCTTAGTTCAAAGGCCAATCTTATCTTAACAAGATGAGCCAAAACCGACCAACCTTACATTGCAATTTATATAAGTGGCCATGAGGTAGAATCCCTTTAGTAGGCGAAGTGGGATGGAATTCATTCATATAGGAAGGTGATAATGGTAAGTTAGGTTTGCATAAGCGATGTGGGATTAGAATGAGAAGTGGAGAACTTCATACTTTCCTTATACCTTATCTGAAGTTTTATTTTAATATTATTTTTGACCTACTTTTTTCTTTTAAATAGAAATTTAATATGTAAAATCACAATCACCATAAATAAATTATATCTCATTTTAACATTTTATTATATATAGAGTTATAAAGGTAAATTTGTCATATTTTAACATTATATTTTATAAATTATAATATAAAGTTAATTATATAAAAAAATATATTCGAGTATCTCACGAGCTTATATCGAGTCGAATATCAGATGGCTCGACTCAACTCGTTAGTATATCGAGTTGATCCCGAGTTCAAGTTGAGCCTATTCAAGTCGAGTGTTGACCTAGTCGATTTAGAGTAGCTTGCGAGTTGTCTCGTCTCTTGTTGGTGAATTGTGGTTGAGTTTTAGATATTCTACATTGGTGAGAGGTGAAAGATTGTAATAGAGAGGTATGTATAAAAAGAAGGTTAGGATGTCATTGTGTCAACTCATGGGATTTGAGTCATAAGGTTATTCTATTTGGATGACCTTATTTGTAACACTCGTAATTTTTGGGTAGGTGCAATTTCAAGTTAGTGTAGAAATTTACCTTTTAAGAGAAATAGAGAAAATAGGATTTTGGACTTAAATCTTAGATTTTATAGCCTTTTTGGATAAAGAATTCAAATACGAGTCCAACGGTTCTTTTTGGAGCAAAATCAGATCTAAAACAAAGAAGTTATGACCAAAACAGTGTTCGCTACATTCTTGGCTATAGTGACAACGATTGTGACACTGTCACTATAGCATGTCACAATCGTCGAAGGCCAAAATCTCTCGGTACAACCGAGCGATTGTGACACTGATTGGGACAACCGCATGTAACAATCGCATACGGGTACCAGGGCCTTAAAAATGCGATTTTCAACCTTTTTATCATTTCTCACTTCTCATATCCCACCCTTTCTCCCCCAAACTGATTCTCATCATATTAGTTCAAACCCTAGCCATTTCTAAGGCCATTTACTTGGATTTTGAATCATTCCATCATCATCAAGCATGGAAATGAAGGCAAAGACTAAGATTCTCCATCTCACTTTCATCTTGAAGGATTTTAGAGTTTTCTAGGTTTTCATCAAAACCTAAGTGGTGAGTTCATCCTCTTAGTTTCTAAACTTTCATGAGTTATAAATTCTCCATCGATGACAACCTAGTGTTTATGTTTCTCAAGTTTCGGCTTGGATGATTTTGGGGAAGTTAAGTCAAAATTAGGGTTTTGGTCAAAATGGAGATTTTGATATTAGATGTTTGAGATATGATTCTAAGTGCTTGGATATGTATATTTATGTTTGGAAACTTGTGGATCTAGGTTTTTGGAAGAATTGCTTGTAGATTTAAGTTTATTCAAGAAAACTCAGATGGAGCAAAATCTAGATTTAGCCTAAATCTAGAAAGGTGAGTTTAAGTTGATTTGTGAAAACGTTGTACATGCCAAAAATGTCCATTTTATGCGATTATGTGTTGACATGATTTTTATTAAATGTTGGAATATTTGAAGAGTTTGACTTATTTGGGTTATTTGGTTTTATAAATCGTGACATCTTGTGAAAACCCCATTTGGGATTTTTGGGCATTTTGATACATAAATCGTAAGTATAGGTATTTTAATGATTTATCTTATGAATGGAGATCTTTTGGTATAAATTCACTTTTAGTATGTGTTTGGAGAAATGTTTGTTCTTGGGTTATGGGACGTTTTAAAAGAATAAATGTATAAATGAAGCATTGGAAAATGATTTGTCCCAGTCTAAATTTGCGTTTTGGGTTTTCACGTCTTTGGAGCATGTGGTTACATAAACGTAAGTTATTTACGCTTTATTGCATTTTATAACTTATAACAAATGGTCAATTGATTTGTTGAGATTATAACTTGGTTTTTGACTTTGTTGGGTCTTGGGGCATTTGTCCGGTTTTAATATCTCAATGTAGAGATTTGGCTATGATTTTATTTATTGCATCTTATTTGAGAATTACATGTTTTGAATGCGCTAGTTCATTCGTTTGAAGTCATGTAATGTTTTGAACTGTAATGAAATGGACCCATATGCATAGGAGTCAGTTTGAGTGTGATAAATATCCCCATAATATAACTTGAAATAGGCATGGGGACTTATGGGAGTAAGATGTGGGTTCTTTGAGTCGGGCATCATCCATTGACCAATAATTGCAATTTTTTGTGAACGAGCTTAACTGAGATGTTTGGAACAAAGTACAGACCTAAAGGGGTTGAAATTGATGAATGCACAAAAATTCCAAGGTACATACCTAGAGGGGTTGAACTTGATGAGTATCCAAGCAATAGACATAAAGGTGTTGAGCTTGTTGACTCGTTAACTATAGACCCAGAAAGGTTGTGTTAACGAGTGTTTAATCCTTGACGCTCATATAACATAGATATGTGACCTACTTTTGTGTTTCATCACATTAAATGGAATCAGGTCTCCCCCGTTACCGAATGGTGGATTTTGGATATATTCTTTGGAGACAAAGATTATCTACAATTTGATGCTTTCGATGTTGTTTATTGTTTATATTGCTAATTTTGGGTGTTGAATATTATCCATGATTTTGGTGACGTTTTATTTATGGATTGTTTGCATATTTAATATAAGTCTTTTTGGAAATCATGATTTAAGTTGTATTCTTTCTGTTTAACGATTTATATAATCATGATGAAAACTCTTGAACTCACTAGGCGTTAGCCTAACCTTTTCATTTGTCGACATGTGTATCAGGTTCTGGTTGGGGTATGGTACTAGCGACATTGTGAAGAAATGAATGCTAGCTAGATACACGAGAAGACTAGCTTTTGGGTGAAGTCTTCCACACATTTAGGGATAGAAATTGTATATGGGTATAGTAACACCCGACCTATTTAGTCCTTGTGTAAGACTTGGTTTATTATTTGTTGAGGTTAAACCTATAATTCAAATTGAGGTATTTCGAGAATTGATTTGTAAAAAGAGATTTTATCCTTTATTTGATGTATTACTGAAATTTTTTAACTAGTTGCTCTTTCCAAATTTGAGGGTGTTACATTATTTTTGTAAAACAAATATTATTTATATAAAAATAAAAATGAAAAAGAATTGTAGTTGAGTTTTAAATATTCTATGTTGGTGAGAAGTTGAATGATTAAAGATGTATGAATAAGAAAAAAAAACATGGATGTCATTATGTCGACTCATATATATATAACTAGTACCGGGGAGAGACATATGTAGATTGGTACAATCGGGGGTATCACCATATTCAGGATTCAAAGAGATACCGTACTGGTCGAGCTTTTTTCGATTGTTCCTAGTCCATCGAATAGAACATTTGGTGGTATATCGTATAATAAGATCAAGGCTGCACGTGAATATGACTCTAAAATTTTTAGGAGCCTATTGATTTTTGGTGAATTACCGGTGCTTAATGCAATAACCGGTGAGCAGACTTGCGACATATATATATATATATATATATATATATATATATATATATATATATATATATATATATATATATATATATATATAGGGAGAGGTTCATTTGAGAAATGCTAAATATATGAGAAATAGAGAAATAATAGTCTTTCATTCGGTCAAGATCGGCTTTGACTGGTCAAATATTACGTCTTTGACTGGTCAACAATTACGACTTTGACTGGTCAAAAGTTGCAGTTATTCCAAAAATAGAAGGAAAATTTTGTAATTTTAACAAATACACGGGACGATTCATATATGAACTTGTATGATTCACATATGAACTTTTTTAACTGATTCATATATGAACCTTTGTGATTCATATATGAACCAATTAACTGATTCACATATGAACTAATTAACTATAGGTTCATATGTGAATCAGTTGAACTAATTAATAGATTCATATATGAACCTTTGTGATTCATATATGAACTAATTAACTGATTCATATATGAATCAGTTAAAAGAGTTCATATGCGAATTACACTGGTTCATATATGAATATATAATTCATATGTGAATCATACAGATTCATATATGAACTCGTCCCGTGTATTTTACGAAACTACCCCTCTATCTTCTACACACGACACAAGGAATTATACGGTGCTTCACGGTCAAAGCCACAAATGTTGACCAGATAAAGGGCTAGGATCATTTCTCTATTTCTCATATATTTACCATTTCTCAAATGAATCTAATCCTATATATATATATATATATATATATATATATATATATATATATATATATAGGGGCCATTCAAGGGATAACTCGGTATCTCTGGTAATCGTGAGATCCAATCTTAACCACATATCAGAAGATAATTTAGGAAAACAATAATTTTGGTAAATTTAATTAAAATTTTAATTAAAGGGTATGTTTGTTATTTTAGAATTCTCCTCTATCCTTTCTCCTCTCTCTGACGAACATTATTCCTGTGACCACATGATGCACAGTGTGATACCTTTTGTAAACATCGAAAATAAAGAAAACAAATAAGAAATGTTGTGATACCTAATGTGATACAAAATAAGAAATGTTGTGATACGTACTGTGATACAAAACACATTATGATACCCACTGTGACACAAAATACACTGTGATACCCGTTGTGATATAAAATACACTATGATACCTACCGTGATACACAATACACTGTGATACCCTTAATAAAACAACAAAAATAACAAAAAAAAGTGTGATACACTTAATAAAGAGACACTTCTTGAAACACTGTGATACACTTCATAAAATAATGAAAATACATTGTGATACACTTCGTAGAACAACGAAAACTCACCGTGATACACTTCGTAGAACAACGAAAATACATTGTGATACACTTCGTAAAATAACGAAAACACACTATGATACATTTCGTAAAACAACACTACCTGAAAATCACGTCGTGAAACACTTCATCAAAGTTGCAATCTTCGAGACTTAGGTTCTAGTGCACCAGAGAGATAGGGGTCGTAGTACACCGGCGAGATCTGAGTTACATCTTTGGTATTACATATCCAGGAAGATCTTGTTAGTGTATTATTTTATCCAAGATTTAATGAGAAAAGTCAATGTCATGAAAAGTCAACAAAGTCAATTTTAGTTGTTTGAGAGTTTGTAATGTCTTGAAAGTTTCTTTACTTAGAGAGTTTAGTGGTGTGAGTGTTTCATATCCTTGTATAAATAGGGATATGAGTGTTGTAAGAGATAGATAACATTGTATTGTATTTGTCAGACTTGTAATAATATACTTGTGACTGTTTCTCTCTCTACTCTCTCTCTAGATTAATATTGTCAAATCTTGTTGAATTGCTTGATTGAATTAGGGATTTTTATATTTTCAATTGGTATCAGAGCGAGACCAAATTAATTCAGAAAAAATCACTGGATCAATTTGATTTCTTGAAAAATCAAGAACACGCAGAAACTTTTTCTAAAAATTACTGTTCAATAGAATTTTCATTGGAAAAATGTTTTTGATTCAAGAAAATGGACTCATTGTAGTCGATAGGTGATTTGTATTGTTTCTTGTATTGAGTGTATCACAAAATTCGAACTAAATTGGATTTAATTTTGAATTTTTGTGGGATTTTGTTTTTGAAATGTTCGATACTGTTTGAATCAAATTTGTGAGATTTGTTGTTTTTAATCTGAAATTGTCATTAGAAAAGTGTTTATATTTGATTTTCGATCATAGTGATACATTTCTTGAAATCGAATTGCAGGGTGAATCAAATTTTGGATTTTTGAGTTCGTGCAGATCGTTTTCTGAAAACCGGACTTGTGATCAAATTCACATTAGTTTGTTGTTTTTAGATTGTTAAAATGGACTTTGCAGTGATCGATTAGTATAATTGATCAAGTTGTATTCACACTTGCACAAGAATTACTCACTAAATCGTTTGAGTTTTGAATTTTTGCGATTTCTTGAAAACTTGAACATAGAACACTGTATTTCGATTAATTGCACTGTAGTTTTCTGTTTTTAGCTATAGTAGATTGATAGAAAAGTGTTTAGAATTACTTTTCGATCATAGTGGTACATTTCTTAAAATCGAATTGCAGATTAAAATGATTTTTGGATCAATTTGTGCCATTAAGTGAAGAACACGCTAAGATCTTGAAGAACACGCAAACAAAGCCTGCGAGTTCATAGCCATTTGATCTACGAGTTTTAAGTCATTTGATTTGCGAGTTCATGAGAAACACGCAAACAAAGATCTGCGAGTTCATGAGAAACACTCAAGCAATGATCTGCGAGTTTCAAGCTCATGTGATCTGCGAGTTTCAGTTGAAGTGGTTTGCGTGTTCTATAAACTCTCAAACCATGGTCTGCGAATTCTAGAGTTTCAAACTCATTTGGTCTGCGAGTTTCAAAATTTATTTGATTTGCGAGTTTCAAGCTCATGTGATCTGCGAGTTTCAGTTGAAGTGGTCTGCGAGTTCTATAAACTCTCAAATCATGGTCTGCGAATTCTAGAGTTTCAAACTCATTTGGTATGCGAGTTTCAAAATCTATTTGATTTGCGAGTTTCAGTTCATGTGATCTGCGAGTTTCAGTTCAAGTGATCTGCGAGTTTCAGTTCAAGTGATCTGCGAGTTTCAGTTCAAGTAGTCTGCGAGTTCCAATTCACTTGGTTTGTGAGTTCAAATTCATGTGGTCTGCGAGTTCTAGTTCATGTGATCTGAGAGTTCTCTGAAACACTCAAACCCTTGTCTACGAGTTCCAGAGTTAAACTTTTTCTGAGAATTATTTTCAAGTGGTGATCTAATTTTGACTTTCAGTCAAATTTTTCTGAATTGTTTGGGAACGATCATTCATTCAAGTTGTCTTTCAGTAATCTTTCTCAGTCTGCAATCATGTCTAGAGATCTTTTCAGTATGGGTTCAAAATCTAAGTCTCCGGTTCTTCAAGCGGACGAATATTCTCAGTGGAGAAAGCGGATGAACAAAGATTTGGAGCCTATTGTTTTAATCCCACATATCCTTGAGACAGTTGTTAAAACAGAGACTACTTCAGATACATCAACTAAAATAGAAACATAAACTATTATTAAAGATGATTCATCTGAAATAATAGTTACATGTCCTATTATAGTGGATGGAAATGAAACGTCTAAAATTTTAAATAAATCTGTTTCAGAAATGACTTCCAAAAGTTTTGATCTTGAATATCTAGCAGCTTTAAACAAAATTTCTGTTCTTGAAAAGGAAATTAAGCTGAAAGAAAGAAAGATAGTTAATCTTCAAAGCCAACTGAAGAAAACTGAACAAAAATCATTAGAACATCAAGATGAATCAGTTAAGCTTCAACACAAGTTTAAGGCTTTTGAAGATTAGATATCTGCATTGGAATCCAAAAATGCTGATCTGATGAAAAGCTTCCAATAAGATAAAGACAGAGCTAATTCAGAGAAATCTGCTGCTCAAAAGCTGTCTGATATTTCTAAGAAAGCTAACGAAGAGAAGAAGGATCTTGAGCTAAGATGTTTGTGTGTCCCACAATCAGTATAGATCAAGATTTATCACAACGAATTACCAAATCTATTACTTTTATTGATCTTGATAAACGATTACAACTTTCTCTCTCTAAAATCTCTTTCTCTCTCTACAAAACTCTCTCTCGATCACAACCAATATTTCTCTAGTCATATAACTATTAAACAGCAAAAACCTATTTATACCCACAAGCTAAAACAAGGAAAACAAGGAAAACAAACAAATACAAGTAACTTTGACTTTTATTACAAATTGACTTTGACTTTTAATGAGAGTTGACTTTCCAGCTTTGACTTCTTGTATCTTTGACCTTCAGTCTTCATGATCTTGTATCCAACATATTTCTGTTCTAACAATCTCCCCCTTTGGATTCAAGATCATATTTGAAAGATTTAGCAGTTTAGTCTTCTCTTCAAGCTCTGTCAGTACAACCTCCCATTTTCTTTATAACATCTTTATCTTCAAAAACTGTTTGTGTTCTTCCAAAGTCTGTCTTCAAAAGATATAACAATCTTCCCAAATATGGTAGAAACAATCTTCAAAAATCTCTTCAAAAATTACCACACAACTCTTTCAGACTTCGGAAAGAAATTATCTCCAGATTTAGCTCAACTTGCTTCAGCAAATAATCTTCAAAGAAAATTTCTATAAAAAAGCACATCTTCAAAATTTCTTTGACTTTGCTTGAACAACTTTTCAAACTTTCAAACTTTGAACTTTATCTTCTTCAACTCTTTATCCAAACTTTCAAATCATTGAAATTTCTGATTCGGACATTTCTATAAATCATCTCCCCCTTTTTGATGAATAGAGCATCTATATCATCAAAACTTTGTCCAAGAAATGTCTCTGAAATTCTATCTGACCACTGATCTTTGATAATGAGCCTCTGATTCGTTGCCAATTCGAACAATGTATTCATCCATATCTTTTCAAATCTAGACAAAATAGGAATGTAACACCTGAATCAACAAATGAATCAGTTAATGTGCCTGTCAGTAACATGAAGTTACTCTGTGTAACGGATACACATAGGAAAGGAGCTTTTATGATGATCACTCTCCCAGGGCTTCCATCCAATCATCGAAACACCACAAAGGAATTTTCTATGAATGTTATGACAAGAAAACAAATTCCTTGTGTATTCGTGCAAATGTAGAAAGAATTAAGCACATGATGATTGCTTTTATAAGGCTCAACATTGTGTAGACCACTGAGACAACAGTAGATAAACACAGACTCAATGTGCATGATTGAAGTGCGAAGGTGGGGCAAACTTCCTTCTTTTTCAATATCCTGATTTTCCAAATGAAAACCAGATAGATTATGTGCTGCGTCCCCAGAAAAATATGAAACATTTCCTTTTTAAGAAGAAAATGAGTGGCTGGTGGGGTTTATGTCAAGAGTTGGCATGGGCTATTTGCCTGTTTCAATAACGTTCACGAAGAAGTGTGAAACATTAGTAATGTGGTTGCCCGACTCAGAAAGTAGTTGGTGCAGAGTTTGATATTCTTTTACTCTGTTCTCACACCCTCTTTCTTTTTATCATTAAGCTCATATCTAACCAAACTCTCATTTACATTTTACCTCAACGCACAACCCACACTCATTTCTTTTAGACTTCACACATTCAATCACTATGGATTAACTTCTTGGGTAGGAAACACTGGTTAACGTGAATCCATAGAAGTTCATTTAAGTCCTAGCACAAAGAACCCATATGTTCCTATAAAGCATATGTTGCTCAACATGGTTTAACTTTGTCAATTAAAGCTCAATTACAAGTCAGATGTTTGTATGCTCAGAATATAATCATGAAGATATGAGCATTTTAAACATTGAAGATATTTCAAACAAGTATATTGAAAGAATAGATATGAATGCAAGAAATTTGTTTGAAAATCTGACATTGTATGGAAATGATCAGAAATAAAATGATGTATCAATCAAAGCTTATGGTCAAGAATAATGGATATTGTCTATATGAAACAAAATATAGACATTCTTGAAAAACGTTTCGAAATGAATTAACGCTCAAAACTCATTGAAGTACAAGCGGGGTATCTTACCATCGAAAAATATGTTTCAAAATTTGAGACATGGTAAGAACATTTTGAACACTAAGTCAAACCGGTGTATGTGAATACTTGAAAGTATATAGAAAAGACCATACGCAAGTATTTATCTTTCGAAACACACGGTTTGTAAACATGTAAGCACAATAAGATGAAAACATTTAAAATCACACTTCCAAATTGTAAAATCTGTTTAAGAATCGGGAAGTGGTTTGAACATGTAAGAACATGTTTTCTATGATTGAAAGTTGTCCTTATTTCAACCATATATGAGATTAAGATAAGAAATTAACCTTTCTATGCAGTATTAAATCTCTTGAAGTCAGCTGAAGTCATAAAAATATGATCTTCATTGCTTCTCTCATTCTGCAAAAGTCTCAAAGTCTAGTCAAAGCAACTTTATTCACAAATTTATTGAAAATTTAAAAGACATAAAGCAGTAAAACATTGAGAGTACGAGTTTTGATCTGAATTAATCAGAAATCATATCCTTACTCCTTTTGTTGTACGTATAAACTCCCCCTAAATTCATACATCAGAAAAAAAATTTATCAGTTAAATTCTATAAACTCCCCCTCAAAAGAATATTGATCATCTTAGAATCTTGTCTCACTCCCCCTGAGAACATGAACAATATGTTAAAGTGCAGATATCCTTTCAGAAATAATGATAAAGAAATGATGAAAAATTACAATAAAAGAAACTTTAATAGGTAATTACTGATTAGATCTTGAGATTTAGCATACCAAGTTTAGACACAAGAAAATTAAATCTCTTTTCATCTAAAGCTTTGGTAAACAAATCTGCAAGTTGATAATCAGTCTTTACAAAGTAAAGTTCTATTGTACCTTTTTTCTACATTATCTTTTATAAAATGATACCTGACATCAATGTGTTTTGTTTTAGTGTGCTACACAGGATTAGCTGATATCGCGATAACGCTCTTCGAGTCACAATAGATCGGTATTTTGTCAAACTTGAATCCATAGTCTCGAAGCTGTGTTCGCATCCACAAGACCTGAGAGCAGCAACTGGCAGCAGCTACATACTATGCTTCAGCAGTCGATGTGGAAACACATAATTGTTTCTTTGACGCCCAGCTAACGAGCTTGTCTCCAAGGAATTGAATATGACCTGAAGTGCTCTTCCTGTCCAGCATACACCCTGCATGATCTGCGTCTAAATAAGCAGTTAGTTCAAACCCTGTATCCTTTGGATACCACAGACCAAGATCTGTAGTCCCCTTTAGATATCTAAATATCCGTTTGACAGCAGCCAAATGGGATTCTTTAGGGTCAGCCTGATATCTTGCACACAAGCATGTTGAAAACATTATATCTGGTCTACTTGAAGTAATATACATTAAAGACCTATCATACCTCTATAAGTCCTAGCATCAACAGCTTTTCCCAAAGGATTAGTGTTAATCTTAGTACCTAGTGCCATTGGGGTTCCAATTGATTTGCAATTTTCCATTTTGAATTTCCGAAGAATATCAAAAACGTACTTAGATTGATTAATGAAAATCCCCGTTAAAAACTGTTTGACTTGTAATCCGAGAAAGAAATTCATCTCTCCCATCATACTCATCTGAAAACGTGACACCATGAGATTTGAAAAAGTCTTACAGTATTTAGGATTTGTAGAACCAAATATAATATCATCTACATATATCTGAATAAGAATGATATCAGCTTTCTCCTTTTTAATAAACAAAGTGGTATCAACTTTACCTTTTGAAAAACCTGACTTGACCAAGAATTGAGATAGAACATCATATCAGGCGCGAGGGGCTTGTTTCAGACCATACAAGGCTTTATCCAAGATGTAGACGTTATTTGGCTTATCTGGATTAACAAACCCTTCTGGCTGAGAGACGTAGACTTCCTCCTTAAGGATCCCATTCAAAAAGGCAGTCTTCACGTCCATTTGATAGACAGTGAAGTTCTTGTGAGCTGCGTAGGCTAGAAACATGCGGATTGCCTCTATACGCGCTACTGGAGCATACGTATCGTCGTAGTCTATGCCTTCCTCTTGCCTATATCCCTTAGCAACAAGTCTTGCTTTATTCCTTATAACAATACCATCTTCGTCTTTTTTATTTTTGAATACCCATTTAGTGCCGATAACGGTTTTTCCTTCTAGTTTTGGCACTAGTCTCCAGACCTTCAGGGCTTCAAATTGGTTTAACTCTTCTTGCATAGCAGACACCCAATCCGAATCAGCTAGAGCCTCTGATACACGAGTGGGCTCTATCTTGCTGAGGAACGAGTCATGCAGACATTGATTCAAAGTTGCTGACCTAGTTTGCACCAACTTGTTTAGATCTCCAATTACTTGGTGAAGAGGGTGCTCTTTGGTCCAACGATGTTCATGAGGGAGTGGAGTAGATGAAGATTGATCATGGTTGTCATCTAAAAATCCACTTTCAGGTTCTTCTGTTTGAACAGTATGAGGGAGGAACTCAGTTGAAGTATTTGGTGCAGAAGCTTTAGTAGGTACAGCTTGTTCAGTCTGTTGATCTGTCCTTACATCACATCCTACTGTCTCAGCAACTTCTGGCTCATCATTAGTAGATACAACTTCAACTATTGGAGTAGGCATTTGAAGTGAAATATCTTGCTGAATCGGGGAATTTGATTCAGTGAAAACATCTGAAGTGGTTGGATGATTAGCCGTTGAATCTTCCATCCTGTCAACCACAACAGGTTTATGCACATTAGATCCATGATATTCATCATAAAACAATTCAAATAAAAGATCTAAATCAGATAAATGATTAGTAGACGTTGATGCTTCGTCTGATTTGTCCTTTTCAGATATAGGTTCTGAACTGAGTTGTCCAGAAGCTAATACTCCAGTTATCACGGGTTCTGAACTGACTTGTTCAGAAGCCATTTCCTCATCGAATGTGACGTTTACGCTCTCGATAACAGTCTTCGACTTCTTCAAATAAACTTGATATGCAACAGATGTAGAAGAATATCCAATAAAGATGCCCTCATCTGCCTTAGCACTGAACTTGTTTAGACTCTCTCTGTCGTTTAGCACAAAACACTTATAACCAAAAACATGAAAATATTTAATGGTTGGTGTTCGGTTGTTGATCAACGCATACGGAGTCTTTTGAAATCTGCGGTGTATCATGGAACGGTTTTGAGTGAAGCATGAAGTCGAAATAGCTTCTGCCCACAAAAATAGAGGTATGTCTGATTGGTTGAGCATAGTACGAGCGACCTCGACTAGCGTTCGATTTCGCCTTTCGAATACTCCATTCTGTTCGGGTGTACGAGCAGCAGAGTATTGATGTGATATCCCGACCGATTCGAGATACTCTTCAACAGTTCTGTTTTTGAACTCTGTGCCGTTATCAATTCTAAGAAGCTTGACTGGTTTTTGCAAATTCACCTGGGTCGTCTTCAGAAATGTAATGAGTACTTCGGGTGTCTCATCTTTTGACCGTAGAAATTTGACCCACGTGTATCGCGAATAATCGTCCACGATAACAAGAACATATTTCTTTCCGCCTAAGCTATGTGTTCGCATCGGACCACAAAGATCCATATGCAACAACTCTAATGGAGAACTGGTACTAAGTTCAGGCTTCGGTTTATGTGGAGCTCTCTTCATCTTCCCTTTTTCACACGTTGCACACAAGTGTTCTTTTTCGTATCTCAGTTCAGGAAGTCCATTCACCAATCTTCCACTGACCAACTTGTTTATGTAACGAAAATTCAGATGAGATAACCTTTGGTGCCAAAGCCAACTTTGCTGCATCGAGGCTTTTGTCAGTAAGCAAACCTGATTGTCATTCTAGACCTTTGAAAGATTGATAGTGTAGACGTTTGACTTGCGAGTACCAACTAAGAGTTCTTTGCCGTCTTCAGTACGTACCGAACAACTCTTAGCTTTGAAATTTACCTCTAACTCTTTCTCACAGAATTGACCGATACTAAACAGGTTGTGCCCTAAGCCTTCAACATAACTCACCTTCTTTATCGTTATATTGTCTTGAATGATGTCACCAAATCCTAAGATCGGTGAAAACTGGTCGTTCCCAAATCGTACATTGCCGTTGAATTTCTCTGTATAATTAGACAATAAAGTTTCCTGCCAGGTCATATGCTTGGAACATCCGATATCCAAGTACCATACATGCCGAGTCTGCAAGAGAAATCAGGAAACAATAATTTTAGGTACCTATTTAAAAACGGGTCCTAACAGATTAGCACAAGATTTTGGTATCCATTTGAATATGGATCCTCTTTTCCTTTGAAAACTTTTGAAAACATTTGGTTTAGAAGAATAAACATGATAAGATCCAAACCAATCATTAGAATTATGATGATAAGCAAAATCATTCCACTGATAAGAATAAGATTTAGTAGTAGGACGAGATAATTGGAACAATTGCTTTATTTAGTATCTCTTGTAAGAAGTTACAAGGTTTTTATTTGAAGAAGCAATAGAACCAACTACATCACACACACTACTAGTTGATCTATTACAAGAACTATCAGTAATTGATTCTGCCTTTTCATCATTCTTCTTTTTAGGTCGCCATCACACACACTACTAGTTGATCTATTACAAGAACTATCAGTAATTGATTCTGACTTTTCATCATTCTTCCTTTTAGGTCGCCATTCAGATCGCTCTTCCGACTTTTTCTTTCTTAAATCTGAAACACAAAATTTAGATTTATTAGGAAAATCAGATTTCTGAAATTGATTTTTCTTGTGTTTACCAGTGTTGTTCTGTTTCTGTGAGCACTGTTTCTTATGTTTCTTACCCTTTGCATAGTAATCAGCATTCACAGAAACTGATTCACCAACCTTAGTTGATGATGCACCTTTTTCATGAACACTTGGTAAAGCTTGTCCATTTATCACAAAAGTAGAATGATTTGGAAGTTGAGCATTAAAGTCAAACATATCAATTTCCTCTATACAAATTGACTTTGACTTTTAATGAGAGTTGATTTTCTAGCTTTGACTTCTTGTATCTTTGACCTTCAGTCTTCATAATCTTGTATCCAACATATTTCTGTTCTAACAATATCAGAGCCAAACGATAAAATCTTATCGAAACGATTATCGGATCTCGACATTTCGTGTTTTTTAGCCCGATCTACATGTAAGTGCCTTCATATCTCATTTGTTCTTGAAGATTTGCTCCGTATACGATTACATATCTACTACAATTTTTGGATTCGAATTTCGTTGAGTTTTGAAGATTTTTCGAATTTTCGTTCGAAATTTTCGGTATTCTTCACGTCAAATTTTTCGATCCGAATTTTTCTTGCATGAGGAGATTTGATTTACATAGATCTATTCGCTGTTGAAAATCAAGCATTCTGCAACTTTTAGATTTGAAATTCGTCGAAAAACGAATGAGATATGAGCTTCAAAAGATCGTTTGCCGAAAAAAGTAGATCTGACCGGAATCTCGCTGAAGTTTGAGGTATGAGCCATGATACTGTCATATCGTTGTTAAAGATCTGTTCTCAAATGTTTATCTAGATATTGTTTGATGTATTTTGAGCAAGAAAATCTAGTTTTCTGATCTGATTGAACACACCTCGCCGGAAAAACGACCTTACTGGATTCTGCACTGTTCATCGCCGGAGTTCGAGGATTACACTGTGATTTTGTCAAATTTTCGGTCCAGATATGTTTATTTTGTCATGTTAATCAATTTTCACGTTAATTGCAAGAATTTCCAGCTTAAGTTCGTATTTTTTGAACAGTTAGAAGAAGCTCGCCGGAAAAACGAGCTGCCGGAAAACGCACAGATCTCGCTGGATTTTTCACTGTCATATCGATTCAGATTTAGTTATTTGTTCACATTGATCCATTAGCAAGTTGTTTACAACGTTTTCCAGCATAAAATCGAGAGGTTTTGGTGTTTGAAAGCTCGCCAGAAAAAGTTTATATTGTCGCAGGAATCTGGACTGTGTCGCCAAAATTTTCTGCATCTTTGATCCAGATCGTTTTCATTGTTCATATTGATATATTTTCAAGTTAATTTCACATATTTCCAGCAAGAAATCGAAGGTATCTTGTTGTTTGATAAACTTTCCGGAAAAAGGTTGTTATCGCCGGAAATTTTTTGTTGGATTGCCGGATTGTCACTGTCAATATTTTTCGCGATGCATGTTGCTGAAAAACGATTATTTCATGCCAAATGAAGCTATTAGATGCAATAATCAAGTATTTGATTGTGATTTTATGTAGAAAAAGAAAGAAAAAAGGTGCAGCTAGTTTTTTTTCATTGAAAGTGACAATGAATAGTAACTAACGGACTCCGTTAGTCCCGTTAGTTTTCTAACATTTTTGGTCCAAAGTCAGTTAAATTGGCCAAATTTGTTCCTCATCCCCTACATTATAGTGTGTGACTTATTGTTCCTTCTTCGAGCATCTCGTTTACGACTCTCAAGATGAACTCTTATTCGACTCGCGATTAACGACGATTCCGTTGTTATAAACTAAGATTGCACACGGTTTGTCACGTCAAATTGACTCATTATCATTCTTGTGGGCTTATCGGAACGAGTTGGGTTTCTACATTTCGAGATGTGTATCGTGCACTTAGTCAAGCTTACGGTGTACATCGGATCCGGTTTTATAGTCGAAACATCAAGAATGAGAGCAACTTTCAAGGGGGCCGAGCCTACATTTGAAGATGCATCACTAAAGTTTTTCAAGTAAATCAAGGGGGAGAGGAGATTAGAGCTTGAAGATGATTTACTTTCCAAAACTTTAGGGGGAGAATGTTAGTGTATAAAAGTGTTGGAAAGTAAAACATTTAAATGTATTTGATTTGTATTTGTAAAAGGCCTTGGGCCTATTAGGCTTAGTTGTAGATAGGCTTGGGCTTAATGTTATAACAAGGGAGTGTAGGTAGTTTGGACTATAAATAGAAGTCTTAGTTGTAATATTTTGATAATTCCAATTAATGAAAATGTAGTCCTTAAGCACTTTCTCTCACTAGATTAGATTTAGTTTCTCTCTCTAAATAAATAGTTCTTTCCTATTCTATTCTTGTTACACAAACACTTGAGATGTGAGAGATCATGGACCTAACAATGTTTAAGACTCTCAAAGCAAGTGACTGATTTTGAAAAGATTTTGATTACTGAAAGAGACACTTTTGCCATGGAGAGAAAAGTTCTTGAAGATAAAACTTCTGAATTTCCCAAACAGATCTCTGCATTACAAGACTTACTTGAGAAAGAAAGGAAGTGCTTTCAAGAAAAGAAAAAGTCTTTTGAGATTGAAAAGAAAAAATCTGAAAAGAGAAATGTTGGGATCTTCAATGAAATTTCTGATAAAACCAAGAACTTGGAAAAAGATTTTGAGTTAGAACGTCAAAATTTTGAATCTGAAATATCAAAGCTGTTATCCAAAATATCTGTTCTGTCATCAGATGTCCAGAAAGAACAGATGGCTAAATCTGATTTGAAACAGAAGTTTGACATACTTATTACTGAAAGAAACATTTTATCCGAAAAGATAAAGAACTTAGAAGCTGCAAATGTCAATTTGTCAGAAAAGATTTCAGCTGATGTGATTAATCAATCACCTGTTGATAATTCAACAAAATTAGTCTGTTCTTTTAAAACTACTTCAAGTTCCATTCATGATAAAAATGTTTTCAAAAATAAAAGTGTCAAACCAAAAATTGTCAAATCAAATCAGATTCAACCATCTAATATGTTTTATGACAAATCTGTTGATAGTCCAGTAAGCTTCTATGTAAAATCTCTTGGGAAGTTATCAAAGAAAGATCAGATGGTTTAGAGAGTTAAAGATTATTCTGATGAAGAGAAGAAGAAGGAAAAAGCATCTGCATCCACACCCAATTCCAAAAAGAACAGTGTGCACAAAGGTAAATCTTTTGGCTATTCTGATATGTTTTATTCTACTAATCATTTGATCAGAATTGCTCAGAAGAAAATCTGCTGTTCTTACTGTGGTGCACATGACTTTGTAAGTAATAATTTCGCTAATTACTGGTATGGTTCTTACTATGTTACCCCCACAAGAACTGCAACTAACACATCAGGACCCAAATACCAGTGGGTACCAAAAGCTAAAACTATGTTGCAGGCACCCAAAGTTTAAGGGGGAGCAAGATGTTTGACTTCTAGACAAAACAGTTTAGGACTCGTTCTTCAAAGTTTAAAGAACAAAGTCTCTTGAATAATTCAGTTCAAGACCCACACCTCAATGTTAAGAGTATGGCTTCTGATCACAACAGATCAGGACCCGTTCTTCCATGTTCAGATAAGGATATTATGCAAATATCCAGGGGGAGCTTATTTGAAATAAATCATTCTAACATTGATTTGAGGGGGAACTTATCTGACCTAAATCATTCTATCATGATTTGAGGGGGAGCTAAAAGGTAAACATCTTCTTATCTTAATCTCTGATTGTTTGAAAGAAGAACAACTTTCGAACATGAAAAACGCTTTATTAAATGTTCAAACCACTTCTTGTTCTTAAAAGATTTCATGAATTTAGAAGTGTGATTTTAAATGTTTTTCATAATTGAGCTTTAAAGTTTAGCTGACCGCGTGTTTCCAAAGATACATACTTGTGTATTATCTTGTCTATATACTGTCAAGTATTCACACACACTGGTTCAGTACTTCATATTGTTTTGTTATTACCATGTATCAAACGATTAATCTTTCTATGGTAATACTCCCATTGTTTGTTTTCAATGTTGTTTTAATCAAACATCATTTCATCATTACATGTGCTTTCATTGTAAATATGTTTATATATTGTTCATATAAACAACTTACGTCTTTGATTTCCCAAAATTTTATTCTTCATGAATTTTGATCTGATCTTAATCATTGTCAGATTCTCAAAACATTTCTATTCTTTCATGATTATTCATTCATATAAAGTGTTGAGAAATATTAAATGTTTAAAATGCTCAAATTTCATTCTTATCTTTACTGAGCATACATACACTGACAAATGATTTCTTGTGCTTAAATTGTCAAGAAAATCATTGAGATACATATGCTTTTAGGAAAATACATGGGATTCAGTGTGAGTGCTTAACATAACTTCCATGGATTCACGAGAACCAGTGTTTCCTACCACATAAGTAATCCTAAGAGTGATTGAGGGGAGAGGGGTCAAAAGCTTGAGAGTGGTGTGTGATGAGGTAAAATGAAAAAGAGAGATTGGTTAGACGTGAGCTTCAATGTTTAAAAGAATGAGGGTGAGAGATCAGAGTAAAAGAATATCAGACTCTGCACCAAACTTCTTTCTGAGTCGGGCAACCGCATGAACTGTTGTTTCACATTTCTTCGTGAATGACATTGAAAAAGGCACCTAGCCCATGCCATCTCTTGAAATAGAAGGAAAGTTGTCCCACCTTCGACCCTTCATCATGCACATTGAGTCTATGTATAACCATTGCTGTCTCAGTGGTCTACATACTTTGAGCCTTATGAAACACAATCATTGTGCTAATTCTTTCAAACCACATGCACGAGCACACAGAAAATATGTTTTTCTGTCAGAACATTCATAGTTAAACCTCGTGTTTTTCAATGATTGAATGGAAGTCCTGGGGAGTCAACATCAAACCAACTCATTAAATTGTACATTCATTGTACACAATAACTTTGTGTTATTGACAGGCATTCCTAACTGTTTCATATGTTGATTCAGGGTTACAACTCAAAATTTGTCTGAATTTGAAAAGATTCAGATAAATACATTTATGAATTGATGGATCTTTATCAAGATCAAAGGAGGAGATTGTTCAGATCATGAAGACTGTTCTACAGTGTTTAAAAGGGGGAGAAGTTTCAAAGGCTGAACTGAAATTGATGAGTTTTGATGATCATGATTCTCACAATCATCAAAAAGGGGGAGAAATTTACAACGATTTCAATTTTTATGTTAAAGAAAGTTCAAAGTGAAAAGACTTGTGGAGAAATGCTGAAAGATTATTTTATTCAAGACTAAAGAAATCATTCCGAGATGATTCAAAGTCAAATCAAGATGATTCGAGAAAGATTGTTTTTCCAAAGACTGATAAGAGATTACATAGATGAAGATACAAGTTCTGAAAGATTCCTCAGAGTTTAAAAATCAAAGAGGTTTTCTGAAGTTTCAAAGATCAAAGGATTTTTTTTAAGAATTCAGTTTCGTTTTCAAGACATGTTGATTTTTCAAAGATGCTAAATGTGAAAGACTTTTCAAGATTCTTCAAAACATTAGAGACTAAAGATTGACAAAGCTTCAAAGTTTAAAGCTGTCAGAGTCAAAGTTTGAAGAATCAAAGCGCTGAAGAAGATTGTCAAATTTTTATTAAATATTGAATACAAAGGGGGAGATTGTAAGTGTATTATTGTATCCAAGATTTAATGAGAAAAGTCAATGTCATGAAAAGTCAACAAAGTCAATTTTAGTTGTTTGAGAGTTTGTATTGTCTTGAAAGTTTCTTTACTTAGAGAGTTTAGTGGTGTGAGTGTTTCATATCCTTGTATAAATGGGGATATGAGTGTTGTAAGAGATAGATAGCATTGTATTGTATTTGTCAGACTTGTAATAATATACTTGTGACTGTTTCTCTCTCTACTCTCTCTAGATTAATATTGTCAAATCTTGTTGAATTGCTTGATTGAATTAGGGATTTTTACATTTTCAGATCTGAGTTATATCTTCGGCGTTACATCTCCGACATATCTGGGTTACATATTTGATGAGATCTAGGTTATGGCTACGATCTGAATCCAGAGAGAGATAGGCAGGGTTTAGGAACCAAATTTGTATCGTTGTCGTCGTCTTAATGATATGCAACCTGAGAGAAACGAGATGGTTTGGAAACGATCCAAAACCATCAACCATCGACTTCCCTATCAAACCGAAACCAAGTCTGTGCAAATGGCATCGTTTTAAACAAGTTCTTCACTCAATTCTTTATCGTTTCCATGGAACTCAACGGAACAGTGATGAGTTTGTGACGACAAGTGACGAAGTGGATTAAAACTAGGGTTTTGGAATTAGAACAATGAGAGTTACGGGTTTTAATGAGAGAGAGAGATAGAGAAATAATTAATATATTGATTATTTAATTTCAGGAGTTATCTAAAATTAAGGAATTACAAAATCACCTTTTTATATTTAGTTAAAATATGAAATTAATTAAATTAAATGTGTGGTACACATTGGATCTCACGTTTATCACAAACTAGTGAGTTCTCATTTGATTAGGCCCCTATGTGTGTGTATACATATATATATATATATATATATAGAGAGAGAGAGAGTGAAGGGGAGTAGATCTTTTGTTAACCATATATTTAGTGTTAACTTTGTGAACTTCTTAGACCAATAAGATTCATTCTTTAGTCATGGTTACTTCAAATGTTATAAAGGGTAAATAGGTAATTTTTAAGTGTAATCATATCATCATTCTCAAGATTCTAGAATGATTATGTTAAAATTAATTTGAACAATGGTTAGTCAAAGTGAACACAATACCATTCAACATATTGATTCCGATAATTCTTTTGTTTTCGGTGTTTTAAATGATATGGAGGGCTATAACACGATAGATAATTACGCATCATCAAAATCACCATTGATGGCCGGAGATATTGAATCCCATGGCATTAACCTTGAATAATTTTCAAGTGAAAATGGAAGTAGTTGGTTGTTTGGAGTTGGTTTTCAACAATATAGTGAAGAGGCATGCAATAGTAAGGTTTGATTCTGATTTCATTTATGTGTATTTTACTGTAAACTCAGTTTCTTTCATATATTCATAATCATGTATATGAGAACGGGTTAATCGTTGCAAATGATGGTAACAAGTTCACCTATGAACAAAGAAGCGTTATGGTTTTACACAAAACCTTATTAGCTACTATTCTATTAGTTTGGTGATGTTATCCAACTAATGCATGTGTTATTGCTTATGAATATGCTTGATACAGTTTTTAAGTCATCTATGTTGATATAGACGTTTTTTATTTGTTTTGATGCATGTGGGATTGATAGTGTAATTAGTTTAGTTCACTTATGAACATAGTTCACTCCCTAACAAAGTTCTCTTATGAACATGTTTCAGTAATGAATGGATTCACTGTTTCACTTATGAACATAGTTTCACTAATGATTTTGTTTCACTTATGAACTTGTTCAAGCTGAATATCCATCTTTCTTCCTCTATAAACTTGTTCATTGAAAAACTTGAGAAACTTGATGGAAGAGATGATATATAATTATCATCCCTTAAATCATGCAACTCTTTTTTGTAACATCTTATTAACTTTATTAATTAAAAAATAACTAAACAATCTCTTTGATTTTTTTCCAAAATTACCCTTTTTAGTTGTTCACATGCATCGGTTTTAATCTTATTACAAAATTATCACTCATCAATTTCATATGTAGATTGAATAAATGAAGGTCATGATTGGTTCACATAGTTAACACTAAGTATGTGGTTAACAAATAAACCAACCCCTATATATATATATTAAAAGAAGAACCAAAAGGTATTAAGGTGGCATCACGAGAATTGAGTATTGAGGTGTTGGTGAATTGTAGCTGAGTTTTAGATATTATACAATGGTAAGAGGTTAAAAGATTAGGATAAAGAGGTATACATAAGAAAAAAAGAATAGGTGTCATTATGTCAAGTCATATATATATATATATATATATATATATATATATATATATATATATCTGTGTGTGTGTGTGTGTGTGTGAATGATCGTGTGAGAAGTTGAGTTATCGTGAGAAGCGTGAGAAGTGGATTTGAACCATTGATCACTTTTAATCTCAAGCCCACCTATGAATCGCGCTTGATACAGGGATTGATCTTGTGCATCTCGAGACATCTTATCTCGATGCATCTCATCCTAACGTGCATCCAACGATTGATAATCACTTCTCACGCTTCTCATGTTAACTCAACTTCTCATCGGAACCCAACCATATATATATATATATATATATATATATATAGGGTCACCTTCTTTTGTTAACCAACCCATTAGTGTTAACCATGTTAACCAATCATAACCGTTCATTTATTAGATCAATGGCTAGAATTTTTTTAATTTAATTAATGCAATAAATTAAAAGACTCACACGCTAATTAACTTGTGCATACATGAAGAGGGGTACAATGGTAAAAATAATAGGATAGTTAAAGAAGGAAATAGGAGATTAACATGGAAACCGGTTCCAAAATTGTATCAACCCCGATTATCAAGCAGAGGTGGTTTATTCCCAATCGAATCTTCTTCAACTGATTTCACGATAACCACATCTTGTCCAGAAGTGAAAACAGATAAACATAAAAAAATGGCGGAAAATCAAAGTGGGAATCGTTTGATTCGAGTTAAGTGCACATATGCAGAATACATATTGTGCATAAGTCCATGTTATACAGATTATTTCTATAGTAAGTCAAATGCACATATGCAGAAGTGCACAAATGCAGATATGCAGGTCAACATGCACAAATGCACATATGGACAATACATATTGTGCATATGTGGACCTTGTTTCCATTTTAAGGCCTACGCACATATGCACAATATAGAATGTGCATAAGTGAACATTGGTTGTTATATGTCTTTTACTGTTTATAGGACCATTGACTCCCCCATGTGCAAAATCTGTTCTAGGTACATGTTTACATACACTTCATTCGTATGTATTAGTTTTACCTATATACTTCACTCATATGAAAGATCTATGGTTTGTTCTTCTTCCAAGATAGTGAAAAATCAAATTAATATTGATATGATATATATTCTTCAACTTTTTAATAAATTATTGACAAAAATCGAACGTATATTGATATGATATCTTCTTCAAAATTTAAATAAATTATTGACAAAAGGATAATTACAAAAAATTGGAATCAAATAACTATCATGAATAAATATGAGAAAAATAAGGAAACAAAATATGCATGTAGATATTCAAATGAAATATCAATTTTACCCCCTCATTAAATAAGAGGCGTGGATTTCTACATAAAGGAAATATGCAATATGATGGGCTAATATTTGGTTAACAAGGTTAGGACAAATGTGTTGGGAACTGAAGAATTCATCAAGTATGGTTAATGCTGTTGGTTCAAAGTTACTACTGCTAGAAGACTTAAAGGTTAATACTGCTGAGTGTTACTACTGCTAGTAGAATTAATACTGCTAGTCAAAGTTAGTACTGCTTAACTAGTTAGTACTGCTAGTGGTTAGTACTGCTTAGTAGTTAATGCTGCTAAGACCAAGTTAATGCTGCTTGAAGAGATTAATGCTGCTGAGCATGGTTAGTACTACTAGTAGTTAATACTGCTCAGAGTATTAATGCTGCTGAAGATTAATACTGCTTATATGATGAAGATTCGCATGAAAGGATAACAGCTGGATAATCTGAAGATATACATGGAAGCTTAGAGATATACATGGAAGCTTAGAGATATACATGGAAGATATACTGAAGATATTTTTATTTCTTGTAATTATCTTTGTATTCAGTATATGTATAGATTTGATAGAATAGATTAATTGATTCATTCTAGGTTTTAGTTCTAGAGAGAAAATCAACCTCAAGGCATAGATCCTAATTCTAGAGAAGTAGAATTCGTATTTGTGAGCCTGTTCATCAATATTGAGGTTGAGTGTGTAATCTTGTAACTTCAAAGCATTCAATACAAGTTTACAGTTTGTTCTTTATATTTACTGTATTGATTTACTGTTTCATTGAATATCAAAGTGTTATTCCGCAAACTTCTTTGATATTGTTTCTGAGAATTATTTCTTGTTGAGAATTCGATCCTGACAAGTGGTATCAGAGCCAAACTCTCTCAGAAACATCTATTCATCATGGAAAATCTTACAGAATCAAGCAGTACTTTGGTATCTAAGGTTCCAATGCTCAAACCCAGTGAGTTTGACATGTGGAAGATCAGAATCAGACAATATATTCTTCTCACTGACTACTCAATGTGGGATATCATTGAGAATGGTCCTTCTGAAGCTGGAAGGATAGGAGCAGATGGGAAAAGACCTCCACCAAAGATAGATGGTGAGAGGAAGATCAGACAGACAGAGATGAAGGCCTTGAGCACTCTGCTCTTGGCCATCCCCAATGAATATCAACATCAATTTTGCAACTGCACTGATGCTCAGATTCTCTGGAATGCTCTAGAGAAAAGATTTGCTGGAACTAAAAGCATCAAAAGAAATCAAAGAGATGTTCTAAAGCAGCAGTATGAGAACTTCACTTCCTCAAAGAATGAGTCTATGACTCAAACTTTTGATAGGTTCAACAAACTCATAGGTGAACTGGCTACTGTAGGAGTAAAGATGGAACAAGATGATATCAACAGAAAGTTCCTCAGATCTCTTGGGGATGAATGGACTATGTACACTGTCTCATATAGACAGAGTGACAATCTGGAAGAGAAAGAACTTGATGATCTATACAATGATCTAAGAGTTTTTGAAACTGAGGTAGAAACCAAGAAGAAGCCCTCTGGTTATATCCACAATGCTGCACTTCTCTCAGCATCCACTGATACTACTGCCAACCCTGAAGCAGTTAGTACTGCCAGTGGAGTAAGTTCAGAAAAAGGCACTGAAACTATCTTTGAAGCCTTTTTGTCCAGTCATAGCAGCAATTCTTTGATTAATGATGATCTGGATCAAATTCACCCTGATGACCTGGAGGAGATGGACATTAAATGGCAGATGGCCATGTTATCTATGAGAGTGAAGAAGTTTATTAAAAGAACTGGAAGGAACAACTTCTCTCAAAGAAGAGAAGATGGAGCTGGTTTTGACAAGACTAAGGTGGAATGCTATAAGTGTCACATGAAAGGACACTTTGCTAGAGAATGCAGGAGTGTTGTTCCAAACAACAACCACCAACAAGCTCAGAATGGAGGCTACAATCAAAACAATCAAAACAAGAATCCTGCTCAAGCCCTTGTTTCTCAACAAGGAATGGGGTTTGACTGGAGTGATCAAGCTGAGGAAGCCATTCAGAATCAAGCTCTTATGGCAGAAGTGTCTGTTAGCTCCAAATCATCTGTTAAAGTGTTGAAAATAACCGTCCTATTTCAGAGGACTTCAGAGGACGAAGACTTCAGAGGACAAACCTGCCTCTGAAGTACTTATCAGAGTGCAACTCAGAGGACATCAAAGGACGAAGACTTCAGAGGACAGACCTGCCTCTGAAGTACTTATCAGAGAGCTTCATCAGAGATAGCTTCATCAGAGGCTCTGAAGACAACGTCAGAGCTCTGAAGACATTCTCTCTGAAAATGCACAAGTTTTCTAATGAACAGAAGAACAGATGACACGTCACTTAGTGATAAGATTTACTTTCTAGAGTAGGTCACTGTTCAGCATGCTCTTTTTGTCATGCAAGTACACTGCTTACTTTATGGTCCTATAAATAGGACCATCACCTTATTGTTCAAGAGTGCTCAAGAAGATACATATCTGAGAATATAAGTTGAATATCTTATTCTAAGAATATCTTGTTTATCTTTATATGCTTTATGAACTGTGATATTTGAATCTCCTTTGATATTAAACTGTATTGCTTCCGCTGTCATTACTCTTATTGTTTATATCATTGTTACGAGATTAGATCTGGGATCCAACAATTGGTATCAGAGCTTCCTTTGTTTCTAAACCAAAGAAAGATCATATCTGCATACTCGGATAGATTTAAATCTCATTGATTCTAAACTTTCATTATCTGTGCATGTTCATATAAACCCAGTTTATTAAAGAATATCATATGCTCTAGATTTGATAGTAAATCTCAGTTCATTACAAAAAGCATCAGTTCTTCAAATCTTCATTTTTACAAATGGCAAACTCAAGCATAAGTGCCATTTATACAGCTGGGTCATTAACAAAACCTCCTACACTTTTAAGGGATGAATATCCCCAATGGAAAATAAGGATGGTAAATTTCCTAGAAGGTATGGACAGGGATCTTTTTAGATCTGTGAACATTGGACCTCACATTCCAATGGTGTTGGTGCCAAGAGTTCCTGCAACAGCAGATACTGCCGAAATACCTGCATATTATGAAAAGAAAACCACAAACTTCACTGATGAAGAAAATAATATGATGGATAATGACTCAAAAGCTGTTAGATTACTCATAATGGCCATTCCCAATGATATCTTTCAAGAACTTGATTCTTGTAAAACTGCAAAAGAGATATGGGATCAGTTGTTAAATCAACTTGAAGGTGGCCTACAAACCCAGAAAAATAGAAGAAATCTATGCATCAATGAATATCATGATTTTCATGCTCTACCAGAAGAAACATTACACCAAACTTACTCAAGATTCAACATTCTAATAAACAAATGCAGAAAGTTTGGAGTAATGAGAACAAAAGAGGAAAACAATGTTCTTTTTTTTGAAAAGCTTGAATGAAGAATGGTCACAACTGTCCATGTCTATACAGGCTAATCAAGATCTTGAGTCATGGTCATTAACTGACATTTATGGTACTCTTGTTGCACATGAAAAAGAAGTTATGAAGCAAAAATCAAAAACCTCTTTGGGTGGACCCCTTGCGCTTGTTTCAAAACAAATATCAAAAGAAAACAACTGTGAAGAGTCACAAAAATGTTTGGAAACAAAAAGAAGATCCAAAAAGGTCTTGATGGCAGAAGAAACTCATTCAGATTCAGACTCAGATGAAGATATCAATGCCTTTGCCAAATCTCTTGCATTAATCACTCATCAATTTAACAAGAAATTTGGTAAGAAGGTATTTGAAGGAAAGAGAGAGAATGAAGAAAGAAGAAATCCGGAAAGAAGATTTCAACAAGAACCCAGATTCACTCCATATAGTGATCAAAAGGGTGCAAACTTCAATCATGATGATGCAACACAACAAACAAGACCACAACAACCATTCCAACCAAGGTATCCACAACCACAGAGATACTTCAAACCTCAAGAACAGAAGCCAGGGACAAGTACTGCCACTCTTCCAACAAATCAAAATGATGGAAGATGCTTCAGATGTGGAAAACCAGGCCACTTCTCTGCAAACTGCAGAGGAAAACTTGTCAAAGATCAAGATTACTACAAGAACAAATACAAATACAATGTAAAAGAAAGAGTTCTTGTAGCAGAAATGGAAGACTGGCTATCTGACTCGACAAGTGATGGTGAGGAAGAGCCTACCAATCTCTGTGGTATGGCTTTTTCAGATGGAAATCAAACTGATGAAGCATCCGAAAACAACTCTGAAAAGGTAAACTCTCTTTACACCTCTGACAGTGATCCTGAAATAGATGCTTTTAAACTAATTAATGAACTTCAGGATTTAGAGCAAAAATTTGTTGAAGAAAAACAGAAAAGAGAGCAAGCAACAAAAGAGCTCATCTTTTACAAAAGAGAAAAGAATCTTCTGGAATCAGAAAAGAAAGATATTTTTCTTGAAAAAACTAAACTTGAAGAAACCTTCAAGCAAAAAGAAAAATCATTTTCAGAAGAAATAAGAGAAATAGAGAAAGTTTTAAAAGGAAAAGAAGAAGAAGTAAAGAAATCTGAGTATGAAAGGCTCAATTCTATTGCCTTAACCAAATTTTTTCAAAAGGAAAGAGAAATCATACATCAATCTCTAGATAGAAAAAATCTTCAAATCAAAAGCTATGTTAATGCACAAAGTGTCTTTGACAAAATAAAATCACAAATGGAATCTCAAGGACTAGGATTCAATGAGTTGAATTCATTCAATGGATTGAAGAAAACTTCACTTTCTTCCACTTTCTGTATGGGAAAGGTCCAAAGATTTGAAAGTCCATCTCTGAATAATTTCAAAAGAATGAAAACATCAGAGGGATCAAAAGCAAGAGCTTTGAATTTCAAAAATACTACGTACTCTGAAGTAAAAGACATTCAGAGTCTGTGTTACAGGTAAAAGAAGAAACTTCAGAAGTACACTTTACAAAACCTCAAAGCTATGATCCCAAAGAAATTTTCAGATTTGATGCCTTCATCTCAAGTGAATCAGAGACATTTGAACCAAGTACCTCTGATACAAGTACTTCTGAAAATGAATCTCAGAGTTCACTTAATCCAAATGCTCCTCTGTATTCACCAAAGTCAGATGAAAACATCAGAACCACGTTTGAAGATGATGTTCAAAGGATATGGAAAGAAAATGTCATGGAGGACTTAAAAAGAAAAGAAAGCATGAAACGGATCATCAAAGTCTCTAGATAAAAAGAAATTAAAAAACCAGTAGAGGTAGATATCTCTATCAAATCCAAGAGAGACTTTCTTGACTCTGATTCAGAATCTGATTTAGAGATTGATGAACAGATTTTTTGTAAACCAGGGAATGTAATTCACAAAAGGATAGAAACTGTTGGCTCTGGTATTTTGAATGTTCCAATTTCAGTATTAAAAACCAAAACCAGAATACCAATAAGTCCTGATTTTGCAAATATGTGTTTACAAGCAAAAACATCTCTGGAACTTGAAAAAGAGTTGCAAGAAAAGGCAAAGAATAAAACAAACACTTCTGGCTCTTACACCTATAAAACAATAAAATTCTCTCCTGAACAAAAGGGCAAATGGACAAAAACTAATCATATTGATCCTGTCTGTGCAGTAAGCAGCAAAGAAAAGAAGATGTTTTTGAACAAGAAAAAGCAACTTGAAAAGAAGACTGTCTTTCAAGCAAAAAGAAAAGAAGTAGTTAGGGATAAATGTAATATTCCTAGTGCTAGTTTCAAAAGAAGTCAAAATGTAACAAATGCTTTTAATAAAAAGAAAAACTTTGCTCCTACTTCTTCTTGTTCTATTAATTGTAACTGCATTTATCTCCAGATGAAACTGAAGAATCATTTTAAAGGATCACACTGCCTTTTGAATCAATCTCTGAAAAATATCTCAGAGACAAAATCTCAAAAGAAGACACGTAAAGGCAAGACATCAAAAGATGAGATGCCAAAAAGTCATTCAAATCCACCAAAGTCTAACACAAAAGGACCCATAATGAGGTGGGTACCTAAGAAACAATAATCTGTCTTGCAGAAACAGTCAATGCCAATATGGTACCTAGATTCTGGATGTTCAAGGCATATGACTGGAGATAAAGAACTGCTATCCTCATTTAAAGCAAAATCTGGAGGAGCAGTTACTTTTGGAGACAACAAGCAAGGACAGATTAAAGGATATGGTGAGTTATCAAGAGGAAATGTTTCAGTATCAAAGGTTGCTTATGTGGATGGATTAAAACACAATCTGATAAGCATAAGTCAACTTTGTGATCATGGTTTTGATGTGAAATTTCAAAGAAAATATTGTTCACTTCTTCACTCAAAATCAGGTCAAGAAATGCTAAGAGCAGACAGAAAAGGTAACCTCTACAGAATGAACTTTACCAAAATCACAAACACTGATTTAGAGAAACTTTGTCTTGTATCTCTGAATAGTGAGGAAATCTGGCTCTGGCATAAAAAGTTTTCACATCTAAACTTTTCCTCACTTGATAAGTTAGTTAAACTTAATTTGGTTAAGGGATTACCATCTCTAAAGTTTAACAAAGATCATCTTTGTTCTGCTTGTGAGATGGGAAAAATGAAAAGATCTTCCCATAAAACCAAAAGTGAAAACAACTGTCCTAGACCTCTGCACATGCTTCATGTGGACCTCTGTGGTCCTATCTCTGTACAGAGTCTAGCAGGTAAGAAATACATTCTGGTTCTGATTGATGAATTTTCCAGATACACATGGATAGAATTCATTAGAGCTAAATCTGATGTACCTGACATATTAATAAGGTTGTTAAAAAGATTACAGGTTCTATTCAGCAGCAAAGTTCAGAAATTAAGAAGTGATAATGGAACAGAGTTCAGAAATGCCAAAATCAATTCTTATCTATCAGAAGAAGGCATTACCCCTAACTTCTCTGCAGCAAGAACTCCTCAACAAAATGGAGTAGTTGAAAGGAAAAACAGAACACTTGTTGAAGCTGCCAGAACAATGCTTGCTGAATCTGATCTTTCAACAAATTTTTGGGCAGAAGCAGTAGCAACAGCCTGCTTCACTCAGAATAGAGCTACAATTGTCAAGAGATTTCAGAAAACATCCTATGAACTCATTAACAATAGAAAACCTAATATTAAATATTTTCATGTTTTTGGATGCAGGTGTTATATTCTGAAAGATAGAGAATATCTTGGAAAGTTTGACAAGAAAGCTGATGAGGGCAAATTCATTGGATATTCATTAGCCTCAAAAGCTTTTAGAGTGTTCAATCTTAGAACAAGAACTATCCAAGAGAGTATCAATATCACTTTTGACGACAATAAAAGCTCTGAACAACAAGAAAGTTCATCACCAATCTTTGAATCATCAAGGGAATCTGAATTAAACAAAATATTTGAAGATTTCTTTGATGATGAAGATATCTCTGAAGTTATCTTCAGAGATAGACAGAGAGAGAATTCAGAAGAACCTCAAGAAACAGGTACAACCCTTTCAGGGCCCTCTGAATCAACACCTTCTGTTTCACCAAATGCAGATCAGCAAAGTGAATCAGAAGATGATCAAGAAGTATCTGAAGCAACTCCAGAACCAAATGAGGAACAAAAATCTGCATCTCCGGAACAAAACTCAGAGCCTCTGAACAGTACAACAGAGGCATCACCAACAGAGCCTCTGAACAATACAACAGAGGAGTCACCAACTGTCAGAGCCTCTGAAGCTCAAACTCCACCCCAAATTTATGCTCCAATTACAAGATGGACAAAAGATCATCCAATTGATCAAATAATTGGATCCTCATCCGAAGGAGTTAAAACAAGATCTGCCACCATCAATGAATGCTTCTATGTAAACTTTTTGAGCATTATTGAACCAAAGAAGGTAAAAGAAGCTCTTGAAGATCCTCATTGGATTTTTGCAATGCAGGATGAACTTCAAGAGTTTGTAAAAAACAAAGTCTGGACCCTAGTTCCCCTTCCCAAAGGAAAATTTGCAATTGGAACGAAATGGGTTTTCAGAAACAAAAAGGATGAGGATGGAATAATAATCAGAAACAAAGCCAGGTTGGTTGCAAAAGGATATTGCCAGGAAGAAGGCATTGATTATGATGAAACCTTTGCACTTGTAGCTAGGCTATAAGCAATCAGAATCTTCTTAGCCTATGCTGCACACAAAGGATTCAAAGTTTATCAAATGGATGTTAAATCTGCCTTTCTTCATGGTAAATTAAATGAAGAAGTTTATGTCCATCAACCACCTGGATTTGAAAGTACAAAGTATCCTAATCATGTTTATTATTTGGATAAAGCTCTGTATGGACTTAAACAAGCTCCAAGAGCCTGGTATGAAACTCTGTCCACCTTTCTAACTCAAAATGGATTTGAAAAAGGCACAATTGATACTACCTTATTCATCAAAAGGTACAAGAATGAGATGCTTTTAGTACAAATTTATGTTGATGACATTATATTTGGCTCTACAAATCAAAAGTATTGTGACAAGTTCTCAGAGTTGATGAAGAGTGAATTTGAGATGAGCCTCATGGGAGAATTAACTTTCTTTCTGGGCTTACAAGTAAAACAAACTTCAGAAGGTACATTCATAAGTCAATCTAAGTATGTCTCTGAAATTTTGCAAAAATACAAACTCAATGATTCAACTTCGATGAGAACTCCTCTATCCACCGGAGTCAAACTTGACTCTGATCCTTCAGGAGAATCTGTGGATATAAAAACCTACAGAGGTATGATAGGTTCACTATTATACTTAACTGCAAGTAGGCCTGACATAATGTTTGCAACATGTCTTTGTGCTAGATATCAAGAAAATCCAAAAGAATCTCATTTATCTGCTGTCAAGAGAATTTTCAGATACCTCAGAGGGTCACACTCATTAGGCCTCTGGTATCCAAAACTTTCTAGTTTTGATCTAACAGCTTACACTGATGCAGATCATGCCGGATGTAAGCTTGACAGAAAAAGTACCTCAGGATGCTGTCAGTTATTGGGCAATAAGCTGGTAAGTTGGTCATCCAAGAAGCAAAACTGTGTTTCAACTTCAACAGCAGAGGCAGAATATGTTGCTGCTAGTTGCTGCTCACAAGTAATATGGATGAAAACTCAGCTCAGTGATTATGGCCAACAAATTGAAAGAATTCCAATTCTCTGTGATTCAAAAAGTGCCATAGCCATCTCTGCCAATCCAGTACAACACTCCAAAACCAAGCACATCGATGTAAGGTACCACTTTCTAAAAGATCATGTCGAAAAGGGAACAATAGAGATGTATTTTGTACCAACTGAACTACAACTTGCTGATATTTTCACAAAAGCTTTAGATGAACGAAGGTTCAATTTTTTAGTTAGCAAGTTGGGAATGTTGAATATGTCTACCTAACAAAAATTGGTAACCTCAGTCTCTGATCAATTATCAGAGACTCTGAACCAAGTAGCATGTCAAATCACAAGAAAACTTCAGAGTCTCTGATCCTTTCAATCAGAGCCTCTGGACTCTTTCACCAATGGTAAAAATCACTTGTTTTCTCCAAGCATGTGTCAAGGGGGAGAATATCAAAGACTTCTTTCTTTGGTCAAGGGGGAGACAGACCCTTTCAGCTTTTCAAAGGTAAGAAAAGTCTCTGATATTTATATCAGAGCCTCTGATCAAGTCTCTGATATTTATATCAGAGCCTCTGATCTTGTCTCTGATATTTATATCAGAGCCTCTGATCTTGTCTCTGATATTTATATCAGAGCCTCTGATCTTGTCTCTGATATTTATATCAGAGCTTCTGATCTTTTCTCATTAAACGAATATTCCAAGAAATTCGTTTAAATAATAAATCTTTTTGGATAACCATTCGTTTCTTTTTAAACCCAACTGGCGGTTTTCTGACACAAAGCGGCTCTCCCCTACATACCTAAACGTGTCACCTATTAATTAGGGGATGATGGAACGTCCTTTCTGACATTAGGACTCTCATTCGCCGTTTCCATAACCTCTCCCTCTACCCTGTGTCTATAAAAACCCTGTTTCCTTTTTTATCCTTTACGCTCTCAAAATCCAAAATCCCAAATCTCTCTTTCTAAGCTTTCATCTTTCTCAACCTGTAACAATGGCGGCTCATTCCCAAACTTCAGATAACTCAAGCAAACTTGTTCCAAGCTTGAATATGGTACAGTTCGATGTTCCAGTCAAAGGAAACAACTACTTTCTGGACGTCACCCCATCAAAATACGATGAACAGTTTCGCCCAATCCTTGACTTTTTCACCAACTGCGAACTCAATGATGTTCTAACCAAACATACCTCAGATATTCCCCTTCGCTTTGTCCAACAATGGTGGTATTCAAGTGAATACGACGATGAAAAGGAAGGACTGGTTGGGCACATTGACCTCGGAGAACAAAGCCTGACCATAAGAATCACCCCACAAACCCTGACTCGTCGATTCAACCTTCTCACGACAACTGATCTTCAAATAGATGCTTTTGAGAAACTACCAAGTCAAGAAGTCCTTCTTCAGTTCCTCCACCACTTGGGCTACAACAAAGAAATAACACGCCTAAGTCAATTCAGACGTCAGTACCTGCCTCCCAAATGGAACTTTATGTTCAGTGTTCTCAACCGAACAATAACCTGCAAGATTGGAAGTCAGGATCAGACTCATCCAGCGATAATAGCCATAATGTATGCTCTCTTTTTCAACAGAAGCATCAATATGGCTCACATTCTCTTCTGTGAGATGCTGACGGCGGTGGACAAGAAGAACAAGGACTTGGCCAAAGGAAAACAACCAATATCGGTACTGTTTCCTCGATTCATCTCTGTGGTTATTCAACGAGCAATGGAGAAATTCTCCATCACTGAGGAGGGCCCAATGACACCTCTGTTTATGATGAACTCATTCAAAGCAACAGAGGTTCCTCCTTATCCACATGACCGACGATTCCCACACACCATGATTGAGGTAATTACTACTGACTCTCCTACCCATCTCCTACTTAGTCGTGTTGCCCAATCATCAGAACCGATGATGGGATCCCCAACACACTTAGGTTCTGAGCCTGAGCCTGAATCAGAGAGTGATATCTCTGATACTGCTCAAAACATTAACAGAGTGCAACCAGAGGGTGGCTCTGAGAGAGTGAGGAAAAGAGAACATGAGAACCCTCCCTCTGACGAAGAGAATATCTCTGTCAGAGCAGAGGAAAGTGAGGAAGAGAGAATTCCAGAGGGTGAGTTTCTAAACTTAGAATCTGAGGGCGGTGAGGTAGAAAAAGATGTCCTTGACGACACAAATGAGAGAATCCAAAGCCCAAATCCCAGTGCAACCAAATTTACTGTCCAAGGTGGTCCAGCATCAATGGACATTGAAACAGAGGTGCACACCTCGAACCCTACCCATCCTAACCGCTCAGAGGCATCTGTTTCTGCCTCTGAAGCATGCACCAGAGGGGAAACCTCTGATACGGCTAAGTCCTCCCAAAAGGACTTAGACCAAGATAAAAATACTCAATCACCCCAGAGTATGTCACCTCTACCTACACATGATGCCTTTGTGGCTCAAACTAAGTTGGACCGTGCCTTAGAACGTAAGCATTGCCTGTCAGAAAAAGAATGGCACGACCTTCTTGCACAAGGAATCCTTAGCCTGGACAACAAGGTTTCCAAACACATTCGGTTCTCATCATCAGATTCTGACTCTGATGATCAGAGACCAATCAGAACCATTATAGGGAAATCCTTGAAAAAGGGTCCCCAAGGATTAATGGGAAGTCCTTCCGGAGAAAACATCAAACCACCTCCGAAAGAAGGCCCCTCTGAACTCGAGGGAAACTTAGCATCATGTGTTGATCCTAAGGTTACCCCCTCTGATTACGTTACCAAAGAAGAGTTCAAAATCTTTGGTGATGAAATTAGAGAATCTGTGAAGGAGATAAAACTTCAAATGGAGAAGACCTCAGAGGCCTCTGCCTCTAACTCTGAAGTTGAAAAGCTCACTTCAGAGGTCTCTGAGCTGCGCACGACGGTTCTCAATCAGAACGAAAAACTGGATGCTCTGGAAAGCTTGGTCATAAAAAATGACTCCGTATTGTCCAGGGAAATTCAGAACTCAAAAACAGAGCTCCTCCAGGCGATTCCACCTACCTCTGCCCCCACTCCAACAAATGCAGACTTTTCTCACTTCAAAGAGGAAGTCTTGCGTTCTTTGGTAGAGGTACTTGCAAAGATCCCTACCTCTACTGCTGCTCCTGCTACAACAGAGTTTATTACAAAGGCTGACCTGACCAACTTCTCCAAGAAGATCACCAGCAATGTAATGACTATATCCAGCAAGTTCGTCTCCAAGACCACTCAGCAGAACAAGAAGATTGAAGACCTTCTGAAGAATGTCAAATCTTCAGAGGGAGTATTGAAGAGAAAGGAACCAGAGGTCGCATGCTCTAAGGAAGCGCGGAAGAAGGCTAGGTATGAAGATTCTGATGACGAAGATGACCAATCTCAGGGGTCATCCGATCTTCATAAGGGGGAGAAGACTCCTACTCCAAAACCTGTTGAAACAAAAAAGGAGTCCACTCCCTCTGAATTAAACCAACACAAGGAGAAAGGAACAGAGAGACGTTCAACCTCCACCTCTGCTGAAGATATTCAGGCCACTCTAAAGTCGCCAATACCTGTTATCTTTCTAGCACCATCCACTTCAGGTGCTCCAATAGTTCCAATCACAGCTGAACAAATCACAGCTGCATCTCAAGAAACTATTGGAGCTCTGGACGAAGAAGAAGATGAACAGCTCGTAGACTTCTCAACATCAGAAGATGCATTCTCATCACCAGAAAGATCAAATTATGTGATGAGAGATGCTTACGAATCAGAATCTGAAAAAGAAGAAAAAACAGATTCTGGAAAAGAGATTGAAGAAGAAATTGAAGTAGTTAATGTCGAAGAGTATGTCTTCAAGAATGCTCAACCACATCATACTTCAACAATGTCAGAGCTAAGGGAATCACCAGAGATAGATGGCTACATCTCTGAACCCTCAAAAGAAGATCCTCCACAGACGAAGGAACCAGAAACCATGGTTGTTGATGAACAGGCTCCTTCAGAGAATCCTGTTCAGAAAACAAGCATCGGTCTTCCAGCAAAAGTGTTCAATAAACCTCCCACATTCCTCGAATCAAATCCCGAAGCTTCCATAGAAGACCACTTCAGATACATCTACTGTGAGTTCAACATGGCAGACACACTAGTCATTCCTCTGAATCCAAGAATCAGAGAGGACATGCCAGACTATGAGCGAAGATTTATCAGAGATAAAACCAAACCAAGAGCACAGGTCCTCTCTGATGATCCAATCATCAAAATCAACAAAATCTCAGAAAAGACCTTTGCTTACAACAAGATTATCTATAGGAATTATGTGGTAACTCGATCTGATCAGAAGATTTACGAGTTCAATGACAATGATCTCGTAAATCTAAATCCATATGATTTACCACATCTATATGCCTATTGCTCTGCCAGGTATGATCATGGAAGAAGGGAAATCAGGATGGGCATGGTTGAAGTCCGACGGGCAATGGAGGCCTATGTCAAACACCGAGCAAAACGTGACTTTCAAATAGCTCTGAACCTAGGGGAAGAGAAGCTGGAGGTAACTGAACCTGTGGAGTCATTTGACAAACTTAAAGAACAGAAGACTGGATCAATCGTTGCAGAACCTCTGGGTTTCGTCTTCAGAGTAAATCAAGAAAAGAAGATCTTTCTAGCTTCAGAAGTGTCGAAGTATTCTGATGAAACCTTGAGAGGTATAAAGAAATTGATCCATGCAAAAGAAGAAAGGCACAGAGCAGATTTACTGGCAAAGCTTGACTTAGAGATTGACTCGATGATCAACTTCAGAGCTCTGATCATGAAATTTCATAGAATCTGTTCAAGTGACAAATTGTAGTCTGTTTATTTTTTTTTTTTTTGATATTACTTTTTATTAAACTTCCAAATGTTTAAGGAGTAATACTTAAGAGGATGATTTTCTCCTCTATGCTTTCTAGTTTAAAATTCAATTCTCTGTTATTTTTGTATCTTTTATTTTCGACACTTAGGGGGAGATTGTTAGCTCCAAATCATCTGTTAAAGTGTTGAAAATAACCGTCCTATTTCAGAGGACTTCAGAGGACGAAGACTTCAGAGGACAAACCTGCCTCTGAAGTACTTATCAGAGTGCAACTCAGAGGACATCAAAGGACGAAGACTTCAGAGGACAGACCTGCCTCTGAAGTACTTATCAGAGAGCTTCATCAGAGATAGCTTCATCAGAGGCTCTGAAGACAACGTCAGAGCTCTGAAGACATTCTCTCTGAAAATGCACAAGTTTTCTAATGAACAGAAGAACAGATGACACGTTACTTAGTGACAAGATTTACTTTCTAGAGTAGGTCACTGTTCAGCATGCTCTTTTTGTCATGCAAGTACACTGCTTACTTTATGGTCCTATAAATAGGACCATCACCTTATTGTTCAAGAGTGCTCAAGAAGATACATATCTGAGAATATAAGTTGAATAGCTTATTCTAAGAATATCTTGTTTATCTTTATCTGCTTTATGAACTGTGATATTTGAATCTCCTTTGATATTAAACTGTATTGCTTCCGCTGTCATTACTCTTATTGTTTATATCATTGTTACGAGATTAGATCTGGGATCCAACAGTGTCTGATCTTCCCTCTGAGGTAATTTCTAATCTTTGTACTAAATCTTGCATTGACACTGTCACAAGATACATGGATCACAATCAAAGTATGTGTGATGACCTCAAAAGATTAGAAAAGGACAGAAGAGAGTATGTGTTGATAGTAGAGAGATTTGAAGAGCAAATCAAAGGCTTTCAAGCTAATGAACTTCAACACTCTTATGACACAAACTATTGGAAGTGGGAAAAGAATGAGTTAGAGACCAAACTGTCTAAATCCTTAGAAGAGAGTGATAGGCTGAAAGAGGAACTGTCAAAAGTTAAACTTGACATAGAAAAGTTTTCATATGCTTCAAAAGCAATGGATTCTCTTCTAAAGGCTCAGATTCATGACAAGATGAAGCCTGGTATTGGATACAACAATACACCTCCTCCTTACAACAACAATTATATCTCTCCTACTTCAGACTTGTTAGAAACCAAGGAGAAAAAGGACTTATCTGAGAAAGCCTTTAAGATAGATCCTTTGGATGAAGTAGTAATTAAGGATTTAACTGAGAAAGAAGCCAGTGAGTATAGGGATAATGATGTGAGTAAAGAGATCCCATTAGAAAACAACATTATCACCAATGAGGGATGTGGGATAATCTGGGTCAAGTTCAAGGAGATAGAGAAGACCAAAGGAAAGGATAACAAGGTTCATTACAAACAAACCACGGTTGTGAATCCTGGATCTTGTAAACAGTGTGATTGCAGTAAAGCCAAGAGCCTAAATTCTGGTTTAAAAAGAGGAAATCAAAAAAACTGGAATAATCAATGGGCTCAGAAGCAAGGAGTTGATCTGAATAAAATCAATAGACCAAAACCTTGTTTCATATGTGGCAAGTTGAATCATTTGGCTAAGTATTGTTACTTTAACCCTATTAATCAACAGATGAACTTTCAAAGATTTGTGCAAAAACCTGTTGGTTATAGGAAGGCTGGAAAGAAACATGTGATGAAGAAATCTGTTGAAAGTAAAGGCCCTTTGAAAAATAAGGTTTTAAAAGAAAGTATTTTACTATGGGTACCTAGAAGTACTAACAGTGTTAGTACTGCTAACAATATTAGTGCTGCTAACACAGTTACTACTGCTAACAGTGTTAGTACTGCTGAAAATATTAATGCTGCTAACACAGTTACTACTGCTAACAAGGTTAGTACTGCTAAGCATGCAAGTACTGCTAAGGCAGTTAGTACTTCTAAAATCAGTATTGCTTCTAGCAAAAATGTTTCCAAGCCTATTATTGTAACAAAATACTCCAAGCATGAGGAATCAAAGTTTAAAAATCTTGTCAAGAAAGAATGCAAGTATTTTGATGAGAAAGGGGTACCCAAGACCACTTTGGCTTGGGTTCCTTATTCATACTAACTGATCTATCTAATGTGTAGGGCAACCAACAGCTCAAGGGAAAGAGCATATGGCATGTTGATAGTGGTTGCTCTAGGCACATGACAGGCAACATGTCATGCCTTCAGGATTTGAAGCATATCAATGGAGGACATGTTGCTTTTGGAAATGATCTTACTGGTGGTAAAATAAGTGGCAAAGGTAATGTCACAAAAGGTAAGATGACATTTGAGGATGTCTACTATGTTGATCAATTGAAGTACAACCTGTTAAGTGTATCACAGGTTTGTGACAAACAACATAGCATATTATTTACAAACACTGAGTGTATGATCCTTGCTCCAGGGTTCAAAGTAGTTGATGAAAGCATGATACTACTTAGAACTCCAAGAAAGGACAATGTTTACTGTCTAGATATGGACAATGTTGATAGTGATTCATCTCTAAATTGTCTTGTTTCAAAAGCTTCTGTAGATGAATCCTCTCTATGGCACAGAAGGATGTGTCACATGAATTTCAAGACTATGAACAAACTTGTTAAAAACAACCTTGTAAGAGGTTTACCTTCAAAAGTCTTTTCATGTGATGATCATTGTGTTGCTTGTCTTAAAGGCAAACAGCACAAAACTTCTCATAAGACCAAAGAGTTAAATTCTGTTTCTTCTTGTCTCCAGTTACTGCATATGGATCTGTTTGGTCCTACAAATGTTATGAGTATAGGCAAGAAATCTTACTGCTTGGTTATTGTTGATGATTACTCCAGATTTACTTGGGTATATTTTCCAAGGACTAAGGATGAGACAAGTGGACTTATCAAATCCTTTATTCTAAGAATTGAAAACCAAACTAATCAAAGAGTAAAAGTCATTAGATCAGATAATGGAACTGAATTCAAAAATCTTGATCTAAACACCTTTTGTGAAGAAAAAGGCATTGAGAGACAATATAGTGCTCCTAGGACTCCTCAACAGAATGGTGTTGCTAAAAGGAGAAATAGGACACTAATAGAGGCTGCTAGATCTCTGTTGGCTGATTCAAAATTGCCAATTACCTTCTGGGCTGAAGCAGTTAATACTGCTTGTTATGTCCAAAACAGAGTTCTAGTGGTCAAGCAAAAGAACAAGACCCCATATGAGCTTTTAAATAAAAGAAAACCTTTCATTAGTTTCTTCAAACCTTTTGGGTGTCCTTGTACAATTCTCAATACCAAATCTCACTTAGGTAAGTTTGATAGCAAAGCAGATGATGGATTTCTTGTTGGATATTCATCTCAGAGTAAGGCCTACAGAGTTTTTAACTCATCTTCTAGAATAATTGAAGAAAGTGACAATGTCAAATGCAATGAGAACACACCAAATCCTGTTGGGTCTGGACCTCAGTGGCTATTTGACATTGATTCACTAACTAACTCTTTTGGTTTCAGTAATGAGTATGCAGGTTCAGGAAGTGGAGGATCAGGGATCACACAAGTTCAAGAAAGTATATCTAAATCTGTGATATTTCCCATACCCACAGTGAATTCTGTTGAAGACTGTGAAAAGGAATCATTTACTGGACCAAGTCAGAGTGAAGAAGAAACTAGAGATGAGGAGACTCAAGAAAATAAAGAATCAGAAGTGGCATCTGAAAACACTTCAGTTGAGTTGCATGACTCTAATCTAGAGGTTAGACTGAATGAAGAACCTAGTCATAACACCAGAGTTCAAAAGAATCATCCTCCACAACTGGTAATAGGAGATATCTCTTCTCCTATGATGACTAGACATCAAAGCAGGCTTCAAGAAATGCAAGATCAACAGCATACAGTGCTTTCTTGTTTTCTATCCCAGCTTGAGCCTAAAAAGGCACATGATGCTATGAAAGAATGTAGCTGGATAGAAGCAATGCAAGAAGAACTGTTACAGTTCAAGCTACAAGATGTATGGGATCTAGTAGACCTTCCTAAAGGTCACAGAGCAATTGGCACAAAGTGGATTTTCAGAAACAAGAGAGATGAAAGAGGTATTGTCATAAGGAACAAAGCAAGGCTGGTGGCTCAAGGATATACTCAAGAAGAGGGTATAGATTATGAAGAAGTTTTTGCACCTGTAGCTAGGATAGAAGCAATCAGATTATTCCTAGCCTATGCTTCTTACATGAACTTCAAAGTCTATCAAATGGATGTAAAAAGTGCTTTTCTCTATGGCTCAATTGAAGAAGAGGTATATGTCTGTCAACCACCAGGGTTTGAAAACCCAAGCTATCCAGACAGGGTATACAAATTGAAGAAAGCTCTTTATGGACTGCATCAAGCTCCAAGAGCATGGTATGACACTCTGTCATCCTATCTCTTGGAAAATGACTTTGGAAGAGGAGTCATTGATAAGACTCTATTTATCAAGACATTATCTTTGGATCTACAAGAGACAACATGTGCAAGGAGTTTGAGGATCTAATGCATCAAAGGTTCAAAATGAGTTCCATGGGGGAACTTACTTTCTTCCTTGGACTCCAAGTTCAACAGAAGTCAGATGGAATCTTCATCTGTCAATCCAAGTATGTGCAGGACATTCTAACCAAGTTTGGTTTCTCAGAGTCAAAACCTGCCAGCACACCTATGGAAACACACAAGCAGATAACAGCAGATCTTGAGGGGGAGGATATGGATGTGCATCATTATAGATCGATGATTGGCTCTCTCATGTATCTCACAGCATCAAGGCCAGATATAATGTTTCCAGTCTGTGTATGTGCAAGATTCCAATTTAGGCCAAAGCAATCTCACTTTCAAGCTGTTAAGAGGATATTCAGATATCTCAAAGGGCAACCCAGATTGGGACTTTGGTATCCTCATGACTCACCCTTTGACTTAATAGCATACTCAGACAGTGATCTAGGTGGAGCAAACTTGGACAGAAAATATACTTCTGGAGGATGTCAGTTTTTGGGTGCAAGACTAGTGTCTTGGCAGTGCAAGAAACAAACCACAATATCCACATCTACAACAGAGGCAGAGTACATAGCAGTTGCAAGTTGCTGTTCTCAAGTCTTATGGATTCAGAATCAAATGTTGGATTATGGGGTAACCTTTCTACACACTTCAATTTTTATTGATAATAGCAGTGCTATTAGCATTGTGAATAATCCTGTCAAGCACTCTAAGACAAAGCACATTGAGATCAGGTATCACTTCATAAGAGACTGTAATGAAAAGAAACTTATTCAAGTCGTAAAAGTTCACACTGATAATCAGTTTGCTGATCTATTCACTAAAGCTTTTGATGTGGGTAGATTCACCTTCTTGGTAACAAGTGTGGGAATGATTAACTCTGAATAAGCCCCTTCTCAAAAAGTGACTCTATACTTGTATATTGTTTATTCTTAGTGTTACTAATCTTCTTTTTCAGGATATGCATAGCAGTACTCAGTGCTTCGCAAGTTTAAAGGAGTAAGTTAGTTAATACTGCTAGTAGTTAATACTGCTTTCAGTTAATACTGCTAGTAGTTAATACTGCTTTCAGTTAATACTGCTAGTAGTTAATACTGCTTTCAGTTAATACTGCTAGTAGTTAATACTGCTAGTAGTTAATACTGCTAATAGTTAATACTGCTTTCAGTTAATACTGCTAGTAGTTAATACTGCTTTCAGTTAATACTGCTAGTAGTTAATACTGCTTTCAGTTAATACTGCTAGTAGTTAATACTGCTTTCAGTTAATACTGCTAGTAGTTAATACTGCTTTCAGTTAATACTGCTAGTAGTTAATACTGCTAGTAGTTAATACTACTTATGACCCGAATACTATAAATGCCCTTTGCCCGCCTAAAAGTTCATAACGACTCTTTGTATACTGTTCACTTGCGCTCTAAACCCTTTCTCTCTCAAGTTCGAAGCTTTCTGGCACACTGTTCACTAAGATCAATGGCATCCATGGCATTCATCGACGAGCACAATGAGATCGCGATGCTACAAAAGCCAAAGCAAGCTGCAGGATTTCATCAGATTGTGGATTTCCTCAAGTCAAGCCATATTGGTCATGCTCTTACAGTATCTCCTACAATCTATATCGAGCATCAAAGGCAGTTCTGGGCTAATGCCACCATTGTTGCTGAGAATGGTGTGCAAATAATCAAGACAAGGATATGTGAACAATCACTAACAGTTACTGAAGAGGTTATTCGCATCAGTCTACGTCTAGACGATGCCTCTGGTATAACTTCTATCCCAAACGATGAACTGTTCTCCAATCTTACAAGAATGGGGTATGGATTCCCATTGGGTGTATTCAAATTCTCAAAAGCCAAATTTTCACCCCAATGGCGTTTCTTTGTCCATACTCTTATGCACTGTATCTCCAAGAAGACTACTGGATGGAGTGAGTTCAGCAGCACCATTGCTTATGCTTTGGTGTGCTTGGCCACTGCCAGAAAGTATAACTTTTCTAAAATGATTTTCAGTGATCTTGTCTCAAACATGGGAAACAAAAAGAGCTTCTTTATGTACCCCAGGTTTGTCCAAGAAGTTATTACTCATGAATTGACGGATATACCTCAACCTGTTGGGGTATATGTACCTAAACCCCCCAAAGGCAAGGTTTTCTCAAATATGAGAAGATCTGCTGGGGACTCGGAAGGAGTTGACACCCCATTGTTCTCTACAATGATGGTGGTGTCCCAAACCAATGAAGGTATGGCAGCAGGGTCAAGGCCCCCATTAGACCATCCTACTACTAGCCAATCCCAACCTTCCCACTCTAAATCAATTCCTCAGTCTCTTCTTGACAAACCAACTTCACCAATCACCCAAACTTATCAAAGAAAACAGGTAAAGAAGGCTCCTTCCCTTCTTGTACCATCACCCACTCAGCCTTTAAGCCCTCTATTGGAGCACTCACCAGTAGAGAATATCCAAAGGGAATCCACAAGGGTGTCTCCCAACCCAAAGGAGGTGCTCTCTGAGGAGGAGGTAGAGCATATGGGTACTGAGGCTGCCACTACTTCTGCTAGCACAAAGAAGGACAGTGGTACCATAAATAAGACCTCACCCATGGCAACTTTGAATGAGCACTCATTCAAAGGTCCCTGGTGCCAAGAAACCAAGGTGGTGGATAGTGCTTCTGCTAGGCAGAAGACTTTCACTACAAAAAGATCCAATGATCCTTCAAAAGAGGGTAACACTTCTGGAGAGGGTGAGGACAGATATACTTACTATGAATTGATGGAAACAATAAGGAACATCAATCAAGATGTTCTCAAACAAGGCAAAGAAATTGAAGAAATGAAGCTGGTCATTCTGTCACAACAAGTACAAATTGCTAAGCTGAAGAAGATGGTGATCAGTCTGGTACAGAGGAAGAAGAGAAAGCAATTCCAACTAAGGAGAAGGAAATCTGAGAATGATGCTCCCAAAAAGGGGGAGATCAACATGGAAGAAGCCACAAGAGAGGGGGAGCTTGATGGAGAGAAATTTGATGTTGAGGGGGAGCAGGAAGCAGAAACAGAAAGAGATTCAGTGCCAATAGAAACACAAGAAGCAGCAGAAACGGTTACTACTGCTGACATAAATAAAGCAGCAGAAACAGTGAAAGAAGTATTAACAGATCTTGAGATTGCAGAAACCTTACTTAAAGCCAAGAATGATACTCCCAAGGTCACTTCAAAGACCAAAGGAGTAATCATCAAAGAACAAGGTGAAGTGATCAAGAAAGATAACAGTAAGAAGGCAATGAACAAAGACAAAGGAAAAGCAAAGATGGTGGAATCTGATCAACCAGTCAAGAAGCAAAGGTTGATTGAATCAGATGAAGCTTTAGCCAGGAAGATGCAAGAGGATATTGAAAAGGAAGAAAGAGTTCAGGTGGAAAAGGACAGGGAGATGGCAAAGGTTCTAGCTGCTGAACTAAATGCAGCCTATCAACAAAGCCTGGCAACTGAAATTGCACAGAAGAAAGCTGAAATTCTGAAGAAATAAGTGGTAGTAAAAGCAGTTACAAAGAAGAGAAAACCCTCAAAGACATTCCTAGGTACCCAAGAGAGAAACAAGATGATTATATTTCTCAAAGGTGCTGTAGGAGTCAAAAAGGAGATGTTCTCCAAAATGTCTTTTGAGAAGATTAAAGAGTTGTATGATTCAGAGATGTTAAATCTGCAGGGGAATGAAACTGCAAGGGTGGAGATGGAGAAGAGGATGAAAGAAAGTAATGATCTTCTGATACAAAAGCCCTTTCCAGATGAGCAGGAAACACCATCAAAGAAAGAAGCTACTCTGGGAGAAAGTCTAAGGACTTTAAAGAGAACCAAGATGATGGCAAGGAGAAAGTCAATCAAGAAGCCTAGAATAGCTGAAGAAGAGGCTGATAAGGTGGTTGAAGAAGAAGGGGTACCTGAGTCATCTGAAAAGAAAGAATCTTCAAGTACTGATGATTTAAAGATGTACATGGTAGTGATGGACAAAGTTCCTGAACCAATTTCAGCAGAACCTGTTGGTATAAAGCCTCCTGAAGTTATTCACTGGGATACATTGACATTGGATGGAAAGGAGTACATTAGACTCAAGAGGAAGGATGATAAATATGAGGTATTCAACACTTGGGTCAAGATTGTCAGAACATGCTCTAGGTCAGATATTGAAGAAATGTTTGAGATAGGAATAAAGTTGTATGCAGATATACTGAAGGCTTCAGGGATTTCACTTACAAAACTGGTGATGGAGTATCTGTATATGATGTTCAAGCCTGATGAAGTAGAGCATGTGATCAAGAATGTGTTCAAATCAGTCAACAAGTGGACTCTATATGAAACTAGTGGAGTATATGCAGTGACTTTGGATTTAAATCACACTGAATACTTTCTAGTGGATAGAGTATACAATCATAGCAGATTAAAGCTTCATGCAATGCTGAAGAAGAAGCTAGTGTGTGTTCCAGATTCAGAAATGGCTAAATACTTGATTCAAAGAACCATCAATCAGAGTTTGGGATTGGATGCAAACACTGGAATTTAGGCCATGATAGAGTTTTGGGAGCATCTTGAAGAAAATTTGAAGAACTTGACTTCTCTTCCTAAAAATCAAGTTAGGGGGAGATTGTTGGGAACTGAAGAATTCATCAAGTATGGTTAATGTTGCTGGTTCAAAGTTACTACTGTTAGAAGACTTAAAGGTTAATACTGCTGAGTGTTACTAATGCTAGTAGAATTAATACTGCTAGTCAAAGTTAGTACTGCTTAACTAGTTAGTACTGCTAGTGGTTAGTACTGCTTAGTAGTTAATGCTGCTAAGACCAAGTTAATGCTGCTTGAAGAGATTAATGCTGTTGAGCATGGTTAGTACTGCTAGTAGTTAATACTGCTCAGAGTATTAATGTTGCTGAAGATTAATACTACTTATATGATGAAGATTCGCATGAAAGGATAACAGCTGGATAATCTGAAGATATACATGGAAGCTTAGAGATATACATGGAAGCTTAGAGATATACATGGAAGATATACTGAAGATATTTTTATTTCTTGTAATTATCTTTGTATTCAGTATATGTATAGATTTGATAGAATAGATTAATTGATTCATTCTAAGTTTTAGTTCTAGAGAGAAAATCAACCTCAAGGCATATATCCTAATTCTAGAGAAGTAGAATTCGTATTGGTGAGCCTGTTCATCAATATTGAGGTTGAGTGTGTAATCTTGTAACTTCAAAGCATTCAATACAAGTTTACAGTTTGTTCTTTATATTTACTGTATTGATTTACTGTTTCATTGAATATCAAAGTGTTATTCCGCAAACTTCTTTGATATTGTTTCTGAGAACTATTTCTTGTTGAGAATTCGATCCTAACAAAATGGATTGGTTAATAAAAGAATGGAGCTCTCTCTCTCTCTCTCTCTCTATATATATATATATATATATATATGCTTTCTTTATATATAAAAAAACAAGGATGATGACTTGACAACATGAGATTTGAGTAATCATCAAATATTGAAATGTGGTTGAGTTTCATCATTACACATTGGTGATAAGATGAAAGTTTTGATGTCAAGAACTGAGTATAAGAAATGAGAGGTAGATGCTTTTGTGTCGACTCATGTGGTTGGTTCAATTTAGCCTACCTTATTTTTGCATCATTCCACATTGGTAAGAAGATACAAAATTTGAAGTATGAAGTGAGTATAAGAAATGAGGGGTGGATGCTTTTGTGTCAACTAATGTGGTTGACTCAACTTAGCATATCCTATTTTTGCAAAAAAAAAACATCTCTCTCTCTCTCTCTATATATATACATATATATAGAGAGAGATAGGTTCATACGAGAATGGTAACGATTTAAAGGAATACAGGGACAATTCTGGACCAATCATAACTAAGAAATTAATAATTAAATTTTTAAATAAAAAGTTTATAAAAGGGTATTTTGGTCTTTTTTTACTCATGATTATTTTAGGATAATCTTTTATTTTAGGATAATCTTCTAACTCCTAAATATAAATGATTTCCTAATTATTAGCTCTATCTCTCTCTCTTTCTCTCTCTCTCTCTCTCTCTCTCTCGATTTAAACCTAAAACCCTCGAGTTCTTCTGATAATCGAAGACGACAAAGTTCGCAAAGTCGCCGGAAAATCGAAGATGACAGCGGGTATTGAAGAAAAATCAGTCATGAATCCTTCTTCTCAGTGAAATATTCTTGTAAATGCGACCTCCGGCAGCCACCTCCACCGCCATCGTCAACAGAAGAAGCATTATCACCGACAACACCATTGTTCCGGCGTTTGCCGCCGGCCTCCTCCTCCGCCTCAGCTGCCGTAGGCGGTATCATGTTCACATCGATCCCCTTCAGGAACGATCTCTTCTCCACTCTAAACGCATCACCGTTGTTCCGATCTGCATGTAACAAATCCGGTCAGAAAATCAGATATAAGATCTAAAAAATGTTCAAGTGTGTTTTTTTTTCAATCCAGAATCATCTATGGTTCAAATGGTTTTAGTTGTGTTTTTTTCATTCTATAATCATATATTTAAGTTGAATGAAGAATTGACATTTCATGTCTTCCAGATTTCATATGGTTATTACTAACATGATCACCTGTGATGTTGTATTGTACATTGATGGTAATTACATATTTTCGTTTGTCTTCTTTCAGATGCATTAAATTTACAATGATAATACCAGTAGATCACTTGTGATTACCTTGACAAACCAATTTTGAATTCATTATACCAGGGACCACTTGTGATTACACCATGATAAACGAATTTTGAATTCATTATACCAGCAGATCACTTGTGATTAACATGATAAACCAATTTTGAATTCATTATAGCAACGAATCACTTATGATTACCATGATAAACGAATTTTGAATTTTATAGCAGCCGATCACTTGTGATTAACATGATAAACCAAATTTGAATTCATTATAGCAGCGAATCACTTGTGCTTACCATGATAAACGAATTTTGAATTTATTTTCAGAAAAAATGGGGAGAGATTGAGACGTGTTGAGATAAATTAGGAAGGGATTTTTTTATTTGAATTAAATATTATAATCCCTGTTTTTTGGAAGTTAATACTATCCCAATATATCCATAACATAATATGACTTTATTGCCCTTTCACTCTTATTTTAGAAACTATTATTTTTGGAATTAATTTAAAAAATGATTGGCTGAGAATCGTCCATTTATTTTTTTAAATACACTATGTTCTCGTTTGAACCCACCCCTATATATATATATATATATAAGAAATAATTAAAATAATGATTGTGTGTTAACTAATAAAGTTGACTCATGTTTATTTGTTGCAACTCCTAGGGTTGGTGATATGGTTGTATGACATGTCGTTTGAGTTCTGAATAGTAGCATAACAACGAAGCTATTACTGATACATATGAAACTTTTCATAACAACACATGGTTATCAATATATGAAAATGAACCACCTAAGAAAATACATTCTTCATTTTAAACCGGATACGTACCCGCATGCGATGCGACGCGAAGCATCTCGAATCTAAAGCCGAGAATTCGAAAGAATAATAATCTTGTTCATGTTCAGTTTTATTCTCCATCACATGGTGAAAATTTTATGGTTTTATGTGTTTTTAAATCGCATATTAGAGGTATAAAATTACAGATCAATATGGTCAATTAGTCAAAAAAAATTGAAAAAGATTCGCTCGATAGTGGAGTCTTCAAACCCATAACATTTTAGCTCATTTTGAAGGTTTTGGTGAGATGATTATAATGGTATAATTTAAAAAAACATATATTTTTTAATGCATTTTAGTTTATATACGATTATGTATGCTAATATGATAAAGGTGTAAAATGAAAAATGAAAAGAGAAAAAAGGATATAAAATTAATTAAATAATTAATTATAACATATAAAGTGTAATTTAAAAATAAATAATAATTGCACTTTTAATTATCATGTTGAACGTGAGAGGTTTTGAAACCTTTAAACTTGTACACGATGTGTGAGTTTTTGTACCTCCTAAAAATTGAAGAATAACCATAAATAATTATTTTTTTCGAAAGGAGTATAGATAGATAAATATTGATAAGGGTATAAATATACAAGTTTGAAAAAATCTTGACACGTCATTCTTAAAAAATCTCGATATACATTTAATCATGATATTTAATAAAATAATTAAATCCAAACATACTCAATATTGGGCTCATCTCGAAGGTATTGACGAGACGATTACAATGATATAATTTGTAAAAAGAATAAATGTATTTTTAATGCATTTTAGTTCATATACGATTATTTATGTTAATATGATAAGGGTTTAAAATAAAAAATGAAAAAGTAAGAGATTAAAAGTAAACTAAATAACTAATTCTAAGGGTGTGAAATGTAACCATGAATCTTGAAAATAACCATTTTACCATTTTCATATAGTAGTATATATATAGATGAATGTACAACCTTGCCAATTTGTCCAACGACAATGTTTCTCTCATGGCTAAGAAATGTGCGCTCTTGGTTAGTCGGTCTACTATCACTCAAATGGTGTCGTGGCCCCTCAAAGTCTTTGGTAGTTTTTTCAAGAAATCCATAGTGATGTGATCCCACTTCCATTCCAGTATCTCTAGAGATTTCAAACTACCATAGGGTCGTTGATGTTCGGATTTTACTTGTAAGCAAGTAATGCACTTTTCCACATAACTGGCCACATCCAATTTCATTACCAGCCATAAAGAATTTAACTTCAAGTTCCTATACATTTTTGTGCTTCTAGGGTGTATAGAGTATTTCGACTAATGCATGTCTTCCAACAACTCTCGACACCCTCCAATCTTAGTTACCCAAATCCGCCCTTGGCAAAGTTTCAGACCTCTATCGTCTTCTGTCAATTGAAGATGTTGTTTTACCATGGAATCTTCTTTGAGGTTCGTCTCGAGTAACGCTTCGGCTTGCACGATCTTGATCCTATCTATTAGGCTCGAGACAGCTTCGATCCTTGCCAAGGATGTTTGCACCATCCCACTATACTCTTTCCGACTTAAAGCGTCCGCCACCACATTCACTTTGCCGCGGTGGTATAGAAGTTCACAGTCATAATCCTTAAGCAACTCTAACCATCTTCGTTGATGCTTGTTTAACTCCTTTTGATCAAACACATACTTCAAGCTCTTATGGTCGACATAGAGTGTACATTTTGTACCGTACAAATAGTGTCGCCACAACTTCAAGGCAAACACTGTCGCCGCTAAATCAAGGTCATGAGTTGGGTAATTCTTCTCGTGTTCTTTGAGTTGCCTTGAAGCATAAGCTATCACATTGCCCTTTTGCATTAGGACACAACCAAAGCCCATCTTGGATGCATCGCTATATACTACAAAGTCCTTTGTTCTTTCGGGCAAGAATAATATCGGGGCTTCATAAAGCTTCTTTTGAAAAGTCCGGAATGCTTTCTCTTGCACGTCGGTCCACACGAATTTCACATTCTTCCGAGTCAGTGTCGTAAATGAACTGGAAATCTTGGAAAAGTCTTGAATAAACCTTCGGTAGTATCAGGCTAACTCCAAGAAACTTTTGATTTCAGTTGGACTCCTTGGAGGCTCCCAATTCAACATTGCCTCGATCTTAGAAGGGTCCACCTTCACTCCTTCTGGGGTCACTACATGTCCCAAGAACTGAACTTCTCGTAACCAAAATTCACACTTAGATAACATAGCATACAAATTTTCTTTTCTTAACACCTCTAACACTTCCCTAAGGTGTTGCTCATGCTCTACCTAGTCCTTACAATACACTAAGATGTCATCAATAAACATGATGACTGACCTATCCAAAAACGGTCGGCAAACCCGATTCATCAAATCCATAAATACGGTCGGCGCATTTGTCAACCCAAACGGATAACTAGAAATTCGTAGTGCCCATACCAGGTTCTAAATTCCGTCTTCGAAACATCCTCTCCTCTTACCTTAACTTGGTGATATCCCGAGCGAAGATCGATTTTGGAAAAACATCCGACTCCTTGAATTTGATCGAAGAGGTTGTCTATTTGGGGAAACGGATACTTGTTCTTCACGGTCACCTTATTCAACTCACGGTAGTCTATGCACATACCCATTAACCCGTCCTTCTTCTTGATAAATAGCACCGGAGCTCCCCATGGCCACGAGCTCGGTCTCACGAACCCCTTGTCGAGCAATTCTTGTAGTTGTATCATCATTTCTTGCATCTCGATCGGTGCAAGACGGTATGGTACATGGGCTATTGTTGCCGCTCCTGGAACCAAATCAATTTTAAACTACACTTGGCGATCGGGCGGCAAATGCGGTAGATCATCGGGAACGACGTCCGAATACTCTCTTTCATTTTGGTTATGGAAAGTGAAAGTTCGTTGATGATTTTTACATCTTCCACCTTCTTCTTCTCCGCTTTGGTATCCACTGTATAGGCTAGGAATGATGGGTATTTCTTCATTAAACACTTTCTCGCCTTAATGGAAGAAATGATAGCCGCCACTTCGCCCTTTCAGTTCTCCCCAAAGACTAAGATAAAGTCTCCGCATGGTAATGGTACCCTTATGAGTTTCTTTGAACACAAGATTTCCGCTTGGTGTTTCGCTAACCAATCCATCCCAGTCACCACGTCAAAACTCCCAATCGCCATGGGAAGCAAATCTACTTCAAAGAATTCGTCACCAATTTCTAGGCGACATTTTTCTAAGACTTCCCGCAAGATCACTTGCTCCCCATTTGCTACCTCTGTTACAAAGGCATCACTAAGAGTACAAGTAGGCACATTCAACGCTTTACAAAACTCATTTGTCACAAAAGAGAAATTGGCACCAAAATCAAACAGTACTCTAGCGGGTATGAAGTTGAGTAAGAACGTACCCGACTCTACATTGGTGGTCCCTTTTGCTTCCTCCGTTGTCATTTCGAAAGCCCTCCCTTGAGCCCTAGGAATGGCCTCTTTCCTTGGTTGACTCCCCGTGCTATCTCCCTTCGTTCTCTCCTTCAATTTGGGATACTCCCTCCTCACGTGTCCCGCCTCCTTACATTCATAACAAACCGTTCCTCTTATAGAGCAATCCGGGCTAGTGTGTCCCAGTTTCCCGCACTTGAAACATGTAACCGGAATGGGGTTACAAGAACCAGAGTGTTTGGTCTTGCATCTCGGACACTATGTCGCCTCTCGACGGTTGTCTACCCCTTTACCACTAGAATGAAATTTTGGTTTCTTAAACGCACTTTGTGGGTTCTCCCACCTCCTATTCTCTCCGATTCTAACCTTCTCCTTTTTGTCTCTAACATAGACCCTTTCTATGAACTTGGCCTTCTCGATCGTCCCCCGAAGGTTAGAAGCCTTAGAGTTACGGACCATAGCCATTATGTCTGTAGGAAAACCCTTCTACGCCTTTATCTTTTCCTTCTCAGTTGGGGCCACGTGCCCCACAAGGTTTAGTTTCTCCATAAAGAGTCGGGTGTACTCCCTCACCGACAAGTTTCCTTTCTTCAACGATTGAAACTCTTCTTTTATTAAGTCCATTTATTATTCGTTGTAGTACTCCTCCAATATCTTCTTCTTGAATGTGACCCAAGTCATTTAAGCAACACCGAGGCCTCTAGAGTTGAGGTGAAAACATTCCACCAAGTTAGGGCCGAACTTTTGAGCATTTATGAGCCAAACTTCACCTTCTAGCCCTCATCACAGTCACATGCCTTGAAAGCTTGTTCAATCTCGTGGATCCAGTTCATACAAGCCATTGGATTATCTGCTCCAGCAAACTTCGGTGGTTTACAACTTAGGAAGGATTTGTAGGAACACGTCCTTCCAGCCTGTCTTGCGTCCATGGTTCCTAGAACGTCAGTTGGGATTTCATTTCTGGTACCTCCGGACCCTGCAACGATTAAATTTTCGGCAACCGTTTCATGCCTATGGTGGCTGACATCCAGTAATTTCATAAACAGTTCCTGTTGTTTAATCGTTGTCGCATTCATGGTCCTCATCATGTCCAACATCTCTGATTGGGGTGTCACCTCTGTCATAAGAGGGTTGGAGGAGGTAATATTGGTCTGTGGTATGTGTTCCACTCTCCCACCCAAGAGGGGTGGAAGTGGAGGAGGCACTACTGTTGTAGTTGTTAGTGCACATATTTGTTGGATACAAGATCATGATTAATGAAGCTGAAAGTCAACCAAGTCAAATGCTCAAAAGTCAACTCTCAAAGTGAAAGTCAAAGTCATTTGTAATAATGTCAAAGTTAAAGTATGTGTTGTGAGAGTTTAGTTGTTTGAGTGTTTCTCTCTTGTGCGCTTTTAGTAGTGTGAGAGTTCTGTCCTTGGTATATATACCTTGTTGTGTGCGTGTTGTTCAGTAGCAACTTCATTGTAGATTGAGACATTGTGTTGTGTGTATATCAGTGTTAGAGAGAGAAAGTCTTTGAGAGAGCATTTACTGTAATCAATTCATAGAATTAATAAAACATGGAAATTGATTGAAAGTGAAGTTGTCATCTTGTTTGCATTGTTATCTGGGATAACAATTGGTATCAGAGCAGATCCAAAGTGAAATCAATCAAAAAAATGGAAAGTTCGAACTGTTCATCGAAGTCTTGATCGAGTTTGAATTTTTGGGTGTAATTCGAGTTGCATGTAATCGATTGAATTGAGTTCGTATTGTTGTTTAGATCAATCTTGTAATGATTTGTGGTAGAATTGCACTATAATTCTCAATTAATTTTGAGATTTTGTTAAGTTTAGAGTTCACGAGTTCGAACACTGTAATAGGATCAATTTGTTCTTTTGTGTGATTCTCGTTGAAATTCAGTAATTGTAATCCGTTCTAGATGTATTGGTGAGCAAATTGTCGAAGTTACAGATCGAAAATCAAAGATTTCATGGATTTTTGAGTCAATCAGAGGGTATTTTCAATGAGATCTCAAGAACTCGCATAAGTTCACGAAGAACTCGCAGATCATGAAGAACTAGCATAAGATTTGAAGATTTCACATATAAGAATTCGCAGATCTCTTGGTTTCGCATAAAATTCTTGTCTGAAATTTTACAAGTATTGAATTCGCATACATATCTTGTGCGAATTGTACAGAATTCGTACGTGTGGGTATTGCGAATTTCCAGAATTCGCATGGGTGTTTGTGCGAAACGTTTTAGTAAAAAACTTTCCAAGGCAAGAATTCGCATAAGCTTGTTGTGCGAAAAGTGGAAGAACTCGCATATCACATTATACGAATTCCTAGAATTCGCATAACAGTGAGATACGAATTCCTTAGAATTCGCTTAAGGGTATCATACGAATTCTTTGTTTTCGCATAAAAGTTGAATTTTTTTCTAAGTGTAGAATTCGTGTGAGGTTGTCATGCGAAAAGTTGTATGCGAATTCTGAATTCTTCTTGAATGCGTATTCCGAAGTTGTTCTTGTATGCAAATTCTATTGAAGTTTTTCTTGTGTGCGAATTCTTGTTGATTTGTGCGTGTGTGCGAATTGTGCATACAAATTCCTTGTAATTCACTCTTTTGTGCGAATTCTACACTTAGAAAATTTTGGAAATTTCATTTCTGATATTCTTTCTAAGTTTTTCTGTATTGCTTGATTTCTATTGGACTAACGATCGCTTGTCAAGTTCTTATTGAATATTTCAAAACAGGATGACTTTCAGAGAAGCTCTCGCAATTGGTACTGATGTGAAACCCCCTGTTTTATTCAAAGGAGAGTATGAGCAGTGGAAAGATCGCTTTCTGGATTTTATCGACTGTAATGATTTGGGAAAATATATCTGTTAGACTATAATTGTATTCAAGATTAAATGAGGGTTTTTGTTGTAATTGTGTTTGTGTGTGAGGTGTAATTGTTTCTAGAAGGTTTGACCTTGCTTGGTCATGTTGACCTATATATAAGCAAGTCTTTGTGTTAGATGTTAGTAAGGTGACATAGACAAGAATTAAGTGTGTGAAAGTGAAGGTGAAAAGGTAGTGGTGATTGAGAGAGTAGAACACATAGTTGTACACATTGAGTACACACACAAACACATTCTATCTTAAAAGTTTAATCACTAATAGATCTATGACTTGATGTAATACTTGTGATTAATAAACAAAGTTGTTTGTGTAGATTTGTATGTGTATATGCTAGTAATTCTTGGGCCACAATTGGTATCAGAGCCAAATCCGTTTGAAAATCAAGAAAATTTTAAAAAATCGACACTGTTCATAAGCACTGTTCATCGTTACTGTTCACCGATCAATTTTGAGTTTTAATGCAAATTTCGAGTTAAATTTGATCAGGTTATGTTCACGAAGTGAATTAGATCGAGTCCGTATCGTTCATTTCAGTAATTGCACTGTAATTGATCATCAATTTGATGATTTTGTGTGTTTTTGAGTTTTCGAGTTCTTGCACTGTATTCACATCAATTATATAGATTTTGTGTTGTAAATCGAAAATAGTTGTTGGAAATGAGTTCTCGGTGATCAAGTGAACAAATTCTCAAAGTTTGGTGCTCAGATTCGAAGTTTTATGTTGAAATCGATGAAACAGATGAAGAACACGCAAGAAGACTGAAGAACGCGCTAGATCAATCAAACGCGCAAGTTCTTCGTCCAAACGCACAAGTTCGTCGTCAAACGCGCAAGGTTCATCAGCTAGAACGCGCAAGTCGAAGGGTTATTTTTGGTCTTAAACGCGCAAGGCTATCTGCGAGTTCTAGAAACTCGCTAATCGAAGCTAGCGAGTTTGAAAGGAACAGTTGTTTGCGAGTTCTTCGACGTGCGAGTTTGAAGAGGAATAGTAGAAACGCGCAAGCTTCGACGTGCGAGTTTGGAAAACGCGCACATCTTTGTTAGCGAGTTTCAGCGTGAACAGTTTTTAGCGAGTTTAGGCACTTGCGAGTTTCATCATCTGCGAGTTTGATCTGCGAGTTTGCTTGCGAGTTTGTCTGCGAGTTTGCTTGCGAGTTTGTCTGCGAGTTTACTTGAGAGTTTATCAAACGCGCAAGTCTCGATCTGCGTGTTTCGCAGTGAATAGGGCTTAGCGAGTTTAAGCGTCTGCGAGTTTCACTTTGAATAGTGTCTTGCGAGTTTCTATACTTAGATTTTTTTTCTGAGAAATTTTCAAAACTGTAATATGGCCTTTAATAGTGAAATTTTTTTCTCTAGGGGCTCTGCCCCTCGACCCCGCAAGGGCGTTGCCCCCGTGCTAAGTCTGCGGAGGGGGACAAAAGTTCTTTCTGTGATCAAAATCTCTGAATTTTTTTTAAGATTTCTGTAATTTTCTTGATTTGTTGGATTTAAAGATCATTTCTAGCATATTTTTAATAGATTTCAAAATGTATCAGGATGACATTTATGATTTTGACGAGATGATAAGAGAGCTTGATGATTGTAGAAGACGAGCAAATATTGTTAGTGAGACAGTTGATGGACTTAAAAAGTTAAATTCTCAAATTTTTGCGGAAAGAGATAATCTAAAAAATCCAGTCTTTAGTCTTGAGGTTGAGATGAATATGATGAAGGAAAAAGCAACCCAAGTCAAAGACAATACAAAAGCTCAAGATGACTTGAAGAAGATTGAACAACAAAGAAAAGAGTCTGAAAAAGAGAATGCTGAGCTGAAAAAGAAATTATCTGAATTAGAAGCTCAAGCTGAAAAAGAGAAGAAAGAAAAAGAAGGTTATGAAAAAGAAAGAAAAGATTTTGCAAAGAAATTCTCTGATTTCTCTAGAAAGGCATTTGAAGAAAAGAAAGTTGTGGAGCTGAAATGCATTAAACTTTCTCAACAAGTTTCAGACTTTGAGAAAGTAATCATACTGGAAAGAGAGAAATTTGAGAAAGAAAAGAAGAAGATAGTTGAGACACAGACTATAAAGGAAGATTTTACTAAAGAGAAGAAAGTGTTTGAGACTGAGATTGCTAAGCTTACAAAGAATCTATCTGAACTGTCATCAACAATATTTAAGGAGAAGAATGCAAAAGCCGAGTTGCAAAAGAAGTTTGACACATTGTCATAGGAGAGAAACTGTTTGACCACAAAGATTAAAGAAATTGAGGAGATCATGTTCAAGGTGAAGCTGACTGAGCACAAAACGCCAGAGTCAATTGCTCAATCACCGAGAGATGATCTAGTTGCATCAGAATGTTCATTCAAATCAGCAACAAGTTCAATTTTCACACATGTTTCTATGAATCCTTTATTTGATTCAATTGATAGTCATTCTTCTGCACTTAAAGATAAAATTCGTTCTTCTAATCTGTTTTATGACAAAAATGTTGATGGTTCAGGTAACATCAAGAAGGAAGAATCTCAAAAGAAAATGACATGGAGAAAGAAAGATGAGAAAGATAAAGAGAATTGGTATTGGAGAGTGAAAGGATCTTCGGAAGAGATGAAGAAAGAGAAATCATTTGAGCATACATCTAAAGATAAATGGAACACTACTCCTAAAGGTAAAACTTTTGGCAAGCCTGATCTGATTTACACTGTTAATCAACTAATCAGGCTAGCTCAAAAGAAAATTAATTGTTCCTATTGTGGTTCAAATGATTTTGTAAGTAAATTTTTTGAAAATTACTGGTATGGTTCTTACTATATTTCTCCTAATAGAACTGCAACTAACAAATTCGGACCCAAATACCAGTGGGTACCAAAGCCGAAAAATGATTATGTGTTGCAGGCACCTACAGTCAAGGGGGAGTAAGAGAACCATGGCTTCTAAGTAAATAAGCTTAGAACCCGTACTTCAACGAAGAATGGCTTTTGGACAATTTAGTTCAAAACCCGTATTCAAATGTTTTCTTCTGAAGGATGCTTTCAAGATTACATCTTATCAGGAAGTTTTTTGTTTAAAAAAAAAGTTTAGATATTATATTGCTATATCTCTAAAAGTATTGATGTTTTACAGATATCAAGGGGGAGGATATCTAGTCAAGGATACTTTAATTGCTATATTCATTCCAGGGGGAGTTAAGGATTCTGATTCACAAGTATAATATTCTAATCCTTATACTCTAACACTTGTGAAAGAAGAACAACTTTCACTTGTGAAAAATGTTTTTAAAATGTTCAAACCACTTCACGATCTTAACATGTTTTTATGATTTGAGAAGTGTGAATTTTAAATGGTTTTTGGATATTTGTGAATCTTATCGTTTATCTGGCCGTGTGTTCTTTAAAGAATAATACTTGTGTATTTTCTTTTCTTTATACTTTGTCAAGTATTCATACACACACTAGTTCAGTAGTTTCAAATTGATTTTGTTATTACCATGTATCAAATGATATATTTTTCTATGGTAATACTCTCGTCGTTTGGAATTCACAGTTGTTTGAATCAAACGTCATTTCATTTTAATGTGCTTTCATTGATAATATGTTTATATATTGTTCATATAAACAACTTACGTCTTTCAATTCCCAAATATTTTTCTTCATGATAATTTGATCTGATCTTAATCATTGTCAGATTCTCAAAACATTTCTATTCTTTTCATTCATATAAAGTTTTGAGAAATCTTAAATGTTTAAAATGCTCAAATTTCATTTCTAATTTTTGAATGAGCATACATACATTGACATATGATTTCTTGTGCTTTACATGTCAAGAAAATCATTGAACAACATGTACTTTTAGGAACATGGGATTCGGTGTGAGTGCTTACTAGATCTTCCATGGATTCACGATAACCAGTGTTTCCTACCCCGGAAGAAATCCTTTGAGTGATTGAGGGGAGAGGGGTCTAAAATAATTGAGTGTGGGAGTGAGATGAGGTAAAATGGAAATGAGAGATTGGTTAGATGTGAGCTTAAATGTTTAAAAGAAATAGGGTGTGAGAACAGAGTTAAAAGAATATCAGAACTCTGCACCAAACATCTTTCTGAGCCGGGTAGCCACATTACTGATTGGTTCACATTTATTTCGTGACCATCATTGAAATAGGCAAATAACCCATGCCATCTCTTGCATACAACCTCCCTAGCTACTCATTCTTTTCTTAAAAAGAGAATGTTTCACATTTTCTGGGGAAGCAGCATATAATGTATCGGATCTTCACTTGGAAGATGCTGATATTGAAAAAGAAGGAAAGTTGCCCCACATTCGACCTTTTCTCATGCACTTTGAGTCCATGTACAATCATTGCTGTCTCAGTGATTTACATATGTTGAGCCTTATGAAACACAATCATTGTGCTATTTCTTTCAAAACACAAGCACGAGCACACAGAGAATATGTTTTTCTGTCAGAACATTCATAGAATTACCTTGTGTTTTTCAATGATTGAATGGAAGTCGTGGGGAGTCATCATCAAACAAGCTCCTTACATTGTACATCCGTTGTACACAGTAACTTCGTGTTACTGACAGACACTTCTAACTGTTTCATATGTTGATTCAGGGTTACCATTCTTATTTCGTTTGAATTTGAAAACATTCAAATGAATATGTTCGTGAATCAAAGGCCAATCCATATCAGATGTGAGAATGATTTTCCTATATGGGGGAGATTGTCTATTATCCAAAGGAGGAGATGAAAGTTCTTGAAGAATGTGCTTATCAGATGGTGGGAAGTTCATTTAATGACGGATCTGACCTTGAAGTGTTTTAATGATTTTGATTCTTACAAATCATTAAAAAGGGGGAGAATAATCAAAGTTCAAGATCAGATTGAAGTTTTAAAGATTTCAGAGGAGATAAAGTTTTCAGTTGATTGAAGTCAAAGATTAAAGAAAGCTTGTCAAAGAAAAAGTGGAAGGAAGTCAGAGTTTGAAAGAAAGATTGTTTATTCAGATTTTGTAAAAGCTAATTCAAAGGGAGAGACAAGTTTGAAGAATTATCAAAGTTTTAAAGTTGTCAAAGCCAGAAAAGATTTGAAGTTGAAGATAAATTCTGAAGATATGAAGACCTGAAGATTATTGCCAATTTTTTTTTTAATCTTGAATCCAAAGGGGGAGATTGTTAGACTATAATTGTATTCAAGATTAAATGAGGGTTTTTGTTGTAATTGTGTTTGTGTGTGAGGTGTAATTGTTTCTAGAAGGTTTGACCTTGCTTGGTCATGTTGACCTATATATAAACAAGTCTTTGTGTTAGATGTTAGTAAGGTGACATAGAGAATACAAGAATTAAGTGTGTGAAAGTAAAGGTGAAAAGGTAGTGGTGATTGAGAGAGTAGAACACATAGTTGCACACATTGAGTACACACACAAACACATTCTATCTTAAAAGTTTAATCACTAATAGATCTATGACTTGATGTAATACTTGTGATTAATAAACAAAGTTGTTTGTGTAGATTTGTATGTGTATATGCTAGTAATTCTTGGGCCACAATATCAGAATATCTCTGAAGGAAGGAAGAATGAAAACTCCAACAAGGACTTACAGTTATACAACAGAAAATGGATTATGGGAAATAGGAGAATTCCCAATATCACTTGATAAGTACACAGATGAGCAGAGAAGGAGATATGAAGCTGACAAATTGGCCAAAGCGTTTATCTTGCAAGGAATTTCAGATGAGATTTCTATAAAATTAGATAGTAAAAGGCTACAGGAAAACAGTTGTGGGAACAACTTGAGAAGATGATGGGAGGATCAAAAATGTCATCAAAAGAAAGAATATTGCAAACTGAGAATAGTATTCTAGAGAAAGAGTTGTTAAATGTAAAGAGTTTGGAAACTGAGAATTCTGAGCTGAAAAGAAAGATCTTTGTCTTGGAAGCTCAAATTATCAAGATTCATCAAACAGAGTGTGCTAATGAAGAGCTGGTTAAGAAGATTACTGATCTGGAGCTGAAGATGGCCAAAGACAGAGATAATTTTGAAAGTGAAAAGAAAAGGCTTGCAAAGAAATTCTCAGAATTTTCAAGGAAGAGTTTGGAAGAGAAGAAATGTATTGAGCTTAAATGTTATAAGTTTTCTCAACAAGTGTATGACTTTGAGAAAGTGATCATATTGGAAAGAGAAAAGTTTGAAAAAGAAAAGAAGACCATAGAACTGAAGAATGTTGGAATCTTTAAAGAGATATCTGGTCAAAGAAACAATGCTGAGAAGGACTTTGATGAAGAAAGAAATATATTTGAAGCTGAGATTAAGAAGCTTACTGACAAGTTATCTGAATTATCTACAAGTGCACTGAAAGATCAAAAAACGAAGTCTGAATTCCAGAAAAAGATTGACATGCACATTACAGAAAAGAATAGTTTATCTTCAAAGATAAAAGATGATAATCCCAAAATCACCAAATCTTAGAGAGAGAAAGTTGAGAGAGAAAGTAAGCATGCGCCAAATGTAATCTGTATTCAAATGAGCTCCAAAGTTACAAAGAGAAAGCACCTAAGCGACTTAAATACCCCAAGGCCTAAACTAATTCAGATAAGCAAACTAAACACAGTTAAGGCCACGGTTAATAAATACATTGATTACTATTCAAAATAGATTTAACAATCTCCCCCTTATTAATCAACGGCGCTCTTCTCTTTGACGAAGTCGATTCAGTCCAAGCAAAACTTCCAAGCGTCTTAGAGTTGAGCGGAAGATCAACCTCTCATCAATGGTATTAAATACTTTCTTGAGAAGTTGAATCTCTTCATTCTCGATCTGAAATAATTCTCTTCTTGTCTCCAAAAATCTTCTTTTAGCTGCTTTTAAACGATTCTCCAACTGTAGCTTGATCACCTTCAACGTTCCATCAGAGTAATGATTAATCTCTTCAAATCTTAGGAAGCATTTCTGACTAGAAGCATTCCTGTAAACAACTCCATATGGATTCTGAAGAATAGTGAATAAAGATTATGAGTCGATGTTTGGCAAGCTACGGTCGGGTCTTTGAAGGTTTACCATAGGCTGAAAGCTTTCAGCAGCCATCTGAAAGTCAAAAACTCTGTAGAATCTGATTTGGCGTCGAATGAATCTTTTAATCACAAACAATGCTTGAGAGACATCTTCAGTTCTGTGATAAAGATTCCTGAAATGATCGTACAGAAACTCAACGTCATCAATAGATAAATCATTAAAACCAGCCTCCGAGAAAGTATATAGGACGCAATCTCTTCTTTCCACTTCAAATACAGGATACCAGATATTAACAAACTTCTTTATCGAAACGCTGATAATCCGTACTATCAGATGAGGAGAAGAAACGAGATGCTTTCCACGGTGTTGGCATTTGATGAACATCAAGTATTCGTACTGATAATCTGCTGACTTCTTTTCAACACCAAGAATAGCAAGTATGTTGATCTGTCTTCTCCTAGAAACGAAAATATTACTCTGAGAGTCTTCGAGAAAAGCAGATCTTAGTCTTGAAGCCATATGCCGTTCTTGTAGACTTCGTTGTCTCTGCTGTCTAGTCAAAGTCGGACCTTCTTCTAGGATAGACGGAGGGATCACAGGATCAGAAGAAGAAATATCCGCTTGAGCTCTTGACGACTGACCAACTTCAAATGTACTTGAAGGAGCAATGGTAGTCGGAGCTGTATCAACAACAGGACTAGAAGTAACTGGAGTAGCTTCAGGAATCTCATCTTGTGAAGGAAGGTCTCCGTATAGAGTGTTTGCAATTTCTTCATCCTTAGCATCAAGATAGAAAACATTTTCTTCAGTATCAGATAAAACGATTATATCATCGCAGTCCTCTTCTTTCACTTCGCAGAGCTTCTCAAATCTGATATCATCATCATCATCTGAATTGATCTCTATGAAGTTTGCAAAGAAAGTTCTCATGTCGTTTGCTGCTTCAGAATCATCTAAGTCATTTGACCTTGTTGCAGTTATTCTCGACTATCTGCAAGTTATTCTCGATATTCTGTTCAGAAATGTTGAACACATTAGACATAGCAGACAAATCAACACTTTCTATCATATTATTCACAAGATCTTCAACACAACAGTCTTGAATATTATCATCATTCTCTTTTCTGTCAGCCACCTCTTCTTGAGTTTGATCTTCTCTAACTGAAGAACTTTCCACCCTTTGTCTCTTCGACATCTCCCCCTCATGACCTTGATGATCTGGATCATCTTGGTCATGTGTCCGTTTATGAGACAAACCTGCTTCAGTTCTGCAAATCTGTTCGTGACGATCAAACCCGTCAGATAAAATAGTTAAAGCTTGAGTTAATAGAGAGATGCCTTCCTTAATTTCAGAAAAATTTGTCCGAGCTTCAGATCTGAAGGAATTGAACTCCTCATACAACACAGAAACCCTGTCATGCGCAGAAGTAGAAGCCGGAGTTGATTGGAAATTCCGTAAAAGAGAGACCAAGTCTTTATGTTGTTGTTCTAGCGGCGACATAGAAAGAAGTCGAGCATAAAGCATATCTGTCAATTCTGAAATTGGAAGATCTTGAACTGGAATGCTAGAAGTCACTGGAGGAATTGAAGTAGATACTTGAATGCTAAAAGTCGATGCAGAAATACCAGCTATTTGTGTGAATGATGGAAGAGAAGGAATAGAAAAGATCACTGGAGCAGTAGTAGAAACTGTGGACGGTTCACGAATGACTACCCCAGTTGGTCTTCGGAAAGGAATCACTTCAGGAAGAACAGCAGAATCAATTTCTATCATCTTTCCTTTTAACAAAGCCATCATCTTCTGGATTTGTTCATTCTTTTGAGCATCAAACCTTTCACTCATATGTCGGATGACCTCATTCACAGATGTAAATTTCTCAGTCGTGTCTTGTAATTCGACTGAAGTAGTGTCAACAGTAGGAGTAATTTCAGGCGAAGAGTGAGAAAATGCTGTATCTTGAACCCGATGCTGAATTGTAGCATTTTCAAATGCTATATCGAGCTCATCGACCTGAATATTTGCAACTGCAACATTAATCGGAACAGACTCTTCTTCAGACATAACATCTTCTTGAGTAAGCACTTCTGGTTCCCTGAACCTCCTTTCATAAACATGAAGACTAGGTTAATCACCATCATTACCTTCATTATCATCATGATCATCATTATCATTATTGTCATCTCCATCTGCAGCATTACCAAAATCAGAATTGGCATCAACATCACCTTCAGCATCAGCAGTTTCATCATTAATTTCAGCATTAGCAACTCCAGCAAGCACATCACCAATATGTTGATCTGCAACATCTGCTTCAATTTCTTAATCAGCTTGATCATCATTAGAAGGTTCAGCTTGTTCAGCTTCCAAAGACATATCATTTTCCAGACAATATTGAATTATGCTGTCATCAGCCGGATCAGCATAATTTTCAATCAGAGCAAAAGGAATTGGCATCGAGTACTCGAAGGATTTCTTCTGTTTCTGAATAAATGTCATCTCAGAATCCGGAACTTGATTCCAATAAAGTCGGCGAGGAATATCTGAATTACTTCGCAGCATGCTTCGGACAATCAGCTTCATATACGGAATAAAAGGAAGAAACTTTCGTTTCTTATTAGTCAACTTGTCTTGCACTCTCTCGGAAAGTTTGGTCCAAAAAATATATGTGTAGTCGACATGCAAGTCATATACGACTGCATGGAACAATCTGAGATAATGCAGACTTGCATTGTCTGTTCCGGAATGTTTGGATGTGAGGCATCTGTTGAGTACGGAGAACAAAGCGTACCAAACCGGAGGTAGATTGGATTTGTCAAACTGACTGACTTTATCCAGATCACCAAGATAGCCTAGATTACGAATACCCTCTAGTACGTCTGATTCGGAAGGAAAGCTATCATAGGAAGTTCGGCCTGGTCAGGAATTAGGCTCAGGAAGTTCCAGAATAAGTCGAAGACGCTTGTAGGAGAGAAATGATTCAAACTGATCAATCTGTAAGTCGAAGCGATGAGGACGAACTTGCTCATTCTTAGTTATAGTGTGCCACGCCTGTTGAAGATACACCTCAGGAACATCCGCGCATGAAGTGAGAGCCGGAGCTAGAGGATGTCCTTTGAGAATGGCTCGAATCACTGAATGAATTTTTATCTTGTCAAAATCCACATAGTAATTGTTTGGCTTGTATGTCAAGATATACATCATAGTAGGAAACACAACATTCGGTGTTCGTCGTTGAGCAGAAAGGTTCGCCCCAACACAAGGTACAGACGGCATAGGCGTCTCGTGAGAAGCACGATCAGATGGATCATCTTGGAGTACATTCTCATCCTGAATCATTGGATCAGTGTCGTGTTGAGAAGCCATAAGAATACCTATGAAATAGAAAAGAAGAAAATTAGACAAGGAAAGTAAAATTGAAAAACACAAAAAAAAAATTGAAAATTTTGCCTAAGTCAAGTTTGCGCGACAAGTGAGTGGCGCAAACTCAGGTTTGCGCTATGAACGGGTGGCGCAAAATAAGGTTTGCGCGACAAACTGTTAGCGCAAAACGAAGTTTGCGTATCAAGTACATGGCGCAAAAAGAAGTTTGCGTGATGCACTTGTGAAGTAAACTTGCCTTAGAAAATTTTCATGAACAAAATAAAGCACAATGAAGGTTTGCGTGACACAAAGGTAGCGAAAAAGAAACTTTGCGTGACCAACAGGTAGCACAAAAATATCTTTGCACAACCAAAGTGTAGCGCAAATCGACACATACAACAAGAAGCTATAAAACGGATTTGCGTTTCAAGTATGTAGCGCAAAACTAAGTTTGCGTTACCAACTTGTAGCGCAAAACTAAGTTTGCGTTACATGAAGGTGGCGCAAACTTAAGTTTGCGCGATGTACTTGATACACGCAAAACCCTAGAAAACTTGAACTATGCGCAAGTTCATCTGTTGAGTTTAAAAAATTTAAAGAAATCCATGTGAAACTAAAATGAGTGTTCGAAATTCATAATTGAATGACTATAAACATATTTCGACCAATTTAATACTGAATAAAATCAGTATTTAACTCAAAAATTTGAAAATTTTGAAAACCCAAAGATGAACAGTCGCACAGATCACCAACACTCAAAATCGAAGCATAAGAGAACAACATAAGGTTGAAAACACATACCTGGGATTCGAAAATAGTAACTAAGACAAACCCAAGATTTGATTTTAACAAATATGAGCAATCTGAATGAAGAGAATGATGAACAGTGGAAAACAAATCGCATAGTAAGATTTCAAAAAGAAAATCGAATAAGCAATCAAATGATACAAATTTGAATCAAACACAAAATGTAAGTATACTAACATACCTGAAACGATGAACAAGTCTGAAATCAAAGAAAGAAATCGGCACACAGAGAGCGGAAAAAAACCAAAAGTCAGAGTTCAAATAAGAGAAATGGAGCAAGAAAAGGAAACATGAACATGACTAACACTATTTATATCACACACAAAAAAAAAATACAAAAATACTAAAAAAAATAACACTAAAAAAATAACACTAAAAAAATTACATTCTAAAAAAAATACACCTAATAGCACTTAAAAAAAATGAAATTTTACCTGAAAATCACTGTTACTCCCCCTCAAAAACAAAATGTTAAAAAAAATGTTGTCAAAGTTCGATGAACTCGCGCAAACTTTGAAGAACTCGCGCAAAACTTGAATCTGACGCAAAACGTGAGAAAATCAAGAAACTCCAAAATTCGATTACAAAACCGAAACTGATGAGATTTTTATGCACAGAATCGTTCGAAAACAAGTTTCTAACAACTTTTAACCACTTAAAACGATCGAAAATCGCAAATTCGATAAATCTTGAAAATAACAGTACTCTTATGACTTTTTCCAGAAAACCAAAAAATCTCAAAATTGAAGATCAAAACCAGAATTTCTTGCAATTTGATGTGAATCAAAAGTATTCTCCTAGTAAAACCGGATCCAACGAACCAAAAAGCAAGAAAATTCGTTCACTAAACAGACCGAATTTGATGAAAAATCAAAAAATGAGATTTTCTTGAAAAAAAATTCAAGAAAATCAGTCAAATTTTCTGATTTAACACAAATTCAGAATTCGAAAAACATTTCTCTCAATTCTCTCAGATTTAGAACAGCTCTGATACCAACTGATAATCCCAAAATCACTAAATATTTAGAGAGAGAAAGTAGAGAGACAAAGTTTGAAGCGCAAAGTATGATATATTGATAATATGCGTGAGTTTCTTTTTACAACACAAAGACCCAAAGGACTTAAATACCCTTGGCTAATACAACACAGATAAGCTCTCTAAACACAGTATTAAACCAAGTATATAAATACAATGATTACTATAAAATCTGACTTAACAAAAGAGCTTGAAGATATTGTTTCCAAGGTGGTGGTGACTGAGCACACGACTCAAGAGTCAAAAATCTACACACCCAGAAATAATTCAGTTGACTTTAAAAAGACAGCCTCAAGCTCACATCAAAGAACTGTTTCTTCAAGAAGGTCAGTTAACTCGTTTGATCAGATTCGTACTACTAACATTTCTTTGATAGAAATGTAGATGGTTCAGATACATTTAGAAGAAGAAGAAGAGCATATGAAGAAGAGAAACTGGTCTGGAAAGTGAAACCAGTAGATGATGAAAAGGATGATGAGATGAAGGATGAGAATAAAAGTAACAAATCATTTGTACATGCTTCAAAAGCAAAGAAGAACAATGTGCGGAAAGGTAAACCTCATCTTGTCTACTCGAGAGATCAATTAATCAGGTTGTCTATAAGGAAAAGGTATTGTTCTTACTGTCGTACTTATGATTTTGTTCATAAAACGAGTGATCATTACTGGTATGGTTCTTATTCAATTACTCCTAATAGAACTGCAACTCACAAACATGGACCCAAATACTAGTGGGTACCAAAGCCAAAGGTTGATTCTGTGTTGCTGGCACCTCATGTCAAGGGGGAGTAAGAGAACCAAGGCTTCTGAATACTACAATTCAGGACCCGTTCTTCAAAGATAAAGAGTTTGAATTCTAAACACAACATTTTAGGACCCGCTCTTCAATAATCAAAAGAGAGGATACTCCCGTGCTGATAAGAGATTGTACTTCGATACTCAAATGAGGAAATCAACCTTCAAGGGGGAGTACATATTTTTCTGGAAATATGCATTCACAAGATATGATGATCTACACTTCAGGGGGAGTTGTAGATCTCTATCATGTTTTTTTTACTGACATATTTCATGATGCATAATATCAGGGGGAGTATATGACTTCTGATTAAATCTGATCAGAACTCGTACTTTCAAAGTTTTACTGCTTTATGTCATTTACTTTTCAATAAATGTTGTGAATACAGCTTTGCACTTTAACGACTTTGTGACTTTTGCAGAATTGAGAGAGAGCTTAAACGATCATATCTAGTATAATTTTGAGCTGACTTGATGAGATTTAAGACTGGGCGAAAAGGTTTATTTGTAATCTTAATCTCATACGTGTCTGAAAGAAGAACAACTTTCAGATATGAAAACATGTTTTTTCAATGTTCAAACCACTTCTGATTCTTAAAAAGATTTCATAAATATAGAAGTGTGATTTTAAATGTTTTTATGTTATATGAGCTTCGAAGATATACAAACCGTGTGTTTCCAAAGATAAATACTTGTGTATTGTCTTTTCCATATACTGTCAAGTACTCACACACATCGGTTTAATTTTTTGTTGTAAATGTTATCACCATGTCTCAAATTGAACAAATTTTTCGATGGTGATACACCCCGATTTAACTTCAAAGAATTTTGAGCGTGATTTCATTTTGAAACGCTTTTTTCAAGAATGTCTATATATTGTTTCGTATAGACAAAATCCAGTTTTTGCTGACCTAAGCCTTTATTGCTAAATCATTTTTGTTTGATCTGTTTATATCATTGTCAGATTCTCAAAACATTTCACTTGACTTTGTTTCATTTATTCAATTTCATTTTTTTGAGAAATCTTAAATGTTCAAAAGCTCACACATTGATAATGTGAAGCATACAAACACTGACTTTGGTATTTTGTGCTTCATTGCCAAGTAATCGTTGAGCAACATGATCTTTTAGGAAAACATGGGTTTATTGTGAGGACTCATTTTAAACTTCTATGGATTCACGTTAACCAATGTTTCCTACCCAAGAAGTTAATCCTTGAGTGATCGAAGAGTGAGGAGTCTATATCTGAGTGTGGGTTGTGTGATGAGGTAAAATGGAAATGAGAGTTTGGTTAGAAGTGAGCTTAAGGATTAAAAGAAAGAGGGCGTGAGATCAGAGTAAAAGAATATCAAACTCTGCACCAACTTTTTCTGAGTCGGGCAACCACATTTCTAGTGTTTCATAATTCTTCGTGAACATTATTGAAACAGGCCACTAGCCCATGCCAACTCTTGATAAAAACCCCACCAGCTACTCATTTTCTTCTCAATAAGAAAATGTTTCATATTTCAAGGGGACGCAACACATATGCTATCTGGTTTTCATTTGGAAAATCTGGATATTGAAAAAGAAGGAAGTCTGCCCCACCTTCGCACTTCGATCATGCATAATTGAGTATGTGTTTAACTATTGTTGTCTCAATGGTTTACACAATTTTGAGCCTTATAAAAGCAATCATCTGTGCTTAATTCTTTCAAACACATGCACGAGCACACAAGGAATATGTTTTCTTGTCATAACGTTTATAGAAATTCCTTTGTGGTGTTTCGATGATTGAATGGAAGACCTGGGGGAGTGAACATCTCAAAAGCTCCTTTCCAATGTGTATTCGTTACACACAGTGACTTCATGTTACTAACAGGCATTTTAACTGATTCATTTGTTGATTCAGGTGTTACATTCATATTTTGTATGAATTTGCAAAGATTCAGATGAATATCTTTTGAATCGATGAATGATCAGAGGCTCAGTGATAAAAGATCAGTGGTCAGAACAGATTAAAGACATTTCTTGTAAAAGTTTTGATGATTTCATGCTCCAATCATCAAAAAGGGGGAGAAGAGTTCAGGAAATGTGTGAGTCAGAAATGAATAGGGGAGACAAAATCAAGAAATGTTTGAGAAATGGTCAAGAATTGAAGAGAGTTAATTGCAAATGTTTGATTCAGATAGTTAAAGTTTATTGGAAGCTGAAAAAGAGATAATTCAAAGAATTCTGAAGACGAGCTAATTTTACTGAAATTTTATTTGAAGACAATTTGCTAAAGCAATCCGAGCTAAACCAGAAGATAATTTCTTTCCAATGTCTGAAAGAGGTTTTACGACCTTGAGGAGTGTGTTACTATTTTTGAAGACAAACTTTGGGGAGATTACAAAAGTTTTCTGAAGACAAAATGTTTGAAGATTGTTAAGCAAAGAGGGAGATTACACAGATTGAGCTTAAAGGGGAGATAAGTTGTTAAAGTTCTTCATTGCAACAAAGGGGGATATTGTATTGCAAAATCTTTTAGAGACGATCTTGAATTCAAAGGGGGAGATTGTTAGTGCACATATTTGTTGGATACAAGATCATGATTACTGAAGCTGAAAGTCAACCAAGTCAAATGCTCAAAAGTCAACTCTCAAAGTGAAAGTCAAAGTCATTTGTAATAATGTCAAAGTCAAAGTATGTGTTGTTAGAGTTTAGTTGTTTGAGTGTTTCTCTCTTGTGCGCTTGTAGTAGTGTGAGAGTTCTGTCCTTGGTATATATAGCTTGTTGTGTGCGTGTTGTTCAGTAGCAGCTTCATTGTAGATTGAGAGATTGTGTTGTGCGCATATCAGTGTTAGAGAGATAAAGTCTTTGAGAGAGCATTTACTGTAATCAATTCATAGAATTAATAAAACATGGAAATTGATTGAAAGTGAAGTTGTCATCTTGTTTGCATTGTTATCTGGGATAACAGTAGTTTCATTTGGTTGATCGGTTGTGGATTCAGTCACGACGTTACCTTCCGGTGAAGATTGGAGTCTGCTCTGAGTATTTACCATTTCAGTCTGTCATACATTCGAGAATGGAGGTAAGATATAGACTAATAAGGGTTAATACATAAAGAAACATACTAATACATTCATCGATCATCATAATCATAGTAATTCAAGCATGCTCACGTAACAATATATTCATAATAGCAGTACTAATTGAAATAATGAACATACTATATATAAGGATTCTCATTACCACTTTCATAATTCTCAATGGGTGTTTATTTCCGTCGACTCTGAGACCGTCTCATCTTAGTAGTTCTACCCAGTTCTCACAATTTATATCTTAATCACCTCAACTTAAGTCTAGACATCATATTTACATGCCTAGTTCACTTAAACTAGAGTTCTGATACCAACTTGTAACACCCTAAAATTTTAACATCATTAATAGGGAAATTACGGAAAATGTGTAGAAGTAAAACTTCTAAATACGCAAGTAAAACCCTTAAAAAAATTCGGGATAGTTCGTACAATTCCAAAGTATTGAATAATGAGTCATGAATACAACAACCTACTTAATCTAGATGTGATTTAAACTATATTAACATGGGTGTCACTATGTCTCCAAAAATCTGTTCACAAAAGTTTCCCTAAAAGACCGACTCCTCATGTACTCATAGTCATATGGCCGGTAGATGAACACGTTCTAGACACACCGCTAGTGGGACCTGTAACCCACAAATATACGACCACAAGTGTTAGGCCGAAACCCAGTGAGATCTTATAAAATTATACAATTCACAAATTTAGTGGCAACATCATAAATAAAGGTTACCGGCTCCACTTGACATTAAATTTTCCAAATCTCAACATTGGCATGATAATCCACACCTGAACACAAACAAGCAAGAGATATATCTTGAATTACGGTGGAGACCCGTTTGCATCATGATGACAAGAATACGCAAATGGTGTCACCAAGATGGTATTGGGTTACACCTTAAGTCCCGATTTTAGTTCCCATGCCATCACGACATCACAACCTCAAACCAAATAACATGCCTTTATTGCCTACTCTGTCGAGTTACACCTCAAGGTCTTATGATACTTTATTGCCTACCCAATCTAGATTAGTTACACCTCAAGGACTTTTATGTCCTTTATTGCCTACTCGCTAGTGGCCCAAGATGGCCAATCAATATGAACATATAATCCATACAGTCTAAATCCTCATGCACAAGGAAGTAGAAATCAAATTGCATAATATGATCATAAACAAGTTTAGATGTTAATACCAATGCATATAACACTATTTAGCACATGAACATATTACTTGCTACGCTAGGTTCACAAGCTCATGTCATTGCACATATAATCCTCACATCATGTCCAACATGTTACTAAGTTTTAATTAGCCATTAATTTGAGTTGATAATAGTAAGAACTAACTTCAAGTTTTTTTTAAACTTAACATATTCTTTTGTAAAGTAAGGTATGAAAAGTGTTTATCATCCTAACATTCCCAACAATACTATTTTGAGCTAAATGTTCATACATAACCATTAAATGCAAAGGAAGATGGATAAAAAAACCTATATTTAACCATAACCCATAAAACCCTAGTTTTAGATAAAAAACCCAAAATGACAAAAAAAACATATTTAAAGCACATACTAACATTTAATGAGGTTTTGTATGTTAAGAGACTCACCTAAGGGTTTGTAGATGAAAACCCTAAAATAGAGGAAACACTAGGTGTAACACCCCAATTTAGGGCCTAGTTGGAATGCATTTAGTGAGTAAGGACTCAAGTGGTTGATAGGAGAAAAGTGGGGACTAAAGGGGACACTTTTGTTGGATCATTAATTGTATTCACGATTAAAATGTAGAAAGGGGTCTTAATTGTAATTGTTTTAATTTCCTAGGGAGTATTTTGTAGTTATTTAGGTTAGGCCTTGCCTTGGTCATGTGGACCTATATAAGGCATTGTTTCTTTGAGAATCCCTAGGGCATCATTTGAATATTACACACACAAGGTAGTGACTACACCAATAACACACACTCACACTTAGACTTGTGACACAAGAGATTTATGGCTATTTTGATTGATTCATCTTGATCTCTTATATTTATTGTGTTGTGTTATCATTAATCAACTAATATCTTGGCTTAACATTTGGTATCAGAGCTAAGAATCAAGGTTATTGGATTGAAAAGTGCATTTTTCAAAAACCTCAATGTGTGAAAATCATTTTTGAAATTTATTGTGTTTTTTAGCCTGAAAATGATTGGATTAGGTACGCATTATGTTATAGAACATCATCAGATTGCCTGATTCCATTTAAAAACAACAATTGATTGTTATTTTGAAGATTTTCGAAGTTTTTGTTCTAGTGGAGTTGGAACACTGTTCCATTCGAATATGTGCTCATAAGTTGTTTTAGGTGATTAATATTGATTGGGGTTTGATCGTTGTGTATTGGTGAATGAATTATGTGATTTTTACACTAACGTTTAACCTTTTGATGTGTTTCTGGATTAAAAGTCGAGTATAGGGACGTTTTTGTGAAGAACTCGCAAGTTCTAGGAAGAACTCGCAAGATCTCTGAATTCGCAAAGATTGTTGATTTTGTCTAAGTATAAGATTCACATGTGTTTGTATTATGAAAACCTCAAGACTCGCAAGAACCTTATCTACGAAAGTTAGGATTCGCAGGACTCCTAAAAGTTAAAATTTGTTTAAGTATAAGTTTCGCAGGTACCTTGGCTGCGAATACTGAAGAACTCGCAGACTACTAGTTTGCGAATTCCCTAAGATTCGCATGATTGTGTCTACGAATCCTCAACTTTTAACTTCCAAACTTTTTCACTAAGTAAAGGATTCACACGTTCTTATAATAATAACACCATTCAGGTTGCGAAAGTTAATTTGCGAAAGTTAAGTGGAAAGTTAAAAATTTTCTAAGTCCAGGATTCATAAGTCTGTGTCTTGCGAATCCTTGCTTACGAAAGCTTTGTGGTGCGAATTGTGAAAAATTGCAACCTGAAACATTTTCTAAGTATAGAACTCGCAACTCTATACTCTGCGAATTCTACTTGCGAAAACTAGTATTCTGAAATTACTCTAAGGCAAGGATTCACTAGGTATTGCTCTGCGAATTGTTAAGGTTTCGCAGGTCTACTGTTTGCGAATTCTAGGTTTCGCAGAAAGCCTGGTTGCGAATTCTACTTGTCTACGAATTCTACCTGTCTTGTATGCGAATTTTTCCTTCTGTCTGCGAATCTTTCTGTGGTTCTTATAGCTTGCGAATTCTACACTTGAGTATTTTTAGAAATTTATCTTTCTGTGGTTCCAATTCTTGATTCAAAGATCTTATTAGTTGATTTAAATTGTACAAATAAGTTTGCTTACTAATCCAACTGCTAGAGATGTCGAATCAACTTCTTTCCATGGGCTCTCAGTCCAAACCACCAGTCCTGTTAGCCAATGAGTACCAACAATGGAAGAAACGAATGATCCAGTTTCTGAATCACAAGAGCAGAGATTACATGGAATCTATCACTTCTGGTCCTGTAAATCCCATGATCAGAGTGCCTAGTCAAGCTGCTACAGATACATCTCCTGAGATCCCTGACAGATTTGTTCCAAGACCATATGAATACTTCACTGAACGAGAGAAAGAGTTGTACAAAATAGATGAAGAAGCTCTCATCTTTTTGACAATGGCCATTCCTAATGACATCTACAATCGTGCGGACAACAGAAATTCTGCAAAAGAGATATGGGATGAGCTAGCAAGACAATTCGAGGGCAGTGAAGCTTCAATTCAAGCTAAACAAAATATGTGCATCAATGCATATGAGGGATTTCATGCAAAGGAAGGGGAGACACTGCTGGACACTTACAACAGATACAACATCATCTTGAATGATCTGAGGAGGAACAACATTACCAAATATGCTTCTGAAATAAAGTATAAGTTTATTAAGAACTTGAACCCAAAATGGAAGAACTTTGCCATCAACCTTCAGATGTCAAAGAATAGGGCCTAAGAGAATGTGACTGACATCTTCTCTACTCTTTCCCAACATGAAGATGAAGTGAGATCAATCAACAATGAGCTGAGGTACAAGAAGCTTTGGCAAAAAGAAGTACTATTCAAAGACGAAGTATGAACGGTACAAGAAGGACAAGTCTGAGCTGAGGTACAAGCCAAAGTATGGAAGGAGAGATGAGAAGAGAGAGGAAAGAAGAGAAGAGAAGAAAGAAGAAAGAAGAAAGGAAAGAAGAAAAGAGAGAAGAGAAGAAAGAAGAGAAGAAGGATGAAGAAGGAATGTGCTTCAACTGTGGAAAGTTTGGACACTTCGCCAAGGACTGCAAGTTCAAAAGATTGAAGATCTCAGAGTACTACGCAAGGAAGTCTTTGATTGCCAAGAAAGTGGAGGAAGGGAAGGTGCTCATGGCTGAGGAGGAGAACTGGCTGTTTCAAAGCTCGGACGAGGAGGGGCAAGCACACTTCACTCAAGTCTCCTACATGGCAAAACTTGATAATGATGATGAGACTTCTGAGGCTCATTCTTAGGATGAAAACTCTGAGGTAAACGAAAACTCTGAACTCATTGAATCACTTATGGTCTAAATCCACAGCATGAAAGATGAATTTGAACTGCTAAAAGGTAAACTTAGCTCAGAACATCAAATAGTTTTGAGTTTTCATGATGAAAACGCTCTGCTGAAAGTTGTTGTGGAAGAAAAGGAAAAGGAGAAAGATAATTTAAAAGCTGAAAAGGAAACCTTAAAAAGAAAAATATCTGTTTTGGAAAAGGATCTTGTTAATCTTAATGCTGAAAAAGGTGATTTTAAAATTAAATTTGAAGTATGTTTTCAAGAGCGAAATAAAGCTTACACTAAGATTAAACAACTGGAGGACATAAACATGAAACGTGGTCAGACTGTGCACACATTAAATCTGTTGACAAATAAACTCCAGGATAAAAGGTTTTATATAGTTCAACCAGGTTTGGGTTTGCCCGCAAACGAAGTTTTGAAAAAGGCCCCGGAGCACTTGTATAACTTTGAGAAACTTGGCTCCAAGGTTAAACCCATTCCTGACATTCGTGCGATTTTTGTTAAAGTTGATACTTCTAGACCTCTTATAGAGACCAAAGGTAAAGAAGTAATAAGAGAGGATAAGTCTAGTGGTACTGATTCACAAAATTCTTTTAAATCGGTTGGTTTCAAATATAGTGATTTAAACAAGAGTTATGAGACTCGAAAGATTGAATTCGTTGAGTTTGAATCACTATTTACCACACCTTCAAATGAATCAGTCAACAATGACAAAATCCCGCCTAAAACTGAATGCAAATACGATGAATATGAATCGGATGCAGATCCATCAATTATACCATCAGTTTCAAACCCTATTACTCCTGAACCTTTACTTGTTGAAAAGGTTGAAGAAGAGGCCAATGTCACGAATGAATCTTGCTTCAAGAATGATAAAATGGAGTTTGTTAAGAACATGACTAAAGAAATATTTTCTGAAATGATGAATGCTTCAGACCCTGATCTCGTTTCTGTTTCAAAAGAGTCAAATTCTGTGAATGATCATACATATGATTTGATAAAACAAATTGATATGTTGCAAAAATCTCTTGATGAAATTGAAGATGAAAACTTTGATCTCAAATTTAAATTTGAAAAGTCTTTGAAAGACAATCAAGAGCTTTGCAATGAGATCAATGATTTGAAAGTCACTTTGTTTTAAAATGTTTCAAATGATAAACAAATGTCTAATGATCAAAGTTGGAAGGTAAGATCTAATCCAGAATTTGATGAGTCTACAAAACCTTCAGTCATTTATTCTGAATGCCCTGATTATCCACCAAGTACTTTTGAGAAGGGTGACACTTCAGGTATTTGAAGAAAAATATTGCCTTCTAAGAAAAAGACTGACAAGGTTTCTGTTTCTGTTTCAGATTTGAATGGTAATGGAGTTTGGAGGAGAAAGAAGAATAAAAATGATTGTTCAAATGTTTGTGAAACTAATCTTGAAAACAGTTGTACCCAAGACAGTGATGATTTGAGATGTACTTCTTTTGATGAATATGAATGTCAGATTTGTTCCGATAAATCTAAATTTATGACATTTGCTCGAAAGAACTTATATTGAAAACACTGTTGGGACAATTCTTTTAAATATTACCCCACTCTTAAGTCCAAGAAAAGCAAAAAGAAAGCTAAACTGAACTTTAATTCCAATTCTTCCACGCAACCTAAAGTTTTTCGTGCTAAGGTTACTAATCCGAGATCTAAAAAGCAACTTCAGGAATTAAATGTTATAATGGTTTGGAAATGGGTTCCAAAACCACGATATGAATGGAGAGTAAAAGTCAAATCTGTTCATATTCCTGAACTGCTTGCGGCTAACAACAAAGGACCCATTTGGATATGGGTACCAAAGCGAAAAAAAATGTTTCTTTTGCAAGCCTGTCGATTGTGGGTGATAGATTCAGGATGTTCACGCCACATGACAGGATTCAAGTACCTACTACATAACTATGTGGAGGAGCCTGCTGGAACAGTTCGTTTTGCAAATTCTGAAGTAGAAGGACATGTTAGAGGATACGCAATGCTAGATAACGGAGTTGTGAAGATACAGAAGGTGCTATATGTTGAGGGCCTTGATCATAATCTGTTAAGCACCAGTCACTTCTGTGACATGAAATACCAAGTTCGCTTCACAACATCTCATTGCTATCTTGAGGATCCAACACTGTCCGCCACATGTCCCGTATGCTTACTAGCTAAAGCTTCTAAAGCACAATCTTGGACGTGGCATCGCCACTTGTCTCACCAAAATTTCAGATCAATAGCTAAGCTTCAGACACAAGGTCTGGTAAAAGGTCTACCAGAAATGAGGTTTGAAAAAGACTCACTGTGTTCGGCATGTGAGATGGGTAAAATGAAGCGAAGCTCATTCAAGTCAAAGACTGAATCATCAACCTCATCTACGCTAGAACTTATTCACATGGATCTTTGTTGCCCAATGCGAACGACGTCTATCAACGGAAAGAAATATGTTTTAGTGATGATAGATGACTATTCAAGATACACATGGCTCGAGTTTCTTCGAAACAAGTCGGATGCGCCAAAACTGATTCTCACTTTTATTAAGCGTATTCAAGTACGTCTACAATTGCCAGTTCGAACACTTTATAGTGATAACGACACGGAGTTCAAAAATGACACCTTACAGAGCTATTTCATCTCTGTGGGAATTTCACACAATTTCTCCGCAACCTACACTCCACAACAGAACGACATTGTTGAACGAAAGAACCATACCCTTGTTGATGCTGCTCGTACCATGCTTGCATATGCTGATCTACCAATGTATCTTTGGGCTGAGGCGGTCGCATCAACTTGCTTTACTCAGAATCGTACCACAGTGGTAAAACGCTTCAATAAAACTGCATATGAGTTGTTCAACAATCGTAAACCTAATATCAAATTCGTTAGTGTCTTTGGTTGCAGGTGTTACATTCTAATTGAGCGTCAAGGACTTTCAAAATTCGATAAGAAAGAGGATGAAGGCTATCTTGTTGGATACTCGTTGACATCCAAAGCTTATCGGATTTACAATACAAGAACCAAGACGGTTGTTGAAAGCATGAATGCATCCTTCGATGAGAATTATACTCGGACTTTGGAACACAACTGTTCAGAACTCGGACATAAGCACAAAGCTTCTATTCAACCCAAAATAGAACCAACTTCCAAGCCGTCTACTTCTGCTAACTCAAACTCTACTTCATCTGAGTTAGATTTGTTGTTTATTGATGCCTTTGATGAAATTTGTGCAAACTTTGATATAGGCATAATAACGTCAACACCAAGTTCGGAGGTTCCTACTCTTGTTGAAGACATATCTGGACCTTCTGAAGAAGTCACTGAAACTGCAACCCCATCAGGTTCAACCACACCGATAGTTTCTGATCCAACTAGTACTGAATCTTCTTCTACAGATATTCCTTCTGGGAATGAAGTCCCCATTACTTCAGCTGCGATTCCCGAAGCTTCAGTATCAGAAACTATTGTGCAAGATGTCCCGAGAACATCTGAGGATCGACCTGCAGTTTATGATGAATATAATGAGACGAATACGCAATAAGTCGTTGAGTATTTTCCAAGCACACACAGATGGATAAAGGATCATCCCCTACACAATGTGATAGGTGACGTACAATCTGGTGTCAAGACACGTGCTACGTCAGCTAATTTCTGTATGTTCTCAAGCTTCCTTAGTTCCCTAGAACCAAAGAAAGCATCAGAAGCTCTACACGATCCCAATTAGATTTCTGCTATGCAAGATGAACTTCTGCATTTTGAAAGGAACAAGGTTTGGCACTTGATCCCACTACCTCAATGTAAATCAGTTATTGGAATTAAGTGGGTGTTTAGAAATAAGAAGGACGAGACTGGAGTAGGGGTAAGAAACAAGGCTCAGTTGGTGGCAAAAGGGTACTGTCAACAGGAGGACATTGATTTCGATGAAACGTTCTCCCCTGTTGCGAGGATCGAAGCGTTCAAAATCTTCTTAGCATATGCAGCGCACAAAAACTTTACTGTCTATCAAATGGACGTAAAGTCAGCTTTTCTGAATAACGTTCTGCATGAGGAGGTTTATGTTGCTCAACTTGAAGGTTTTGTCGATCCTCATAACCCTGATCATGTCTACATGTTAGACGAAGCGCTTTATGGTCTCAAACAAGCACCGCGAACATGGTATGAAACTCTTACTAAATTTCTCCTAGCTTCCGATTTCAAGAAAGGTACAGTTGACACTACCTTATTTCTAAAAAGGCAAGGTGAGGACTTGATTCTCATACATATTTATGTTGACGACATTATATTTGGGTCGACAAATCCGAAATTCTGCAAGAACCTTTCAAAGATCATGGAAACAAAATTTGAAATATCGATAATGGGTGAATTGAATTTCTTTCTTGGTTTGGAAGTAAAGCAATTACCCAAAGGCATTTTCATTAATCAAGACAAATACATTAAAGATATGTTAAGAAAGTTCAATATGACAGACAGTTCTGTCATGAAAACACCAATGGCTACTGGTACACTCTTAGATGCAGATTTATCTAGTAAACCTGCTGATCAAAAGGTGTATCGTAGCATGATTGGTTCTTTACTTTATCTGACTGCAATTCGTCCATATATCATGTTTGCAACCTGCTTTTGTATGAGATATCAAGCTTATCCTAAAGAGTCGCACTTTAATGTTGTTAAGCGAATCTTTAGATATCTTAAAGGCACTCCTGATTTAGGCCTTTGGTATCCGAAGGATTCTCGTTTTGATATCACTGCCTTTACAGATGCTGACCATGCAAGATGTAAGCTAGACCGTAAAAGTACATTTGGATCATGTCAATTCATAGGAGACAATCTTGTTAGTTGGACATCAAAGAAACAAAACTATGTTTCTACATCCACTGCTGAGGCAGAGTACGTAGCTGCTGCTAGCTGTTGTTCACAAGTCCTCTGGATGAAGACCAAGTTGAAGGACTTTGGGTACAACTACAAGCGAGTGCCTATTTATTGCGATTCCAAGAGTGCAATTGCAATAACTTCTAACCCGGTCCAACACTCGAAGACCAAGCATATAGATGTACACTATCACTTCATCAAGGACCATGTAGAAAAAGGTGATATTGAAATGAACTTTATTCATACCGACTTCCAGTTAGCTGATCTTTTCACCAAGCCGTTGGATGAAAAGAGGTTCAAGTTTCTAATCAACAAACTTGGAATGTTGAACATGTCTACTTAGACCTTTCTCATGACTCAAGGGGGAGTTTTCTGTATCTTAATCTTGTTGATTGTGTATTGATTCTCAAACAGTTGCTATTCATATCTTTTACTGATGGAAGTGGAATCATTTTTATAAATGATTACCAATATTCCTTTTGCAGGATACTTCAAGTGACTTTGGCTTCTAATCACATCTGATTAGAACCCGCACTTCAATGATTTTCTTCTAAAAGGGATGCTTTAAAGCTCATATCAATCTAGGAGTATTTGTGTTGAGGGGGAGCTTAACTGTCAAATATCATACTCAAGGTATATCTTTCTAATCCTTAAACTCTATGACATCAACTGACCATGTGTTTTCAATGACAAATACTTGCGTACTTGTCATTTCTTTATTCTTTACCAAGTATTCTTACTCACTTTGGTCAGTACACTCATTTTCTTGACTTTGTGATTACCACATCTCAAAAGATAAATCTTTCGATGGTAATCCTCCCATTTAAAATTTCTTTGTTTGTTTGAAAATCAGACGTCATTTCATTTTCATGTGCTTTCATTGCCAATATGTTTATACACTGTTCATATAAACACCTTACGTCTTTGGTCTTCCAAATCTTTGTTCTTCATGATTAATTGTGCTTTATTGTGCCTTCATGTACCAATGACTGTTGAACAACATGTTCTCTTAGGAAAATATGGGATTCAGTGCGAGCTTATCAGAACTTCCATGGATTCACACTAACCAGTGATTCCTACCCCAGAAGTAATCCTGAGTGATTGAGGGGAGAGGGGTTCATTAACAAAATCAGAGATGGGGAGAGTGCTGAGTTAACATGCAAATGAGAGTTTGGCTAGAAGTGAGCTCAATTGTTTTAAAAGAAAGAGGGTGAAAGATCAGAGTAAAGGAAACATAAACTCTGCACCACATCTTTTTTGAGCCGAGCAACCACATAACCTATTGTTTCACAGTCTTTGGTGAACAATATTGAAACAGACAACTAGCCCATGCCACTTGTTGCATATAAACCCACTAGCTACTCATCTTCTTCTCAACAAGAAGATGTTTCATTTTTTAATAGGGAAGCAGCACATACTCTATCTGATTATCACTTGGATAAATCGGATATTAAAAAAAAAGAAGGAAAGTTGCCCCACCTTCGACCCTTTCTCATGCACATTGAGTCTTTGTATAATTTGTTGCTGTCTCAACAAGTTTACATACTTTGAGCCAAAGTTAAAAATCAATCATCTGTGCTTAATTATTTCATACACATGCACGAGCACACAGAAATTTGTTTTCTATTAGAACGTTCATAGATAACTATGTGTTATTCGATGATTGAATGGAAGTCCTGGGGAGTCTACGTTGCAACAAGCTCCTTATCTAGTAACTTCGTGTTACTCAGTAACTTTGTGTTACTGGCAGGCACTTCTAACTGTTTCATCTGTTGATTCAGGGTTACAACTCCTAAATTGTTTGAATTTGCAATGATTCAAATAATTATACTCATAGCCGAATCAGATTTAGATCGTATTTTGAAGATATTAGTATCTTTCTCTATCTGGGAACGATTGCTATTATTTCAAAAGACGAAGATATTCATGAGGGCTGAGCTTAAAAGTTATTTTGGGGGAGATAATTCCAAGACCAACCTGCTTTGAAATGTTTTGATGATGTTGTTTCTCAACACTCATCAAAAAGGGGGAGAATATTCAAGAATTTCAAAGTCAGATCTGAGTTACTTTGTTCAAGAAAGAAAGTTTGTTGAAGATTGCTGAAGGATTCAAGTTTTTCAAAGATTTCAAAGTGTCTGAACCTATCTGAATTATCAAAAGTCTGACTGAAGATGATCGTCAGAAGGACACTTCATTCCAATTTTAGCAAAAAAGGGGAAGGTTACAGTTTCCTCAAAGTTGTGAAGACTGTGAAGAGCTACAAGTTTTGAAGCTGTTAATAGCATATCTGCTACAATTTTCAAGAGAAGTGAAGACCCGAAGAAAATTGCCAATTTTTTTTAATCTTGAATCCAAAGGGGAGATTGTAGGATCATTAATTGTATTCAAGATTAAAATGTAGAAAGGGGTCTTAATTGTAATTGTTTTAATTTCCTAGGGAGTATTTTGTAGTTATTTAGGCTAGGCCTTGCCTTGGTCATGTGGACCTATATAAGGCATTGTTTCTTTGAGAATCCCTAGAGCATCATTTGAATATTACACACACAAGGTAGTGACTACACCAAGAACACACACTCACACTTAGACTTGTGACACAAGAGATTTATGGCTATTTTGATTGATTCATCTTGATCTCTTATATTTATTGTGTTGTGTTATCATTAATAAACTAATATCTGGGCTTAACAACTTTGATCAAGTAAAAGAAACCCACGTTTGACTCATTCTAGACCTCTATAACGGGTAGAGAGAGGGAGGGGGGGGGGGAATTCAAGGCTCTTGGAGTTTATCTCAAATGGGAAAAAGAGAAAATAAATAAATAAAAAAACGTGGGATAACCCACTGCCCAAGATAATCGCAGAAGAGTTTTAAAAGGAGTAGGACTTGGTTGTTGAAGGGTTTATCAAACAAATTAAGAGTTATCGTCTCCTGGAGTTTTTTTAAAGAGAGGAGCAAAGTGAGAGAGGAGAGGTAGAAATCGGTGAAGAGTTCGTAGGAATTTTGGCTCAAGGAATCGTGCAGTGAATTTGTCAATCCTCGGTTAGTAACCTCTTCTATTCTAGTTTAGATTTATAGATCTGTAACCGCTTCGGGTAGCAACCGAGTGTCATCGATCGATCCTGCATGTTGGTTGCATTTTTATGTGTCTCGAAATGTATATACATATAGCTTTTGAAGTTCGAAATCTAAAGTAGTTGCTTAACGTCGAAAATCATAGAACGATGTTAAGTTTTGTTGTTTTTGTTGTTGTAAAGACCGATCGAAAAGCAAAAGGGCGGCTTTGGCCAAAATTTTTGTTGGAGGCAACCGCCGGATACATGTTCGGTGTGTTTTCTTTTTTCAGGCCACCGTGATCGAGTTTGAGTCACGCCGGAAAAACGTGTTTGGACGGAATCCGACTGTTAATTGTTGTTTTCAATCTCTTTACTTCGTAATATTGTTGTTTTAATGATTTTCACCATTTGTGCAGGTTATTACATCCATTAACATATCAAAGGAGCTTCGCAGAAGAATGAAACTCGTTGGAGTTTCTTCACATCGATCTACAAATCATATGTCGGTGTATGTTCGAAGACTTTGCGTGGGGATCGATTAAACTTTGATCAAGGATCACAAAGAAAAAACTTCCTCGAAGAAACAGAAGCTTACATAGAGTTTTCGAAAAAAATTCGGTTTTTCGAAATTTTTCGGTATCGAATATCGAGAGATTAAAGAATTTTTTCGACTTCTAATCGATTGAGAGAGCTTAAGGGATCACAAAAGAAGAGTTTTAATCAACAAAATCGAATCCATAATCTCCTTTTCAGAATGAGTCGTGAGGTTGAAGGGGATGAATAGTGTTTTAATGGAGTTCCGTTAAATCTGTTACATTTTGGTCCTAACTCCGTTAGTCCGTTAGATTTTATTACATTTCAGTCCCATTTCCATTAGTTCATAGTTAGGTTAGTTAACTAGTTTTAGGTTTTGTCATTTTTGGTCCTTGTCATTAACTTTGTTTGTCTTTGTTAGATTTTCTTACAATTTTGGTCTTTTTTCTGTTAGGTTTGTTAGTTTCGTTAAGTAGTTTCTAATTTTGGCAGATTTAGTCCCTTTAGTTAAGTTTTGTTTTTAGCAGTTTAGCCCTTGTAGTTTTAGTTTTATATTTTGTCACTTTTAGTCCCTAGACTTTATAATTTTGTGTTTTAGTAGTTTTTAATTCTCGTTTTTTGTCGAGTCTTATTATTTGTCATTTTTAGTCCTCGTTTTTCGTGTTAGTTTCAATTTTTGTCAGTTTTGTCCTTATTTTCATATTTTTCTTAATTTTTAGTCAATTTTTCATTTTTTTAAAATTTTTGTTGATTTTTCGTTTGTGTCGTGTTTAGTCCCTGTTTTTCATTTCTTTTTCATTTTTAGTCTGTTTTGTGTCGGTTTTTGTTGTTTTTATCTGTTTCTGAGCTTATCTGATATATTTTTCATATTTTTGCAGGTTTGGAGATTTAAAGTCAAATTTTTTCCGCGCTGACTTTTCTTTTTGGAAGACAAATTTATAATTTGTTTATCAAATTTTAATTTTCTGAAAAAATTTCTGATTTTAATTGTTGTATTCATATTTTTTACAAGTGTGCACATAATTCTACTTCTAATCGAAGTTTTCTTTTGACGATCACATCTTTTACAGATTTCAAAATGCCTTATACCGATGAGAAGGGAAATATGATCTTAACCAAGAGAGACTGTGTAATTGCGTACATGCCTGAAATACCTGCACTTGAAGCTGAAAATAAAAAGTTGAAAATTAAGAATTTATCTCTTCAAGATCAGATTGAGAAACTAAAAGAGAAATCTATTTCTTTAGAGAAAAAATTTATTTTCTTAGACTGTGTTTCTAATTCCAAAATTGATTTTTCAGGAATAATTGTTTCAAAAGTGAAAGAGATTTATAATCTTCATTTTAAACTGAAGAAATCTGAAGAGGAATCCACAATATTGAGAGCAAGTAGTATAAATAATGTGTGGTCCAAGAAAGAGTTTATGCAAAGAGAGATTGATGATCTCAGAATCCGAGCAAACATTGCTGGAGAAACCTGTGATGGACTAAAAAAGATAAACTCACAAGTTTTCTCTGAAAAAGACCAGTTGTGAGACAAAGTTTTTACTCTTGAGGTTGAGATAAACATGTTGAAAGAGAAATCAACTCAAGAGAAAGAAAACTCAAGAGATCAAGAGGAAATAAAGAAGATTGAGAGGAAAATAAATGGTTTAGACAAGAAAAATGCTAAGGTGAAGAAGAAAATTTATGATTTAGAAGCTCAAATTGTCAAAGACAGGAAAGAAATTGAGAGGAAAAGACTGAATTTGAGAATGCAAGAAAAGCTTTTGCACAAAAGTTTTCTGATTTCTCAAGGAAATCTTTTGAAGAAAAGAAGACAGTTGAACTTAAATGTTTAAAACTTTCTTAACAAGTGTCAGATTTGGAGAAGGTTATTGTCATGGAAAGAGATAAAGCTGAGAACAAGAAGAAGTTAACAGAACAGAAGAATGTTGGACTATTTATAGAAATATCTGATAAAAGAAAAACTGTTGAAAAGGATTTTGAAGAAGAAAGAAAGGTATTTGAGACAGAAATCAACAAGCTTTCAAAGAAACTATCTGAACTATCTGCAACTGCATTGAAAGAACAGAAGACGAAGTCTGAATTACAAAAGAAGATTGCTATATTGTCTGAAGAAAGAAACAATTTGTCAAATACGATCACATAACTTGAAGGAATCATTTTCAAGGTGGATTTGAGAGCAAAAAGAAGCCAAGATATAATTGCTCAATCACCCATGAATGATTCAACTGCTTCAGAGTGTTCATTCAAATCAGCTACAAGTTCACTTTTTGCAAATGTTTCTAACAATCCTTTATTTGTTGATTCAGATGATAATGTGTCTAATCATAAAGATCAGATTCGTCCTACTAATCTATTCTATGTTAAATCTGTAGATGGTTCAGGTACTATCAGAAAGAACAAGTCTCAACAGAAAATGGTTTGGAGAAGGAAAGATGAGAAAGATAATTCAAAGTCATTTGTTCCTACACCTCAAATGAACAAAAAGAACAATGCTCTGAAAGGTAAATCTTTTGGTAAGTCTGATTCTTCATATTCTGTAAATCATTTAATCAAACTTGCATAAAAGAAAATTTGTTGTTCTTACTGTGGGACTGATGATTTTGTTAATTTGAAGTATGCTCATAATTGGTATGGAACTTACGGAACAACTTCTTAACAAAATGAACTTAAAAGGTTTGAACCTAATGAGAAGTGGATTCCAAAATCTAACCACTCTGGACCCAAATACATGTGGGTACCAAAACATGTCAAATCTGTTTTACAGGTACCACATGTTTTGGGGGAGTATGAGCATTGACTTTTGAACAAAGCAGTTCAAGACCCGATCTTCAATGATAAAGATAGGGAGTTTGACTTCTGAATTTACTTCAATCCTAGTAATTCAGAACTCAGTTTATCGATTAAGGATTATGCAAATGTTAAGGGGGAGCTTATATGTTTTATATTTTTACTGACACATTTTCTGATTTTTCTGGAGAAGATTAAAAGATAAATTGATTGTTATATTTAGGGAGAGTTACTATTCTCACCGGAGAATTTCTAACAATGATTAATTGTTATATCCATATTGTTTTCTACTAATGATTTGAATTTTTACAGATACAGAGGGAGAGTATCTGATGTTTCTGTCAAAGGGAGCTTAAAAGATAAATATTAATTTTAGGGGGAGTTAAGATTTCTACGTTGAAGGTATATCATTCTGAATCTTAATCTCTATCATATTTGAAAGAAGAACGACTTTCGGATGTGAAAAATGTTTTCTTAAATGTTCAAACCACTTCAGGTTCTCACAAGTTTTATGAATTCCGAAGTGTGCTTTTAAATGTTTTTCATATCGACACTTTAATGATTAACTGACCGTGTGTTTCTCAAAGATCAATACTTGTGTATTATCTTTTCATATACTATCAAGTTTTCTTACACACATCGGTTCAGTATTTTTATTGACTTTGTTATTACCACGTCTCAAAAAGATAAATCTTTCGATGGTAATACTCCCATTTGAAATTCATTGTTGTTTGAAATCAGACGTCATTTCTTAATAATTGTGTTTTCGTTGTCAAATTGTTTATATCTTGTTCATATAAACAAATATTCGTTCTTTGATACCCCAATATTTTTCTTCATGTGATCTGATCGCATCATTGTCAGATTCTCAAAACACTTCACTTGAATTCATTTTATTCATTCAGTTTCTTTGTTTTGAGAGATCTTAAATGTTCAAAATGCTCAAATCTCATTCTTATTTTTGATGAGCATACATTTTCTAATAATGATATCTTGTGCTTATATGTCAACATGAACTGTTGAGCAACATATTTCTTTTAGGACAAAATACATGGGATTCAGTGTGTGAGCTTAAAAGACTTCTATGGATTCACGTTAACCAGTGTTTCCTACCCTGGAAGTTATCCTGAGTGATTGAGGGGAGAGGGGTCAATAGAATAGAGAGTGGGTGTGTGCTGAGGTAAAATGTGAAAGAGAGATTGGTTAGAAGCGATCTCAAATGTTTAAAAGAAAGAGGGTGAGAGATCAGAGTAAAAGAATATCAAACTCTGCACCAAACTTTTTATGAGCCGGGCAGCCCCATTATCTATTGTTTCACAATTCTTTCGTGAATTTCATTGAAAAAGGCAACTAGCCCATGCCAACTCTTGCATTAAACCCCACCAACTACTCATTCTTTTCTCAACAAAAGGATATTTCAAATTTTAATGGGGAAGCAACACATAATCTATCAAATATTCATTTGGAAGATGTTGATATTGAAAAAGAAGGAAAGTTACCCCACCTTCGAACCTCATTCATGCACATTGTGTAATGACTTCTGAACACAACAGTTCAGGAATCAGTCTTCAAAGTTAAAGTAATCACATCAGATTAGGACTCATACTTCAAAGATTTCTACTGAAAAGATTCATTAATTGTCAATCATTTCAAAGGGAGTATTTATTGTTTCTGAATAATTTGGGGAGATTCTTGTATTTTTAATAAATCATATTTTGGAGGAGATTATAAAAGCTTTATTTCAAGAAAACTGAATGTATTGAGTAAATGCAGGTATGAAGGGGGAGCAACAAGATGTCAAATCAAAGAGAAACAACTCTAAGATCAAGTCAAGGGGGAGCTATGCACACTCTAAGGGGGAGTAAGTGTGTGTGTGTGTAAATATTTTGGAAATAAAATGAGCTTAAAATGTCCATTTTTGGAAAATTTCCTTTTTAGTAAAGTTTCTATTTTTGGAAATTTTTGAAAAAGTTTCTAATTTTTGCAAATTTCCCTATTTAGAATGTTTTTGAAAACTTTGGAAATTTTGCTAAGTCCAAAATTCGCACACAGTGGTATGCGAATTCTAGGATTTCGCACCATATGACATGCGAATTAATGGATTTCGCATCCTTTGGCATGCGAATCTTCACTTCTCATATCCTTAGTCATGCGAAAAGTTGAAATTCGCATCCAATGTCATGCGAAAAGTTGAAACTCGCATCCAATGTCATGCGAAAAGCTTAAACTCGCTTCCTTTACCATGCGAATTGTTTCTTAGGCACATAATTCACATATTGTGCCATGCGAATTCTCACACACATTGCCTTATTTTTTCATGACAATCCACATCCTTAAGCCCTGCAAAAAGTTGATTGACCAATCAACTCGTGCCACGTGTCCTATTTATTCTCGAGTATATATATCGTGGTTTTCTCAGACTTAATCACTTTTCGAAGTATTGGATTTTCGTACGTTCTTGAGCACTTAAACCCTCTCCTGCGACTTCTTCAATTTTCAGACTTTGATTCTTCGTGTTTTTTGATTTAAAGGTTATTCTTGTTTTATTTTGATTCGTGTTTGTATTCTTGTTGCTGTGTTTTGATTCTTGCAGGTTTATCCCAACTGTATTAGGGTTTTAGGATTTGAAATTTTTGATTGGACTGTTCATCTTCGGACTGGAACTTGAAATATTTGAAATTTTAAATCTCGAAATTGTTCTTTGATTTTTAAAATTGGAACCTAAGATACATGTATGTGTGATAATCGAACCCTGAACAAGTGTTGTTTTGAACTTTAATCGATTAAACTTTGGGTTTTGATGATTTTTGAATGTTGACTCTTTGACTGAAAGTTCTTGATGTTTATGTTGTTCTTAAGCAAATATCATAAATTGTTGATTCAAATAGACTTCAATGTTATCTTAAATGGTTTAATCTTGTTTCTAATCTATAATCGAACCATTGTATTAAAAATTTTGGGTTTAACATTGAAATCAAAAAGTTTGGAATCTGGGTTTTGGATAAGTGTTCATGAAAGGTTGATGAACACCATGCGTGTTCTTGGTGTTCTAAAGTTCAACAATTAGAAAATTTCAAAATTTGCAATTTTTTAAATTTCTAAGTTCCATGCGAATTTTGTTTGTCTTTGTCATATTTTTCAAGTTAGGAATTCTCTTAAGCCTTCATTCAAATTCTGAGTCATCCTTTATTCATTCCAAGTGAGGAATTCACATCCTCTTTCATGCGAATTCGATACTAAATGGATTTTTGAGAAAAGTTTTTCAAAAATAAAAGTTTGGGTTTTAACTGACAAATTGGACATTTGTCCATACTTTATCTTTTTCAGGTATTTCCATGGTTGAGAATCAATCTGTTGATCAACAAGTACAGATGGATGAGAACTCACCACCTGAGGCATCCAGGTAACATCCCATTCCCTCATCAAGATCTGAGTACCAACCTGAACCTGGTGTCAATCCTGATCTGATTCTGATCACTCCATCTGAGATGAAACCACAAGCACCAAACAATCACTATGTGGAATTCAAGTTGTTGAAGATAGATCCACTTGTTCTGAGCATACTGCAGAATCACCCACTAAGATATGCACTGACTATCTATGGCACTGTTCCAGAACTCTATGTCCAGCAAGCATGGAAAAACATCAGAGTCATAACAAAGAAAGTTGGCAATGAAAGAGTTCCTCAATTTGAACTTAAGATTGATCACTTTACATTTATTCTGGATTATCAAAGATTCAGATATATTCTGAACCTGCCTGAAGTAGATTCCAGAGAGGGAAGAGTTTCATATGATGACTTTCCTACTGATACTGAAGTATTTCAAGGAATCGGGAACATGGGAAATGTTGGTCAACTTACCCAAGTTAACCACTTCAAGAAGAACAATCTGCCACCGTTCTACTACACACTCTTCTCAGTGATCAACCGGTGCCTTACTGCCAAAGTTCATGGATCTGATAATGCTAGCATACACATCCTGAAGTTGTTTCATGCTATTGTGTATGATCTCCATGTTGACTATGCTGTGATCTTCTGGACTGAATTGTATGAGAGAGTGCTTTCTAAGAAGACCTCCAAAGCACCAAACTAAGTGCCTTATCACAGATTCTTTACAATCATTGTCAGAAGATGCTCTGAAGCAACAAAGACATTCCAAGGAGGCAAAATCATCCAGTTGCACCAGTGAATGCTATGAGATTTTTAATGAAGCAAAAGAAGGAATTCAATTATTATATGCCAATTCCTAAAGGTTTACTTGATTATGCTGATCCAAAATCCGACTGTGTGATGTCTTATAGAGAGTCTATGGGACAACCAGGACCAGTTGCCCCTACCCCAGGCTCAATCCCTAGGAGAGTGGATTCTGTGAGGGTTCCTATTACCCAGGGGGTACTAGAACGGGGAGTGAAGAGGAAAAATACCGAGAGGGGCACTGGTGGGGTTCGGAGACCTAGATGATACTGATCTCAATGATCAAGGTGGTGCTGATACACAAGCTGATGAAAATACTGAACAAGTTGATGTTTTTGAAGAATTTTATGATGATGTTGATATGGAAATGGATATAGATACAACTGTTAGAAATGTTGTTGAAGAGATAAGGAGTAATGAGGGAGCTTTAGTTGAAAATTTGAATGAGAGGTTGAGTGAGATGGAAAGAGAAGAACATGGTGAGAGTTTGTGCATCAAAACTTACCGTTCTAAAAGGGCAGCCACATCTACCATTTCGCCGCATGTGTTGCGAGCAAATGTTGAAAAAGACATAAGTAGCCCACTTATGCATCTGCACACCCCAACCACCCAGGGCCGTCCCTGGGGGAGGGCGGGCCGGGCGTACGCCCAGGGCCCAAAGGAAATAGGGGCCCAAATTTTTTAGTATATACTATATATTAGTAGTTAAAAAAATGTAAATAAAAAAAAAACTTAGTACATAATAGAACCCAAAAAGAATTTAACATTATATTAAGGGCTCAAACATGTATTAATTAATATCATTGGACAAGAAAATTTGTGAAAAGTTATTTAATTTTTCATTTTATAGTATTGCTTATTGTTTCTCTAAGTTTATATTTATCTAGTACTAATATCTAAAAACTATTTTTGTCTATAATCCTTGATATATACTCTATATATTTCTCATTTTCCACAAACTCTTTTCATTATTCCATCCGCATGAATTTTATTATTATGTTAGAATATAATATATTTCTTGTTATTAACTAAAAAACTCCTAGCTTTTGAAAACAATTACCAAAATATATGAGACGACTCAACATATATCTGTACTTAGGATTTCAAATACTTCTTTTTTCATAGATTATTGACTCCTTATTATCTAATTAATATTGATGCATTAATCTTAAGTACTCTCATATCTCTAAAACAAGAATACGATTTCAAACTATAACCAATATGAATTTTGATTCTAAGATTGATGGTTCTTAAAAAAATCTAACCCTAAAAGTTTAAAATGATGATGAAAAACATTAACATTAGGTAACATGTGGAATATCAACCGATTTATGTTGATTTACTTAAAGTGTTACTCCGAATAGTTAACATAGTGACGTCAAATTATTTCAATCTATATATCATAAGATGCCTTTGATGATGAATTGATTGATGATGTTATGTAAAAATGATATGGCGGGTAATATTATTTTAGAAATAATTATTGATTGATCTTGTGCTAGGAATACCGGGAAAAACAGTTTTATATGAATTATCAGTATTTCTTAAATTCAATGTTATTTTTGATGATATAAATAATATATTGAAAATAATTTCGTAGTTATCGATGGCCCATTTTTACATCTCGCCCAGGGCCTAAAAAATGTCAGGAACGGGCCTGCAACCACCCACTCTATCTCCTCTCAATAGGAGTTAGTTTCATTAAATAACGGGGATATAACACATAATCTACCTGGTTCTCATTCAGAGACCACAGGTATGAAAACTAGAGAACAACATCACCAATTCTCACTTCCTTTCTGTGCACAATCGAGTTTAGAACCTCTTGAACTTCCTATTGTTTTTCCTTGGTCACACATAGATACTTTTTTTGTCAGAAGTCTTAGTGACCTGACCGGAACACCCCGAGTAACTTCTATTGCTAAACTACAAGCACCAGGTGGAAGTCCTGACATAGCTAATATCACGCCAACTATGAACACAGGCCATGATGTTGATTCTTTAACTGTCATGACAACGGAAAACCTATGTGGTTCGGGTGTTAGCTTACCAGTCTTTGTGACGCTGGAATCTCTCGACAGCGCCTTAAAGGCTGTTGAAACCAAGTTGGTGTAGAAATTTGAGGAGGAAATTGGAGTTGTCAAAAGGTTGTTAAAAGGAAAGGATCCAGCAGTTGAGTCTGAGTCAGTAAGCCAAGTTCAACCTACACCTCAATCAACTCAACCAGCTGACATGTCAATAGATAAGCTTAAGTCATTGTTGTTTGAGAAGTTGTTATCTCAAGCCCCAGCAAATCAAACAGATGCAAATCTTCTTTCTCTTCTACAATCCCAACATCAAACACAAACACCACCATTTGTGCAGCCAACAAATGTGGTCAGAGCCTCAGAGTTTAATTCTTTCAAAGCTGATGTTTTGCAAGCCTTATCCGATCTTACTAAGGTTGTGCAACCTTCATGCAAAGCCCAAGCCTCTGTTTCCAAGTCAAGGCATGACCATGATTCAGATCATGACCATGAGGGGGAGATGAATCAGGAACAAAGAGATGATGTTGATGTTGTTGCTGGATTGGTTGTTGAATCTCAAAATGTTGATAGTGTTGATCATGGTGATATGATGAATGATTAGAATGAATGTAGAAAGCTTATTTTATATGTGGATTCGGAAGTACAACCAAGGGTTGCAAAGCCTAAGGTTGCTACTAGAGCTAAGATTTTGGGAATCACTGGAATGGAAGTTGTAGATATTGTTGACTTATCGTCAGATGATGAAGATGAAGCTTTTGAGAAATATGCTAATTTTTGGAAAGTGAAGGAGGAAGTGTATTACCCGTAATTTCCTAAAGAAAGGATTAACGACCTACCAAGGAAAACGGTTAGCGGCCGGTCGAGAGAAACGGTCGGGAACGGTTTAACTTAAGACGTAAGGAGGCACAACAGGGACGTGCATGGCTTGGCCCGCGGCTTCAAGCCGCAGATAGGCCCGCACAACTCTCTGTGGTCCGTGGCTTAGAGACATGTGCGGCTTGGCCCATGACTTGAGGTCACGGCCAAGGCTGCGGGAAAGGTCAGATCGATTTAAAACCCAAATTTTAGGGTTTTCTCTCATTAGCCTCCATCCCCATTTCTCTCCTCTCCATTGATGCGATTTTTGAGAGCTCTTATCTCAGATTTAGAGCATACATGGTGGGTTTATCACAAAGAAGTATAAAGGTTCGGTATTTGGAAGCTTGGGTTGAAGAGTTGGATGGGTTCCTTGAATATCTTTGGGTGGAAAGTCTCAATATCTAAAGTGGTAAGTTTCTTTGAATATTCCAAGATTTAGTATAAGGATCTTCGTAGATCTAAAGGTTTTCTTTGTTAATGGTTTATTCTAGACTTAAAGGAATGGGTTGTTTGGAAACCCTAGCTTGTTGTTGGTGATGACTTGGAAATGGTGGAATCTACACTTTTGGAGGCAAATGGGTGAGTTTGGAACCTAGGTTTAACTTAACCTAGCAAGGTGAGTTCAAGTTGATTTGTGAAAACGATGTACATGCCAAAATGTTCATTTTAAAGTGTTTTGTGTTTTACATGGAATTGTTAACTGCTGATTATCTGATAAGTTTTGGTTATTTGGAAGTGTTTAACTTTATAAACTTATAAATTACCCACCTTTGGGGATTTTTTGATGAATATATTATAATGGAGACGTTTTGATAACCATTTTCCCAAATGGAGGGTATTTGGTAAAAATGCATTTTGTGGTTATTGGAAATAAGTGTATTTTGTGTTGTGAATCATCCCCAACCCTGTGTACCTTTCGGTTATCGTAAATCTCTGTGGTTTTTGGGAAAGATGTATTTCAAGTAATTTGTTGAGTAAATATTTGTTAGGGCTACTTTGTTAGTTAAATAGAAGTTCAGGATAGATTATGACAAGTTATTAAAGTTGTAAGCTTGTTGGGTCTTAAAGCCCATAAGCTCATTAGGCCTGCGAGCCCATGTATTTAAAGTTATTTCTGTTTTCATTTATCAGACTAGAGATTCATTATTCAGTTTACTAGTTGTTAGGTTTACATACTATTATCAGAAATTCTCTTTGTAAACATTAGCCCTTTGAAGTTATATCAATCATATGACTAGTTGCTGTGGCCTATAATTTGTTCATCATTGTTCTTATATCTGTTGATTGCACTGCATTGGGATCTACAATTGGTATCAGAGCAGATAGGCAAAAAGGTTTGATCCAGTAAAAAGGTTTGTCTGAAACCCTAAGATCAATTTTATTGTGTTAGTTACTTTATTTGCTTGAATTGATTGTTAGTATTTGCGTTATATGTTTATCTGATTAATCTGATTCTGCAAAGTTAAAGTTTTTTTTGTATGTTCGATCGATTCTATTCTGGTATATGAAAAGTTTATTTTTCTTCTTCGATCGAATCTGAGGAATTTTTTTTACTTTGTTTGCTATCGGTCTTAGGGTTAGCCATTGTTTTTTATCGATCTTGTTGATATCATCGCATCCGGTTGAATCTTTTGGTTGTTTATCTGGGCTTTATTCGATCGAAGATCGAAGGTTCTGGGGTTGGCTTCGGTTGAATCCCAGAAATTCATCGAGTTCTTCGGTGGTTTCTTCGTGTTCTTCGGTCATTTGGTATCTTCGACCTTATCTGTTTTTTTTTTGTGTTTATCGTTTAATTTGTCTTTCGACCCGAGCCCTTCGATCGGATACGTGTTACCCGGTCTTGTCCCTTCGACCGAATAACCTTCGACCGGATACGTGTTACCCGGTCTTGTCCCTTCAACCGAATAGGACTTCCTCCTTCGACCGGACACTTGTGCTCCGGTCAAACTCCTTCGACCGAATTAGAGTTCCTCCGGTCGTGTCCTTCGACCGGATACGCGTGTCCCAGGTCGTATCATTCGACCGGATAAGTGTATCCCCGGACGTGTCCTTCGACCGGATACCTGCTTCCTCCGGGCATACCTTCGACCGGATATTGTTTGACCTGATTTTCTGATTAGACCAAGTGTTTTCTGTGTTACTTCTATTTTATTGTATTTGGATCATTCTGCTTGCCTAACGATCATTACAGTGCTCTTAAGTTAAGAAGTAAAGATGAACTCAAGGGATGCTCTAGCCATCGGTTCTGACCAAAAGCCCCCGGTGCTCTTTCGGGGAGAGTACCCTCAGTGGCATGACCGATTTATGAATTTCATAGAAGCAAAATCCAACTATGAAGATATATAGAAATGTCTGACTGAGGGTCCACAAGATTGGCCAATGAAGGTGGTACCGGGAAACCCAGCTGAAGGAAGGCCAGAGCGTCAGATTCGGAAATCTGTTGGTGATTTTACTAAGGAAGAAAAGGATATGTACGAGGCAGAAAAGCTGGCAAAATCGTACCTTCTTCAAAGTCTACCGAATGACATCTATGCTTGTATAGATAGTTTCAAGGACTCATCGAAAAAGATGTGGGACCAAATAGAGAAGATGATGATGGGAAGCCACATCAATAACCAGCTAAAGGTGACAAACTGTATCACCAGATATGATGGGTTTAAAGCACGAAAGGGTGAAACGCTGACGGAAACCTACGAAAGGTTTAATATGCTTCTAAATGATCTTCAGAAAAATAAGATCACAAAGACGAACACGGAAAACAACATAAAGTTTATGAACAACTTACAGTCTGAGTGGAAACCGTTCGTCTCCCATATTCGCCACACTCAAACCTTGGAGAAGCTGTACCTTCACGAACTGTATGAAATGCTGCTCCAAGACGAAGAGGAAGTGATGGAACTTATTGGGAAAGCAGAAGAAAAGCCAGCAACTGATCAAATAGCACTCGTATCTGAGAGAAGAGGCAAATCCGTCAGCCGATCATCTGGAAAAGAACATGTGCTGAGTGATTCTGAACCTGAAGATCCCGATAGCGATTCGGATCCAGAACTTGCCAAGATGAAAGAAGCAATGGTGTTTCTCACTCAAGCATTTCAAAAGAGGAAGTTTTTCTCCAAGACTTCCAATAAGCAAAGAGTTTCTACTCATCGTGATCATCGTGATAAGTCTGAAGGTAACAGTCGCTTTGAAGCTGGTAAGAAGCCTGACAAGAGACATGAAGAAAAGCCTAAAGACGAACCGATCAAATGTTACAATTGTGGTCGGTTAGGTCATTTCGCCAGAGATTGTCGCAAGCCAATTGTGCGCAACGCGGACTACTACCGAGCCAAGCTGCTTCTTGCCAAAGAAAAGGAAGCTGGTAAAGCTCTAATGGCTGAAGACGATTACTGGCTACAAGTGTCGGATGAAGAACCCGAGGATGCTGAAGCTCATCTGTGCTTCATGGGCAACCATTCATCACCATCTGATACTGATGAAGACGATAACAATGCTCCTTGCCAGGTATGTACCCCTTTTCATGAAGCTTTACTTGATCAGATGCAACTATCTATGAACAAACTTGACTCTTACAAGCTTCTGTTAAAAGAAAAAGACCAACTTATCTCTTCTCTGGAAAACCGTGTCACTAAGCAGTCTGACTTTATGGAAAATCAAAGCTTAGAAATCTCTAGCTACATGTGCACTATTTCTAATCTAAGAGAAGAAAATGTGAGGTGTTCAACAGAGTCACAAAATCTAATGACCAAAGTAGATGACCTGACCGATAAGCTCCGTATGTCTGAGTCCGAGAAAATTGATTTGTTAAATCAAAACGTGGCTTACAAAAATGAGAACATAAGGTTATCCAATCAGCTAGAAGAGCTTGAAAAGAAACTTTATAAATTTGGTCAATCTGATCAAACGCTAAAGCTAATCGCACCAAAAGAACCAAAGTACGGAAATGCGGGTATCGGGTACGATAACCCTAATTATTTAAACAAGGCTTTATCCAAAGTTCCTACTTTATATGCATCTGAATTTTTTGGATTAGACAAAATCTTTCCTGAATATAAGATACAGTGGACCACACCCACTGAGGAGGAAGACCTTGAAGATAAGTTGAGAAGAGAAAACTCTATTCTTTCTAAAAGGACATTTCCTTTTGTTTATGATACTTTAAATGCTTCTTATAATACTGACAAACCCCGTTTCCTGTCATCCGATTTTTTCCATAGTTACTCTCAAGCTGAACTAGATACTAAAACCGTTAAAACTGAGGAGGAACCTCTAGCTCCCAAGGTTTATGTTCCAACTCTGCTTTTAGAAAAGAAACTTGTTCAGCTAGAAGAATCGTATGCACTAGAAAGGGAAAATTTTCAAAAGGAAAAGCAAAGTCTTTTATCTCATATTGAGTGTCTCAGTTCCAACAAAAAGGAGACTATGTCGAAAGAAGAAAAAGAATATTACCAGACAGAAATAAAGAAGTTGCACTCACAACTGACTGCTATGGCAGCAGATAATCTGAAAGTGCAACTTCACAAGGTTGACTCTCATGCTCAGCCTTCCATTCTCCAAAGAGAGTTATCGTCTCTGTCTGAAAACTCTTATCCTTCTTCTGACTCATCTTCCTTCAAAGCTTTTATGGGTGACTCGTCACCGATCATTTCAAATAAAGGAAAAGAGCCTCAAAGTCTTAAATCAGATCAGTGTTCTGATTGTAAAAATGCTTCCGCATATGATCTGCACTCAACAAACTCTTCAAATGCTCTGAAGTCCTCATGTGATAAGGTCCTTTCTGATGAGGAACTTGAATTTTCCGCATTCTTGAATTCTGAGGTGTGTTTAGATAGCACTTTGAGCCAATTTGATTTTAATCCTTCTCTACCTAGCCATGTTGATTTTTTAAATGAGTCATGTGCGCCTCCGGTTAAATTTTATAAAGGTGAATGTTCTACATTTGCCTCGAGAAAACCTTCTGTAAACAATTCTTCAAAACCTTCCAAGTCTAAATCTAAAAGGCGTTCACAGAAGAAGAAAAAGACCGGTCGCTCTCAAATGTCACACTCGTCAAATTTCAAATCCTCTGACTATGGGTTTAACGGCATTTCAGATACGTTTGGTCGGCGGAAAGAAGTGAAATATGCTTGGGTAGCTAAGAAGTCAAAAGAGAGCTCGGCAACATCAGAATTAGTTAATCTAGTGTTAAAGTCTAGAAAGAACAATAACAACCATGATGTGTTTATTTCTAAACCTCTAGTTGATTGTAATGGAACTTTTCCTTTAAAAGTTTATTCTATTCCGCAATTACTTCAACTGTCGCATGATTGTTTGTGTTGTTCTCATTGTGGATCAAATGATTTTGTTGATAGCCGTTATGCATCTGATTGGTTTGTTTCATATCATATTGCTACTAATAATTCTCATAGTCATGTTTCCCGTGAAAGACAAAGACCCAATTATAAACGGGTCTCTAAGTCGGGTGTTAAATCTAACCCCAAAGGACCCATTTACGAATGGGTACCTAAAAAGAAATAACCTGTTTTGCAGGAAGGTCATGTGTGGTATCTAGATTCAGGCTGCTCCAAACACATGACCGGAAGAAGGGAGCTTCTCACAAACTTCACCGAGAGGTTCTGTGGGAATGTACGTTTCGGGAATGATCACTCCTCTCCCATCAGGGGTTACGGCAATATTGTCAAAGATAACATCACGATCAAGAAAGTCTCCTATGTCGAAGGTCTCGGTCACAATCTCTTCAGTATCGGTCAATTCTGCGACAAGAATCTCGAGGTTACTTTCAAGGCTAAACGGTGTAGCGTTCGAACTGAGGATGGTAAAGAAATACTTGCTGGAACGCGACGCACCAACCTCTATACGATTGACCTCTCGTCCTTGAAACCTGACAAGGAAGTCTGTTTGTTGTCCAAAGCATCTGCTGAACAAAGTTGGCTATGGCACCGTCGTCTCTCGCACTTGAACTTCAAGAATATCAACAAGTTGGTGCTGGGTGGACATGTCAAAGGTATGCCTGATCTCAAGTTTGCAAAAGATCATCTGTGCGCTGCCTGCGAAAAGGGCAAGATGAAAAAGGCGTCTCACAAGCCGAAAGCCGTTCCGAGTACTTCTCGGTCCCTTGAGCTAATCCACATGGACTTATGTGGACCGGTGCGCGTTCAAAGCATAAATCACAAGAAGTATGCCCTGGTGATGGTTGATGATTTCTCTCGTTACACTTGGGTCCGATTTCTCCGTTCAAAGGACGAAACTCCCGAGTTAATAATCTCTCTTCTGAAGAGCATCCAAGTCAGTCTCAACCAAGTAGTTCAGACCATCAGGACGGACAACGGCACTGAGTTCAAGAATCAAATACTCACCGGTTATCTCACTTCAGTGGGTATCTCGCATACTTTTTCCGCCGCTCGTACTCCTCAGCAGAATGGGGTGGTAGAGCGTCGAAACAGAACTCTAGTTGAAGCAGCACGTACGATGTTATCTCATTCCAAGCTACCTCTATTTCTTTGGGCAGAAGCAGTTGCTACCGCTTGCTATACTCAAAATCGGTCTATCATTAACAAGCGGTTCAACAAGACTCCGTACGAGATCATCAACAAACGTATTCCGAACATCAACTACTTTCATGCCTTCGGATGCACCTGCTTTGTCTTAAATGATAAGGATGACCTTGGCAAATTCAGTCCCAAAGCGGATGAAGGAGTGTTCATCGGCTACTCTCAGCACGCAAAAGCCTATCGTGTCTACAACAAACGGACGAAGACCGTCGTTGAAAGCGTAAACGTGACTTTTGACGAGGCCCCTGAAATGGTTTCTGAAAATCTCAGTTCAGAACCCGCGCTTACTGGTGTGTTAGCTTCTGGACAATTTCGTACGGAGGCTACACAATCTACAGTGGATCCACATCATGCGACAAGAGCACATCTTTCTGATTTGGATTTACTGTTTGAATTCTTTTATACTGACTTATTTAATGTTAAGTCTAATACTACGTCATGCGACAGGAATCCTGCTCAAGCACCAGAAGTGACACAAGTCACGGGCCCTACCGACTCCGGTGGTCCATCCTCGCCTGGTGCTCCACCCTCTACTGCCAATGATCAAGCTTCCCCGAGCTCAAGTGATAGACACCCTCTTGCTCAAGCTCTTGATGACGGTGCTACTGAACCAACTCATGTTTCCGTACAACTTCCTGCACCGACTTCTGTCGAAGGTGCTCTCGAAGCTTCCTCTCCGGCAATCTCGGAACATTCCATAGTTTCATCTCCAGCTCAGTCGTCCTCTACTCCTAGTTCGACTCCCACTACGAAGCTTACACCTCACAAGCCATCATCCCTCGAGGCAGTTCAGGATTTACCCCCAGGTGGTCATGTGGATTCCGATACCTCCCATCAGACATATCAACCACATCCACATACTACCAAATGGACTCGAGCACATCCTCTTCATCAGATCATTGGTGATCCCTCCACACCAGTTCAAACTCGATCCACCACCGCCAATGACTGCTTATTTTCCTCGTTCCTCAGCCGTATCGAACCTTCCACTGTCTCTGACGCACTGACTGATCCGGACTGGGTAATTGCTATGCAGGAGGAACTCAACCAGTTTGAGACCCTCAAAGTATGGCGCCTAGTTCCCCGTCCTAAGAACAAGACCGTGATCGGGACTAAATGGATTTTTAAGAACAAGAAGGACGAAAACGGCATCATTGTTCGGAACAAGGCGCGTCTAGTGGCTAAAGGATATCGCCAGCAAGAAGGAATTGATTACGATGAGACATTTGCACCGGTGGCCCGCATTGAAGCGATCCGCATGTTCCTCGCCTACGCCGCTCACAAGAATTTCATCGTCTTTCAAATGGACGTGAAATCCGCGTTTCTCAATGGCGTGCTCAAGGAGGAAGTTTATGTCTCGCAACCCGAAGGCTTCATGAGTACTGAAAATCCGAATTACGTCTACTTTCTTGACAAGGCCCTCTACGGTCTTAAGCAAGCGCCACGAGCCTGGTATGATGCACTATCATCCTTCTTAGTCAAGTCTGGATTCTCTAAAGGTAAAATTGATACCACTTTATTTATTAAAAGAGAGAAGAATGATATCATTCTTGTACAAATTTATGTTGATGATATAATCTTTGGCTCCACGAACCGCAAGTATTGCCAGAACTTTTCTGCCTTAATGAGTAAACATTTTCAAATGAGCATGATGGGGCAAATGAATTTTTTCCTGGGTCTCCAAGTAAAACAATTACAATCAGGAATTTTCATTAATCAATCTAAGTACATCTCGGATATTCTTCGGAAATACCAGATGGAACAATCTTCATCTATGAAAACCCCCATGTCCACTACTCTAAAGCTTCACTCCGATCCTGACGGTAAGGATGTGAATGCTACTATTTATAGAGGTATGATTGGCTCTCTGATGTACTTGACGGCTAGTCGGCCTGACATTATGTTTTCGACATTCTTGTGTGCAAGATTTCAGTCGAAACCTAAAGAGTCTCACTTAGCTGCGGTTAAGCGAATTTTTCGATATTTAAAAGGTACTGCTGATCTTGGTTTGTGGTATCCAAAAGAGACAGGTTTTGAATTGACAGCCTACTCGGACGCTGACCACGCTGGAAACATGCTGGACCGGAAGAGCACGTCGGGTCATGTTCAGTTCTTGGGCGATCGTCTTGTAAGCTGGGCTTCCAAGAAGCAAAACTGCGTGTCCACCTCCACCGCCGAGGCGGAGTATGTAGCAGCCGCCAGTTGCTGCTCGCAAGTCATCTGGATGCGCACCCAGCTCAAAGATTATGGATTTAATTACTCCAGGATTCCCATCTACTGCGACTCGAAGAGCGCTATTGCTATATCAAGCAATCCCGTCCAGCACACGAAGACGAAGCACATTGATGTGCGCTATCACTTTATAAAAGATCACGTGGAAAAAGGTACAATCGAACTCTATTTTGTTAATTCAGAGCATCAGTTAGCAGACCTATTTACCAAAGCCTTGGACGAAAAACAATTTAATTACCTTGTGTCCAAGCTAGGTATGCTAAATCTGAAAGTTTGATCCGTTCGCAGCTCTCTACGAGTTTCATTCAATAACGAATGACTGTGACAAATGCACCAGTGCCGTGTCTCTGGTTGCTATTATCCACACTCTTTGGGTATTGCATTTCACTCGTTCAGCTCTGTGTCCGTTATGAACTTCTGTATCAACAAAGTAGATTTCGTGTTTTCCCGCTTCTTTTGTGTTCGTATGTCTATTTCTGTGATTATGTGTGCTTATTTCTGTTCGCTGGAAAGTGCAAGGTGGTTTGGGTGGTGGATCCACAACCCGGTAATGTGTTCAGGAGGACCACTAGCATCAGTTGGTTGGTAAGTCTCACGGATCCTCTATTCGAGGGGGAGCAGGTAAAAGGGTTCTGTGTTTGGACCTCCTCATGGTAATCATTCAAGGGGGAGCTAGGTCTCGTGTCTGTTTATTTAAGTCATTTTTTTTAAGTTTTTTTCCTCCCTTGATATTTTTTTTAGTAGTTTTATATATCTCCGAAATCTCCAAAAAGATTTTTTAAGGATTGTTTCTTTGATTTTGTTTTGTGGTTTGGGTTGTTTGGTTGGTTGTTTCGGCCCATAGCCTACCCCCCCCGGCCCAATCCCAGACTCGGCCCAAGCCCATACAACCTTCGGGGGTTTATAAACCCCGGTCGAACGGTGGTCGTCCTCATTCGATCGATTCCTTCTATCGTTTTCTCCCATACCTCTTTCGCCCGGACTCCATTCGACCGAAACGACATTCGACCGAATCTCTCGTCTCCATCTTCTTCATTCAACAAGGTAGGTGTTATCATGTTTAGATGTGTTCAATCTGCATCGATCGATTGTAATTGATCGCGTTTTTCGGTGTTTAATCGACGAACTATGAGTCTGCGTCGTTGACGATTCGACTCTCCGGGGGTTTTACTCCGATCTAGGTTTCGCCCCGGTCGAATGCACCCCCGGTCAAATTGTTCCTCCGGTTTAAGGTCACCTCCGGTCGAATTCACCTCCGGTCTTAGGTGCCCTACGGTCGAAGACCCCATCCGGTCTACTAACTTCCGGTCTTAATCTAACCCCGGTCTTAACATGTCTCCGGTCTTAGTGACCTCCGGTCGTAGACCTCATCCGGTCGAAGACCCAATCCGGTCTTAGTAACCTCCGGTCGAATGCATTGTCCGATCATGCTTGTATCCGGTCTTAGAAAAACCCCGGTTGAATCTTATCCGGTCGAACCAATTTTTTTTGGTGTTTTTTTATATATGTTGTTTTCGAGGAAATTTTTATTGGTCCTGGTGCAAGTCTATGCGCCTTGGTGACTGACCCTAATTCATGAGTAGGGTTTGCTCTTCCAATGTTTGGAGTTACTATCCGGTGTGATCTAAATCATGACTGAATAACTCCAACGGCTATTATTTTTTCTCCAAACCTGCGTACTAATCTGTCAATTCTTCACAGGTACAATGGCACAAAACCAGTCACCAGCGATTGACCCAATCGCAGATGCGGAACTGATTCCCGAGGATCAGTTCCTTCCTCTTACAGCCAATAACTACCATCTCGATGTATCCCAACCTGCTATTCAACATCAGGTTATCATCGAGATACTCAGGGGCCATCCAATCGCCTATGCTCTAACGGAAACTGCAACCGTACCAATTCTATACTTACAGCAGTTCTGGCATTCTCTCCATGCGTTAGAGGCCGATGGAGGATTTCATCTTGAAGGACGAATAGATCACACTCCAGTGCTTCTCACATGTGATCTTTTCCGTCAATTTCTTCGGTTACCGACCGCCGGATCCGTAGCCGGCCGCGAAACCTTTGACCCCATGGTCACTGATGCTACACTGTGCGCTGATCTTCTCTCCTTGGGTTACGCCGCAGAACTTCGCATTCCATCAACCTTCAACCGCAAACATCTATCAACAATATGGTATACGTTGTTCACTTACATCAATCGGTGCCTTTCGTCTATAACGAAGGGCATTGATCAGACGAGCGCCCCGATTCTCCGCATCTTTCACGCGGTGGCTTTCAATCGCCACGTGGACTTTGCCGATTTTCTCTGGTTTGAACTCATTCAGAGAGTTCGTTCTACTGCATCTCGCCGATCAAACTTCATTCCATTCATGCGGTTCCTACAGATCGTTATCCGGAACTACATGAACCTTTATCCCGAGATACAACGCCGCTCTACCCACCCGACGTGTCCACAACATCCAACGTGCAAGATTCCCTCCCGTGCTGATCCGGAAGGTGTTGTCTCCCGACAAATCCCAGTCGGGGTACTAGACCATGCTCGTCCCACGGCACTGAGTGTTATAGCTTATAGGCACACACACAACATTCCAGCTCCTATGGTCCGGCCAGGACCGGCAGGACCTGCCCAGGGAGCAAGACCTGAGCGACGTGAGGGTCCGCGTCCACAAACGAAAGGCAGGAGCGTCCAGATAGCTGGGGCTTCCGGACAGGGTGTGTCGAGAGCTTTTATTGTAAGGGGATCTGGCGTGGGCAGTGCCGTTGGAACGAGCCAGCCGAGTTCTTCGAGACAACCTTCTCCGCCACCAACAACAGGTACTCAAACGACAGAAGAGGCAACAGTTTCTGAAGCCGTTCAAGCTCAGTCTTCTTCTGTCGCTGCTACTGAAGGAACATCAGCCACTTCAGATACCGAGGAAACCCAAACAGCAACATCGGCATCAAATGAAGAGTCTTCTGACTCTGATGGTGACGATAATCAGCCCCCATCCGGAGAGATAAGGAGAGCGGAGGGAGTATTAGTTGAACATCAAGAGGTGAGCTGTGTGAGGGAAAGGCGGAGTAAGCTACATTCTGAGAGTACACGAGTGATGGGACAACCATCTTCGGTTGTATCCCCCCCCAGCCACATCTAGCCAGGTAGCCACATCTGCTATCCAGTCTCATGTGTTGGGACTGGGTATTGAAGAAGCCGCCGTGGACCTAGCGGCGCACTTGCACGCCCCACCAAGCCACTCCACCATCTCTCAACAGATGGTGGTTTCACAAACTCACGGGGATTTAGCACATACGCTATCGGGCTCTCACTTGGAGGGTGCCGATATTGAAACAAGAGAACAGCTGCCCCCGTTCTCGCCTTCTTTGCATGCACGGAGTCTAGAGCCACTTGTTATTCATGCCATTCCTGGGACACAGATTCCTTTTTCGGCTATCGCCGGTAGCCTAAGTGGCCCGGCCGGAACATCCATAGTAAACCCACCTTCGGGTAGGTTACAAGGATTGGGTGGAAGTCCTACCACGGCTATCATCACGCCAACCGTGAACGTAGGCGGCTCGACTTCAACAGTCGTAGCTACAACGGGAAGTCTAAGTGACCCCGGAGTTACCCCACATGAGTTTGTCTCAAGGGAATACATGGACGGCGCCCTAAAGGCTGTCCAATCTATGATGAGGGAGGAGGTGGACAACATCAAACGAATGGTCAAAGGCAAAGGTCCTGCGATTGAGCCGGAGACCACACCTATTCCACCTTCTCTATCAGCCACGGATCTTTCCATACCTGACCTCAAATCTATCCTTCTCGCCAAACTTATAGCCCAATCTCAAACCGAACCCACCCAAGATGCCGATTTGCTATCTTTACTTCGTTCTCAAGCATACACACCTACTCCACCTACACCCCAGCCTACTGTCTCTACCGAAGCCTTCCAGATCCAGCAAGCTATGCTTCAGTCACTTCAGCAAACCGTAGCTGTTTTGACTGAACACCTTTCAGCAGTGGAGGATACCTGCCGTAACCAGGCAGAACGGCTCAAGCGCCGACATGATGATCAGGATGATCCTGATCACCATGAGGGGGAGAAGCGCCAACGTCTATCTGAGCCGGAGACACATGTAGTGGAGTCAGAACAGGTTGAACAGGGTACGGGTTCGGGTACAAGAACAGAGGGACAGAGACAGGAACAGGAACGGGAACCGGTGACAGACTTGATACTATACGATTATCCGACGGTTGAAAAGCCTGAGTAATTTGAAGATGGTTCTCCGATAGTTCCTGAAGATTGGGCAATAATACTAGATCCGTATGAAGTGACGGACACGACAGAAGAATGTGCCAATACTGAAAGAGCTCTGGTGGTTATGCAAGAAGAAATTGATGAAATACTACATCCAGATGATCAGTCTTCTGCCGTGATTCCTTTATTGACCTATCCAGTTAATCACCCTGATTTTTCTTCTACAGTTTTTCCCGAGAGATCTCCTACAGCTTCACCAGTTAGAGAACCAGTTAGTACTACTCCAGTTCGTCCATCCAAGTGGGAAAGAGTCCGAATCAAAGTTCCTTTCCTCGAAGAAAGTCAGAAAAAGATCTTTGCCCACTGGATCAGAAAGTATGATGAAGTCGTTATCCATGGTCTACAGTCAGTGAAAAATAAAGAAAAACAGCGTGAACTTGTGTTCGTGTACAGAAAGTTCCAGCACAAGTACTCCAAGACAAAGCTCAGGATTGTATCAGTTGATAAGATTATACCTGCATACTTCATGAAGGTTAAGTATACGGACTTTATGGTTACTAGAGAAGATGGTCAACAATACTGCTTTTCTGATGCTGATTTTCCATGTCTGGAGCCACAAGATCTGCTGTACATATTACGTGACTTAAAGACCAGAACCGTCAGACCCGGAGAAGTCATTGATGCACTAGAAACAGTGAAAAGATACATGAAGTGCGCAATGAAACTTGCTTCGGTGGAAGATTTTCAGATTGGGTTAGAAAGTGATCAACCGAAGATTAATCTGTTCAAGCCTGATCTGAGTGTTCCGTCTGATGCTCTAAATGTACCTGCATTCACAGTTATAAAGTTTCCAGAGTTTGGTATGTCATATGTGAACAATAACGGTGTTCTACGCTTTATCCGTTTTGATCAGATTGCCAGATTTTGTGATGGTACGTTGATGTTTTTGAAAGACAAGTTGAAGCGTGCGCTGAGTCAAGATGAAAAAGGAGTTCAATTACTGGATTCTTCATACAAAGCAATTGTTCTTAAAGCACTGAATGTTATTGAAGAACGACTGGAGTATAGAACGCAAATCAGATTTTTTGAGATCAGCTTTGGTTTCCGGAAAAGTTTTGTTTCTAACTGGCGTGACTATCAACTTCTATTTAAAGGGGGAGATTGTTAGGGCTACTTTGTTAGTTAAATAGAAGTTCAGGGTAGATTATGACAAGTTATTAAAGTTGTAAGCTTGTTGGGTCTTAAAGCCCATAAGCTCATTAGGCCTGCGAGCCCATGTATTTAAAGTTATTTCTGTTTTCATTTATCAGACTAGAGATTCATTATTCAGTTTACTAGTTGTTAGGTTTACATACTATTATCAGAAATTCTCTTTGTAAACATTAGCCCTTTGAAGTTATATCAATCATATGACTAGTTGCTGTGGCCTATAATTTGTTCATCATTGTTCTTATATCTGTTGATTGCACTGCATTGGGATCTACAATATTTAATAATGATGTCTTAACGATCTACCGTACGTATGTTAATCCTTTGGAGTGATTGTACTTTTAATGTGTGTTATGAAAAATGCCGACCTGGTGCTTTAGGACGTTTGAGAGAGCCAATGGGGTTATAAACTTGTTTAGAAAATGACTTGTTCAAATCTTAATAGTGTGTGAGTGTATTCATGCATTTTTTGGAGCATGTGTTTTCATAAACGTGGTCGGTTGCATTTTAGTGTATATTGTGGATTTTAGCATATGGTAATTTGACTGGTTGAGCTTAAGGCTCGGTTTTCGGCTTTGTCGGGTCGTGGGGACTTTTGTCCGATTTTAATAACTTAAAGTGGATCTTTGGGTGTGAGTTGCATATATTGCACTTTATTTTGGAGAATACATGTTTTGAGTGTGTGTGTCATTCAATGGGAGTCATGTATATTAGACTGTAATGCATTTGGATCCATTGGCATCTTTGTTGTCCCGATTGTTTGACGAAGAGGAACCTTTATGGGTTGTACTTCGGGACCTTGGGTCTTGTATTGGATGTCTAATTCTTTTGCACGAGGGTTAGACATCGGGAGTTATAAAGTAAGGAGTCGAGGCTTCTATCTTGAATGCTAGGGAGTAGGCACTAGGGGTCGAATGAGTACCCTGAGGATGAAACTCCACTAGAGACCGAACAAGCAATAAGATCGTGTATCCTTGAGGTGTCTCTTGGCGGAGCAGGTAATGGGGGATACGATGTTTTGGGACTTTAAATAAAGTCCGACTGGAGGTGTAGCTCGGCAGAGCAGACAATACAGTTACGATCTGAGGTGTAGTTCGACAACGTGGCTAGGTGGCTTAACTTTGTGTTCCGCCACATACCACGGAATCGAGTCTCCCCCGTCACCGGAAGGTGTTATTTGGGTATTAAATAGTATTATTTTATTATCCATGTTTTCGGTGACATTTTGTATATACTGATTTTTATTCGTGATTTACGGGCCGAGTATTATGCCCCCTATGTTTGGGTGCTTCGAGAAATAAACCTTATCCGCAATTTGATAAATTGGGAGTTTTAATTACTATTCACGTTTTGGGGTGAATTTGGAGTTGAAGTTGTTTTACGAAAGAATGTTTATGTTGGGTTGCTTGTTTTCTTTAAAGGTGTGTGTTATTGGAAAATGAGTCGTTGAATATTTAAAGTAAATCATTTTGACAGATAATGATTTAACTCGCATTCTTTCCTTTAACAAAAATATTTGTTTCATGTTGAAAACTTTTGAACTTACTAGGCGTTAGCCTAACCATTTTTATTTGTCGGCATGTGCATCAGGTTTGGTTGAGGATTGTTGCTAGCAACTTCGTGGTGAGATGAGTGCAAGTCCTGCACGAGAGAGACTAGCTCGGTGAAGCCTATCGCACTTATGGAGATAACAACTGTTATTAGGTTATAGTAACACCCGACCATGAATTTGTCCCTATGTAAGATTTTATTTGTTTTGTTGATGGATAATTCTAGAATCGTATTTTAAGTATGGAATTGCCGGATGAAGTTTCATCCATCTTTGAGGTATATTTGAAAATTTTAATTAGTTGCTCTTTCCAAAATTGAGGGTGTTACAGGAAGAAAAAGAGAATTTTATGGAAGGTTCAGATGATGAGATTGCTCACGATGATGCTATTCCTAATGGTGAAGAGAATGTTTTGGATACTTTGCTAGAAGAAACAGAGATTCTGATGTTTTGCAAGCAATCTATGAGCAGGGTACTCCAGAAGACATTCATCTTAGTCCTGTACACAATGAAGTGCATGAAGCAACAAATGGTGTCCCAGTGATTCCTTCGTTTAGAGAGTTCAACTTTCCTGAAGTCTCTGAAATTCTTGTCAATCAAAGTCAACCAAGCCCTGTTAGACATCCAAGCCCGATTCAAACTGATCCACCTGTTTAAGAAGTTCAGAATGAGGTTGAGAAACCAGAAGATGAAACTGTTAATGTACCTGTCATGCAAAATCAGGATGAAGCAGGCCCTTCAAATGTACCTGAAGCACCTCTTGTGCCTACTGAAGTTGAATTGAGGCACATGAGACATGCTCTTAGAGTTCCTGTTAGAACATAATTTATGTTCTTATTAGAAGTTTAGTAAAGTAATCAACCTTAGTGTGTATTGGGCCTTGTAATGGGTTTGGGCTTAAATGTGTAACAAGGGTATGGGAGTATATAAGGAGTCTGTTTAGTGTTTTAGTCTATAAGATTTCATTCACAATGTAGACATTCATACGAGTTCTCTCTGTAGTTGTAGTTTTATTTTCAGTATTAATAAAACTACAGATTCCTTCTCTAATTCCTTGTTAATTCTTAATTGTTCAATCAATCCATGATCTCAGGACCTAACAAGTGGTATCAGAGCTAAACAGAAAAATCATTTTTTGCACGATCGAGATCAGTTTTCGTTGAAAAAGAACAGTCACTGTTGGAATTTTTCGAATTCGTTAGTTGATGTTGTTTTTGATGATCTTTGTTGTTAAATCGATTCTGTGCTCATAGTTGAACTAAATGGAATCGATTACAGTGTTTAATTTCATTAATTATGGACGAATTGATCGATTTTTGAGTATTTTTGTTCGATAACTCTTTTCACTGTGGTTTAGATCGAAATGTACTATAGAGTCAGATTTGGACGATGTGATCAACTACAAAATGTGCTCCATAGTTGTTGTCGAACCTGTTCTCAAAAGATCAGCTCAGAATTCGAAGTACAGAAGGTTAATTTGAAGATTTTTGTGACAAATGTTCGAGATCCATAGAATTCGCAAGATTAATGAAGAATTCGCAGAATTTGAAGAACTCGCAAGATTGTGGAAAGAATTCGCAGAATGAAAAGTTTAAAGCATTCGTATAATCAGAATTCGTAAGCCTTGAAGATGATATTTTTGTTAAGTAAAGAATTCGCAAGACAACTTTCTTTGAAGATGAAATTTTTCTAAGTAAGAAATTCGTAGTTGTGAGTGATGCGAATTGTGAAGAATTCGCAGCTGTGAGTGTTGCGAATTGTAAGAATTCGTAGAAGACAGATCTGCGAAATGCGAGGAATTCGTTAATATGAGGCTTGCGAAAAGTTAAGAATTCGTAGAATAAGCCTTTGCGAATTGTGATTTTCAGCTTAGTTTATCTTGCGAATTGTGCTGATTTGCTACAGTGATCTACAAATTGTTGATGTTTTGCGAAAAGTTTGATGATTTTTGAGAATTTTGACTGTTCTGAACCCTATTTCATACAAGTTTGTCCCGTTCTTGAGTTTTATACGCTGAATGCATATGTGACATCACTCCTATCTTCTGTTGGTCACATATCATTAGCAACTGATCTATTCTTACTCGAGTGCTCATACCTGTTAAGATTTTCAGATTCTAGATTTTCAGATTTGGTCTCTGCCTGGATTGAGTTAGCTGCCTGAGCATCTGCAATCATCAGTCTGGAAAGCTTCTTTTATGGTTAGACCGTTGAGAGCACTTTATCATTCTTCTGACTTGATCACTCAATAGTGTGAGCAACTGCAATCATTGTTCTGCTATTTGAGTTGTAATTCAGAATCCTGAGTGCTTATAATCATCCAGCTGATTCGTGAAGAAAGGAGTTCTGGGTTTGATTATTCAGTTTTCTAGAGAGAAGTCAGTATAAGCATATTTTATCAGTTGTTGAACATTTCTTGTCTTCTAATCCTTGCATTGTAGTGTTGCTACCGGATGCTACCGCCCGTATTCTTATCAGATGAAGTTCTTAAGCTGAATTCTTATTTCAACTCATGGTTCACAGACAGATCATATGTTATACACTGAAGATGCACTTGGGTGTCACTCCATAATCCACACATATCATTCTTGTGGGCGTTAAGGAATGTGTTGGGTTTACTAAAGTCAAAAGTTGTCTTTATGTGCACTCAGTCGATACTTCAAGGATAAGAGCTACTTTCTAGGGGGAGCAAGAGGAGCTTTGAAGTTTATGCAATGCTAAGTTTTATAAAGAAATCAAGGGAGAGAAGAGCTGAAGCCGGAGCTTAAAAGATTATGATTACTTTACAAAACTTAGGGGGAGAATGTTAGAACATAATTTATGTTCTTATTAGAATTTTAGTAAAGTAATCAACCTTAGTGTGTATTGGGCCTTGTAATGGGTTTGGGCTTAAATGTGTAACAAGGGTATGGGAGTATATAAGGAGTCTGTTTAGTGTTTTAGTCTGTAAGATTTCATTCACAATGTAGACATTCATACGAGTTCTCTCTGTAGTTGTAGTTTTATTTTCAGTATTAATAAAACTACTGATTCCTTCTCTAATTCCATGTTAATTCTTAATTGTTCAGTCAATCCATGATCTCAGGACCTAACAGTTCCTTTTCTGGAAGAGCAGATGAAGAAGGTATTTGTTCATAGAATCAGGCCGATGGACAAGTATAAGGTCTTGGGGGTTTCTGATCAACCAAAAGAATACCAAGAAGAGTATGCCAGTATGATAAATTACCTGAGACAGACTGAACGTGCTGTGAAAAACAAGACTAGAATTGTCACTGCCAAAGAAGTCAGACTGAAGAAGTTTTTCAGAATCTCGTGTCCAGAATTTTATGTCCAAAGAAGGGATATGAGTGAATGCAGATTTACTGAAGCCGATTTGAATTTTCTGAATATTGATGATCTGGAGCATGTGTATCATATTTTCAGAACTATGGCTACCAGAATGGAGAATATTATCTTTGCCTTGGAAGCTATCAAAAGGTTCATGAGGAGGCACATATTCTATACTTATTGCTATGATTTTCAGTTGGGCATAGAGACAAATCGGAAAAAAAGTCAACATGATGAAGCCAAATTTGACTTTTTCTGATATTGATAACTATGATGTGTTCACTGTGCTAGAAGAACCAAAGTTTGGGGTAGTCTACAAGAATAATGAAAATGAGAAGAAGTTCTTCAGAGTTTATGAGATTGCTAAGTTCTCTGATCGAACTCTCAAAGTGATTAGACTGCATCTTGACTCAAGGTACAAAGAAAGTGAAAGGCAAATAATGCAAGGTGGTGATCATTTGCCCAGAAGAGTGATGTTTCTGATACATAGGATTCTTGAAGATCTTGATGACATATTTGACTTCAGAAGAGGCATAAGGAGGTTTGAATCACATTTGGGAATCAGAGATAACTGTGTCAGGAGGTTTACAAATTGATTCAAAAGGGGGAGATTGTTAGATATAGAGTTTGACTCAATTTGTAATTGTTGTTTGACTTTTTATGTTGTAAGTATTGTATGAGGTCAAGGCTTGTTTGACCCATATAAATACATGTTGTCTTTGTTCTTTTCTTGTAAGTAGTTGTGTGAGAAGCCTTGTAAGCACGCACATTCCAAGTCTTTTAATTTTGTCTTTGTGCGATATATGACTAAAAGACTTGTGACTACTTTCTCTCTCTAGATTCTTGTTAATCATTTCTTAATCTTTGAATATTAAATGCTTGAATATGGAATCACAGATGGTCTCGAACCCTTGAGTTCCTTAGATGATCAGGGAGACGGAAGTCTGGGTCGGGGTCATCAAATGCCGATCGGTGATCTGGGTGTTTTTCGAGTCTGGGTTGAGACACCCCCCACGGCGTAGACCTTGAGAAAGGTTCTACATGCATGCATATGCATATATATATATAGGTATATATATATATGTGTGTCTGTGTGTGTCTGTGTGTGCAAGTAGGTATATATATTTGTGTTAAGTATGTATGGCCGTTGGTGAGGAACCAAAAAACTCATTCAAATAAACCATGCTAGCTAAAATTAATATTAAACTAGTAAACTAACATTAAATATTAAATTATAAAGTTAGTTAATATTGATGTTAAAAGGTTAAGAGGAGGTGTCAAGTTAATGAAGTTGAGTTGTTCATGCAACCTCAAGATAGTCTAGAAAATTAGCGATAGATTTTCTCGACATATCCATATATGGTTTATAGTTATTCTTCTAGCGTGACTTTGGGACTCGTAAATTTATTGATAGGTTTTGATTCATATCCAAGTTTCAGAATTTATTCGAATATCAATCTTGTGGCGAATCGGGTGAGTTTTCATGACTCGTTTCCCCAAGGGGAGGACACATGACTAGTTTAGCTTAGTTCACGTAATTTATTTATTAGCCTTTATTGCTTAAATTGCCAAGCATGTTACAGTTTATATCTCTATGACTAAGCTATATATTTTTATGGGATTGTTCATATGCCTATGTGTGTGAGACCCTGTCTATGTTACGGTTATGAAATTTTAACTACTTATATTGCTTAGTCGTGTAGATGTTATAGTTAATAGTGATTTTATACATGTGATAATTTTTAGTATGATTTAATGACACTGTTCAACTCAGTGGTACTCAGATATGTTCAGTATTGGATACCTATTGGGTACCGTTAGTAAATGTTATTTCACTACGTATAACTGTGAACGAGTTGCACAGTAAACAGTTATAGTTTTATAAATTGATTATTGTGAAATATATGCATAGTAAAGGTGTAGTAAGTGATTTGGTATGGAATGTTTAACTGTTAGCATAATCATGAACTCCCTTAGCTTTGTAAGCTAACCCATGTCGTGTGTCTCAGTAGAAAATCTCGCGGGGACTATCAAGGATCGGTATTCGTCATAATTCATTAACTATTTGATCGTTTCTATTTTTAGTTGTGGTGTAATAAATAGTCCGCTATGGGACGGATTAGATGTTGGACTCTCGCTATTTATTTATTTTAGGCTTCCGCTTTTAATTATTTTGAAGTTGATGTATTCACGTTTGGTTAGACCTTTGTTGCTTTTGAGGAGTTTAAGTTTAACCCAATTATTTGGCAAAATTTATGGTTTATTTTCCGTATTTCCTTCTGGGTCTAGGGAGGGTTTTACAAGTTGGTATCAGAGCCAGAGTTTAAGTGAATTAGGTTATTTCTAACCCAGACTTAAACTTAAAGAGCGCAAGATTTAAGAATAAGGTTGATCTATCATGTCTAGAAACTTAGTTTAAGAGAAATTGGTTAAGAATTCCTTTTAGCCTGAGTTTAATTGGGAGATGTGTTTAATATCTTGTGTGATGTGGTGTGACTTACGAGTAAGTTTTATTTTGTTAGTTCCAGATTCAAGTACAATCAATCCAGATGTAGCAAATGTGACAATTTAGATCAATCTAGAGAGATAGTGTAGAGAGAGAAAATGTAGATGTCATAGATCTAACAACGAGTTACATGTCTTAGCAACTACACAATGACTCCTCACTTGGTACACAAAGCATACAAGACTATTTATATGGTCAAAGGACCATGTACAATCACAAGTAAACTAAACAAACTTTGACTATGTTTGACTTTACATGCTTTGACTTTTACTCTTAAATCTTGGATACAATAATACACTAACAATCTCCCCCTTTGTATTCAAGATTTAAAAAAAATTAACAGCAATCTTCAGCTCTTGATTCTTCAGCACTTTAAACTCTAATAACTTTAAACATTGAAGCTCTGACAATCTTTAAACTCTGACGCTTTGAAGAATAATGAAAAGTCATTCACTTTTGCTTTGTAAAACTCATAAAGTCTTTAATATGAAACCTTTGAAACTTTGATCTTTAAACATTGCATCTTTGAGGGATCTTTGGATAGCTTGTAGCTTCAGTTTTTGATCTCTGAACAGTCTTTGAAAAACGAACTTTCTCGAATCATCTCGGAACATTTTCTTGACCTTTACAATTCTTTTCACAGTTATGTATCTCCCCTTTTTCTTCAGAATTCTTTTGAAACTCCCCCTTTTTGATGAGTTCATCTATTTTCCAGAATATCTCTTGAAATAACTTTCAAAAACATTCATCTAACTTGAAAATTCCAGATTATCTCCCCCTTTTTGATGAGTTGTGAGCAGCAAAATCATCAAAACCTTTTCAAATCATCACTGAGTTTGAATATTTATCTTCCCCTTTTTGATAAAATAGTAATATCTTCCCTTTTGATATGAGTATCCGTCCATTCATAAAATGTATTCATCCGAATCTTTTCAAATTCAGACAAAATAAGAATTGTAACCCTGAATCAACAAATAATACAGTTAATATGCCTGTAAGTCGCATAGAGCCACTTTGTACAGCAAATGTACATTGAAAAGGAGCTTTTTGATGTTCACTCCTCCAAGGCTTTCATTCAATCATTGAAAAGGAATTTCTATGAATGTTATGACAAGAAAACATATTCCTTGTGTACGTGAAAGTGTAAGAATGATTGAAGCTACTTAGGCTTTATCAGGCTCAAATTGTGTAAACTGTTGAGACAGTAACAAGTTTTCCATGGACTCAATGTGCATGAAAGAGTTGCGAAGGTGGGGCAACTTTCCTTCTTTTTCAATATCTAAATCTTCCGATTGAAGACCATATAGCAGATATGCTGCGTCCCAGAGAAAATGAAACATGTCTTTGTTAAGAAAGAAACAAGTGGTTGGTGGGGTAATTGTTGATCCAAACTCTCTCAATGATTTGATAACGACCTTTTTCTGTACTTAGTGAAAATTACATTTAATATGTATTAATGTTTCACAATCAGCGATCAGACTGAGTCTGTTCAGTTATCGCTGATAGTCTTTCTTATAAACATTTAATATGTATTAGTGTTTCACTATCAGTGATCAATCTGAGTCTGTTCAGTTATCGCTGATAGTTCTGATGTAAATAGTAACGTAATCCCTGAAGACAAGTCTCGCGTAAACTGATGTTCATAGCTGAATCGAAGACGAAGCTGCTGAACAAAGAGAAGTCTATTAATGATCTGATGCAGATATCAGTGAAGCAAAGACAACTCTACTTATACGCGAAGGAACATAAGGAAAGCTTCAGCGATCGCTGAACTCTTGATATCTCTGAAGAAAGAGATATTCAGCGATTGAATGATCACAAAGCTTATACCTCAAGTTTCCATTTGTCTTACCTTGCACAACTCAGTACGATGTGTCAGACAGGACATGCCTCTTCCATAATTCGTACAATAACTCTGTCAACTACACTGTTCATGATCCGGCCGAAAGCATGTCTCCCAAAGTCAGACTTACAAAGCCAATCAGTGAATGCCACGTGTAAAGTGCCCTGCCATGCATTTCATGCATAGGGTATAAATAGGAAGTTCACCCCTCCATCTGAGGGTGTGCTCAACCCTTGAACTCCAAATAGAAACCTTTGTTTTCTATAATCCCCCATTCTCTGAAATTCTTGTGCAACCATCTTAGTGTTTCTTAAGTTTGTTTAGATTGAGTCTGTCTTAATCTATTCCACAACAAACTTGTAAATTGTGTTTGATTTATCAATAAACAATTTATTAAACCTTAAATTTCTGTGTTTGTATTCAACCCCCTTCTACAAACTTGTTAAGCACCTCCGGGACCAACAAGTGGTATCAGAGTAGACTGTTTAATCTAATAAACAAGATCTTGCTTTATTCTCTTGTTTGCTATTCTCAAATGGCACTTAACACAAACACTAACTACTATGATAATGGTTCACTCTCTAAACCTCCTCGATTTAGCAGAGATAACTTTTCTCTATGGAAAAATCGAATGATGCTATTTCTTGAAGGTGCTGATCCTACTATACCTGAGTATATAGAAAATGGACCCTATGAACCTATTAGAATTATAGCTGCAGTTCCCGCCACTGCCACCACTGAAGCTGTCCCTGAACGCTATGTCGTTAAGGAAATAAGAAGTGGAGTGATGAAGACAAAAAGAAGGTAGGTATAGATGCAAGAGCAAAGACCATTATCTCAATGGCTCTGCCTGATGAAGTTTTACATTCCATCATGCATCTGAAAACTTCTAAAGAAATGTGGGAAACCATATGTGTTCAATATGAGGGCACCACTGAAATCCAAGAGACTCGAAAGATTAACTTGGTAAGACAGTATGAAAGTTTCATCGCTGGTAAGAATGAATCTCTCTCTGACATTCATCAGCGGTTTAACTGCTTAATCATTGATCTAAGAACAGTTGGTAGGACCTATTCTAATTCTGAGGTCCTAAGAAAATTCTTAGAATGTCTTCCTGAAAGCTGGGACAGTTATTCAATATGTCTTAAGCTGACAAAAGACTTAAATTCTCTTTCTCTCAGCACTTTGTATGGAATATTGCTCAACTATGAGCAATCGAATATCTTGAAGAAGAATCTTGTAAAAGATTCTAAAGACTCCAAAAGCACTCCTGTTGCTTTAGTCTCTTCAGAGATAATTCTATCTCAGCGATCTACTCTCACCATCACTGAGTTATATTCTGAATCTGAGGATCTATCAGACCCTGATCTTTCAGAGTTCGATGAGTCCTTAGCACTCTTGACAAACTCTTTTAAGAGATTTGCAAGAAAGAGCAATTTCCGAAGAAATAAGCCTCTCTCTCTTACTGAAAAGCCAAAATCAACTCCTGTTTATAAGGCTACTGCCACTTGCTATAACTGTGAAAAGATTAGACACTTTGCTAGTGAGTGCAGGTATAAAAAGGTCTTCAAGACTTCTACCTCAAGAAGATCCAGTGATGACAAATACCTAAAACTGAAGAACAAATATCAAAAGCTGAAAAGCTACAAGCGAAAAGGTAAAGGTCTCATCGCTGAAGAACACGACTGGGCTGAATCAGAAGAATCAATTTCTGATGAAGAAGAAGTCGCTAATCTCTGCCTCATGGCCGAGATTAAAGAAGAAGTGAAAGAACATCTGAACCTTCTATGAGCTACATATCATCTCAGTTATCTATCTCTACTAATCCCTCTCTGCCTGAAGCTGAGAGAAGTCGCGCTGTTGATTTGCTGACGATTGATCTTTATAATGCTCTAAACGACAAAACTCAAGCTGAAAAAAAAAATGTTCATTTAACTCAAGAACTAGAGAAATGTCATGAAAAGATCAGAGAACTAACTCTTTTAGAAGAGAAGTTGAAAGATCAAGTCATTATAAATGAAATCATCAGCATTGAACGCGAACAAGCCATCGCTGATCTAAAAGAAGAAAAGGCTCATGTTGAGGAATGGTGCAAATCATCAACAAAGATCTCTGAGATAATAAATGCTCAAACTCCTGAAAGTGATAAAACTGGTCTTGGCTTTTGGACACCACAGGATGAGCCTAAAGAAGAAAGTTCCATGCTTAAGTTTGGAACGTTTGTCACTCCTATCTCTGACACTTCTTATGATCAATTTTATCTTTCTTCAAACTCTATCCCTGAGGAAAAATCCAAAGACTCTAAGTTTGCGGATAAAGGAAAATCCATTCTTCGTCCTCAGAAGGCTACCAAGAAAGCAAAGCTGAAAGTTCCTTCTAAACCTTTAGTGAATCAATCCTCTAGCTCTGTGGTAGAAATCTTCGATCTCTGTCCTCCAAAGCTAAAGATTGACCTTAAACCCACGAGATCTGAAGAAATGAAATATCCTCCCAGATCTCATGAGAAAAGTATTCTTGGACCTGGCCCTGCTCATCTCAAGCTTGCAAAACCTTCTACCTCTGGTCCTAAAACCATTTTCAAATATAGAAAATGTTATCACTGTGGTTTTACTGACCATATTGCAAGCAAATGTCCAACTGCCACTAAAGCTGATAAAACAGCTAAAGTGAAGATGAATGCCTCCAAGGCTGAAAAGGTCACTAAAGCTGAAAAATCGACCAAGGTGAAGAATACCACTAAGGTTAAGAAATTAACCAAAGTGAAGATTACCACTGAAGTTGAATCTTCATCTGCTGTGAAGATTACTGAACCTTCCATCTCCACTAACCCAAAAGGACCCATTGAAAAGTGGGTACCAAACAACGATTAATCTTCCTTATGTGTGCAGGGATCAAAGGGCATCTGGTATCTCGATAGTGGATGTTCTCGTCATATGACTGGACAAAAAGACCTGCTCATTGAATACAAGGAAGAGAAAGGTCCCTCTGTGACCTTCGGTGGAAGTGGAAAAGGATATACCCGAGGGTTTGGTGTTCTCAACAATGGGACAACTACCTTTCGAAGAGTCGCTTATGTAGATGGACTGAAGCATAACCCTCTAAGCATCAGTCAGCTATGTGACAAGGACTACGGAGTTCGCTTTTCTAAGAAAGCATATTCAGTGGTGGATGAGAAAGGAAAACTTTCTCTCAGTGGTTATCGCAGAGAAAATGTCTATGTAATAGATATGGACTCTACTACCACTGAAAACTTATGTTTTCTCTCTAAGGACTCTTCTGATGTCAACTGGCTATGGCACAAAAGGCTCTCTCTCCTAAACTTCAAAACTCTGAATTCTCTCTCTTCTAAGGAACTGGTTTGTGGTCTTCCTCATCACTCATATGCTAAAGAATCTCTCTGCTCAACATGTGAAAAAGGAAAACAAACAAAAGCTAGTTTCAAATCTAAACAAGTCTCCTCAGTGACAAGTCCTCTTCAGCTCTTACATATGGATCTGTTTGGCCCTGTCAATATCCAATCAATAGCTGGAAAGAAATATACACTTGTCATTGTGGATGAATTCTCTCGCTATACCTGGGTTATCTTTCTTCGCTGCAAGAGTGATACTCCATAAGAACTAATATCTTTTGTTAAAAAGATGGAAGTGCTGAATAATCTTACTATTCGTTCAATAAGAAGTGATCATGGAACTGAATTCAAAAACATTTCTCTGAACAATTTCTTTGAGAACAAGGGAATTTCTCATAATTTCTCCTCAGTAAGAACACCTCAGCAAAACGGAGTCGCTGAAAGAAGAAATAGAATGATCATTGAAGTTGCTAGATCAATGCTCAACGATTCTCACCTCCCTACTCAATTTTGGGCTGAAGCTGTAAATACTGCTTGTTTTACTCAGAACAGATCGATAATAGTAAAGCGATTTGGAAAGACAGCTTATGAACTTTTTAATGGAAGAAATCCCTCTATCAGCTTTCTTCATATCTTTGGTTGTCAGTGCTTTATCTTAAACAACAAAGATCAGCTTGGAAAGTTTGACCCAAAAGCTGATGATGGAATATTTCTAGGATATTCCTCCATCTCCAAAGCCTACAGAGTTTTCAACAAGCGAAGACAATATGTGGAAGAAACAATTCATGTCACTTTTGATGAAACTCGCTCAGCGAACTCCAAACCAATCGCTGACAATGAAGAGTTAAATGCTTGGATGTTTTCTCATTACAGAGAAACAGAACCTTTCTTTTCAAACCATCAGCACACAGATCCACCTACTGCTGATGATGATCCAAACATCATACATCCTAACGCTGAATCCAACTCATGGGTTTCAGCTGAACCTCTAAACACACTGCTACCATCAGACTACCTTCGTCTGAAAACCTCTCTGATAACAATAGTCTGTCCACTACTCAACAGTTAATTGCTGATGAACCTCAAACGTCCTCAGCAGTAAACATCCCATTTGTTGATCCAACATCTGAGTTAAGAGATCATGCTCCTGCTCAGCGATGGACACGACGAAGCTCAGGTATTATCTGTCTCTTTGTCACCTTTCTCTCTTTCATAGAACCAAAGAAGACTGATGATGCCCTTAGAGATCCAAATTGGGTCAGCGCTATGCAAGAAGAGCTGACTGAGTTTACTCGTAACAAAGTTTGGAATCTCGTTCCTAGACCATCTGATAAGACTGTTATAGGCACCAAATGGGTGTTTAGAAACAAGTTAGATGAACATGGAACTATAACCCGCAACAAGGCTCGACTTGTTGCTCAGGGATACAGACAAGAGGAAGGCATAGACTATGATGAAACCTTTGCCCCTATGGATAGGCTCGAAGCAATTCGACTATTCTAAGCTTATGCAGTTTACAAAGACTTCATTGTGTATCAAATGGATGTAAAATCAGCTTTCCTTATGGAAAGCTGAATGAAGAAGTCTATGTAGAACAACCTCCAGGGTTCTATGACCCTAAGTATTCAAATTATGTTTATAAATTGGATAAGGCTCTCTATGGTCTAAAACAAGCCCCTCGTGCTTGGTATGACACTCTCTCATCTTTTCTTATCTCTGAAAATTTTGAACGTGGCAAGATTGATAATACGTTATTTTTCAGAAAAATAAAAGGTCATATAATTCTTGTACAAATATATGTCGATGACATAATATTTGGTTCTACTAACCCATCTCTGTGTACTCGCTTCGCTGAAAGAATGAAGAAAGAATACAAAATGAGTATGATGGGTGAGCTGACATATTTTCTTGGTCTTCAGATTAAACAATCTGACAAAGGTACTTTTATCAGCCAAGGTAAGTATGTTAAAGACATGCTGAATAAGTTTGATCTTACACAAACTTCAGCGATGAAAACTCCTATGGCACCTCCCCTGACACTTAACAAAGATCCATCTGGAAAACCTGTTAATGTCACTGCCTATAGAGGAATGATAGGCTCCCTGCTGTATCTTACAGCGAGCCGACCTGACATCATGTATTCTACTTGTTTATGTGCACGCTATCAATCTGAACCCAAGGAATCCCATCTGATCGCTGTTAAGCGCATATTCAGATATCTGAAAGGAACTCCTAACCTCGGTCTTTGGTATCCCAAAGACTCAGGGTTCGATCTAACTGGTTATTCTGATAGTGATTTTTCAGGTTGTAAACTTGACAGAAAGAGTACCACTGGTGGATGTCAACTCCTAGGAGGAAAGCTGGTAAGTTGGACAAGCAAAAAGCAAAATTCAATGTCCACTTCCACAGCTGAAGCTGAATACGTAGCCGTTGGAAGCTGTTGTTCGCAGATCTTATGGATGAGAAATCAACTATTAGACTATGACCTTCAGCTATCAAAGATTCCAATCTATTGCGACAGCACTAGTGCTATCGCTATAGCAAATAATCCAGTGCTACATTCAAAGACGAAACACATAGAAATCAGATATCATTTTATCAGAGATCATGTGATGAATGGTGATATTGAACTTCATTTCATCCCTACTGACTATCAGCTTGCTGATCTATTCACCAAACCTCTTGATGAGACAAGGTTCAACTTTCTCATCAGTGAGCTTGGAATGCTGAATCTCGAAGAATAATTCTTCAGCGTTCATGCATTGTGTCAGTAATCATAAGTTCCCCTTTTATCATTTTTTTCTGATAAACATTCTGACTCTTAGGTACGTTCTCTCCATCCCTACAACTGAATTTTCATTCAGTTAAGATGTTTTCAAAATATAAACTTTGATCACTGAACTTTCTTCAAATGATTAAAAGCTTTTTGAAAAATAAATTTATCACTGATATTTCTAGTCAGTGATCCTTCTTAAAAGAAAATTCATCCCTATCTTTACCATCAGGGATACTTTCAAAAAGAAAAATCTTTCGCTGACTTTTCTTCAGCGATAATTTCAAAACGGGCAAATGAATATTCTCTCTCTTCTATGACGTCATTTAAACCGACAATCCACGACATGCCTTTTTCTGACACGTTCGTCCGTTGCCCTTCCATCCAATCAACATCGTGGGACGTGTCCATGTCATGATGAACATTTGTTTTCCCGCCTCTCTCTCACGTATAAAAGGAATGTTTTTCCATTCTTATCATTTTACGCTTTCTGGAAATACTTTCAAGGCAAGAAAACTCTCACAAAAGAATTCTAGCATTCTCAAGCTTTTGCATCATCCTTTTCAAAGATCAACAGGTTATTCTTGATCTTTTTCTTATTCTTATCTTAAATATTTTTACATAAAACTCCATTTATGGACTGCCATTATGGGTTTATAAGATTCTTATCACATAAAATCATTTTCTTTTTTGATTTTATTCTTTAAAAACCATTTTATTTTGATTTTTCTTCATTCAAAATCTTTGGTTTTTCTTCTTGTTCTTATATCTCATATTAAGAACACTTTTTAATCTTCAAATATGTTGATTTTTCTATGTTTCTTTCCTAAAATAGAAACTGGGAAAACCTTCTTTATTTTTAGACTAAAACTTTTCTTCTATTCTTATATCTATTCATATTCAGAATGTCTCAATCTGCACTTGTTGCCTCTAAGAACGTCAAGTTCGCCATCGCTGATTCTGAGCTTCCCAAAAACAATCATCTTGCCCGCCTTGACTTTGATGGTGTCAAATACCCACATCTGGTGGAAGCCGCAAAATTTCTGAAGCAATCCTGCATTGCTTATGCTATCACTGTGGATCCCACACCTTCCAAAGCTCTTCTCCAACAATTCTGGTTTACCGCTGAAGAGACCTCTCTCACCAACAAAAAGGGTGAAGTAGTTCCTGCTATCTCCTTCAGCACTGAACTTGGAACAGGGATGATGACGGCCTTAGGTCTGAGGAAAGCTCTGCGATTTCCTGACAAACCCATGAATCGATTCGACGCCTTACCCACTGATGTTGAACTCATCCAATTCCTGGATGCTATGGAATACTCCTGGGAACCCAAGCCAAGGACGACGATTCTAAACAAGAAGCTGACTCTTGTGAAGAAGGCACTGATGCCTTCTCAGCTTAACTACATCTTCTCACACTTCATTCAGTGTATGAGTGGGAAGAGTGGGTCACTAGACCAAGCCAGCAAGATTCAGGTCCAGATGGCTTACTCAGTGATCGCTGGAAGAAACTTCGACTACACAACAGCTATCTTTGACGATCTAAAGTCAAAGATAGAGAAGACCGAGAGGGATCCCAAGGTCCCCTACGTACGCTTCATCTGCGCGTACCTGAAGTTCCTCTACCCTGCTACTTACCCCACCAACGCTGATGCATCTTTTCCAAAAGTGGGTCAGCGCTCCCTGGAGGTCAAGACGCTCCCCAACGAGGTAAGTATCTCTGAACTTCGCTCCCGACTCTCTCTCCTCACTTCTTCGTCTTCAGCGGCCACGCAGGAGGTTCCTTCTTCTGCTATCCCTACCGCTACCCCTTCCAAACGACCATCAACTGGCTCCCTTGGTCCTTCGAAGAAGGCCAAGGTGACCAAGGAGACAACTACCTCTAGCTCAAGACCTAAGGATGTTTCTCAACAAACTTCCTTACATGCTTTCGTGGGTCTCTCCTCCACATCCTCAGCAATATCCACATCAACCGTGCCAGTGACTACGATCGCTGTCACATCAACAGTGACACCGCCAATCATCTCAGCTCTTCCACCTTCTGAGGTGACCACAACGGTAACTACCCCTATCCCTACTTCTATCCCCATCTCTCATCCTTCTATTTCTTTGGTCTCTGACCTATCTTCTACTTTTTCACAACCACAGGTTGGACCCATAGGAACTGAACATCATTCTTTTGAGGAATCTTTGCAATTCTACAAAATGTTTGATAATTCAGGTACACCTATAACCTTAAACACTTCTCCCAACTCACCATATAATCCTGTTTCTCAAAAACTAACTTATATTTCAGGTCCTAGTTTGGCGACTGTTGACACCAATGTCAACAGTTTGAGTGCAAAGGTGGAATCTCTGACTGCCTCTCTCAACAACACCACTAATGCTGTTCAATCAGCTGGTGAAGCACTGAAGACGCTGACATCCAACTGCGCCTCCAAAGCTGACGTTGCTCAAATCGCTACTCTCCAAGAAGCGATTGTCAAAGTCAGGGAAGACTCACAACAACAGTTTGCAACCCTGGCTACAAAGGTTGATTCCTGTGAAGTTCTTCTTCAACAAATCCTGACTCACCTGAAGGCACCAGCTCCGACTCCTACTCCCTCATTCACAGAGAACGATCGTACATCGCTGGACATTGCCGTGGAGTTCATTCATCAGGCTACGACAGATCTTCCTACGATTGAAGGTCGTCTGGACAGTTTGGAGGCTGAAGTTCAGGTGTTGGCCGCTGCAAAAGCTTCATCTCCTTCCAAATATCTCTCCCTCAATGATAATGACAAAGAGGGGGAGAAAGCAACTAAAGAAAATACGGAGTTCGAAGTTGCTGCTGAGGTCCATCTGGAAACTCCCTCTCAGGTTGAGGGGGAGTTAGCTGCTAAGAAAGCCCCTCCTACCATCGCTGAATTAGTCGATGAAGAGGAAGAGGAAGACGATGAAGATAAAGCTCCTTGATCTTGAAGATCAAGAGGAAGAACCTCATCAAGATGATGGTGATGACGATGAAGAAGATCAATCTCTATGGTGTTCTTCAACCGTCACTTCATCAGTGATAGCTTTGAAAGAAGTTATCAAAGCAGGGGGGGAGTCATAAAACACCTTCAGGAACCCCTTCCCAAAACAAAGGTGCTACTGCTGAGGGAAGCCTGAAGATGACTTTACTATCTGAGGTAAATCCTTATCAGGTATGTCTTTCCCTCGTTCCCTTATCCTTCTATAAAAATCCCACCCCTGTTTCTTTCTAAGCCTTTATCTCTCTTCTCTAAAAATAATATAACCTTTTTCATTTTTTGACCAGAAAATTCTCTCCCCTGCTTAAGGGAAAAGAGCTCCAAATAATCCCAGCTGCTGAAGCTGATGACCAGATAATCCCAATCTCTGTAAGAGAGATTGATGAAGAGGATGAAGAAGATGAGTCCCTGCAACACCCACGGAGGCCCTCTAGACCATCTCACTGGTCAGAGGAAGAGATGAAGAAAAGAACAGAGATGATCTCTCTTCTCGAGAGTCAACGGCTGAAGATCCCCTCTCAATCAACAAATCTAGAGTTCCTGACTGAAGCTGATATTGAAGAATCCGTCAGGGCTGAGAAGCTGATCGCTGACTGCCAAAGAGATGCCACTCTGGCTCTCAAAATCCAGTCTTCTCAAGTCAAAGACAAGAAACTGAAGAAGAAACCAGTTGAAGTCTAGGCTGCTCTATTAAAAGAAATTGGAGAGGAACGCTCTAAAGCTCTAGTGGTCAGCGATAGCTCAGTTGATTGGTGCAAACATAAACTCGACTATCGATCTGACCCAATGAAGATTGTTTCAGTTGCTATCTCTTGAAGAAAGAAGAAGGACAAAGTTTCTGTCACTATGGAGATTACCAGAGAGGATGGAAGCTGCAAGGCAATGTTTGTTTCAAAGCTGGAAAGCCTCGGTTATATGGAATGGCTTGAGTTCAAAGACGCACTGAAGAAATCAAAGTCAATCTACAGAGGCTATGTTGAAGGGATAAATGATGCTCTCATCAACAGAGTCGCTGCAATATTAATAGTGTCGTCAGCTCTTCCTTTTAAGCCAAAGCAGATAAGAAGAAAGCCTGTCTCCTCCTCCTTTGAAAATGTCACGGTGATCAGGAATGAAACCTCCATCAAATTCTCAAGAGAAGCTCTGTTCGGTCCTCCTCCCGATCTTTCAGTTCTGGATCTATCTCTGCCTCCTGGCGAACCATACGTTGCGTGACAAGTTCTTAAAGAACCTTTTGGAATCTTCTTCAGAGATGACGAGGAACAACTCAGATTTCAAAGAGTCTCTGAAATCCCTATCTGTCCCCTCGCTCTTCTCAAGGATCGCATGTGCCTATGGTGTACTCTCTCTCCTGCTGCTGAGCCAATCATAGCGATCATCTGCAAAGAATCTTTAGAGCGAAGGCAAAAAGGAGAAGAAATACCTGAGTATTTGATCAATCCTCCTAAACCCTCTTTAGATAGCTGATAGATTAGTTTTCTTTCTTGTAATCTATTAGTTTAACTTACAACAGTTAGTACATCACTTGTACTTGTAATTTTCAGACCTTGTAATTCTTCTCCTGGATTTATGAAAATTTCAGTGAAGTACTTAACTCTATCAGTACTGAAAAAGATCCCTCAAAATAGTAATTGGGACATATATGTTATGAGTCCTGATTATTCCATCATTTTGAATTATAAAGTAATTTTCTTCAGTTACTTTGTCATTATCAAATAGGGGGTGATTGTTGATCCAAACTCTCTCAGTGATTTGATAACGACCCTTTTCTGTACTTAGTGAAAATTACGTTTAATATGTATTAATGTTTCACCATCAGCGATCAGACTGAGTCTGTTTAGTTATCGCTGATAGTCTTTCTTATAAACATTTAATATGTATTAGTGTTTCACTATCAGTGATCAATCTGAGTCTGTTCAGTTATCGCTGATAGTTCTAATGTAAACAGTAACGTAATCCCTGAAGACAAGTCTCGCGTCAACTGATGTTCATAGCTGAATCGAAGACGAAGCTGCTGAACAAAGAGAAGTCTACTAATGACCTGATGCGGATATCAGTGAAGCAAAGACAACTCTACTTATACGCGAAGGAACATAAGGAAAGCTTCAGCGATCGCTGAACTCTTGATATCTCTGAAGAAAGAGATATTCAGCGATTGAATGATCACAAAGCTTATACCTCAAGTTTCCATTTGTCTTACCTTGCACAACTCAGTACGATGTGTCAGACAGGACATGCCTCTGCCATAATTCGTACAACAACTCTGTCTACTACACTGTTCATGATCCGGCCGAAAGCTTGTCTCCCAAAGTCAGACTTACAAAGCCAATCAGTGAATGCCACGTGTAAAGTGCCCTGCCATGCATTTAATGCATAGGGTATAAATAGGAAGTTCACCCCTCCATCTGAGGGTGTGCTCAACCCTTGAACTCCAAATAGAAACCTTTGTTTTCTATAATCCCCCATTCTCTGAAATTCTTGTGCAACCATCTTAGTGTTTCTTAAGTTTGTTTAGATTAAGTCTGTCTTAATCTATTCCGCAACAAACTTGTAAATTATGTTTGATTTATCAATAAACAATTTATTAAACCTTAAATTTCTGTGTTTGTATTCAACCCCCCTTCTACAAACTTGTTAAGCACCTCCGGTACCAACAGTAATTTCAAGAGTTGGCATAGGCTCATAACCATTTTTAATGATGGTCACAAAAGAATGTGAAACAATCAGAAGATATGGCTGCCCTGCTCAGAAAGAAGTTGGTGTAGAATATTCATATTCTTTTCACTCTGATCTCACACCCTCTTTCTTTTTATCATTATGCTCACATCTAACCAAACTCTCTTTTCCATTTTCCCGCTCAGCACAATGAGAAAAACTCAACCGGATGAGTTATCTCCCCCACTCTTTGATTTTGACCCCTCACTCCTCAATCAATCTAGGATAACTTCCGGGGTAGGAAACACAGGTTAACGTGAATCCATGAAAGTTCTTTAAGCTCTCACACTGATCCCATGAAATTTTGTCCTATAATGACGTGTTGCTCAACAATTTAACTTTGAACAATGAAGCACAAAATATGATAACATAGTCAAATTGATGTAAGATCCAAAGAAATAGCATTTATGTGTGAGCTTAAGAAAGGTGAAGATCTCTCAAAACAAGAAAGTGAATGAATGAAATGAAATCAAGAGAATTGTTTTGAGAATCTGACAATGTATCAATCAGATCAAATATCATGAGTATGGACATGAAATTGTTGGGGTATCAAAGAACTTGATAGTTTGTTTATATGAACGAATATAAACAATTTAGCAATGAACACACAAAGATTGAAATGATGACTGGTGCTCAACAACAGTGAAATCAAACGAGGGTATTACCATCGAAAAATTGTTTCGTTTAGAGACATGGTAATAACTAATTCAAATGAAGTACTGAACGGTGTATATAGACAAGATAATACTTGAGAGTATATAGACAAGATAATACACAAGTATTGATCTTTGGAAACACACGGCCAGTTAAACATTAAAGCTATAGTATGAAAAACATTTAAGAATCACACTTCTAAATTCATGAAATATTTTGAGAAGCAGAAGTGGTTTGAACATTTAAGAAAACATTTTTCATGTTAGAAAGTTGTTCTTCTTTCAAACAATCAGAGATCTAGATCAGAAGATACTTACAAACAATTTAAGTTCCCCCTTAAATCATGATAAACTGAGTTAGATTCAGATAAGCCCCCCCTTGATATTTGCATAACATCCTTATCTGAACAAACTCTTCTATGAAGTACGGGTTCTAAACTTTTATGATTAGAAGCCATTATTCTTTGACATTAAAGTATGAGTCTTAAACTGATGTGTTTAGAAGTCTATCTCTTTGACTTTGAAGTTCGAGTCCTGAGCTGATTTATTTAGAAGTCTTTGCTCTTACTCCCCCTTTACTTGTGGTGCCTGCAAAACAGATTGAGTCGCTTTTGGTACCCATTGGTATTTGGGTCCATATTTGTTAATTGCAGTTCTTTTGGGAGTAATATAGTATGATCCATACCAGTAATTAACAAAATTTTTACTTACAAAATCATTTGCGCCACAGTAAGAATAACAAATCTTCTTTTGAGCTAGCCTGATAAGATGATTAGCAGAATAAATCATATCAGGTTTGCCAAAAGATTTACCTTTATGTACATTGTTCTTCTTGGCGTTTGATGTGGAATACAGATGATTTATCAATCTTCTTTTCATCAGGAGAACCCTTCACTCTCCAGACCATCTGTCCTTTATTAGAAGCATTCTTTTCAAGAGATTTGACATAATAACTATTTGAACTATCAACAGATTTAATATAAAACAGATTAGAAGGAAGAATCTGATTTGATTTAACAATATTTGATTTGACACTGTTCTTTTCAGAAACATTTTCATGAATAAAACTGGAAGCAGTTTTGAAAGAGCAAATTGATTCAGTTGAATTGTCATAAGGTGATTGATTAATCACATCTGCAGAAATCTTTTCGGACAATTCATTATTTGCAATTTCCAGATGTTTTATCTTTTCAGTTAAAACATTTCTTTCTTTAAAAATTGTGTCAAACTTCTTTTGTAAATCAGACCTGACCATCTGTTCTTTTAGAATATCTGATGATAGAACAAATAACTTTGTTGTGAGCTTAGATATTTCACTTTCAAAGATTTGACGCTCTTGCTCAAAGTCTTTTTCTAAGTTCTTGTTTTTTTTTAGAAATTTCCTTGAAAATCCCAACATTTCTCTTTTCAGAGTTTTTCTTTTCAGCATCAAAAGACTTCTTCTTTTCTTGAAAAGATTTTCTTTCATTTTCAAGTAAGTCTTGTAGTGTAGAGATCTGCTTAGGAAGTTCAATAGTCTTATCTTCAAGAACTTTTCTCTCTTTAGAATATGTGTCTCTTTCAGTTATTAAAATATTTTCAAATTCTGAGACTTGCTTTGAGAGTTTTATGCACCAAAGCTCAAGGTCTTTCTTCTTTTGAAAAGCTTTCTCAGAAAAATCAGATAGTTTTTTAGTGTAAGGTTTCTTCAACTCAACTCTATCTACATGGAACTTTTTTCTGAAGTTTATCTTTGTCAGTTTTCAAACTTGATGATTTCTCTTTAGATGTCTTTATTAAATCAACATTCTTTGCTTCCAATGTAGATATTTTCTCTTCAAAAGCTTTAAACTTTAGATGAAGATCAACTGCTTCAACTTTAAGTTCTGATGATTTCTTTTCAGTTGTACTTAGTTTGCTTTGAAGATTTGTTATCTCTCTCTCTTTCAATTCAAATTCTTTCTCTTTTGCCTTTATTGTACCTGCAAAATCAGATTTGGAATCATTAATACATTTTGCACATTTAAATTTTTTCTGAGAAAAATTAGATTTAACTTTCAACTCATAGATTTGATCTAGAAGACTTGAATTCTGAATCTTCAATTTGTCTCGTTCAACTTCTATAGCAGGTATCTCAGGCATGTACATTATTGCACAATCTCTATTAGATTGCCATTTTGATCGGTATGCTTGAATATGATCGTCCAAAGAATTCAGATAAAACTTGACTCTGAAAGTCAACCTTGGTCAAACACTGGAAAAACTCAAACAAAATTCTAAGTGTCAGAAGTCGCAAACAACTAGAAGTGAACAAATACTTGTCGCAAAGGCCAAGAAGTCGTAGAGCAAAGACCACTTGTCGCAGAGAGTGGTCTGCGCGTTTTAACTTGTCGTAGAAGGAAGTCTGCGTGTTCTGAAGATTTACTTGTCGCAATCACTCTGCGCGTTCTATACTTAGAAAATTTTTCGAACTTTTACTTGTCGCAATGCGTCTGCGTGTTCTATACTTAGAAAAATTTTCAAGAATTTACTTGTCGAAAAGAGTCACTTGTCGTAGAGTAAGAAGTCGCAAATCACATAAATGAAACCACAAGAAGTCACAGACAATGCTTTGCGCGGTCTCGCTTGTCGCAAAAAGCACTCTGTGCGTTCTGTACTTAGAAAAAATATCAAGATCAAAACAAGAGCTTTGTGTGTTCTTGTCAAGAAGTCGCAAAGAATATAAGAAAAAAATCTTTCTTCAGTCTACGTGTTCTTCAAATCTGCGTGTTCTTCAGATGAACTTGCGACAACTTTGAATCTTGCGAGTTCTTCACTGAACTTGCAATTCTTCGGCCATTTTTCCACAAAACCTGCAATCACAGCTTGAAACTTCACAGGGTTGATCTAAATTACAATTAGAACAAGTTTCTAGTACATCATTTCATCTAAAAACAACAAAATTACAGTGATTCGATCTTAATAAAGTGTTCGAACTTTTTGACAAATATAGAACAAAATTCCAAAATTGACAAGGATACAGATGGATTTTGATGATGAAATTCGAACAAGAAATGTTCCAAAACACTCTGCGATCACTGTGAAACCATTTTCTTGCATCAAAATTGATTGATGAGACAATCTTGAATCGAACAGTAACTTTCCAGATGTAGTCTGCGAGTTCTTCCAAATTTAGAAAGTTTCCAATGAATTCGACCAAGAAATGCAATCAATCCATGTTCTGAATTAGTTGGTTTGCTCTGATACCAATTGTTAGTTCAAGATTCAAGCACAATCAATCAAGATGTAGCAAATGTGATAATTTAGATCAATCTAGATAGATAGTGTAGAGAGAGAAAATGTAGATGTCATAGATCTAACAATGAGTTACATTTCTTAGCAACTACACAATGACTCCTCACTTGCTACACAAAGCATACATGACTGTTTATATGGTCAAAGGACCATGTACAATCACAAGTAAACTAAAAAAACTTTGACTATGTTTGACTTTACATGCTTTGACTTTTACTCTTAAATATTGGATACAATAATACACTAACAGATTTTTTATGTGTGATTTAGTGTTTTTCCTTGTGGTTTTGTAGGAAAAATGGTGCACCCTAGATCCGTTAACCGTGGGAGAGGGCACGGGCGTGGGGCTGGAGGACGAAGAATGCCATTTGGACTAGGTCCACATGGGGAAAGTGTGACTCCCAGTTGGAACCGCATACCTAGGTGAGAGATAGCCTGTAAGATGAGAGGGATAACCTGTGAGAAGAGCTAGATAACCTGCGAGAAGAGAGAGAGAGAGAGAGATCTCTTAAAGTTAACATTGTCTCAGGAACGAAAGATCGCCGCTCGGTCATGGCGCACTCAAGTGAGGGATAGGACTCGTTTCTACAAGAAGGCAACTATCAAGTATACGGGGGTGATAAAAGAATACATTGTTGCCTGGATTCAGAATGTCCAGCCATTGTTGACCTTCTAATAGTCGATCGGAGACTCCTACCTTCCCGAGGAGTTTTAGTAGATAGAGAGTGGTTTTGTTTAATATTTATTTTTTTGGAATGATTAGTTGGATGTTTAAGTCAGTACAGTTTTCAGTTTCATTTTAGTTTAGTTGCATGATTGGTTTCAGATGGTTTAATAGCAATGACGTTTCCTCTTGTTTATGCTTGATATCTTTATAGTTTGAATGGTTCTTATCCTAGTGCCTTTTCACTATCAATACATAATGTATGCCATACTTGTGCGATAGGAAACTAAAGTTCCTGATGTTGATAGGTTACAGTCTCAATCAACAAATAATTTTCAAGCTTAACTCATGTATATTATGTACAATTACGTTCTCAGTTTATTGCTCACTCTAAAAAAAATTGTTGTTGTGTAGATACAGAATGAGGATCCGAGGTTCAGTTAGGACGACCACTGACAGCACTGAAAACGTTAACGCAGTAGGCGCTGCTAACCCTTCGGTGGCAGCAACTAGCCAAGGACGAGGCAGGGTTAGAGATCGATCCTCATCCGTTCAGGTGAGTGTGATGAGTGGACGGGTTCGTGGGAGACCTTGAGGTACAGGACAAGAAGCACCTGTTATGACTGATCATGCACTCGTAGAAAGAATCACCCAAATACTACAAGCGACATTACCGAACATGATCGCAACCTTAGGTGGAGTTAGGAATGAGAGGCAACAAGTCTCCCCACGATAAGAGAGATCAAGAGATAATTTGGGGAACTCGGGAAAGAAAGGTTGTAGTTACAAAGCTTTTAGCTGCACTCGCCCTAAAGAATTTCATGGGGAAGAAGGTCTAGTAGATGTTGTTCCAGAAATTAGTTGATAAAAGAAACAACACAACACAGTAACAATAAGAGATAGATAGAAATCGATTCAATATGTCATATATCTCTTGTAGTCGTATGCTCAAAGTGTGTGTGTGTTCTTGGTGTAAAAACTCTACCTTGAGCATATGATTTGACAATGATTAACCTAGGGACTAACAATAAAACTATGCCTTATATAGGTCCACAAGACCAAGGCAAGGCCCAACCAAAATACTACTAAAAACTCCTTAGGAAAACATAAACATTTACAATTAAGACCCCTCATAACAATTTAATCTTGAATACAATTACTGATCCAACAATCTCCCCCTTTGGATTCAAGATTAAAAAAAAATATGGCAATGTCTTCGGGTCTTCACATCTCTTGAAAACTGTAGCTGATAAGACGTTAATAGCTTCAAAGCTTGTAGCTTTTCACAGTCTTCACAACATTGAGGAAACTGATATCTTCCTTTTTCTGTTGAAATTTGAATGAAGTGTCCTTCTGACGATTAATTGTAATATTTGAAAAGCTTGAATTCTTCAGCAACTTTCAACAACATTCAACTCATATTTGATTTTGAAATCCTTGAGTATTCTCCCCCTTTTTCATGATTGTTGAGAATCAGCATCATCAAAACATTTCAAAACAATCTAGGAATTTTCTCCCCCAAATCAACAATTAAGCGCAATCTTCATGCATAGCACCCTCTGTGGAAATAAGAGAAATCTCTTCCCAGATAAAGAGAATGTAATTATTTGAATCTTTGCAAATTCAAACAATTTAAGAGTGGTAACCCTGAATCAACAGATGACTTAGTTCGAAGTGTCTGTCAGTAACACAAAGTTACTATATAAGGAGTTGGTTGTTATGCGGACTCCCCAGGACTTCCGTTCAATCATCGAATAACACATGGTAATCTATGAACGTTCTAACAAAAAACAGATTTCTGTGTGCTCGTACATGTGTACGAAATAATTAAGCATAGATGATTGCTTTTTAACTTTGGCTCAAAGTATGTAAACTTGTTGAGACAACAACAAAGTATACAAAAACTCAATGTGCATGAGAAAGGGTCGAAGGTGGGGCAACTTTCCTTCTTCTTCAATATCCGACTTATCGAAGTGATAATCGTATAGAGTGTGTGTTGCTTCGCCGTTCAAATATGAAACATCTTCTTGTTGAGAAGAAGATGAGTAGTTGGTGGGGTTATAAGCAAGAGGTGGCATGGGCTAGTTGCCTGTTTCAATATTGTTCACCAAGGATTGTGAAGGAATAGACTACGTGGTTGCCCGACTCAGAAAGGTTTTGGTGCAGAGTGTTTGGTTCTTTTACTCTGATCTCTCACCCTCTTTCTTTTTAAGCCAATTTAGCTCACTTTTAGCCAAACTCTCATTTGCAATTTAACTCAGCACTCTCCCCAACTCTAATTTTAATGAACCCCTCTCCCCTCAATCACTCAGGATTACTTCCGGGGTAGGAAACACTGGTTAGTGTGAATCCATGGAAGTTCTGATTAGCTCGCACTGATTCCCTGATTCTCCGAAGAGAACATGCTGTCAATAATAGTTTGTACATGAAAGCACAATAGAGCACAAATAAGCATGAAGAACAACGATTTAGAGACATCTAAGACGTATGTTGTTCACACGAATAGTGTGTAAACGTATCGGCAATGAAAGCTCAGGACAAATGAAATGACGTCTGATTTTCAAACAAACAGTCAAATTCCAAATGGGAGGATTACCATCGAAAGATTTGTCTTTTGAGATGTGGTAATCACAAAGTGAAGAAAGTACTGTACTGACCAATGTGTGTAAGAATACTTGGTAAAGTACAAAGAAATGACAATGACACAAGTATTTGTCATGGGAAACACATGGTCAGGTGATGTTATGGAGTGTAAAGATTGGAAAGCAATACCTGTATTGTAGTATCCGTAACTCCCCCAAAAGATATTATCTCTTGAGTTATGTGACAAAAACGCAGGTTCTCCCCCTATAACCTGTAAATGTCAGAGCGCATATCTTTTCAGAGCACATATCTTTTCAAAACAATTCTCCCCCTCAAAACAAAAGTGATTGACAGTTAAATTTCCCCCTTTTTGAAGAAAAACTTTGAAGTACGGGTTCTAATCGGATATGATCAGAAGCCATAGTTCTGAAACATTGAGGAACGGGTCTTGAACTGTTTTATCCAAGAGCCATTATTCTTTCTCCCCATTAAACCTTGGGTGCCTTCAACACAGATTCAGCTATTAGTACCCACTGGTATTTGGGTCCTGATGTGTTAGCTGCAATTCTAGTAGGAGAGATATAATAAGAACCATACCAGTTATTCACATAATCTTTTCTCACAAAATCATTTGTACCACAATAGGAACTACTAATTTTCTTTTGTGCTAACCTAATCAATTGATTGATAGTGTAAACCAGATCAGGTTTGCCAAAAGTTTTACCTTTAGAAGCACTGTTCCTTTTAGCATTCGATGTATGCACAAATGATTTTTGTTTCTTCTTCTCCTCAGAGGAACCTTTCACAATCCAAATCCACTTTTCTTTATATTTCTCATTTGTTCTTCTCCAGAATATTTTCTTCTTAGACTTGCTCTCCTTGATGTTACCTGAACCATCAACATGTTTATCATAGAAAAGATTAGAAGGACGAATCTGATATTTAGATTTAGAAGTAAGACTATCATCTAAATCAAATAAAGGATTATTAGAAACATTTGAAAAACGTGAACTTGAAGTTGTTTTGAATGAACATTCCGACTCAACTAGATCATCTCTCAGTGATTGAGCAATTGATTCTGGCGTTTTGTGCTCAGTTAACTTCACCTTGAACATGATCTCTTCAAGTTCTTTTATCTTTGAAGACAAACTGTTTCTTTCCTTTGACATCCGATCAAACTTCTTTTGCAGATCAGACTTTGTCTTCTTTTCTTTCAGAATAGTTGATGACAGTTCAGATAACTTTCTTGTTAGCTTAGCAATCTCAGTCTCAAATTTATCTCTTTCATCAGTAAAATCTTTCTCTAAACTCTTTTTCTCAACTATCTTATTCTTTTCTTTCTCAAATTTATTTCTTTCAAGGATGATAACTTTCTCGAAATCTGTCACTTGTTGAGAAAGCTTTATGCATTTGAGCTCTAATGATTTCTTCTCTTCAAAAGATTTTCTGGAGAATTCAGAGAACTTCTTAGCAAATTCTTTTCTTTCTTTCTCACTCTTCTCTTCATCTTGGGCTTTTGTGTTATCTCTATCTTCAGTTGCTTTTTCTTTCATCTTATTAATCTCAACCTCAAGACTGAAGACATTGTTTTTCAAAGATTTTCTTTCAGCAAATATTTGAGAATTCATTTTTCTCAGCCATTCAGATGTTTCACATGAGATGTTTGCTTTTCTTCTAAGTTCATCTAGCTCTCTTTGCATTGATTCCTTCTTTGACCAGCTTGAGTTAGAATTAAGACTTTCAGATCTCTTCAACTTTGCTTGAAGATTTAAAATCTCTTTTTCTTTAGACTCAATTATTACTGCAAAATTAATCTTTGAGTTAGAGATACATTCTGAGCAAACAAGCTCTTTCTTTAAATCTTTATCATTTTTCAATCTATCAATTTGATCAAGAAGAGATGAGTTCTGAATCTTCAGATCTTTATTCTCAGCTTCCAGTGCTGGAATCTCTGGCATGTACGCTAAAGAACAATCTCTGTTTGTAAGCACCAGATTTCCTTTCTCATCTGTGTATGGCATCTTTAGCAGAAGGATTAGTAAGCAAACTTATCTGTACAATTTAAATCAACTAATAAGATATTTGAATCAAGAATTGGATTATAATCTACACTAAAAAATTTCCAGAAAAATAATTTTCTAAAAATGCTCAAGTGCAGAGTTCGCAAGCCACAAGTAACACATAGAGATTCGCAAACACAGGGAAAGACTTCAAGATTCGAAAATGAGATAAATAGAATCCGCAGATAGGTAGAATTCGCAAGCAATTTTTCTGAGAAACTTAGAATTCGCAATCAAGAAACCTGCGAAACCTTGACAATTCGAAAAATAGTACCTAGTGAATCCTTCCCTTAGAATAAACTTGGAAAACAGACTTTCACAATTGGAATTCGCAGAGTATAGACTTGAGAGTTCTATACTGTTAGATCACAGATTTGTTGGATTCAAGATCATCCAATCTGAAGATTGAAATCTGAAGCTAAAGCTGGAAATTCACTCTTAATATTAGTATAATGTTAGTTTGTAATAATTGTCAAAGTTTGTTTTTAGTATTTTATATTATTCCTAAATATCTATTTATTAGATATTTTAGGATATTATTGTTTTAGATATTATGTTAGTTGATATTAGGTAGAAGTTAGATATTATCAACAATCATAATCCAACCAACAATCTAGAGAGAAAATAGAGAGAGCGTTAAAGAGAAAAACGCAAACATCAAATCTGCAATCCGTGGTTTGTAATCTAACAGGTTGGTTAATCATATTTGTTTGTGATTGTTATTGTTTGATAAGAACTTGATCAAAGATAAGGGACCGACAATTGGTATCAGAGCTAAAAACCAGGTTCAAATCAAATTATAAAACTCGACACTGTGTTCTTCAAAATTAAAATCATTTTTGAGTGTTAGTGTGTTATTGGTGTTGAAATCGATCAGGTTGTATTCGAAAAGTGTTTTAGATCGAGTTGGTATAGACCCCGGTTTGTGCCATTCAAGACACCGGTCCACACCGGTCAACATTCTGGTCGCAATAACACACCGGGCCTCAAGACCCCGGTTTGTGCCAATAGTTCTTCGCGCAAACTTTCATTTCGCGCGACCTTCTTCTCGCACAAGTCTCTGGTTTGCACTACCCACTTCTCGCGCAAAGTTCTTCTTCGCGCGACCCACTTCTCGCCCAAACCTCATTTCGCGCGACCCGCCTCTCGTGCAAAATCCTCTTTGCGCCATCTTCTCTTAGCGTGAAGTCCCTTTTTGCGCCAACTCCTTGTAGCGCAAAGTGTCTTTTACGCCAGGCTTGCTTAGCGCAAACTGTGCTTTTGCGCCAGTACCTGACTTGGTCTTTCTAAATCGATGACATCAAGAGAAGCTCAAGCTATCGGAACTGACACAAAGCCACCACTACTCTTCAGGGGTGAGTATGAGCAGTGGAAAGATCGGTTTATGGACTTCATAGAAAGACATGATTTGGGTGAATTTATCAGGAAATCTTTAGAGGAAGGAGCTATGCCACCTGTTATGAAGACTCGCACGGTTGGTACTGAGGAGATACCATATCAACTTAAGTTTGATGAAGTCGATGGTGAAAACCTAAAGAGAGCAAAAGCTGATAGATTAGCAAAGTCTTTCATTCTTTATGGCATTACTAATGAAATATATGTGAAGATTGAAAGCTATAAAGCTACAGGAAAACAGATGTGGGATCAACTGGAGAAAATGATGCTTGGTTCAAAAGATGGAAATTAGCTCAAGATATCCAACTGCCTCAACAACTATGAAGAATTCAAAGGTAGAGTTGGAGAATCTCTAGCAGAAACATATGACAGATTTGTGACCTTGCTGAATGAGTTAAGCAAGAACAAGGTCAATAAATCACAAATAGAAATGAAAGTCAAATTCCTAAGCATCGTCCAGCCTGAATGGAAAAGGTTTACAAGACAGATGAAGCAAATAAAAGATCTGAACGATATTCCACTTCACGAGGTCTATGAAACCCTCAAGCAGAATGAGGAAGAGGTGGATGAGATCATGGATGAAAAGAGACAGTCTGAGAAGACAGTTGCTGATTCAATTGCTCTTGTTGTGAAGAAGAAGAAGAAGAAGAAGAAGATTATTGTGTCTAAATCAGAAGAGGTTGAAAATGAAGCGAACTCTGACTCTGACGACTGTGAAAAAATAAAGCAGGATATTCATCTGGTCCTAGTAACTATGTTCACAAGGAGAGTGTTGAAGGAAAGAGGTTAGAGGAAAGGAAGCCAGAAGAGAAAAGGTATAAAGGTGAAGAGACCAATCAGCAAGAACCTCCAAAGTGCTACAACTGTGGCAGACTTGGACACTTTGCCAAAGACTGTCGAAGACCTAAAGTCCGGAACTCCGACTACTACAAGAAGAAAATGCTTCTAGCCAAGCAACAGGAAGCTGGAAAGGCATTGATGGCAGAAGATGAGTTTTGGCTAGATCATTCAGACCAAGAAGATGAAAATGAAGAGAAGGACGAGACAACACACCTATGCTTTATGGGCAAGCTGGAAATAGAAGCTGAAGTTGATTCCGATGAAGAGGATAATGAATAGGTATGTGATTTAACAAAGTCAGATTTCTTAAATCAAATGCATGCCATGATGACAAAACTCCAAGAATTAGAGTCGAAACTTAAGCATGAAAAGGGTGTTATTAATGACAAAAACCAATCAATACAGAAACTTAGCGAGGATATTGCTGAGAACAAAGTATTGATTGAGACTTTACATAAAAACATTGACACCAGCGCAAAAGAAAAGACCATAATTCTTAAAGAGATTGCTGAAACAAGTTCTAAATTGAGAATGTGTGAGTTTGATTTCAAAGAGCTTACGAGAATGTATTCTTCGCGTTCCGAAGAAAACAAATCTTTACATGCAAAATTAAATGCTTTGGAAGGGAAGTTATACTCATTGGGTCAAACAGAACAAACCATTCATCTAAACAAACCCAAAGAGAATAAAGAGTGTTGGGGGCTTGGTTATGAGAATCCTCACTACCTTAAAAATGGTATATCTGAAGTGCCCGCACTTTATGATTTTACATTCTTAAGACTTTCTCAACGATACCCTGACCTTAAAGTTTTCTGGACTGGACTGTCTAAAGAGGATGAACCCAAGGAAACCGAAAAACGAAAGAACACATCTAAATTCCAACTTCCATTTTGTTATGATAAGTTGAATAGAAGTTATAGTTCTGTTCAATCAAAATCTCTTTCAAATGAATTCTTTGAGAGTTATTCTGTAAAAGAAATGGAGGCTAAGCCTATTGAAGGTAAACTTTACGTCCCTCCTCTCATTTTGGAAAGTAAAATTTCTGAACTTGAGAAATATTTTGATTGATGTTGAACAAAAAGTGTTTTCAACTGTGCTTAAGAATACTGTTCTTTCTAAATCAACTAAGGCTTCAAAATCTAATGATATGTTTGGTCTAACGGATGGAGGGTTTGATTTTCTAAACTCTGATGGTGTTTTAGGTGATTGTATTGATCAATTTGATTTTAGTGCCAAACTTCCTAATCATTCGTCTTTTGTTGTGAATTCCTTTGGATTATCCAGTATGTTTGAGAAAGGTAAATCATCAACGAAAGTTGATGAAACAGTTTATGTGAAAAATAAGAATGCAAAAGGTAAGAAGAAGAAATCTCAGCATTCACAGAAACCGATCACTACTGGTAAGCCAAAGAAGAAGCATTCATTTGATTCTCACAATTCTAACTCAAAAGTTTCAAATGTTTCAGATATGAGCAAGAAAAAGCTTGGAGTTAAATCTAAGTGGTAACCAAAACAGGAGATTGACGAGACTGCTAAATCTTTTTCTAGTGTTGACTGTAATAAGACTACTACTAGTAAAGATGTTTTGATTGCGAATGTTGCTATTTCTAAACCTAATATTGTTGTTTCTAGCAAGAAATATTCTATGCAGCAATTATTCCAGTTACGTCTGTCTGCTAGAAAGTTTTCAAATTATGATAGACATGATTATGCTTCTCGTAAAGATTATGATATTTGGTTTGGCACATATCATGTACTCTCTTATCATTCTACTTCTTCATTTCTTATCATTCTAATTCTTCATTTGATTCTCAAAAGCAAAGAGGACCCAAATTTCAATGGGTGCCAAAATCATGTGCTAACACCTTAGGTCCCATTTATAAGTGGGTACCTAAACCTCTTGTTTCGTAATTTCTCTTGTGTAGACCCGTCATATGTGGTACTTGGATAGCGGGTGTTCCAAGCATATGACCGGGCAGAAAGTTATGTTGACCAACTATACAGAGAAATACTGCGGAACAGTTCGATTCGGTAACGATCAGTTTTCACCTATTCTGGGGTATGGTGATATGGTACACGACAAAGTCACGATTAAGAGGGTGAGCTATGTTGAAGGCTTAGGAAACAACCATTTCAGTATTGGCCAGTTCTGTGACAAAGGCTTGAAGGTAAATTTCAAGTTCAAGACGTGTTCTGTTCGCACTGAAGAAGGCAAGGAACTCTTGGTCGGCACTCGAAAGTCCAACCTCAACACAATCAATTTGTCAAACGTCCAGACTGACAAGCAGGTGTGTCTACTCTCAAAAGCCTCGATGCAACAAAGCTGGTTATGGCATCGACGGCTCTCTCACCTCAATTTTTGGTACATCAATAAGCTGGTCAGTGGAAAATTAGTGAACGGACTTCCTGAGCTAAAGTATGTCAAAGAACATATGTGTGCAGCGTGTGAAAAAGGTAAGATGAAGAGAGCTCCGCACAAACCAAAGCCTGAACCGAGTACCAGCTCTCTATTAGGGTTGTTGCATATGGATCTCTGTGGTCTGATGTGAACGCAAAGCTTAGGCGGAAAGAAGTACATATTTGTTATCGTGGACGATTATTCGCGATACACATGGGTCAAATTTCTACGTTCAAAAGATGAGACGCCCGAAGTACTCATCACTTTTCTGAAGACGACCCAGGTGAATCTGTAGAAACCAGTCAAGCTTCTAAGAACTGACAATGACACAGAGTTTAAGAACAAAACAGTAGAAGAATATCTCGAATCGGTCGGGATTTCACATTAATACTCTACTGCATGTACGCCTCAACAGAATGGAGTGGTCGAAAGGCGAAATTGTACGCTAGTCGAGGCCGCTCGAACTATGCTAAGTCAATCTGACTTACCTCTATTTTTGTGGGCCGAAGATGTATCGACTGCGTGCTACACTCAGAATCGTTCCATAATACACCGCAGATATAAGAAGACTTCGTATTCGTTAATCAACAACCGAACACCGACAATCAAATATTTTCATATATTTGGGTGTAAGTGTTATGTTCTAAACGACAGAGAGAGTCTGAACAAGTTCAGCGCTAAGGCGGATAAGGGCATATTTATTGGCTATTCCTCTACATCTACTGCATACCGTGTATACTTGAAGAAGTCAAAGACTGTTGTTGAAAGCATCAACGTTACATTTGATGAGGAGATGGCTTCTGAGCACGTTCGTTCAGAACCCGTGATAACCGGAGTACTAGCTTCTGGGCAAATCAGTCCAGAACCTGTGTCTCAAGCGAACAAATCAGATGGGGCATTGTAGATCCCAGTACAGTGCAATCACGAACAATAGTAATCAATCAATGAAGAACAAATATGTCACAACTTCTAGTCATATGATTAATAACCAATAAAGGGTTTAGGTTTATAGAGAGAATATCTGATAAGCAAAGTAAACCTATTGACTAGAGAATTATGAATGAGATCTTAACTAAAACTAATCTGATTTAGAAAACTAAACGCCTTATAAATGAGGCGCACAAGACCTAATGGGCTTTAGACCCATTACCAAATAAACTATGAAATAATTACAATTCAACCCCTTATAAATGCTTTATACAACTTTCAACGAACAGGACTTTCAGTCCTAACAATCTCCCCCTAAAGTTGAATAAGGCATTTATCTTCTTGACATCTTTAGGCATTGATCTTCTTTAAATCTTCAGGTTTTATCTTCTTTCCCTCTTGAATCTTTGAAGAACTTTGGTGTTGCATTTCTTCATGTCTTTCCCAGCTCCCCTTGAATAAAGCTCTTCGTCTTCATTGTTTCAACTTTATAACAAGATTCAATGTACAATAGCCTCGACTGAATGCATTATCAAGCAACTTTCAACTATAGAAACTCAACACATCGGATCAGCACACAAGAAAGATAATGTGCGAGTTACATGACATTCCACAGTGCAACTTCAGTTTAAAACAAAGAATCTGTCTTTGAACCGCGAGTTGAATTGACTTTCAGCTTAAGAACTTGTTTCAATCAACTCGTAGGAGGAACAAACTTGTAGCAAACACCACTTGATAAGGATAGAAAAACCAATAAAATATCTTCTGCTGCAATCTTTGAATCCAAAGGCTTTTCACCCTCAGATTTAAGATTTGACTTTGAAATTGAACTTTGTAAATCTCTCCCCCTTTTTGATGATTGTGAACATCATGATCATCAAAACTCTTCAATTTCAACCCATTCTTTGATCTCCTCCTTTGTGATGAACTAACAATCTCCGCCCTTTGATCTGAGTAACCGTCAATTCATGAAATGTATATATCCGAATCTTTTCAAATTCAGATATAATTGGAATTGTAATCCTAAATCAACAAATGATGCAGTTAGTATGCCTGTAAGCAGTACGGAGCCACTTTGTACAACGAATGTACTTTGGAAAGGAGCTTTTGTGATATTCACTCCCCATGGCTTCCATTCAATCATCGAAAAACCACAAAGGAATTTTCTATGAATGTTATGACAAGAAAACTCATTCCTTGTGTGTATGTGCAAGTGTAGAATGATTGAAGCTACTTAGCTTTCTCAGGATCAAAAATGTGTAAACTGTTGAGACAGCAACATATATTACACGAACTCAATGTGCATGAAAGAGGTGCGAAGGTGGGGCAACTTTCCTTCTTTTTCAATATCTAAATCTTCCGAGTGAAGACTAGAGAGAAGATATGATGCGTCCCCAAAGAAAATGAAACATTTCTTTGTTAAGAAAGAAACGAGTGGTTGGTGGGGTAAAAACAAGAGTTGGCATGGGCTCACTGCGTGTTTCAATGATGGTCACCAAAGAATGTGAACCAATCAGTAGATGTGGTTGCCCGGCTCAAAAAGTGTTTGGTGCAGATTTTTCATATTCTTTTAACTCTGTTATCACACCCTCTTTATTTTTGTCATTAAAGCTCACTTGTAACCAAACTCTCATTTACATTTTACCGCTCAGCACAATGAGAAAAACTCAACCGGATGAGTTATATCCCCCACTCTTTGATTTAAGACTCCTCACCCCTCAATCACTCAATGATATCTTCCGGGGTAGGAAACACTGGTTAACGTGAATCCATGGAAGTTCTGTTTAAGTTCTCACACAAATCCCATGTAAGTCCTAAAAAGAATAATTGCTCAACAGTTTAACTGAACAGTTAAGTACAAAATGTATGATAACATTGTCAAAATGTAAGCTCATGAGATTTGAGCAATTGAACTTTGAAGATTTCTCAAAACAAAGATTTCTAAAAAGATATTGAATGAATGAAAGGAAATCAAGAGAATTGTTTTGAGAATCTGACAATGTATCAATAAGATCAAATAAAATGGTTAGGGGATCAATGAACTGGATATTTTGTTTATATGAACAAATATAAACAATTTAGCAATGAAAGCACAATTTTGGAAATGATGATTGATGTTCAACAATATTTGAAAGTAAACAGGAGTATTACCATCGAAAAATTGTTCGTTATGAGACATGGTAATAACAATTTCAAATGAAGTACTGAACCGGTGTGTATGAATACTTGACAGTATATTGAAAAGATAATACGCAAGTATTGATCTTTGGAAACACACGGTCAGTTAAACATTAAAGCTCAAAATTGAAAAAAATTTAAAATCACACTTCTAATATCATAAAATCTTTTGAGAACCAGAAGCGGTTTGAACATTTCAGAAAACGTTTTTCAGTTCGAAAGTTGTTCTTCTTTCAAACAATCAGAGATCTAGAGAAGAAGATATTTACCTTTTAAGCTCCCCCTCAAATCATGATAGAATGATTTAGGTCTTTTAAGCTCCCCCTGGATATTTGCAAGATATCCAAGTCTGAACATTGAAGAACGGATCCTGATCTGTTGTAATCAGAAGTCAAACTCCGTTGAAGTACGGGTTCTAAGCTGATTTACTTAGAAGCCTTAGTTCTTCTACTCCCCCTTGACAGTAGGTGCCTGCAATACAGAATCAATTTTAGGCTTTGGTACCCACTGGTATTTGGGTTCATGAATGTTAGTTGCAGTTCGAATGGGAGTAATGGAATAAGAACCATACCAGTAATGATCACTAGTCTTGTGAATAGGATCATGTGTACGACAATAAGAACAATAGTATTTCTTACCTGACAACCTGATTAATTGATCTCTTGAGTAGATATGATCATGTTTACCTTTACGCACATTGTTCTTCTTGACATTAGATGCATGTACACATGACTTTTTACCGTTCAGCTCGTCTTTCTTTTCATCTTTCTTCTTATCTTCAACTGGTTTCTTTCTCCAGACCAATTCTTCTTCTTTGTATCTCCTTTTTCGTCGATGTGTACCTGAACCATCTATATTTCTATCATAGAAAAGGTTAGTACTACGAATCTGATCAGAATATTTAACTGACCACTTGGAAGAAACAGTTTTCTGATTTGAACTTGATGCTGTTTTTTCAAGCTCTTTAATCTTTGAAGCAAGACTGTCTCTTTCTTTGACAAGAAGGTAAATCTTCGTCTCACATTCAGACTTCGTTTTCTTCTCTTTCAGCACACTTTCAGATAGTTCAGATAGCTTCTCAATAAGTTTTTTGATCTCAGCCTCAAACATACTTCGTTCTTCTTCAAATCCCTTCTCAGCATCCTTTCTTTGGCCGGATATTTCTTTGAAGATTCCCACATTCTTTTGTTCAATAGCCTTCTTCTCTGTGGAAAACTTTTCCCTTTCCAGAATGATTACTTTCTCAAAATCAGAAACTTGCTGAGAAAGTTTTATACACTTAAGCTCAACAGTCTTCTTTTCTTCAAAACACTTTCTTGAAAAATCTGAGAACTTCTTTGAAAATCCTTTCTTTTCACTCACAAAATCAACTTTACCTTTGACCGTCTTTTGTTTCAAATCAGATATTTTCTTTTGAAGCTTAGCATTAGCATCCTCCAGACTCTTAGTCTTCTCATCATACTTTTCAATAGATACTGTTTGCTGGATTTGCACAATCTAATATTCAAAATCAGAGATCTTTCTTTTCAGCTCAGAATTCTCAGATTCCAATTCTCTTCCTTTTAATACCACCTTTGGCCCTAACATCAACCATTCAGTACAATCCCACAGGTCTTTTCCTGTCATTTTGTAAGTATTTATTTGACCAGAAATTTCACAAAAAATGTCACGAAAAAGTTCACAAGAAATACTATTTGTCATAAAATATCTAGCTATATTATTAGCCCTCTGTCTTTCCTCCTGTTCCTTAGGAGAAACTTCTGTTGGAATTTGGAATTGCATCTCTCCATCAGTCAATGATAATCTGATATAGTAACCCAACTCATGTGTATCCACATAATTCAAAAAAATGAACTTTCCACTCTTCATAATTTCCTTTGAACAACATCTTTGGTGAGGTCATCCTTTTTGATCGTATCGAATAGTATTAATTCGATCTGGCTCTAATCTTAACTGCACTGTAGCGATCGTGAGACAAACAAGATGATCCAAAAAAAAAAATAAACAGGACAGGGACAAGGACCCGGTCGAACAGGGACCCGGTCGAGCAAAGACCCGGTCGAACAGGGACCCGGTCGAGCAAAGATCCGGTCGAAAAATCAGAGGAGAAAGACAAAAATTTCCAAGTAAAGTTTGCGCTACGTACAGGTGGTGCAAAGTGAACTTTGCGTTACTTGTGTATGGCGCAAAAACTAGGTTTGCGCTTCGTATAGGTGGCGCAAAGTAAACTTTGCGTTACGAGAGTGTGGTGCAAAAACTAGGTATGCGCTATTCACTTGAGACGCAAAATACACTTGAAAAAAAACGCAAGACACCGGTCACAAGGGGTCCGTTCGAAGAAGTAAGCTAGACACCGGTCCTTTGCAAGGCACCGATCGAAGACACCGGGTGCAAACACCAGTCAACAAGGAACCGGTCGAATGAGTCCGGTCGAAGGTCCGGTCGAGAGGCCGGTCAAGAGGATCCGGTCGATAACAGATAAACACAAACAGATAATTCGATTCGATTAACAGATAAGCAATCGATAACAGATAATCACCGAAAAAATCGATGAATCTAAAAATCGATCGTAATCAAACAATCAACCCAGAAAACTCAAACCAAAATATTTGATTTTCAAGAACACAGAATCGATCGAATCACTATTTTTCCAGAAACTTGAATTAACTGATAATCAGAGGAACAATCGACCAAAATCCAATTATCTTGAATTCAGAAACTTGGTAAAGCATGATTCCAGGACTCAGATATGAATAAGAAGTCAATTAATCGAAACTCAGAAATTCAGTCGACCATAAACCAATTAATCGACCCAGATTAATCACTGTAATCAAGTTTTAATCAATCGAATTAGAACAAACACCCAACTTCACTGTTTTTCCAGAAAAGATTTAATCCAGAAAAAAAAACTAACTGAACTATCGAACTTCACCCAGATATAGCAGACAACAGATCAAACAATTCAGATATGAACATATATCAACCCAGAGAATATATCATTCCAAGAAAAAACTTATCGACAGGAATCCAAAAACTCAGATAGATCAGAATAACGATTAAGAGTTTTAGACAAACCTTTTTGGATCAAAACTTCAGTCTCTTTGCTCTGATACCAATTGTAAATCCCAGTACAGTGCAATCACGAACAATAGTAATCAATCAATGAAGAACAAATATGTCACAACTTCTAGTCATATGATTAATAACCAATAAAGGGTTTAGGTTTACAAAGAGAATATCTGCTAAGCAAAGTAAACCTATTGACTAGAGAATTATGAATGAGATCTAAACTAAAACTAATCTGATTTAGAAAACTAAACGCCTTATAAATGACGCGCACAAGGCCTAATGGGCTTTAGGCCCATTACCAAATAAACTATGAAATAATTACAATTCAACCCCTTATAAATGCTTTATACAACTTTCAACGAACAGGACTTTTAGTCCTAACAGACATCAACGTATACTAATCATTTATCTGATTTAGATTTACTATTTGAACTATTTTATGATGAATTTCTTGGATCTAAAGTAACCAAATCTGTTGTGGTTGATAGGATGGAAGACTCAATGACTACTCATCCAACCATTTCAGATATTTCTACTGAATCCGACTCCCCGATTCAACAAGAAGTTCAAGTTCAAATACCTACTCCGACAGTTGAAGCTGTGACCAATAATGAAGAGACAGCAGTTGCTGAATCAGTAGGGTGTTCTATAAGGACTGATCTACAGACTGACCAAGTTGTACCTACTGAGACTTCTGCACCTACTACTTCAACTGAACCCCTCATTCCTACTGAATCACCTGAAGAAGATAACATTGGATTCATATATGATGATATTGATCTATCTACATATAATCCACTCCCTCATGAACACAAATGGACCAAAGAGCACCCGATAAGCCAAATCATTGGAGATCCAACAAAAACCGGTGCAAACAAGGTCTGCTTCTATGAATATGTGTATGCATGAATCCTTTCTGAGCAAGATCGAGCCTACTCGCGTATCTGAGGCCCTTGCAGATTCAGATTGGGTGACTGCAATGTAAGAAGAGCTGAATAAGTTTGAAGCACTTGAAGTCTGGAGACTCGTACCCAAACCTCAAGGTAAATCTTTTATCGGTACGAAATGGGTTTTCAAAATCAAGAAAGATGAAGATGGTAATGTTATCAGAAATAACGCAAGACTTGTTGCCAAGGGATATAGGCAAGAGGAAGGAATAGATTACGATGAGACTTATGCTCCAGTGGCGGGTATAGAAGCAATTCCCATGTTTCTTGCGTATGTTGCCCACAAGAACTTCACGGTCTTTCAAATGGACATGAAGAGAACATTTTTGAATGGCATTCTCAAGGAGGAAGTCTACCTCTTGCAGCCAGAAGGTTTTGTCAATCAAGAGAAACCGAATCATCCATACATTCTCGACAAAGCACTTTATGGACTGAAACAAGCTCCTCGTGCCTGGTATGATGTCTTATCTCAGTTTTTGGTCAAGTCAGGTTTTACAAAAGGTACGGTCGATACCACTTTATTCTTTAAAAGGGAGAAAGCCGATATCATTCTAATTCAAATATATGTAGATGATATTATTTTTGGCTCTACAAATCCTAAATACTGTAAGAATTTTTCAAACCTAATGGTGTCACGTTTTCAGATGAATGTGATGGGAGAGATGAATTTCTTTCTCGGATTACAAGTCAAACAATTTTCATTGGGGATTTTCATCAATCAATCTAAATACATTCTTGATATTCTTCGGAAGTTCAAAATGGAAAACTGTAAACCGATTGGTACCCCAATGGCACCTGGTACTAAGATTGGCACCGATCCTTCGAGAAAGGCTGTTGATGTTAGGACTTATAGAGGAATGATAGGTTCTTTAATGTATCTTACTTCCAGTAGGCCAGATATAATGTTTTCTACATGTTTATGTGCTAGATATCAGGTCAATCCTAAAGAATACCGTGTGTCTGCAGTTAAACACATTTTTAGGTATCTGAAGGGGACTGCAGATCTTGGTCTGTAGTATCCTAAAGATACTAGCTTTGAACTAACAGCATATACAGACCAAGATCATGATGATTGCATGCTAGACAGGAAGAGCACGTCAGGTCATATACAGTTCCTCGGTGATAAACTCGTTAGTTGGGCATCGAAGAAGCAATTATGTGTCTCAACTTCAACGGATGAAGCAGAATATGTGGCTGCTGCTAGCTGCTGTTCTCAGGTCTTGTGGATGAGAACGCAACTGCGAGACTATGGTTTTCACTTCAACAATATCCCGATATACTTTGACTCGAAGAGCGCTATCGCGATAACAACTAATCATGTTCAGCATACAAAGACCAAACACATCGATATCAGGTATCATTTTATAAAAGATAATGTCGAAAAAAGAACAATTGAACTTTACTTTGTAAAAACTTATTATCAGCTTGCAGATTTGTTTACCAAACCTTTAGACGAAAAGAGATTTACCTTTCTTGTCTCTAGACTTGGTATGCTAAATCTTAAGACCTAATCAGTGGTTACCTATTAAAGTTTCTTATTGTAAATTTTTCATCATTTCTTTATCTTTATGTCCGCAAGATATCTGCCCTTTAATATTCTATTCATGATCTTAGGGGGAGAGTGAGAATAAATTGATAGATGATCAACGTTAATTTGAGAAAGAGAATACCAAATTTCTGCATTTACTTTTTATGTCAAATTTTTGTGATGCATGATTTTAGGGGGAGCTTTTACAAGTCAAAAGAGTTAGGCTATGACTTCTGGTTATTTTAGATCAGAACTCGTACTTTCATTGTTTTACTGCTTTTTGCCTTTTAATTCTTGTGAATAAAGCCGTTTTGACTTCACTTTAAGACTTTTGCAGTTTGAGAGACACTTACACGTTCACATCTATTATGACTATACGCTTAAGTTCATGAGATGTAAGATTGCACGTCAAGGTATAATTCTTTATCTTAATCTCATATATGGTTGAAAGAAGGACAACTTTCAATCATTGAAAACATGTTCTCAAATGTTCAATTCACTTCCCGATTCTTCAACAGAATTTATAATTTGGAAGTGTAATTTTTCAATGTTTTCTTAATTCATCTTTGAGCTTTAACTAATATAGTTCAACCATTTTGAGCAACACATGCTTTCTAGGAAAACATGGGATTTCATTGTGCTAGGACTTAACATAACTTCTACTGATACACGTTAACCAGTGTTTCCTACCCAAGAGGTTAATCCATAGTGATTGAGTGTGAGGAGTCGAAAATAAATGAGTGTGGGTTGAGTGATGAGGTATAACGAAAAAGAGAGTTTGGTTAGAAGTGAGCTGAATGTTTAAAAGAAAGAGGGTGTGAGAACAGAGTTAAAAGAATATCAGAACTCTGCACCAACTTTTTCTGAGCCGGGCAGCCACAATTCTAATGTTTCACAACTCTTTGGTGAACATTATTGAAACAGGAAACTAGCCCATGCCAACTCTTGATTAACCACACCAGCCACTCATTTTCTTCTTAACAGGAAAGTGTTTCACATTTTCAAAGGGGAAGCAACACATTTGCTATCTGATTTTCATTTGGAAAATCTGGATATTGAACAGAAGGAAGTCTACCCCACCTTCGCACTTCAATCATGCACATTGAGTCTGTATTTGTACTTACTGTTGTCTCAGTGGTTTACACAATTTTGAGCCTATAAGCAATCATCAGTGCTTAATTATTTCTATCACATGCACGAACACACAAGGAATTTGTTTCTTTGTCGTAACGTTCATAATAATTACCTTGGTGGTGTTTCAATGATTGAATGGAAGCCCTGGGGGAGTGAACATCAAAAAGCTCCTTTCCAATGTGTATTCGTTACACACAGTACCTTTGTGTTACTGACAGGCAGGTTAACTGATTCATTTGTTGATTCAAGTGTTACACGATTGTTTTGTCTGGATTTGCAAAGATCTGGATGAATATCTTTTGGATTGACGAATCAGAGGCTCCTTATGAAAGACATTTCTTGCTAAAAGTTTTGATGAAATCGTTTCTCTTTTCATCAAAAAAGGTGGAGAAGCGCTAACCAAGAAATGGGAGAGATCAAAAGTGTAGATAATTCTTCAAAGACAAAGTATACTGAAGACATGTTGATTTGAGAGAAATTTTCTTTGAAGATACTTTGCTAAAGCATTCTGAGCTAAAACTGGAGATTATTATATATTGAAGACAAAGAAGGAGATTGCAACTTCTGAGCTGAAAGAGAAGACTGAATTGCTAAATCCTTTTTGTAATGATCTTGATCCAAATGGGGAGATTGTTAGATCACAAATTTATTGGATTCAAGATCATCCAATCTGAAGATTGAAATATGAAGCTAAAGCTGGAAAGTCACTCTTAATATTAGTCTAATGTTAGTTTGTAATAATTGTCAATGTTTGTTTTTAGTATTTTATATTATTCCTAAATATCTATTTATTAGATATTTTAGGATATTATTGTTTTAGATATTATGTTAGTTGATATTAGGTAGAAGTTAGATATTATCAACAATCATAATCCAGCCAACAATCTAGAGAGAAAATAGAGAGAGCTTCAAAGAGAAAAACGCAAACATCAAATCTGCAATCCGTGGTTTGTAATCTAACAGGTTGGTTAATCATATTTGTTTGTGATTTTTATTGTTTGATAAGAGCTTGATCAAAGATAAGGGACCGACATATACTTAAAGAAAATTCAGGTTGTAAGTTTCTACAATTCGTAAACAACAAAGAAAAAGTTACTTTTAGGTTCTTGCGAGTTTTAGACTTAGAAAGATTTCAAGAACACTTAACTTTCGCACAACAAAGAATTCGTAAGAAAGAATTCGCAAACTATTGATTCACGAATCCTAGACTTAGAATAGTTTGAACTTTTCACATCAACTTTCGTAGATTAACTTTCGCAACCTGATAAAGTATTAATTTTGAGAACCTGCGAGTTCTATACTTGGTGAAAGTTTTAGAAATTAAGGATCAAGAATTCGTAACCACTACTAGCGAATCTTAGGGAATTCGCAGACTATTAACCTGCGAGTTTTTCAGTATCCGTAGACAAGGTATCTGCGAAATCTGTACTTAATTAAATATTCAAATTACAAATATCCTGCGAATCCTAAACTTTCGTGAGTAAGGTTCTTGCGAGTTTCGAGGTTTTCGTAATACAAACACATGCGAATCTTAGACTTAAACAGATTCAACACCCTGCGAGAATTAAGAGTGTTGTGAGTTCTTCAAAGAACTTGCGAGTTCATCACCTGTACGTCCCTGTACTTCGACTTTTGATCCAAAAAGATAGCAAACGATTAAGACACAATGTAAAACTCACACAATACATTCACCAATGTATTTCGAACATACCCTAATAAAAAAAACCCTTAAAAACAGCTCATGTGCATTGGATCTAATGTAACAGTGTTCGGCTATCATAAGAACAAAACCTTCGAAAATCATCAAAATAACAATCTATGGATGTTTTTAACTGTGAATAGGCAATATGAGGATGTTCTATAACATGAAACACACCTAATCAAATCAGTTTTATGCACAAAAACACAATAAACCATGCAATCGATTTTCACACAGTGAAGGTTTTCGAAAAATAACTTTTCAATCCAAAATCTTGATTCTTTGGCTCTGATACCAATTGTTGTTCCAGAAATTAGTTGATAAAAGAAACAACACAGTAACAATAATAGATAGATAGAAATCGATTCAATATGTCATATATCTCTTGTAGCCGTATGCTCAAAGTGTGTGTGTGTTCTTGGTGTAAAAACTCTACCTTGAGCGTATGATTTAACAATGATTAACCTAGGGACTAATATTAAAACTATGCCTTATATAGGTCCACAAGACTAAGGCAAGGCCCAACCAAAATACTACTAAAAACTCCCTAGGAAAACATAAATATTTACAATTAAGACCCCTCATAACAATTTAATCTTGAATACAATTATTGATCCAACATTAGCCTTAATGAATTGGATCAACAAGATGGAATGATGCTTCAGTATCTGTGAGTGTTCCCCTGATCAACGGGTAAAGATTTCTGCGACTACATTCTGTGACGCGGCACTCCACTGGTGGAACTCTGAAGAATCCGTGAGGGGCAAGGCTGGAGTAGCATCCATGACATGGGAAAAAATGAAAGATCTCTTGACAGAGAAATATTGCTCTCGGCTAGAGCTTAAGTATTTAGAGACATAGTTCTTACAGTTGGTGCAAGACGACAACACAGTACAAGAATATGTGAACCAGTTCACTGAGAAGTCTCTATTCGCCTCACATCAAGTGTCAACGGAGCAAAGAAAGATAGACCGGTTTGTAGATGGTCTTAGAACAAATATCCATGAACGTTCCGACAGAAAAACAAATTTCCTATGTGTACGTGCTTGTGTTATGAAAGAATTTAAACATTTTATGCTTTATCAGGCTAAAAAATGTGTAAATTGTTGAGACACAACAAGTTTTTCATGACTCAATGTGCATGATCGAAATGCGAAGGTGGGGCAGACTTCCTTCTTTTTCAATATCTAAATTTTCCGCGTGAAGATCATATAGCATATGTGTTGCGTCCCCATGAAAATTTGAAACATTTCCTTGTTAAGAAAGAAATGAGTAGCTGGTGGGGTTAAAGCAAGAGTTGGCATGGACTCACTGCCTGTTTCAATGATGTTCACGAAAGAATTGTGAAGTAATCAGTAATGTGGTTGCCCGACTCAGAAAGTGGTTGGTGGCTTGGTGCAGAGTTCTCTTATTCTTTTAACTCCGTTAGCTCCCCATCTATCTGTTTTTCATTTTCCTCACTTGTAACCAAACTCTCTTTTCCATTTTACCACTCAACACAATGAGGTTGTTCAACCAGATGAACTTCCTCCTACATTCTTTGATGTATGACCCATCGCCCCTCAATCACTCAGGGATAACTTCTTAGGAAGGAAACACTGGTTATTGTGAATCCATAGAAGTTCTTTAAGCTCTCACACTGATCCTATGAAAATGTTTTCCTAAAAAGAATAATGTTTAATAGTTTAACTTGAACATTTAAAGCTCAGAGACATAAATCACAATGTCAGATAAATGTATGCTCAACAAATTATCACGAATATTTGAGCATTTGAATCTTTGAAGATTTTCTCATAACAAGTATATTTAAATTAATGAAATGAATACAAAAGACTTGTTTAAGAATCTGACAATGTGTCGAAAAGATCAAATATGAATGATAAACATGAAAAGCTTAGGTCATGAAAGATTTGGAAATTTGTCTATAAACATTCATGAAAGAATCGCTTATGTTTGAATGAATATGACACTCAACAAACATTGAAGTTCAAATGGGGTGTATTATCATTGAAAAATTGTTTCATTTTGAGACATTGTAATAACAAATATCAATAAGAAAGACTAAACCGGTGTGTATGAATACTTGATAGTATATGGAAAAGATAATACACAAGTATTAATCATTGGAAGCACACGGTAAGTAAATCAATAACGCTCATTTATGAAAACATTTAAAATCACATTTCTAAATTCATGAAATCGTTTTGAGAATTGAGAAGTGGTTTGAACATTTATAAACATGTTCTCATGTCTGAAAGTTGTCCGTCTTTCAAATATTCAGAGATTAAGTTCAGAAAAATATACCAAATATAACATTCATAGCTCCACCCAAAGTCATGATTAACTGACCATAAATCTTGTAAGCTCCCCCTTAAATTCTGCATAAAGACAAAAAATTATCAAAATATCAAAGTCTTAATCAAACAAAAACATTGAAATACGAGTCCTGATCTGAAGTAATCAGAAGTCAAAAATCTTTAAAGATTGGTTATAAACTGATATGTTTAGAAATCATGTACTCCCCCAAAAAATATACATCAAAAAAATACGTCAGTACAAATGATCTAAAATTTCTCTAACTCTTCCTTGAAATTAGATCATATGTTCTTTGTACTCACCCGTCCTGAAATCATGAGCAAACCTTCAATGTAGATATCTTTCAGAATTAAAGATAAATACAAGAATAAAACAGTAAATCAAACTATACTATTCCAATACAAATTATGTAAAATCAGGTTTTATGATTCAGCATGCCTAACTTTGAAATTAGAAAATTAAATCGCTTTTCATCTAACGGTTTAGTGAAGAGATTAGCAAGCTGATAATTTATATTAACAAAGTACAACTCGATTGTACCTTTCTCAACATGGTCGTTGATAAAATGATATCTCACGTCTATGTGCTTAGTCTTCATGTGTTGAACAGGATTAGCAGATATAGCGATTGCGCTATTCGAATCACAATAAACCGGAATCTTATTGAACTGGAATCCATATTCTCGAAGCTGTCTTGGCATCCACAACACTTGAGAACAACAACCGGCAACAACTACATATTATGCTTCCGCTTTTAAAGTGGATACACAAAGTTGTTTCTTTGACGACCAACTAACGAGCTTGTCTCCCAAAAATTGAATGTGACCGGATGTGCTCTTCCTGTATAACATACACCCTGCATGATCTTCATCTGAATATGTTGTCAGCTCAAACCCTGTATCCTTAGGATACCACATACCAAGATCTACGTTGCCCTTCAGATATCTAAAAATACGCTTAACAACCGAAAGACGTGACTCCTTCGGCTTGGTCTGATATCTCGCACACAAACATGTGTAAAACATAATATCAGGTCTACTTGTGGTTAAGTACGTCAAATAACCAATCATGCCTCTATAGGTCTTTTGATCAACAACTTTTCCATTTAGATCAGCTCCGATCTTAGTCCTTGTTGCCATCAGGGTGCTAATAGGTGTACAATTTTCCATTTTAAATTTCTTTAAAATGTCACATATGTACTTAGCTTGATTTATAAAAATCCCTGTGGAAAATTGTCAAACTTGTAATCCGAGAAAGAAATCATCTCTCCCATCAAACTCATTTGAAAACGTGATACCATTAAGGCTGAAAAATTCTTACAGTACTTAGGATTAGTTGACCCGAAAAATATGTCGTCAACATAAATTTGAATGGTAATGATATCGCCTTTTTCTTTCTTAATGAAGAGAGTAGTATTGATTTTACCTTTCGAAAATCCTGACTTGACTAGAAACTTTGAAAGGACATCGTACCAGGATCAAGGTGCTTGCTGTAATCCATAAAGGGGTTTGTCTAAGATGTAGACATGGTCTGGCTTTTCAGCACTGATCAACCATTATGGTTAAGATACATACACTTCCTTCTTTAAGCCATTCAGAAAAGCCTTTTTCATGTCCAACTGATAGACCGTAAAATTCTTGTGTGCATCACACACGAGAAATATTTGAATGGCCTCTATGTGTGCAACTAGAGCATATGTCTTATCATAGTGTATACCTTCCTCTTGCAGGTATCCTTTGGCTACAAGTTGAGCTTTGTTTCAAACTATTATCCCATCTTCATCTCTCTTGTTTTTGAAAACCCATTTTGTGTCTATGATTGTTTTACCTTCTAGTCTCGGCACGAGTTTCCATACTCTCAAAGCTTCGAACTAATTAAGTTCTTCTTGCATGGAGACTATCCAATCAGGATCTTCAAGAGCTTTTGATATGCGTGTCAGCTCTATCTTGCTCAAGAATGAATCGTGCATGCACTCATTTAATGTTGCAAACCTAGTTTCACCGGTTTTGAAGGATCTCTGATAATTTGATGTACCGGGCGCTCTTTGGTCTACTTGTTAATATGAGGGAACGGAGTATAAATAGATTGATCATGTTGATCATCTAAGAATCTTTCATCTTCTTGGGGTTCAGTTGAAGTAACAGGTGCAGAAGTTTCAGCTGGTGGAATATTTGTTGTTTGTTGAATAGGAAATTTTGTACACCCAGCTGAATGTGTAACTTCTGGATGTTCAACATTCTGTGCATCTTCAACTGATTGAGTATTTGTCTGAACTTGAGTTTCTGTCTGAATTGGGGAACTGATTCAGTTGACACATCTGAAGTGATTGGTTGATTATCACTTAACTCTTCATAACTTTAGATCCTAGAAACTCATCATAGAAGTGTTCAAATAATAAATCTAATTCTGTTAAATGTGAAGTAGACGTAGAAGCTTTATCAGAATTAGAAGCACTAGAACCAGGTTCTAGAATGATGTGTCCAAAATCTAATACTTCTATAATCACATGTTCTGAATTGCTTTATTCAGAAGCCATTTCCATAGCTTCATCAAATGTGATGTTTATGCTTTCCACCACTATCTTTGATTTCTTCAGGTAGACTCTATACGATGTTGATGTTTGAGAGTAGCCGACGAAAATCCCTTCTTCAGCTTTCGGACTAAACTTGTTCAAGCTCTACTTGTCATTAAGTACATAACACCTGCATCCAAAAATATGAAAATGTTTAATGCTTGTTGTTCTATTATTTTTTAAAGCATATGGCGTTTTATCGAAGCGACGATGAATGATCGAGCGATTTTGTGTGTAACATGCAGTCGAAACAACCTCAACCCATAAGAATAGAGGTAAGTCAAATTGGCTAAGCATCATATGTGCAGCCTCCATTAAAGTTATGTTTCTTCTTTCAATTACCTCATTCTATTTAGGCGTTCTTGCAACATAATACTGATGTGTTATCCCGACCGATTCGAGATAATCTTCAACAGTTTTGTTTTTGAATTTTGTGCCATTGTCTGTTCGAATCAACTTCACTATTCTTTGCATGTTCACTTGGACACTCTTTAGAAACAAATAATAATATCCGGAGTCTCGTCCTTTGACCTTAAGAATTTGACCCAAGTGTATCGCGAGTAATCATCCACTATCACCAAAACATAACGCTTGTACGCATTGGACCACATATATCCATGTGCAATAACTCCAAAGGATCATTTGTACTTTGTTCAGGCATAGGATTATACGAAGCTCTTTTCATCTTGCCTTTCTCACACACATCACATAGATGTACTTTCTCGTATTTGAGCTCATGTAATCCTTTTACCAAATTTCCTTTCACCAACTTGTTGATGTATCTGAAGTTAAGGTGAGACAACCTTCTATGCCACAACCAGTTATATTGCATAGATGCTTTTGAAAGTAGACACATAACACTATCAGGCTTTACATTAGGCAGGTTTATCATGTAGAGGTTTGACTTTCGAGTGCCAACCAAGAGTTCTTTACCATCTTCCATTCGTACACACAACATCTCTTGGCCTTAAAATTCACCTCTAAGTCTTTGTCGTAAAATTGTCCGATGCTGAATAAATTGTGTCATAGGCGTTCAACGTAACTCACCTTATTTATCGTGACGTTATCTTGAACTACATCTCCATATCCCAAGATTGATGAAAAATGGTCATTTCCGAATCGCATGTTGCCACAAAATTTCTCTGTGAATATCTTTCCTCCCGGTCATATGCTTGGAACATCCCGAATCCAAGTACCACTTATGACGGGTCTGCACATGAGAAATCAAGCAACAACAGGTTTAGGTACCTACATGTAAATGGGTCTTTTTGGGTTAGTCTCAGATTTTGGCACCCATTTGAATTTGGGTCCTCTTTTCTTTCTAAAACCATTTGAACTATCAGAATATTGTCGAGCAACAAAATCATTTTGGCCACATTTGGACTACTGAACTGTAGAATGAGATAACTGGATCAATTGCTTTATTGTATAAATCTTGCATAGAATTACAAGTTTTGATTTATTAAAAACAAATTGATCAATTACATCAGTACTACCATCAGTAGACTTATTACAATCAGAAACTAAAAATGATTTTGCTGACTCTTCAATCTTCTTTGGTTTTTATTCTAGATTCACCTCAGATCTCTTAAATCTCATATCTGAAACATATATTTTATGCTTGTTAGAACCATGGGATTTCAAAGCTTGTCTTGTCTTTGACTTACCAATGTTGTTCTGTTTCTGTGAGTGCCTTTTCTTCTTACCTTTAGCATAGTATGTACTCATAGGAACTATTTCATCAACTTTGGTTGATGATTCACCAACTTGAAAAACACTTGGTAATTCATCAGATTTGATAACAAAATCAGAATGATCAGGAAGTTTAGCATTGAAATCAAACTTTTCCATACATTCATCAAAACATTCTTCGGAATTTAAGAAATTAACTTCATCATCATTTGTTGATTGAGATGCCTTGGAAGATTTTGGAAACATAAATCTTTAAATTATTGTGAACACTGTTTTTCATAAGGCGTTTGATCAAAATCTGACGGTTTTGGATTTGCAAAAATATTGCCCATAAAAGCCTTACAGGAAGATGCATCTAAGTCAGTAGAGTTGTTTTCACTAACTTTGTCTGAATTTGATTTATCTTCAACTGTAACCTCGGATTTTAAATCAGTGTTCAGTAAAACAGTAGAAAACACAATCTGTTCTAAATCAACCAAAATTCGTTCGTCTAATAGAGTATTCTCAAGCTCAGAAATTTTACTTTCTAAGATGAGTGGAGGGATGTAAATCTTTCCTTCATTAGGTTTTGCCTCCATTTCCTTAGTAGAATAGTTTTGAAAATAATCATTTCACAAAAAATTTGGTTGATCAGTGAGATAACTATCATTCAGTTTGTCATAACAGAATGGTAATTGCATTTTAATTGTGTCTTTTTTGTTTAAATCTTCTTTAGCTTCAACCTCTTCAGATGACTTGGTCCATCTGGGTTTTAACTTGGGGCGTTTGTCAGCCACTTGTAAAAAATCAAAGTTATAAAATGCTAGATGTTTTGACATTGCTTTCTTCAAATAATGTGGGTTATCATACCCAATACCCCAGTTATCTTTAAAAGATTTAAATTCCTTAGGTTTGTTTAGATGAATGGTTTGGTCAGTTTGGCCTCTTGCATAAAGCTTTGCTTCCAAACCATTAATCTTTTTAATCAAAGTTTTATTTTCAAATTTCAATTCTTTGTACTTGACAACAAACTCTTGCTTCTCAAATTCACAAAAGTTGAACTTGGAACTTGTGATCCCAAAATATTAGCAGTCTAATTCCAACACAGTTTATTAAACAATCTTTTGTGTTCAATTCATATGATTACAACAAAGTCACAAGATTATAGTGTCACAGATCTCACTTGTCATCTATGCGAATTCTCTGTGTTCTCTCTGTGTGTGTTTTCACTGAATGAGCGCGTGACTTAATGGTTACAAAGAAACAACAACTATTAATACTTAGTCAACTTCAGTTGACTTTACAACACAACACTCAAACTATATGAAAATTACAATACAAATCCTCTATTTAATTTTGAATACAATATAGCTTAAACATAACTTGTTTCAGATACTTGATTTTCAAGATCTTTTTTTTTTCAAAATTACTGACGTCATTGTTTAAAGAATCAATCAACATTTTCTTCCCAGCAATATCTTTGTTGAGATCAAATATTGTTTGACGCTTTTTCGCAACAACGCCTTTTTCCTTTTAAGTTTAGATTGTAGATCTTGAAGCTCTACCATCATGGATTCCATTTTCTTAATAAAATCAGATTCAGAAAGATCATTTACCTCTTCAGATGTGTCATCATCTGATTCATCATAAGCAACCTTCTTACCCATTAGACATATGTGAACTACCTCATCTCGTTCTCCTTCCGAATTTGTGATATCTAGCCAGTGATCATCTTCGGCCATCAGTGCTTTCCCCGCTTCTTTCTGTTTTGCCAACAACATTTTGTTCTTGTAGTAATCGGAGTTCTGCACTTTGGGCTTTCAGCAATCTTTGGCAAAGTGCCCAATCTTGTCGTAGTTATAGCATTTCACCAGCTCTTCAGTCTTTTTCTGCTCATAGTTGTTCACATACCTCTTCTCTTCAGGCTTCCTTTCTTCATATCTCTTTCCTTCAAACCTCCTATCATCATACCTCTTTCCATCAACTCTTTCTTTATGTTTATAGTTACGAGATCCAGATGAGAACCTCTGACTATTTGACCCCGGTTTCTTGTAGAAACTTTTCTGGAAAGCACGAGTCAAGAGGATCATAGCTTGCATCAAGATTTCCCCATCATCAGAATCTGAATCTGTGCTCTCATTGTCATCCGAATCTGAAACCACAATCTTCTTCTTCTTCTTCTTCTCTTTCTTATCTACTACCAAGGCTACCGGATCAACAATCGGTTTCTCAAGATTTTTCTTCTCTTCTCTCGTGTCCTTAACCTCCTCCTCATTCTATCGGAGGGTTTCATAAACTTCATGCAAAGGAATGTCATTTAGATCCTTTAACTGCTTCATCTGACGAGTATTTTTCTTCCATTTAGGTTGTAGTACGCTTTAGAACTTGACGTTTTTCTCAATTTGCTTCTTCTTGACTTTGTTCTTTGCCAGCTCATTGAGTAAAGAAACAAACCGATCATAAGTATCTTCCAGGCTTTCTCCCTCCTTAGCCTTATATTCCTCATAGTTGTTGATACAATTGGCCACTTTCATCTGATTCCTGATTTTAGATCCCATTATCATCTTTTCCAGTTGATCCCACATCTTTTTAGGTGTAGCTTTGTAGCTGTCTATCTTGGTGTATATTTCATTTGGGATACTCTATAGAAGTAGGGATCTTGCTTGCTTATCAGCCTTGAATCTTTTCTTTTGCTCAACAGTATAGTTTGAAATATCAACAACTATTCTCTTAGTTTTGGGCTATCGAGGTCCATCATCACTATCTGAAGAATCCTCATCATCAGGTACAATAGCAGTAACAGGCTTCATAACACCTTCATCAATTGACTGTTTGATGTATTCGCCGTTGTCGTGACGATCAATGGAGTCCAAAAATATGTCCTTCCATTGTTTGTACTCACCTTTCAAAAGGACAGGTGGCTATACATCTGTACCGATAGATATAGCATCTTTCGAAGTCATCTTTATATCACTTGCAATTGATCGTTCACAAAAATCAGAAATTTTCCAAAAACTTGAAACTTGTCAAAAATTTGACTAAGTATAGAAGTCGAAAGGCATTGTAGATCACTTGACGCAAAACACTAAAAACTGAACTTGTCGCAGAGAACTAGATGCGAGAACTGACAACGTCGTACGCTGAAGTGTGCGAGTTCTCTATTTGTCGCAAATAAAGACACCCGAGAACTAGGAAGTCGCAGAACAAAGCTTGCGAGTTCTATGCTTATCGAAAAATGAAGCACACGAGTTCTGAACTTAGAATATCTTCAAAGTAATCTAGAAACTTTTCGTAAACTAATGTACAAGTTCTTGACTTAGAAATATTTCATGAAAAAAGGAACAACTTGTCGCAAAGCATCTTGAGTGAACTTGTAGCAAAACAAAGAGTCTGAATAATAACTTGTCGCAGATCGAAACTTGCGACAAGTAGGTTATCGTAAACAAGGACTTGCGAGTTCTGAAGTTGTCGTAAGCTGATCTTTGCGGTAGCATTTGGTACGCAAACATGATTGGACGAGACGAGACAGGAAAGAATTGGACAAGACAGGACAAGAGGCTAGGACTGGACTGGACTGGACAGGACTGGACAAGACAAATGTCTGTCTTGTGTTTGGTACGACTAGGACCTGATAGGACAAGACTAGACAAATTTCCCTAAAAGTTGTTTGATTATTTTATAAGTCATATAATAGTTATAAATAACACAAATGAAGTATATCTTTAAATAATTTAATTAAAAAACATTTTTATTTTTTTACACGATTTTCATACATATAAATACATACAAAAACAATGGTAGAAAAATTGAATGAAGAATTTGAAATAATTAATAGTAGTTCGAAAAAATCCGACGGCGGTTGGCGGCGAGCGACGGTGGTTGGCGGTAAGCGTCGGTGGTGGCGGCGACAATGGGTGGTGGTGATCGGTGGAGGTGGCGATAGGCGGTGCTTGTGGAGGTGGTGGAGGAAGTTGGTGTAGTAGTGGAGGAAGAGGTGGAAGTGGTCGACGATGGTAGTAGTGGTGGCGATGACCAATGGTTGTGGAGGTGGTGGAGGAGGTTGTTATGGTGGAGAAATAGGTAGAGGTGGCCGACGGTGGTTGGCGGTGGCTACTGGTGGCCGCCGATGGTGGTAGTGGCAACGATAAGTAGTGGTGACTGTTAGAGCATAAATGTGTTGGATACAAGATCATATAAGATTGAAGATCAAAGTTAAACAAGTCAAAGATGAAAGTCAACTCTCAAGCAAAGTCAAAGTCATTGTCCTTGTATTTGTTTTAGTTTTCCTTGTAATTGTTTGTAGGTATAAATACCTTTTGTCTTGGTTTTATTAGGAAGATAGAATTTGAGATTGGAAGAATTGCGTGTAACAAGTTCAGAGAGAGTTTTAGAGAGAGAGAAAGTGATTCTTAGAGAAAGAAAGTCATAAACAGATTTGTAATCATTTGATTTGTTGAATTGAAATTGAAACAGGTAGATTACTAATCTTGATTGTTTTGAGTTGTTTGTGATAAGAACTTGAATCAAGGACTATCAATTAGTATCAGAGCAGATCCAATCAAGAAACCAAGAAAATTCAGAGTCGACACTGTGTTCTTAGAGTTCAGATTGAAATTTGAGTGTTTGTGAGAATTAGAGTTTGTAATTGATCGAAATGAGTTAGTATATTGTATTCGATTGAGTTTGTATAGTCTGATTTGTGTTTTGCACTGAAATTGAGGTTTAATTTTGAGATTTGTCAAGTTAGAGTTCACGAGTTCTATACGCACTGTTCTATATCGATTTGTAAATCTTTAGTGTTTCTTATCGAATTTCTTTGATAGATTTGATTTCTAGATGTATTAGGGATTAAATTGTCAAAGTTTGGATTTGTAATTCAAAGTCTAGATAGGATTTCGGGCAGAGCAGATCGATATTTCGTCTCAGATCTGAAGAACTCGCTAGCTTTTTAAAAGAACTCGCAGACCTCGACAAGAACTCGCAAGAAGAGTTCTAGTTTTCGCAGAATCCTTTATTTTCACATAATATGTTGTTTTTAAAAATTGTTTAAGTGTAAAATTCGCATGAGTGAATATTGCGAATTCTTGAGGATTCGTAAATCATAGTTTTGAGTGTGTTCCAAAATTCGCAGAGTGTATTTTGCGAAAAATTCAGGATTCGCAGAAGTCAATATTGTCAAGAATTCGTAGTTTTTAAAAGAATTCGCAGATTTCTTTATGTAAAAAAGTTTTGAAAATTTTAAGGATTGAATTCGCTAATGGCTATATTGCGAATTGCTTAGAATTCGTATCTTTGTGTTTTGCGAAGTGCAAAGGATTCGTAGACCAGTATGTTGCGAATTTCATAGGGTTTGTAAAAGTGTTTTTCAAAATTTACAAGTATAGAATTCGTTAGTGTGAGTATTGAGAAAACATTAGGATTCGTAGGTGTGTTACTTGTGAATTCTGAGTTTTTTACTTACGAATTATGAGTTTGGAATTCTGACTTTGTTCTGAAGTGTTTTCTGTTGCTTGCGAATTATGTGTGTGATTCTTTGTTTTGCGAATTTCTTTTTGTCTTTGTATAGATTGCGAATTTTTAACTTGAAGAATTTATGGAAATTTCATTTCTGATTTTCTTTCAAGAGTTCTGCATTTTTACTTGATTTCATTTTTGGACTAACGATCAGTTACAAGTTTCTTATTGCATATAATTGAAACATGATGACTTCCAGAGACGCTCTCTCAATTGGCACTGATGTCAAACCTCCTGTTCTATTCAAGGGAGAGTACGAACAGTGGAAGGATCGCTTTAGTGATTTTGTTGAACGGTACCCAAATGGAGAGAATATTTGGTTATCAATCACATAGGGTCAAATGAAAATGCCGACTGATGAGATTCCTGCTGAGGGTTATGATTCAGATGGAGTTCAGAAGACAAAAAATGTTGAAAAAGATATTTCTCAATTTTTTGACCAGCAAAAGAATCGATTCAAAGCTGACAAACAAGCCAGATCTATACTGTTGCAATGCATAAGTAACGAGATCTACATCAAAATAGACAGCTACAATGCAACTGCCAAATCCATGTGGGATCAGCTAGAGAAGATGATGATAGGTTCCAAGGTGGGAAATCAGATGAAAGTGGCAAATTTTATAAACAATTATGAATAATTTAAGGCTAAGGAAGATGAGATCCTTGAAGAAACGTATGAGAGATTTATTCTTCTATTGAATCAGCTTTCCAAAAATAAAGTCACAAAGAAGCAGATAGAAAACAATGTTAAGTTTCTCAGTGTTCTGCAGCCTGAATGGAAGAAACATACTAGAAGGATGAAGCAGATGAAAGATTTAAGTGAGATACCTCTTCATGAAGTGATGAGAATTTGCGATAGAATGAGGAAGAAGTCGAAGAGAAAGGGCTGAGAAGAAGAAAACTGAGAAAGTTTCTGACCCCATTGCCTTAGTAGCTGGAGAGACAGAGAAGAAAGAGAAAGAGAAGAAAAAGAAGAAAAAGATTGTGCTTCCAAGCTCAGATGATTCCAGTTCTGAATCAGATGGTGATGACGGTGAAAATCTCAAGCAAGCCATGTTGCTACTGACCTGTGCCTTTAAGAAAAAGTTTTACAAGAAACCGGGATCTAATTCTCAAAGATATTCTTCATCGGGATCAAAGAATTATGAGCACCATGAGAGAATAGAAGGAAAGAAGTATGAAGAGAAAAGGTATGTGGAGAGAAAGACATAAGAAAAGAAGTTTGTGAATGATTATACCAGTACTGACAAGAAGACTGATGATCTGATCAAATGCTACAACTGTGGCAAGGTCAAACATTATATATCAAACTAATACCATATTAGGATTATATATCAAATGGCAGAAGATCAGTGATCTTTAGTTTCTGTCTCATTTTTGTCCCATGTTGTTCCACCTATTTTGGTGGAACAAGAAAATACCCTTTTTTGTCCCATATTGTCCCACCCTGTCTAGTTTTTGTCCCTTTCCCATGTCGCGCCAAACGTGGGACAATGAATTTTTGTCCTGTCCCATGTCACGCCAAACGTGGGACAGTGATTTTTTGTCCCGTCCCGTCCCATCTAGTCTGCAAACCAAACGCACCCTGTGAGTTCTGTACTTGTCGTAGAACACAGTCTTCGAGTTCTCCACATGACATGAAAAACTATCTGCGAGTTCTTCACTTAAACACTTTCACCAAAATACCAAACCCTTTACACCTTGTGAGTTCTTGAGCTAGCGAGTTCTTCAGATGATGCTTACGAGTTCCTTAGATCTTGCGAGTTCTTCACTCTATCAACTTGAAAAACACAGATAGGGCCATTATTTTCAATTTTGAGAATTAGTACACGAAATTTTGCAGATTTCACCACGATTACAATCTGAACAAAATTCTAGTACATTACTTCGACTAAAAACAACAAGATTACAACCTTTTAATCCAAACACAGTGTTTTCAACTTTTTGACCAAACATACTCAAAATCTCTCAAATTCACACAAGATGTTGTAAATTTGACAATACAATTCGAATGAAATTTGTTCTATTACAAAAATCGAACACAATACCACCAATTACCAGTTCTAATACATAAAATAAACATAATTGAATCTGGACAGATGCTTTTGCGAGTTCTTGAAAATGTCGACCAAATCTTCAATTCTTGATCATATTTATGAAATTTGTGTGCTCTGATACCAATTGTTATTCCCAGATTATCAAGATGAACAATCAAATTATCTTCCAAATGTCATATGTAATATATTGATCTGCACAGATTACAATCTCTCTCTCTCTCAATCAATATTTCTCTCTCTAAGATGATTCTCTGTAAAAGCTCTTGCTGACATATTACAAAACCAAAACTATTTATGCCTACAAATTACATGGAACAAAATAACTAACTAAACTAACTAATAAAGCTTGACTTTGACTTTCCACTTTAAGCATAGTTGACTTTCTCTTTAAGCTTGTTGACTTTGACTTTTGCTTAGAGGTTTTGACTTGGGCTTTGACTTGTGATCTTGAATACAACAAATGTACACTAACAAAGTGGCACCTTGTACCCAACATGTGCAAATATGGTAGACGACGCGTAGGAGAGTGTAGGGCTGGTAGTACCGGTTATTTTCGTTGTGGGAAGTTAGGACATTCCATGAAAGATTATACATGTAGTAGGGCTTGTTATGAGTGTGGCTCTACAAAGCATCTCAGAAATGAATGTCCAAGGGTGCAGAAAGGTCAACCAGGGACAAATATGACTACCCCAGATGTGTCAGGAAGAGGTTTGACTAATAAGCCTAATGTGCCTAAAGCTAGGGCAGGGCATACACGATGACTTTGGATGAAGCGTTAGAAGCACCCACAAATGTGTCAGGTATGTTCCCCCAATAGTAGTACTATAATGATGTTATTTTATTAACTTTGGCATAACTGAAAGCTTTGGATCCATGAATTTTTACATTCACTATCGAAATAGGGTTTCCACTCATTTAATAGAGAATTGTATAGTAGAGTTGGTCGATGGTAGTTAATACAATGCTAGAAAGATTGTCGATGGTAGTGCAATATTGACCCTCACCTGGATGGGTAAAGTTCGAGTAGTAGTTGATGCATGTGTCAGTTATAGAACAATAATCTAGCCATGTAAAAAAAAAAACCTTAGATATATGGCTTTGTTTTGTAGTCATCAGCATGTGCGTTATGTCACAGCATCCTAACAGTGTTTAGCGTCAACGTATGCTAGTAAGATCCACACGGTTAAGTTATGCTTTAACTAAAGCATCATTTTTTTTCCAGATAGCTAGTGTTATCATTTATTATAATATATTCAAGCAGAGTATTCCAAGTAGTGATTCTTTATAGTATATTGCAATAGTGCAATGGAATTATAGTCGTAAGAGTTGTGCTTACAATGTTGCCCCATATATTATAATTAAAACCTAATAAGATAAAGTGTAAAGGGACTAATATAGGTGATCGAGTGGGGTATACATATATACATGTGTATGTAATTAGCATGTGATGTAAGAGAATATCAGATGTAGCTTAGAAACCCAAAACGAAGATGGAGACGAATTGTTCCTAAATGTTCAAAAAGCAAATTTCGAGGACGAAATTTTATAAGGGGAGGAGAGTTGTTAGGTCCAAATTTGATGAAATTTAACAATGTAACTGATTCCATATGATTCGACTATATCCACATAATCAATTTAGCATCAAAGATCATTCAAATTAACATCAATTTCCAGAATTCAAAGCTCTTCATAGCGACTGTTCCTTCAACCAACTCGATCTCGATCGTACGTAGAAAAAGTTCTTAGTTAGGCTCTGATACCAATTATTATGTACCAAATTATCAAGTTCTAAATGTAATTCAATCACAAAACAAGATGATACGAATTTACTCAACCTGTTATTCCAATTCCAAGAATGAGTTCGTATATAATGACTCTGAAGTACTTTTTCTCTCTAGAACTTTGTTCTGCGTACAATTCTCCTAACTTGCAACTGCCAACTTCTAACTCTAGTCATATGTCTATTAAAAAGAAAAACACATGCGCTTAAAACACAACACAACTACAAACAAATTTACAAGGCTTTGACTTTGAGTTTATTACAAATGACATTGACTTTCTTCTTAAGAGTTGACTTGAGCTTTGACTTGGTTGACTTTCATCTTTCCATCTTCATGATCTTGTATCCAACAAATATGCTCTAACAATATCCCCCTTTGGATTCAAGATCACCTCTAAAAGATCTTGCAATTAATTCTCCCCTTTAAGAACAAAATAACAATCTCCTCCTTGTAGAACTCTTTCAACAAGAATAGTCTTCAGAAAAATAATCATTTGAGTAATCTCCCCTTTTGTCAGATAATCGTCAGATTAAATCTCCTCTTTTTTTTAGCAATATCCTCTTTCTTTGATAAACCTGTCATAAAAAACAATAACATTCTCCCCCAAGATTGTAAAACCTCTTTCAGATACTGGAAATAAATTATCTTCAAATTCAGCTCAGTTTGCTTCAGCAAAGTGTCTTCAAATAAAATTTCAGTAAAATTCAGCAACTATTCTGAAATCTTTGAACTTTCTATTTCATCTTTCAACAAACTTTCTTCAAATCAACTGTTTTACCATAAATTTCTTCTCCCATATTCATTTCTGACACAAACATTTCTTGATCACTTCTCCCATCTTTAACAATTCTTGAACATTTCTTGATACACTCTCCCATCTATAACATTTCTTGAACCTCTGCCCCTTTTCGATGAAATGGCATTGACATCATCAAAACCTTCACAAGAAATGTCTTATCTGTTCTGACCAGTGATCTTTACCAAGAGCCTCTTACCATCTATCGATCCAAAAGATATTCATCCAAATCTTTTCAAATTCAGACAAAATATGAGTGTAACACTTGAATCAATAAATGAATCAGTTAGAAGTGCCTGTCAGTAACACGAAGTCACTGTGTGTAACGAATACACATTGGAAAGGAGCTTTTGTGATGTTCACTCCCCCAGGTCTTCCATTCAATCATCGAATAACACAAGTTTATTCTATGAACGTTGTGACAGAAAAACAAATTCTCTGTGTGTACGTGCTTGTGTTTGAAAGAATTAAGCATAGATGACTACTTTTGTTAGGCTCAAAATTGTGTAAAGCATTAAGACAACAACAGTTAAACACAGACTCGATTGTGCATGATCGAAGTGCGAAGGTGGGAAAGACTTCCTTCTTTTTCAATATCCAAATTTTCCAAATGAAAACCAGATAGCATATGTGTTGCTTCCCTTTAAAAATTGAAACATCTTCTTGTTGAAAAGAAGATGAGTAGTTGGTGGGGTATTTATCAAGAGCTGGCATGGGCTAGTTGCCTGTTTCAATGATGTTCACCAACGAATTGTAAAACAATAAGTAATGTGGCTGCCCGACTCAGAAAAAATTAGTGCATAGTTTGATATTCTTTTACTCTGTTCTCACACCCTCTTTCTTTTAATCATTAATCTCGAACCAAACTCTCTTTTACCTTTTACCTCATCACTTAAACCCACACTCAGATATTTTGACTCCTCACTCTTCGATCGCTCAAAGATTAACTTCTTGGGTAGGAAACACTGGTTTACATGAATCCATAGAAGTTCAATTATGTTCTCACACAATGAACCTATGTAATCCTAAAAGAACATGTTGCTCAAAAATGGTTTAACTTTTGCAGTTAAAGCACAAAAATACAAGTTAGATATCTGTATGCTCAATAAGATAATCATGAAGAATTGAGCATTTTAAACATTGAAGATTATTCAAAACAAGTATATTGAATGAATGAAATGAATATAAGAAACATGTTTGAAAAACTGACATTGTATGAAAAAGATCAAAATCGGAATGATTTATCAATCAAACCTTAGGTCAGCAAAAATTGGATATTGTCTATACGAATCAAAATATAGACACTCTTGAAAGAAGCGTTTTGAAATGAAATCACACTCAAACTTTGAATATCAAGCGGGGTGTATCACCATCGAAAAATTTTGTTCAATTTGAGACATGGTGATAACATGTTCAACAAAAAGGTAAACTGGTGTGTATGAATACTTGACAGTATATGGAAAAGATAATACGCAAGTATGTATCTTTGAAAACACACGGTTTATATATCATTAAAGCTCATGAAAAATAATAACATTTAAAATCACACTTCTATATTCATGAAATCATTTTGAGAATTAGAAGTGGTTTGAACATTTAAGAATATGTTTTCATATCTGAAAGTTGTCATTATTTCAGACACGTATGAGATTAAGATTAGAAATAAACCTTTTCTCTCAATCTTAAATCTCATCAAGTCAGCTCAAAATCATATAAGATATGATCATGTAAGCTCTCTCTCAATTCTGCAATCAGTCAAAAAGTCTGTCAAAGTACAAAGCTTTATTCACAACATTTACTGAAAAGTAAATGACATAAAGCAATAAAACTTTGAAAATACGAGTTCTGATCAGATGTAATCATAAGTCATATATTCCCCCTGAAATATTGCATCAGGAAAAATATGTACTCCCCCTTGAAGGTTGAACTTCTCATTCATGTATCGGAGTACAATCTCGTTCATGCATGGAGTATAACATCTTTTGTTCGTTCAAGTACAAGTCCTAAACTGTTGTGTTTAGAAGTCAAACTCTTTTATCATTGAGGTACGGGTCCTGAACTGTAGTATTCAGAAGCCTTTGTTATTTTAGTCCATCTTAACTTCAGGTGCCTGCAACATAGATTCATATTTCGGCTTTGTACCCATTTATATCTGGGTCCCTGCAGGTTAGTGCAAGATTTTGGCATCCATTTGTATATGGACCTTTTGATCTTTTGAAAAACATTTGAAGCATGAGAATGATAAGAATAGACACGATATGTTCCAAACCAAACATCAGAATATTGTCGAGATGCAAAATCATTTCGACGATAATTAGGAAACTTTCTAGCAGACAGAGATAATTGGAATAATTGCTTTATTGAATATTTCTTGTAAGAAGTTACAAGTTTTTGTTTAGTGAAAGCAACATTCTCAACTACATCAGTGTTACTAGTAGTTACTCTATTACAATCAGGGTCAGAAAATGATTTAGCAGTCTCGTCAATTTTCTTCTTTGGTTGCCATTCTGATCGAACTCCAGATTTTCTCCTATTCACATCTGAAACATTTGAAACTTTAGAGTTAGAACTATGAAATTTGAAAGATTGCTTTTTCTTTGGCTTACCAGTGGTTTTCTGTTTCTATGAATGCCTAGATTTCTTCTTCTTACCTTTGGCATTCTTGGTATTCACATAAACTGGTTCTTCAACTTTCGTTGATGTTTCACCCTTTTCATACACACTGGGTAGACCAAAAGAATTAATAACAAATTTTGAATGATCAGGAAGTTTAGCATTAAAATCAAATTGAGCAACACACTCATCTAAATCACCTTCAGAGTTAAGAAAATCAAACTCTTCATCAAGTAGACCATTAAAATCATCAGATTTTGAAGCTTTGGAAGTTTTAGAAAAATTAGAATTTAGAAGCACAGTAGAAAACACAATTTGTTCTAGATTGATCAAAATCCTCTCTTCTGCCAGAGTGTTCTCGAGTTCAGAAATTTTACTGTCTAACACGAGAGGAGGTACATAAATTTTACCTTCAATAGGCTTAGCCTCCAACTCCTTTGAAGAATAGCATTCAAAATAGTCATTAGAAAGAAATTTTTATTTATCAGAACAATAACTATAATTCAACTTCTCATAACAAAATGGAAGTTGCATTTTAGTTGTGTTCTTCCTTTTCTCTTTTTCCTTAGCTTCATCCTCTTCAGACAATTTAGTCCACTTAACTTTGAGTTCGGGGTATTGTGGTGCCAGTTTTAAAAATCCAAAATCATAAAGCGCAGGCACTTTAGAAATACCCTTTTTGAGGTAGTGTGGGTTCTCGTAACAAAGACCCCAACACTCACTACTCTCTTTAGGTTTATTTAAATGAATGGTTTGTTCAGTTTGACCTAAAGTGTAAAGTTTTTCTTCGAAAACATTCACTTTATCAGTTAAAGATTTGTTTTCTTTTGATAAAAACGAACACTTTTTAGTAACCTCTTTGGCTTCAAATTGACACAGTTTATATTTCGAAGTAGTTTCAGATAGTTCATTGTGAATAATAGTCTTTTCTTTCGCACTGGTATCAATGTTTTTATGTAAAGCCTCAATCAACACGTTCTTCTCAACAATATCCTTGCTAAGTTTCAGTATTGATTGGTTTTTCTTTTTATTGATACCTTTCTCGCATGTAGGCTTAGACTCTAATTTCTGGAGTCTAACCATCAAGGCTTGCATTTCTTTGAGAAATCTGATTTAGACATATCACATACCTCTTCATTGTCTTCATAGTCTGAATCAGCTTCATCTTCAATATCTGTCTTACACATAAAGCACAAGTGGGCTTTTTCTTCTTTCTCTTCTTCATCTTCTGAGTGATCTAGCCAAAATTCGTCTTCAGCCATAAGAGCCTTGCCAGCCTCTTGCTACCTGGCCAAAAGCATCTTATTCTTGTAGTATTCGGAGTTTCGGACCTTAGGATTTCTGCAATCCTTAGCAAAGTTTCCCAGCTTTCTGCAGTTATAACACTTTGTTGGTTCTGGCTCTTTATTCTCTTCAGATCTGTACCTCTTTTCTTCAGGTCTTTTCTCTTCCATTCTCTTTCCTTCAATTCTCTCCTTATGCTCATAGTTTCTTGAACCTGAGGAGTATCTCTGACTGTTCGAACCAGGATTCTTGTAGAATTTCTTCTGAAAGGCTTTTGTCAACATTAGCATGGCCTGTTTGAGATTCTCACAGTCATCGGAATCAGAATTTTCTGCACTATCCACCTCCTCGGATTCTGAAATTATGACCTTCTTCTTCTTCTTTAGGCTCACCGACTTCTTCTTAACCACTAGAGCAACATAGTCAACAACTACTCTCTCATCCTTCTTCTTTTCATCTTTGATCTCTTCCACCTCTTCTTCATTTTTTCTAAGAGTCTCGTACACCTCATGAAGTGGAATCTCGTTTAGATCCTTCATCTGCTTCATCTTCCTAGTGAACCTCTTCCACTCAGGCTGCAAGATGCTGAGGAATTTGACATTGAGTTCAATGTGTGACTTTTTGACTTTATTCTTACTAAGTTTTGTTTGTTATAATCTGATATCATCTTTTCTAAATCTCCCAGCCATTGATAAGGATGGAAATACCGTAAGCTTTGCAGTTCCGATCGGTGGAGTGACTCTTGGACGAATTTTCAACATGCTTGACGAGCCTGTTGACAATCGTTCAACAAAGTCACAAATCTGTCGTAAGTTGCCTCTAGAGATTCACCCTCTATAGCCTTGAATTCTTCATAGTTGTTGAGACAGTTGGAGACTTTGAGCTGGTTGCCAATCTTGGATCCGAGCATCATTTTCTCAAGTTGATCCCACATTTGTTTTCCCGTAGCATTGTAGCTGTCAATCTTCACGTATATCTCATTTGGAATCCCTTGAAGAATAAATGACCTCGCCAATCTATCAACTTTCTGTCTCTTTCTCCGTTCATCTGTGTACTCCTCATGTGGTAGCGGGTACTCTCTTTGTTCCTTTTCTCCATTTTCTTCTACAACAATGTGAGTCTTGGTTTGAGGTTTCATGACTCCTTCCTTAAGAGATATTCTAATATAGTCCCCCAAATCATTTCTATCAATAAAATCCAAGAATTCATCCTTCCACTGCTCGTACTCTCCTTTGAATAGTACTAGTGGCTTTACATCAGTTCCGATTGCATGCCTCTAGAAGTTGCTCAGCCCTGATTGATTATTCAATTTCTTCCTTGGATAGGAAGTTAAGCTCGTTGTCATCTGATGCTGATTGGGAGGGGATCTTTATTCGTTGACTCTCTAGTTCAGCGATGAGGACAATCCTTTTATTTTCTTCATCAGTCTTATCAGTTTGGAATGGGATTATTGGATCTTTATCATTCAATGATTCATCAGCGTAAAAAGGTGTTGGAATATCACTTAGGGGAGAGGATGTGCTGGAAGAGAAAGAAGGAGAATAAGATTCAGGGAAGGGAATCATCTTTAAGGGTTGTACATTTAGAGGAGAATATGGTTAAAGATCAAGGCATACCTTTGAGTTTTTCAGCTCCCCCTCAAAAGTTTTCAGAATTTTTAGGTTCCCCTCAGTAGCAAGTTGTTTTTGTTTTCCTTGCTGAGGGGTCTTCTTCTTGGGCTCTGAGGCCCTATCCCATGATTCTTTAATGACTATTCCTTTGGTTGGAGCTCTGAGGTGTTCAGAATAAAACAACTTCCATCATCGTCATCACTGTCATTTATGCCTCCGATATCTTTTCCAGTATCTTCGATATCATCATCAGTTGTTTCTTCTTCCTCATCATCATTGTCCTCTTCAACCACTACGGGTTCATTAGCCTCAGCATCTGTCTGAGTTGCTTCCTTGATGAATTCGGAGTCATCAGCATCATCATCTTTAGCCTCCCCCTCAACTGTTGTCTCTTTATCAACAATTTTCTCCTCATCCCCCTCAATGATAAGTACTATCACCTCCTCTTTTTCATCATCCTTGGAGGGAGGACAAATCTCTTCTTCGATATGTCGTAGGGAGGTGTGATCATCGCAAGTGAAGGAGGCACAGACCACTGCAACGTCAGATATGGCATCGCCGATATTGTAGACAAAGTCGGAGATGACTTTGAAGTCCTGACGATCTTCATCGGTGAAGGAAGGTGCATGCGGAGGAGGGTTCTTCATAAGATTGAGTGTTATAGCACCTATTGTTGTCTTCAAGATCATCTAGATTGAAATTCAAAAGCCCAAGTCAAAACCTTCTAATGCAAAGTCAAATTCATCAAGTGGAAAGTCAAAGTCAACTAATGTCAGACCTTGTTATTTAGTTGTTTGTTGTATTTGTCCTTAGTATCAATAGGTGTTTCCTTTGTTAATCTTGTAACGAGAGGATAGCTTAATTGTGTGCTTACCATAGAGAATCGTATTCCAATAATTCTAGTGGGAGAAAGAGTTTGTAAACTGTGATATTCAAAATCAAAGAATATGAGATTTGAAGTTGAATTCATTGTTGATTTTGATACTTGCACATCAAACTGGGAATAACAATTGGTATCAGAGGAGACAAAGATCAGAATCAAGATCAAAGTTTGAAGTTTTTTATTGTAATTTCAAGAACATGCAAAACGTACAGTCAAGGATTGAATTTTGTGGTTTTTTGTGTAATTGAGTGTGTAATTGGTTGATTTGTATTCGTTTTATGTTCGAGAACAATGTTTTTTCAATCTGTTTAGCATAATTCACATTCAATTCATGTGAATTTAGGATTTTTGAAGTTCGAAGTCTGTAAACACTGTATTAGAATCAAAATTTGATTTCTCATTGTTATTGATCGAATTGATGTATTATAGAATGATTCAGATTGTATACGAGGTGTAATCTGCAAAGTTTCAGAAGCAGATTTGGAGTTTTGAAGAGTTTTGGGCCGAGATCTGAAGAATTCGCATGGATAAATGAAGAACTCGCATAGTGCTTTGTTTTTGAGTTGGTCAAAATTTTTAAGTCCATAATTGGCACAAGGAAGGGTGCGAAGAGTAAAGATTTCGCGTCGTGTGTGATACGAAAAGAGAAGATTTCGCATGACCTTATGTGCGAAAAGCTAGATTTCGCGTAAGTCTTTGTGCGAAAAATTAAGAATTCACAAGTCTTTTGGTGCGAAAAGCTTTTGTTCAAGTCTTTGATCTGGGAAAAGCTTAAGGATTCGCATCTCATTGTTTATTGAAATATTTCTAAGTGAGGATTTCGCATAATATTCTTTTGCGAAAAGTGAATTGTATGGAATTTTACTAAGTCTATAATTCACACATCTCAACGTGCGAAAAGTTCAAGAATTCGCACACCTCACTGTGCGAAAAGATAAAATTTCACACGCCTTTGCATGCGAAAAGCAGGATTTTTCAAGTCTTTGGATGCGAATTGTTGTGTTCTGTGTTTTGCGAAAAGTGCTATTAAGTGTGGTGTGAAAAGTGCTCATCAATGGTCTGAGAATTCTATACTTAGCGGGACCCCCGTGCTAAGTATGCAAAGGGTGACAAATTTCTGAGTGTGATCAAAATTTCTGATTTTTGTTAACGATCATTTGTGCAAGTGTTTTCAGAAACAATGGATGATTATTTCTTTGTTGAAGAATATACCTCTGAACAACGTCAAGAGAAAGATCAGAAGCGTAAGATTTCAGAACTTGATGATCAAAAGAAAACACAAACGAATATCATCGAAAGCTTGAGAGAAGATAATGATCGACTCAACAAGTGCTTAATTCGTGTTGGAAATAAAAAGAAAGAGAGAGAAGAGAAGTTAAAGAATGAGATCAGTATTTTGAATAAGAACAATCAAGTTCTAAAACAACAGATTTCTGGTTTACTACAAGATGATCAGATCAAGATATTTGAAGAGAAAGTAAAAGTCTTAGAGATTGAAAATGTTGATCTAAAGAAGAAGATTTCAGAGTTAAAAACAGATAATAACAAGAGAAATGAAGAGAAGTCAAAAGTGTTAGAAAGTAAAACACTAATCTGAAAAGGAAAATCTATGAATTAGAAGATAGTACAAGATTTGGAAATTGAGAATATCGAATTAAAAATGAAGTTTACAGATTTGGATGCTGAGATTGTCAAAATCAAGGAAAAAGAGTCTGTCAAGAAGAATGATAAGACAACAAAGGATTTAGAAAGTGTTAATGAAGAGCTGAGAAAGAAGGTTTCAGAGTTGTAACATATTAGTCCACTAAATCAAGCAAATCAATCAAATCTAACAAATTCGTATAGAATTTAGAGAGAGAAAGTAGTGAGAGAAACGATGGTGTCATATATCTCTTTTAGTCACAAGTACATGAACGCTCATACAATGGTTACACTCACAAAGCTAAACACTATACATGAAGGAAACTCTCAAAAGCTTACAAGACAAAGTCAAACATAGAAAGTCAAACTATTTGATCTAAACAAAATACAATAACAATCTCCCCCATTTAGATCAAATAAGCAAGAAACTTTATCTACCCCATCTTGAATAACTGCCTTGCCTGATTCCAAGCAACGATTCAATGATCCTTATGCCTCGTCTGAAATGAATTATGTCTTCCAACGCATCAAGAACTCTTTTTCCAGTGCTAATCTGTCAAACTTGGGCATTGGCGTTTCACCTCGCTTGATCTTCTCTTTGTGTTCCTTGAGTCTTTGGTTCAGTTGAAGTTTAATCACCTTTATCGTTCCATCAGAAAACTTGGCAATCTCTGAAATTCTGAGGAATCTCTTCTTGTTTTCTGAATTCTTATAAACAACTCCAAGTTCAGGCTTTTCAATAATGGTAAACAGATCATAGTTGTCAATATCTTCCAACTCAAGATTAGGATTAGTCATGTTGACTCTCTTTTGGTTCGTTTCAATCCCCAGTTGAAAGTCAAAACAATACGTGTAGTTCACATGCCTTCTTATAAATCTATTTACAACTTCCATGGCAAAAATGATGTTCTCCGGTCTGATAGTCATGTTTCTGAACAGATGGTAGAGATACTCAATATCGTCCACATTTAGAAATTGAAAGTCTGCTTCAGAAAACTCACACTCTGTTAGATCTCTACTTTGAACCTTAAAGACCGGATACCATATCTTTTGAAATCTCCTTAGCTTTACTTGTTTCACCATCACAATTCCAGACTTATTCTTTACATATTTCTCAACCTTTCTTTCCCAACTCATCATCCTTGCATACTCCTCCTGATACTCCATAGGTAGATGTGAAACACCCAAAGCTTTGTATATATCCATCCTCCTGAGCCTGTGTACGAATATCTTCTTCAGGTTTGTTTGAAGGACCGACTTGGTTTTCTACTGGGTTAGATGCAAAGTGAAGTTCAGTTTCAACTTCGGTGTTGGATTCAAGTGGGTTTTCATTTATGGGTTGGCTATCAAGGATTCGGCTAGGAATTCTGTTTGGGCTAGGTTGGTTTTCTGGGATAGATAAGTTTATTGGGCTAGGTATGTTTTGTGGTATATCAGTAGGTTCAGAAAACTTTATCTCTTTGAAGGATGAGATTTCAGGTAGGTCTCTTGTGGTTTCGGGTAGCTCATGATGTACAGGGATCAGTTGGATATCCTCTGGAGTACAGGATAGGATATCCAAGATATTCTCGTTTCCTTCATCATCAGAACCCATTAACTGTTCTCTTTCCTCCTCTTTAACCTTCCAAAACTTCTCATACTTTTCATTAGCTGACTCTTCTTCATCAGATGATAAGTCTATAACATCCACAACTTGCATCCCAGTCAGGAATAATATCTCCTCCCTAGTAGCAACCTTAGGCTTTGTAACCCTTGGTTATACTTCTTCATTCACATATAGTATAATCTCCATTCCTTCTTCAGCATCAACTTGCTCATCATTCCTAACATCAGTCATTTCAACATCTTCTTCCATATGCACATCACCCTGAGCAGTGTCAGTTTCAGTAGCAGTTTTCTATCTTTTGCTTATCTCCCCCTCATGATCTTGATCGGAATCATGATCATGTCTTCTTTTGGAAACTGCTTGAACTTTGCAAGCTTGCTGAACTGCTCTGGTCAACTCTTGAATATGTTGTACGACTTCAAATTTGAAACCATTGTACTCTATGACTGAAACAGTATCTGAAGATACCTGAGCTTGCTAGGATCTCAATAAAGTAACCAAGTCTGCCTCTAACTCATCTGCAGGTCCCTGAGATAACATCTTAGCATACATAAGAGATTTCAGCTGCTCCACTGATAGATCTACAGGTTGTACAGGCGGTGGTGGAGGTGGCTGAACAGGCTCCTGAACTGCTGGTCCTTTCCCTTTCAGCAGACTTTTAACTTTGCCCAACTCTGTTAGGTCCAAGAGATCATAGTTGGATTTATTATCAAAAAATAACAAGAGATTGTTGGGATGGAATCTGTAAATTTTATTCACATATACTAAACACAGAAACTACAGAGACCAGATTTCGTATACAAGCTACATTGTGACTGAAAGTTACAAACAAATAACTACAAGATTCCTATTTATACCCCACACCCCTTGTACACATTTATGCCCAAACCCAAGTACAAGGACAAAATTACAATTATAAAGGATTACTTTACTAAACTTCTAAAATAGAACATTTATGTTCTAACATTCTCCCCTTAAGTTTTGTAAAGTAATCATCCACTTCAGTTATGTTTCAGCTCCTCTCCCCCTTGATTTCTTTAGAAAACATAGTGTTGCATAAACTTCAAAGCTCCTGTTGGGAACTGAAGAATTCATCAAGTATGGTTAATGCTGCTGGTTCAAAGTTACTACTGCTAGAAGACTTAAAGGTTAATACTGCTGAGTGTTACTACTGCTAGTAGAATTAATACTGCTAGTCAAAGTTAGTACTGCTTAACTAGTTAATACTGCTAGTAGTTAATACTGCTTTCAGTTAATACTGCTTTCAGTTAATACTGCTAGTAGTTAATACTGCTTTCAGTTAATACTGCTAGTAGTTAATACTGCTAGTAGTTAATACTGCTAGTAGTTAATACTGCTAATAGTTAATACTGCTTTCAGTTAATACTGCTAGTATTTAATACTGCTTTCAGTTAATACTGCTAGTAGTTAATACTGCTTTCAGTTAATACTGCTAGTAGTTAATACTGCTTTCAGTTAATACTGCTAGTAGTTAATACTGCTAGTAGTTAATACTGCTAGTAGTTAATACTGCTCTAGGTTAATACTGCTTATGACCCGAATACTATAAATGCCCTTTGCCCGCCTAAAAGTTCATAACGACTCTTTGTATACTGTTCACTTGCGCTCTAAACCCTTTCTCTCTCAAGTTCGAAGCTTTCTGGCACACTGTTCACTAAGATCAATGGCATCCATGGCATTCATCGACGAGCACAATGAGATCGCGATGCTACAAAAGCCAAAGCAAGCTGCAGGATTTCATCAGATTGTGGATTTCCTCAAGTCAAGCCATATTGCTCATGCTCTTACAGTATCTCCTACAATCTATATCGAGCATCAAAGGCAGTTCTGGGCTAATGCCACCATTGTTGCTGAGAATGGTGTGCAAATAATCAAGACAAGGATATGTGAACAATCACTAACAGTTACTGAAGAGGTTATTCGCATCAGTCTACGTCTAGACGATGCCTCTGGTATAACTTCTATCCCAAACGATGAACTGTTCTCCAATCTTACAAGAATGGGGTATGGAGGCCCATTGGGTGTATTCAAATTCTCAAAAGCCAAATTTTCACCCCAATGGCGTTTCTTTGTCCATACTCTTATGCACTGTATCTCCAAGAAGACTACTGGATGGAGTGAGTTCAGCAGCACCATTGCTTATGCTTTGGTGTGCTTGGCCACTGCCAGAAAGTATAACTTTTCTAAAATGATTTTCAGTGATCTTGTCTCAAACATGGGAAACAAAAAGAGCTTCTTTATGTACCCCAGGTTTGTCCAAGAAGTTATTACTCATGAATTGACGGATATACCTCAACCTGTTGGGGTATATGTACCTAAACCCCCCAAAGGCAAGGTTTTCTCAAATATGAGAAGATCTGCTGGGGACTCGGAAGGAGTTGACACCCCATTGTTCTCTACAATGATGGTGGTGTCCCAAACCAATGAAGGTATGGCAGCAGGGTCAAGGCCCCCATTAGACCATCCTACTGCTAGCCAATCCCAACCTTCCCACTCTAAATCAATTCCTCAGTCTCTTCTTGACAAACCAACTTCACCAATCACCCAAACTTATCAAAGAAAACAGGTAAAGAAGGCTCCTTCCCTTCTTGTACCATCACCCACTCAGCCTTTAAGCCCTCTATTGGAGCACTCACGAGTAGAGAATATCCAAAGGGAATCCACAAGGGTGTCTCCCAACCCAAAGGAGGTGCTCTCTGAGGAGGAGGTAGAGCATATGGGTACTGAGGCTGCCACTACTTCTGCTAGCACAGAGAAGGACAGTGGTACCATAAATAAGACCTCACCCATGGCAACTTTGAATGAGCAATCATTCAAAGGTCCCTGGTGCCAAGAAACCAAGGGGGTGGATAGTGCTTCTGCTAGGCAGAAGACTTTCACTACAAAAAGATCCAATGATCCTTCAAAAGAGGGTAACACTTCTGGAGAGGGTGAGGACAGATATACTTACTATGAATTGATGGAAACAATAGGGAACATCAATCAAGATGTTCTCAAACAAGGCAAATAAATTGAAGAAATGAAGTTGGTCATTCTGGCACAACAAGTACAGATTGCTAAGCTGAAGATGATGGTGATCAGTCTGGTACAGAGGAAGAAGAGAAAGCAATTCCAACTAAGGAGAAGGAAATCTGAGAATGATGCTCCCAAAAAGGGGGAGATCAACATGGAAGAAGCCACAAGAGAGGGGGAGCTTGATGGAGAGAAATTTGATGTTGAGGGGGAGCAGGAAGCAGAATCAGAAAGAGATTCAGTGCCAATAGAAACACAAGAAGCAGCAGAAACGGTTACTACTGCTGATATAAATAAAGCAGCAGAAACAGTGAAAGAAGTATTAACAGATCTTGAGATTGCAGAAACCTTACTTAAAGCCAAGAATGATACTCCCAAGGTCACTTCAAAGACCAAAGGAGTAATCATCAAAGAACAAGGTGAAGTGATCAAGAAAGATAACAGTAAGAAGGCAATGAACAAAGACAAAGGAAAAGCAAAGATGGTGGAATCTGATCAACCAGTCAAGAAGCAAAGGTTGGTTGAATCAGATGAAGCTTTAGCCAGGAAGATGCATAAGAATATTGAAAAGGAAGAAAGAGTTCAGGTGGAAAAGGACAGGGAGATGGCAAAGGTTCTAGCTGCTGAACTAAATGCAGCCTATCAACAAAGCCTGGCAACTGAAATTGCACAGAAGAAAGCTGAAATTCTGAAGAAATCAGTGGTAGTAAAAGCAGCTACAAAGAAGAGAAAACCCTCAAAGACATTCCTAGGTACCCAAGAGAGAAACAAGATGATTATATTTCTCAAAGGTGTTGTAGGAGCCAAAAACGAGATGTTCTCCAAAATGTCTTTTGAGAAGATTAAAGAGCTGTATGATTCAGAGATGTTAAAGCTGCAGGGGAATGAAACTGCAAGGGTGGAGATGGAGAAGAGGATGAAAGAAAGTAATGATCTTCTGATACAAAAGCCCTTTCCAGATGAGCAGGAAACACCATCAAAGAAAGAAGCTACTCTGGGAGAAAGTCTAAGGACTTTAAAGAGAACCAAGATGATGGCAAGGAGAAAGTCAATCAAGAAGCCTAGAATAGCTGAAGAAGAGGCTGATAAGGTGGTTGAAGAAGAAGGGGTACCTGAGTCATCTGAAAAGAAAGAATTTTCAAGTACTGATGATTTAAAGATGTACATGGTAGTGATGGACAAAGTTCCTGAACCAATTTCAGCAGAACCTGTTGGTATAAAGCCTCCTGAAGTTATTCACTGGGATACATTGACATTGGATGGAAAGGAGTACATTAGACTCAAGAGGAAGGATGATAAATATGAGGTATTCAACACTTGGGTCAAGATTGTCAGAACATGCTCTAGGTCAGATATTGAAGAAATGTTTGAGATAGGAATAAAGTTGTATGCAGATATACTGAAGGCTTCAGGGATTTCACTTACAAAACTGGTGATGGAGTATCTGTATATGATGTTCAAGCCTGATGAAGTAGAGCATGTGATCAAGAATGTGTTCAAATCAGTCAACAAGTGGACTCTATATGAAACTAGTGGAGTATATGCAGTGACTTTGGATTTAAATCACACTGAATACTTTCTAGTGGATAGAGTATACAATCATAGCAGATTAAAGCTTCATGCCATGCTGAAGAAGAAGCTAGTGTGTGTTCCAGATTCAGAAATGGCTAAATACTTGATTCAAAGAACCATCAATCAGAGTTTGGGATTGGATGCAAACACTGGAATTTAGGCCATGATAGAGTTTTGGGAGCATCTTGAAGAAAATTTGAAGAACTTGACTTCTCTTCCTAAAAATCAAGTTAGGGGGAGATTGTTGGGAACTGAAGAATTCATCAAGTATGGTTAATGCTGCTGGTTCAAAGTTACTACTGCTAGAAGACTTAAAGGTTAATACTGCTGAGTGTTACTACTGCTAGTAGAATTAATACTGCTAGTCAAAGTTAGTACTGCTTAACTAGTTAGTACTGCTAGTGGTTAGTACTGCTTAGTAGTTAATGCTGCTAAGACCAAGTTAATGCTGCTTGAAGAGATTAATGCTGCTGAGCATGGTTAGTACTGCTAGTAGTTAATACTGCTTAGAGTATTAATGCTGCTGAAGATTAATACTGCTTATATGATGAAGATTCGCATGAAAGGATAACAGCTGGATAATCTGAAGATATACATGGAAGCTTAGAGATATACATGGAAGCTTAGAGATATACATGGAAGATATACTGAAGATATTTTTATTTCTTGTAATTATCTTTGTATTCAGTATATGTATAGATTTGATAGAATAGATTAATTGATTCATTCTAAGTTTTAGTTCTAGAGAGAAAATCAACCTCAAGGCATAGATCCTAATTCTAGAGAAGTAGAATTCGTATTGGTGAGCCTGTTCATCAATATTGAGGTTAAGTGTGTAATCTTGTAACTTCAAAGCATTCAATACAAGTTTACAGTTTGTTCTTTATATTTACTGTATTGATTTACTGTTTCATTGAATATCAAAGTGTTATTCCGCAAACTTCTTTGATATTGTTTCTGAGAATTATTTCTTGTTGAGAATTCGATCCTGACAGCTCCTCTAGCTCCCCCTTGAAAGTAGCTCTTTTCCTTGAAGTTTCAACTTTAATATCAGATCTGATGTAGACCATAACCTCGACTGAGTGCACATAAAGACCACTTTTGACTCTTGTAAACCCAACACATTTCGTACGCCCACAAGAATGATATGTGTTGAATTATGGAATGACAACCAAGTGCATCTTCAGTGTATAACATCTGATCTGTCTTTGAACCACGAGTTGAATAAGAATTCAGCTTAAGAACATAATTTGATCATCTTACAGGAGGTAGCATCCAGTAGCAAACACTACAATGCAAGGGTTAGAAGGCAGTTACTGTTCAACAACTGATGAAAGACGCTCATTTTCTAGCTGCTTTCCAGAACACTTAACAATCAAACTCATAACTCCTTTCTTCACGAATCAGCTGAATGATTATAAGCACTCAAGATTCTGAATCATAAATCAAGCATCAGAACAATGATTGCAGTCGCTCACACTACTGATTGATCATGTCAGAAGAACGATAAAAGAGCACTCAATGGTCTAACAACAAAAGAAGCTTTCCAGAATGATGATTGCAGATACTCAGACTGCTAAGTCAATCCAATTAGAGACTAAATCCGAACATCCAGTATCTGAAAATCTTGACAAACATGAGCACTCGTGAAAATTAGATCAGTTGCTAATGATATGTGACCAACGGAAAATAAGAGTGATGTTACATATGCATTGCGCGTAAAAATCTCTGGAACAGGGCAAACCTGTAGCAAATTGGGTTCAGAACAGTCACTTTTCTCAAAACATCAAAAACTTTTCACATAACTCTAACAATTCGTAGATCACTATGCATGAGGAGCATAATTCATATGAGGCTGAGCCGAAAACCTCGCAATTCGCATAGGCCTATATGCGAATTCTTACTTTTTTCATATGCCTATGTGTGAATTCCTCGCAATTTGCATATCTCTCTCAAACAAATTCTTTCTTTTCGCATAACACTACCATGCGAATTCTTTACTTTTCGCATCTCACTGACATGCGAATTCCACACTTGAAAAAATTTCATCTTCAAAGACTTGCATCGTGCGAATTCTGAACATTTCGCATGTCTCTGTGATGCGAATTCTGTACATTTCGCATATGTCTCTCATGCGAATTCTGTACTTAAGAAAAAATATCATCTTCAAGGCTCTTCAGCATGCGAATTCTTCTTATGCAAGTTCTTTCAAACCATGCGAGTTCTTCCATGCGAGTTCTTTAATATAATGCGAATTCTGTGGATCTCGATTGTTTTTCCAAGATTTCTTCGAATTCAACTCCAATACATCAAATTTTGAGTTGAAACTTTGTGAGGAGGTTCGAAAACAACAATGGAGCACAATTGTAGTTGATGATCTAGTCCAAAAACATCTCTTTAGAATATTTCTATCACACCACAATAACAAATATTTTCAAACAAAAAATCTCAAATTCGATCTAATTAGACCAAATTTGACGAAATTTAACAATGTAACTGATTCCATATGATTCGACTATATCCACAGAATCAATTTAGCATCAAAGATCATTCAAATTAACATCAATTTCCAGAATTCGAAGTTCTTCACAGCGATTGTTCCTTCAACCAACTCGATCTCGATCGTACGTAGAAAAATTCTTCGTTAGGCTCTGATACCAATTGTTAGGTCCAAGAGATCATAGTTGGATTGATTATCAAACAAAAACAAGAGATTGTTGGGATGGAATCTGTAGATTTTATTCACATATTCTAAACACAGAAACTACAGAGAGCGGATTTCGTATACAAGCTACATTGTGACTGAAGGTTACAAACAAATAACTACAAGATTCCTAATTATACCCCACACCCCTTGTACACATTTAAGCCCAAACCCAAGTACAAGGCCAAAATTACAATTACAAAGGATTACGTTACTAAACTTCAAAAATAGAACATTTATGTTCTAACAAACTCCTCCTCAAATTTTTGTGATAACCGGTGTTCAACAGCCTTTAAGGCGCCGTTGAGAAACTCCTTTGACACAAAGTCAGGTAAAATAACTCCGGGGTCACTTAGACTTCCCGTTAGCACAACATTTGAAGATTCAATAGTGTGGCTTGTACTCAGAGCTAGCATAGTGTTAGTAGTGATAGGACTTCCATCTAATCATCGTAGACCAGATTGCGGTGCTACTATAGATGTTCCGATTGGGTCACAAAGACTTCCGATGGTAGCAGACTGTATTAGTGTCCTAGGAATTGGAAGAGGTAATTCAAGTGGCGCTAGACTCGATTGTGCATAGAAAGGAATTGAGTTCTGGAGCTGATGAACTCTAGTGTAAATATCTAAGCTTTTGGAGTGAAAACTAGATAGAAAACTAGATAGAGTTTGTGCTACGTCCCCATGCACATCTGAGACTATTGCCTATTGGGAGGCAACAGAATGGGTGGCTTGGGTGTGCAGTTGCAAAAGTGTGCTACTTATGTTTGTTTCAACACCTGCTCACAACAAATGCTGCGAGATGGTAGATGTGGTTGCCCTTCTAGATTGGTTGGTTCAGGTACACACTCGCTCACCATATTCTTTTTCTGCATTTACACTCTGTCTCACATTTTTAATATTTTCGACTAGCACTCCCTCATCCCTCCTTATATCTCCTAAGACATTCTGAATAGCAGTTGCAGCAGTATCAATTTCCATGTCCTCATGATGTAGAGAAACATTATCTAGAAAGCCAAAACTGTGTTGAAGATTTTCATTATCAACATCATCATCATTGTCATGTTCTTCATCTTGTCCAGAAGTAGCTGATGGTACAAAATATGTTGAAGAACTAGCTTGTAGATCCAACTCAGTCTCAGAATTCTGACCTTCATCGACAATCTCTTCCTGAGGGCTCAATTGATGAGTGATATATCTCTCAGGTTGAGATGTGTAAACTTCTGGACGTGTGGAATCAAATTCCTTAGTCTCCACAGCCTCTGGTCTAGAATCCTGACCCCCGTCCATTCCCCTCTAAGAATTTTCTCTCAGCGCTACCCGTTCCTGAACTCCCTGAGTTTCAGAAACCCTCACCGACTCCGCTCTTCTAAGGTTAGAGTCTTGGGTAGGGATAACCAGTTCTGGAAATCCCATAAACTCTCTATAATCCCTAGCGCACTCAGAGTTCGGATCAGCGTAAGCTAATAGAGCTGCAGGAATAGGCATAGAGTACCTGAATGTTTGCTTCTGCTTTTGTAGGTACCTCATTTCACATTCTGGAGCTACTTCATAATGTGATCTCTTGGGAATGTCTCGGTTAGAACGGGTCATACTTCTGACAATCAGTTGAAGAAATCTTTGATAAGGAACATATAGTGGCTTCTTACATGTTCGCTTGCTAATGACTTTCTCATATAGCTCTGTCCAAAATGCAACTTAGTAATCCATGTGTAGATCGTACACTATGGCAGGAAATAATCTCAGAGTGTGCAAGTTTGTGTTGTTGAGGCCTGAATGCCTTGAAGTCAAACAACGATTAATCACAGAGAACATTTGCTAGTAGAAAGGTGGTAGGTTGGACTTCTTAAATTCACTGATCTTTGTCAATTGACCAACATACCCCAAGGCTCGGATGCCTTCAAATACTTTAGAATCGACAGGGTATAGGTCAAATGTTGCTCTCCCTTCCCTTGAGTTTGCTTCCGGTAGATCTAAGATGAGTCTTAGCCTTAGGTAGGTCAGAACTGAAGTGAAATTATCTATCCGGATTCTGAAATACTTGTTCATGTTGCTTTCCACCACATATTCAATTGTCTTCCAAGCTTGCTGCAGATAGATAAGTGGAACATTAGCCGTATTTGTCAGTGCTTTGTTGAGTGGATGACCTTTTAGAATTTCTATCACAAGTGGATTGACATTGAGAGTGTCAAAATCCATGTGATGGTTGTTCGGAGACAACAATAAGTATTCATTGAGGTTGATGAGGGCAAGATCAGGATCACCACCAATTGCAGATTGCACATGTGATCTGTACGATGGCATTGGTGTTTCTTTAGATACATTCCGATCATTCTCATCCATTTGGACAATAGGATCATGAGAATGTTTACTCGCCATTTTAGTACCTGAAACAGAACAAAAGTATTGGATAAAATCCAATATGTCAACAATAATCCCAAAAACTTTTTTTGCTAGAAAAACTTTTGATACAAAGTATCAAAGTACAGAAAGAATGTACTTTAAGCTCACAAAGATAGCATACTTTGTTAAAAGATGCTAAATGCAACAACACTTTAAAAAATACAGAAAAGACAAAAAAAATAACCAAAATACTTGTTAATTTTGATTTTGTTCTCAAAATGATGTTGTATCTCATGAACTCGCAGAACACATGAAAAACTTCTTAAAACAAGTTAGAATACTCAAAATGCAATGTCCAAGACAAGAACTCACATGGCACTGAACTCAAGTCAAGAACTCGCAGAAAGCAGAGCTTTAGTTAAGAACTCGCAGAAACTAAGTTCAATCTCAAGAACTCGCATGACACATGTGTTCATACCAAGAACACTCAAGTCACTGTTCAATCCAAAATTTTAACAGTCAAACAGTTCAAAGTAAGTTCAACAGTCCAAGGTTCGATTAAACTCCAAAAATCCAAGTGAAGGTATCCTGCAAAAAATTAACAATCGAATCGAAACCCAGATGAAATATCGAGTTACAAACGTTAGACAAACAACATTTACAAGATCAATATCAAAATCACAAGTGTCTCGTTCAAAGAAGATGAACAGACACAATGATAAATCGACATAAACCCTAAACTTAGAATGAACAAATCTGCAAACATATTGAAAAAAAATAAAAACAATAGAAACAAACCACAAACAACCATGAAAAACTTGGAACCTGCAATGAATCTAAGGTCTTGAGGTTCGAAGAAACTGAAAATCGTAGATATGTTTTGAGAGAGAAAAAAATACTAAGTGAGAGAACTCGCTAGAAGAAGTCTGAGAGAAGTGAGCTTAATCAAGGGAAAAGTTCGAATTTATACTGAGAATAAGATTTAACATGTGGCACGATCTGAGTGGTTTCTCAATTCGTGCAAACCAAAGAAGCAATACTTGTCGCAAAACGAAGGACAAGTAGTATGTGCACTTCGTGCAAGAGACGATTTGCGCGAAGTGGTGAAATGGTGAGAAACTCGCATGAAGAGTTATGCGGGAAGTCAAAACTCGCACGACACTGTTAGCGCGTATCATACTTCTCGCATCCTTTGCTATGCGCAAAGTGAGATCTCGCATACCGAAGGGTGCGCGTTCTACACTTTGAGCAAGCAATGATGTGTGCGAAGTTAAAACTCGCATAACACATCTTACGCGTTTGACACTTAGAAAAATTTTGGGATTTTTCCAAAAATAACTTTCCCACTTTGCCAAAAATAGTAAGTTCTCTTAACAACCTTTTAAGCATAAAATAGCATCTTTTTCTCTTGAAAAAACTTTCAGATTTCAAAAACCTTTTAAACACAGACTCACACACACACACACACTTACAAACTTTTCAATTAAGCTCCTCCTTGAAGTGTGCACTGGCCTAATAACTCCCCTTTGATGTATGCTTTCAGCTCAACATACTGAAGCATGAGTCCTGATTTGACTTGATCAGAAGTCAAACATCTTGACATTGAAGATCGGATCCTGATCTGTTGTAATAAGAAACAATTGTCTTTATCATTGAGGATCGGGTCTTGAACTGAATTATTCAAGAACCATTGTCTTAATCATTGAAGAATGACTCATACGTTGTTGTACTTAGAAGTCATAGCTCTTGCTCCCTCTAAACCTGTGGTTCCTGCAAAACAGTTTTCACAGGTTCTGGTACCCATTTATATTTGGGTCCTGGTTGGTTAGATTTAGGAATCCACTTATCAATAGCTTTGAACCTTTTACTTTCATTAATCTGAGAAGTAATTTTGTAAGTTCCATACCAGTGATGAGCTGATTCTCTTTGTACAAAATCATTCTCTCCACAGTAAGAACAACATATCCTCTTCTCAGCCAACCTGATAATATGATTAGTAAAATAAAATATATCAGGTTTACCAAAAGATTTTCCTTTATGAGCTCTGTTCTTCTTAGCTTTTGATGTGGAAGCAGGTGATTTTTGAACAACTTTGCCATCTGAAGAACCTTTGACAACCCAAACCATCCGATCTATCTTTGAAAAATGCTTTCCAAGAGATTTATTATAAGATCTAGCTGAGCCATCAACAGATTCATTGTAAAACAGATTAGTAGGACGAATCTGATTTGTATCAACCGTTTTTGTTTTGACACTTGTTCTTTTTGAAGTATTCTCTTTTATGAAATTGGAAGCAGTTTTAAATGAACAAACTGATTCAATTGAATTTTCAAAAGGTGATTGATTAATCACGTCTGCAGAAATTTTCTATGCCAACTCAACATTTGCAACTTACAGATCTTTTATATTTTTAGATAAAATGATCTTTTCTCCAAGAACTGTGCCAAACTTAATTTGTAAATCAGATCTGACCTTCTGTTCTTTTAAAATGTCTGATGATAGAACAGATAGTCTTTTAGAGAGCTTAGAAATTTCATTTTCAAAATTTTGACGTTCTTGCTCAAAATCCTTTTCCATGTTCTCGTTCTTTTAAGAAATTTCTTTGAAAATCCCAACATTTCTTTTTTCAGAAATTTTCTTTTCAACCTCAAAAGACTTCTTCTTTTTTTGAAAGATTTTTCTTTCCTTATCAAGTAAGTCTTGTAAAATAGAAATTTGTTTGGGAAATTTAACAACCTTATCATCAAGAACTTTTCTCTCTTTTGCTGTCTATTTCAGTTATTAAGATCTTTTCAAATTATGACACTTGCTTAGAGAGTTTTAAACATCTATGCTCTAAATCTTTCTTCTCTTGTAAAGCTTTTTTAGAAAAATCAGACAGTTTCTGGTTGTAAACTTGCTCTAGATCAACTTTTTCTCTATCTGCAGAGAGACTTTTCATTAGATCAACATTCTTTGTCTCCAATGTTGATATTTTATCTTCAAAAGCTTTGTACTTGATGTGTAGACCAACTGATTCAACTTTAAGTTCTGATGATTTCTATTCAGTTGTCTTTAGTTTGTTGAAAAGATTCATTATCTCTCTTTCTTTCATTTTGATTTCTTTCTCTCTTTTGTTGATGATACCTGCAAAATCAGAGTTAGAATTATTAATACATTTTGCACAGTTAGATGTTTTCTCTGAATTTACAAATTTAGGTTTCAACTCCTGAATTTGTTTTAGAAGAACTGAATTCTGATTCTTCAATTTATCACGTTCAGCTTCTATAACAGGTATCTAAGGCATATACATGATGGCACAATCTCTGTTTGATAATACTGTAGACATCTTGATCAATATATTTGCTTGAACTGATCATCCCAAAATATTCAGAAACTCTTAACTGGATGAGTCAAATTTGGATCAACACTTGAAAAGATCAGAAAAGTGTCTAACACTCAGAACTCGCAAAATACTAAAACTTGCAGATCACTGTACATGAGCTTCGCGCAAATAGGCTTAATGCGTAGCCGGTTCGCGCAGATCTAAGTCTGCGCATTTGAAGTTCGCGCTAGTAGAGATGTGCGCGTTTCATGACTTTACTTCTCGCACTTTCTTTGCGCGTTCCAACACATAGAAAAATTTTGAGCTTTTAGGTTCTTGCAATGCCTTTGCGTGTTTTGGACTTAGAAATTTTTTGAGCAAAGTAGAACTCGCAGAATCAAAACTCGCAACCACTTCTCACAAAACACGAAACTCGCAGATCAACCACAAAACTTGCAAAACATGATTTGCGCGTTTTCACTTCTCGCAAAGCACTCTATGCGCGTATCGATCAGAAACTCGCAAAGCCCATGAAAACACCAACACCCTTCATCCTGCGCGTTCTTTCTAGCTTGCGTGTTTAGTACTGTGTGTGTTCTTCCCTTATGTGAATTTTGGATCTAGCGTGTTCTTCAGTGTTAACCACGGATTTCAACCAAAAACTTACCACAATTATGATCGCCCAACTATTTTGAACAAGTTTCTAATACAACTTTTCAACTAGAAACAACAAAATTACAGTGTAATTTTTAAATTACAGTGTTCGTCATATTTTTCAAGAAAAATCCAAAAAATCCAAATTTCAAATCGATTTTGTGAGATTTACGTGATCAAGTGTAAACAAAAAAATTCCTATAACATCCAACGATCACAGTGAACACATTTTCAAACACAGAAATCGATTAACAAAAATGAATTTGATCAAACAGTGAAAACAGGGTGCGTGTTCTTCGTGTAAACTAAAAATTCGATCTAATCAAGTGAAATCTAACAATCAGAATGATTTTGGTTTGCTCTGATACCAAATGTTAGTTCACTAAATCAAGTAAATCAATCAAATCTAACAAATTCGTATAGAATCTAGAGAGAGAAAGTAGTGAGAGAAACGATGGTGTCATATATCTCTTTTAGTCACAAGTACATGAACGCTCATACAATGGTTACACTCACAAACTCTCACAAAGTTAAACACTATATATGAAGGAAACTCTCAAAACCTTACAAGACAAAGTCAAACATAGAAAGTCAAACTATTTGATCTAAACAAAATACAATAACATAACAGAAGATTGCTAAAGATAGAGATGAATTTGAAAAGGAAAAGAAAGGATTTGCACAAAAGTTCTCTGAATTTTCTAGAAAGACTTTTGAAGAGAAGAAGGTAGTTGATCTAAAATGTGCAAAGCTTTTTCAACAAGTGTCAGATTTTGAGAAAGTAATCATTATGGAAAGAGACATGTTTGCAAAGGAAAAGAAGATAGTTGAGCAGAAAAATGTTGGAGTTTTCAAAGAAATATCTGATCAAAGAAAGAATGTGGAGAAAGATTTTGTAACACCCTAAAATTTAGAGTAATTTTAAAATTCGAAAATCAGGCAATATGACGTCTATAATTGGAGAAAACCACCCGAACGGGCAAATGTTTAAAAGCGTTTACACAACATGTGAATGAATATGAAAAGAAATTGAAAACAAACTAATCTAAACATATCGCATCTAGATTATATTACTTGTCAACCCAAATTCCCAAAATACTATCTTTTGTACGCTGAATCTCCAATATGACTATCACCAAAAATGCCTCTATGACCTCACGCTCTGCCCTCAAACTTTGGACGACCCGCCGCTAAGGGAACCTATTATACACATCATTTGAGAAAAAAATGTTAGGTTTAACGCCTAGTGAGAACAAACAATTTATATCAATAATTTTGAAAATGGTTTAAACGCAATTAAACAATTTTTCCAACGAAAAGAATTGTAAATAAAATAACCCCATTCATACAAGAACCTTCCGGTCCAAAACATCTTTCGATGACGGGGGAGACCCGATTTCCAAGGATCGTGGCGGAACACAAAATTAAGCCAATCTCCGAGTTGTGAGCTCAATACTTGGACCCATGGCCACGAACAACGTTGGCTCGTACTCAGATGTGGGGGAGGGCACCCGGGGATCCAAGTCATACTCATTCACTAGGATTACATTTACGGCCCATGGCTAGTAACCGGTCCCACATAACCGTACCAAATTGCCTCCTAGGACCCAATAACTCAACTAGTTACATACGGGGAAAACATCCCAAAATAAACCAATACCTATTCCTATGGATCCAATAGTAATAGTGTAAGGCTTGTCACAATGTCATTTGTGACTAAATGATATCAATGCATATAGTTATCGTAGGAATACTTTCTTAACACAATTTCCTTGCATTAATTAACCTTTAAAACACTTAAACCCCAAAATGTAACACCTCAAAAATCATAGTAAATTAAAACCTGGAAACCTGACAATATGACGAAAGTAAATCCATTAACTTCCCATAAATGGGATCAGTCTTTAAGACTATACAATCCTATACAAGGATTTCATCAAAAGAATGGGACTTAACAATGCCCAGCAACAATACTAAAACATCTCCAAAAACCCCGAGACTCAAAACTCGTCTCTCCAAAAACCCCGGCACCCACCGCTAATGGAAACCTGTTATACACATCATTTGAGAAAAAGTGTCAGACTTAAAGCCTGGTGAGAACATACAGTTTATAAAGCTCAAAATCAGAGATATAGACGTCAGTAACATAAGGAAATCTTTTTCATAAAGGTTTAATTTATAAAAGATAACATTTCGCCACAACCGGGCCGTTTCGGTCCAAAACTCATCATATAATGACAAAAGAACCATTTTACCAAGGATAGTGGTGTAACACAAAGTAGACCACAAATCCGAGTTATGAGCTAAACACTTGGAGTCCTCAGCAATGAACCCAGAGTCCGTGCTACGAGGTGAGATCGCGCTCCCAAGGGAAACCAATGTATACTTCTTCACTAGGATCACCATGAACCATGGCTAATATCCGGCCTCACATAACCGTACCAAGTTGCCCACGAGGAACATGTGATCCATAGCTACAAATTTGGGGAATATAACCTCCCAACAAAACAGTCTACTCCAAAACCTAGGGATCCACTAGTAAAGGTAAGGACTCGTCACAACAACATATGTGACTAACCATAATTAAACATATGGTATTAACACATTTTATAAACAAAATGTCATTTCCAGTTCAACTTCTGGTAAGAATGAAAATCATTAAAATGAGTTCATAAACATTCTTTTCACGTAACCGCATAATGTGCAAGTAAAACATCATTTTACTTTTAATAAGGCGGAACCAGTCATTTTAGTCAAATCTGACCGAGAACCCCGAAAATCACCAAAAACTTCATTTATGACAAAATGTAGAGAACATAAAATCATACCGTAGAAATACTTCAGATTTCGCAAATAAGAGTTTTGACATGTATAAAGTTTGTAAAATGGTAGTAGGAACTCACCCAATAGGTTTATACTAAAACCCGAAGAACCAAATATCGACCCTCTTGACAAATCGAAACTTTCTACTCCGAACTTGATATCTACTATCAAACTCTAGAGAGAGAGAAAGATTTAAGAGAGAGAGAGAAGAGATATTAGAGATTGAGATTTTTGGAAAAATCAACTGAATGAGATATTTTGAGAAACTCAAATATATGTCGGCCAGGCAACTACGCGGGTTATGCCGCGACTTCAACTCGCGGCATAACTCGCCCATGTCCCAAAAACCCTAATCATCCAGTGGGTTTCGCGGGTTGTGCCGCGACCTCTAGTCGCGGTGCAACTCGCGTAGTTCCACAATCTTATAACCAACAGAGGGTTACGCGGGTTGTACCGTGACCTCTAGTCGCCGTGTAACTCGCGTAGTTCACTGTTCCTCCCCAAGCTTCACAAAATCCAAAACGACAACCAACCAAACACGAAGCTAACGACAAAAGCTTAACACAAGAATAACAAGATTACACAACGGAAATTCGGGGTGTTACAATCCTCCCCAACTTGGGAATGATTTCGTCCCCGAAATCCTAACTATTCGAAAAGATGAGGATATCTTCGCTTCATATCCTCCTCGGCTTCCCACGTCATATTCGCTCCCCGGTGATGCTTCCACTGCACCTTGACCAAAGTGACTTCTTTATGACGCAACTTCTTAGACTTTCTCTCTAAGATGGCGTCGGGTTCTTCAACACAACGGTTACCTTCGTCTACCCTTAACTCTGAAAGGGGAATGACGCTGTCTTCCGCCGCCAAACATTTCTGGAGGTAGCAAACATGAAACGTGTTGTGTATTCTACTCAACTCCGGTGGCAGTTCCAACTGGTAGGCTTGCAACCCTACTCGCTTAAGTACTTTGAAAGGTCCGAGGAAACGGGGACTTAACTTCCCACGTTTTCCGAACCGAATTATGCCTTTCCACGGCGACACCTTAAGCATAACACGGTCGCCTACTTGGAATTCCATCGGTCGCCTCTTCTTATCGGCATAGCTCTTCTAACGATCCTGAGCCGCTTTCATTCTTTCACGAATGCACTTGACCTTATCGGCAGTCTCTTGCACGATTTCAGGCCCGGCGAACTGCTTCTCTCCCGCTTCTAGCCAACACACGGGAGTCCGACACTTTCGCCCATACTGTGCTTCAAAAGGTGCCATCCCAATACTCGAGGGGTAGCTATTGTTGTAAGCAAACTCCACCAAAGGCAGGTGAGAGTCCCAACCACCCCCGAAATCGATGACACAAGACCTCAACATGTCTTCCAAGGCTTGAATCGTTCGTTCGCTCTGCCCGTCGGTCTGCGGATGGTAAGTCGTACTCAACTTAACTCGCATACCAAGCTCTTTCTGGAACCCATCCCAGAAGTTCGAAGTGAACCGACTATCGCGATCCGACACGATCGACAATGGTATGTCGTGCCTCGAGACTACCTCATCAATGTACAGTTTCGCTAGCTTGTCCATCGGTAATGTCTCACGCATGTCCAAGAAGTGAGCGCTCTTTGTTAATCTATCAACTATCACCCAAATGGTATCGTGACCTCGAAGAGTTTTAGGCAACTTCGTCATGAAGTCCATGGTGATATGCTCCCACTTCCACTCGGGAATCTCTAAGGACTGGAGACTTCCGTACGGTCGTTGATGTTCGGCCTTGACTTGCGAACACATCATACAACGCTCAACGTAACATGCCACGTCAAGTTTCATCACCGGCCACCAATAGTGCAACTTCAAGTCCCTGTACATCTTTGTACTTCCTGGATGAATGGAATACTTGGACTTGTCTGCATCTTCTAGCAACAGCTCCCGGTTTCCCCCAACCTTGGGCACCCACACACGACCGCTGAACAGTTTCACTCCACGGCTATCTTCCGTCAAGAGCAATCGCTGTTTTGTCATGACTTCCTCTTTGAGATTCTCTTCCAACAATGCTTCCATCTGAGATGTCTTGATCTTCTCAACAAGACTAGACACAAGCTCGATTCTTGAATGGGTAGTCCGAATACTCCCGCTATAGTCCTTCCGACTTAGCGCATCGGCCACCACGTTCGCCTTACCTGGATGGTAAAGCAATTCACAGTCGTAATCTTTCAGCAACTCGAGCCACCGCCTTTGCCTCATATTCAGCTCTTTCTTATCAAAGACATACTTCAGGCTCTTGTGATCCGTGAAAAGAGTACACTTCGTGCCGTATAGGTAGTGTCGCCAAAGCTTCAAAGCGAACACCACCGCCGCTAACTCCAAATCATGGGTTGGATAATTCTGTTCGTGTATTTTAAGCTGCCTCGAGGCGTAAGCGATTACCTTGCCTCGTTGCATCAACACACAACCCAATCCCATCTTTGAAGCGTCGCTGTAAACCACGAAATCTTCCGACCCTTCAGGCAAAGATAAGATCGGAGCTTCACACAACTTCTTCTGAAGAATCCGGAACGCCTTCTCTTGGGCTTCTGCCCATTCAAACTTCACATTCTTCCGAGTCAGAACTGTCAAGGAAGAAGCGATATTCGAAAAGTCTTGAATGAATCTCCTGTAGTATCCCGCCAGACCCAAGAAACTTCGGATCTCTGACGAACTCTTAGGAGGCTCCCAATTCATCATAGCTTCAATCTTGGAGGGGTCTACTTTCACTCCGTCCCGAGTGACTACGTGCCCCAGAAATTGTACTTGTTTAAGCCAAAAGTCGCACTTGGAAAACTTGGCGTACAACTTCTCTTTTCTCAACACTTCCAGAACTTCACGTAGATGTTACTCGTGCTCTGTCTCACTCCTGGAGTACACGAGTATGTCATCAATGAATACAATGACCGACTTGTCGAGGAATAGTCGGTACACTCTATTCATCAAGTCCATAAACACTGCTGGTGCGTTCGTCAGGCCAAAAGGCATTACAAGGAACTCGTAATGGCCGTAACGCGTTCTGAAAGCCGTCTTCCGAACATCCTCTTCTCTTACCTTCACTTGGTGATAACCTGATCGTAAGTCGATTTAGGAAAAACAACCCGCTCCTTGAAGTTGATCGAACAAGTCGTCTATTCTCGGAAGCGGATACCTGTTCTTCATTGTAGCTTTGTTCAACTCACGATAGTCAATGCACATTCTCATTGTGCCATCCTTCTTCTTGACAAATAAGACCGGAGCTCCCCAAGGTGACGAACTCGGTCTTATAAAGCCTTTCTCCAATAGCTCTTGGAGTTGTGCTACCATCTCTTGCATCTCCGATGGCGCTAAACGATAAGGCGCTTTAGCGATTGGTGCAGCGCCAGGCACAAGATCAATCCGAAACTCTACCTGACGATCGGGCGGCAACCCGGGAAAGTCGTCTGGAAAGACATCGGGATACTCACGCACGATCTTCACATCTTCCATCTTTGACTTCTCTAACTTGGCATCGATCACATAGGCTAGGAAAGACGAACATCCTTTTACTAAACACTTGCGTGCTCTTGCCATTGTGATTATTGCCACTTCACCCTTCCTCTTTTCACCATAGATGACCACGACCTCTCCAGAGGGGTTGGGAAGTTGAATCATCTTCTTGGAACACACGAACTCGGCCTGATTGTTTGACAACCAATCCATACCGATTACAACATCAAAACCCCCGATTGACATCGGTAGAAGATCGATCGGGAATTCTCTCCCTTCGATACTAAGAGCACACTGCTTCAGAACTTCGCGGATCAGAACTCGTCTACCATCAGCTATTTCTACTACTAACGCATCCTCAAGACTAGTAGTGGGCATAGCAATTTTCTGACGGAACAAATCAGATACGAAAGAGAAACTAGCACCCGTATCGAATAGAATACGAGCAGGTACAGAGTTTATAAGAAAAGTACCCGATACCACATCAGTGGATGCTCTGGCCTCTTCGGTCGTCATCTGAAAAGCTCGACCCTGAACCTTAGGAGGGTTCTCCTTCCTTGCTGGCGCGCTACCCGACACAAGCTTCGGGCAATCTTTCCTCGCGTGCCCCGGTGCCTTGCACTCAAAACAGATGATTCCCCTGACCGGGCAATCTCTGACAGTATGACCAGGCTTCCCACACTTAAAGCAAGTTTGAGAATTGTTGTAACAGTTACCGTGATGCTTGGTCCGACACTTCGGGCACCACTTTGTGATAACTGCCGAAGTTGCGGTTTCCAACAAAAGGTCGGGTCCGCTTAGGAGGTACTGAACTGCTCTCCCACTTTCTTTTATCAGACACCACCACAAAATTCTCAGATCTTCTCTTCGCGAACATCTCTTCCATGAATTGAGCTTCCTCCACCATCTCTCGGAGGTTAGAAGCCTTGAAATTATAGACCATTGATTGCATGTCCGCTGGTAAGCCGTTGAGATAAGCTTTCATCTTGTCTTTCTCTGTTGGGGCAGCGTGCCCCACCAGACCAAGCTTCTCCATAAACTGACGGGTGTACTCCCTCACCGTCAGGCTTCCCTTTACCAAAGACCGGAATTCTTTCTCAATTCGGTCCATGGTCCTCTCGTTGCAGAACTCTTCTAGCAGCTTCTTCTTGAACTCGGCCCAAGACAACTGAGCCAACACTTCAGGAGATAGAGTGGATTGGATGATATTCCACCAGATGAGTGCAGTGTCCCTCAGCAGTTGGGTACCGAACCGAACCCTCTGATCATCACCACATTCGGAAGAGCCAAAAGCTTGCTCAACCGCTCGGATCCACTTTACACACACTGCCGGGTCATCTGAACCGAAGAATTATGGCGGTCCGCAACCCAGAAAGGACTTATAGGAACAACTCTTCCTATTCCCCGGAGCACCAGAAATCCCGCGCTCTACTGACACGACCCTTATACCATCATCACCAGAACCTACTACGACGTTCTCCACCACCGTCTCACTTCTCCGATGGTTCACGTCGCGGTCCTCCATCGCTTTCAGCAGAAACTCTTGCTGCTTAGCCATCTCTTCCCTCATCGCCAACATCACGCTGGCCAACAACTCTGACTGGGGATTAACATCCCTGATGACTGGGTGGGACGAAGCTAGGTCTACTCGCGGAATGACCTCTGGCCCCCCACCTAGCACTTGTTGAACGGGTGGTCGAACGATAACCTCAACTCCTTCCGGCTGACCCGCTGTAGAGGCTGTCGCTTCCAGACCATCAACACGAGTACGCGGTCTACCACGCGTATTCACCATACTGAACTGCTTCACAGAACAGAGACAGAGATAAGAGTGAGATAGGAAAACACGAAAGGAAAACGTACTACCACATTACCAATTGTCATATCAACAGCAAATCAAGCACTCTTACGTATAATATCCTCATAATAACATTAGCTAAGTGAAATTATGAACATACAACATATAACGGTTCTTGTCACCACTACTACAACGCCTGATAAACGTACTTTCCGTCGACTCTCAGACTAACCCATCTTAGGAGATCTACCCAATTCTCGCGGATCAATTCTTAGTATACTCAGTCTAAGTCTAGACATCTTACATTCATGCCTAGTTCGCTTAAACTAGAGCTCTGATACCAACTTGTAACACCTCAAAAATCATAGTAAATTAAAACCTGGAAACCTGACAATATGACGAAAGTAAATCCATTAACTTCACATAAATGGGATCAGTCTTTAAGACTATACAATCCTATACAAGGATTTCATCAAAAGAATGAGACATAACAATGCCCAACAACAATACTAAAACATCTCCAAAAACCCCGAGACTCAAAACTCGTCTCTCCAAAAACCCCGGCACCCACCGCTAATGGAAACCTGTTATACACATCATTTGAGAAAAAGTGTCAGACTTAAAGCCTGGTGAGAACATACAGTTTATAAAGCTCAAAATCAGAGATATAGACGTCAGTAACATAAGGAAATCTTTTTCATAAAGATTTAATTTATAAAAGATAACATTTCGCCACAACCGGGCCGTTTCGGTCCAAAACTCATCATATAATGACAAAAGAACCATTTTACCAAGGATAGTGGTGTAACACAAAGTAGACCACAAATCCGAGTTATGAGCTAAACACTTGGAGTCCTCAGCAATGAACCCAGAGTCCGTGCTACGAGGTGAGATCGCGCTCCCAAGGGAAACCAATGTATACTCCTTCACTAGGATCACCATGAACCATGGCTAATATCCGGCCTCACATAACCGTACCAAGTTGCCCCCGAGGAACATGTGATCCATAGCTACAAATTTGGGGAATATAACCTCCCAACAAAACAGTCTACTCCAAAACCTAGGGATCCACTAGTAAAGGTAAGGACTCGTCACAACAACATATGTGACTAACCAAAATTAAACATATGGTATTAACACATTTTATAAACAAAATGTCATTTCCAGTTCAACTTCTGGTAAGAATGAAAATCATTAAAATGAGTTCATAAACATTCTTTTCACGTAACCGCATAATGTGCAAGTAAAACATCATTTTACTTTTAATAAGGCGGAACCAGTCATTTTAGTCAAATCTGACCGGGAACCCCGAAAATCACCAAAAACTTCATTTATGACAAAATGTAGAGAACATAAAATCATACCGTAGAAATACTTCAGATTTCGCAAATAAGAGTTTTGACATGTATAAAGTTTGTAAAATGGTAGTAGGAACTCACCCAATAGGTTTATACTAAAACCCGAAGAACCAGATATCGACCCTCTTGACAAATCGAAGCTTTCTACTCCGAAACCTCGAATCAAAAACTTGATATCTACTATCAAACTCTAGAGAGAGAGAAAGATTTAAGAGAGAGAGAGAAAAGAGATTAGAGATTGAGATTTTTGGAAAAATCAACTGAATGAGATATTTTGAGAAACTCAAATATATGTCGGCCAGGCAACTACGCGGGTTATGTCGCGACTTCAACTTGCGGCATAACTCGCCCGTGTCCCAAAAACCCTAATCATCCAGTGGGTTTCGCGGGTTGTGCCGCGACCTCTAGTCGTGGTGCAACTCGCGTAGTTCCACAATCTTATAACCAACAGAGGGTTACGCGGGTTGTGCCGTGACCTCTAGTCGTGGTGTAACTCGCGTAGTTCACTGTTCCTCCCCAAACTTCACAAAATCCAAAACGACAACCAACCAAACACGGAGCTAACGACAAAAGCTTAACACAAGAATAACAAGATTACACAACGGAAATCCGTGGTGTTACAATCCTCCCCAACTTGGGAATGATTTCGTCCCCGAAATCCTAACTATTCGAAAAGATGAGGATATCTTCGCTTCATATCCTCCTCGGCTTCCCACGTCATATTCGCTCCCCGGTGATGCTTCCACTGCACCTTGACCAAAGTGACTTCTTTATGACACAACTTCTTAGACTTTCTCTCTAAGATGGCGTCGGGTTCTTCAACACAACGGTTACCTTCGTCTACCCTTAACTCTGAAAGGGGAATGACGCTGTCTTCCGCCGCCAAACATTTCCGGAGGTAGCAAACATGAAACGTGTTGTGTATTCTACTAAACTCCGGTGGCAGTTCCAACTGGTAGGCTTGCAACCCTACTCGCTTAAGTACTTTGAAAGGTCCGAGGAAACGGGGACTCAGCTTCCCACGTTTTCCGAACCGAATTATGCCTTTCCACGACAACACCTTAAGCATAACGCGGTCGCCTACTTGGAATTCCATCGGCCGCCTCTTCTTATCGGCATAGCTCTTCTGACGATCCTGAGCCGCTTTCATTCTTTCACGAATGCACTTGACGGAATCCAAAACTTCACAAAATCCAAAACAACAACCAACCAAACACGGAGCTAACGACAAAAGTTTAACACAAGAATAACAAGATTACACAACGGAAATCCGGGGTGTTACACAAAATAGGTTAGTTAGGGTTTATTTCCAATTCTCATACAAAATATCTTCAAAACAATATTATAAACCATAACCATTTTTAGGTTACCATCAATCCCAACTAAATCTCCATTTTAGTAAACCCTAGTTATTATAAAATGGTTTTCCATCAAATGTTTACAGATGAATAAGTAAATGGAGCATGAATAGTATACCAAGTGAGCTTTCTACAATAGTTTCCCCAAAAATAAGGTTAGAACCCTAAAATCTCCAAAACTCATTTTTAGGTTAAAATTTTGCAAACAATAAAATGTAAACATGGAGAAGATGATAGGTTCAAAAGTATAGATTTGATGTCTATAAGGTTTAGAAGAGTTGATTGTACTCACAATATGGGTTTTATCAAACCTTAGCAAAACCCTAGATTGGGGAAGATGATACTAGGACTTGAAGATGAAGAACCTTCACAATGAATGCCCACAACCACCTAATCAACAATCATAAATGTTCATGAGTGTGGTATCTTGAGTGATTTAATGAGGAGAGATGAGGAAGGATGGAACTTACCATAAATCAGAAGAGAAAAATGGACCAATTCACCCAAAATCAGTAAAAATGAGAATAAAATCGTTGCTGCACGTTTTTATACCCAAACCCCCGTCGGCGATAATGACACGCGATAGTGACATCTGTCACTATCGCCGGGCATAATCACCCCGAATGTACCAAGAGTTCGGTATCTTTCACCCTGCGATAGTGCCAAGCGATAGTGACAGGTGTCACAATCGCGAGACACAATCGCAAAACATGTACCGTAGGTCCTTGAGTCCCCGCAACTATGCCACAGTGACTGTGACCATGTCACTATCGCCAGGCACTGTCGCCGAGCACCTCCCCGGTCTCTGAAATTCGATTTTTAAGTCGCGACACCTCAAAGTCGAACCACTTAGTGAGGGTAAACAATGACAAGGTTATAAATCCAAAATAGGAGACCTTGGAAGAGAGCATGAAATATGTGACTTACCGAAACTTCCGGGCGTTACAATCCTCCCCAACATGGAAATGATTTCGTCCCCGAAATTCTAACTACTCGAAAAGAAGAGGGTATCTTCGCTTCATATCCTCCTCGGCTTCCCACGTCTCATTGGCTCCGCGGTGATTCTTCCATTGAACCTTGACCATAGTGACCTCCTTGTAGCGAAGTTTCTTAGATTTCTTCTCAAGGATAGCTTCGGGTTCCTCTACACAACGATTCCCTTCATCTACCCTTATCTCGGAGAGAGGAATGACACTATCTCTTCCGCCAAACACTTTCAGAGATAACAGATATGGAACATGTTGTGAATCACGCTCATCTGTGGTGGTAGTTCCAATTGGTAGGCTTGCAAACCCACACTCTTAAGCACCGTGAATGGTCCAAGGAAACGGGGACTCAACTTCCCGTGCTTTCCGAACCGGATTATGCCTTTCCAAGGTGACACCTTAAGCATCACCTGGTCACGCACTTGGAACTCCATCGGCTGCCTCTTCTTATCGGCATAGCTCTTTTGCCGATCTTAAGCTGCTTTCAACCGTTCCCGAATGCCTTCCACTTTATCGGTCGTTTCTTGCACAATTTTGGGTTCGGCGAATTGCTTCTCTCCCACTTCAAGCCAACACACGGGAGTTATGCACTTCCTCCCGTACAACGCCTCCAACGGTGCCATTCTAATACTCGAGTGGTAGCTATTATTTTAAGCAAACAACACCAAAGGTAGGTGAGAGTCCCAACTACCCCCGAAGTCGATAACGCAAGACCTTAACATGTCTTCAAGCGTTTGGATCGTTCTTTCGCTTTGAACATCGGTTTGCGGATGGTACGCCGTACTCAACTTTACTCGTGTACCAAGCTCTTTCTGCAAACCATCCCAAAATTTTGAAGTAAACCGACTATTGCGATCCGACACGATAGATAAGGCACACCATGCCTCGAAACCACTTCATTGATGTAAAGATTTGCCAACTTGTCCATCGGTAAAGTTTCGCACATAGCCAAGAAGTGGGCGCTCTTGGTCAACCGATCAACTATCACCCAAATGGTATCATAACCTCGAAGAGTTTTGGGCAACTTAGTCATGAAGTCCATGGTGATGTGTTCCCACGTCCACTAGGGAATCTCTAGGGATTTAAGACTCCTATACAGTCTTTGATGCTCGTCCTTCACTTGTAAGCATGTCACGCAACCCTCCACGTAACGCGCCACATCAAGTTTCATTACCGGCCACCAATAATGTAGCTTCAAGTCCCGATACATTTTTGTATTCCCCGGATGGATGGAATGCTTAGACTTGTGGGCATCTTCGAGGAGAATTTCCCGATTGCCTCCAACCTTGGGCACCTATATACGAACCGTTAAACAACTTCACCCCATGGTGTGTGTCCCACAATAACTGTTCTAATCAAGATGAACAACAACAATTTCAATTCAAATCGTCATATGATTAGATTTCCAATTCACAATTTACTATTTTGTTCACATAATGCTTCTCACAAAAATTTCTCTTTCTAAACTCACTGTATGCGTACTAGTCTAAGTTCTCTCTTCTTACACCCTTACAAAAGAACAAAACCTATTTATACAAAAGTACAATACAAAGGAATATATACCGTGACTTTATTTGAGCTTGAGCTTTAACTTTGACTTTGCTTGAGAGCCTCTGACTTGAACTTTGACTTTTAACCTTTGATGATCTTGGATACAATATTTATGCTCCAATAATCTTCCCTTTGGATTCGAGATCATCTCCAAAAAAATATGCATTGAAACTCCCCCTTTGGATTCAGATTAAATTTCAGCATCAAAGAACAATCTCCCTCTTTAAGTTTCTGACAAATAATTTTCCTTTGAAAGTCAATCTCCCCCTTTGAGTAAATCTGTTCAAAATCAATCTTTCTTTTCTTTGAACTGTCTTCAGACCTTCTGTAATCTCCTTCAAAGTCTGTGAATATCTTTTGCAAGAATCTTTAACAATCTCCCCTAAGGTAATAAAACCTCTCTCAGACTTCAGAAAAGAAGTTATCTTCAGATTTAGCTCACTTTTCCTCAGCAATCAAACTTCATACAAAATTTCCGCAAGTTTCAGCTAGCTATCAGAATTCCATGAACTTTTTATATTATTCTGACCATTCTCCCCATAACTCGGACAATAAATCTTTCAAACTTTGTCATTTCTTGAATTATCTATTCACAAAACTTTCACCATCTGATCTTTTAGTCATCATTTCTTGAAATAACTTCTCCATTATATTCTGAATTTGACCTTTGACATACCTTTCATTTCTTGAAATTAGTTCTCCCATAGATCATTTATTGACTATCTCTCCCCATTTTTGATGATGTAGAATGAACAAATCATCAAAATTTCTTCAAGAAATGTCATAAATCTCTTTCTGATATTTGACCAACTGATCTTTCCATAAGAGCCACTGAACATCCGTCAATTCATAAAGTATTCATCTAAATCTTTTCAAATTCAAACAAATAAGAATGTTACCCTGAATCAACGAATGAATCTGTTAATATGCCTGTAAGTAACACAAAGTCACTTAGTACAACGAATGTACTATACAAGGAGTTTTATTGATGTTCACTCCCTAGGTCTTCCATTCAATCATCGAATAACACAATATTATTCTATGAACGTTCCGACAGAAAAACAATTTTTTTGTGTGTTCGTTCTTGTGCATAAAAGAATTTAAAACATGAATGTTTATAAGGCTTAACATGTGTAAACCATTGACACAATAATAGTATTAAGCGAACTTAATTGTGCATGATCGAAATGCAAAAGTGGGGCAGACTACCTTCTGTTTCAATATCCACATCTTCCAAATGAGGATGAGATAGATTATGTACTGCGTCCCCAAGAAAAATTGAAACATCTCTATGTTAAGAAAGAAATGAGTAGATGGTGGGGATTAAAAAAGAGTTGGCATGGGCTAGTTGCCTATTTCAATGAAGTTCATGAAAGAATTGTGAAACAACAGTAATGTGGATGCACGACTCAGAAAAATTTGGTGCAGAGTTTAATAGTCTTTTACTCTGATCTCTCACCCTCTTTCTTTTTAACATTTAAGCTCACTTCTAACCAAACTCTCTTTTCATTTTATCTCAGCACACACCCACACTCAGATATTGACCCCTCGCCTCTTGATCACTCAAGAATAACTTCTTGGGTAGGAAACACTGGTTATCGTGAATCCATAGAAGTTCAATTAAGCTCACACAATTCCCATGTATATTGTCCTATAATCAAAACATTGCTCAATTGGTTTAACTTTTTCAGTTAAAGCACAATATGAACTACATGTCAGATATATGTATGCTCAATAAGATAATCATGAAGATTTGAGCATTTTAATCATTAAAGATTTTCTCAAAACAAAGAAAGTAAATGAATGACGTGAAATCAATAGAAATTTTTTGAGAATTTGACAATGTATGGAAAAGATCAAATATGAATGATTTATCATTAAAAGCTTAGGTCATGAAAAATTGGATGTTGTCTATAAGAACAATTATAGACATTCTTGAAAGAAAAGCTTTGAATGAACTAACTCTCAACAAACTTTGAATTTCAAACGGGGTGTCTTACCATCGAAAATTATGTTCAATTTTGAGACATGGTAAAAACATAACCAACAAAAGTACTAAACCGGTGTGTATGAATACTTGACAGTGTATGGAAAAAATAATACACAAGTATTTATCTTTGGAAACACACGGTTAGTTATCAATAAAGCTCATATCCGAAAACATTTAAAAATCACACTTCAAAATTCATGAAGTCGTTTTGAGAATAAGAAATGGTTTAAACGTTTAACCAAATTGTTTTCATAGTTGAAAGTCGTTCATCTTTCAAACATGTATGAGATTAAGAATAGAATTATTCCTTACAATCATCATTAATCTCATAAAGTCAGCTCCAAAGTCATGATAGATTTGATCATGTAAGCTCCCCCTCAAATTCTGCATTTAGTTAAAAAAATCGTTAAAGTACAAAGTCTTATTCACAAACTTTATTGAAAAATAAAGACATGAAAGCAATAAAACTTTTAAGAACAAGTTCTGATTAGATGTAATCAGAAGTCAATATCCTTACTCCCTGTTAGGACATAAATGTCCATGTTTAGAAAGTTTTGTAAAGGGGTTTATATTTTATATTTGTATTGGGCTTAATTTAATTGTAATGGGATTTAATGTAAATGGGCTTGGGCTTTAGGTTAAAACAAGGGAGTTGGGAGATTATATATAGTTTATGTGTTAGGGTTTTAATGTTAAGTCATTATTCATAATGTAGCCGTTTAGAGAGATCGTGACTTCTAGAGAGAGAAACCCTTTCTCTCTCTAGGTTTGTGTTCTTAGTTTTACATTCAATGTGAATAAAAGGTATTCTCTCCCAATCTCATCTTGTTCTTATTTTTGTATCATGAATTGTTGTTAGTATTGGGATCTACACTCCCCTTGAACATATGCCTCACAAAATATGTCAGTAAAAATATATGCAAGAAAATTTAATAACTCCCCATAGAATGTAGATCAATTAAACTTTATCTCACTCCCCCTGAAAGCTTGAACAGAACCTTTCAGTGTAGATATCATTCAGAGTAAAAATAAAGAAATGAAGAAAAATAACAAAAATAAACTGTACTAGATAACTACAGATTATGTCTTGAGGTTTAACATGCCAAGTTTCGAAATGAGAAAATTAAATCTATTTTCGTTTAATGGCTTTGTAAACAAATCAGCAAGTTGATAATCTGTGTTTACAAAGTAATGTTTAATTGTACCTTTTTCGACATTATCTTTGATAAAATGATATCACACATCAATATATTTTGTCATCTTGTGTTGAATAGGATTAGCTGATATGGTTATGGCGCTCTTCGAATCACAATATATAGGAATTTTGTTGAACTAGAATCCATAGTCTCAAAGCTGTGTCCTCATCCATAATACTTGAGAGCCACAACTGGCAGCAACTACATACTCTGCTTCAGCAGTTGAAGTGGAAACATAAAGTTGTTTCTTTGATGCCCAACTTACGAGCTTGTCTCCAAGAAATTGAATGTGACCCGATATGCTTTTCCTGTCTAGCATACAATCTGCGTCTGAATACGCTGTTAGCCCAAAACATGTATCCTTAGGATACCACAAACCAAGATCTACAGTTCCCTTCAGATATCTAAATATCCGCTTTACAACCGACATATGGGATTCTTTAGGCGAAGCTTGATATCTAGCACATAAGCATGTAGAAAACATAATATCTGGCCGACTAGCCATCAAGTAAATTAAAGAACCAATCATTCCTCTATAGGTTCTAACATCAATAGCTTTTCTCGAGAGATCAGCTCCGGTTTTAGTTCCTGGTGCCATCGGGGTTGAAATTGGAGTACAATTTGACATATTAAATTTCTTTAAAATGTCAGTAATATACTTCGATTGATTTATAAAAATCCCCGTGGAAAATTGTCTAACTTATAATCCGAGAAAGAAGTTCATCTCTCCCATCATACTTATTTGAAAATGTGACACCATGAGGTTAGAAAAATTTTTACAATATTTTGGATTAGTTGAACCAAATATGATATCGTCCACATATATTTGAATTAAAATGATATCAACTTTCTCCCTTTTTATGAATAAAGTGGTGTCGATTTTACCTTTGGAAAATCCAGACTTGACAAGAATTTGGATAACACGTCATACTAGGCTCGAGGGGCTTGTTTGAGTCCGTAAAGTGCTTTGTATAGAATATAGACATGATCTGGTTTGTTTGCACTTACGAATCCTTCAGGTTGAGAAATGTACACCTCTTCTTTTAACAATCCATTCAGAAAGGCTGTCTTGACATCCATCTGATAGACCATAAAATTCTTATGTGCAGTGTAGGCTAGGAACATTCTAATTGGCTCAATACGTGCAACTGGTGCATACGTCTCATCATAATCAATGCCTTCCTCTTGTCTGTATCCCTTGGCTACAAGTCTTGATTTATTTCGAATAACAACACCATCTTCATCCATTTTATTCTTGAATACCCACTTGGTGCCAATGATTGTTTTTCCTTCAGGTCGGGGCACCAATCGCCAGACTTTAAGCGCTTCAAATTGGTTGAGCTCTTCTTGCACGGCTGTAACCCAATCTGGATCACAAAGAGCTTCTGAAACTTTTGTCGGTTCTATTTTGCTCAGGAATGAATCAAACAAACATTCATTTGTTGTTCCAGACCTATTTTGCACCGGATTTGACAGATCTCCAATAATTTGATGAACCGGGTGCTCTTTGGTCCACTTGTATACGTGAGGGAGTGGATTTGATATAGATTGATCATGTTGAACATCTAAGTATCCAATATTTTCTTCATGTTGGGGTTCAGTTGAAGTAATTGGTGCATAAGTTTCAGTGGATTGGACATTTGATGTGTGTTGAGTAGACATTACCGTGCATCCAACTGAATGTGTAACTTATGGCTCTGTAGTTTCATTTTCTACTTCAACTGATGGAGTAGGTGTTTGAACTTGAGTTTCTTCCTGAATCGGGGAATCGGATTCAGTTGAGACATCTGAATTGATTGGAGGATGACTACTTGAATCTTCATATCTGTCAATCACAACAGGTTTAGTCACTTTAGAACCAAGAAACTCATCATAGAAAAATTCAAACAATCAATCTAATTTTGTTAAATGAGATGTAGACGTTGACGCTTTATCAGAATTAGAAACTTTAACCGTAGGTTCTGGACTGATTTATCCAGAAGCTAAAACTTCTGTTATAATGGGTTCTGAACTGCTTTGATCATAAGCCATATCTTCATCAAATGTGACATTTACATTCTCCATAAATATCTTAGATTTCTTCATGTAAACTCTATATGCAGTAGACGTTTGAGAATATCCAATGAAAATGCCTTCATCAGCCTTAGGACTAAACTTGTTCAAGTTCTCCTTGTTGTTCAACACAAAACACCTGCATCCAAAGATGTGAAAATGTTTATTGCTAGGTATTCTATTATTAATCAAAGCATATGGTGTTTTACCAAACCGACGATGAATGGTTGATCCATTTGACTATAACAAGCAGTGGAGACAGCTTCAGCCCATAAAAATAAAGGTAGATCGGATTGGCTCAGCATCGTTCGTGCAACCTCAACCAGAGTTTGATTTCGTCATTCAACTACCCTATTTTGTTCCAGAGTTCTGGCAGCAGAAAACTGATGAGTTATCCCGATCGATTCGAGATAATCGTCAACCATTTTGTTCTTGAATTCTATGACATTATCAATTCTGAGAATCTTAATTGTCTTATACAAGTTCACTTGAATGGTCTTTAAGAATGAGATGATGACATCAGGCGTCTCATCTTTCGATCTTAGAAATTTGACCCAAGTGTATCTTGAATAATCGTCCACAATCACCAAGATTTATTTCTTGCCGTTTAGGCTTTGCGTTCGCATTGGACTACAAAGATTTATATGCAACAATTATAAAGGAATACTTGTGCTCAGTTCAGGCTTAGGCTTATGAGATGCTCTTTTCATCTTACCTTTCTCACACGCGTGACACAGATGTTCTTTGACATATTTTAGCTCAGGAAGACCCTTAACCAAATTGCCAGTCACCAACTTGTTGATGTATCTGAAGTTGAGATGAGATAGCCTTCTATGCCATAACTAGATTTGTTGCATAGAGGCTTTAGAAAGTAGACACACCGCATTATCAGTCTTGACTTTTGGCAGATTTATCGTGTAGAGGTTTGACTTCCGCGTACCGAACAAGAGTTCTTTACCATCTTCAGTTCTAACACAACATTGCTTGGCCTTAAAATTCACCTCTAAATCCTTGTCACAGAACTGACCAATGCTGAACAGATTGTGTCCTAATCCTTCAACATAGCTCACCTTCTTAATCGTTATGTTCTCTTGTACTACGTCTCCATATCCCAAGATTGGCGAAAACTGGTCATTCCCAAATCTGACGTTGCCGCAGAATTTCTCTATATAATTAGATAAAATATCTTTATGTCCAGTCATATGCTTGGAGCAACCAGAATCTAAGTACCACATATGACGGGTTTGCACAGGAGAAATGAAGGAACAACAGCTTTAGGTACCCATTTATAGATGGGTCCTAGCAAGTTAGCACAAGATTTTGGCATCCATTTGAATTTGGACCCTTTGATATTTTGAAAAACTTTTGAAACAAAATTATTATTATATACATGATATGAACCAAACCAATTATCAGAATATTGTCGTGACACAAAATCATTTCGTCGATATATGTAAGACTGGGTAGTAGACGGAGATAATTGGAGCAATTGCTTTATTGAGTAAGTCTTGTAAGAAGTTACAAGTTTTGTTTTATGAGAAGCAATATTACCAATTACATCAGAATCACTAACAACAATCCTATTACATTCAACATTAGAACATGATTTTGTTGTCTCATCAACTTTCTTCTTTGGTCTCCATTCAGATTTCACTTCAGGCTTTCTCTTTTTTAAATCTGAAACATATGAATTTTGCAAGTTAGAACTATGAGATTTAAAAGATTGTCTTTTCCTAGATTTACTAGTGTTAATCTGTTTCTGTGAATGCCTATTCTTTCTCTTCTTACCTTTGGCATGATTGGTACTCACAGAAACTGATTTATCAACCTTAGTTGATGATTCACCCTTTTCAAATACACTTGGTAAATCTTTTGGAATTCACAATAAATTGAGAACGATCTGGAAGTTTTGCATTAAAATCAAATTGATCAACACATTTATCAAAACAACTATCAGAGTTTAGAAAATCAATCTCTTCATCAAACAGAACATTAACATCATTTGACTTAGAAACTTTGGAAGTAATGGAGAAATCAGTGTTTACAGAAACAGTTGAAAATACCATTTGTTCTAATCCAATCAAAATTCTCTCTTCTACAAGAGTGTTCTCAAGTTCAGAAATTTTACTTTCTAAAATGAGTGGAGGAACATAATTTTTGCCTTCGATAGGTTTTGCATCTATTTCCTCTGTAGAGTAACTTTGAAAATAATCATTAGAAAGAAATTTTGATTGTGTAGAACTATAACTAGAATTCAACTTTTCATAAAGAAATAGAAGTTGCATTTTAGTTTTATTTTTCTTTTTCTCGTTTTCCTTATCTTCTTCCTCATCTGATGATTTTGTCCATTTGACTTTGAGTTCAGGATATTTAGGTGCCAATTTTAGAAAACCAAAATCATATAAAGCAGGCACTTTGGAAATACCCTTTTTCAAATAATGTGGGTTATCGTAACCAATACCCTAACAATCCATACTCTTTTTTGGTTTATTAAGATGAATGGTTTGATCAGTTTCACCTCTAGTATAAAGTTTTTCTTCCAAACCACTCACTTTTTCAACCAAAGACTTGTTTTCTTTCTTTAAAGATAAGAATTTTTGAGCAACCTCTTTAATCGCAAGTTCACACAATTTGAATTTCGAATATGTTTCAGATAATTGATTATGGATTACAGTCTTTTCTCTATCACTGGTATCAATATTTTTATGTAAAGTCTCAATCAATACATTCTTCTCAACAATATCATTGTTGAGTTTTAGTATTGCTTGGTTTTTCTTTTCAATGATACTTTTTTCGCGTTTAAGTTTAGACTGCAGATCCTGAAGTTCAACCATCATGGATTGCATTTGGTTTAAAAAATCAGATTCAGTCATATCACATACCTCTTCAGAATACTCCTCATCTGAATCTTCTTCAAATACTTTCTGTCCCATGAACCATATATGGGCAGTCTCTTCTTTGTCACTCTCAAGATCATAGTGATCCAACCAATAGTCATCTTCAGCCATTAAAGCTTTGCCAACTTCTTTCTGCTTGGACAGAAGCATCTTGTTCTTGTAGTACTAAGAATTACGAACTTTTGGCTTCCGGCAGTCTTTGGCAAAGTGGCCTATTTTCCCACAGTTGTAGCACTTGACTGGTTCATCCTCTCTCTTCTCCTCATACCAATTCACATACTTCTTTGTTTCAGGCATCTTCTCCTCAAACCTTTTACCTTCTACTCTTTCTTTGTGCTCAAAATTCTTTGGTCCTGACGAATACCGTTGACTATTTGACCCTAGCTTCTTGTAAAACTTCTTCTGGAAAGCCTTGATCAATAGGAGCATTTCTTGCTTCAGGTTCTCACCTTCATTACAATCAGAATCATCACTATTCTCTTCCTCTGATTCAGAAACTAACACATTTTTCTTCTTCAGACTGACTGACCTTTTCTCTTAACCACCAAGGCAACTGGATCAGCTATAGGTTTCTCAACTTTCTTCTTTTCATATCTTATCTCCTCTACCTCTTCCTCATTCTGACGCAGAGTCTCATAAACTTCATGCAAAGGAATCTCATTGAGATCTTTCATTTGTTTCATCTGGCGAGTAAATCTTTTCTACTCTAGTTGTAAAATACTCAGAAACTTCACATTCAGCTCAATCTGAGATTTCATTACTCTGTTCTTGCTTATCTCATTTAGAAGAGTAACAAACCAGTCATAGGTTGACTCTAGGCTTTCACCTTCCTTTGTTTTAAACTCTTCATAGTTGCTGAGACAATTTGAAACCTTCAGCTAATTTCCAATCTTTGATCCTAATATCATCTTCTCCAGTTGATCCAACATTTGTTTACTAGTAGCTTTATAGTTGTCTATCTTCATATATATTTCATTTGGAATCCCTTGAAGTAGAAAAGATCTAGCTAGTCTGTCAGCTTTGAGTCTCTTTTTCTGTTCATCAGAATATTCATCTACATCCATCGGATATTCTTTGTTCACTACCTCTTCTCCTTGCTCTTTTGTAGAATGAATCTTTGTTGGAGGTTTCATCAGTCCTTCTTTCAAGGAAAGTCTGATATAATCACCAAGTTCATTTCTGTCAATGAAGTCCAGAAATTTGTCTTTCCACTGTTCGTATTCTCCTTTAAACATAACTGGTGGTTTGACATCGGTTCCAATTGCAAGAGCATCCCTAGAAGTCATCATGACAAATAAACTGTAAATAAGAACTTAAAATGATCGTTAGTTCGAAAGAAATCAGTAACCATAAAATGTTAGAAATTTTTTCAGAAAATAAATTTCCCAAAATTTCCTAAGGCAAGAATCGTCACACCACAGAGTTTCAAGACAATTCGCACACCAAAGAAAGAACACCAAAATTCACAGAAAGTGAGAAATTTTCACACCACTAAGTCAAAATTTGCACACAAGAAACAATTCGCATGACTTGATATACGAATTCTACGAAATTTGCACGTCGCTGTATGCGAAATCTGAGAAATTCGCACAACACTGTATGCGAATTTTGAACAATTCGCACACGACTATATGCGAATTCTTGACTTAGACAAAATTTGAACTTTAAACTCTTCATATGAACTTTTCGCACGATAGGGAGATGCGAATTTTTACACTTAAAAAAAAATTCTTGATTTTCAACTTCCCTTATCGATACGAATTGTGTACTTAGAAAAAATTTCAACTTTCTATGCGAAAAGAACAAGAATTTGTATGATATATTTATGCGAATTCTGAGAATTTTAGATATAACACGATGCGAATTCTGAGAAATTCGTATGCCTCCTTATGCGAACTCTCCACTTTTCGTATGAAGGCCTATGCAAATTATGTCCTTAGAATTATTTCCATCAACTTTTTGTATACAAGCAAATGTGAATTCCTTGACTTTTCGTTTGAGACTATATACGAATTTTGTGCATTTCCTAGATCACTCTTATGCGAATTCCATACTTGTTTTCAGAAAAACAAAGTTATGCGAATTCCTTATGTGAATAGTGTAGATCTTGCGAGTTCTTCAGGGATTATGCGAGTTCTTGATATTTCAGTCCAAAATCACTTCAATTCGACCCAAAAACCCAATAATTCTTCGATTATGAGTTTGAAACTTCACCAACTCAGTCACAAACAGTATACGAACCTATTACAAACAATGAATTTCAATGAAATTCACTCAAACAAACATTTCGAATTCAATACAGTGCTTCGAACTCGTGAAAACAAAAACTTAGAAAATCAACAATTCAATCGAAAATTACACTGCAAATTTGATACAAAGCAATACAAATTCAATCTAATACATCAATCGAATGTTATGGAAACAATTAAACTCACAAATACACACTAAATCACTAAAATCACAGTAAATAGGGTGCGAAGAACATTTTGTATGATTTCAATCGACCTCTACTCTGATACCAATTGTGTGTCCCACAATAACTGTTCTAATCAAGATGAACAACAACAATTTCAATTCAACTCGTCATATGATTAGATTTCCAATTCACAGTTTACTATTTTGTTCACAAAATGCTTCTCACAAAAAATTCTCTTTCTAAACTCACTGTATGTGTATTAGTCTAAGTTCTCTTTTATTACACGCTTACAAAAGAACAAAACCTATTTATACAAAAGTACAATACAAAGGAATCTAAACTAAACTAGTTGACTTTATTTGACCTTGAGCTTTGATTTTGACTTTGCTTGAGAGGCGCTAACTTGAACTTTGACTTTTAACCTATGATGATCTTGGATACAATATTTATGCTCTAACATACGGCTATCTTTCGTTAAGAGCAAACGTTGCTTCGTCATAACTTCCTCTTTGAGATTTTCCTCCAATAAGGCTTCTACTTGAGACGTCTTCAATAAGGCTCAACACTAGCTCGATTCTTGAAAGAGTAGCCCATATGCTTCCGTTATAGTCCTTCCGACTTAACACATCGGTCACCACGTTCGCCTCACCGGGGTGGTAAAGCAATTCGCAATCATAATCCTTCAGTAACTCGAGCCACCGTCTTTGTCTCATGTTCAACTCTTTTTGATCAAAAACGTATTTCAATCTTTTATGATTCGTGTAGAGTGTACATTTTGTGCCATGGAGATAATATCGCCAAATTTTCAAGGCGAACACCAACGCCGCCAACTCCAAATCATGAGTAGGGTAGTTCTTTTCGTGAATCTTGAGTTGCCTCGATACGTAAGCGATTACTTTACCTCTTTGCATCAATACACAACCCAGACCCATTTTTGAAGCGTCGCTACAGACCACGAAGTCTTCCGACCCTTCGGGTAGCGACAGAACTAGGGCATCACACAACTTCCTTTGCAAAGTTCGGAACGTCTTCTCTTGCACATTGGTCCAAACGAATTTCACATTCTTCCGAGTCAAGGCCGTCAAGGAAGAAGCAATTTTGGAGAAGTCTTGAATAGATCTCCGGTAATAGCCCGCCAAACCCAAGAAACTTCGGATCTCGGATGGACTCTTGGGAGGTTCCCAATTCATCATTGCTTCGATTTTGGAGGGGTCCACCTTCACTCCGTCTCGAGTGACAATGTGACCTAAGAATTGAATCTCTTCGAGCCAAAAGTCGCACTTGGAGAATTTGGCGAACAACCTCTCTTTTCTTAACACTTATAGAACTTCACGAAGGTGTTGCTCATGTTTCGCTTCACTCTTGGAATACACTAGTGTGTCATCAATAAATACAATGACTGGCTTGTCGAGGATTGGTCGGCGCACTCTATTAATCAAATCCATTAACACCGTCGGTGCGTTAGTTAAACCGAATGACATTACGAGGAATTCGTAATGGCCGTAACGCGTTCTAAAGGTCGTCTTTGGGATGTCCTCATCTCTCACCTTCACCTGATGATATCCTGAACGCAAGTCAATCTTTGAGAAACAACCCGCTCCTTGGAGTTGATCGAACAAGTCGTCGATCCTTAGAAGCGGATACTTGTTCTTCCCCGTAGCCTAATTCAATTCACGGTAGTCGATGCACATCCTCATCGTGCCATCCTTCTTTTTGACAAACAGGACCGGAGATCCACAAGGCGATAAGCTCGGTATTATAAAACCTTTCTCAAGAAGCTCTTGGACCTGAGCCATCATTTCTTGCATCTCGGATGGCGCCAACCGGTAAGGGGCCCGAGCAATCGGAGCCGCCCCGGTATAAGATCAATCCGGAACTCCACTTGACGATCGGGTGGTAAACCGGGCAAGTCATCCCGAAAGACATCGGGAAACTCGCGAACCACCTTCACGTCTTCAACTTTCTTCTTCTCGAGCTTAGTATCTATCATGTATGCCAAAAAGAATGGATATCCTTTCACTAAGCACTTTCGTGCCTTAGTCATGGTGATAACTGCCACATCGCCCTTCCTCCTTTCACAATAAACTATCACCATTTCACCATCCGATATAGGGAGTTAGATCAGTTTCTTGGAGCATAGGATTTCGGCATGATTGTTTGCCAACCAATCCATGCCGACAACCACATCAAAGTCTCCAATGACCATCGACATCAAGTTAATCGGGAATTCCTTCCCTTTGATTCCAAGAGTACACTAACTCAAGACATCGCGGATTAACACTTAGCTACCATTCGCTATCTCTACCACTAAAGCATTATCTAGACTATTAGTGGGCATAGCAAGCTTTTGACGAAACGATTCAGATATGAAAGAAAACTGGCACCCGAATCAAAAAGTACACGAGCAGGTACGGAGTTTAGGACAAATGTACCTGATACCACATCGGTGGATGCCTTTGGCCTCATCGGCCGTCATCTGGAAAGCTTGACTCGGAACCCTAGGTGGGTTCTCCCTCTTCTCTAGCGCATTACCCGGTTTGAGCTTCGAGCAATCCCTTTTCACATGCCCCAGTGCCTTACACTCGAAGCAAATAATCCCTCTCATCGAGCAGTCTCTTGTGAGGTGATCAGTTTTCCCACACTTAGCACAAGGGTGAGGAGTGGTGTTACAGTTGCCATGGTGCTTGCTTCGGCACTTCTGGCACCACCTAGCTTCTTGTCGGTTGTCAAAATTTCGATTCCCAATGAAAGGTTGAGGCCTCTTGGGAGGTATGGAATTGCTTTCCACTTCCGTTTCTCTCCCACCACCACAACTTTCTCCACCTTATCTCTAGCATAGACATCTTCCATGATCTGCGCCTCCTCTATGGTCTCACGGATATTAGAGGCCTTAGAGTTGTAGACCATCGACATCATATCCACCGGTAGGCCCTTGAGGTAGGCCATTATCTTATTCTTCTCCGTTGGAGCCACATGCCCCACTAGCCCCAACTTCTCTATGAATCGACGGGTGTACTCTCTCACCGTCAAGTTCCATTTCTTGAGAGACCGGAACTATTCTTCAATGCGGTCCAAAGCCCTCTCATTACAGTACTCTTCCATAATTTTCTTCTTGAACCTGACCCAAGTCAGTTGAGCCAAAACAGTACGGGATAGGGTGGACTTGGTGACATTACACCAGGTGAGTGTCGTGTCCCTGAGCATTTGGGAACCAAACTTCACTCTCTGATCTTCCTCGCACTCAGACGAGTCGAAGGCCTGTTCGATCCCTTGAATCCACTTCATGCAAGCAACAAGGTCTTAAGAACCGAAGAAGTCTGGTGGTCTGCAACCTAGGAAGGACATATACGTGCAAGCTCTCTTGACGTTCCTCACTTCAGTAATTATTGGTTAGTCAGTCCGGTTCACGTGACCCGTACCACCGGACCCAATCACCTCACCGTTCTCCGCAACTGTTTCATTCCTCCAGTTGCTCACATCATGGTCCTCAAACATTTTCAGAAGAGATTCTTGCTGCTTGGCCATCGCTTCGTTCATCAATTGCATCAGATTGGCCATCATCTCAGATTGGGGAGTTACCTCTTGCATAATCGGGTTGGACAGAGTCAGATCTACTCGAGGAATGATCTCACGCCCTCCGCCTAGCAATGGTTGGGTAGGTGGGCGTACAACGGCCTCAACCCTCTCCGGTTGATCAGTCGTTGAAGCGGTCGCCTCTACACCATCCACTCGAGTACGCGGTCTACCACGCGTACTAACCATCTCGATCTGCCACGCATGACAAGGAAAGGAGTAAGAGAGAGATTGACAGAATTAAGCACGAAAGTAATGTACTACTACATTTACCAATTGTCATAACAACAACAAACCAAGCACACTCACGCAAAACATCCTCATAATAACGTTAGCTAAATGAAATTATGAGCATATGATACGTAAGAATTCTCGTTACCGTCACTGCAACGCTCGATTAACATAATTTCCGTCGACTCTAAGTCTAACCCATCTTAGAAGTTCTATCCAATCTCACAAATCATTACTTAATAATCTTAACTTAAGTCTATACATCTTACATTCATGTCTAGTTCACTTAAACTAGGGCTCTGATACCAACTTGTAACACCGTAAAATTTAGAGTAATTTTAAAATTCAAAAATCCGGCAATATGACGTCTATAATTGGAGAAAACCACCCGAACGGGCAAATTTTAAAAGCTTATACACAACTTGTGAATGAATATGTAAAGAAATTGACAACAAACTAATCTAAACATATCGCATCTAGATTATATTAGTTGTCAACCCAAATTCCCAAAATACTATCTTTTGTACGCCGAATCTCCTATATGACTATCACCAAAAATGCCTCTATGACCTCACGCTCTTCCCTCAAACCTAGGACGACTCGCCGCTAAGGGAACCTGTTATACACATCATTTGAGAAAAAATGTTAGGTTTAACACCTAGTGAGAACAAACAGCTTATATCAATAATTTTGAAAATGAACGCAATTAAACATTTTTTCCAACGAAACGAATTTTAAATAAAATAACCACATTCATACAAGAACCTTCCGGTCCATAACATCTTTCGATGACGGGGGAGACCTGATTTCCAAGGATCGTGGCGGAACACAAAAGTAAGCCACTCTCTGAGTCGTGAGCTCAATACTTGGACCCATGGCCACGAACAACGCCAGCTCATACTCAGATGTAGGGGAGGGCACCCGAGGATCCAAGTCATACTCATTCACTAGGATTACATTTACGGCCCATGGCTAGTAACTGGTCGCACAAAACCGTACCAAATTGCCTCCGAGGACCCAATGTCTCAACTAGTTACATACGGGGAAAACATCCCAAAATAAACCAATACCTATTCCAATGGATCCAATAATAATAGTCTAAGGCTTGTCACAATGTCATTTGTGACTAAATGATATCAATGCACATAATTATTATGGGAGTACTTTCTTAACACAATTTCCTTGCATTAATTCACCTTTAAAACACTTAAACCCCAAAATAGGTTAGTTAGGATTTATTTCCACTTCTCATACAAAATATCTTCAAAACAATATTTTTCCACTACTTTACAACATTTTAAAGATCAAACCATAACCATTTTCAGGTTACCATCAATCCCAACTAAATCTCCATTTTAGTAAACCCTAGTTATCATAAAATGGTTTTCCATCAAATGTTTACTCATGAATAAGTAAATGGAGCATGAATTGTATACCAAGTGAGCTTTCTACAATAGTTTCCCCAAAAACAAGGTTAGAACCCTAAAATCTCCAAAACTCGTTTTTAGATTAAAATTTTGCAAACAATAAAATGCAAACATGGAGAAGATGATAGGTTCAAAAGTCTAGATTTGATGTGTATAAGGTTTAGAAGAGTTGAATGTACTCACAATATGGGTTTTATCAAACCCTAGAAAAACCCTAGATTGGGGAAGATGATACTAGGACTTGAAGATGAAGAACCTTCAAAATAAATTCCCACAACCACCTAATCAACAATCATAAATGTTCATGAGTGAGGTATCTTGAGTGATTTAACGAGGGGAGATGAGGGAGGATGGAACTTACCCTAAATCATTAGAGAAAAATGGACCAACTCACCCAAAGTTAGTAAAAATGAGAATAAAATTGTTGTTGCACGTTTTTATACCCAAACCCCCTTGGCGATAATGACATGCGATAGTGACATCTGTCACTATCGCCGGGCATAATCGCCCCGAATATACCGAGAGTTCGGTATCTTTCATCCCGCGATAGTGCCAATTGATAGTGCAGGTGTCACAATCGCAAGGCACAATCGCCAAACATGTACCATAGGTCCTTGAGGCCCCGCGACTATGCCACAGCGACTGTGATCATGTCACTCTCGCCAGGCACTGTCACCGAGCACCTCCCCGGTCTCCAAAATTTGATTTTTAAGTCGCGACACCTCAAAGTCAAACCACTTAGCAAGGGTTAACAATGAAAAGGTTATAAATCCAAAATAGGGGACCTTGGAAAAGATTATGAAAGAAGTGACTTACCGAAAATTCTGGGCGTTACAGATTTTGAAGAAGAAAGAAAGATATTTGAGACTGAGATTAAGAAGCTTACAAAGAAGCTATATGAACTGTCAACAAAGGCCATGAAAGAGCAGAACACGAAGTCTGAATTTCAGAAAAAGATTGATCTGCTAACCAAGGAAAGAAATAGTTTATCTTCCAAGATAACATAACTTGAAGAAATTGTCTCTAAGGTGGTTTTGACTGAGCAGAGGACTCCAGATTCAATTCTTCAAACACCTAAAGATGATTCAACTGATTATGAATGCCCAATCAAGACAATATAAAGTTCACATCATAAAACTGTTTCTACAAAAAAATCATTTGTGCATACATCCAATGCCAAAAAGAACAATGTGTATAAAGGTAAACCTGATCTTGTTTACATTGTAAATCAATTAATCAGGTTAGCTCAAAAGAAAATTAACTGTTCTTATTGTGGCTCAAATAATTTTGTTATTAGAAACTATGCTAATTACTTGTATGGTTCTTATTATATTACTCCGAAAAGAACTGCAACTAACAAACCTTGACCCAAATACCAGTGGGAACCAAAGACAAAAGATTCACCTGTGTTGCAGGCATCTCAAGTCTAGGGGGAGTAAAGAAACCATGGCTTTTGGACAATACAATTCAAAACACGCACCTCAATGTTAAGAAGTTAGACTTCTGAGTAAATCATCTCAGGACTTGGACTTCAATGTCAAAGAATTTGACTTCTAGACAAAGCAGTTTAGGACTCGTACCTCAAAGATCAAATTTGACTTCTAAACACAACAGTTTAGGACTCATACTTCAACGATCGAAAGCAATTGTACTCCGATGTTTAAGAAGAGAGATGATCAACCTTCAAGGGGGAGTACATATTCTTCCTTCTAGAAAATATTGTGAATGCAATATTTTAGGGGGAGTAAATGACTTCTGATGAGTTCAGATCAGAACTCGTATTTCAAAGTTTTCTATGACTAAGACTTTGTTGCTTTGACGACTTTTTGACTACTTGCAAATTTTGAGGGGGAGCTTACATGATCATATCAATCATGACTTTGGAGCTGACTTTCTGAGATTACAGCTGAGCGTAAGGATATTTCTAACCATAATCTCATTGTGCTTGAAAGATGGACGACTTTCAGACATGAAAACATGTTCTTAAACGTTCAAACCACTTCTTATTCTCAAAGTGATTTCATTAATTTAGAAGTGTGATTTTAAATGTTTTCATATTATGAGCGTTCATGTTTAACTAACCGTGTGTTTCCAAAGATAAATACTTGTGTATTATCTTTTCCATATACTGTCAAGTATTCGTACACACCGATTTAGTACTTTTATTGACTATGTTCTAAACATGTCTCTAAAATGAACCTTTTTTTCTATGGTAAGACACTCCTTTTGTACATTCAATATTAATTGAGTGTTAGTTCATTCAAAGCATTTCTTTCAAGAATGTCTATACTTTTTCATATAGACAACGTCCAATTTTTCATGACCCAAGCTTTTATTGATAAATCATTCATATTTGATCTTTTCCATACATTGTCAGATTCTCATAGAAGTCTTTTGTATTCATTTCATTCATTCAAATATACTTGTTATGAGAAAATATTCCATGTTTAACATGCTCAAATCTTCATGATTATCTCATTGAGCATATACATTTTATCTAGCATATGTATTATGCTTTAACTATTGAAGTTAAATCTTTGAGCAACATTTTCCTTAGGACAATATTACATGGGATCAGTGTGAGAATTTAAAAGACCTTCTATGGATTCACGATAAACTGTGTTTCCTACCCAAGAAGTTATCCTTGAGTGATCGAGAGGCGAGAGGTCAATATCTGAGTGTGGGTGTTGTTGAGGTAAAATGATAAGAGAGTTTGGTTAGAAAGTGAGCTTAAATGATAAAAAGAAAGAGGGTGTGAGAACAAAGTTAAAAGAATATGAAAACTTTGCACTAACTTTTTCTGAGTCGAACAGCCACATAATCTGTTGGTTCACATTCTTTGGTGACCATCATTGAAACATGCACTAGCCCATGCCAACTCTTGATTTAAACCCCACCAGCTACTCATCTTTTTCTTAAAAAGAAGATGTTTCAATTTGATTGGGGAAGCAACACATAATCTATCTAGTCTTCATTTGGAAGATGTAGATATTGAAATAGAAGGAAAGTTTCCCCACCTTCGCATTTCGATCATGCACAATTGAGTTTGTGTATTACTATTGTTGTCTCAATGGTTTACACACTTTGAGCCCATAATAGCACTTAATGCTTAAATTCTTTCATACACAAGCACGTACAAACAAAAAATTTGTTTTTCTGTCAGAACGTTTATAGAATTACCTTGTGTTATTCGATGATTGAATGGAAGACCTGGGGAGTGAACATCAATAAAACTCCTTTTAAAGTACATTTGTTGTACTAAGTAGCTTCGTACTGCTTACAAGAATTTCAACTGATTCGTTTGTTGATTCAGGGTTACATTCCTATTTGACTGAATTTGAAAAGATTCGGATAAATATATTTATGAATTGACGAATGTTCAGAGGATCATATGGAAAGATCAGTGGTCAGAAAATGGTTCATTACATTTCTTGTGGAAAGTTTTGATGATTTCTATGCTCTACATCATCAACAAGGGGGAGAGAGTCAAGAAATGGAAAAGAAGTTATGGGATAAAGTCAAGAAATGAGAAAGAAATTGTGAAGAAAGTTCAAGATTTCAAGAACGTTCAAGAAATTTTCTTTGAAGATTATTTTGGAAAGAGAAAAGTGAGCTACAACCGAATATAATTTATTTGCTAGAGATGATGATGTTTATCAAAGTCTTTGGGGGAGAATGTTAAAGTTCACAAGAAGGGGAGATCAATATTCAAGATAGTTGTTCCTATCAGTATCAGCTTAAAAGTAAAGATTATCAATTTTCATCTCAATAAGGGGAGAATATTGATTGCCTGAGAAGATCATTTTTTGTCCCAAATGGGAGAATGTTCTTGAAAGGGGGAGAACGTGCTGTTAAACCCATAACTAGTTGATAGATTAACACACAACACAATAATAAAGATCAAGAGATAAACAGATCAGAATAACATACCACGATCCCTTGATTAATCAATGAAAACCAATGTGTGTGTTCTTGGTACCTTGGCGTACGAATACAAAATACGAATACAGCTACCTCTACTAGAATAATTATCAGGATTATTGAGGATTCACCTAAAACCTAATAATTAAAACTTATTTATACTTAGGCCGTATAAGCCTAATAGGCTTGAGGCCCAATAACAAACAACTATCAATTAATTACAAATTAGACCTCCTAATTTAACTTTAATTTTGAATACAATTTATGATCCAACAATCTCCCCCTTTGGATTCAAGATTAAAAAAAAATTGGCAATTTGCTTCTGGTCTTCACTTGTCTTCACTTTTCTTGAAAACTTCAGATACAGTCTTCATCTTTCTCTTTCTTTAAATGAAGTGTCCTTCAGACGATCATCTTCAATCAGACTTTTGATAGATCAAATAAGCTCAGACACTTTGAATTCTTTGAAATCTTCAGCAGTTATATTCTCCCCCTTTTTGATGAGTGGTGAGAATCATCATCATCAAAACATAGCAAAACAATCTTCTCCTTGTTGTATAGTCATCAATTAAGCGTTGTCTTCATGTATAGATCCCTGTGTGGAAGTAAGAGCATTCTTCCCAAATGGAAAGAGTGATTATTTCAATCATTTCGGATTCAAATAATAAAAAATGGTAACCCTGAATCAACACATGACTCAGTTGAAATCCCTGTCAGTAACATAAAGTTACTGAGTAACACAAAGTTACTATATAAGGAGCTGGTTTTGATGTTGACTCCCCAGGACTTCCATTCAATCATCGAATAATACATGGTTATCTATGAATGTTTTGACAGAAAACAAATTTCTGTGTGCTTGTGCATGTGTATGAAAGAATTAAGCACCGATGATTGCTTTTCAATTGAGGCTCAAAGTATGTAAACTTGTTGAGACAACAACAAATTGTACGAAGACTCAATGTGCATGATAAAGGGTTCGAAGGTGGGGCAACTTTCCTTCTTTTTCAATATTAGTATCTTCCAAGTGAAGAACCAATAGCATATGTGCTGCTTCCCCAGAAAATGTGAAACATTCTCTTTTTGAGAAAAGAATGAGTAGCTGGTGGGGTTGTATGCAAGAGATGGCATGGGCTAGGTGCCTTTTTCAATGTCATTCACGAGGAAATGTGAAACAAAAGATAATGTGGCTGCCCGACTCAGAAAGAAGTTTGGTGCTGAGTTTGATATTCTTTTACTCTGTTCTCTCACCCTCTTTCTTTTAATCTTTTAAATCTCACTGCTAACCAATCTCTCTTTTCCATTTTACCTCTTCACACACCAACGCTCAAATCTTTTGACCTCTATCCCCTCAATCACTCAGGGAATACTTCCGGGGTAGGAAACACTGGTTAACGTGAATCCATGGAAGTTCTGTTAAGCTCACACACTAAATCCCTTCTATTTTCCTAAAAGAATGTGTTGTTCAACAACCTTTTGTTCATGTAAGCACAAAGGAATACAGACATGAAGAATAAAATTGTGGAGAAATCAAAAACATAAGTTGTTTTGACAATGCTATTTTCCCTCTCAAACTAAAGGTGGTTGGCAATTAATGTGTGTCCCAATATGCAATCATTCAATCAAGTAAACATATATTCAACACAATAAAGCAAACCTGGTATTGATTAATGGAATGATTCAACAGATTACAAGCTTGAAGAAATCAAACTATCTCTCTGCTTCTCTCTGTTCACGGTGCCCCAAACCAACAGCACCCTCTCAATATTAATTTTGCAATTAAGCTCCCCTTCGACCTAATTATGAAAATGTAATTCCCAGATTCAATCAAGCTATTCAAACACTCTCAATCAAGATATGACAGTATTATTCTAGAGAAAGAGTAGTGAGAGAAAGTAAATCTGAATTATGACATTAAGCTCTTACAAAATTACAAGTATTAAACCTATTTATATGAACTATGAAACTCTCAAGTAATCCAACTAAACTCTCAAGTAACTTGAATAGGTATCCACACAAACTCTCAAGTACTTAAACTCTCAAGTACTAAAAACCCTCTAAAACTAATGTTGACTTCTTACTATTTGACTTTCAAAGACTTCCTTTGACTATTCTCTTACAAAGCTTTTTACAAGACTTTCCTAATTAAATCTTGTATACAGTTAATGCACTAACATTCTCCCCCTTTGTATTCAAGATTTAAAAAAAAATTAGACATTCGTCTTCAACGCTTGATTCTTCAACTTTTATCTCTGACATTGAATCTTCAGTCTTTTAGTCGTTGAAGAATCTTGAAAAGTCTTTTGCAATTTGTATCTTTGGAGAGTCAACAAGTCTTGAACAAAACTTTGAAATCTTCAGGAATCTTTTGAAATCTTTGAAACTTGAAACTTCGAGGAATCTTTCAAAAACTTTATCTTCATCACTCTGATCTCTTGATCGTCTTTTGAAAAACGAAGTTTCACGAATTATCTGAATTTTTCTTTGAATCATCTTTGTTTCTTCAGAATCTTTCCGTAAGTCTTTTTGACTTTGACATCTTCTTTGGACATCTTCTTTGATGACTTTGAAATTGATCTTTGTAGATATCTCCCCCTTTTTGATGATTGTGAGCTTCATGATCATCAAAACTTTCTCAATTTCAGTACTTTCTTTGAATCTCCCCCTTTTTCAAATATTCTCCACCCTTTGAGATACAATTGACATTTTCTGCCCTTTGATCTGAATAGATGAATCATGAACTGTATATACCTTAATCTTTTCAAATTCAGATATAATGAACTTGGTAACCCTGATTCAACAAATGAAACAGTTAGAAGTGCCTGTCAGTAACACGTAGTTACTGTGTACAACGAATGTACAATTTAAGGAGCTGGTTTGATGATTACTCCCCAGGACTTCCATTCAATCATTGAAAAACACAAGGTTTATCTATGAATGTTCTGACAGAAAAACAAATTTTCTGTGTGCTCGTGCTTGTGTATGAAAGAATTTAGCACAGTCATTGTGTTTCATAAGGCTCAAATTGTGTAAATTGTGTTGAGACAACAAATTTAACAGGTATTACACGGACTCAATGTGCATGAAAGAGGTGCGAAGGTGGGGCAACTTTCCTTCTTTTTCAATATCTAAATCTTCCGAATGAAGACTAGATAGCAGATATGCTGCGTCCCCAAAGAAAATGAAACATTTATTTGTTAAGAAAGAAACGAGTGGTTGGTGGGGTTAATGGAAGAGTTGGCATGGGCTCACTGCCTGTTTCAATGATGGTCACCAAAGAATGTGAACCAACAGATTATGTGGTTGCCCGGCTCAGAAAGTGGTTGGTGCAGAGTTTTGATATTCTTTTAACTCTGTTCTCACACCCTCTTTATTTTTAACATTTTGCTCACTTCTAACCAAACTCTCATTTACATTTTTCCGCTCCACGCAATGAGAAAAACTCAACCTGATGAGTTATCTCCCCCACTCTTTGATTTTGACCCCTCACCCCTCATTCACTCGAGGATAACTTCCTGGGTAGGAAACACTGGTTAACGTGAATCCATGGAAGTTCTATTTAAGCTCACACATGAATCCCATGTAAGTCCTATAAAGAATGGTTGCTCAACAGTTTAACTTTAGCAGTTAAGCTCAAGAATGTATGATGACATTGTCAAAATGTATGCTCATTTTAAAAATAAGAATGAAATTTGAGCATTTGAACTTTGAAGATTTCTCAAAACAAAGATATTGAATGAATGAAATGAAATCAAGAGAATTGTTTTGAGAATCTGGCAATGTATCAATCAGATAAAATAGAATGGTTAGGGTATCAAAGAAATTGATGGTTTGTTTATATGAACGAATATAAACAATTTAACAATGAAAGCACAAATTAGAAATGATGATTGATGCTCAAAAACAATGAAATCAAACGGGAGTATTACCATCGAAAAGTTGTTTCGTTTTAGAGACATGGTAATAACTGATTCAAACGAAGTACTGAACCGATGTGTATGAATACTTGACAGTATATGAAAAGATAATACACAAGTATTAATCTTTGGAAACACACGGTCAGTTAAACATTGAAGCTCAATAATGAAAAACATTTAAAAACTCACTTCTGAATTCATGAAATCTTTTGAGAATAGAGAAGTGGTTTGAACATTTAAGAAACCGTTTTTCATGCTTGAAAGTTGTTCTTCTTTCAAACAATCAGAGATCTAGGATTAGAAGATACTTACATTTAAGCTCCCCCTCAAATCATTATAGAATGATTTATATCAGATAAGCTCCCCCTGGATATTTACAAAATATCCCTATCTTTAAACATCAAAGAACGGGTCCTGATCTGTCATGTGATCAGAAGCCACAGTCTTTTAACTTTGAATTACGGGTCTTGAACTGAATTATTCAAGAGCCATAACTCTTTGACTTTGAAGTCCGAGTCCTGAGTTGATTTACTCAGAAGTCAAACATCTTGCTCCCCCTTAAACTTTAGGTGTCTGCAACACAATTTTAGCTTTTGGTACCTACTGGTATTTGGGTCCTGATGTGTTAGTTGCAGTTCTTGTGGGGTTTACATAGTAAGAACCATACCAGTAATTGACAAAATTCTTACTTACAAAGTCATGTGCTCCACAGTAAGAACAGCAGATTTTCTTCTGAGCAATCCTGATCAAATGATTAGTAGAGTAAAATATATCAGAATTACCAAAAGAGTTACCTTTATGCACACTGTTCTTGTTAGCATTGGTTGTGGATGCAGATGCTTTGTCTTTCTTCTTCTCTTCTGAAGAATCCTTCACTCGCCAGACCATCTGATTTTTCTTAGATTGCTTGCCAAGAGATTTGACATAGAAGTTCGCTGAACCATCAACAGATTTGTCATAAAATAGATTTGATGGTCTAATCTGATTTGATTTGACAGTTTGTGATTTGACACGATTCTGTTTGAAAACATTTTTATCATGAATAGAACTTGAAGCTGTTTTGAAAGAACAGACTGATTCAGTTGAATTATCAACAGGTGATTGATCAATCACATCAGCTGTAATCTTTTCTGAAAAATTAACGTTTGCAGCTTCTAAGTCGTTTATCTTTTTAGTCAAAATGTTTCTTTCATCTAAAAGTGTGTCAAATTTCTGTTTCAAATCAGATTTAACCTTCTGTTCTTTTTGGTAATCTGATGACAGAGCAGTTAATTTGGATGTGAGCTTTGATATTTCAGATTCAAAATGTTGACGTTCAAGCTCAAAATATTTTTCCAAGTTCTTGGTTTTATCAGAAATCTCATTGAAAATCCCAGTATTTCTCTTTTCGGCATTTTTCTTTTCAAGCTCATAAGACTTTTTGTGTTCTTTGAAAATTTGTCTTTCTTTTTCGAGCAAGTCTTGTAAATTAGAAATCTGATTGGGAAGTTCAGTAATTTTAGCTTCAAGAACTTGTCTTTCCTTAGCAAATGTGTCTCGTTCAGTAATTATAACTTTTTCAAAATCAGACACTTGCTTGGAAAGTTTAATGCATCTCAGCTCAAGATCCTTTTTCTCTTGTAAAGTTTTCTTGGAAATCTCAGATGATTGTTGAGTTGAAGATGTCTTCATATTTGATTTTTCTTTTTCTGCTTGGAGACTTGTTTACAGTTCAACATTTTTCTTCTCCAAAACAGATATCTGATCTTCAAAAGCCTTTAACTTGTTTTGAAGCTTGACTGATTCATCTTTCAGCTCAGATGACTTATGTTCAGTCGTCTTCAGTTGGCTTTTGAGATATACAATCTTTTTGTCTTTCAGCTTGATTTCTTTTTCACAAGCTTGAATAGTATTTCCTTTTAATTCAATCAATTCATCTTTTACTTTAATCTCTTTCTCTTTTGCACTGATGATACCTGCACAATTTGATTTAGCATGGTTAGTACATTTTGTACAAACAGGAGTTTTATCAGAATTTAACAATTTAGACTTCAACTCCTGTATCTGCTTAAGAAGCTCTGAATTTTGATCTTTCAGTCTATCCCGCTCAGCTTCTTTTCTTGTAATACTCGTAATTCTTGACACGCTTCTCTGGACAGTCCTTAAACTTTGAAGCTTTTAACAATCTTCAGCCTTTCAATCTTTGAAGAGTCTTGAAAAGTCTTTTGCACATTGCATCTTCGGCTAATAAGCCTAATGGGCTTGACAAGGTTTAGGCCCAACAACTAAAACTAAACTTATTTAACTTAAAACTAATAAATAAAATACGTAAACATACTTTGACTATTTATTACAAAAGGACCCTAGACTATTTATTGAGACGACTTTATCAGCTTTGACTTCAGTTTTCCATCTTCAGATAATTATGATCTTGAATCCAATAAATATGTGCTTTAACAATCTCCCCCTTTGGATCAAGATCATTCTTTAAGCTCGGAAAATGTAATCTTCCTCTTTGTCTTCAGAATGTAGCAATCTCCCCAATCGATGAGAATATCTTTTGGAAAGAAATTATCTCCAGTTTCAGCTCGGAATACTTCAGCAAATCATCTTCAAAGAAAATTTCTTCAAAGCAGCAAAACTTCATAATATCTTCAGACATTCTCTCAAAAACTTTTGATCTCCGCATTTCTTGATTGACGCTTCTCCCCCTTTTTGATGAAAAGAGCAAAGAGTTCATCAAAACCAGCCTTCAAGAAATTTCTTCCACCATTGATCTTGCAAACAGAACCACTGAGTATCCGTCAATTCATTAAGATGTTCATCCAGATCTTTGCAAATCTAGACAATATAGTAAATGAAGTGTAACACCTTAATCAACAAATGAATCAGTTAAAATTGCTTGTCAGTAACACAAAGTCACTGTGTGTAACGAATACACAATATAAAAGAGCTTTTATGATGTTCACTCCCCCAGGTCTTCCATTCAATCATCGAAAAACCACAAAGGTAATTTCTATGAACGTTGTGACAAAGAAACAAATTCTTTGTGTGTTCGTGCAAGTGATAGAAAGAAATAAAGCATATGATGTTTGCTTATAAGGCTCAAAAAGTGTAAACCACTGAGACAAGTAGTGAAACACATACTCAATGTGCATAAACGAAGTGTGAAGGTGGGGCAGACTTCCTTCTTTTCAATATCCACATTTTCCAAATGAAAATCAGATAGCATATGTGTTGCGTCCCCTTTTGAAATTGAAACATTTTCTTGTTAAGAATAAAATGAGTAGCTGGTGGGGTAATGTCAAGAGTTGGCATGGGCTAGGTACCTGTTTCAACAATGTTCACCAAAGAAATGTGAAGCATTAGAAATGTGGCTGCCCGGCTCAGAAAGTAGTTGGTGCAGAGTTTAAAAATTCTTTTACTCTGATCTCTCACCCTCTTTCTTTTAATCTTTAAGCTCACAGCTAACCAAACTCTCTTTTACATTTTCTCTCATCACACATCCCACACTCATTTCTTTTTTTTTTTACTCTTCACATTCAATCACTAAAGGATTAACTTCTTGGGTAGGAAACACTGGTTAACGTGAATCCATAAAAGTTTCTTTTAAGTCCTAGCACACTGATCCCATGTTTTTCTATAAAGCATATGAAGCTCAGATGATTTAACTTTGTCAGTTAAAACTCAATGAAGAATCAGAAAACATTTAAAATCACACTTCCAATTCAAGAAATCGGTTTGGAAATCGGGAAGTGGTTTAAACATTTAAGAACATGTTTTCTTATGATTGAAAGTTGTCCTTCTTTCAACCATGAATGAGATGAAGAAAAGAAATTATACCTTTCGAGTACAGTCTCACATCTCGCGAAGTCAAGCTTAAAGTCATAATGATATGATCTTTGAAGCATCTCTCAACCTGCAAAAGTCTAAAAGTCTAGTCAAAGAAACTTTATTCACTGAAATTTAAATGACAGAAAGCAGTAAAACACTTAGTGTACGAGTTCTGATCAGAAGTAATCAGAAGTCATCGCCATAATCCTTTGACTTGAACGCACCCCCTAAAATCATGCATTACTAACAAATTATCAGTAAGTACAATGCATTCAGTCTTGCTCCCCCTCAAAATAACATTGACGCTCTCGATCACAGTCTTCGACTTCTCCAAGTAAACCCAATATGCAGTAGAGGTAGAGGAATAACCAACGAAGATGCCTTCATCCGCCTTAGCACTGAACTTGTTCAGATTCTCTCTGTCGTTTAGAACAAAACACTTACAACCAAAAACATGAAAATATTTAATGGTTGGTATTCGGTTGTTGATCAACGCATACGGAGTCTTCTGAAATCGGCGGTGTATCATGGAGCGATTCTGAGTGTGACACGCAGTCGATACAGCTTCAGCCCACAAAAATAAAAGTAAGTCAGATTGGCTGAGCATTGTCCGAGCGGCCTCTACAAGTGTACGATTTCGCCTTTCGACGACTCCATTCTGTTGAGGAGTGTGAGCAACAGAGTATTAATGTGATATCCCGACCGATTCGAAATATTCTTCAACTATCTTGTTCTTGAACTCTGTGCCGTTGTCACTCCTGAGAATCTTGACTTGTTTTTGCAGATTGACTTGGGTCGTCTTCAAAAATGTAATGAGAACTTCGGGCGTCTCATCTTTAGACCGTAGAAACTTAACCCAAGTGTATCGCGTATAGTCGTCCACGATAACCAACACATACTTCTTTCCTCCTAAGCTTTGCGTTCGCATAGGACCGCACAAGTCCATATGCAACAACTCTAAAGGAGAGCTGGTACTCGATTCAGGCTTTGGTTTGTGTGGGGCTCTCTTCATCTTGCCCTTTTCACATGCTGCACATAGATGTTCTCTTTCATACTTCAGTTCTGGAAGACCTTTCACTAGCTTGCCACTGACCAGCTTGTTGATGTACCGAAAGTTGTGGTGAGAAAGTCGTCGATGCCATAACTAGATTTGCTGCATCGAGGCCTTTGATAGTAGACAGACCTGATTGTCATCCTGGACCTTTGACAAGTTGATGGTGTAGAGGTTTGACTTGCGAGTGCCGACCAAGAGTTCTTTTCCTTCTTCAGTGCGTACTGAACATGTCTTGGCCTTGAAATTAACCTCTAAGTCTTTGTCGCAGAATTGGTCAATGCTGAATAGGTTATGCCCTAAGCCTTCAACGTAACTCACCTTCTTGATCGTAAGATTTTCATGTACAACATCACCATATCCCAGAATAGGTGAAAACTGATCATTCCCAAAACGAACTGTGTCGCAGTATTTGTCCGTAAAATTAGACAACATACTCTTCTATCCGGTCATATGCTTGGAACACCCGCTATCCAAGTACCACATATGACGGGTCTGCACAACACAAATCAAGAAAGAAGAGGTTTAGGAACCCATTTAAAAATGGGACCTCCACTGTTAGTACTTGATTTTGGCACCCATTTAAACTTGGGTCCGCTTTTTCTTTGAAAACCAGAAGCATGATAAGACGAATGATAATGATAAGATGAAACATTATATGAACCATACCAAACATCAGAATATTTACGAGAAGCATAATCACATTCACCATAATTTAAAAACTTTTTATTTGATGGTGCTAACTGGAATAATTGCTTTATAGAGTACTTCTTGCGAGAATCAACAAGATTAGATTTAAAAGTAGCAACATTCACAATCACATCATCTTTACTAGAAGTCTTTTTATTCAAAATAAAACTAGAACTAGATTTAGCTTTCTCGTCTATCTTCTGTTTCGGTATCCATGCAGTCTTAACTCCAACCCTTTGCTTTCTCAAATCTGAAACATGTGAAACTTTAGAGTTAGAATGATGAGAATTAAGAGAATGTTTCTTCTTTGGCTTACCAGTGGGGAACGGTTTCTGTGAAAGCTGAGATTTTTGTTTCTTACCTTTTGCTTTCTTTGATTTCACAAAAACTGATTTATCAACTTTCGTTGATGTTTCACCTTTGTCAAAAACACTGGGTAATCCAAAAGAATTAACAACACAAGATGAATGATCAGGAAGTTTAGAAGTAAAATCAAATTGAGCAACACAATCACTCAAAATACCATCAAAGTTTAAGAAATTAAGATCATTCTTAAGTGAACCAGATCTGTCATCAGAATTTAAAGCCTTAGAGAATTTAGAAAAATCAGTATCTTTGAACACTGTTGAAAATACAGTTTGTTCTAAGTCCATCAAAAGTATTTCTTCTGTAAGAGTATTCTCGAGTTCAGAAATTTTACTTTCCAAAACTAGAGGAGGTACGTAAAGCTTACCTTCGATGGGTTTAGCCTCCAACTCTTTTACAGAATAACTCTCAAAATAATCATTTGAAAGAAATTTTGATTTATTAGAACTATAACTGTTATTCAACTTCTCATAGCGAAATGGAAGTTGAACTTTAGCTGTGTTCTTTCTTTTATCATATTCCTTGGCTTTATCTTTTTCAGACAGACTAGTCCAAAAGGGTTTGAGTTCCTGATGTTGAGGAGCCAACAACATAAACCCAAAGTCATAAAGTGCAGGCACTTCAGATATACCCTTTTTGAGATGATGTGGGTTCTTGTAACCAAGTCCCCAAGTATCAGGTTTCTCTTTAGGTTTGTTCAAATGAATAGTGTGTTCAGTTTGACCTAAAGAATGTAATTTCTCTTCCAAAGCATTTACCTTGTCTATTAAAGAATTCTTTTCTTTTGAAGTAGAAAAGTACCTTTTAGAAATCTCTATAGACTTAAACTCACATTCTCTATACTTAGAAACAGTTTCAGACAACTCTTTATGAATTATAGTCTTTTCTTTAGCGCAGGTGTCTATATTTTTATGCAAAGTTTCAATTAATACATTTTTCTCAGCAATATCATTACTAAGTTTATGTATAGATTGATTTTTCTCATTAATGACACCTTTCTCACGCTTCAGTTTAGACTCTAATTCTTGGAGTTTAGACATCATGGCATGCATTTGGTTCAGTAAATCAGATTCAGTTAAGTTACATACCTCATCATTGTCTCCATCATCAGAATCAACTTCAGCTTCTGACTGGTTTTTCCCCATCAAGCACAGATGTGCTGTCTCATCCTTCTCTCCTTCTTCAGACTCTTGATCTGAATGGTCGAGCCAGTATTCATCCTCCGCCATTAATGCTTTTCCAGCCTCTTGTTGCTTGGCTAGAAGTATCTTGTTCTTGTAATATTCGGAGTTTCGGACTTTTGATTTGCGGCAGTCCTTGGCAAAATGACCGAATCTGCCACAGTTGTAGCACTTCATTGGTTCTTCTTTCTTGGGCTCTTCTGCTCCAACCTTCTTCTTTTCTTCTGGTCTCTTGTCTTCAACTTTCTCCTTGTGCTTGTAGTTATTAGGACCAGACGATTATCTTTGACTATTGGAGTTTGGCTTTTAACAGAACTTCTTTTGGAGAGCCTTGGTTATCAACAGCATGGCTTCCTTCAGTTCATTACAATCGTCAGAGTCAGACTTTGCCTCGCAATCAGCTTCTTCCGATTCAGATTCTATCACCTTCTTCTTCTTAGACTTCTTAACCACAAGAGCAACTGGATCAGCAACTGCTTTGTCAGCCTTTTTCATCTCAGCCCTGATCTCTTCTACTTCTTCCTCATTCTGTCTGAGGATTTCATAAACTTCATGAAGAGGAATGTCATGCAGATCCTTCAACTGCCTCATCTGTCGGGTGAACCTCTTCCACTCAGGCTGAAGATTGCTGAGAAATTTCACATTCAGCTCCACGTAAGATTTGCTGATCTTGCTGACCACGTGAGCTCATTCAGCAATGTGACAAATCTGTCATAAATGGCTTCAAGTGATTCTCCAGCTTTGGCTTTGAATTCTTCATAGTTATTCAAGCAGTTGGAAACTTTAAGCTGATTGCCGACTTTTGATCCAATCATCATCTTCTCCAATTAATCCCACATTTGCTTGCCGGTAGCGTTGTAGCTGTCAATCTTGACATATATTTCATTCAGATGATCTTCCATATATTCACCAATCGATAACTTATACTCTGTCTCTTCTTCTTCACCATTTTCTCCGGCTACAGTGAGAACATTGGTTGGAGGTGTCATGATTCCTTCTTTCAGAGATTTTCTGATATAATCTCCCAAATCATGTCGATCGATGAAGTCCAAGAATCTGTCATTCCATTGCTCGTACTCTCCTTTGAATAGTACAGGTGGCTTCACATCTGTTCCAATAGCAAGAGCTTCCCGAGACATCTTTACTTATACGATTAGAAATCAAACTTATCTGATATTGAAACAATCAACTGGATGAGATCGTTAGAAGTCAAGATAAAAACACACAATACTGAAAATCTTAGAATGAAATTCAGAAAAATCTGATCACGAACAGAACTTTGTCCCCCTTCGCAGACATAGCACGGGTGGGGTCAAGGGGCAACGCCCTTGCGGGGGTATGGGGGCAGCGCCCCTAGAGAAAAAAATTTGACATTTAGAAGACCTATTACATTTTGCAAAAATCGACCGGGGATGTGCTTCGACCGGCATTGAGTCGACCGGAGACTTGTAAAGACCGGTAGAGAGTTCGACCGGGAACTTGTAAAGACCGGTAGAGAGTTCGACCGGGAACTTGTTCGACCGGGGAAGTGCAAAGACCGGTAGAATGCTTAGACCGATAAGGGATAAGACCGATAGAATGCAAAAGCTTCGACCGGTATTGTCTTTGACCGGAACACGGTCTTAGACCGGAATAGGATATGACCGGGATTGTGTGAGTACCGGTCGAATGCTATAGACCGATAAAAGGTATTCGACCGGAAGTGTAAGGCCCGATATAGTTTGACCGATAATGTGCTTAGACCGGGGTAACCTGTGAGTGTACCGGTCGAATGCTATAGACCGATAAAGAGGTATTCGACCGGAAGTGTAAGGCCAGATATAGTTTGACCGATAATGTGCTTAGACCGGGGTAACCTATGAGTGTACCGGTCGAATGCTATAGACCGATAAAGAGGTATTCGACCGGAAGTGAAAGACCGATATGTTCTTTAAGTCCTTCGACCCAGAAACCAAAATTCAGCCCAGAAAACACACAATATCACGAATTAAAGTACCAAACTTTACCACTACGATCAAATTACCAACTAGAACAGATTACAATCAATTAATTTCAATAAAAACCACTTTAAGAATAAATCGATTGAAGACACAGTGTTGACTTCGTGAACGAACCCAGAACAACAAATTCAACAAATTGATAACCAAAATCGATGCAATAATCAAATCAAACAATACCCAATCACTATAATAGATAAAACAAACACAATCCAATCAATCATAACTTGAATGAACAATCACACAATAAAAATTATGAATCTTTGACATAAAACAGAACCGATCAAAACTCATTCAATTCAATCTGTAACGTGCTCTGATACCAATTGTGTGTCCCAATATGCAATCATTCAATCAAGTAACATATATTCAACACAATAAAGCAAACCTGGTATTGATTAATGGAATGATTCAACAGATTACAAGCTTGAAGAAATCAAACTATCTCTCTGCTTCTCTCTGTTCACGGCGCCCCAAACCAACAGCACCCTCTCAATATTAATTTTGCAATTAAGCTCCCCTTCGACCTAATTATCACAAAACTAATCTAATTTATACTTAGGCTAATAAGCCTAATGGGCTTGACAAGGTTTAGGCCCAACAACTAAAACTAAACTTATTTAACTTAAAACTAATAAATAAAATACGTAAACATACTTTGACTATTTATTACAAAAGGACCCTAGACTATTTATTGAGACGACTTTATCAGCTTTGACTTCAGTTTTCCATCTTCATATAATTATGATCTTGAATCCAATAAATATGTGCTTTAACAATTAAGCTCTTTGACAATTAAGTATCCAAAAATCATTTAAAATCATACTTCACAATTCATGAAAATCTTTGAAGAATAGGAAGTGGTTTGAACATTTAAGAAACCATTTTTCACAAGTGAAAGTTGTTCATCTTTCAACAAGTGATAGAGTGTAAGGATTAGAAGGATATACCTGTAAGTCAGAATCCTTAACTCCCTCTGGAATGAATATTTTCATTTAAGTATCTTTAATAAAAAAAACTCATATATCCTCCCCCTTGATACCTGTAAAAAGTCAATTTAATCAAAAAAAATATGACAATGATAGTAAAAATCATATTTATCACCTCCTAAAAGATATAACAGTTAGCTCCCCCTCAAATCAAAAACTTCTATAAAGGATTTTATCATTTAAGCATCCTATCAGAAGAAAACATTTGAAAACTGGTTCTGAACTCTAGTATTCAGAAGCCATTATTACTTATTCTCCGGTGAGAATAGTATCAATCATTTTTACCAATGAAGAATGAGTCCTAAGGTGTTATACTTAGAAGTCATTGTTTTGACAATGAGGCAAGAGTCCTAATCTGTAGTAATCAGAAATCATAGTTCTTTCTCCCCCTTAAACTTTGGGTGCCTGCAACACAGATTTAGCTTTTGGTACCCACTGGTAGTTGGGTCCTAATAAGTTAGTTGCAGTTCTAGTGGGAGATATAAAATAAGAACCATACCATTTATTCACATAATCCTTTCTTACAAGATCATTTGAGCCACAATAGGAACAACTAATTCTCTTTTGTGCTAACCTGATCAATTGATTGATTGTGTAAACCAGATCAGGTTTGCCAAAAGTTTTACCTTTTGAGGCATAGTTCCATTTTGCATTTGATGTATGCACAAATGATTTATCGGTGTTCTTCTCCTCTGTAGATCCATTAACTCTCCAAATCCAATTTCCTCTATCTTTCTCATCATCCCTTCTCCAGAAGTTTTTCTTTCGAGACTTAGTCTTCTTTAAGTTACTGAACCATCAACATTTTTATCAAAGAAAAGGTTAGAAGGACAAATCTGATCTTTATGTTCAGAAGTATGATCATCAATTACATCAAATAAAGGATTATTAGAAACATTAGTAAAGCTTGAACTTGCTGCTGAATTGAATGAGCATTCGAATGCAGTTAGATCATCTATCGGTGATTGAGCTATTGACTCTGGCATCTTGTGCTCAGTCAGCTTCACTTTGAATACGATCTCTTCAAGTTCCTTTATCTTTGACGACAAACTGTTTCTTTCCTTTACAATCAGATCGAACTTCTTATGCAACTCAGATTTTTCATTCTTCTCCTTCAAGATATTTGTTGACAACTCAGATAACTTTCTTGTCATCTTAGCTATCTCAGTCTCTAAATATTTCTTTTCTTTAGAAAAGTCTTTATTTACATCCTTCTGCTCAGCTTTCTTCTTCTCATTCTCAACCTTGTCTCTCTCTAGAATGATAACTTTCTCAAAGTCTGAAACTTGTTGAGAAAGCTTAACACATTTAAGCTCTAATGATTTCTTCTCTTTAAAGGCTTTTCTTGAGAAATCAGAGAATTTCTTGGCAAATTCATTTCTTTCTTTCTCAATCTTCAACATCTCATCTTGGACTTTTGTATTGTCTTTGTCTTGGGTTGCCTTTTCTTTCAGCAAATTAATCTCAACCTCAAGACTAAAGACTTGATCTTTCAGTTTATCTCTTTCCGCAAAGACTTGAGAATTTGCCTTTCTAAGCCCTTCAGATGTTTCTCTAGCAATGTTTGCTCTCCTTCTAAGCTCGTCAAGCTCTTTATCCATTAACTCCTTCTTTGACCATGTAGAGCTTGAATTGAGACTTTCAGATCTTTTCAGCTTTGCTTGAAGATTTAAGATCTCTTTTTCTTTAGACTCAATTATTCTTGCAAAATTAATTTTAGAATCATTAATGCATTCTGAGCAAACAAAATCTTTCTCTAATTCCTTATCATTTTTCAATCTGTCAATCTGTTCTAGAAGAGATGAGTTCTGAATCTTCAAATCTTTATTCTCAGCTTTAAGAGGTAATATCTCGGATTTGAGCTTTTCATTCTCTTTTTCACAATCAGAATCCATACTTGTATATCTTGACAACTGTCCAGCAAGAGGTTTAACATTTGCTTTTGATTCAGAAAAAGTCATCTTGTCAAAATCATAATTATAACCTTCAGACATCTTTAGCTGTATGGTTAGAAATCAAACTTATCTGTACCAAGAGAATCAACTAGATGAGATCATTAGAATCAAGTATTGGATAAAAACTACACTAAAAAAATTTTAGAAAAATAAATTTCTAAAAATAATCAAGTGCAGATATCGCAAACAGTATAAAACACACATAGATTAAACACAGTAAATCTGGAGCAAAAGTAAGGTTTGTGCTAAAGGACAGTGACGCAAAAGGCGACTTTGCGCTTAGTGAACCTGGCACAAAAGAAGGTTTGCGCTAAAGGAGTCTGGCGCAAAAGAATCTGGTGCAAAAGACAGTTTAGACAAGATCTGGAGTTTTACGCAAGCAATGGGTGGCGCAAAAGTGAGATTTGCACGAGTAATGGGTAGCGCAAAAGTGATATTTGTGCGAGTAATGGGTAGAGCAAAAGTGAGATTTGCACGAGTAAGCAGTGGCGCAAAAGGATGCTTGCGCGATGAACGGGTGGCGCAAACCTTAGGTTTGTGCGAATACCTGATGGCGCAAACAGAGCGACCGGTGCCTTGCTTGACCGGTGTCTTGCTCGATCGGAGTTCTGTCCGACCGGACCTGTGTCAACCGGTATGTTGCACGACCGGACAGGTCTTACGACCGGTATAATGTGACCGATAGGTATGTATTCGACCGGTATCTCGACCGATGTGTGGACCGCGGGGTAGCCCGGGGTGCTGTGCCGGGGTCGACCGGACCAATGTGTGGATCGGTGAAGTGTGTGGCGCAAAACAAAGTTTTGCGCGAATAGGGTATGGCACAAACTTGGTCGACCGGTGTTCTGACTGGTTGAATAACAACCGGTGTTCTTGAAGGTTTCGACCCAGAACACGATTTTCAGTCTACAAATCCACACAAAAACTCAAATTCAATGCAAAAAAAACAGACTTTAGTAACCATAAACATATATCGATCGAGACACAATCAAAATCAAAGATTAAAGTCAACTTTCATGCTTCAATTTGATAAACACAGTAGTCGATAGATATAAGAACCCAGATCCAAGAATTATCAAAACAGCCAATCAATTGATGATTTAGAGTGCAATTAAACTATCAGATAATGTTCTAAAGCATAAAACACATCTAATCAAATCAACTTTATGCATAAAAACTCATTAATTCTTGAACTCGATTATCACACAGTACGTTATCAATAAACACAGTTTCAGTCCAAAAAGCTTGATTCTTTAGGCTCTGATACCACTTGTTAAACCCCAGATAACTAGTTGATAAACAATCACACAACACAATATAGATCAAGAGATGAATAAATCAGAATAACATTCCACAATCCCTTGATTAATCAATGAAAACCTTGTGTGTGTTCTTGGTACCTTGATACGTACGATTACAGATTACGTATACGACTACCTCTACTAGAATAATTATCAGGATTATTGAGGATTCACCTAAAACCTAATAATTAAAACCTATTTATACTTAGGCCGTATAAGCCTAATGGGCTTGAGGCCCAATAACAAACAACTATCAATTAATTACAAATTAGACCTCCTAATTTAACTTTAATCTTGAATACAATTTATGATCCAACACGTGCTTTAAAGATGAAATTCTTTTGAAGATAAGTGCAAGTTTATCTAAAGGGGATAAATTGTTTTGAAGATGAATTTGTTTTTGAAGATGATCTTGAATCCAAAGAGGGAGAATGTTAGAGCACAGATTGTTGTCTTGAAGATCATCTATATTGAAAGTCAAAAGCCCAAGTCAAAGCCTTCTAATGCAAAGTCAAAGTCATCAAGTGGAAAGTCAAAGTAATGTCAAGCCTTGTTAGTTTAGTTGTTTGTTGTATTTATCCTTAGTATAAATAGGTGTTTCCTTTGTTAATCTTGTAATGAGAGTATAGCTTAATTGTGTACTTACCATAGAGAATCATATTCCAATTATTCTAGTGAGAGAAAGTATTGAGAGAAAGAGTATGTAAACTGTGATATTCAAGATCAATGAATATGAGATTTGAAGTTGAGTTCATTATTAATTTTGATACTTGCACACCAAACTAGGAATAACATTGAGAATATCAAAGAGAAGACCATTTTGGGTGTCCACCTTTGTGTTTAGATCAGTGACTGAGGTGGTGAGGATGTTAAGGGTGGCAGTGTTGGCTCGGACATTAGTTTTTAACTGATTCACTTACTCTTGTAGAGTGGAGAGTTGTGATGCATCATCCTTTGAAGATATAGAAGTAGTGAGAGCCTTCAGAGACTCATCAGTGATGGAGATGGCAGAGCTGTTAGTTATGACCGCTGTAGAGAGAGATGAGACGGTAGAGTTAAGCTCCCTGATACAGAAGTTAATGGCCTCCAATTTTGGATCTTAAATGGTAGAAGCTAATTAAGAAAATTTATGCTCGGGATTAGTAACTGAAAGAATGAGGGGTAGGGATGATGGAGTACTTGAGTGGTCAAAGGTGGAATCTAAGTGATTTCCATCAAATAAATATCACATGTCTTTCTCGAAAGAAGTCAAGACACGTTGTTGTCGAGGAATGTTTAGAGTTCCCCCAGGTCCAATGGTGAAATTGCGAGATAGCAACTCTTGCAATGGATCACCATGCATATCAGCGAGGACAAGCGTTGATGCTAGTAGTGCTGATGTGTTGACCAAAGAAGGAGAGGAGACAACATCGGTGAAGATGGTCGTGCAACATGAAGGTGGGGCACTAACGATGCCCAAAGATACACCTTCAGGCGTTTGATCCACTGAGGATGGTAGGGAAGATGTCAACACTGATTCAGCAAGATGAGTCATCGCTGAAGTGGTTTGATCGGTTGCAGCAGATGTCATGGAGCGAACGACGCACTTGTCAAGTGAGGATTGAGATTTGATCATTGACATTTAGGTTTTCTCCTTTGGGAGTAAAAATGTAATATCTATATTCAATCAAGCACAATCTAATCAAGATTTAACAGTTTCGATCTAGAGAGAGAGTAGAGAGAGAAACACTCAAGTAGTATTAACAATGATATGAAAGTTACAATGCTTAGTTACACAAGAACTTTCACAACCCTATGTTATTTATACAAGATAAGAAACTATCACATGCTTACAAGAAACACAAACACTCATAAGACTAAACTTTTAAACCACTAAGGTTGACGATTTTGACTTTACAAGACATTGACTTTTCTCATTAAATCTTGGATACAATTTATACACTAACATTATCCCCCTTTGTATTCAACATTTAATAAAAATTTGACAATCGTATTCAGCGCTTGATTCTTCAAACTTTTTCACTTTGACAGCTTTACACCATGAAGCTTTGGCAATCTTCAATCTCTGATGCTTTGAAGAATCTGGAAAAGTCTTTCCCTTTGTCTTTGAAAATTCATCCAGTCTTGAACAAGAAAATGAAACTTCTTGAGGTCTTCGAAACTTCTTGATCATTGATCTTGAGGCATCTTTCAAAACTTATATCTTCATCTCTGTAATCTCTGAATTGTCTTCGGAAAACAAACTTTCTTTAATTATCTCTGAATAATTTCTTTTCATCAGACTTGATTCAATTGAACGATCAAAATTTCTCTTTGACATCTCTTTATTCATCTCTTTGAAAATTATGACTTTGGAATTAAACTTTTAGAATCTCTCCCCCATTTTGATGATTGTGAGCATCAGAATCATCAAAACTTATTTCAAAGTCAGCTCGGTCTTTGAAACTTCTCCCCCAATTAATCAATGTAGAATAGTCTTCATGATCTCTTTTGATAAAGTATGAACATTCTCCCCCAACTGATCTTGATAATGAGTCGTCAATTCATGTATGTATTTATCTGAATCTTTTCAAATTTAGACAAATTATGAGTTGTATCGCTGAATCAACAGATGAAACAGTTAGGAATGCCTGTTAGTAACACAAAGTTACTCTGTACAACGAATGTACAATGGAAAGACCTTGAGATGACATTCACTCCCCAGGACTTCCATTCAATCATTGAAAAACACAAGGTATTTTCTATAAATGTTCTGACAGAAAAACAGATTTTCTGTGTGCTCGTGCTTGTGTTATGAAAGAATTAGCACATAGAATGCTGTTTAGGCTCAAAATTATGTAAACCAATGAGACAACAGAGGTTATACATAGACTCAATGTGTATGAAAAAGGGTCGAAGGTGGGGCAACTTTCCTTCTTTTTCAATATCAATATCTTCCAAATGAAGAACTAATAACATATGTATTGCATCCCCAGAAAATGTGAAACATTCTCTTTTTGAGAAAAGAATGAGTAGCTGGTGGGGTGTTATGCAAGAGATGGCATGGGCTAGGTGCCTTTTTCAATGTCTTTCACGAAGAATTGTGAAACAACAGTTTATGTGGCTGCCCAGCTCAGAAAGATTTGGTGCAAAGTCTAATATTCTTTTACTCTGATCTCACACCCTCTTTCTTTTAATCTTTTAAGCTCACTTCTAACCAATCTCTCATTTCCATTTTACCTCATCACACACCAACACTCAATCTTTTGACCCCTCTTCCCTCAATCACTCTTAGGATTACTTCCTGGGTAGGAAACAATGGTTATCGTGAATCCATGGAAGTTCTGTTAAGCTCTCACATCGAATCCCATGTATTTTTCCTAAAAGAATATGTTGTTCTGTGATTATCTTGACATTTAAGCACAAGAAATCATTTGTCAGTATATGTATGCTCATCAAAAATCAGAATGAAATTTGAGCATATTAAGCATTTAAGATTTCTCAAAACTTTGTATGAATGAGTAATTATGAAAGAATAGAAATGTTTTGAGAATCTGACAATGATTAAGATCAGATCAAAATTCATGAAGAATAATGTTTTGAGAAATCAAAGATGTAAGATGTTTATATGAACAAAATATAAACATATATCAATGAAAACACATGTAATAATGAAATGATGTCAGATTCACACAACAATGAATAACAAACGGGAGTATTACCATAGAAAGATTAAACTTTTGATACATGGTAATAACAAATTCAAATGAAGTATTGAACCAGTGTGTGTGAATACTTGACAGTATATAGACAAGATAATACACAAGTATTGATCTTTGGAAACACATGGTCAGTTAACCAATAACGCTCAATTATGAAAAACATTGAAAATCACACTTCTAAATTCATGAAATCTTTTGAGAATCATAAGTGGTTTGAACATTTCAAAAAAACATTTTTCATGTTCGAAAGTTGTTCTTCTTTCAAACAATCAGAGATCTAGATCAGAAGATATTTACCTTTAAGCTCCCCCTCAAATTATGATAGAATGATTTATATTCTGATAAGCTCCCCCTGGATATTTGCAAAATATCCTTATCTTTAACATTAAAGAACGAGTCCTAAGTTGTGTTACTTAGAAGTCATAGTCCTTTAACATTTAAGATCGGGTCCTGATCAATTGTAATCAGAAACCACACCCTTGACGTTGAAGTGAGGGTTTTAAACTATTTTGTTCAAAAGCCTTTATTCTTGCTCCCCCTTAAACTTTGGTTGCTTGCAACACAGATTTAGCTTTTGGTACCCACTGGTATTTTGGTCCTGACGTGTTAGTTGCAGTTCTTTTGGGGGTAACATAATATTAACTATACCAGTAATTAACAAAATTATTACTTACAAAGTCATTCCCTCAACAGTAAGAACAGCAAATCTTCTTTTGAGCAATCCTAATCAAATGATTAGTAGATTAAACATATCATGTTTACCAAAAGATTTACCTTTGTGTGCACTGTTCTTTTTGGCATTGGATGTGGATGCAAATGCTTTTTTTTGGCATTGGATGTGGATGCAGATGCTTTGTCATTCTTCTTTTCATAAAGAGGAATTTTTAACTCTCCAGACCATCTGTCCTTTCTTAGAATGCTTCCCAAGAGATTTGACATAAAAGCTCGCTGGACTATCAACAGATTTATCATAAAATAGATTAGATGGACGAATCTAATTTGATTTGACAAGGTTTGGTTTGACACTTTTCTTTTTGAAAACATGTTCATGAATGAAAATTGAAGCTGTTTTAAAAGAACAGACTGATTATGTTGAATTATCAACAGGTGATTGATCAATCACATCAACTGAAATTTTATCTGACAATTCACTATTTACAGTTTCCAAGTCCTTTATCGTTTTGGATAAAATATTTCTTTCATTAGAAAGTGTGTCAAACTTTTGATTCAAATCAGTTCTAGCCATTTGTTCTTTAATAATATCTGATGATAGAACAATTATCTTGGATGTAAGCTTAGATATTTCAGATTCAAAGATTTGACGATCTTGCTCAAAATCATTTTCTAAGTTCTTGTTTTGTTCAGAAATATCTTTGAAAATCCCAACATTTCTCTTTTCAGCATTTTTCTTTTCTAGCTCAAAAGACTTTTTCTTTTCTTGAAAAGTTTTTCTTTCTTTCTCAAGTAAGTCTTGTAAAACAGAGATTTGCTTGGGAAATTCAACAGTTTTGTCTTCAAAAACTTTTCTCTCTTTAGCAAATGTGTCTCTTTCTGTAATTAAAATCTTTTCAAACTCAGACACTTGCTTTGAGAGTTTAAGACATCTAAGCTCAAGATCCTTTTTCTCTTGGACAACTTTCTTTGAAAAGTCAGACAACTTTTGAGTTCATTCTCCAGATTTGCTTTATCTTTATCTGCTTGGAGGCTTTTCTTTAGATCAGCATTCTTTGACTCCAAAGCAGATATCTTATCTTCAAAAGCCTTAAACTTCTGTTGAAGCTCAACTGATTCAACTTGTACTTCTGATGATTTTTGTTCAGTTGTCTTTAGTTGGCTTTGAAGATTTGTTATCTTTGACTCTTTGAGCTAGATTACTTTCTCAGTAGTCTTAATCATATCATCTTTCCTTTTATTGTCTTTCTCTTTCTCTTTAATTTCTTTCTCTCTCTCTTTAATTTCCTTCTCTCTTGCCTTTATGATACCTGCAAAATCAAATTGAGAATTATTAGTACATTTAGCACATATAGGAGTTTTATCAGAGTTTAACAATTTAGACTTAAACTCCTGAATCTGATTTAAAAGGGTTGCATTCTGAATTTTCAGCTTGTCTAGTTTAGCCTCAATTGCTGGTATCTCAGGCATGTACATGATAGCACAATCTCTCCCTGACAAAATTGTAGACATCTTGATCAATAAGTTGGCTTGATATGGATGATCATTCCTAAGCAATTCAGAAAAATTGACTGAAAGTCAAACTCAGATCACCACATGAAAAATAATCTCAGAAAAATATACAAGTCCAAAACTCGCAAATCACAAGAACTTGAAGACCAATAAAACTCGCAAAGCACTATTCACTAAGATTCTCGCTAACAGTTGTGTGAGTGTTTGAGGAACTCGCACGACACTACAAGCGCGTTTCAAGAAACTCGCAATTAACGTTGTGCGTGAAGTAACTTCTCGCAAGGTGCTTCGTGCGCGAATTGGACTTAGAATAATTTGAACACTTGAACTTCTCGCAAAGAAAGACAAACTCGCAAATCAATGAGAACTCGCACAAGCCTTTGCGTGTTCCATACTTAGAAATTTTTTGACAAAATTGGAACTCGCTAAAAGAAAAACTTGCACGCTTAGAAAACTCGCAAGTCACTGTGCATGACACTTCTCACTGAATGTGTTGTGCGCGAACTAGAAACTCGCAAGTCACTTCGTGCGTGAACCACACTTGAAATATTTTCACAAACTTCAAACTCGCAGAATAAGCTTTGCGCGAACTCTCTTCTCGCAAGATGCTTTATGCGCGAACTAACATCAAACTCGCAAAGATCAATACACTCTTCATCATGCGTGTTCTTCAAAATCAAGTGTGTTCTTCCTTTGAGCGAAATGTGGATCTAGCGCGTTCTATCCTCTGATTCACAAATTCGATCCAAAAACCCAAATAACCTGCAAATTGATTCTTAGATTGAACCAATGTGATCGAATTGCAATTCTATCACTTTGCTAAACAACAATTTTAACTAAAAACACAAAATTACAGTGCATTTGATCAAAATACAGTGATCGTGAACATTTTTCAAGAAAACCAAAAATTCAAAATTGAAACAGTTCTAGTTATTAAATCGTGTAATAGTATGAATACAAACTGTCCTATTACAATATACGAAACCTATGGATACATTTTAACAATCAAAAAACAATAACCTAAAGAAAACTTGATTCAACAGTAAACCATAAGAACTCGTTCTGCGTGTTTTTTAGAATTTCAAGAAGTCAATCCAAATCTGATGATCCAATCAATCTGAATTTGATTTGGTCTCGCTCTGAAACCAATTGAAAATGTAATATCCCTATTCAATCAAGCACAATCTAATCAAGATTTAACAGTTTAGATCCAGAGAGAGAGTAGAGAGAGAAACACTCAAGTCGTATTAACAATGATATGAAAGTTACAATGCTTAGTTACACAAGAACTCTCACAACCCTATGCTATTTATACAAGATAAGAAACTCTCACATGCTTACAAGAAACACAAACACTCATAAGACTAAACTTTTTAACCACTAAGGTTGACTATTTTGAGTTTACAAGACATTGAATTTTCTCATTAAATCTTGGATACAATTTATACACTAACAGGGAGCTTCTTGGCTTTCTTTGAAAGTCCAAGAGAGGCTTCAGATGGTCGTTTCTTTGATTTGGTGGTGGCCGCAGGGGGCAGACTGGGATGGTTGAGGCCCAGTCATAGTTGTTGATGAAGGAGAAGAAGAGATGGATTGGAGGAAGGTAGAGAAGCTTACCTTTTCTTCTGTAGGCTCTCGGTCGAGGAGTCGGGACCCCAACTTGGGTAAGTTGCAATCACCAGTAGTTGGGTAGAGAACACCGAGGAGATGTTGGAGAAGAACGTTGATGAAGTGTATGTAGGGAACAATTGGTTCCCTCTTAGAACTGGTGATCTTCGTTATCATGTCTTCAAAGATGATACGAGAATAGTCGATCTTTCGGCCAGTGAGGACTGAAAAGTCGATATCGAGAGCCTTCCTGCTGACTTGGTCCATGATTCCTGTCTTTCCACCCATAATTTGGATGAAATGGGAAAAGACATAACCTTGTTCAGTAGGCATGCGTGCCTTAAGAATCTTTGTCAACCACTTCTTCGGTAATCCTTTCTCCAGGATCCAATCGTACTTCATCGAGTCCAGAAAACTGGTAAGCTCTTCATCAGTTGGAGTAGACTCGTAGGACTTTGCAATAGGTAATTTGAGAGTGTTTCTTAGGGCAAATGGTCATAAGCTCCCTTTGCCATGTTCAGTCTGGAAAACAATGACAGGGACTTGTTTCCCTGAAGACAGTGTCTTGGTAGTGGCTTCAGCAGTATACCAAAATTGCTTCAGCAGTAAGGAGCAGCTAGGAGGGTATAAAGTAAGCACATAGCTGATCGGGCAGTTCTTCAGAAAAGCAGCAACATTCAGGAGATGAATCGATGGTTTCTTGGTGGGGAAGGAAAGCATTCACTAATGATTATTGGATTTTAAATCAATCTTCTCAAAGTCAAAAGTGAAGTTTGAGGCCTTTGTGAGGTTAACTGCTTGGGATGCCATTTCTGAAGTTTGAATGGATATGAAGAAACAGTTAGATTACTAGTTTATATTTTTAAGAAAAAATGGTATTCTGGGTTATAATGAGCAATAGTATATGAAAATGTGAGTATTTAAGGAAACATACTACATTTTCTATATAGATAATGTTTGAAGAGAATAAAAGAAGACAAAGATTGGGTAAGAGTCCAGTTTTAAAACGAATGTTCTTCTAAAACCAAAGTTTTTAGGGTTTGAAATGAAAAATCATGAAGGACATGATTTTACTAAAAAAAAGGTTATTTGATCTTACATAAACAAAGATTATAGGATCAAATAGTGTTGTGTAGTAGAAAAAAATTAGGAAGGAAGATAAAAGAACCTGAGAATCACAGAGTAGGTGTTAGTGCGTGTTCTTGGTGTTTTCTTTGCTTCGAGAGTAATTTTGATTAGAGAGTTTTGAGCGCGTAAAGTTTGAATGTAAGATGAAGAAAGCTATTTATATTGAGGTGGAGAGGGAAAGGAACGATGATAAAGAGTGAAAGATCATCATAACAAGGACACGTCGCTTGCATGTGATTGGTCATAGAATAGGAACGGGCGACGTTTTCAGAAAAATCATGCCAACGGTTGTCCAAAAATAATGACGTCATAAAAGAAACGTCTTTTCAGTTTTCAAGAAACTTTTAATCACTTAAGGAAATCAGTGATTGATTTTTGAATTTTAAAAGTATCACTGAAAAGAATGTCAGTGATAAGATTTCTTTTAAGAAAAGCTTTTAATCACTTCAAGAAGTTAGTGATTATCTTTTGACATTTTCAAGAAACTTCTCGCTGAAGAGATTTTCCATAAGGAGAGATAGAAGACTTACCTGACTATCAAATAAAATATAGTCAGCGATTATATGATAAATGATGAACTTTGAAGTTCAATCGTTGATATTTTCATGATATCTGAAGAGTTATTCTTCTTTATTCAACATTCCAAGCTCACTGATGAGAAAGTTGAATCTTGTCTCGTCGAGAGGTTTGGTAAAGATATTAGGGAGTTGAAAATCAGTAGGTATGAAATGAAGTTCAATATCTCCATTCATCACATGATCTCTGATAAAATGATATCTGATTTCAATGTGTTTGGTCTTTAAGTGTAGCAAGAGATTATTAGCCATTGCAATCGCACTAGTGTTATCACAATAGATAGGAATCCTTGATAGTTGAAGGTCATAGTCTAGGAGTTGATTTCTCATCCATAAGACCTAAGCACACCAACTTCCAGCAACTACATACTCAGCTTCAACAGTTGATATGGATACAGAGTTTTGCTTTTTACTTGAGGGGCTTGTTTTAACCCATAGAGAGCTTTATCCAGCTTATAAACATATCTTGGATGCTTAGGGTCAGTGAACTCTGGTGTTTTTCAACATAGACTTCCTCACTCAGCTTTCCATTTAGGAATGCTGACTTGACATCTATTTGATATATCTTGAAGTCTTTGCGAACTGCATAGGCTAAGAATAATCTAATTGCTTCGAGCCTGGCCACATGGGCAAAGGTTTCATCACAGTCTATGTCTTCCTCTTGTCTGTATCCCTGAGTAACAAGTCTAGCCTTGTTGTGGGTCACAGTCCCATGTTCATCTAATTTGTTACGAAACACCCATTTGGTGCCAATAACAGTTTTATCAGATGGTCTATGAACGAGATTCCAAACTTTGTTTCTTTCAAACTCAATCAGCTCTTCTTGCATAAATCTGACCCAGTTTGGATCTCTAAGGCATCATCGGTCTTTTTGGGTTCTAGAAAAGAGATAAAGTTTACAAATAGACAGATGTTACCTGAACCACGTCGAGTCTGAATCCCAACGTTTGGATCACCAAGTATTTATTCGATTGGGTGATTCTTTGTCCATCTCTGAGCAGGAACTAGAGTATCCATATCTGAACGAGTGGCAGGGATAGGAATATTTGCTGAGGAATAGGTTTCAGCAATGTGATCATCAGTTATCAGTCGATGAGGTTCAGATTGAATATCATCCACTGATTGTTGTTCAGAGGTGAGAGGTGATTCAGAAGTCGAGGGTTCAGAGGGGGGCATAGTGTTTATGGGAATTGCTAAAACCCAAGAAGTAGATTCTGCTTTGTGTTTGTAACATTGACTGGATCATCATCAGCATTTGGGGGATCTTCTTGATGGTTATTGATGAAAGATGTATCAGCATCTCTGGGGTGATAGAACATCCAATCATTCAGCTCTTCATTTTCAAAGATAGGTTTTGAATTTGCTGAGAGAGATTCATTAAAGGTGACGTGTATGGTTTCTTCCACGGTTTGTCTTCTCTTATTGAAGACTCTGAAAGCTTTGGATACTGACGAGTATCCAAGAAAAATTCCATCGTCAGCTTTGGGATAGAAATTTCCAAGTTGATTTCTGTTATTTAAGATGTAACATTGACAACCAAAGATATGAAGAAAACTTAGAGTTGATTTTCTTCCATAAAAGTTCATAGGCTATCTTCTTGAATCTTTTAATGATCAATGATCGATTTTGAGTAAAACATGTAGTATTGACAACTTCAGCCCAAAATTGGGTTGGTAAATGAGACTCGTTGAGCATAGATCGAGCAACTTCAATGATTGTTCGATTTCGTCTTTCAGCGACCCCATTTTGCTGAGGTGTTCTCACAATAGGGAAATTGTGAGAGATACCCTTGTTTTCAAAGAAATTATCAAGAGCACTATTTTTAAATTCAGTGTCATGATCACTTCTTATAGAATGAACAATGAGATTGTTGAGAACATCCATTTTCCTTATAAAAGAGATGCTTTCTTCTGGGGTGTCACTTTTAGATTTGATGAACATGACCCGGGTATATTTGGAATATTCATCAACAATCACCAGCGTATACTTCTTTCCGGCGATGGATTGTATGTTGACAGGGCCAAACAAATCCATGTGAAGTAGATGTAGAGGAGTAGTGATTGATGAGACTTGCTTTGATTTGAAACTTGCTTTGGTTTGCTTTCCTTTTTCACATGCTGAGCAAAGAGATTCTTTGGCATATGAGAGCACTGAGAGCAAGTTTTCCATCTTTGTCAGTGATAACACATGCTTTCTTGGTGAAACATACTTTATAGTCTTTATCACATATGTAACACCCCTAAAATTCGAAAATAGCAGACAATTTAAAACTTCCAAAAACTCAAGTACATGGCATTGAATTAGCAAATATCTAAAGCTTACAAAGGGAGAATCACTACAAACATGTATCAGAGTTCTATCGGAACTATCTAGTCCCACAAATGGGGACAAAATTAGTCGGGTGTTACTAAACCAATCAAATATGCTATCTTCACCAAACCGAATAACGTTACTAAAGTCATCCTACCGGAACTTCTACCAAGCTCCACTCGCCACTCAAATCCATCTTAGACCTGATATACATGTCGAAAAGAAAAAGTGTTAGGCTTAACGCCTAGTGAGTTAAAGCAGTTTTCATCATATAAACCATAAAACATTTAAAACGAACATTTTACTCTGAATAAGGCCCTTCCCGAAACACTGATTATAGAAAGGCTTTATTTGCAAATCATGTTACTGCTAATTTCCACCACCCATTTTAAATAATTATTCAACATCCAAATTTCCCCAAAACGCACCCACACGGTATTTCACCAAAATACTATTTCTGTAAATAAAATGGTATATTTTAACACCTAACGTATGGGTAAGGGAATACACAAAAATAACACCTTTCGGTGACGAAGGAGACCCGATTCCATCGAATGTGGCGGGGACACAAAGTTAAGCCACTTATCAATGTTCTCGAGATTCACATAAAACCATGGATCCCCGTATACGGCTCCTCTGAGCAACCACCGCAAGATACCCAAATGATCCTAGTGTCTACTCAACCTCTAGATGAGTGTCACCACAAAAATTCACAAGTCCCCGTATCCGGATCACCATGGGCACCACCGCAAGACTTAGCTCCATATACGGCTCTGCAGAGCACCGATGCAAGATTACATAAAACATGACTTGGGGACCATTCACTAGACTCAAACATGGACGTTACAAGTTCTAAGATGAACAACCCGACTTCTATGCCTATGGATCCATCGCATTACAGTCTAAACATTACATGACTCAATATGAATGAACTAACGCATCCAAAACATGTAATAACCAACATTTGTGCAATAATTGCATTTCCATAAAATGCTCCACAATGATCCATTTAAACCGGACAACGTCCGAAAACTCGTTAGTGTACAAATCAAGCCATAAGGCATCATAAAACATTTGACACTAAAATAGAGCCAATATGGCTACATAAGTCGATGTACAACTTTCCCAAAATTAACACTTTCTCCAAATATAATTGACCAAAGGCCCGAACCGTAAGGTCCACACTTTTCCAAATATTCCCAAATTACAGGATGGCAATTTCCAACAACTCACACTTTTAAAGTCAAAGGACTTAAGGTTTTTAAATATAAAAACCCGTAGGTTGAGCAAAGCCCCAAATGACCATATTTCAATAACCGTTCTTAAACCCCCAACTCACACTATAATTCCAATTAAAACCATTTGTACTCTAAATCTTTCCATATTAGGAACCAAAACAACATAATACCCACATTCATTAAATGTCCAAGAAACATGAATGGTGGGTCAAAAACCCCTTTTTGGTGACTCAAACATCTCAAACAATATTGTAAACCATTTTTAAAGATTTATAACCCAAATATGTGTAAGTGTACAAATGTTTACAAAACTTATCAAAACGAAGTAAACTCATGGATATACTTTTAAAACCCCAAAATATGTGCATTTTGACATGTATATAGTTTTTCAAAGCAACAAGAACTTACCTGGCTAGATTTAGACTAAATCTAGGTTTTACCCACAAACTTGAGTTCCTTTGAAGAGGAGATCTTGGATCCTTCCACTAGCTACAAGCTTTCTACAGATCCCTTACCACAAACATTCTCAAAGTTATACCAAACCCTAAGGATACAAAGACAAGATGAAGAACACCAAACCCTAACATTTTAGATGGAAAGATGGGTAGATTACCTATATCATAAACCCTTAGATTCACCCAATATCTTCAATCCCCTTCTTTCTCTACTTGAAAAGCTTCAGAAGATGAGATTCTAGGTGCAAGAATCACTAAAATCGGACTTAGGAGGAAAAAGTTATGAGAGAATGAAGTTAGATCCCAAAAATTGAGTTTAAAACCCTCAGAAACGTCCCCGCGGCCTTGTCCACGACTTGGAAGTCATGGGGAAAGCCTCCTGGTTCCCACAACTCGTTTGCAGTGAGTTACGCGGCCTACAAAAATCACCAACCCGTGGCACTCCAAAAATCCCATTTTCTCGCGTTTTTCGCGCCTGATTCGATTCCCGATGGTTCCATTATAAAACTTACCTGATTTCTCAATATCTTTACGTTCCAAGATTCAAAAGACTCAAGTATTACCGTCGAGGAGAAATTCCAAAAATTACGGGTGTTACAACATAGCTGACTGATGCTCAAAAGATTGTGTTTTAATCCTTCTACGTAGGCGACTCTTTGAAAGGTAGTTGTGTTGATCCCAATATAGTGTTCTATCCATATGATAAACCACTAAACTACATAAACCAGAGTAATAGGATTGCGGAAGCGATTTAAAATATAGTATAATAGTTTAGTTTGGTAGTAAACACACAAGCAATTAACAAAGCAATCAATAAACAAGATAGGATTTAATCACTAAAGCAAAATCTTCATTAACTTGCTTAATACACCAAGAACATGCACAAGTGTGTGCAAAGTTCTCTTCAAAGGATAATAATGAAAATACAATGTGCTCTCTAATGTGTGTGCTCGCGTGATTACAATTCAGGAGGTGCTCCCCTCATATAGAACGAGGAGCACACAATAGTACAAGACAAAGGCTGACATTCCATATGAGGAATTCCACCTGGAAAGTAGAAACATCGTGGAGCCGCATACCATGATCTTAAGAATCTTCGTACAGCAAGCTTACGTGATCTACACGCGATCTTTTCTTGACCATTGTGGCTTGAAATCCTTAAGTCTTCCATCTCCAGAGGTTGGCCATCACATAGGCTCTGTGATCTGACAAGGATCTTCTGGTTGTGAGCTTCTCGGGTAGATGGTTGACAGAGCATCTGAGCTTGGCACTTCTGTGGTGTATTTTGGTGTATTTGGCAGTCTTCTGAAGTTTCTACACTTAGCCTATTTTTCAATACTTCTATACAATGAAATGGAGCTAACAATCTCCCCCTAAGTAGTGAAAAAATAAAAGATTGGAATGTAGAGTGTATGGCTAAGTTAGAAAACTAAGAGGTGAAAGGAACTCTAAAGACAAGATTATCATTCAAATTAAGGGAATGCCAGAAGGCAAGTACAGAATTGAAGTTACATTGAATGAAAAACTAACTATTACAGGAATCATTTAGGAAATCGTCGATTGGCCGAGTGAAGCTCTCAGCTAATGTTTTCTTCATTAATAGAATGAGATCCCTAAACCTTATATGCGTGTTTATCTCATCAATCATTCTCTCTACGGGACCACTTTGTACTGTTTATGTGCCAACTTTCCTCAGAATGGTTTGCTTTATCTTCATCAGAGTACTATTTGAGTACTTGTGGCTCTGATGAGGCTTGAAGATCTTCTTGTGGCCATCATCGTCCCTGTAGACAAATTCATACTGAGACTCTGTGATCAAAGAGTTAGAGGGGATTTTGTCTACGCCTGGCATTTGGTCATCTGGTCTTGTGATCGACATCTTGTCAACTCCAAGTTGCAGAGTTACTTCGAAGTTCATTTTGCTATGATACTTTACATGCTCGCGCATGACCTCTTTAATTCACCCGTTGGCAATAATGAACTCTTTCCTTTTCTCCAATCTCTGCTCTGTGAATGCATGAAGTTGGGGCAGATCATAAGGATAAAGGTTCTTCAGGTCTGCATCCGTGAATGTGTATTGCTTTCCATCCTTTTTGTTGACCAAATACTTCACATACATAATTGTCGTGTTGCATAATGAGTGTTACATAATGAGATACCATACTTCAGATTTGTCTCGTGCATTATCATTAAATCTTCTTTTGACATCCTCTTTTATCATAGGGTGCATATTCGGCTCAAGGAACACAGCTTCAGGTTCTGCGCTATAGAGATAAGTATAGATATTTTCGTGAAATTTAAGTTCTTTCGGTGGTGGCCATGGGATTGGAATCCGTATAGCGTCCATTAATTGAACAATCTCTTTCACTCTGTTATCCGTAGGCTTTTATGCAGAGGTACCTTCAGCAGAGGGTGTCTTGTCTTTATCTTTAAGTTCAGAAGGTTTCTTCAGTATGTTCTGTGATGGGATCTCTGCAGGATCCTCTTTGGCGTTTACCGGATCGACGCTTGAGAATAGTACAGGGGGTGTTGGTGCAATAGGCATGAGCTCAGGACTTGATGGTTCAACGAACTTCTCAAGCCCCTCTGCTAGAGTTTCGGTGCAAACATTTACCTTCACCTTTGAAGTAGGACCTTCAGAGGTGATTGTATCTTTGTTTTTCACCTTAGAGGCACAAGATTTGTATCTTTGTTTTGTGCCCTCTGAGGTTCCCTTCTGTAAGGGCACGGCCTGAAGAGGAGTGCCTGCAATTGATGCAGAAGTTGTTGGCTTAGCCTTCTCCCCCTCATGATGTCCAGGGCCAAAGCCATCAGGACCCAGGTCATCGTGTCGTGGCTTCTTCTACTCAGCCTCTACTTGGCAGGTATCATGTTCCTTCCTCTTCTTTCTGCGGCAAAGATAGGCCTCTGCATGATCTTTTATCTTTTTCATCACGTCATTAGCCTCCATGGATGTGCGGTTGATCTCGTAATTCGATTTAGACTTTAGAGTGGCCACGGTTCTCTTCATTTTAGTAGCGACAAACTTGCCCTATTTTATCATATCAGAACCTAGGAAGTTCATGTTCTGCAGAAGCATCTTGCCTAAGGTAGTGAGCTCCTCTTTGGTTGCAAGATCTTTTATATGTGCGGGAGTCAGAGGCATTTGTGCAGAGGATGACGACGGAGCTTGCATAGCGACCATGACACTGTGAATCATGTCCTTGATTTCATCCTTCAGCTTGGTGAGATCATTCACCCCAGAAGTTGTAACCTCTATTTCCTCTTCCATGACTATTTTACCAAGGTTCTTGATGGCATCGGTTTGGATGTTCACAGATTTGGCTACCTCGTTCAAGTGGTATTTCGTGACATTTGCAGCAGAGGCTTCCATAAACTTCTTTTTGTCGGCAGAGTTCTGTTCGGATAATCTCTTCAGCTCAAACAGGGCCTCTGTATTTTCCTTCAGAGCATCTGCCATATCTTTGGATCTTTAGGTTCTTTGGGAGCAGTGGGGATAGACTTTTCAACTCTTCCAGTTTTTGGAACACAATGTCAGCAAAGGCTTTAAACTCAGCCTTTGTGACAAAAGTGCTCAGGGTAACCTCTGGACAACACATGGTCTAGATTTAGCCAATGAGTTATTGGCACCTTGAAAGCTTGTTTTGGCGTTGGGCTTTGTAGGATTTCCCTCCAATCCTCGAAGTTCCTTAGAGGAATCTACTATAGAGGTTCTGTCATCGAGCCTCTTAGGAGAGGATTCAAAGTCTCTCCTAAGATTCTCGATGAGTGTACTATGCGGGGGATCTAGACTCGCAGAGTCAGTGTTTTCCCTCACTAACTCCTCTGAAGAGTTTTTGGTTTCGCTCAAGTGTAGAGCAGAGGCAACAAATGCCTCTGTAGAGGTTTTTATCGTGTTCTGGGGAGAATGAACACTTATAACTGCACCACCATCCTTTTAGGAGGATGGGGTGTATTGGGCTTCCCCAGATATGTGTGGTACAGAGGAGGAAAGAATTTCCTCTGTCTAGATAGGTTGGTTTGGGTTCGGACTGTGCGGTCCTACTTCAATATCCCTCTGCACTAGATCTGTAGGGATAGGGATGAGGCTTGCACTGGGAGTTTGGTTAGGTGGTGTGCACTCGGCATCTTTTCCTCCTATATTCTCTTCCAACGATTTTTCTTCTCTCCTCTTTTCACCTCTTTTCACCCTCTTCCTCCTCAACACTACTTAGGAGCCCTGTGAGATCCTTCCCTTCCATAGAGAAGTCAGTGACTCCAAGGTCCACTTTGCATTGTTGGACCACTTCTCGTGCTATATTTGTGGCCACCAACAGAGGACTTTGTGGCCTCTCCTCTTCTTGCTGAGGAATTTCAACCTCAGGGATTTCAAAGATCAACGCCCTTTTTCTCATCCTCTACAGAGGCTCTTCATTTTCCTCTGCAGGTTCTTTATTAGAGACATTCAATTGGGCTTCTGCGATGACCTTGGATTTATCCTTGTCGGCCAGCTTGACTAGTTTCTTCTTCTTAAGCTTCTTAGAAGACCCTTCAGCAGAAGCCTATGTGGCCTTTTCTTTTGTTGCCTCTGCAGTTTCAGTGCGAGGCCCTTTGGCCTTCTTCTTCTTCTTCTCTTTCAGAGGTTTAACAACATCTGTTGTTGTGGTTTTAGCCTTGGCCTCCTATGTGACCATCTTAGCTTTCTTCTTCTTCTTCTTAGGCTTTGTAGCCTCTGTTACCTCCTCTACCTCTTTTCTTGGGGTCTCTACTTCTGCAACCCTCTTTTGGGTTTTACTTTTCTTTTTCTTCTTGGAGCTTTCACCCCCAACCCACTCTCGGGCTCTAATTGCTTTGTTCTCACAATTTGTGCCTTTCGGCCACAACCTCAGCTCTCTCTTCTCTTAAGTATATAGCTATCTCGCTCACTTGGAATACTACACGTGGGGGGGGTTGCAGGACTCGATTCAGGAGTCCTGTGCCCACGAATATATGCTAGCCTAACCTCTTCACTACCCAAGTACATCAGAAGCTTTGCTGGCAGAGGTCTTGCTCCTTGATATCCTGTGGGCAAGGTAGTTGGTTTATGAGACTTCATCTTATAAACCTTTGTGAGCTTACCCTCTGCGGGTAGTTTTCCCATCACCAATCATCTCATCGCCTAAGAGGACCACGATGAATCTGTTGAAGACTAGGTTCTTAGGCTCTATGCCCCTTTCTTGATCTTCTTGTTTGGCTATCACTGCATTCCTAATCTCTCTGAAGATGAGATTTGCATGGTCCAATGGGAGATCATAGTAGATCCCATACATGATTGCCAAGATCGTATGGTTGGACTGATCTGGACTCCCTACCTTGCAAGTTAAAGCCCTGTTGAGAATTGAAAATAAAACGTTCCACAGAGGTGGAAGGTTCTGTAGTCTAAAATATGTCCTCTTGGTGATTTGTTGGGCATATCCAATGAATCTTAGGAATTCAAGGATTTCTTCATCTGAGGGTTCCTCTGAGAACTTGACCAAGTTGAGTTGGTCTTTTGTGGGTACGTCAAAGATTTCAGAGTCCTTCCTGTAATTTATGCCTAAATCCATTATTTTGTCACTTGCAGGGTGTGTTGCATATCCCATGACGCAATATCCATAGTCCTTGATTTTCTCATGTCTACAGCTCTTCCAGAATTGCTGGACATACGATTCAGGGATTTCAGTTCTTGTTGCAGTTAAGGCTTTTGTCAAAAAGTGGTTTTTCAGTATTTCAATCAAGGGTGCAACTTCAATAGGATATCCCTTAGGGTTCAAAACCACAGAATGGTTGTTTGGTTTCAGGTTCAGGGAGGTAGTATGATAATGGTGTCGAGTGAATGAGAGCATTCGACTAGTTAGGGGATGTTCTTGGCCAACAGATCCAGAGTTTTCCTTTTGGGCCACTGAGTGTTGAGAATGATTCGAGTTTTGGGAGCCTTGAGAGTTATGGGTGAAGCAGAGTTTGATGCCATTAAAAAAGAAAGGAGTAGAAAGAAATTTCTTAATTTTTCTTGCCTTGAATGCTCGAGAGTAAAAAGTTGCAGGTAAATAATGGAGTGAAATGAGTAGGTATTTATACTGAGAGATGGGTAAAGAATTATGAGCAGTAAAATATAATTTTTCAAATCCGTAATTAGTACCTACGAGTAGTGAGCCGTTTGAAAAACCGACGGTACAGATTACGTACCAATCATAATGTTCCACGTCATTTAGGGCGAAGCACGATCGAGTATGTGCGCCTCCCATTAACCTCACACACGTGGCATTTTCTATACCCAAATGACTGTTACTTCCATAAATAACCCGCACCCCAAAACCTTTGAGAAATTCATGAGTATTGAATATGACAGAAGCTCTGTGGGTTAAGAGCTTCTGAGGTTAGGGTTACGTGCTTTCACATAAAATAACACTTCTTTTAGCCAAAAACATTGAAAGACAATGAGGTGATCGAGTTAGTCATCCAAAGTAGAAGTCAGAGGTCAAAATGTGCCTTTTTGAGACTCCGAGGCTCTGATGCATCTCGTAGAGGCTCTGTGAGAGACCTCAGAGGCTCTTTAACCAAAAGTTTCTAATTTAGGAAAGACATTTGAAGGTTTTGATCATCCAAAGTTTCGACACGTTTTGGTTGGCAATTTAAGACATGTTTGGAAATTTGTATCCAAGAAAAGTGTTTTTTTCCTTGTAAGTGTGCGAAGGACTTACCTTACTCTGCAAACTTCTCTCGACAAGAATAACTTCTTTGCTCTCCCTTGAATTAACAAGGTCTTCTTTGTGTATCTCCTTCTGCTCCCCCTTGACCTATGCTTGGATCATAAAAGATAAGCTTTGCACAAATCATAGAATCAAGGAAACTCATTGTATTGGTCAACAATAAATGAATAAAAAGATAATTGTACATACAAGAATGAACTATACATGCCAGAATAAGAGCAATAGTACTAAAATTGAAATTTGTACAACAGAAGCTTTGTGCCAAGGTACAGAGGCTCTGTGGATCAACTCAAGTTAAGTATACCAAGCTTTCCAACAAGAAAAGAGAGTCTTTTCTCATCTAATGCCTTCGTGAAGAGGTCAGCAAGTTGGTAGTCTGTGGATACGAAGTACATCTCAATTGTTCCATGCTCCACATGATGTTTCAGAAAGTGATACCTGATATCGATATGTTTGGTTTTCGAGTGTTGAACAGGATTGGCAGAGATCGCAATGGCACTTTTTGAGTCACAGAGGATGGGTATTTTGTTGATGTCAAAACCATAGTCTCTTACTTGGGTTCTCATCCACAGAACTTGTGAACAACAACTAGAAGAAGCCACATATTCAGCTTCTGCCGTAGAAGTTGATACACAATTCTGTTTCTTAGAAGTCCAACTAACTAATTTACCTCCAAGAAATTGACAACTTCCAGAGGCACTCTTTCTGTCAAGTTTGCATCCTCCATAATCTGAATAAGCCACAAGATCAAAGCCAGAGTTCTTTAGATACCAAAGACCAAGATTCTTGGTTCCCTTTAGGTATCTAAAGATCCTCTTATCAGCAAGAAGACGAGATTCTTTGGGGTTAGACTGAAATCTTGCACAGAGGCATGTAGCAAACATTATATCAGGTCTACTAGTAGTTAAGTACAACAGATAACCTATCATACCTCTCTATAACTTACATTCTATATATTTGCCCTCTGGATCTGCATAGAGCTTAGATCTACTGGCCATTGGGGTCTTCATTGATGAAGAGTCAGAGAGTTTGTATTTTTCAAGTATGTCAGAGACATATTTTGATTGATTTAAGAAAATACCCTCTATGGTTTGTTTGACTTGTAATCCTAGGAAGAATGTGAGTTCTCCCATCATACTCATCTCAAACTCACTCTTCATCAAAATTTCAAACTTTTTGCAATGTGAATCACTAGTAGACCCAAAAATATTGTCATCTACATAGATCTGTACAAGCGGAATCTCACATTTTCTCTTTTTATAAAATAAAGTAATATCAGTTGTACCTCTTTCGAAACATTTGCAAGAAGAATGTTTGAAATTCTATCATACCAGGCTCTGGGGACTTGCTTCAGTCCATATAGAGCCTTGTCCAAAAAGTATACATGATTTGGGTACTTAGAACTTTCAAACCCTGGTGGTTGTTGGACATATACTTCCTCTTGAATTTTCCCATTCAGAAAGGCCGACATAACATCCATTTGATAAACTTTAAAACCTATGTGGGCTGCGAAGGCAAGGAAAATCCTTATTGCTTCAAGTCTTGCCACAGGGACAAAAGTTTCTTCGTAGTCGATCCCTTCCTCTTGGCAATATCCGTTTGCCACCAATCTTGCCTTGTTCCTGATCACCACCCCATCTTCATCCTTCTTATTCCTAAAGACCCATTTGGTCCCTATTGCAGTTTTGTCTTTCGGCAGAGGCACTAGGGTCCATACTTCATTACGCTCAAACTACATAAGCTCCTCTTGCATAGCTTCCACCCAGTTAGGGTCTTCTAGGGCTTTATAGACTTTCTTAGGCTCGATGATACTTACAAAATTTGTAAAGAAACAAAAATTGGTAGTAGTAGAGCGAGTCTTTACTCTGTCAGAAGGGTCACCAATGATTTGGCTATGTGGGTGACTTTTAGTCCACTTAGTCATTCGGGGTAGATGGTCATTGGAACCTTCTAACTGAACATCTGGAGCATTTTCTTGTTCTTGATCAATATCTATAGCAGAGGGTTGATCATTTGTACTTACCACAGGACTCGATTGAGATCCTTGAGTTGATGTGGAGAGCTCTGTGGTACCTTGAACAGAATTCTGTGATTGCTCTGGTGTTTACACCTCAGAAATTGTTGGAATATGATCTTCTCCCTGGTTGAGCATAGAGCCTTGTTTGTTATTGGTCTCTGTGTGCTACCCCTCGACATTTGCACCCACAAAAGTAGTGGAAGAGGGTGAAGTATTACTAGGACCAGTTAGGGAAGTACCTGTTTGGTCCTCAATGGCCTCGGCTTTAGAGGCTCTGCGATCATCTTCAGAGGATCCATTATCATTAAACATCTCTTCAAATAAGATATAAAGATCATTTGCTCTAGATGATTCCCCAGAGTCTTTCTCTTGAAGTTTAAGTCCTGAGCTAATTTGCTCATAAGTCACCTGAACACAGTCATCAAATGAAACATTAATGTTTTCCATTATATGTTTAGAATTTAGCACAAAGACTCTATATGCCTTAGAGTTTGATGAATAGCCGATGAATTTGGCCTCATCTGCTTTTGGATTAAACTTTCCAATGTTCTCTCTGTCGTTGAGGGCGAAGCATCTGCAGCCAAACACATGGAGGTACTTGATGTTTGGCTTCCTCTGGTTAAGAATATGGTAGGGGGTCTTAGAGTGCCTCTTCACAATCAATGATCTATTTTGGGTGAAGCACACCGTGGAAATAGCTTATGCCCTAAAAGAAATTGGTAGTCCTGATACCTTGAGCATGGTTCTTGCAGCCTCCACTAGTGTTCTGTTTTTTCGTTCAACAACACCATTTTATTGTGGAGTCCTTGCAGGGAAGAAGTTATGTGATTATCCTTCTTCGGTTAGATAGGCTTAAATGATTGAGTTATTGAACTCAATACCATTGTCACTTTGGATCCTCTACACTCTGCAATCATAAAGAACATGTATTCTCTTCAAGAGATTGATTAGTACTACATGAACATCATACTTATTTCGGGCAAATTCCACCCAAGTGTATCAAGAGAATTCATCTATTAGCACAAGGATGTACGTTTTGCCACCTAGGCTCTGTACAGAGATGGGACCACGGAGGTCGACGTGAAGCATCTACAGAGGCCTAGTGCAGGATATGTCTGACTTGCTCTTATGTGCAGCCCTTTTGAGTTTGCCCATTTCACAAGCAGAGCATAGATGATTTCTGTCAAACTTAATACTTGGAAGACCACTTACCAAATTTAATTTCACAAGTTTGTCAAGAGTATGAAAATTTAAATGACAGAACATGTTATGCCAGAGCCAAGCCTCTTCATTCTTACTGGATACCAAACAAAGCTTTTCTTCTTTGTTGGTTGCCTTGAAGTTCATGACGTATAAATCACCTCTTTTGTTGGCTCGCAGAAGTTCTTTTCCAGTGTCCTCTTTTAGCAAAGAACAATATTGACGTTTAAACATGGCATCAAATCCATTGTCACAAACTTGGCTAACACTCAGTAAATTGTGCTTAAGGCCATCCACATAATCCACTTTGCATACACCGATGTCCCTTTTGGCAATGATTCCATGGCCTTTAATCTGCCCCTTCTTGTTGTTTCCAAAGGTCACAGGGCCACCTCCTGATATTTCTTGGTATGAGGTGAGTAACCCTTTGTCTCCAGTCATATGCCTTGAGCACCCTGAGTCTAGGAACCATATTGGCACATGACTCCTCTTCTGCAATCAGATTAAGGAGTTTTAGGTACCCATCTCCAAATGGGTCAATTTTTGTTAGGGGTCTTAAGAGTTGCCTTAGCATCCTTTGTTGTGGCATTACCCTCTTTCATAGAGGTACCATTTTGCCCTTTCTCACCCTTGAATTTGGCATTCTTGGGCATGGGGTGAGAAATAAAGTAGTGTGGGCTAGAAAAATGTTGGTTAAGTGCATGCATGAGATTGAAACATTTGCAATAAAGAACTTCAGAAGCAAATTTCTTGAACTTTTCATCAAAGCATTTTTTACTACAACCCTTTTTCGATTTGGGTTTCTTTTTACAGAAATTTTCCTCTAATCTAGGTTGAGTTTTCACAAAATTTCCTCACGGATTGCTCTCTTGGTGTACTCTCCCTCTGTGATTTTCCTTCCTCGAACTCACTGCCACAGAAGCATAAAATTTGTCATTTATAAGTCATTTTCCCTTCTGTTGCCATGTGATTTTTTCTTGAAAAGGATTTATAGGTTTAAGAGCCTTGGGCTTCTGAGATGACAAAGCTTTTTCCTTGTTTAACTTTTCAAGCTCAAGAGAAGTCTTAGCTTGCAAACACATGTCAAGGAAATCAGGGTAAATAGGTATCCCTACAGATCTCCTTTTGGGAGCAATCATTCTGTTAAGAATGCCAGAGGATAATTTATTTTCCACTAGAGTGCAGGGAACTATTTCTTGTTCCTCAGAACTAGTCTCAACATCGACAGAGGATGATTCAGGCTCTGATTCTGAGTCTGAATCAATAAAGTCTCTGAGGATGGAGGCATGGTTTTCTTGACATGCATAACTTTTTCCATCACTAGTGTCCTTTGAAGAATTTAGATTTTTAAAGCTACAAGGAGCCACTTCAAGAATGCTCAAACACTTCATCAAGTCTTGCTCAAAGATTCCATGTATGACAAAGATTATATCATTATGGTTAAGGAAGTGATTCTTATAAGTTTTCTTCAAGTCATTTTCCAAGAATATTTTAAACAGTTTTTCTTCCACAGAAGCTGGTACAAACTATGGTGTCTTAGAGGACAATTACTTTTCAGGAATCATCATGCACACAAAGGCCATTTGAGTTTGTGTCTCTAGATGACCAAATCTGAAGAGTCCTATATGTTTTTTAGATAAATATTTCCTTGGAATGGATTTCCTCTTTGCAGAGGTTGATGATGACATGTCATTGTTTTCATACAACACACTAGTCATCACCAGAGGTTTCCTCAGATGTGGTACTTCAGAGGTTTTGCGCCTCTTAAATGTGGAAATAAGATTTAGAAGACTTAGTTTTAAAAAAAATTCTGGACAGAAGATGTTTGCTAAAGATTTGTTTCTTTTGTTTCCTGTATAGGGATCAATATCGGTGAACCTTATACCTCTTCTACCTACTTGAGAGTTATCATTTTCATGCACCTTCTATGCATCCTGATACTTCCTTATGAGTAAGTCTCTGTCGAGCAATTCTTGGTGTAGGACTTCTCTTTCCTTTTGAAAAAAGTTCTTTAAATATACAGCATTTAAAGGATCATTTTCACTGTTCCTTAGCTCTTTAATCTTTTCTTTCAAAGCTTTATCAAGTGAAGAGACCTTTTCTTATAATATTTTATTTTCAGAAATATGCTCAGAAACAAGTGAGCACTTTTCAAGATAAAGCTTATCCTTCTCTTGAGTGAGAAGTCTAGCCTCTCGCTCATAGAAAGCAAGCATCGTTTCTAGCTCTGAGCATGTGTTTTTAGAAGCAAGGAAATCATTTTGAAGTTCAAAAAGTTTTTTTAGAGTCTTGAGAGATAGATTCAGAAGTGTATACCTCAGTATCAACATTAGAGGTGTTGACTTCTGCCATTCCACAGAAGAGTGCATTCGTGTCCCCTTCATCCGAGGACTCGTCGGTCACAAGATTTTCTTGTTCGGCCATCAGTAACCTCTGTGTATAATACTCTACCTTCTTTTTGAAAAAGGCAGCATCTCTGACCGGTTTTCCTTCTGTGATGTTGGTTCTGCACTCGGCTGCAAAATGTCCTGGTTTCCCACACTTGAAGCAACCTTCATTCTGTTGGGAAGTCTTTTCACCTCCTCTGCCATATGATTTCTAAGAACCCGTCTGTGAGTACTCCACCATCTTCTGTTGCTCCACATACCTTCTGTCATCGCTCTTTTCTTCATGCACTTCTCTCCCAAACTTCCTTTGATCGTGTTCACCAAATCCTTCTCTGTCGTCTTTCTCATCCCTGCCTCTGTTGAACATGGGCTTCTTCCTCAGGCCTCTACTCCTTGGTCATAAGGGCCAGTGTCTTGGCCATAGAAGCCATTTCCATTTCCTCCTCAGAACTATCAACATCCTCATTCTCATCTACGAGAACTTTCTTCTTCTTTTTCGTCAGAATCTCCTCTCCAGCTTTCTCTTTCTTTCCTTTCTCCTGACTCTCTATTGCTTTACCCTTCAGTGCAAGAGGTCCACCAATATGTGCTTAAATCTTTGAAATGTGATTCTCTTGGCTTACCAAAGTCCCAAAGAGACCAGATATAGGTCCAGAGTTGCTTGTAGTGACATAGTCAAATGCAGCCATTCATCATTGAGGCTCTAAAGAAACCTGACATTGTTTTCTTCAGGGGTTTTGTGGATGCCATATCTCTTGCACTTGTTGATTAGGGAGTTGAATCTGTCATAGGTGCTCTGAATGGTTTCATTAGGCAGAGCTTTGAAAGCATAATACTCATTGATGCACAAGGCTCTGTTGTTCTTTTGAGTCTTAGAACCTCCCTCAAGCTGTTTCTCAAGCTCTAGCCACAGATCTTTTGATGTTTCATAAGAGTCCAATGACTGAAAAATGTCATTTGGAATGGCCATGATGAGTAGCCTTTTGGCTTTCTTAGAAAGTTCATTTAGAGCACTCTCTTGTTCACTCCACTCACCAATGGGCTTGGGATGTTGATATTCAGGGACCTCTAGGGTAGTGGCAGTTGCAGATACCATGGGGACGGTGGTCATAGGAATGAAAGGACGATTGTGAAGAAACTCAACAATTCCAGCATCCACTCCCTCAAGAAAGTGGACCATACAGATTTTCCATTGGGAATATTGATCCCTAAGGAGAGTAGGATGTTTGGACTGAGATCCTGAACTGAAAAAAGTTTACTGCGTTTACCATTTGTAATGAAACAAAAATGGTGACAAAAAACAGGGTATGAATGAGGTGATTTGAACAGGGATAAAAATGGAAAATATTATAGTCAGAATACGATGAAATATAGTCTATTAATTTAGCTTACAAGCTTTGAGTTTTTCCAAAAAGAGAAACAAATCTATTCTTGAATCTAAATCAAACCTGTTGATAGAAACTCAGAAAACAGAGTATGTTCCTGTTGAGTGAGAACCAAGATGAAGAACAACTCAAAATACTACCAAACAACAAGAGATCATGAATAGAATAGGATCCTTTGATATTAATGATCAAAGTCAGCTCTGATACCAATTGTTAATCCCAATATAATGTTCTATCCAGATGATAAACCACTAAAGTACATAAACCAGAGTAATAGGATTGCAGAAGCAATTTAAGACGTAGTATAATAGTTTAGTTTGGTAGTAAACACATAGGCAATTAACAAAGCAATCAATAAACAAGATAGGATTTAATCACTGAATCAAAAGCTTCATTAACTTGCTTAATGCACCAACACGCATAAGTGTATGCAAAATGCTCTTCAAAGGACAATACTGAAAATACAAGGTGCTCTCTAATGTGTGTGTTCGGATGATTACAATTCAGGAGGTGTTCCCTTCATATAGAACGAGGAGCACATAATAGTAGAAGACAAAGGCTGACATTCCATATGAGGAATGCCACCTGGAAAGTAGAAACATCGTGGAGCCGCATACCATGATCTTGAGAATCTTCGTACAACAAGCTCACGTGATCTGCACGTGATATTGTCTTGACCATTGTGGCTTGAAATCCTTAAGTCTTCCATCTCTAGAGGTTGTCCATCACAGAGGCTCTGTGGTCTGAGAAGGATCTTCTGGTTGTGAGCTTCTCGGGTAGATGGTTGACAGAGCATATGAGCTTCGTACTTCTGTGGTGCATCTTGGTGTATTTGGCAGTCTTCTGAAGTTTCTACACTTAGCCTATTTTTCAATACTACTATACAATGAAATGGAGCTAACAAGTTGTACCATTTGTTAGTACACCAAACCCTCTGGTATAGCCTTTTCCATTTCCACCAAAGGTCACAGAGGGACCTTTCTATTCCTTGTAGTCAGCGAGCAGGTTCTTTTGACCAGTCATATGTCGAGAGCATCTACTATCATGATACCAGATACCCTTCGAGACTTGCAAGCATAAGGAAGATTAACTTTTGATTGGTACCCACTTTATAATAGATTCTGAAGAGTTAGTGGAGATAGAAACTTCAACAATCTTCACAACATCTGATGGTTCAACGTTGTTGGTAACCTTCACTTTGGTTAATTTCTTAACCTTAGTGGTATTTTTAACCTTGGCATATTTCTCAGATCTGGTGACCTTCTTTGCCTTAGAGGCATTTATCTTCACTCTAGCTGACTTTTGAGCTTTGGTGGCAGTGAGACATTTACTAGAAATATGGTCACTAAGTCCACAGTGATAGCATTTTCTATAGCTGAAGGTAGCCTTAAGACCAAAAGCATACGTATTAGAAAGATTTTGATGAGTCGGGCCAGCTCCAAGAATGCCCTTAGCATTAGATCTCGGAGGAACCTTGAGTTCTTTAGATTTCTTAGTCTTAAGATCAACATTTATCCTAGGAGAAGATCTTTGAACATGTTCAGGGATTTTGATTTTAGAGGATGAGGGTTAATTCGCTGAAGGTTCAGGAGAAACCTTATTTAGCATACATACTTTGTTACCCTTCTGAGGTGCTTGGGAAATAGATTTTCCTTTGGCTTTGAGTTTAGAACTCTTAGAAATATCCTCAGATATAAGAACATAAGAGGAAGAAGAACACTGAGATGAAGAAGTGTCAAGGATAGATGAGATGAACATTCTAAATTTTTAGCATGGAACGATCTCTGTCAGGGTTATCCTTTTGAGATTCATAACCAAGATAGCTCTTATCTTGAGTAGGTATTTAAGCACCTATTATCTCATTGATCTTAGCTGAGGTTTTACACTATCCTTTAACTGTAGTTTTTTTTGCCTTCAACTCAGCGATAGCTTGTTCACGTTCAATGCTGATAATTTCATTGACAAATACCTGATATTTTAAACTTTTCTCTATATTGGTCAGTTCTTTGATATTTAGATGACATTTCTCAAGTTTCTCTATTAAATCAATGCTTTGTTTTCAGCTTGAGTTTTACCATTTAGGGCATTGTACAAATCAATTTCCAGCACATCAATAGCGTGACGTCTATCAGCTTCAATGAGAGTTGGATCAGAAGAGATTGATACTTGAGAGGTGGTAGTGCTCGTGGATGTTCCAGTGGGTTCTTCCACTTCTTCTTCTATCTTGGCCATTAGACAGAGATTGGCTGCATCTTCGTCATCAGAACTTGATTCTTCAGATTCAGCCTAGTCATGTTCTTCTGCGATCAGACCTTTACCTTTTCGCTTGTAGTTTTTCAACTTTTGATATTTCTCTTTCACCTTTAGGTACTTGTCATCTCTGGGTTTATGGTATGAAGAAGGTTCGAAAAATTTCGTTGACCTGCACTCGCTAGAAAATGTCCTACTTTTTCACAATTATAGCAAGTAGCAGTTGCCTTCTCAACAGGTGTTGAATTAGGCTTGTCAGATATGGCAAGAGGTTTATTTCTTCTGAAATTTATCATTCTTGAAAATCTCCTGAAAGAGTTTGTCATGCCAGTGATTCATCAAACTCTAAAAGGTCAGCGTCTGACAAATCTTCTAAGTCGGAATCTAACTCAGTGATAGTGAGAGTAGAGGAACACTAAGTTGGGATTGTCTTTGAAGAGACTAAAGTAACAAGTGTGCTTTTGGAGTCTTTCGAATCTCTGACAAGATTCTTCTTCAGTTGACTGGATTGATCATGATTGAGCAAAATCCCATATAAGGTGCTAAGAGAGAGATGATTTAATTCTTTTGTTAGCTTGAGGCACATTGAATAGTTGTCCCAGCTTTCAGGAAGACATTCCAAGAATTTAGTTAGAGTCTTAGAATTTGAATAGGTCCTACCAACAGTCTTAGATCAATTATGAAGCAATTAAAGTGTTGGTGTACTTCAGACAAAGATTCATTCTTACCACAAATAAAACTTTCATATTGTCTTACCAAATTTATCTTTCTGATTTCTTGTACCTCAGTGGTACTTTCATATTAAACACAAATTGTGTCCCACATGGCTTTAGAGATTTTTAGATGCATGATGGAATGGAAGACTTCATCAAGTAGAGCCCATGAAGATGATGGTTTTAGCCTGTTAGTGCACAAATATATTGGATACAAGATCATGAAGACTGAAGATAAAAGTCAAAGTAAAAAGCTCAAGTCAAAGCCTCTCATGCTAAAATTCAATGTCTTTGTAATAAGATCAAAGTCAAAGTATCTTGTATTAGCTTTGTAAGTGTTAGTATAAATTGTTTTTGTTAGTAGAATCATTAGACTAGATGCGCGTACTTGGTTAGTGAGAGAAATATTGAGAGCATCATATTGTAATCGATCTTGAGATTAATAGAAATCGTTTAATTGGAAATCTTATGTCATCTTGAATTGAATTGCACATTATTGTGGGACACACAATTGGTATCAGAGCCAACAAAGATTAAGAAACAAGATCTAATTCAAGATTTTGGTCGACATTTTTCAAGAACTCACAATATATCTGTGTAGAATTGATTTTTGAGCTACAGTGATGTTTTTGATCTAAATTTGGTGTTTTTATACTCGATTTTATGTCTAGAATAGATTTGATTTGAGTAGCTTTGTCCAATTTACAACAGAATTGTGTGAATTATGGATTTAAAAAAATTGTACGGAGTGTTGAATACGCACTGTAACTAGATCAAGGTTGTAATTTTGGTGTTTTGAGTGTAATCAATCAATTGTAATCTGTTCGAGGTTTGATATAGAAGCAATCTGCAAAGTTTCAGATCGTTTTTCAGAGTATTAGATTGAATTTGAAGTGAAAAAGTTGGTTTTTGAACGAAGCATGAAGAACACGCTAGATCTAGAGAACGCGCAAAGTTCATCTTAAAGAACACGCACATCGAACAATCTCACTAAGGGTGAAGAACATGCAAGAAGATGTGTGCGAGAATTCAGAACGCGCACATAACTGTGTGCGAGTTTGTACTGTTCAATTTCTTTGTTCTGCGAGAAGTGGTGTTTGCGTGAAGTTGGTTTATGTGAGAAGTGAACGTTTTACGCAAACTAAAAGGTTGAAAATTATTCTAAGTGTCAAAACGCACAGACGCATTGCGCGAAGTGATTGGTCAAGAACTCGCAAGTGGTTTGCTTGCGCGAAGCTAAAACACGCACGGTTCATTGTGCGTGAACCAAGAACTTGCACGTCCTTGTTTGCGCGAAGTTACAACTCGCATCCTTTGTTGTGCGCGAACCTCAAACGCGCATAACACTGTTTGCGCGAAGTGTGTTTCCTTTGATCTGCGAGTTTCTACACTTAGAGAATTTTCTGAGTTTTTTAAGCTTTGACCAAGTTTGACTTTCAAAGCCCAATTTGTTTCTGAATTTTTGACGATCAGTTCAAATCAGTGCATTGTTGAAGATGACTTCCAGAGAGGCTCTTGCAATAGGTACAGATGTAAAACCATCAGTGTTATTCAAAGGAGAATATGAGCAGTGGAAAGATAGATTCTTAGACTTCATTGATCGGAATGATCTGGGTGACTACATCAGAATGTCTCTGAAAGAAGGTGTGATGAAACCACCAACGAAGATTCATACTACTGAAACAGATAATGAAGAGGTAGTCAATAAAGAGTATCCATTGCCGGTAGAAGAATATACTGATGAACAGAAGAAAAAGGCTAAAAGCTGACAGGTTGGCAAGATCTTTCATTCTGCAAGGAATTCCCAACGAGATATATGTCCAGATAGATAGCTATAATGCTACGGGGAAAGAAATGTGGGATCAACTTGAGAAAATGATGCTTGGGTCTAAGATCGGTAATCAGCTGAAAGTGTCAAACTGCCTAAATAACTACGAAGAATTCAAAGAAAAGGAAGGTGAAAGCTTAGAGACTACTTATGATAGGTTTGTGACTCTTTTGAACGAGCTCAGCAAGAACAAAGTCAAGAAGTATTAGATTGAGCTGAATTTGAAATTATTGAGCATTCTACAACCCGAATGGAAAAGGTTTACCAGGAAGATGAAACAAATGAAAGACCTGAATGAAATACCACTCCATATGGTTTAGGAGACTTTGAGACAGAACGAGAAAGAGGTAGAGGAGATTAAAGATGAGAAGAAGAAAGCTAAGAAATTGGTAGTTGATCCTGTTGCTTTAGTGGTCAAGAAGAAAGAGAAAAGATCAGTGAGTTTGAAGAAGAAAAAGAAGGTAATAGTGTTTGAATCTGATAAGGTTGAAAGTGAAGAAGATTCTGATTCTGATGATTATGAGAACCTGATGCAAGCTATGCTATTGTTGAACAAAGCTTTCCAGAAGAAATTTTACAAGAAACCAAGGTCAAACAGTCAGAGATACTCATCGAGATCTAGAAATTATGAGCACAAGGAGAGAGTTGAAGGGAAAAGATTTGAGGAGAAACGGCCAGAGGAGAAGAAATTTGGGTACAGGAATGAGGAGAAGAAATAATCTGGGCCGGTAAAGTGCTACAACTGTGGAAAGTTAGGCCATTATGCTAAGGATTGTCGGAAACTGAAGGTCCGCAATTCAGAATACTACAAGAACAAAATGCTTTTGGCCAAGCAGCAAGAAGTTGGCAAAGCATTGATGGCTGAAGATGAGTAATGGCTGGATCACTCTGAACCCGAGTCTGACAAAGAAGAAAATGCTCACATGTGTTTTATGGGTCAGAAAGAGACTGAAGCAGATTCTGATGCTGAGGATACTGAAGAGGTATGTGATATGTCTGTGACCCAGATTACTAGCATATATTTAACAACACAAATTAAGAACACTTTTTGTATTGATCAAACACAAGATTTACAATTAATCACAGATCTAACTCGTAATCACAAGTCTCACGTTGTGTATATGTTCTGAGTGTGTATGCGAGTTCTCTCTTACCAAATCTCTAAATTCGTATGTCTCTGCGTGTCTACAAATCTAACACAAAACCCTCTATTTATACTAAGTTAACTTAAGTTGACTTTACAACTCAACACCTTGAACTATCAAACTATTACAACTTTAGACCCTCTATTTAATCTTGAATACAATTCTAGTCTAACAATCTCCGCCTTTGGATTTAAGATTAAAAAAAATTTGACGATAATCTTCAAGTCTTCTTATCTTCAGAAATAATCTTCAGCAAAAATCTTTTCAGCTTTAAATCTTGAAAACTTTGACATTTTCAGCAAACTTTGATAGCACATGAAATAAATTTCCTCTTTTGACTTTTCTAACAGCTTTAACATATTCTTCATAATCATTGAAGTCTTCAAACTTGTTGCTTTGGTCAATCATCAATCTCTTCCTTTTCTTTAACAAAATTTCATATTCTTCAGATAACTATTCTTCAAATTCAAACTTTGATTCTGCTTTCAAAATTATCTTTGAAATAGTCAACCATCTGACTTTAACATCTCCCCCTTTGAATCAATTTGAAACTGGTTTGAACTTTGAACTTTGAAATTTGAAACTTTGAATCTATCCTCGTCTAACTTTGAAATCTTGATATATCTCCCCATTTCTGAAATCTTCTCCTTTCATTACATCTCCTTTTAACACTTCTTTCGCTTTGAAATGAATTTGACTTTGAAATTCTGAAATTATCCCTCTTCTTGATAATGTCAACTTTGGTCTGACTTTAAAAACTTGATATTTCTCCCCCTTTTTGATGAATTGTGAGAATCAGAATCATCAAAAATTTTGCAAAGTTAGCTCAGTCTTTGAAACTTCTCCCCCAAATAATCAATATAGCATAGTCTTCATGATTAACAATCTCCCCCATGAATGAAAAAAATCAATCTTCCCCAACAGATCTAATAATGAGCCGTCAATTCATGAATATATTTATCTGAATCTTTTCAAATTCAGACAAATTAAAAATGGTAACCCTGAATCAATATATGAAACAGTTAGGAATCTCTGTCAATAACACAAAGTTACTATGTACAACGAATGTACAATGTAAGGAGCTTGAGGTGATGTTCACTCCCCAGGACTTCCATTCAGTCATCGAAAAATACAAGGTAATTCTATGAATGTTCTGACAGAAAACAGATTTTATGTGTGCTCGTGCTTGTGTTATGAAAGAATTAGCGCAATGATTGTTGTTCAGGCTCAAAATAATGTAAACCATTGAGACAGCAACAGTTATACATAGACTCAATGTGCATTAGAAAGGGTCGAAGGTGGGGCAACTTTCCTTCTTTTTCAATATCAGTATCTTCCGAGTGAATAACAAAAAGAGTATGTGTTGCATCCCAAGAAAATGTGAAACATTCTCTTTTTAAGAAAAGAATGAGTAGCTGATGGGGTTCTATGCAAGAGATGGCATGAGCTCACTGCCTTTTTCAATGATGGTCACCAAAGAATGTGAACCAATCAGTAGATGTGGCTGCCCGACTCAGAAAGATTTTGGTGCATAGTCTGATATTCTTTTACTCTGATCTCACACCCTCTTTCTTTTAATCTTTTAAGCTCACTTATAACCAATCTCTCTTTTCCATTTTACCTCTTCACACACCAACACTCAATTCTTTTGACCCCTCTCCCCTGAATCACTCTTAGGAATACTTCCGGCGTAGGAAACACTGGTTATCGTGAATCCATGGAAGTTCTGTTAAGATCTCACATTGAATCCAATGTATTTTGTCCTAAAAGAATATGTTGTTCAATGATTTTCTTGACATTAAAGCGCAAGAAATCATTTGTCAGTATATGTATGCTCATCAAAAATCAGAATGAAATTTGAGCAATTGAACATTTAAGATTTCTAAAAACTTTGTATGAATGAATAATCATGAAAGAATAAAAATGTTTTGAGAATCTGACAATGATTAAAATGAGATCAAAATTCATGAAGAATTATAATTTGGGATATCAAAGACGGAAGTTGTTTATATGAACGATATATAAACATGTTAACAATAAAAGCACATATAATGAAGAAATGACGTCTGATCTCAATCAACATTGAATAGCAAACGGGGGTATTACCATAGAAAGATTAAACTTTTGATATATGGTAATAACAAGTTCAAGAAATGTACTGAACCTATGAATACTTGACAAAGTATATGAAAAGAAAAATACACAAGTATTATTCTTTAAGAACACACGGTCAGATAAGCTTCAAAGTATCCAAAATAAAGTCATTTAAAATCGCACTTCGAAATTCATAAAACATTTGAGAATGCGAAGTGGTTTGAACATTTAATCCAAAAATGATTTTCACAAGTGAAAGTTATCCTTCTCTCAACAAGTGATAGAGTTAGAGATATAGAAAGATATACCTGTAATATATAGTATCTCAACTCCCCCTCGAATGAATATCATCGTTTAAGTATCATCGACAAAACATCAGATATCCTCCCCCTAAATATCTATAAAAAGTCAATTTATTAGAAAAAAAAATATGACAGTGAAATTTATTTACCCCCCTAAAAGATATAGAAATTAAATTTCTATAAACTCCCTCTCAACATAAAAAAAAACTCCTTGAAAAGATGTGATCGATTGAGCATCCTTCAAAAGAAAAACAGTTGAGTACGGGTTCTGAACTGAAATATTCAAAAGCCATGATTACTTATTCTCCGGTGAGAATAGTAAAATTCAAATATACCAATGAAGAACGGGTCATGATCTGATGTAACCAGAAACCATTGTCACTTGAAAAATAATCCTGCAAGATGAAAGATTTTGGTAATCATTTTAAAAATGATTCCGCCTTCGTCAGTAAATGATGAAATAGTAATAATTGTTCATGATGTCCAAAACACAATCAATATAAGCATAAAAGAAATACACCCCCCCCCTCGAATCATGGAATAGCATTTAACATACCTAATTTGCTGAGGTAAACCTATTTTCATCCAATGGTTTGGTGAAAAGGTCAGCCAACTGGTAGTCTGTTTGCACGAAATGCATCTCTATGTCGCCCTTTTCGACATGATCCTTAACGAAGTGGTACCTTACATCAATGTGTTTAGTCTTTGAGTGTTGCACTGGATTAGCCGTTATTGCTATTGCGCTCTTGGAGTCACAGTAGATAGGGACTCGCTAGTATGAATAACCGAAGTCTTTTAATTGTGTCTTCATCCAGAGAACTTGCGAACAGCAGCTTGCGGCAGTTACATATTCAGCCTCGGCGGTAGATGTAGATATTAACAATTATGTTTCTTTGACGTCCAGCTTACCAACTTATCACCTAAAAATTGACATGATCCAGACGTGCTCTTGCGATCCAGTTTGCATCCTGCGTAGTCAGCATATGTGTAGGCAGTTAGATCAAAACTCGAACCCTTAGGATACCAAAGGCCTAACTCCAGACTTCCTTTAAGATACCTAAGAATTCGTTTTACAGCGACTAGGTGAGATTCCTTCGGGTTCGCTTGATACCTAGCATAGAAACACGTGGAAAACATAATATCTGGTCTACTTGTTGTTAAGTACAATAATGAAACAATCATACTACGGTACAGTTTTAGATCTACAGATTTACCAGACAAATCAGCATCTAAAAGTGTTCTCGTTGCCATTGGTGTTTTCATCACTGAACTTTCAGACATGTTAAACTTTTTCAGGATATCTCGAACATATTTTGACTGATTGATGAAAATGCCTTCGGGTAACTATTTTACTTGAAGACCAAGGAAAAATGTCACTTCACCCATCATTGACATTTCAAAGCGAGATTCCATGATTTTAGAAAAGTTTTTACAAAATTTAGGATTTGTAGAACCGAAAATAATGTCATCCACATAAATCTATATTAGAATCATATCTTCACCTTGTTTTTTCAGAAAGAGAGTCGTATCGATTGTACCTTTCTTAAATCCTGAAGCGAGTAGAAATTGGGTTAACGTTTCATACCATGCTCTCGGTGTCTATTTTAATCCGTATAATGCCTTGTCTAATACGTAGACATAATCTGGGTGTTTTGGATCGACAAAGCCTTCAGGTTGAGCAACATAAACTTCTTCATGCAGAATCCCATTCAAGAATGCAGACTTTACATCCATCTGATAGACTGTAAAGTTCTTGTGGGATGCGTATGATAGAAAAATCCGAATAGCTTCAATCCGTGCTACAGGGGCAAATGTCTCGTCATAATAAATTCCCTCCTGTTGGCAATAACCCTTGGCAACCAGGCGAGCTTTATTTCTAACCACAACTCCAACTTCATCTCTCTTATTTCTGAAAACCCACTTAGTGCCAATCACTGATTTTCCTTCAGGTAGTGGGATAAGTCGCCAGACCTTGTTCCTCTCAAATTGTAGAAGTTCGTCTTTCATGGCTAAAATCCAGTCAGGATCGCGCAAGGCTTCTGAAGCTTTTTTTGGCTCAAGGGAACTAAGAAAACTCGAATATAGACAGAAATTTGCAGATGTCTCCCGCGTTTTAATTCCACTATGTGCGGCACCTATGATGTTATGTAGGGGGTGATCGCTTTTCCATCTTGTAGTGCTCGGAAGTAGTTGAACATAGATTTGCGTGTTATCATCATATTCATCATATATGGCAGGAGCAACCTCAGATGTACTTAAGACATCTTGTACATTTGTTTCTGACTGATGTAATTCTAGAGCAGCAGAAGAAGTACTCGGGACTTCTTTTCCAGAAGCTGTATCTGCAGATACAGAATTCAAATTAGTATTGTCAGAAATAACAGGTGTAGATGTACCTGATGAGGTTGATGTAGTGACAGGTTCAGAAGGTCTAGAGATAACTTCTGTAACAGCTGGGACCTCTGATGTTCATGTTGATGCGGATATATCTGATTTTTCAAAATCTACACAAATATCCATAAATGCATCAAGAAATAGTAAATCTAACCCAGATGTAACATTAAGTGCGTCAGAAGACTTAGGTTTCGTTTGTTTTTTAAGAGGTCTAAAGTCTAAAGTCTTATTTTAGTTATGATTAATAAGAGGTGGTGTGTAAAAATGTCTGAATGATTCAGACTTAAGAGTCATTAAGAGGTTTTTAAAAACAAACAAACAACCCCTTAGTCTGTGAAAGGTCGGGTTCTATTCTGTCTTGAATAGAAACCTTCTGTTTAAGGTTGAGTTCTGAACTACTGTGTTCAGAAGTCAATGTAGATGATTCATCAAACGACACGTTCATGCTCTCCATGATAGTCTTGGTTCGTCTGTTGTAGACCCGATAGGCTTTTGACATCAAAGAATATCCTACAAAGTAGCCTTCGTCTGCTTTCTTGTCGAACTTGCCAAGATTATCACGGTCGTTTAGGATGTAACACCTGTAACCAAAAACGCAAAGAAATTTAATATTAGGCTTTCTATTATTTATAAGCTCATACGCTGTTTTCTTATGTCGCTTAATGACAATAGTACGGTTTTGGGTAAAGCATGCAGTCGCAACGGCTTCAGCCCACAGATACATCGGAAGACCAGAATATGACAACATCGTTCTCGCAGCTTCAACCAAGGTTCGGTTCTTTCTTTCGACCACGCCGTTCTGTTGAGGAGTTTAGGCAGCAGAAAAATTATGTGAAATCCCGACTGATACGAGATAACTCTGAAGAGTGTCATTCTTAAACTCAGTGTCGTTATCACTTCTAAAATTCATAACCGGCAGTTGAAGTCGAACCTGAATCTTTTTTATGAAGGCAATGATTAATTCTGGCGCATCAGATTTATTCCTTAAAAATTCCAACCAAGTGTATCTGGAGTACTCGTCTATCATAACCAATATATACTTCTTCCCATTAATAGACTGAGTTCTCATTGGGCAGCAAAGGTCTATGTGAATAAGCTCCAGAGGTGTTGAGCAAGAGAATTCTGTCTTTGCTTTATGTGAACTTCGTTTCATTTTTCCCATGTCGCAGGCGGGGCAAAGTGAATTCTTCTCAAACCTCAGTTCTGGTAGACCTTTGACTAAACCATGTCTCAACAACTGATATATTGCTTGAAAATTCTGGTGAGACAAGCGTCGATGCCAAATCCAACTATTAGCTTTTGAAGCTTTGGCAATTAGACAGACAGATCTAGTTGCAGAAAGTGTTAGAAAGTGCATTGCATATAAATTGCCTTCACGTTTGCTCTAAAAACCTCAGAACCGTCTTTGTCTTCAATAAAACAGCTGTCAACAGTAAATCGAACTTGGAAATGACTGTTGCATAATTGACTTGTTCTGAATAGGTTATAATCAAGTCCATCAACAAACAGTACTTTCTTGATGGTCACGGTGTCGTTTTTCAATGAGCCATGTCCTCTAATGATTCCATTAATCTCAGAGTTTGCAAAACTAACTGTCCCTGCAGGTTCCTCAACATAGTTATGTAAAAGATGCTTAAATCCAATCATGTGTAACGAGCATCCTGAATCAATATACCACAGATGTGAGGCCGGCAAAAAGAACAAATCACTTCTTCTTAGGTACCCATATCCAAATGGGTCCTTCTTGGTTAGCTTTATGTAATTTATTCAAATCATCTACCTTAGCCTTGATTCGCCATTCATAACGAGGCTTCGGTATCCATTTCCAAACCATTTTTACATTTAGATCATGAAATTTATGTTTTCTAGAATGATAAGCATTCTTAGCATAAAAGACTTTAGCATGTTGTGCTGAGGATTTAGAGACAGATTTAGCTCGAGATGCCTTTTTAACAGATTTGGGCTTAGGAGAAATGGAGTGAAATTAAAAAGCATTGTTACCACAGTGTTTACATATAAAGTTCTTGCGAGCAAATGTCAACAATTTTGATTTATCAAATTGAGTACAATTATTCATACAAAATTGACATTTAGAATCGTTTGAACTAGTACATGTCAAAACATCACTAATGGCAACATTACAATCATTTTTATCAACATCTTTCTTTTCACTTTCAGTCTTCTTCCATCCTCCTTCACCATTTTTCGTTTTTAAATCTGAAACAGGAAATGAAACCTTGTCAGTTTTCTTCTTAAAAAATGAATGTTTTTTTAAAGTACCAGAAGACTCACCTTTCTCAAAGATGCTTGGTGGATATTCAGGAGTTCCAGTATAAACAACAGAGGTTTTGGATGTAGTTTCAAACTCTGGATTTGAATGAACATTCCATTTCTGAGATTCAAACATCCTTTTCTCATTCAAATTTTGTTTAAACAAATCAACTTTTAAACCATTTAACTCTTTTGAGAGTTCTTTGTTTTCTTCAAAAGATTTGTCAAGTTTGAATTTGAGATCACAATTCTCATCTTCAAACTCTTCAATAATCTTTTGAAGATCTTTGATTTGTTTCTCAAAAGTAGATGTTTGATTCAGCTCAGAGTTTGATTCTAACTTCTCAATAATAGGAACAGGATCTGTAGCATTCATCATGTTTTCAAAAATCACCTCAGTCATTTTCTTTGAAAAATCAGTTTTAATGCTATAATTCATGACATTTAAACACTCATTGGTCTTAACCTCTTTTGGGGATTCAGAAGTGATTGATTCAGATATTGGAGTCTGATTCTTAACATCAGTGTTTGATTCATACTCATCATACTGACATTGAGTTTCAGGTATATCTGTCTCAGTGTTGGCTGACTCTGTTGGTGAAGATGTAGAAAATAATGATTGAAACTCAACAAACTCAGGTTTTCTGGTTTTATAGATTTTGTTCAATTCATTATAAGAAAAACCAACAGATTTAAAACTTGAAATTGAATCAGCACAACTTGATGTATCATCATCAATCACTTCTTTACCTTTACAAGAGATGTCAGATTTTAGAGTTTCAGCTTTAACAAATGTGTCATGAATGTCCGGTATTTTCTTAGGTTTTGACCCCAATTTATCAAAAATATACAAGTTTTCAGGGGCTTTCTTTAAAACATCATTTTCATCAAAACATAATCCCTTCTTAGGATTATAAAATCGGACATCTTGGAGTTTGTTTGTAAGCAAATTCAATGTTTGCTCAGTCTGTCCTCTCTTTAAGTTTAGATCCTCTAGTTGCTTGATTTTGCAATATGCTTCATTTCGCTCCTGAAAACAAGCTTCAAACTTAATTTTAAAATCACCTTTTGCAGAATTAAAATTAACAAGATTTCTTTCAAGCTCAGTAATTTTAGATTTCAAAACTTCTTTTTCTTTCTTTAAAGAATCTTTTTCTGATTCTTTATCCTCAACGACAACTTTCAATAATGCGTTTTCATCACGAAAACTCATCATTGATTTTCTTTCGTTGCTAAGTTTTCCTTTTAAATTCTCAAACTCTTTTTCCATATTTTGAATCTAAGCCATAAGAGATTCAACAAGTTCAGAATTGTAAAGAGTACTTACCTCAGATTCACAATCAGATCGGTCAAAAGAGGTTTCAGCGTCAGCATTAAACTTTGCCATCATACACACTTGTGTGAAGTGTGTTGATTCTTCATCTGAGCATTGGAAGAACCAATTCTCTTCTTCAGCCATCAGTTCTTTCCCTTCTTCTGCTATCTCTGCAAGTAAAGACTTTTTGGCATAGTACTCTAAGTTCTTTACCCTTTTGAACTTGCAGTCTTTTGAGAAATGGACATGTTTACCACCATTGTAACACCTGCCGTATATAGGCTCAAATTTCTCTTCTTTCTTCTCTTCTCTCTTCTCTTCTCTTTTCTCTTCACTTTTCTCTTCTCTCTTTCCTTCCTTCTTCTCATACCTCGGCTTGTACTTTTCTGATCTTTCCTTCCTGTATCCGTCATACTTAGGCTTTGAGAACCGTTTCTTTCCAAAACTTTTCTGAAATTGCTTTGTGATGAGGGCCAGGTTTTCAGCAAACTTTTGTATATCATCATCAGAGTATACTTCAGTGTCATCAGAGGATTCTTCATAACTTGACTGACTAAGTTCTGTAAGAAAGGCTTTAGATCTCTTGGACTTGTATTTTGATGAGGAAACGGTCTTTGAGCTTGAACCCTTTTTTTCTTTCAGCAAGAAGAGCTAGAGAGTCCTTGACAATCTTCTTTTCTTCATTTAACAGCTTTACTTTATCCTCATGATGAGCAAGTGTAGTAAAGATGTCATTCACGTCCTCTAGTGCCATGTCTTTGGTCATCTGAATATTGATGGCATAGCTCTTCCATTCAGGATTCAAGTTCTTGATAAACTTGTAGTTGATTTCAGACACTGATTTGTTCATCCCGTTTCGCCTTAAGTCATTCAAAATCACATTGAATCTGGTATAGGTGTCCAATAGAGCTTCCCCTTCTTTGGCATGAAATCCTTCATAAGCATTGATGCTTTGGTTCAACTTGGATTGGATTGACCGCTCGGTACCTTGGAACTGTCTTTCCAGCTCATCCCACATGGCATTAGCTGATTCTCGACTATCTACTATGTTGTAGATATCGTTTGGAATGGCCATAGTGAGATAGATAAGAGCCTCTTCATCTATCTTGTACTGTTCCTTCTCCCTTTCATTGAAATGTTGATATGGCTTTGGTACATTTCTGTCAGGAATTTCTGGAGAAGTATGTATTTCAGCTTGTCCAGGTACATTTATAACAGGTTGAACTGGTCCTTCTGTGATGGACTTCATGTATTCTCTGTTCTTATGATTCAAGAACTGGATCCTCCTCCTCTTCCATTACGAGTACTCTCCGATAGACAAGACCGGAGGTTTTGATTGAGAACCCGTGGAAAGAAAATCTTTAGACATGATGATTATATCTGCACACAAAGAAATAAGCTAGTAATGATCTTTTAGTTCAACAATTTGAGCAAGACTTAAATGCAATCCATGATGATTGAACTTCAGGATTTGCAGTCTAAGCTTAAACGTGAAAAAGGTATCATTAAAGAGAAAAACCAATCAATACTAAAACTCAACAATGGTATTGCTAAAATGAATGTATTGATTGAAGCTTTACATAAAAATATTGATACCAGTGCGAGAGAAAAGACTATAATTCATAATCAAGTATCTGAAACAACTTCAAAATATAAATTGTGTGAACTTGAGATTAAAGAGGTTGCGAAAAAGTGTTTGTCTTTTAAGAAAGAAAACAAATCTTTAGCTGAGAAAGTGAGTATTTTGGAAGAAAAACTTTATACTCTTGGTCAGACTGAGCAAACCATTCATCTTAACAAACCAAAATAAAGTAGTGAGTGTTGGGGTCTTGGCTATGAGAACCCACACTATTTGAAAAAGGGTATTTCCAAAGTGCCTGCTTTATATGATTTTGGATTTCTTAAATTGGCACCTCAGTACCCTGAACTCAAAGTTAAATGGACTAAATTATCAGATGAGGATGAAGTTAAGGAAATTGAGAAAAGAAAGAACAAAACTAAAATGCAACTTCCATTTCTTTATGAGAGGTTGAATTCTAGTTATAGTTCTACACAGTCAAAATTTCTTTCTAATGATTATTTTCAAAGCTATTCTACAGAGGAAATGGAGGCAAAACCAGTTGAAGGTATAATTTATGTTCCTCCACTCGTTTTAGAAAGTAAAATTTCTAAACTCGAGAACACTCTTGTAGAAGAAAGGATTTTGAATAGGTTAGAACAAATGGTGTTTTCAACTGTTTTCATCAATACTGATTTTTCAAAGACTTCCAAAGCTTCTAAATCAGATGATGTTAATGGTCTGTTTGATGAAGAGTTTGATTTCCTAAACTCTGATGGTTGTTTTGATGATTGTGTTGATCAATTTGACTTTAATTCAAAACTTCCAGATCATTCTCAATTCATCATTAATTCTAATGGTTTACCCAGTGTGTATGAGAAAGGTGAATCATCAACGAAAGTTGATAAACCAGTTTCTGTGAGTACTAAGGATGCCAAAGGTAAGAAGAAAAAGAATAGGCATTCACAGCAACGGACTACCACTGGTAAATCAAAAAATAAGCAATCTTTTATATCTCACAGTTCTAACTTTCAAAGTTCATATGTTTCAGATGTGAAAAGGAAAAAGCCTGTAGTGAAATCAGAGTGGAGACCGAAGAAGAAAACTGATGAGACTGCAAAATCATTTTCTGATATTCATTGTAATAGAATGATTGTTAGTAATACTGATGTAGTTGGTAATGTTGCTTTTTACAAACCAAAACTTGTAACTTCTTACAAGCATTACTCAATAAAGCAATTACTCCAATTATCTTCGTCTACTAAAAAGTCTTCTGCAAATCGTCGAAATGGTTTTGTGTCTCACCAATATTCTGATGATTGGTTTGGTTCATATCATGTTTCTAATTCATATGTTTCAAAAGGTTTTCAAAATCAAAGAGGACCCATATTCAAATGGGTGCCAAAATCTTGTGCTAACACGATATGACCCAGATATAAATGGGTACCTAAACCTGTTGTTCCTTGATTTCTCATGTGCAGACCCGTCATATGTGGTACTTGGATTCTGGTTGCTCCAAGCATATGACCGGGCAAAAAGATATTTTATCTAATTATACAGAGAAATTCTACGGGAACGTCAGATTTGGAAATGACCAGTTTTCACCAATCTTAGGATATGGAGATGTTATCCAATACAATGTAACAATTAAGAAGGTGAGCTATGTTGAAGGATTAGGACGCAACCTATTCAGCATTGGTCAATTCTGTGACAAAGACTTAGAGGTGAATTTTAAGGCCAAGCGGTGTTGTTTAAGGACTGAAGATGGTAAAGAACTCTTGGTTGGGACGCGGAAGTCAAACCTCTACACGATTAATTTGTCAAAAGTCAAGATTGATAATGAGGTGTGTCTACTTTCAAAAGCCTCTATGCAACAGAGGTGGCTATGGCATAGACGGCTATCTCATCTCAACTTCTGATACATCAACAAGTTGGTGACTAGTAATCCGGTTAAAGGTTTACCTGAGCTGAAGTATGACAAAGAACATCTGTGTGTGGCGTGTGAGAAGGGAAAGTTGAAAAGAGCTTCTCATAAGCCTAAGCCTGAACCGAGTACAAGTACTTCATTGGAACTGCTGCATATGGATCTCTGTGGTCCAATGCGAACTCAAAGCATTAACGGCAAGAAGTATGTTCTAGTGATTGTGGACGATTATTCCAAATACACTTGGGTCAAATTTCTGAGATCAAAATATGAGATGACTGATGTCATCATCTCATTTTTAAAGACCACTCAAGTGAATTTGCAGAAGACAGTTAAGCTTCTCAGAACAGACAATGGCACAAAATTTAAGAACAAGACTGTAGATGATTATCTCGAATTGGTCGAGATAACACATCAATTTTCTGTTGCCAGAACACCAAAACATAATGGAGTAGTAGAAAGGCGAAACAGAACTCTAGTCGAGGTTGCTCGCACTATGCTTAGTCAATCTGATCTACCTCCATTTTTGTGGGCTGAAGCTATGTCAACTGCATGCTATACACAAAATCGTTCCGTAATTCATCGTCGGTTTGGTAAAACACCATATGCATTGATTAATAATAGAATACCTAGCATTAAACATTTTCACATCTTTGGATGCAGGTGTTTCGTGCTAAACAACAAAGAGAACTTGAACAAGTTCAGTCCTAAGGCTGATGAAGGCATTTTCATCGGATATTCTCAGACGTCTGTTGCATATAGAGTTTACTTGAAGAAGTTGAAGATCATTGTGGAGATCATAAATGTAACATTTGATGAAGAAATGGCTTCTGATCAAAGCAGTTCAGAACCTGTGATAACTAGAGTCTTAGCTTCTGGGAAGATCAGTCCAGAACCTGTGGTTAATGTTAATAAATCTAACAAAGTGTCAACGTCTACATCTCATTTAACATATTTAGATTTACTGTTTGAATTTTTCTATGATGAGTTTCTTGGTACTAGAGTGACTAAACCTGTTGTGATTGACAGATCTTAAGATTCAAGCACTCATTATTCGATCACTTCAGATGTCTCAACTGAATCTGATCTCCCAATTCAGGAAGAAACTCAAATTCAAACACCTACTCACTCATTTGAAGTTGCTAATGAAATTGTCGAGCCAGAAGGTACACAATCAGTTGGATGTACGGCAACGCCTACTCAACAGACATTAAGTGTCCAACTAATTGAATCTTCTGCACTGATTGCTTCTACTGAACAACAAGATTAAAGTGGATATCTAGATGCTCAACATGATCAATCTGCATCTAATCTACTTCCTCGTGTTTACAAGTGGACCAAAGAGCATCTGGTTCATCCAATCATTGGAGATCCATCTAAACCGGTGCAAACTAGGTCTGCAACTACAAACGAATGCTTATTTGACTCTTTTCTGGGCAAAACAGAACCAACAAAAGTTTCAGAAGCTCTTAGTGATCCAGATTGGGTTACAACTATGCAAGAAGAGCTCAACCAATTTGAAGCGCTAAAAGTATGGCGATTGGTGCCCCGGCCGGAAGGGAAGACTATTATTGGCACCAAATGGGTATTCAAAAATATGAAAGATGAAGATGGTGTTGTGATTAGAAACAAAGCAAGACTTGTTTCCAAAGGATACAGACAAGAGGAAGGCATTGATTATGACGAGACGTATGCACCAGTTGCGCGTATTGAGGCAATTAGAATGTTTCTAGCCTACGTTGCACACAAGAACTTTATGGTCTATCAGATGGATATCAAGACAGCCTTTCTGAATGTATTGCTAAAAGAAGAGGTGTACATTTCTCAACTAGAAGGATTCGTAAGTGCAAACAAACCTGATCACGTCTATATTCTATACAAAGCACTTTACGGACTCAAATAAGACCCTCGAGCTTGGTATGATGTTTTATCCAAATTTCTGGTCAAGTCTGGCTTCTCAAAAGGTAAAATCGACACCACTTTATTCATTAAAAAGGAGAAAGCTGATATCATTTTAATTCAAATATATGTGGATGACATCATATTTGGTTCAACTAATCCAAAGTACTGTAAGAATTTTTCTAACTTCATGGTGTCACGTTTTCAGATGAGTATGATGGGAAAGATGAATTTCTTTCTCGGACTACAAGTCAAAAAAACTTCTACGAGGATTTTTATAAATCAAGCGAAGTATATTGTTGACTTTTTAAAGAAATTTAATATGTCAAATTGTACTCCAATTTCTACCCTGATGGCACCTGGAACTAAAATCGGAGCTGATCTTTCAGGAAAAGCTGTTGATGTTAGAACCTATAGAGGGATGATTGGTTCTTTAATGTATTTAACATCTAGTCATCCAGATATAATGTTCTCTACATGTTTATGTGCTAGATATCAAGCCTCACCCAAAGAATCCCATATGTCTGATGTCAAGTGCATATTTATATATCTGAAGGGAAATGCAGATCTTGGTTTGTGGTATCCTAAAGATACAGGTTTTGAGCTAACAGTGTATTTAGACGCAGATCATGCAGGTTGTATGCTAGACAGGAAGAGCACATCGGGTCATATACAATTTCTTGGAAACAAGCTCGTAAGCTGGGTATCAAAGAAACAACTTTGTGTTTCCACTTCGACTGCTAAAGCAGAGTACGTAGCTGCTGCCAGTTGCTGCTCTCAAGTATTGTGGATGAGAACACAGCTTCGAGACTATGGTTTCCAGTTCAACAAAATTCCGATATACTGTGATTCGAAGAGCACCATTGCAATATCAACTAATCTTATTCAGCACACTAAAACTAAACATATTGATGTGAGATATCATTTTATTAAAGATAATGTCGAAAAAGGTACAATCGAACTTTACTTTGTAAACATGGATTATCAACTTGCAGATTTGTTTACCAAGCCACTTGACAAAAAGAGATTTAATTTTCTCATTTCGAAACTTGGCATGTTAAACCTCAAGATTTAATCTGTTGTTACCTAGTACAGTTTAGTTTTGTTATTTTTCTGCATTTCTTTATTTTTAATCTGAAAGATATCTGCACTGAAAGGTTTTGTTCATGTTTTCTGGGGGGGAGTTAGATAAAGCTTTCTTGATTTCCATTCTAAGGGAGAATTCTAGATTTTTGCATATATTTTATATTGACATATTTTTTTGATGCATATTTTCAGGGGGAGTAAGGACATTGATTTCTCATTACATCTGATCAGAACTAGTTTTTAACAAGTTTTATTGCTTTCATGTTTTTATTTTTTTCAATAAAGTTTGTGAATAAGACTTTGTACTTGACAATTTTTTGACTGAATGCAGATTTTGAGGGGGAGCTTACATGATCATATCTATCATGATTTTGGAGTTGACTTTATGAGATTTAAGCTGAGCGTAAGGATTATTCTAACCTTAATCTCATACATGTTTGAAAGAAGGACGACTTTCATACATAAAAACATGTTCTTAAATGTTCAAACCACTTCTCAATTCTTAAACAAATTTCATGAATATAGAAGTGTGATTGTAAATGTTTTCATATTATGAGCTTCATTGTTAAACAAACCGTGTGTTTCCAAAGATAAATACTTGTGTATTATTTTTTCCATATACTTTCAAGTATTCACACACACTGGTTTAGTACTTTTATTGACTAAGTTCTTACCATGTCTCAAATTTGAAACTAATTTTTCGATGCTAAGACACCCCATTTGAACTGCATTGATATTCGAGCGATGATTTTGTTCAAAATGTTTCTTTCAAGAATGTCTATAATTGTTCTTATAGACAATATCCAATTTTCATGACCTAAGCTTTGATTGTTAAATCATTCATATTTGATCTTTTCATACAATGTCAGATTCTCAAACAAGTCTTTTGTATTCATTTCATTCTTTCAATATACTTGTTTTTGAGAAAATCTTTCATGATAAAAATACTCAAATATTCATGATTATCTTCATGAGCATAAATGTATCTGACATGTATTTCATTATGTGCTTTAACTGAAAAGTTAAATCATTTGAGCAACATTTTGCTTATAGGATTACATGGAAATTGTGTGAGAACTTAACTGAACTTCTATGGATTCCCATTAACCAGTGTTTCCTACCCAAGAAGTTATCCTTGAGTGATCGAGAGGCGAGGAGTCAAAATATCTGAGTGTAGGTATGTGTGATGAGGTAAAATGTAAAAGAGAGTTTGGTTAGAAGTGAACTCAATGTTAAAAAGAAAGAGGGTGAGAAATAAGAGTAAAAGAATATCAAACTCTACACCAACTTTTTCTGAGCCGGGCAGCCATATTACTGTTGTTTCACAATTCTTTCATGAACATCATTGAAACAGGCAACTAGCTCATGCCAACTCTTGCTTAAACCCCACCAGCCACTCATTTCTTTCTCAACAAAGAGATGTTTCAATTTTTCTGGTGATGCAACACATAATCTATCTTATCTTCATTCGGAAGATGTGGATATTGAAAAAGAAGGAAGTTTGCCCCACCTTCGCACTTCGATCATGCACAATTGAGTTCGTGTATTATTGTTGTTGTCTCAATGGTTTACACAATTTTGAGCCTAATTGATAAAGCAATCATCATGCTTAATTCTTTCATACACAAGCACGAACACACAGAAAATTTGTTTTTCTGTCGGAACGTTCATAGAATAAACTTGTGTTATTCGATGATTGAATGGAAGACCTGGGGAGTGAACATCAATAAAACTCCTTGTAGAGTACATTTTTTGTACTTAGTAACTTTGTGTTACTTACAGACACTATAACCGATTCATTTGTTGATTCAGATGTTACATTCTTATTTGTCTGAATTTGAAAAGATTCGGATGCATATCTTATGAATTAACGGATGATCAGAGGCTCATGTGATAAAGATCGATGGTCAGAAAAGATTCATGACATTTCTTGATACAGTTTTGATGATTTATCTGCTCTACATCATCAAAAAGGGGGAGAAGCTAATTTCAAGAAATGTTAGTTGAAGAAAAGCTTGTAACGGTTTTTGGAGAAATTATTTCAAGAAAGATGATTTGGAGAAAGTTTGTTGCAAGATTTTGTCAAAGAATGCAAATTATGTGGAAATTGTACAGAATTGAAAGAGAAAGTTCAGAGATTTTTGGAAGTTTGCTAGAATTTGCTGAAATTTTCTTTGAAGTTGATTTTCTGAAGAAAATAGAGCTAAATCTGAAGATAATTTCTTTCTAAAGTCTGAAAGAGGTTTCTACAACCTTTGGGGGAGATTGTTAAAGTTTCTTGAAGAACGTTATCACAGACTTTGGGGAAGATTACAAAAATTTCTGAAGACAGTTTAAAGGAAAGAAATATTGATTTTGAGCACAAAGGGGAGATTGTTCTATGATGCTGAAAGTTAATTTTGCTTATCCGAAAGGGGGAGATTAAATTTGTTAAATATCGAACAAAAAAGGGAGATTGTGCTTCGATGATTCTAGTTGAAATAACTTAACAAAGGGGGAGATTGTTGTGCATATCTTTTTGAAGATGATCTTGAATCCAAAGGGGGAGATTGTTAATGCATAAATATATTGGATACAAGATCATGAATACTGAAGATAAAAGCCAAAGTAAAAAGCTCAAGTCAAAGCCTCTCATGCTAAAAGTCAAAGTCTTTGTAATAAGATCAAAGTCAAAATATCTTGTATTAGCTTTGTAAGTGTTAGTATAAATTGTTTTTGTTAGTAGAATCATTAGACTAGATCCGCGTACTTGGTTAGTGAGAGAAATATTGAGGGCCTCATATTGTAATCGATCTTGAGATTAATAGAAATCGTTTAATTGGAAATCTTATGTCATCTTGAATTGAATTGCACATTATTGTGGTACACACATAGCCTTTGCATCAAGGGCAACTTTATTTTTGTCCTCATCACTCCATTGTCGTATTTCTTTGACAGCTTCTCTCTCAAGAACAGCTTCAGTAGTTGAAGTGGCAGTGGCAGGAACTGCAACAATTATGACAAATGGTACATAGGGTCCATTTTCAACAAATTCAGGTATAGTAGGCTCTACACCTTCTAGAAATAGCATCATTCGATTTTTCCAGAGAGCAACATTGTCTCTGCTGAATCGAGGTGGTTTTGCAAGAGAGCCATTGTCATGATAGTTAGTGTTTGTGTTTAGTGCCATTTTGGAGAATAGCAAGGAAGAGAGAGTTTAAGAAAGATCTTGTTTATGGGATTAAACAAACTGCTCTGATACCACTTGTTAGTCCCAATTAAGATTCTACAAGGATTAAGTTTATAGAAAGGGGGGGTAAATATAAACACAAAATTTACTTTTTAAATTTGTTTATTGATTATTGAGTAAATCAAAAACATAATTTATAGATTGTTGAAGAATTAGATAAGGAAAATCTACTAAACAATCTAAGAATCCCTAAGCTTTCTTGCACAAGAGTAAGAGAGAGAGAGAGAGAGAGAGAGAGAGAGAGAGCGAAGAGAGTTTGCAGAAGATAGAGTTTTTGCAAGCATCACAAAGAAGATTAAAATCCCTTCAAAATAAAGGCTTCTCTCCTTTTTCATACCCTATGCATTAAATGCATGGCAGAGGGTACAATCCACGTGTCCATCTTCCATTGGCTTCATGTTCTTTGACTTTATCTTAAGTGTACTTTTTTCGTAAAGTGAACCGGATAGTGGACAGGGATAGTTGTACGATTATGGACAAAAGCAAGTTTACTTTTGTACCTTCGTACTTTTTGTGTAGAAGATAAGACAAACAAATCTTGGTAAGCAAGCTTCATGATCAAATATAGTTGATGATCAGTGATCAGGGATCACTGATGCTGAGAGGAAATAACTGAGGCTTGATCTTGATTTGTCACGCGTTGTAGGCTTGTCTTGGTTTCACTGAATGCCTCTTCAGATCATTAGTAGACTTGTCTTCATCACCATCTTGGTCTTCGACGTCAGCGGTGATGTTCTTGAGCGTGAGGCTTGTCTTTAGAGCTTACATAAACTGATTAGAATGTAAACCACTCAGCAATAACTAAACATACTTACTGTGATCGCTGCTGGTGAAACACTAATACATACAATCAGTTTAAAGTACTTTTCACTAAGTATAAAAGGATCATCATCAAATCACTGAAAGAGTTTGGATCAGCACATATCTGTAGGGGGAGTAAGAATGATGACTTCTAAACACTTCAGTTCAGGACTTGTTGGATGTATATTGTTTTCAAGATTAAATAGAGGGTCAAAGTTGTAATAGGTTGAAAGTGAAGGGTTTTCTGTTGTAAAGTCAACTTAAGTTGACTTAGTATAAATAGGTTTCTTTGTTAGATTGATAGACACGCGCATAGATACGAAATCAGACTTTGGTAAGAGGATTCGTACACACAGTAAACACACACCTGTGAGATCTGTGATTACGAGTTAGATCTGTGACTAATGTAAATCTTGTGATTAATCAATAATAGTTGTGTTGTTAATCTGTGTTGTTAAATCGTATGCTAGTAATCTGGGTCACAATTGGTATCAGAGCAGATCAGAAAAGAAGAAAAATTAATTTTTTGTTACTGTTTCATCGTCACTGTTCCATTGAAATCAAGATTTTGATTTGATGGTGTTTTTGATGTAAATTTGGTATTACAGTGATCGTCCATAGTAGGGGAACATTTCTTGTTTGAAGCAGAAATCAAATTGACCAACAGATTGATGCAATTTGATAAATTTGTCGAGTTTTAGAAAGTTTCAAGTTTCGAACTGTCAAGAATCGATTTCCACATTTATGTTTGTTCTTGATGAAATTCACTTCACAGGGTTGTTCACGATGGTTAAGTGATCCATTCTGCAAATTTTCAGAATCAAACATCAAGGTTTGAATGGAAATTAGTGTATTTTTGTGAAAATCGACTCAAGATTCAAAGAATTCGCAGACTTCATGAAGAACTCGCACAAAGAACTCGCAGACTGAAGGAATTCGCACATCACAGAGATTAAAAATTGTTAAGGATAGAATTCGCAGATTGGGTTGAAGAATTCGCAGAAGAGACATATACGAAAAGTGAAGAATTCGCAGAAGAGACATGTACGAAATGCGTAGAATTCGCATCTGTGTCTGAAAAAAAATTCCAAGGAAGGAATTCGCAAGAAGTGTTATACGAATTGTCGAGAATTCGCATCACAGTGATATGTGAAAAGTGAAGACTTCGTATCCTTGTCTTATGCGAATTGTGTTTTATGCGAACTGTTGTAAATTTCATACGAATTCTTACCTGTGAGTGCTATGCGAATTGTGTCATACGAATTCTTGTATGAGAATTTTGTGTTGTGAGTGCTATACGAATTCTATACTAGTTAAAATTTTTGAGTAGTTTTTGAGATTTTTACTACTGATTTTTCTGATTTTCTGACTAACGATCATATCTAGCTAATTTTTTTTAGATATCAAGCTGCAATATGAGATTTAATTGTAAAAAAAATTCTCTAGGGGCGCTGCCCCTTGACCCCCGTGCTAAGTCTGCGTAGGGGTACATATTTTTGACTCTGATTAAAGTTTCATATTTTTGTTAACGATCATTTCAAGCTTATATTTTTACATAGTTGATATCAAAATGCCATACATTGATGAAAAAGGAAATATTGTGCTGACGAAAAGTGAGTGTGCCTTAGCATATATGCCAGAGATTCCGGCCATGGAAGCTGAAATCAAGAATCTGAAGATTCAGAATGCATCTCTTCATGAACAAATTAATAGATTGAAAGATGATAAAGATTTAAAGAAAGACTTTATTTGCTCAGAATGCATCTCTAACTCAAAGATTAATTTTGCAGGAATAATTGAATCTAAAGAGAAAGAGATCTTAAATCTTCAAGACAAGCTGAAAAGATCTGAAAGTCTTAATTCAAGCTCTACTTGGTCTAAAAATGAACAAATGCAAAGAGAGCTTGATGATCATAGAAGGAGAGCTAACATTGCTAGTGAGACATCTGAAGGGCTTAGAAAGATAAATTCTCAAATCTTTGCTGAAAGAGACAAACTGAAAGATAAAGTTTTCAGTCTTGAGGTTGAAATCAACATGATGAAAGAAAAAGCAACCCAAGACAGAGACAACACTAAAGCCTAAGATGAGATGAAGAAGACTGAGAAGAAGAGAAAAGAAATTGAGAGAAATAATGATGAGTTGAAGAAAAAAATATCTGAATTAGAAGCTCAAATGGATAAAGAGAAGAAAGAAAGATTTGATTTTGAGAAAGAAAGAAAATATTATGCTCAAAAGTTTTCTGAATTTTCCAGAAAAGCTTTTGAAGAAAAGAAATCCATGGAGCTTAAATGCATAAAACTTTCTCAACAAGTTTCAGACTTTGAGAAAGTAATCATTCTGGAGAGAGATAAATTTGAAAAGGAGAAGAAGAAAGCTGAACAGAAGAATGTTGGCGTATTCAAGGAGATATCTGAACAGAGAAATAATGTTGAAAAAGATTTTGAGGAAGAAAGAATAGTGTTTGAGACTGAGATAGAGAAGTTGAACAAGAAACTATTTGAACTGTCATCAACTATTCTGAAAGAAAAGAAGACGAAGTCTGAACTGCAAAAGAAGTTTGATCTGATGACAAAGGAAAGAAGCAGTTTGTCTACAAAGATCAAAGAACTTGAAGAGATCATGTTCAAGGTGAAGTTGACTGAGTCAAAGACTCCATAATCACTGAGAGATGATCTAGCTGCATCCGAATGCTCATTCAAATCAGCAGCAAGTTCAATTTTCACTAATGTTTCTAATAATATTTTGTTTGATGTAAATGATAATCATACTTCTGAACATAAAGATCAGTTTCGTCCTTCTAATCTTTTCTATGACAAAAATGTTGATGGTTCAGGTAACATCAAGAAGAATGAGTCTCAGAAGAAAATATTTTGGAGAAGGAAAGATGAGAAAGAAAAAGAAAAATGGATTTGGATAGTGAAAGGTTCCTCAGAGGAGAAGAAGGAACAGAAATCATCTGAGCATGCATCTAATGCAAAAAGGAAGTATGCTTCGAAAGGTAAAACTTTTGGCAAACCTGATCTGGTTTACACTATAAATCAATTGATCAGGTTAGCTCAAAAGAAAATTAGTTGTTCCTACTGTGGCTCAAATGTTTTTGTAAATAAAAATTATGAAAATAGCTGGTATGGTTCGTACGTTATGGGGTTGTTTGTTTTTTTTTTTTAAATCTCTTAATGTCTCTTAAGTCTAAATCATTCAGACATTTTTACACACCACCTCTTATTAATCATAACTAAATTAAGACTTCAGACTTTAGACCTCTTAAAAAACAAACGACACCTATCTCTCCAACTAGAACTGCAACTAATAATTCAGGATCCAAGTACAAGCGGATACCAAAAGCTAAACATGTGTTGCAGGCATCTAAAGACTAAGGGGGAGAAAGAACAAAGACTTCTGAATACAACAGTTAAGAACTCGTTCTTCAAAGAACAATGGATCTTGGATAAAACAGTTCAATACCCGTTCCTAAATGTTTCAGAACTATGGTTTCTGATTACATCAGATCAGGACCCGATCTTCATTGGTAAATTGTATATTACTATTCTCACCAGAGAATACGTAATCATGGCTTCTGAATACTACTGTTTAGAACCCGATCTCAAAGTTTTTCTTCTGAAGGATGCTCAAAAGATAACATCATTTTAAAGAAGTTTTTCATTTGAGGGGGAGTTAGTGAATTACACTGCTATATCTTTTAGGGGAGGAGATATAAGAATTTCATTAGACTTTGATTGTTATATTTTTCTGATTTATTGAAGTTTTACAGATATTGAGGAGAAGAATATCTGAAGTTTTGACAAGGAAGCTTACAAGAGAACATTAATTTTAGGGGGAGCTTACAGGTATATTTTTTTACCCTTAATCTTTACCACTTGTTGAAAGATGAACAACTGTCACTTGTGCAAAATGATTTTCTTAAATGTTCAAACCACTTCACATTCTTCAAATGTTTTCATGAATTGAGAAGTGCGATTTTGGCTATGTTTGGAAAACTAGCTGAAAAGCTAGCTTATGACTGATAAGCTAGCTGGTAGCTGATAAGCTAGCTGGTGACTGATAAGCTAGCTGGTAGCTGATAAGCTAGCTGATGAAAAAGTCACGTTTGGTAAAAACTAGCTTATAAGCATTTAAATTACCAAAAAGGACATTAATTATTTATTTATAATTAAAAGTTAATATATAATTATGAATATTAACGAGGGGTATAATTGGAATAATCACAAAAAGCTCCTCATAAGCTACTCCAAATAGCTTATCAAAAAGCTAGCTTATAAGCTAGCTGATAAACTAGCTTATGGTCATCCAAACATGTACCAAGAAAATAAGCTAGCTTATAAGCTAGCTTATTTTTGCCAAACAATGCCTTTAAATGATTTTTCTTGGATACTTTGATGCTTATCTGACCGTGTGTTCTTAAAGAATAATACTTGTGTATTTTCTTTTCATATACTTTGTCAAGTATTCATACACACATCGGTTCAGTACATTTCTTGACTTTGTTATTACCATATATCAAATGATAAATTTTTCTATGGTAATACTCCCGGTTGTACTTAATGTTGATTGAGATCATACGTCATTTCTAAACTGAAAGGTGCTTTCATTGTTAAAATGTTTATATATTGTTCATATAAACAACATTCGTCTTTGACATCCCTTATTATTTTTCTTCATAATAATTTGATCTGATTAAATCATTGTCAGATTCTCAAAACATTTCTACTCTTTCATGATTATTCATTCATACAAAGTTTTGAGAAATCTTAAATGTATAAAATGCTCAAATTTCATTCTGATTTTTGATGAACATACATACACTGACAAATGATTTCTTGCGCTTTAATGTCAAGTAAATCATTGAGCAACTCATGCTTTTAGGACAAATACATGGGATTCAATGTGTGAGCTTAACTAACTTCCATGGATTCACGATAACAAGTGTTTCCTACCCCGGAAGTAATCCTTTGAGTGATTGAGGGGAGAGGGGTCAAAAGAATTGAGTATTGGTGTGTGATGAGGTAAAATGGAAAAGAGAGATAGGTTAGAAGTGAGCTTAAAAGATTAAAAGAAAGAGGGTGTGAGATCAGAGTAAAAGAATATCAGACTCTGCACCAAAATCTTTCTGAGCTGGGCAGCCGCAACTCTGTTGGTTCACAATTCTTCGTGACCTTCAATGAAAAAGGCAACTAGCCCATGCCATCTCTTGCAAACACCCCACCAGCTAATCATTCTTTTCTTAAAAAGAGAATGTTTCACATTTTCTAGGGATGCAGCACATACTCTATTGGTTCTTCACTCGGAAGATACTGATATTGAAAAAGAAGGAAAGTTTCCCCACCTTCGACCATTTCTCATGCACATTGAGTCTATGTATAACCTTTGTTGTCTCATTGGTTTACATAATTTTGAGCCTTAACAACAATCATTGTGCTTAATTCTTTCATAACACAAGCACGAGCACACAGAAAATATGTTTTTCTGTCAGAACATTCATAGAAAATACCTTGTGTTTTTCGATGATTGAATGGAAGTCCTGGGGAGTGAACATCATTTCAAGCTCCTTACATTGTACATTCGTTGTACACAGTAACTTTGTGTTACTGACAGGCATTCCTAACTGTTTCATCTGCTGATTCAGGGTTACAACTCATAATTTGTCTGAATATGAAAATATTCGGATAAATACTTTCATGAATTGACGACTCATTATCAGATCATTTTGGGAAGATTGATTGCTTTTCTACATGGTGGAGATTGTACATATGTTATCAAAGGAGACCATGAAGAATGTGCTTATATTATTTCTTTGGGGGAGAAAGTTTAAAGACAGCACTGCCTTGAAGAAGTTTTGATGATTCTGATTCTCATATTCATCAAAAAGGGGGAGAAAGTTCAAAGTTCAAGTCAGTTGCAAGTTAAGTGTATCTGAAAGAAGTGAAATTGTTGCAAAAAAAAAGTTGAGAAAAGAAAGAAAGTTTGAAGTTTCAAAGTCAGATTCCAAAATTGGTTGATTGTATCAGAAAGGGAGAGAATTTTCAAAGATAAATTCTTAACGAAAGTGCAAAGTTCGAGGCTTCAAAGTCTGATTCTTTTGTAAACAAAGGGGGAGAATAAAGATAATGGTGACTATTCAAAGTTGTTTCAAAGATGGAGATTAATTTGAAAACGTCATCAATGTCAAATCAAAGACAAAGTTCATTCAAAGTGTCAAAGATTTAAAGTTGTCAAAGATGATAAAGATTGTTTGTTGAAGATTGTTCTGAAGATAAGAAGACCTGTAGATTATTGTCAAAAAAAATTAATCCTGAATCCAAAGGGGGAGATTGTTGGATGTATATTGTATTCAAGATTAAATAGAGGGTCAAAGTTGTAATAGGTTGAAAGTGAAGGGTTTTGTGTTGTAAAGTCAACTTAAGTTGACTTAGTATAAATAGGTTTCTTTGTTAGATTGATAGACACGCGCATAGATACGAAATCAGACTGTGGTAAGAGGATTCACACACACAGTAAACACACACATGTGAGATCTGTGATTACGAGTTAGATCTCTGACTAAAGTAAATCTTGTGATTAATCAATAATAGTTGTGTTGTTAATCTGTGTTGTTAAATCGTATGCTAGTAATTTGGGTCACAGGACTCATACTTCAAAGAATAATGGTTTCTGAATAATTCCGTACCGAACCCGTACTTCAGAGATTTTGACATAGTGCTCATGTTAAGGGGGAGTGAATACTTGATGTTTGTGTACATACATGCATGCACTCTTCAAGGGGGAGTAAATGAAAAAGTCTGTAAGTCAGTGTGTATGAAAAAGGATTTTTGAAAAATATTGATTTTGATGAAATGTGAAAAGTGTTTTTGAGCTTAAATGAGTATTTTGAAAACATGTGTGGAAGATAAGTTTTGAAAATCTGAAAAAGTTGGATTTTTATTGAAAAATGGGCAACTTATCGCAAGTCATTACCTGCGACAAGTACACTTATCGCAAGGCACTGCATGCGACAAGTAACTTGACGCAACAAGCTACTTATGACAAGTACACTTGACGCAACACGTTGCTTGCGACACAACAAGCTACTTAAGACAAGTACACTTGACGCAACACGTTGCTTGAGACAAGTCAACTTGACGCAACATGCGGTCTGCGACAAGTTCACTTGGTTTTCATTTGGCCCGCGACAAATTTTCTTGCACACTTGTCGTAAATTGTTTCTTGCGACAAGTTTTCCACACAACTTGTCATCCTTGTGACATGTTCCAGCTTCTTTGGTTTGTGACAAGTGGGAGGTCCAATCAAATCGTGCTACGTGTCATTTTGTTTCTCGAGTATATATACAGGTTCAAAACTTCAGTTTCCCACTTGTTCTCTTTGCAAACTTGAGCGATTTTTCACTAAGTATACATGCGACTTCCTGATTTCATACTGGCCTTTGAGTTTTTACTCAAATCCATCGATTCAGGTCTTAAATCCTTGAATAAGTTTTGTTTGATGATCATGATCATGAGGGGGAGACATCAAAGAGACAGAAAATGAATGAGGGTTCAGATCCAGCACATGTTAAAGAGAGTACTACTGCTGATGAGGTTGCTCAGAGATTTGAATGTGGACAATATGATGAAGAAAATGGGAAGCAAATATTTTTAATTTGAACTTTCCTCTATATAAACTCAATTTTCATTTTGCACGTGAGGACGAATCTCGGATGTAACACCCAAAATTTTGGGGTATTTTGAATATTAATAAATAAATTTAAATTATTAATTTTATGGAGATATTAAATTATGGAGGATTTTATTTTGGTGAATATATATATATATATATATATAAAATAAATATATGGAATCTTTTATTTTTGGTAGGTATTAATGGGAGAATAATTGTAACATCCTAAAATTTAAAGTGAAATAAAATTCAAATATTCGGCAATATAACGTCTATAAATAGAGGAAACATGTCCACCCTAAAATAGGGAATCAATTAAACATGAATAGTTTGGACATGATAAATCAACCCAAGAGTTTAATCCCAAAACGGGGAATAAGGTTTGACATTTACAACCTGAAAACAATGAAGAACAAAACGACAACCTAATAATCTAAACTAGTCAAGAAACATTAAGGTCGGGTGTCGCTATCCCTCCAAAAGGTGTATTCTCTATAATCACTGTATTGGTCAACATATCTTCAAAAAGACCGCTCTCGACCCCAAGTCCGTCCACTTAATCCCGACGAGCACCACCGCTAAGACTACCTGTCAACATGACAATCAAGAACAAGCGTTAGGCTAAAGCCTACTGAGAACAAGATAATTAAAATAGAAGTACTAAACCCATTTGTAGTCGCACGGTGGATATAGCCATGAGCTAAGTCAATAAATCAAATAAACCATTAGTGATCAAATATGGTACAAATAACACCGATCACATAGTGAGCTCAACTCCTCTAAGTCTATTGCTCGAAAACATCAAGTCAACCCCTCTAGATCTATTCTTGAGAGTTCCAAAACAGGAATTCTAGCACAAGGGAATTACATCTTACTGCACATGGGACGTTGCCCGACCATATAGGTCCACACCTTACTTACCATGGTGACCCGATGCCTATTCCATGCCAAAATGGTGAACCTAGTGTCCAAAACGGGACATAGGAACACCATGCCTATGGATCCATTGCACTAAGACTAAACACCAGAATTTGCTAACGCATTCATCATTAATCATGTATGTAAGCAAATCATATATACAAGGTTATTAACATGAAATCTTGACTCCCATCATGGAATGGACTTTATCAACATAACCCACCAAGAATAATACCACACATTCCCTTTCCCAAAACCCTAATTCTCACTTTGGTATTACCAAAATCCCATGGAACAAGAGTTGATTACCAAATAAGTAGATGAGTATAGAGAACCATTTATCTTAGTTTAAAACACATTTCTCAAACATTCATATTTAAGTCATAAACCACCATCTTCCCAAAAACCCATATTTAGGTCAAAACGCAACAAACCAATATATGGTTATAAGACATAGTTGAGGGTGATAACACATAAACCCTAGTATTTATGTAAGAATCAAAGGATAGAAAACTCACCTTGTTGGAAATATGAACAAACCCTAGATGAGACTTGACGGAAATTAGTAGGAGACTTGAACACTTCAAGCACAAGCTCTTAACCACAATCACCAACCTAAACCAACCACACGAACTTCATTTAATGACTTCCCTTATGAGAAATCAATGAAGAGAGAAGAATTCTTACCTTAGCTTCCAAGAGAAATTTCCCAAAATAAGAGGAAAGTGAGATAAATGAGCATATGGGTCGTTTTAGGGCTTTAAATGATCTGAACCCGTCCCGCGATTGTGCCCTACGATAGTGACCAAGTGTCACTATCGCCATCACTGTCGCCCGCTATCACCCCTCCGCGGTACAGATCCATCGATTGTACCCTGCGATAGTGACCAAGTGTCACTATCGCCGGCACTATCGCCAACCTGTCCGCACTCTTGGTACGTTCTCCACGATTGTGCCCCCCGAGAGTGGATCCTGTCACAATCGCGGGCACAGTCGCCCCATATGTACCGAGACCCGAATTTTTTCAGATTTCGACCCGCAAAGCCCACGATCCATCTTCTAAATTGATCAATAATCAAATATAATCAGGTTGCATATAATTCTAAGTAGAGGTACTCGATAAAAACGTACCAAGAATACGGATGTTACAATTTTTATTTTAAAAACAACTGAAATATATTATGGAAACAGTTCAAATTTGGGGTCAATTTGTGAAAAAGTGGTGATGATGGGCCTGTTTTCCAACTGTTGAAAGATGAAATATGGAAGATATTAATGATATTAATGGTGATTCCTCCTTCCATATTTCGGTGGAAAATCCAACTATATATATATGGGGTCGACTGGAGCTTTTTAGTATCTTTCATTGTCGGCATTTTGGGGTGGGTTTGGCGTTGGAATATCGACAAACGGAACCACGATGAGGAGTGTGAGGTCCATTGAGATCATGATTGGATTGATTTAGAAGATAAACAAGAGATCAAGGGTAGAAATCTGTAGTTATTGAAAGCAGAAAATAAAACTAAACTACTAGAGAGAGTTTTATCTGAATGTCTACATTGTATTGAAAATGCTTAACCTAAAATCTATTACAAGATTTCTACTTATACCCCATACTCCCTTGTACACAATAAAGCCAAACCCATATACAAGGCCCAATACAATATGTTGATTACTTTATAAAACTTCTAAATAGAACATAAAATATGTTCTAACATTCTCCCCCTAAGTTTTGTAAAGTAATGATTCTCTGATCAGCTCCAACTTCAGCTCCTCTCCCCCTTGATTTCTTTACAAAACTTAGTGTTGCATAAACATCAAAGCATCCTTAAGCTCCCCCTAGAATGTAGCTCTTATCCTTGGAGTTTCAACTGAAATACCAAATCTGATGTAGACGACTGAGTGCACATAAAGACAACTTTTATCTCTAGTAAATCCAACACATTCCATAACGCTCACAAGAATGATATTTGTGGATTATGGAATGACAACCAAGTGCATCTTCAGTGTATAACATATGATCTGTCTTTGAACTATGAGTTGAAATTAGAATTCAGCTTAAGAACTTCATCTGATTAGCTTACGGGCGGTAGCATCCGGTAGCAACACTACAAGGCAAGGGTTAGAAGGCAAGCAATTGTTCAACAACTGATAGAAGATACTCATACTGACTTCTTTCCAGAATACTGAATAATCAAATCCAGAACACCTTTCTTCACGAATCAGCTGGATGATTATAGGCACTCAGGATTCTGAATTACAACTCAAATAGCAGAACAATGATTGTAGTCGCTCACACTACTGAGTGATCAAGTCAGAAGAATGATAAAGTGCCTTAAACGGTCTAACCACAAAAGAAGTACTCCAGACTGGTGATTGCAGATGCTCGGGCAGCTAACTCAATCCAAGCAGAGACCAAATCATCAAATCATGAATCTGAAAATCTTGACAGACATGAGCACTCGTGTTAGAATAGATCAGTTGCTAATGATATGTGACCAACATATGATAGGAGTGATGTCACATATGCATTTTGCGTATAAATCTCAGGAACAGGGCAAACTTGAATGAAACAGGGTTCAGAACAGTCAGAATTCTCAAAAAAACATCAAAATTCGCAGATCACTGTAGCAATTTGAGCACAATTCACAAGATGGCATAAGCCTGAACCACAATTCGCAGAGGCTTGTATTGCGAATTCCCAACATTTTCAAGCCTCATATAAGCGAATCCTCGCATTTCGCAGATTACACAATCACGAATTCTTCAGAATTTGCTAAACACTATCCTGCGAATTCATAACTTTCGCAACTCACTTATCTGCGAAATCTTCACTTAGAACATTTTTGAAATTTGGATGCCACTTTTCGCATACATATAACCTACAAAATCTTTGACATTTAGTAACCAGTGGCCTGCGAATCCTTTAGAATTCGCACACAACGAATGCAAAGTAGCCTATGAATCCTTTGACTTTCGCACGAAGCTACTTGCGAAATCCTCCCTTGTAACTTTGTTGTGTCCAATGTTCATTCTGCGAATTCTGAATCTAACGAATTCTTCACAAAATTCTTCTCTCTGCAAATTCTTTTCATACTTCTGCGAGTTCTTCAACAGATCTTGCGAATTTCGTGGATCTGGAACGATTTTTCACTTCGATTCTTGAGTTGAGCTTTTATCCACAGGTTCGAAAATAACTATTGAGCACAATTGTAGTTAATCACTTTGTCTAAATCTGACTCTAAATCTCAAATCTATCCAACCACAGTACATATACATTTTCAAACAAATAAACTCAAAAATCAATCGATTCGACTTTCTGAGATGAAATTGATACAAGAAATTGACTCAATAATGATATATTATAACCACTGAATCAATTAAACAACAAAGAACAATCAATTTCACTACAAATCATAGAAATCGAAATTTTTAATGACTGTTCTATCAAAAACCAATCAGTCTCGATCGTGCAGAAAAATATGTTTCTTTTTAGCTCTGATACCAATTGTGAGGTCCATTGAGATCATGATTGGATTGATTTAGAAGATAAACAAGAGATCAAGGGTAGAAATCTGTAGTTATTGAAAGCAGAAAATAAAACTAAACTACTAGAGAGTGTTTTAGCCGAATGTCTACATTGTATTGAAAATGCTTAACCTAAAATCTATTACAAGATTTCTATTTATACCCCATACTCCCTTGTACACAATAAATCCCAAACCCATATACAAGGCCCAATACAATATGTTGATTACTTTATAAAACTTCTAAATATAACATAAAATATGTTCTAACAAGGAGTCTCGAAACGCTCGAAGTTTGGTTCGTTTTTGGTAGTGATCCTCCGGGTTAAGGTATGTATTCCCTATCGAACTCGAAAATAACTACATGGAGACGTTAGGAATGGGTAAAGGTAAACCCAGGTACGTTTTGAAGCCAATTGGATAGCCGGAAGGTTGTTAAATCAATCAAAATGTAGAAATTACCATTTTCGGTAAAAACCGAAACTTTAAACGGGAATATCTCCCTCAAAACTCGATGTTTTCGTGCGATTCTTGTTTCTAAAATATGGGGAATCGAAAAATTAAAATTTAGGAAAAAAAATCGTCAAAAACGGATGAAAAACGAAGCCACACGGTCCAAAACAATGAGCTCGCCGGAAAACCGACGACCTCGCCGGAAAAACGACGTTCGTTGGCGCCGGCAATATCCTCCGGCGACTTTTGGGCGGGGGGTGACTAGTGGGTTGTTAAAATGGTATTGGGTCTGATCTGGTGGGCTTTAGAAGGGTCCAAAAAAATTTATAATTGTTCATTTTATTTAAAAACGTCCAAGAGTTATTCTAAATTAATTAATTGGTTGAAAATTAATTAATTTAATTTGGTAAGGATTTATTAATTAAATAAATTGCTGAAATTTATATATTTAATTAGATATATTCTTTTTAGTATTATTTAATTATAAAGGGGGTAACTCTAAATTATTAAAGTATTTTATTTAATTATTGGGATTTCGAGATGTCGTGACGTTAACGATTTGACGCAAACAAATTGGATTGGTTAATAATTAATTTTTAGTGGATAATTAGGAGTATAATTAAGGGTTGACCGAGGTTAATTGTTAGTTGACTTTCAGGTTGACTTTTAGAGAAAATATAGACGTTAATGGGTATTATTGCGTCTATAATTGTAGGTTGTTATTTGGAGAGCAGTTCTAACGAACCGACATTATCAGATGAGTCTTTCACGAGATTTCACTGGGATGTATACATATGTATAAATTATTTTTATATGTATGAGGTGTGATATTATATGTATGTTTGTTGAGGTGTTAATTGCACGTTGTTTATAATTGGTGATTTACGTGCATTTAATTTTTATTTATGGTGCAAGCATGATAATTTTGTTATATTCATTTAACATAAATTGCATGCATATGGTTGGGGTTTGGGGTTAACATGGTGTGTTAACTGGGGTATGGGATATCGGCTCGATATGTCAAATTTAGGGGAGGCACGACCCGGGATGGGCGGTTAGTTATTTGTGAACCTACACGCCCAGGGAACGCCTGTGACATGACAGGTCCCTACCTAACAGAGTGGAGTTGAGAGATCTCAATGGGTTGCATATATCTTGCATATCACTCTTAGTTTGGCATTTATATGGTTAAGGTGTGTGATTACATACAAACCGTGAACTCACTGAGCTATTTAGTTGACTATAATATACATCTCAGGAGCAGGAGATTCTGGAATCGATAAAGGCAAGGGACTCGCCTAGGATACGATGATTTTTTTGTTTTGGTGTAATTTAATTCGTTTGGGTTGGTTTTAGTTACCCGGTATGAGACGGGTTACTTTTAAGATTGTTTTATTACGACTTTAGACTTCTGCTGTAACGTTTGGTATTTATTATTGGAGTATTTATTTTTGGGATATTTAATGATGAATTTTTCGGAGACGTAACATTTCATTTGGCGAAAAAAATGGGGTGTTACATCGGCCACTCCATCTCTATTGATCCAACAACTCATATTAAATAGAGAAAAGTAAATCTAAACAAAATGTAACATCAAGGTTTAACTATTCAGAAAATGTAATAATTGTTGTATTTTATAAATTCTTGACCACCTAACCCTATTTATCGCATTTTAGGAAATTAATTGTCGCCCAACAGAAAGAAAGTTAGCATCTTGGTTTTACCATCTCCGTAATCGAAAACAATGTTTTGTTATGATGAATAGAAGATTACATTTTTTCATGGGCGTCAACTAATGAGAACTTTTTCTAGTAAACAGAGAACGAAGTTCAATCTACGGGTAATTTCAAACTAAGAACCAGACAAAGCTGCTACATATTAAGAAGTAAAAAAGTAGCTCAATGATATTAGCATGACATGATAGTTGGCTGATTCATATAATGGATGACATATGCAAATTAACATGGTATGAAATGTATCATGGAAGTTGAGGATATAAATTAATAGTAAAGATCATATATGAAGGGAGGAAAAGAGCTTCACCATGAGAGACTCAACATCAAAGGTCAGATGAAGAAAATAATCATAATATGGAACTTCATTACAGAGATTAAAATAATCTTGGACATAATCATCATCAACTTCACAGAAAAATTCATTTCCACGCAGACTGTAAAACCATGAAATCCAAGATGTTTCCTCCTAGTATGAGCTGCTAACATCTGATTCTTCACTGTCTATTTAAATTCCACTACTATGTTTTTATTGATTATATACGCAAAGAAGATATTTGTCATAATGATAAGAGCGATAGTATGTTCTCTTTCTTTGATGAATGGCCAAGAGGCTCTCTCATTGCAGATACCAAAAACAATCAAAGATAAATAAACTGCAAGTAAAATCAATTCATACCAGCAGTTGACAACCGCATTTAGATTTTAGATCATGTCAAAAATTCCAGAAAATCCTTCCAGACGCCTCCAAACCTCCTGTACAAACTTACATTCAACAAATAAATGGTTATGGGTCAACTACAAACACTTGGTGTGCACTACGGCAGAAAACATAGTTAGAATATGATGAGTGTAAGAGAAAAATACCCAAATTTCAATTCGGTAAAACATATTATTGCAAGAAATTGTTTTCTAGAATTCATGCATATAACAGGAGGAAATGAAAGAGAAGCGAGTCGATGGTTATCATCATATATATTCACATGTGATCACATAAACGCGACAAAAATAAGATAAAAGTAAATAAATTCATCAACATCTTGAATGATAAAACAATAATAAATAAAAAAAGGGTTTGTGTTTTGAAATAGAAAAAGACCTTCGAGAGAGTCCCCTGAGTGGCTAAAAATCAAATTTGCAATGCATTGGCTTCTTTCTCAGAAAACTACATTCCACCAATCAGATATCCATCTAATATTTCTCCTTTTTTGCTCACTGAAATCTTCTCTCCCTCGTCTTTTAGATTACATTCACACAATGGGTGATGTAACAAAGCAAGATCACGAATAAAAAATAGAAATTTAAAGGACCTGCAATCTTGTGAGATGAAGTCAAGTTGCAAGAAGTTGGGTGGGGGGGGGGGGGGGAATAGAAGAAATACAACCAGACCATTGGATGGTCATCTGATCTTAACACCTGAGAGAGAGCGAGAGAGAAGAGGATGCAATGTGGATACAATGAAATAGAGGATGGTTATCCTCTATGTTGCTCTAACACGGGTTTTAGGGTTGATTTTGTTCAATCAGGAAATGGTTTTTGGGACGTGGGAGAGAAATCTGGTGAAGAAGAGAAATGGGGGGGGGGGGCGCTAAAGCAGGTTGGAGATCATCTGATTAAAGGGGAGGAGTGGGGCTGGAACTCCATGAACGTTGGGTAGAAACTCGTCCGATTGAAGGCGGAGACAAATCATGGGGCAGGTTGGACATCCGATTGAAGGAGATGATCCATGAATGTGGGTAATAGAAAGCGGAATGGGCCAAAGTAGTTGGGTTGGGCAGTTGTAAGGGGTTGAAATGAATTTGAACGGTCCAGATTAAAAGTTGGATGAATTTAAACTGTCCAGATCGAATGAAAAGGTGGTTGACTCGTCTCCATCCATATATATATATATATATATATATATATATATATATAATTGAAACTGATTGTTGAAATTACAATAATCATCCTCCGTTTTTCTTTCATATGCCACTTTTATCCTTTACTAAAAAAAATTAACTTTAATTACAATCCAAGTTGTCATATGAATTTGGATAGACATCCTACAAGAACAAGATGGGAAAAAAAACGTCACCCTTAATTATAAATTTGATCGTATATCAATTAATTAATTATTGAGGCACACATCTAGTATACTAATTAATTACATTAGTTGTTGAAATTTTCTTCTCTTCTTTTCAACAGGGCACACATTTAGGCATTGTTTGGCAAAAATAAGCTAGCTTATTTTCTGGATACATGTTTGAATGGACATAAGCTAGCTTATAAACAAACTTTTTGATAAGCTACTTGGAGTAGCTTATGAGGAGTTTTTTGTATCCATTATTATATAGTAACTATTAATTATTAAAATTTATTATTATTAATTAATAAATATTAATTAATATTATTTGAAAATTATAATATAAATTTTTAATTATTTAGAATTATTGATAATTATATCAATTTTTTTAATATTGATCAATATATTTTAGTTATCAATTATAATTATTTTTGTAATTATTATTTGATTATTTTTTCCATATTATATGTAACGGTTTTTTAAAATCATAAGTTAATGTATATATATATTTTTTTAAATTTGGTTTAAAATTCAAAATTTATAATATATATAATAAATTTCAAATTTTTTTAATTGACATATTATATTATTTACTACCTTATTTATATTAATTAATATGTTATATTACTATAAATTTATTTTAATTATATTATTAAATATTGTAATAGATTATTTTTTGTAGATGTCATTTTTGGTAATTTATATCTTATAAACTAGTTTTTGTCAAACGTAACTTTTTCATCAGCTAGTTTATCAGCTACGAGCTAGTTTATCAGCTACTTTGTCAAACATAGCCTTAATATACTAATTACACATGTTCGTATATCTTATATTTTTAGCATATTTTGTTGTGCCTCTTTAAGAAGTCTCCTTAAAATTGACATATAATTGAATTAATAAGTTACATATCAAATGAGTCATTGGTTTTCATGATATGTTTACTTTCTTCACTAATTTGGTTTCCTAATCTATCAGGTCTTGAACTTAAATACTAGGGGATGTTTGCTTTTAAAAAAATATGGTTCTTAAGTCTGAATCATTTAGATTTTTTGACATTCAGACTGTTTGTTTTTTTTTTCTTCCAATTTTTAGAACCTCTTAATGGCTCTTAAATACATTTTAAATAAGAAATAGTGACCTAACTTCTTAAAATCTCTTATCTCACCTCATTTCATATGCTCCCCTTTCTCTCAAGACGCTTTCAGATGTTACAAAAACAAACAATTTTATTGATTCAGATTTAAGACTTCAACACCATTTGCTTATTAATCAGAAATGAAATAAGACTTCAGGCCTCTTAAAAAACAAACGCCACCTAAGAATCCTAACGTTCTAGTGGTTAAAATTAGGGAGTAAGCAGGGACGGACTTGAAGCAGTGGCGACGGTGGCACGTGCCACCGTATCATTTCTCCAACGAAGGGTAAATTTTTGACGTTCGTTAAAGGTGCAACCGTATCGTTTTCGAGTGTGCTACCGTATTTATTTTCGAAACTTCAAAGGTGCACCAAATCCTAATCTGAAAGCCCAATTCTTCACTTCTATTCTAGCCCAACTCTTGAAATCAACTAAAAAAGGTAAAAATCTCTTGAAATCAACCATAAAAACCGAAAAAATCTCTTAAAATCAACCAAAAATACTGAAAAAGTCCCTCAAAATCGATAAAAAAAAAAAAACTAAAAATGTCTCGAAATCAAGCAAAAAACTTTAGAAATCCCTCGAAACGGTGGAATTAGGCTAAAAATACATCGGACGATATTGATCGCCGGTAAAAAAATTAAGACATGTCGATAAAAATCGTATGAAAAATATGGTGTCACGGTATGAAAAAGTTGTTGCGTCCGTCCCTGGGAGTAAGGAGTTCAAATATAGGGAATATAACATGTAATGATTTGTAGTTATGTTTTTATGCAAAGAGCAAGGACAAGATGTATGAACTATATCAACCATGCTTTGTTTTGATAACAATATCATTTTAGTTGCAAAATAAAATAAAGTAAGGAAAAAAAACGATTAAACAAGCAAGTTTTGTTTTGGCAATAATACCATTATAACATTATTAAAAAAAATACTATATTGAATTATTAAAAAAACATCAATTTAAAAAAAAAAAAAAGTATAAGCAATTAGCCCACCAACAATAGTTGGAATTTTAGACAAATATTTTAGCAAGTCAAAAGACAATTTGAAAAGATTCTATATTTTTATGGATTTTGGAATTTTGCCGATGTAAGAAACGCGGACAATTGAAAAGTGAAAGCTAAAAAATTAACGTCTTGGACGGACTTTTTTCTACTCGGGTCATAATAGTTGAACATACAACATGAAAATAAAACTAAATATAATTAACACATGTATATTTTGGCGGTCAATGCGGCCTAAACCGCTTAAAAAAAGTTCAAACAGCAGAACGGACCAGACCGAGCGGTTTGACTATTTTTCAGATCGGAACAGACCGCTAGACCACTCGAACCGCCAAAAACAATTCCGTTTAATTTAGTTTGACCGGTTTGAGCAGTTCGACAATTTTTTTAACACACCTAATTTTTACTCTTTAGCCTATATTTTTGTCTAATTAAAATCTATTTCATAAAAGTGTTAAATAAATGACTTTGAATGATAAAAATATCAACTGAAACATCTTTTTTAAGTAAAAAAAAAAACTTGAAGTAATAACCAAACCACAAGTAATTTTTTTTTTTTTTTGACAAAAAACAGATCGATGATGAACACAGGCGAAAGATCGTGTGAGAAGTTGAGATTAACGTGTGAGAAGCATGAGAAATGGATCTGAACCGTTGATCACTTTAATCAAATGTCCTTCCATGAATTTCGGCTTAGAAGATAATTGATCTGATACATCTCAGTGCATCTCATCCTAATGTGCATCAATTTCTCATCTAATGGATGCTTCTCACCCTAAGCTCAACTTCATTTTTTAAGGGTGTCCTAGGCTATGCCTAGACTAATCCCTTGGCAAATTATGACTGTAAGACATCAACCCTGATTAAACCTCAGTGGTCACAATTGTTGTGTACGTCTGGATTCGAACCCTGGGCAGATGGGATATTCAACCACATCCCCCAAGACCTTAACCAGTACGCCACAACCATTATGGTTTAAGCTCAACTTCTTTTCGGAACCAAACCCGACGAACACATATACTAAGAACAAATCTATAAAATCTACAAGGATAATGACCAAACCTACAACATTAACAAAAAATAAACACATTTACAACAAAATAATCAAATCTATAAAATGAACAAAAAGAATATATATATATATATATATATATATATATATTTTTTTTTATATATATAAAAGCAAAACCTTAGGAGGATGACATGACACCATGAGAAGCTTCCATTGGTATTTATCTAATTTCTCATAATTTTGATTTTTTTTTCATTTAAAATGTTGTCTTTGTTAAGAGATGGAACATTGGTATTGTTTAAGGTTGTCCCAGATTGGTAGAAGATGGAAGATTAGGTAATGAAGATATGTATATAAATCTTTATATATATAAAAGCAAAACCTTAGGAGAATGACATGGCACCATGAGAAGCTTCCATTGGTATTTATCTAATTTCTCATAATTTTGATTTTTTTTTCATTTAAAATGTTGTCTTTGTTAAGAGATGGAACATTGGTATTGTTTAAGGTTGTCCCACATTGGTAGAAGATGGAAGATTAGGTAATGAAGATATGTTTATAAAGGGGTTGATTGATGTTGTTGAAAATCTTTATATATATAAAAGCAAAACCTTAGGAGGATGACATGGCACCATGAGAAGCTTCCATTGGTATTTATCTAATTTCTCATAATTTTGATTTTTTTTTTCATTTAAAATGTTGTCTTTGTTAAGAGATGGAACATTAGTATTGTTTAAGGTTGTCCCACATTGGTAGAAGATGGAAGATTAGGTAATGAAGATATGTATATAAAGGGGTTGATTGATGTTGTTGAAAAATATGAAATGGTGTTTTGACAAAATATTGTTAAACCCAAGTTTAATGATTAAGTTAAATCTTTTTTGGTTTATTTTAAAATGATTTGAACCAACGTTTAAAGATTTTAACATCAATATATAAATTAAATAATTAAACAACCAATATATATATCTAATTGTTTTTGTTTTTTTGGTAAGCTAACAATCTTTATCTTTATATCTTTATATATATAAAAGCAAAACCTTTGGAGGATGACATGGCACCATGAGAAGATTCCATTGGTATTTATCTAATTTCTCGTAATTTTGATTTTTTTTTTCATTTAAAATGTTGTCTTTGCTAAGAGATGGAACATTGGTATTGTTTAAGGTTGTCCCACATTGGTAAAAGATGGAAGATTAGGTAATGAAGATATGTATATAAAGGGGTTAATTGATGTTGTTGAAAAATGTGAAATGGTGTCTGACAAAATATTGTTAAACCCAAGTTTAATGATTAAGTTAAATCTTTTTTGGTGTATTTTAAAATGATTTGAACCAAAGTTTAAAGATTTTAACATCAATATATAAATTAAATAATTAAACAACCAATATATACATCTAATTGTTTTTGTTTTTTTGGTAAACTAACAATCTTTATCTTTATATATATTAAAAGAGAAACCAAACATAATGACTTGGCAACATGGGGTTTGAGTATTACTCAAATCTTGAAAGATGGTTGAGTTTCATCATCCCACATTGGTGAGAAGATGATAATTTGGAAAAAGATGATGGGTATATATAAGAGTCATGTATGCCATTGAAATCTAAAACCATGGTTGGAATCAAAACCAACCAAAAGGTAAAAATTATAGTGTAAAATACATATTCTAATTAGGTTTGAGTATTCCTCAAATCTTGAAATACCATCATCCTACATTGGTGGAAAGATGATAGTTTAGAAGAAAATAATGGGTATATAAAAGAGTGATGGATGCTCTTGAAATCTAAAACCATGGTTTGAAGCAAAACCAACCAAATAGTAAAATTTAAAGTGCAAAACACACATTTAAATGAGGTTTAAGTATTTCGCAAATCTTGAAATAAGGTTGAGTTTCGTCATCCTATATTGATGGGAAGATGATAATTTAAAAGAAGATAACCGGTATATAAATGAGTGATGGATGCTTTTGAAATCTAAAATCATGGTTGAAATCAATACCAATCAAATGGTAAAGATTATAGCACAAAACACACACTTAAATGAGGATTGAGTATTCCTCAAATCTTGTAATAAGGTTGAGTTTCAACATCCCACATTGGTAGAAAGATGATAATTTGGAAGAAGATGATGGGTATATATAAGAGTCATGGATGCCATTGAAATCTAAAATCATGGTTGGAATCAAAACCAACCAAAAGGTAAAAATTATAGTGTAAGACACATATTTTAATGAGGTTTGAGTATTCCTCAAATCTTGAAATTTCATCATCCTACATTGGTAGGAAGATGATAGTTTGGAAGAAAATAATGGGTATATAAAAGAGTGATGGGAGCTCTTGAAATCTAAAACCATGGTTTGAAGCAAAACCAACCAAATAGTAAAATTTATAGTGCAAAACACACATTTAAACTAGGTTTGAGTATTCCGCAAATTTTGAAATAAGGTTGAGTTTCGTCATCCCATGTTGATGGGAAAATGATAACTTAAAAGAAGATAACGGGTATATAAAAGAGTGATGGATGCTTTTGAAATCTAAAACCATGGTTGGAATCAAAACCAATCAAATAGTAAAGATTATAGCACAAAACACACAATTAAATGAGGATCGAGTATTCCTAAAATCTTGAAATAAGGTTGAGTTTCAACATCCCACATTGGTGAAAAGATGATAATTTGGAAGGAGATGATAGGTATATAAAAGTGTGATGGATGTTTTGAAAATATATAATAATGGTTGGAATTAAAACCAAACAAATGGTAAGATTATGGTGAAAACACACACAATTAAAATATTTATATATTTAAAGTAAAACCCACAATGAATGAGGTAACATCATATGGAATGAGTATTCATCATTCTTCAATTGTGGTTGAGTTTTGTGTATTCCACATTGGTGTGATGAAATATTAACAATGAATGATTGGTATATGATGGGGCTTAAGATGCCTTTGTTGTAACTCATGAAGTTGGCTCATATTGGCTGATCCTCTAAACTCATGAAGTTGGTCGATCCTCTAAACTTACGGGTTGGTTGATTTTGGCTAACGCTCTCTTAGGAAACATGTTAACTATACAAAATAATAAAAAAAAAATCTTTTAAGATTCAAATATTTTAAAATTTTGGAGTAGGTGTGATTTCAACTATCCCACATTAATGAGAAATCTTTATTTTGAAGAATGAATGTGAGTATAAAAGGGTAAAATATTCATTTGAAAACTTTATATATATTAAAGTAAAACCCACAAAGAATGAGGTCACATTATAAGGAATAAGTATTCATCATTTCTTCAATTGTGGTTGAGTTTTGTGTATCCCACATTGATGGAGTGATGAAATATTGACAATGAATAATTGGTATATGATGGGGTTGAGATGCATTTGTTGTAACCCATGAAGTTGGTCGATCCTCAAAACTTACGTGTTAGTTAATTTTGGCTAACGCTCTTTTAACAAACATGTTAACTATACAAAATAATAAAATAAATCTTATAAGATTTAAGTATTTTAAAAATCTTGAAGTAGGTGTGATTTCGGTTATCCCACATTAATGAGAAATCTTTATTTTGAAGAATGAATGTGAGTATAAAAGGGTAAAATATTCCTTTCAAAACGAAAATGTTAGTTGGCTAAATGACTACATTTATTTTGCAAAACAAACCTATTTATATGAAATCTTTATATATATTAAAGAAAGATAAAAAGACATATGACGTGACATTATGAGAGTTAAGTAGTTTTAAATCTTGATGCATGGTGTGATCTTGGTTATCTCATATTACAGAAAAATCTTTAGTTTGAAGAATATATGTAGGAATATGAAATAATGATGTTTTCTTTTTGAAAATGATAATGATAATAACTACCTTCATTTTGCAAAATAAACTTATTTATATGAAGATAGGCGTTCAAATCCAACTCATTTACATGATGTAACCCCTCTATCCACCACTCATATAGAGGGGTGTTCAAATGCAACTCCTTTACATGATGGACCCCTTTTATCCACCGCTCATTTTATTTTGCATAACAACCCCCTCTATGAGAGTTAACTATTTTAAAATTTTGATGTAAAGTGTGATTTTGGTTATCCCGTATTAAAGAGACATCTTTTGTTTGAAAAATATATGTAGGTATACGATAAGATGGTGTTTTTCTTTTTGAAAATGATAAGATTAATAACTACCTTTCTTTTGCAAAACAAAGATATTTATATAACATCTTTATGTATATAAAAGGAATATAAAAGACATAAGATGTAGCAATATAAGAGTTAAGTATTTTAAATCTTTATATATCTATTTAAATGGACAATCTACATATTACTATCTAAATTTCTCATGCTATCGCGCAACGCGCGGTTTCCTCACTAGTATATCTAAAAGGAAAACCCACAAAATATGAGGTGGCATCCTAATAATTGAGAATTCACCATTTCTTGAGTTGTGGTTGATTCTTATGTATCCCACATTGATGGAAAAACAAAAGATTGAAAATGAATTGTGGATATATAAATGGAGGTTGAGATGCCTTTGTGGCAATTCATGAGGTTAACTCATCTTGGTTGATCATTTAAACTCATGTTCTTAGCTAATTTTGGCTGACTCTTTAAGCTAATAGATTGGCTCATTTTGGCTAACCCAAAAGTTTAAAATTTATATCTACATATATTTAAAAGGAAACCGACAAAAAAAAATTGAAAGGATGAAGTTTTCCCCATTTCATGAATTGTTTTTGAGTTTTTAGTATCCCATATTAGTGGAGAAACAAAAGATTGACAATGAATTATGGATATATACATGGAGGCTGAGATGCCTTTGTGGCAACTTATGAGGTTGGCTCATTCTAGCTGATCCTCTAAGCTTACGTTGTTGGCTTATTTTGGTCGACCCGCGAAGCTAATAGGTTGGCTCATTTTGGCCAACACAAAAGTTTAAAACCTATATCTATCTATCTATCTATATATATAGAGAGCCAAGTTCAAACGAGAATAGTACCTATTTAAAAGAACACGAGAACTAACAAAATCATTAGTGATTTTACATTAGCATACGAAAAAGGAACTTTGGCCGCCGCTCCAGGTCTGCGTGGCTTTTTTGCGCGTTAATGTAAAATCACTAATGATTTTGTTAGTGTTCGTGTTCTTTTAAATAGTTACTGTTCTCGTTTAGAGTCGAGTTCAAACGAGAACAGTACGTATTTAAAAGAACACGAGAACTAACAAAGTTATTAGTGATTTTACATTTGCATACGAAAAAGGAACTTTGGCCGCGACTCCAGGTCCGCATGGCTTTTTTGCGCGTTAATGTAAAATCACTAATGATTTTGTTAGTGTTCGTGTTCTTTTAAATAGTTATTGTTCTCGTTTGATCCTCACTCTCTCTCTCTCTCTCTCTCTATATATATATATATATATATATATATATATATATAGAGAGAGAGAGAGAGAGGGAGGGAGAGAGAGAGGGGTGTTCAAATGCAACCCTTGTTTTCTATACTCTCTAATCTCCAATTCTCTATATTCTTGTGCAACTATCTTAGTGTTTTCTTAATTTTGTTTAGATTGAGTTTTACTTAATCTTATTCCGCAACAGACTTGTAAATTGTGTTTGATTTATCAATAAACAATTTATTAAACTTTAAATACTGTGTTTGTATTCAATCCCCCCCGCCCTTCTACAAACTTGTTAAGCACCTTCGGGACCAACAAGTGGTATCAGAGCAGATTGTATAATCTAATAAACAAGATCTTGCTTTATTCTCTTCCTTGCTATTCTAATATGGCACTTAACACAAACACAAACTACTATGATAATGGTTCACTTTCTAAACCTCCTCGATTTAGCAGAGATAACTTCTCTCTATGGAAAAATCAAATGATGTTATTTCTTGAAGGTACAGATCCCACTATACCTGAGTACATAGCAAATGGACCCTATGAACCTGTCCAAATCATAGTTGCCATTCCAGCTACTACCACCACTCCTTCTGTCCTTGAACGCTATGTTGTTAAGGAAATAAGACAATGGAGTGATGAAGACAAAAGGAAGGTTGGTATAGATGCAAGGGCAAAAACCATTATCTCTATGGCTCTGCCTGATGAAGCTTTCCTTTCCATCATGCATCTTAAAACCTCCAAAGAAATGTGGGACACTATATGTGTTCAATATGAAGGCACCACTGAAATCCAAGAGACTCGAAAGATTAACTTGGTAAGACAGTATGAAAGTTTTATCGCTGGTAAGAATGAATCTCTCTCTGATGTTCATCAGCGGTTTAACTGCTTAATCATTAATCTAAGAACTGTTGGTAGGACCTATTCTAATTATGAGATCCTAACAAAATTCTTAGAATGTCTTCCTGAATGTTGGGACAGTTATTCAATATGTCTCAAGCTGACAAAAGACTTAAATTCTCTTTCTCTCAGCACCTTGTATGGAATATTGCTCAACTATGAGCAATCAAACCTTCTGAATAAGAATCTTGTAAAAGATTCTAAAGACTCCAAAAGCACTCCTGTTGCTTTAGTCTCTTCAGAGATAATTCCATCTCGGCGATCTACTCTCACTATCACTGAGTTAGATTCTGAATCTGAGGATCTATCAGACACTGATCTTTCAGAGTTTGATGAGTCCTTAGCACTCTTGACAAAATCTTTTAAGAGATTTGCAAGAAAGAGAAATTTCTAAAGAAATAAGCCTCTCTCTCTTACTGACAAACTAAAATCAACCCCTGTTGATAAGGCTACTACTACTTGCTTTAACTGTGAAAAGATTAGACACTTTGCAAGTGAGTGCAGGTCGAAGAAAGTCTTCAAACCTTCTACCTCGAGAAGATCCAGCGATGACAAATACCTTAAACTGAAAGAAAAATATCAAAAGTTGAAAAACTACAAGCGAAAAGGTAAAGGTCTCATCGCTGAAGAACACGACTGGGCTGAATCAGAAGAATCAAGTTCTGATGAAGAAGAAGTCGCTAATCTCTGCCTCATGGATGAGATTAAAGAAGAAGTGGAAGAAACAACTGAAACTTCTATGAGTTATATATCATCTTAGGTATCTATCTCTACTAATCTCTCTCTACCTGAAGCAGAGAGAAGTCGCGTTGTTGATGTGCTGACGATTGATCTATACAATGCTCTAAACGGCAAAACTCTAGCTGAGAACAAAAATGTTGATTTAACTGAACAGCTAGAGAAATGTCATGAAAAGATCAGAGAACTGACTCTTTTAGAGGAAAGTTTGAAAGATCAAGTCATTGTTAATGAAATCATCAGTATTGAACGCGAACAAGCCATCGCTGCTCTTAAAACAGAGAAGGCTATTGTTGAAGGATGGTGCAAGTCCTCAACAAAGATCACTGAGATTATAAATGCTCAAATTCCTGGTAGTGATAGAACTGGTCTTGGTTTTTGGAAACCACAGGATGAGCCTAAAGAAGACAGTTCCATGCTTAAGTTTGGAACGTTTGTCTCTTCTATCTCTGACACTTCTTATAATCAGTTTTATTCTTCATCTTCCTATAATCCCATACCTGAGGAAATATCTAAAGACTCTAAGTCTGCGGATAAAGGAAAATCAATTTTCCATCCTCAGAAGGTTACCAAGAAAGCAAAGCTGAAAGTTCCTTCTAAACCTTCAGCGAATCAATCGTCTAGCTCTGTGATAGAAATCTTTGATCTCTACCCTCCAAAGTTGAAGATTGATCTTAAGCCTAAGAGATCTGAAGAAATGAAAATATCTCCCAGATTTCATGCTAAAGGCATTCTTGGAGTTGGATCTGCTCATCTTAAATTCTCAAAACCTTCTACTTCTAGTCCTAAAACCACATTCAAATATAGAAAATGCTATCACTGTGGATTTACTGACCATATTGCAAGCAAATTTCCAACCGCCACTAAAGCTGATAAATCAGCTAAAGTGAAGATTAATGCCTCCAAGGCTGAGAAGGTCACCAAAGCTGAAAAATCTACCAAGGTGAAGAATACCACTAAGGTTAAGAAATTAACCAAGGTGAAGGTTACCACTGAAGCTGAATCTTCATCAGCTGTGAAGATTGTTGAACCTTCCATCTTCACTAACCCTAAAGGACCCATTGAAAAGTGGGTACAAAACAAAGCTTAATCTTCCTTATGTTTGCAGGGATCAAAGGGCATCTGGTATCTTGATAGTGGATGCTCTCGTCATATGACAGGACAAAAATACCTGCTCACTGAATACAAGGAAGAGAAAGGTCCCTCTGTGACCTATGGTGGAAATGGAAAAGGATATACCCGAGGGTTTGGTGTCCTCAGCAATGGGACAACTACCTTCAGAAGAGTCGCTTATGTAGATGGACTAAAGCACAATCTTTTGAGCATCAGTCAGCTATGTGACAAATACTATGAAGTTCGCTTTACTAAGAAAGCATGTTCAGTGGTAAATGAGAAAGGAAAACTTGCTCTCAGTGGTTATCGTAAAGAAAATGTCTATGTAATAGATATGGACTCTACTACCACTGAAAACGTATGTTTTCTCTCTAAAGCCTCTTCTGATGTCAACCGGCTATGGCACAAAAGGCTCTCTCATCTAAACTTCAAAACCCTGAGTTCTCTCTCGTCTAAGGAACTGGTTTCTGGTCTTACTCAGCACTCATATTCTAAAGAATCTCTCTACTCAACATGTGAAAAAGGAAAACAGACGAAAGCTAGTTTCAAGTCTAAACAAGTTTCCTCAGTGACAAGTCCTCTTCAACTCTTGCATATGGATTTGTTTGTCCCTGTCAACATCCAATCAATAACTGGAAAGAAATATACATTTGTTATTGTAGATGAATACTCTCACTACACCTGGGTTATCTTTCTTCGCTGCAAGAGTGACACTCCAGAAGAACTGATATCTTTTGTTAAAAAGATGGAAGTGTTGAATAATCTCACTGTTCGTTCAATAAGAAGTGATCATGGAACTGAATTCAAAAATAGTTCTCTGAACAATTTCTTTGAGAACAAGGGAATTTCTCACAATTTCTATTCTGTAAGAACGCCTCAGCAAAACGGAGTCGCTGAAAGAAGAAACAGAACGATCATTGAAGCAGTTAGATCAATGCTCAGTGATTCTCACCTCCCTACTCAATTTTAGGCTGAAGCTGTAAACACTGCATGTTTTACTCAAAACCGATCGTTGATAGTAAAGCGATTTGGAAAGACAACTTATGAACTTTTTCATGGAAGAAAAGCATCTATAAGTTTTCTTCATATCTTTGGTTGTCAGTACTTTATCTTAAACAACAAAGATCAACTTGGAAAATTTGATCCAAAAGCGGATGACGGAATATTTCTTGGATATTCCTCTATCTCCAACGCCTACAAAGTCTTCAACAAATGAAGACAAACTGTGGAAGAAACAATTCATGTCACCTTTGATGAAACTCGCTCAGCGAACTCTAAACCAATCGCTGACAATGAAGAGTTAAATGCTTGGATGTTTTCTCATTACAGAGAAACAAAACCTTTCTTCTCAAACCATCAGCACACAAATCCTCCGGCTGCTGATGATGATCCAAACATCATACCTCCTAACGCTGAATCCATCTCATGGGTTTCAGTTGAGCCACTAAACACACTTCTTCCATTAGATCCATCTTCGTCTGAACACCTCTCAGAAAACAATGGTCTGTCTAACACTCAACAATTAATAGCTGATGAACCTCAAACTTCTTCATCAGTGAACATTCCTATTGTTGATCCAACCTCTGAAATGAGCGATCATGCTCCTGCTCAATGATGGACCAGAGATCACCCCAAAGATCAAATTCTTGGTGATCCCTATACAGGTATTCAGACACGACGAAGTTCAGGTAATATCTGCCTCTTTGTCAACTTTATTTCTTTAATAGAGCCAAAGAAGACTGACGATGCCCTCAGAGATCCAAATTGGGTCAACGCTATGCAAGAAGAGTTGACTGAGTTCACTCGCAACAAAGTTGGAATCTCGTTCCTAGACCATCTGATAAAACTGTTATAGGCACCAAATGGGTGTTTAGAAACAAGTTAGATGAACATGGTATTGTAACCCGCAACAAGGCTCGACTTGTTGCTCAGTGATACAGACAAGAGGAAGGCATAGACTATGATGAAACCTTTGCCCTTGTGGCTAGGCTCGAAGCAATTAGACTCTTCTTAACTTATGCAGTTTACAAAGACTTCATTGTATATCAAATGGATGTAAAATCAGCGTTCCTAAATGGAAAGCTGAATGAAGAAGTCTATGTAGAACAACCCCCAGGGTTCTATGACCCTAATTATGTTTATAAATTGGATAAGGCTCTCTATGTCTAAAACAAGCACCTCGTGCTTGGTATGACACTCTCTCATCTTTTCTTATCTCTAAAAATTTTGAACGTGGAAAAATTGATAATACATTATTTTTCAGAAAGATAAAAGGTCATATTATTCTTGTACAAATATATGTCGATGACATCATATTTGGTTCTACTAACCCATCTCTATGTACTCGCTTCGCTGAAAGAATGAAGAAAGAATACAAAATGAGTATGATGGGTGAGCTAACGTATTTTCTTGGTCTTCAGATTAAACAATCTGACAAAGGTACTTTTATCAGCCATGGTAAGTATGTTAAAGTTATGCTGAAGAAGTTTGATCTTACACAAACTTCAGCGATGAAAACTCCTATGGCACCTCCTCTATTACTTAACAAAGATCCATCTGGAAAACCTGTTAATGTCACTGCCTATAGAGGAATGATAGGCTCCTTGCTGTATCTTATAGCGAGTTGACCTGACATCATGTACTCTACTTGTTTATGTGCACGCTATCAATCTGAACCCAAGGAATCCCATCTGATCGCTGTTAAGCGAATTTTCAGATATCTGAAAGGGACTCCTAATATCGGTCTTTGGTATCCCAAAGACTCAGGGTTTAATCTAACTGGATATTCCGATAGTGATTTTGCAGGATGTAAACTCTATAGAAAAAGTACCACTGGTGGATGTCAACTCCTAGAAGGAAAGCTGGTAAGCTGGACAAGCAAAAAGCAAAAATTCAGTGTCCACTTCCATAGCTGAAGCTGAATACGTAGCCGCTGGAAGTTGTTGTGCTCAAGTCTTATGGATGAGAAATCAACTATTAGACTATGACCTTCGGCTATCAAAGATTCCAATCTATTGCGACAGCACTAGTACTATCGCCATAGCAAATAATCCAGTGCTACATTCAAAGACGAAACACATAAAGATCAGATATCATTTTATCAGAGATCATGTGATGAATGGTGATATTGAACTTCACTTTATTCCCACTGACTATCATCTTGTTGATTTATTCACCAAACCTCTTGATGAGACAAGGTTCAACTTTCTCATCAGTGAGCTTGGAATGTTGAATCTTGATGAGTGACTCTTCATCGTTCATGCATTATGTCAGTGATTCTAAGTTCCCCTTTATCACTCAATCTCTGAATAAATTTCTGACTCTCAGGTATGTTCTCTTACTCTCAATCACTGAATATTCATTCAGCAAGTTGGGTTTTCAAAATAAAAACTTTAATCATTTTCTTTCTTCAAATGATTAAAAGCTTCTTTGACAAACAAAATCTATCACTGAAAATTCTCATCAATGATCCTTCTGAAATGAAAAATCAATCTCTGAATTTTTATCAGGGATTCTTTCAAAAAGGAAAACCCATCTCTGACTTTTCATCAGAGATAATTTCGAAAAGGACAAATGAAGCGTTTTTCTCTCTCCTATGACGTCATTTGAACCGACAATCCACGACATGCCTTTTTCTGACACGTTCATCCGTTGCCCTTCTATCCAATCAACTTCGAACAATGTGTCCATGTCATGATGAACATTTATTTTCCCGCATCTCACACTTTCTATCTTTCTCTACGTATAAAAGGAATGTTTCTTTTCATTCTTATCTTTTACGCTTTCTGGAAATCTTTTCGAGCAAGAATTCTCTCTCAAGGCATTTCCAGCAAACACCTCCTTCAAGCATTTGCATCTTCTTCTTTCAAGATCAACAGGTTACTTTGTTCTTCTTTTCTTCGTAAATTTTGTTACAAAATCCTAAATATGTTATATTATTATGGGTTTATCACAAGATTTCTTAAATATTAAAATCAATTTTTTTTATTTTAATGATTCAAACCTTTGGTTTTCTTCATGTTCTTCTTCTTTAAGAACAATGTTTATTCTCAAATCATTTAAAATTTTCCTATGTTTCTTTCTGAAAACAGAAACTGGTTAAATTTTTTTCTAAACCTTTTATCTATATTTTCTCCTTCTTTCCATATTCAGAAATGGCACAATCAGCTCTCATTGCTTCCAAGACTGTCAAGTTTGCTCTCTCTGAATCTGAAATTCCCAAGAACAATCACCTTGCACGCTTGGACTTCGATGGTGTCAAATACCCACACCTGGTGAAAGCAGCTCAATTCCTGAAGCAGTCGTGTATTGCTTACGCGATCACTGTGGATCCTAAACCATCCAAAACACTTCTTCAACAGTTTTGGTTCAGTGCTGACGAAACCACTATCACCAACAAGAAAGGTGAACTGGTTCCTGCTCTCTCTTTCTGCATTGATTTAGGACTAGGCATGATGACTGCATACAGTCTGAGGAAGTCACTTTGATTCCCTGACAAACCCAAGGGTGGATTCAATGCCCTCCCCAATGATGCTGAACTCATACAGTTTCTGGATGACATGGAATACTGCTGGGAGAACAAGCCTCACACCACTATTCCCAACAAGAAGCTGACAAAGATCTTGAAGGCCAATATGCCTTCTCAACTGAACTACATCTTCTCACACATCATTCAATGTATGAGTGGGAAGAGTGGCTCACAGGATCAGGCGAGCAAAGTTCAGCTCCAAATAGCTTACTCCGTGATCGTTGGAAAGAACTTTGATTACGCCACTGCTATCTTTGACGATCTAAAGTCAAAGATAGAGAAGACGGAGAGGGATCCAAAGGTTCCTTATATACGGTTCATCTGTGCATAGCTGAAGTTTCTCTACCCTGACACTTACCCCACTACTCAATATGGCACTTTTACCAAAGTGGGTCAGCGATCGTTAGAGGTCAAGCCGGTCGACAACGAGGTAAGTATCTCCACTCTTCGCTCCCATCTCTCTCTCCATTCTTCTTCTTCAGCGGCCGCACCGGAGGTTCCTTCTCCAGCTAACCCTGCCGCTAAAAACGCTTCCAAAAGGCCATCAGCTAGTCTTTCTGGTCCTTCAAAGAAGGCCAAAACGACTAAGGAAACTATCGTCCCTAGTTCAAGGCCTGAGGTAGTTTCTCAAAAAACTACCTTGGATGATTTTGTGGGTCTCTCCTCCACATCTTCAACTGTCACCCCAACAACCGTGCCAGCGATCTCGGTCGCTGCCACAACATCAGTAACGCCACCAACCATCTCAGTTCAACAATCAATTGAGGTAAATGTCCAACTCCCAACTTCTTCTATCCCCACTACTATTCCTCCCATTTCTTTGGTCTCTAACCCTCCATCTCTCTTGCAGCAACCTCAAGTTGCATTTATAGGACCTGATGCTCAAACCTTTGAAAGAGACATGTAATTTTTCAATATGTTTGAACCATCAAGTATACCTAAACCCACAACTACCACTCCCATCTCTCCATATAAGCTTGTTTCTCAGAAGCTAACTTTTCTTTCAGGTCCTAATATGGCGACTATTGACTCTCATGTCAACAGTTTGGGTGTCAAGGTGGATTTTGTCACCACCTCCATCAACGAAACCACCAGCGCTGTCAATAACGCTGGTGAAGAGCTGAAGAAACTGACGGCTACCTGCTCCTCAAAATCTGAAGCCTCCCAAGTCTCAACTCTTTAGGGAGAGCTTGTCAAAGTCAAGGAGGACTTGGTCGTCAATCACCAACAAACTCAACTCCTTCAGGGACGTGTTGGTACTCTCAGTAAGGACGTCCAAGATTTATCTACCAAGATCAATTCCTGCACATCCATCCTACAACAGGTTCTAGATAAGCTGAATGCACCAGCTCCGCCGCTCCCTCCTTCTTTCACAGAGGCAGACCGCACCTCTCTGAATATAGCTGTTGAATTTATTCATCAAGCTACTTCAGATATCCCTGTGATCGAAGGCCGTCTGGATCGTTTGGAGGCTGAAGTCCGCTCCCTGACAACTGCAAAGGTTGCTCCTTCCATCTCTGAGTTCCCTCATTCTGATAATCACAAAGAGGGGGAGAAAGAGCGTATTGAAGAAAATCTTGAAGAGGATGCTGCTGTTGATGATATTCAGACGGAAGAACCTCCCTCTCAGGTTGAGGGGGAGAAGGTTGCTGACAAAGCCCCTCCATCTTCTTTGTACGATCAAGTTTTATTAGAAGAAAAAGAGGAGGAGGAAAATGAAGAGGATGAAGATCTTGATCTTCAGGATCAAGACAAAGAGCAACATCAAGATGATGATGACGACGATGAAGAAGATCAGTCTCTATGGTTTTCTGCAGCGAACACATCATCAGTGATAGCTTCGAAAGAAGTTGTCACAGCAGGGGGGAGAAATGAAACTTCTTCAGGAACCCCTTCCCAAAGCAAACCAAATGGTGCAGCTGCTGAGGGAAGCCTGTCAAATGTTTCACTATCTGAGGGGGAGAATCCTTCTCAAGTATGCCTCTCACTTGTCCCTATATCCTTCTATAAATCCCCAACCCCTGTTTCTTTCTAGCCTTTATCTTTCTTCTTCCTAACAAACACTAATTCTTTTTATCTATTTCTGACCATACAGTTCTCTCCCCTGCTTAAGGGAAAGGAACTTCAAATAATCCCAGCTTCCATAGCTGATGAATCAATAATCCCAATCTCCTTAAATGAGATTGATGAGCAAGAAGAAGAGGAAGAAGCCCTGCACCATCCAGGAAGGCCCTCTAGACCATCTCATTGGTTAGAGGAAGAGCTAAACAGAAGAACAGAGATGATCCCTCATCTAGAGAGTCAACGACTGAAGGTCCCTCTTCAAAATCCTTCTATAGAGCTAGACTTCCTGACTGAAGCTGAAATTGAAGAATCTGTCAGAGCTGAGGAACTGATCGCCGAATGTCAAAGAGATGCCTCTCTAGCTCTCAAGGTTCAGTCTTCTCAAGTCAAAGACAAGAAGCTAAAGAAGAAACCAGTGGAATTTCAGGTTGCTCTACTCAAAGAAATTGAAGAGGAGCGCTCAAAAGAATAAGCGGTCAGCGATAACACTGTCGAATGGTGCAAGCATAAAGTCGACTATCGCTCCGACCCACTGAAGATATCAGCCGTTGTCATCTCTGGAAGAAATAAGAAGGACCAAACCTCTGTAACAATGGAGATAACCAGAGAGGATGGAAGCTCAAAGGCTATGTTCGTTTCAAAGCTTGAAAGTTTCGGCTACATGGAATGGCAAGAGTTCAAAGATGCGTTGAAGAAATCCAAATCAACCTACAGAGGTTATGTCGAAGGCATCTTAGAAGCCCTCATCAACAGAGTCACTACTGTGTTAAAAGTACCATCTGCTCTTCCTTCCAAGCCAAGGCAACTCAAAAGAAATCCTGTCTCCTCCTCATCTGAGAATGTCGTTGCTATCAGAAACGACACCTCCATCAAGTTCTCAAAGGAAGCTTTGTTTGGTCCTCCTCCCGATCTCTCAGTTCTTGATCTATCCCTGCCTCCTGGTGGTCCATATCTACATGGGCAAGTACTTAAAGATCCTTTTGGAATCTTCTTCAGAGATGATGAGGAACAACTCTGATTCCAAAGAGTCTCTGAAATCCATATATGTCCCCTCAGTCATCTCAAGGATCTCTTATGATTATGGTGTGACTTCTCTCCTTCAGCTAAACCGATCAAGACAATCATTAGTCAAGAATCTTCAGATCGAAGGCAAAGAAAACAAGAAATACCTAACTATATGATCAATCCTCCAAAGTCTTCTCTAGATAGCTGATAGATTAGTTTCTTATTTCTTGTAATCTATTAATTAGACTTACAGTAGTTAGTTCTTCACTTGTACTTTATATTTTCATATCTTGTAATTCCCTCTTTGAATTAATGAAAATTTCAGTGAAGTACTTAACCCTATCAGTACTGTAAAAGATCCCTCAAAATAGTAATTGGGACATGTATGTTATGAGTCCTGATTATTCCTCATTTTGAATTTTAAAGTAATTTTCTTCAGTTACTTTGTCATTATCAAATAAGGGGAGATTGTTGATCCAAACTCTCTCAGTGATTTGATAAAGACCCTCTTCTATACTTAGTGAAAATTACGTTTATTAATATGTATTAGTGTTTCACCATCAGCGATCAGACTGAGTCTGTTCAGTTATCACTGATGATCTTTCTTTTAAACGCTCATATATATTAGTGTTTCACTATCAGCGATCAGACGGAGTCTGTTCAGTTATCGCTGATGTTTTCTGATGTAAACGTAATCCCTGAATACAAGTTTCGCGTCAACAGATGTTCACAGCTGAAATGAAGACGAAGCTGCTGAACAAAGACAAGTCTACTAGTGACCTGATGCGGAGATCAGTGAAGCAAAGACAACTCTACACATACGCGAAGAAACCTGAGGAAAAGCTTCAACGATAGCTGAACTTCTTTGTATCTCTGAAGGAAGAGATATTCAGCGATCGATGATCACCTAGATTATGACTCAAGTCTCTTTTATCTTTCCCTGCACACCCAGTACGATGTGTCAGAACGGACATATCTCTGCCATAATTCGTACAACAACTCTGTCAACTACACTGTTCATGTTACGGCCGAAAGCATGTCTCCCAAAGTCAGACTCTCTCTGCCAATCAAAGAAAGCCACGTGTAAAGTGCCATGCCATGCATTTAATGCATAGGGTATAAATAGAAAGATTACCTCTCCATCTGAAGTGTGCGCATTCCTCCATCCTTCATCTTTCTAAAATATAGAAACCCTTGTTTTCTATACTCTCTAATCTCCAATTCTCTATATTCTTGTGCAACCATCTTAGTGTTTTCTTAAGTTTGTTTAGATTGAGTTTTACTTAATCTTATTCCGCAACAGACTTGTAAATTGTGTTTGATTTATCAATAAACAGTTTATTAAACTTTAAATATTGTGTTTGTATTCAATCCCCCCCCCCCCTTCTACAAACTTGTTAAGCACCTTTAGGACCAACAAGGATAAAATGGAAGGAGGTGGATATCAAAATGAACAATTTTATATTTTTATATGTATATATACAAAATGAACAACCAAGGGTATTTGAGATGGTATTGTGAGAATTGAGTGTTCTCAAATGATGGATTGTGGTTGATTTTAAGTTGTCCCACATTGATAAAAGTTAAAAGATTGGAATAAATAAGGGTGTATAATAAATGAGGATAAAATATTTTTGAAAGGGGGTGGGTATAGTATAAAAATGAACAAGTATAAAAGTATATAACATTTTTTTGAAAATTGCATTGCTATATTATTTAAAATACATGATAAAACAATTCATTATATCAAAATCTCTCAATCTTTATCTTTATACATATAAAAGGAACAACCAAGGGTATTTGAGGTGACATTGTGAGAATTGAATATTTCTAAATATTGCATTGTGGTATTGCTTTAGTTATCCCACATTGATTAGGAAATATTATATTTGAAAATTAAGATGTAATAATCCCAGTTTTTATGTCAAATTCTTATCTAAAATTAATCACAAACAAGATTAAACAATCTACCTGATTCAATTAGTCACAAGATTCAATTACAAACGATTTGTACCACTTTCTCTCTCTAACCACAGTTTTCTCTCTCTATCAAAACGAATATAATCTCAGTTCTAAAATGTTACAAGTGATTCTACACAAAGACTTCTAATCACAAGTCTAATAAAAGAAATAAGAAACATACGCGCACAAAACACAAAACAACAAGACTTTGACTTTGAATTATTACACTTGACTTTGACTTTGCATGAAAGTTGACTTTTGAGCTTTAACTTTCTTTGACTTTTAGATTCAGACTTTATGATCTTGCATCCAACAAATCTGTGCACTAACAATCTCCCCCTTTGGATCAAGATCATCTCTAAAAAGATTTTGCAATTCAACCTTCTCACTTTAAGCTCAATTTGAACAATCTCCCATTTGATCAACTTTATCTTATCCAAAGACTGTCTTCAAAAGTATTAACAAATTCCCCCAAAGATGGTATAAACCTCTTTCAGACACTTGGAAAGAAATTATCTTCAGAATTTGGCTCGGTTTGCTTTAGCAGATTATCTTCAAAGAAAATTTCTAGAAAATCAGCTTTCTTTCAGAATCCTTTGAATTTTTGCTTTCAGCTTTCAATAATCTTCGACAATTATTTCTTCAAGTATACATAAAATTCTCCTTTATGCTCCAAACTTTCTTTATCAAAACTTATTTCTTGATACGGTATCCCCCTTTTTGATGAAGAAAGCATGAAATCATCAAAACTTTACAAGAAATGTCTCTGAAATCTGTTTTGACCACTGATCTGTCAATATTGAGCTTCTGATTATTTTCCGATCCAAAGAGATATTCATCCGAATCTTTTTAAATTCAAACAAATTATGAGTGTAACATTTGAATCAACAAATGAATCAGTTAAGATGCATGTCAGTAACACGAAGTCACTGTGTGTAACGAATACACATTGGAAAGGAGCTTTAGTGATGTTCACTCCCCCATGTCTTCCATTCAATCATCAAAACACTACAAATGAATTTCTATGAACGTTATGACAAGAAAAACAAATTTCCTTGTGTGTTCGTGCAAGTGTTAGAAAAAAAAATTAAGCACATGATGATTGCTTATATAAGGCTCAAAATTGTGTAAACCACTAGGACAACAGTAATAACACATACTCGATTGTGCATGATCAAAGTGCGAAGGTGGGGCAGACTTCCTTCTTTTTCAATATCCAGATTTCCAAATGAAAATCAGATAGCATATGTGTTGTGTCCCCTTGAAAATACGAAACATTTTCTTGTTGAGAAGAAAATGAGTAGCTGGTGAGGTTTTTATCAAGAGCTGGCATGGGCTAGTTGCCTGTTTCAATAATGTTCACGAAGAATTGTGAAAAACTAGTAATGTGGTTGCCCGGTTCAGAAAAAGTTGGTGCAGAGTTTGATATTCCTTTACTTTGTTCTCACACCCTCTTTCTTTTAATCATTAAGCGCACTTCTAACCAAACTCTCTTTTCATTTTACCTCATCGCTCAACCACACTCAGTGTATTGACTCCTCACACAATCGATCACTCAAGGAATAACTTCTTGGGTAGGAAACATTGGTTAATGTGAATCCATAGAAGTTTCAATTAAGCTCACAACAAACCCATGTTGTCCTATAAGAACATGTTTCTCAAATGGTTTAACTATATCAGTTAAAGCACAAAATATACACGTCATATGTCTGTATGCTCACATAGATAATCATGAAGATTTGAGCATTTTAAACATTGAAGACTTTTCAAAACAAGTAGATTGAATGAATGTAATGAATACAAGAAACTTGTTTGAAAATCTGACATTGTATGATAAAGATCAAATAGAAATGATTTATCTATTAAGGCGTAGGTCAGCAAAAATTGGATTTTGTCTATACGATTCAAGATATAAACATTCGTGAAAGAACGTTTAGAAATGAAATCACGCTCAAAATTCAATGAAGTTCAATTGGGGTGTCTTACCATCGACATTTTTTTTAATTTAGAGACATGGTAAGAACATATTCAACAAAATATAAATCGGTGTATGTGAATACTTGACAGTATATAGATAAGACAATACACAAGTATTTATCTTTGGAAACACACGGTTTATTGACATTTAAGCACAAGTAAAAAAATGAAAACATTTAAAATCACACTTCTATATTCATGAAATCGTTTAAGAATCAGAAGTGGTTTGAACATTTAAGAACATGTTTCTATATCTGAAAGTTGTTCTACTTTCAGATACGTATGAGATTAAGAATAAAAATAAACCTTTCTGCTCAGTCTTAAATCTCATCAACTCAGCTCTAAGTCAAAATGATATGATCATTAAGCTTCCTCTCAAATCTGCAAAAAGTCATAAAGTCGTCAAAGTGCAAAGTTTTATTCACAACATTTATTGAAAAGTAAATGACATAAAGTAGTAAAACATTTAATGTACGAGTTCTGATCAGATGTAATCAGAAATCATATACTCCCCCTGAAATTATGCATTAAATTTATCTCACAGTCCCCCTGAAAACATGAACAATGTTGAGTGCAGATATCTTTCAGATAATATTGCAAATGCATATTTTTCAGTAAAAAAAAATTATGTACTCCCCCTTGAAGATTGATCATCTTATTTAAGCATTGGAGTACACTCTCAGTCACGCATGGGAGTAAGTTTTTGGATCATAAATTGTATTCAAGATTAAAGTTAAAGTTAAGGGTTTAAATTGTAATTGTGCTAAAGATAATGAGAGGGTCTAATTTGTAATAAGTTAATAGTTGTTAGTTATTGGGCCTCAATCCCATAAGCCCATTAGGCATTAGGCCTAAGTATTTATAGTGGTTAATTATGTTTTAGAGATCTCTGATAAATCTCATAATTATTGTTTAGAGAGGTAGCCGTATTTTCTCTGTAATTCTACATTCAAGGTATCAAGAACACACAAGATTTTCATTGATTATTCAAGGGATTGGTATGTTATTCTAATCTTTATATCTCTTGATCTATATTGTGTTCTGTGTTAGTTTATCAACTAGATTAAACTGGGATAACAAGTGGTATCAGAGCCAAAGAATCAAGGTTATATGATTAAATATGTGTTTATCGATTTACTGTTCATCGACTTATCTGGGTTAACTAGTGAAAATCAATTTCATGATTTAATGTGTTTTTATGCTTGAAACTGATCTGATTATACTAGTTTTATGCTATTGAACACTATCTGATTGGTTAATTGCATTGTAAATCATCAAGTGATTGAATTTTTTGAATTTTTGGTTATCTGGTTCGTATATATGTCGACATTGTGTTTATCAAATTGAATGCATGAAAGTTGATTTTAATCTTTGTTTTTGATTGGGATTTGATTGATATATGTTAATTGGTGCTAAAGTCTGATTTTTACATCTGAATTCGTGTTCATTGTGATTTCTGAGTTGAGTATCGTCGTTTTGGACTGACCTGCAAGAACATACCGGTCGAAATCTTCAAGATAATTCCAGTCGTTATTTAATTACACTTGTCCGGTCAACCGCATCATATCGGCCGAATACATTGTATCGGTCGAATACACCTTACCGGTCGCCCGGTAAACTCACAGTCTATACCGATTTAAGTAGCATACCGATCGACACTCTTGTCCGGTCGACATTGATCCGGTCCATGTCTAATACCGGTCCATATATTGGTCCGGTTGACTATATTTGTCGGCACCTTACTGGTCTCCTCACAACACCATCTCGGTCAATTGATACCTGTCGAGGCACTCCTGTCCAAACATCCTACCGGTCGACCATATCGGTCGTGCAATATACCGGTCGACAAGGTCCGGTCAGACAACATACCGGTCGAAAGAGTTCCCGGTCAAGCAAACTACCGGTCGAAACTAGGTACCGGTCATTCTCCTTTGCGCGACCCACTTATCACGCAAACCTCTGTTTGCGCCACCCGCAGCTCACGCGAATTCCTCCTTTGCGCCATCCACTGCTCGCGAGAACCTCTTCTTTGCGCCATTCTTTCCTACCGCAAAACCTCACTTTGCGCGACCTGCCCCTCGCGCAAACCGTCCTTTACGCCACTGTCCTTAGCATATATCTGATTTTTGCGCCAGATTTTAATTGTGTTTAATCTATTTGTGCTTTATACTGTGTGAGAGGACTGTACTTAACTATTTTTGGAAATTTATTTTTCTGAAAATTTTTTAGTGTAGTTTTTATCTTATACTTGATTCTAACGATCTCATCTAGTTGATTCTCTTGGTACAGATAAGTTTGCTTTCTAACCATACAGTTAAAGATGTCTGAAGATTATAGCAATGATTTTGACAAGATGACTTTTTCTGAAGCAAAAGCAAATGTTAAACGTCTTGCTGGACAGTTGTCAAGATATACAAGCATGGATTTTGATTATGAAAAAGAGAATAAAAAGCTCAAATCCGAGATATTACCTCTTAAAGCTGAGAACAAGGATTTAAAGATTCAGAACTCATCTCTTCTTACTCAGATCAATGTTTTATAAAAAATTCAAAAGATTAAGAGAAAGATTTTGTTTGCTCAGAATGCATTAATAATTCTAAAATTAATTATGCAGGAATTATTGAGTCGAAAGAGAAAGAGATCTTAAATCTTCAAGCAAAGCTGAAAAGATCTGAGAGTCTTAATTCAAGCTCTACATGGTCAAAGAAGGAGTTAATGCAAAAAAGAGCTTGATGAGCTTAGAAGGAGAGCAAACATTGCTAGAGAAACATCTGAAGGGCTTAGAAAGACAAATTCTCAAGTCTTTGCGGAAAGAGATAAACTGAAAGATCAAACTGAAAGATCAAGTCTTTAGTCTTGAGGATGAGATTAATATGCTGAAAGAAAAGGCAACCCAAGACAGAGACAACACAAAAGTCCAAGATGAGATGTTGAAGATTGAGAAAGAGAGAAAATAATTTTCTAAGAAATTCTCTGATTTCTCTAGAAAAGCCTTTGAAGAGAAGAAATCGTTAGAGCTTAAATATGTTAAGCTTTCTCAACAAGTTTCAGATTTTGAGAAGGTTATCATTCTTGAGAGAGACAAGGCTGAGAAAGAAAAGAAGAATGCTGAGCAGAAGGAAGTCAATAAAGACTTTTCTAAAGAAAAGAAAGATCTAGAGACTCAGATAGCTAAGCTGACAAGAAAGTTATCTGAATTGTCAATAAACATCTTGAAGGAGAAGAATGCAAAATCTGAGTTGCATAAGAAGTTTGATCTGATTGCAAAGGAAAGAAACAATTTGTCGTCAAAGATAAGGAACTTGAAGAGATCGTATTCAAAGTGAAGCTGACTGAGCACAAGACGCCAGAGTCAATATTTCAATCACCGAGAGATGATCTAACTGCATTCGAATGCTCATTCAATTCAGCAGCAAGTTCAAGCTTTACTAATGTTTCTAATAATCCTTTATTTGATGTAATTAATGATCATACTTCTCAACATAAAGATCAGATTTGTCCTTCTAACCTTTTCTATGACAAAGATGTTGATGGTCCAGGTAACTTCAAGAAGAACAAGTCTCGGAAGAAAAAATTCTGGAGAAGGGATAATGAGAAAGATAGAGGAAATTGGATCTGGAGAGTTAAAGGATATCCAGAGGAGAAAAACACCGACAAATCATTTGTGCATACATCAAATGCTAAATGGAACTATGCTTCACAAGGTAAAACTTTTGGCAAACCTGATCTGGTTTACACTATCAATCAACTTATCAGGTTAGCACAAAAGAAAATTAGTTGTTCCTACTGTGGCTCAAATGATTTTGTAAGCAAAGAGTATGTGAATAACTGGTATGGTTCTTACTTTATATCTCCCACTAGAACTGCAACTAAACCATTAGGACCCAACTACCAGTGGGTACCAAAAGCTAAATCTGTGTTGCAGGCACCCAAGGTTTAAGGGGGAGAAAGAACAATGACTTCTGATTAATACATATCAGAACTCTTGCCTCATTGCCAAAAAGTTGACTTCTAAACAATACAGTCTAGGACTCGGACTTAAATGTCAAAGAGTTTGACTTCTGAATTTACTTTAATCCTAGTAATTCAGAACTCTGTTTCATGATTAAGGATTATGCACATATTAAGGGGGAGCTTATATGTTTAATATTTATATTGATATATTTTTCTGATTTAACTGACTTTTTACAGGTATCAAGGGGAAGCATATATGCGTTTTGTCAAGGATATTTCATTGAAAATATTCATTTCAGGGGGAGTTAAGGATTCTGATTTACAGGTATATATTTCTAATCCTTACACTCTATCACTTGTTGAAAGATGAACAACTTTCACTTGTGAAAAATGGTTTCTTAAATGTTCAAACCACTTCCTATTCTTCAAAGATTTTCATTAATTGTGAAGTGTGATTTTAAATGATTTTTGGATACTTAATTGTCAAAGAGCTTAAATGCCAACCTCTTTTTAGTTTGAGGGGGAGAATCGTATTGTCAAACATCTTATGTTTTGACTTCTCCAAATTTTTATTCTTCATGTTTGTATTCCTTTCTGCTTTCATGTACAAAAGACTGTTGAACAGCACGTTCTTTTAGGAAAATACAAGGGATTCAGTGTGAGAGCTTAACAGAACTTCCATGGATTCACGATAACCAGTGTTTCCTACCCAGGAAGTATTTCCTGAGTGATTAAGGGGAGAGGGGTCAAAAGATTTGAGTGTTGGTGTGTGAAGAGGTAAAATGGAAAAGAGAGATTGGTTAGAAGTAAGCATTAAAAGAAAGAGGGTGAGAGAACAGAGTAAAAGAATATTAAACTCTGCACCAAACTTCTTTCTGAGTCAGGCACCCACATAATCTGATTGGTTCACATTATTTGGTGACCATCATTGAAAAAGGCACCTAGCCCATGCCATCTCTTGCATAAAACCCCCACCAGCTACTCATTCTTTTCTCAAAAAGAGAATGTTTCACATTTTCTGGGGAAGCAGCACATACGCCATTGGTTCTTCATTTGGAAGATACTAATATTGAACAAGAAGGAACGTTGCCCCACCTTCGAACCCTTTCTCATGCACATTGAGTCTATGTATAATTTGTTGTTGTCTCAACAAGTTTACATACTTTGAGCCTATATGACAAAGCAATCATCTATGCTTAATTCTTTCATACACATGCACAAGCACACAGGAATTTATTTTCTGTCAGAACGTTCATAGATAATCATGTGTTATTCGATGATTGAATGGAAGTCCTGGGGAGCCAACATCAAACCAGCTCCATATATAGTAACTTTGTGTTACTCAGCGACTGTGTGTCACTGACAGGCATTCCAAACTGAGTCATTTGTTGATTCAGGGTTACACCTATTAAACTATTTGAATTTGAAAAGATTCAAATGGTTACTACTTTTTATCTGCATAGATTGAAATAATCACTTTCTCCATTTGGAGAGACGACTCTTATTTCCACACAGGGATCCGTACATGAAGACAGTGCTAAATTAGAGTCTATAATGACAAAGGGGGAGATAGTTCTGATATGTTTTGATGATGATGATTCTCACCACTCATCAAAAAGGGGGAGAATATACAAAGGGGGAGAATAATCAACAAGGGAGAATACAAGTACTTTTGAAGTCTTGAAGTAAAGATTGCTGAAGTTTTCAAAGATGTCAAAGTGTCGAAATTTATTTGATCTATTAAAAGCCTGACTGAAGATGATCGTCAGAAGGACACTTCAAGTAAGAGAAAGTTGAAGACTGTGTAAAGCTACAAGATTTGAAATTGTCAAAGTCATATCTACTACAGTTTTCAAGAAAAGTGAAGACCCGAAGACAATTGCAAAAAAAAAATTAATCTTGAATCCAAAGGGGGAGATTGTTGGATCATAAATTGTATTCAAGATTAAAGTTAAAGTTAAGGGTTTAAATTGTAATTGTGCTAAAGATAATGAGAGGGTCTAATTTGTAATAAGTTAATAGTTGTTAGTTATTGGGCCTCAAGCCCATAAGCCCATTAGGCATTAGGCCTAAGTATTTATAGTTTTGGTTAATTATGTTTTAGAGATCTCTGATAAATCTCATAATTATTGTTTAGAGAGGTAGTCGTATTTTCTCTGTAATTCTACATTCAAGGTATCAAGAACCCACAAGTTTTTCATTGATTATTCAAGGGATTGGTATGTTATTCTAATCTTTATATCTCTTGATCTATATTGTGTTCTGTATTAGTTTATCAACTAGATTAAACTGGGATAACATAAGTTCTTTTGATCGTTGAAGTACGGGTCCTGAACTGATTTATTCAGAAGCCTCGGTTCTCTTACTCCATCTTAACTTCAGATACATGCAACAGAGATTTATCTTTCGGCTTTGGTACCCATTTATATCTGGGTCCCTGCAGGTTAGTACAAGATTTTGGCACCCATTTAAATTTGGGCCCACTTTTCTTTTGAAAAAAATTAGAAGCAATAGAATGATAAGAACATACATGATATGTGCCATACCAAACATCAGAATATTGTCGAGATGTATAATCATTTCTTTTATAATTAGAAGATTTTCTAGCAGACGGAGATAATTGGAACAATTGCTATATTGAATATTTCTTGTAAGAAGATACAAGTTTTTGTTTAGTGAAAGCAATATTCTCAACTATATCAGTAGTACTAGATGTTCCTCTATTACATTCAGAAACAACAGAAGATGGTTTAACAGTCTCTTCAACCTTCTGCTTTGGTAGCCATGTTGATTTAACTCTGGTCTTTTTCTTTTTCACATCTGAAACAGTTGAAACTTTAGAATTAGTACTGTGAGTTTTAAAAGATTGCTTCTTCATTGACTTACTAGTTGTTTTATGTTTCTGTGAATGCTTAGATTTCTTCTTTTTACCTTTGGCATTCTTAGAATTCATAGAAACTGGTTTATCAACTTTCGTTGATGTTTCACCTTTTTCATATACACTTGGTAATCCAAAAGAATTTATAACATACTGTGAATGATCAGGAAATTTAGCATTAAAATCAAATTGACCAACACATTCATCTAATTCACCTTCAGAGTTTAAAAAATCAAACTCTTCATCAAATAGATCAGAAATATCATCAGATTTTGAAGCTTTAGAAGATTTAGAAAAATCAGAATTTTTAAACACAGTGAAAAACACATTTTGTTCTAAATCCATCAAAATTCTTTCTTCGGCTAAAGTATTCTCGAGTTCAGAAATTTTACTTTCCAACACGAGAGGAGGTACATAAAGCTTACCTTCGATAGGTTTAGCCTCCAACTCTTTTGAAGAATAACTCTCAAAATAGTCATTAGAAATAAATTTTGATTTATCAGAACTGTAACTATAATTCAATTTCTCATAACGGAATGGAAGTTGCATTTTAGTTGTGTTCTTCCGTTTCTCCTTTTCTTTAGCTTCATCCTCTTCTGACAATTTAGTCCATTTAACTTTGAGTTCACGATATTGTGGTGCCAGTTTTAAAAATCCAAAGTCATAAAGCGCAGAAACTTTTGAAATACCCTTTTTGAGGTAGTGTGGGTTCTCGTAACCAAGTCCCCAACACTCGCTACTCTCTTTAGGTTTTTTTAAATGAATAGTGTGTTCAGTTTGACCTAAGTTGTAAAGATTTTCTTGCAAAACATTCACTTTGTCAGTTAAAGATTTATTATCTTTTGAAATTGATGAATACTTTTTAGCAATCTCTTTTGATTCAAATTGGCACAGTTTATACTTTGAAGTAGTTTCAACTAATTCATTGTGAAGTATAGTCTTCTCTTTAGCGCTGGTATCAATATTTTTATGTAAAGCTTCAATTAATACGTTCTTCTCAGCAAGATCCTTGCTAAGTTTCTGTATTAATTGATTTTTTTCTTTCATGATACCTTTTTTGCGTTCATGTTTAGACTTTACTTCCTGAAGTTCAACCATCATAGCTTGCATAGCATTTAAAAATTCTGAATCAGTCATATCACATACCTCTTCATTATCCTCTTCATCAGACTCAACTTCAACTTCCATCTCTGTCTTACCCATGAAACATAGATAAGCTTTCTCTTCTTTCTCTTCCTCTTCATCTGATTGGTCAAGCCAGAATTCATCTTCAGCCATAAGTGCCTTGCCAGCCTCTTGTTGCTTGACCAAGAGCATCTTATGCTTGTAGTACTCGGAATTTCGGACTTTGGGCTTTCGGCAGTCCTTAGCAAAGTGTCTGAGTTTGCCACAGTTATAGCACTTTGTAGGTTCTGGCTGTTTCTTCTCTTCAGCTTTGTACTGCTTCTCATCAGACCTCTTTTCCTCTATTCTCTTTCCTTGGACTCTCTTCTTATGTTCATAGTTTCTGAACCTAGAAGAATATCTCTGACTGTTTGAGCTAGGCTTTTTGTAAAACTTTTTCTGAAAGGCTTTAGTCAGCATCAGCATAGCCTACTTTAAGTTCTCACATTCATCAGAATCAGAATTATCTTCACTTTCCACCTCTTCAGACTCAGAAACTATAAATTTCTTCTTTTTCTTCAAACTTACAGACTTTTTCTTCACTACAAGAGCAATCGGATTAGCAACTTCCTTCTCATTTTTTTTCTTTACCTCTTTGATCTCATCCACCTCTTCTTCATTTTGCCTGAAAGTCTCATATACCTCATGGAGTGGTATTTCATTCAAGTCCTTCATTTACTTCATCTGCCTGGTAAATCTTTTCCATTCAGGCTGCAGTATGCTGAGGAACTTTACATTCAGTTCAATCTGTAATTTTCTGACCTTGTTCTTGATTAGTTCATTTAAAAAGGTCACAAATCTGTCATATGTAGCCTCGATAGATTCTCCTTCTTTGGCTTTGAACTCCTCGTAATTATTGAGGCAGTTAGAGACCTTGAGTTGGTTGCCAATCTTTGATCCGAGCATCATCTTCTCCAATTGATCCCACATTTGTTTGCCGGTAGCATTGTAGCTATCAATCTTTACGTATATCTCATTTGGTATGCCTTGAAGAATGAAATATCTCGCTAGTCTATCAGCCTTATGTCTTTTTCTTTGCTCATCTGAGTACTCCTCAAGTGGTAGAGGATACTCTCTCTGTTCATCTTCTCCATTCTCTCCTGCAACATTGAGTGTCTTTGTCGGAGGTTTGATGATTCCTTCCTTCAAAGAAATTATGATATAATCTCCCAGATTGTTGCGGTCTATGAAGTCTAGAAAACGGTCTTTCCATTGCTCATACTCTCATTTGAAGAGTACTGGTGGCTTTACATCCGTACCAATCGCAAGTGCTTCTCTTGATGACATCCTGATTCAAAGTTTTACAATAAGAACTTGACAAACAATCGTTAGTCCAATAGAAATCAAGTAAAATCAGGAAAACTTAGACAGAAAATCAGAAAAGAAATTTCCAAAATTCTCTAAGTCTATAATTCGCAAGATACAATGATGTATAAGGAATTCGTAAGTCACAAAGATAACCACAGAATTCGCACACTGAATTCGTATAAAACCAAACTTCAGAATTCGCAAGTCTATAAGAAAACATAAATTCGTATCTAATTCGCACAAAGACACCTGCGAATTTTAACTTTTCGTAAACAAGAGATCTACGAATTCTGTCCTTGAAGATTTTCTAAAATTAATTTTCGTAGACAACATTTCTGCGAAATCTGAAAATTCGCACAAATCAAATATGTGAATCCTTAGTGTTAGGGCAGTCTGTTTGTTAAATAAAAGTTCAGGGGTCGAATTGTAATTGTTTGATAGTTGAATTGTAATTGGGCCTCAAGCCCATTAAGCCTTGTACGTCCATATATATATGTTTTTCTAAACCTAGTTTTAGGTTAGAAGAATTATTATTAAGATTGTTAGTCATTAAGGTTTACACTCTCTGATCAGAAATTCTCTCTGTAAACCTAAACCCTTCATTGTTGAATCTAATCATGTGACTAGCAGTTGTGGTTTATTTATTGTTCTTCATTGATAATTATTGCTGATAAATTGCACTGTTCTGGGATCTACAGTTGGTATCAGAGCAAAGAGACAAGAATTTTGATCCAAAAAGGTTTGTCTAAAACCCTTTAATCACTTGTTTTGGCTAAATCGATATCTCTCGTATGCATATTGTGATTAATTGTTGATCTGAGTCCTTTGAAGTGATTTAAATCTGGGTTCTTATTCTGTGAATTTTTTTTCTTTTTTCGATTGTCTTATTGAATTGAGTTCAAATCTTCATCTCGATTTTCTGGGTTAAGTATTTATTTCGGTCGCTTTTCTGGGTTTATATCTGCATAATAGTTTTTCTGAATTATATCTGTTATCTTCGATTTTTTATGGTTCGCTCGATTTTTCTTGGTTTAGTCGATTTTTCTGGGTTACACTCGATTTTTTGGGTTTGCATATCGGTCGCTGATATATTGATTTTATGGGTTAAGGTTCTTATATGCATATAGATTTTCTTATCTACATATCGATCTTCTAGGTTTAATCGTTAATCGAAAATCATAAAATTTGAGTTCCTTTAATAAGTTCTTCAAATCTTTGAGCTTTAGAAATCGATTCAGTTTGATTAATCTGTTGAAAGTTATATGTGTATCTGTGTATCTGGTTATCGCGATTTTATCGAAGAACTCGACCGACCCAGACCCTGCCTTGCCCGGGTTGCCTTACTCTTCGCCCGGGTCGTTGTTGACCGGATTGTCCAAACGCCCGAGTTCTAGTCGCCCGGGTGGTCCATCGACCGGGTCCTTGCCTTCGACCGGGTCCTTGCCTTCGATCGGGTTCTTGTCCGACCGGGTCCTTGTTCGACCGGTTCCTTGTCTATCAAAGTATATAATCTCTCTTTGGATCAAATAGTTTGTCTCACGATCACTACAGTGCATTAAAGATGAATTCAAGGGACACTCTAGCCATTGGTTCAGATCAAAAACCTCTGGTCCTCTATCGGGGAGAATATCCACAATGGCACGATCGATTCATGAATTTTATCGAATCGAAACCCGACTATGACGAGATAATGTTATGTCTGAAAGAGGGGCCACAAGCCTGGCCAATGAAAGTCCTGCCTGGAGACCAAAACCAAGGTCGACAAGAACTCCAACTCGCAAAATCACTCAGTGAGTTTACCCCTCAAGAAAGGAGCCAACATGACGCAGGAAAGCATGCAAAGACCTACATTCCACAAAGCCTGCCTAACGACATATATGCCTGAATCGATAGCTACAAGGCCACTACGAAAGGAATGTGGGACCAGATTGAGAAGATGATGATGGGTAGCCGAATAAGCTCTCAACTGAAGATCACTAGCTGCATTTCCAGATATGACGGCTTCAAAGCAAGAAAAGGCGAGACGCTCACGGAAACATATGAACGGTTCAACCAACTTCTGAACGATCTGCATAAAAGCCACATTATGAAGACCAACACCGAAAACAACATTAAGTTCATGAACAACCTTCAGCCGGGATGGAGGACGTTTGTCTCTCATATCCGCCATACTCAAAGCCTGGAGAAGATTTCTCTGTCTGAAATATATGAAATGCTTCTACAGGACGAAGAGGAAGTTCTTGAGTTGATGGGAAATCAAAAAGCAGACGAAAAGCCGTTGGTTGATCCATTAGCGCTCGTCTCAAATAAAAGAGGTCGATCTGTCAGTCGCGCCCTTGAAAAGGAACATGCGCAAAGTGATTTTGAACCCGAAGACCCTGACAGTGATTCGGATCCAGAATACACTCAGATTAAAGAAGTCGTGATGTTCTTAACTCAAGCTTTCCAGAAAAAGAAGTTCTTCAAAAAGTCACCTTCAAATAATCAAAGATATTCCACTACTCCTCTCAAATGACATAAGGAGAAGTATAAAGAGAAGAGACGCCTTGATGAAGGAAAGAAGACTGAGAAAAAGCATGATGAGGAAGCCAAAGACGAGTCGATCAAATGTTATAACTGTGGTCGTTTGGGTCACTTTGCCAAAGAATGCCGAAAGCCTGTCATGCGCAACTCAGAATACTACAAGGCCAAGATGTTGTTGGCAAAAGAAAAGGAAGCAGGTAAAGCTCTCATGGCAGAAGATGACCACTGGCTTAATCTATCTGATGAAGAAGAAGATGATGCAGAAGCACACTTGTGTTTCATGGGCAAGCACTCAACACAGTCCGATACTGACGACGATGATCGTGATTCCCCATGTCAGGTTTGTGCTCCTTTCCAGAAAGCCTTAATTGATAGCAAATCAATGTGCACAAATTAGACTCCTACAAGAAAACCATGAGAGAAAATGAGCAACTCATCTCCTCTCTGGAAAATCGTGTGTCATCACAGTCTGACTGGCTTGAAAAACAAAGCATAGAAATTGCTGGCAACATGTGCCAAATTTCTAATCTAAGCTAGTCTTTCAAAATAATCAAAAGAGTTAAAGACCAAAGTAGATGATCTTACTTACAAGCTTCGTATGTCAGAAAATGAGAAAATTGATATTGTGACTAAAAGTGTGTCTTATAAAAATGAAAATCAAAGGTTAACTGACCAGTTAAAAGATCTTGAACAGAAACTTTACAAAATCGGTCAATCTAACCAAACGATGCATCTGAATGCACCTAAAGAATTCAAATATTCAGAGACGGGTCTCGGTTACGATAACCCACATTATCTGAAAAAGGCCTTGACCAAAGTTCCCACATTATATGCTTTCGAATTTTTGGGAGTGGACAAGACCTACCCAGAGTACAAAATCAGATGCACCAAACCACTTGTTGATGAGGATCCGGAACTGGAAACTTTGAAAAGAAAAAACACTACCACAATGCAACTTTCTTTTGTTTATGACTCATTGAATGCGTCATACAACACCAAAAAATCCTGCTTTCTATCAAATGACTATTTTCGAAGCTATTCTCAGGTTGAACTTGATTCAAAAACCGTTAAAACTGAGGAGGAACTAATGGACCACAAAATCTATGTTCCACCTCTAATTTTAGAAAAGAAAATTGTTCAGCTAGAAGAGTCATTTGCATAGGAAAGACTCATTTTTCAAAAGGAAAAACAAGAGTTATTATCCAAACTTGAGTGCCTCAATTCCGATCAAAGGGAAACTGGATCGAGGGAGGAAAAGGAATATATTCAGACAGAGATAAATAAGCTTAATTCACAACTGTTTGCCTTGGCAGCAGATCTGCTGAAAGAGCAACTTCACAAAGTTGAGCTCCAAGCTAAGCAGGAAACTATCCACGTTGAGAAAATCAATCTGTCAGAAAATTCCTATCCCCCCTCAGACACCTCTTCCTGTAAAGCCTTTTTGGGTGACTCGTCACCATTTTCTTTAAACAAAGGAAAAGGGCCTCAATTTTTCGAAATGGATCATCATTCTGATTTTCAAAATGCTTCCGCTAATGATTAACTTCAAAGCACAAATCCTTCCAGTCTCCTCAATCCTTCAAGTGATAAGGCTCTTTCAGATGAGAAAATGGAATTCTCAGCCTTTTTGAATTCTGAGGTGTGTTCAGACAGCCAGATAGACCAGTTTGATTTCGATCCAAAACTTCCAAGTCATGTTGATTTTCTAAATTCAACTTGTGAGCCTCCGGTACAATTTTACAAGGGTGAATGTTCCACATCTGCCCCACAAAACACTTATGTGAACAATTCTTTTAACTCTAAATCCAAAAAACGTTCACAAAAGAAGAAAACGACCGGCCGCTCTAACAAGAGACAATCATCAAAATTCAAATCTTCTGACTATGAGTTTAACGGTATTTCAGATACTTTTGGTCAAAGAAAAGAAGTCAAATACGAGTGGGTAGCTAAGAAGTCTAAGGAGAGCACGGCGAATACAGAATCAGTTAATCCAATTTTGAATTCTAGGAAAAACAATAACAGTCATGATGTTTTTAATTTTAAACCTTTGGTTGAACGTAATGGATTATTTCTTTTAAAAGTTTATTCCATTCAGCAATTACTTCAACTGTCTCATGATTGTGTTCGTTGTTCCAACTGTGGATTGAATGATTTCGTTGATTGTAGATTTGCATCTGATTGGTTTGGTTCTTATCATGTTTATAATTATCGTTCAAAGTCTGATGCACCCCATCACATAAATAAACCCAAGTCCAATCGGGTATCCAAGACGGGTGTAAACCCTAATCCCAAAGGACCCATTTACGAATGGGTACCTAAAAAGACTTAATAAGTTTTACAGAAGGGTCATGTGTGGTATTTAGATTCAGGCTGCTCCAAACACATGACCGGAAGAAAGGAGCTTCTCACGAACTTGACCGAGAAATTTTGTGGGAATGTACGCTTTGGGAATGATTATTATTCTCCAATTTTGGGATACGGAGATATTGTCAAGGATAAATTCACCATCAAGAAAGTATCCTACGTCGAAGGTCTTGGTCACAACTTGTTCAGCATCGGTCAGTTCTGCGACAAGAATCTAGAGGTCAACTTCAAAGCAAAAATGTGCAGCATCCGGACTGAAGATGGGAAAGAATTGCTAGCCGGAATATGTCACACCAACTTCTACACGATTGACCTCTCGTCTCTAACAGTAGAAAAGGAAGTTTGTTTGATGTTCAAAGCTTCAACCGAACAAAATTGGTTATGGCATCGGAGACTCTTGCACATGAACTTTAAGAACATCAACAAGTTGGTGCTCGACGGACACGTGAAAGGTATGCCAGATCTCAAGTTCGAAAAGGATCACCTGTGTGCCGCTTGCAAAATGGGTAAGATGAAAAAGGCTTCTTACAAGCCTAAAGCCGCTCCAAGTACTTCACGGTCCCTCGAACTCATCCACATGGATTTGTGTGGACCGATGCGCGTTCAGAGTATCAATCACAAGAAGTATGTCCTAGTTATGGTCGATGAATTTTCTCGCTACATGTGGGTTAAATTCCTTCGTTCGAAGGATGAAACTCCCGAACTGATCATCTCTCAACTGAAGAGTCTTCAAGTCAATCTCCATCAATCAGTTCAGACCATCAGGACGGATAATGGCACAGAGTTCAAGAATCAAGTACTCGACGGTTACCTAGCCTCAATGGGCATCACCCACAACTTCTCAGCTGCTCGTACTCCTCAGCAAAACGGGGTAGTAGAGCGCCGAAATCGAACTCTCGTAGAAGTCGCTCTTACGATGTTATCACAGTCCAAGCTCCCGCTTTTATTATGGGCAGAGGCAGTTGCAACCGCATGCTACACTCAAAACCGTTCTATCATCAACAAGCGGTTCAACAAGACGCCATACGAGATCATCAACAATCGCATCCCGAACATTAAGTATTTCCATGCGTTCGGGTGCACGTGCTTTGTATTGAACGATAAAGACGATCTCGATAAGTTCTGCCCGAAAGCAGACGAAGGAGTGTTCATTGGCTACTCATCCCAAGCCCAAGCTTACAGAGTCTACAGCAAACGAACGAAGACCGTTGTTGAGAGTATGAATGTGACTTTTGACGAGACCGCTGATATGGCTTCTGAACACCTCAATTCAGAACCCGCTTTAACTGGTGTGTTAGCTTCTGGACAACTATGTCCAGGATCTACACAATCTCCAGTAATTACAGATCAAGCGTCTACGTCAGAAGCCCATCTTTCAGATTTGGATTTACTTTTTGAGCATTTTTATGATGACTATTTTAATCCTAAGCCTAATGCTACACCATGTAACAGGAATGAAGCACAAGCACAGAAAGTGACACCGGTCACTGGTCCATCCGAATCAAGTGCGTCAGCCTCGACTGATTCTGCTCATTCTCCTACCATTGAATCAGAATCACCAACCTCGTGTGATCTCCCTCCAACCTCTCAAGCTAATACTGAAGCACCGGCAACAGTAGCAGCTCCTGAACCGACCTCTGCTGAAAGTGTTCAAGATGCTCCATTTTCGGAAATCCCGGAAACCGTTATAGATACATCACCTGCTGATTCGTCCTCCGCTACTCGTACGAATCCAGCTCAGGAGCTTCCACTTCACAGGTCGTCATCACTCGAAGCAGTTCAGGATCTACCCCCAGGTGGTTATGTGGATTCCGATACCTCCCAGCAGACATATCAACCTCTCCCACATACCACCAAGTGTTCACGATCTCATCCCCTACATCAGATCAAAGGCGACCCCAACGCACCTGTTCAGACTCGATATGTTACCACAAATGACTTCCTTTTCTCTTCGTTCCTTAGCCGTATCGAACACTCAACCGTCTCCAAAGCATTAAATGATCCAGACTGGGTGATAGCTATGCAAGAGGAGCTCAATCAATTTGAGAGCCTCAAGGTATGGCGACTTGTTCCCAAGCCAAAGAAGAAGACGGTGATTGGGATGAAATGGATCTTCAAGAACAAGAAGGACGAAGATGGAGTCGTAGTACGAAACAAAGCGCATCTGGTAGCCAAAGGATATCACCAGCAGGAAGGAATCGACTATGATGACACGTTCACACCGGTTGCTTGAATTGAAGCGATTTGAATGTTCCTTGCCTACGCCGCTCACAAGAACTTCATTGTCTTTCAAATGGATGTGAAGACAGCGTTTCTGAATGGCGTTATCAAGGAAGAAGTTTATGTATTGCAACTCGAAGGTTTCGTGAGTTCAGACAAACCACATCACGTCTACATTCTTGACAAGGCCTTGTATGGTCTCAAGAAAGCCCCACGAGCCTGGTATGATGCACTCTCTTCATTCTTAGTTAAAGTTGGATTTTCCAAAGGTAAGATCGATACCACCTTGTTTATTAAAAAGGAAAAGCGTGATATCATTCTTGTACAGATCTATGTCGAAGACATAATCTTTGGTTCCACAAACCCCAAGTACTGTCATAACTTCTCAGCCCTCATGAGCAAACATTTTCAAATGAGTATGATGGGTCAAATGAATTTTTTCCTGGGTCTTCAAGTTAAACAATTAGCCACGGGAATTTTCATTAATCAATCTAAGTACATCTCGGATATTCTTCGGAAATACCAGATGGAAAATTCTACACCCATGAAGACGCCCATGTCTACAAGTATAAAGCTACACTCTGATCCTGACGAAAAAGATGTGGATGCTAAAACCAATAGAAGCATGATTGGTTCCCCGATGTACTTGACGGCTAGCAGGCCAGACATTATGTTCTCAACATTCTTGTGTGCAAGATTTCAGTCAAAACCAAAAGAGTCTCATTTAGTTGTTGAGAAGCGTATCTTTCGATACTTAAAAGGTACTGCTGACCTTGGTTTATGGTACCCGAAAGAGAAGGTTTCGAGCTGACTGCGTACTCGGACGCTGACCATGCTGGAAATATGCTGGATCGAAAAAGCACGACGGGACATGTCCAGTTCTTGGGTGATCGACTTGTCAACTGGGCATCGAAGAAACAAAACTGCATTTCAACCTCTACCACCGAGGCAGAGTATGTAGCAGCCGCCAGTTGCTGCTCGCAAGTAATTTGGATGCGAACTCAGCTGAAAGACTATGGATTCCACTACTCCAAGATCCCCATTTACTATGACTCGAAGAGCGTAATCGTTATATCTAGCAATCCCATCCAACACACGAAGACGAAACACATAGACGTGCTCTATCACTTCATAAAAGATCATGTGGAAAGAGGTACAATCGAACTCTACTTTGTTAATACAGAGCATCAGATAGCAGACCTTTTACCAAAGCATTAGACGAAAAACTTTTTCAATATCTAGTGTCCAAGCTAGGTATGTTGAATCTGAAAGTTTGACCCTTCAACAGACCTATACGAGTCTCATTCACTAACGAATGACCGTGACTTAATGCGCTAGTGATCAGTCTCGGGATGCTCAAGTCCACACTCATTGGTTGTTGCATTTTACTCGTTAAGTTATGTGCTCGTTTCAAACTTCTGTATTAATAAGTTAGATTTCGTTTGTTTTCATTTTTTCGTGTGTTTCCTTTCTTTCTTCGTTCCGTTGTGTCTCCTTTTGTTTTTCAGTCATTTCTGATAAGGGTAACATGATGTTCATGTGTTAAGGGGGAGCCCTACCGCCGAAAGTTCTGTAAATTCAAGTTTTATCGTTCTCATTTGAGGGGGAGCAGGTAAGTTGTTCAAGTATCTTTCTATGTCAATTTTTAGGAGGAGCATAGACTTTTCTTTTGGTTGCCTTTGTGTTTTCAATTAACTAGGATCTTTAATCTCTTACTTTTTTAATTTAATTAATTTCCTTGGTTTATTCAAAAAAAAAATCTATTTTTTCATTTTTTTTTACACAGACTGGGAGAAACAGACCCGGCCCAAACCGGTCACCGGCCCAATCTAGCACCAGCCCAACCGGAACCCGATCAAAACCGGGAACCGACCCGACCCCGAATAACCCTACTCCAGGACTTAATATCCCCGGGGTCTTCCTCTTTCTTATCTATCGAACTATTTCTATCTCTAAGTCCTGGTCTCTCTCTCTATTTCTCTCAATCTCCCTCACTATCGATTCTCCCACGATCTCTCTCTCCCTTTTTCGTCATCAGATCGACATCCACATGTATTCTTCTCATTCTCATTAGGATTCAATCGACCCCGGTCGATGTGCTTAGCCCATTCGACACCTGGTTTTCCCCAAGTAGCCGCCGCCATTTTGGCCGGCGACAAACCCCGTAGGCGGTCTCCCTTCGATCGACCATGTGTTTGTACCGGCGACCAATGTACCACCGATGTCATCTTGATGTCGTTGTTCGGTTCAAATTGACTCAATGTCGATTAAGGGTCTATGCACTGTGGATTAATAATTGTCTGTTGCTTAGTATTAATTTTGGATTGTTGTAATCTTTGATTATGATTGAGTATTTATGTGGTTAATAATCGATGGTTTGGGGTTTTCTGAGTAAATCGTATGGGACTGTGAAGGTATAATTTTTTTCTTAGAATTAATTTGGTCCTTCATGGTTAATATGGTATGCTTAATCGTTTGTGGTTGAAAATTGAATCTGATTTTAACTGTGGGCGATATAACCTGTTAAAGTTATAAGTTCGGGTTTGTCCCCGGTCACCAGAACTCACCGGTCCCCGGGGTGTGACTTTCCCTCCATCCGGTCCCCGGGATGATGAACTCCCGGGGTTTGTTTCCACTGTTAAACTCCCAGGGCTTGTATCATACCGGTCCCCGGGGCTTCGTTATTATTAATGAATTTTACTTGTTGATTGTTGCTAGTGTTGACTACTCATTATCGATGATTGCTTGGATTTAAAATCCTTAGGTGTGTTTTGGAGTTTGAGGTAAATCCCGGGGTTGAATTAATAATATACCGATCCATGGTTTGTGAACCCCCGGTCCCCGGGACGTGCGACATTAATGGTGACACTGGTCCCTGAACCTCCCGAATACCCACACCGCGCACCATTCCCATGTCGCGCCCGGTACACTCCGATCCCCGGGTTCCCAGCGCCGTGCCCGGGTCTTGAACTCCCGGGTTATAAGCGCCCGGGGTGGGGATACCCTGGTCCCCGGACCATATGCCAATTATTTTTTAGTCGTTTACTTGGTGAGATTTTTTTTTTATTCATAAGTGATTAACATGTTTAATTCTTGTGATGCCATTTTTTATTACACTGTTTTCTCTTAAGGGCTAGATTCCCGTCTTGGGTTTAGAGTTTTTGTTTGGACATGGATTTCAACCGCAACTAACTTGCGTTAATGAGGATTTATTTCTTTCTAAAGTACAAAGTGCTCATATGCTATATCTTCACAGGTACCATGGCACAGAATCAGGAAATTGATCCTATCGTTGATGCAACACTGATTCATCCGAATCAGTACCTTCCTCTCACTCCAAACAATTTTCATTTAGACTTGTCTTAGCCTCAGTGCCAATACCAAGTGATGATCGAGATTCTCCAAGGCCACCCTCTATCATTCGCTCTCACGGAGACTGCAGATGTCCCTCAGTTATATCTGCAACAATTCTGGCAGTCCCTCACACACGTTGACGAAGAAGATGGTTTCCATCTGGAGGCCAGGATTGATACTACATCAGTCCTACTCACTCGAGAGATATTTCGACAGTTTATCCACCTGACGAATGCCAATTCTTTTCCAGGCTGAGACAACTTCAATCCTATCGTCTCCGACTCCACACTATGTGCCGAAATTCACTCACTGGGTTATAGAGTGCCTCTCTCGTATCCATCCGCCTTCAACCGAAGGAACTTGACTACCATCTGGTACACCTTGTTCACGTACCTCAACCGCTGCTTATCTGCCATCACTAAGGGCATAGATCAGACGAGTGCCAACCTTCTCCGACTCTTCCATGCCGTTGCCTTCCATAGATATGCGGATTATGCTGATATCCTATGGTACGAGCTAGACCAAAAGGTCCAAGATATCACAAACAAACGACGGAACTTCATCTCGTACATGCGTTTTCTTCAGATCTTAATCAGGAACTACATGGAACTCCACCCAACCATAGCTTGTCGATCATCGCATCCAATCTGTCCTCAACATCCCACTCATCGTCTTCCGACTCGAACTGAACTTCCAAACCTAGTTGCTAGACGTATCCCGAATAGGTTACTGGCCTATGCTAGTCCAACGGCACTGAGTGTGGTAGAATATAGGCAAACACATGGCATACCTGCTCCCATGGTCCATCCAGAACTGGAAGGACCTCCCCAGGGAGCATGACCTGAGAGGTGTGAGGGTCCACGCACGAGAGGTGGCAGAATCCAGAGAGTTGGGGCTCTCGGACAGGGTGTGATGAGAGAACAAATTGTGAGGGGTTCTGAAGCAGGCAGTGCTGTTAGACACAGCGAGGCCAGTACTTCTCGCTGATCATCTAACCCATCACAGACAGCCACTCAGACTTCGGAAGAAGACACTGATACAGAAACTGAACAGATTCAGTCCTCTTCCCGAATCGAATCTGAGGCTACCACCGACTGAACCGCCACCCAATCTGAATCTGAAACGGTGTCATCGGAATCATGTGATGAGTCATCTGACTCTGATGGTGACGATGATCAGCCATCACCCGGAGAGATAAGGAGAGCGGAGGGAGTTCAAGTAGAAAATGAAGAAGTGAGGAGAGAGAAGGAAAGGAAAAGTAAACATAATTTCGAGCGTACATGAGTGATGAGGCAACCAATTCCGGTTGACCTCCCCCCACTCAAAATTAGCCAGGTAGCTACATCAGCTACCTAGTCTCATGTGTTGAGACAGGGTATTGAAGAAGACGTTGTGGACCTAGCAACGCAGTTGCACACCCCACCTAGCCACTCCAACATCTCTCAACAGATGCTGGTTTTACTTTCTCACGGGATTTCAGCTCATACGCTACTAGTCTCTCACTTGAAGAGTACTGGTATTGAAGCTAGATGACAACTGCCCCCGTCCTCGCCTTCCTTCAGTGCACCACGTCTAAAGCCAATCGATGATATCATTTCTTTGACTAGGACACGGGTAATTTCTTCGGCTACTGCTGGAGGCCTTAGTGACCCAGCCGGAACACCCATAGTAATTCCAACATCTGTTGGATTACGAGGATTGGGTGGAAGTCCTACCACATCCATTATCACGCCAGTTGTGACCGTAGGCGGTGCGACTTCTACAGTCGTCACTACAACTGGAAGTCTGAGTGACCCAGGTGTTAGTCACCCTGAGTTCATCTCACGGAAATTTCTGGACGGCGCCCTAAAGGCTGTCCATTCCATTATGCGATCCGAAATGAGGGATAAGGTAGACGCCATAAAAAGAATGATCAAAGGCAAAGCACCGATGTCTGAGCCTGAACCACTACCTCCCACACCACCACCCTCCCATACACCTACCGATCTATCCATCGATGACCTCAAATCCTTGCTCCTAGCCAAACTCCTAGCCCAATACCAAACCAAATCATCTCAATATGCCGACCTTCTATCACTCCTACTATCCTAAGCATTTACTCCTACACCCCCACCCCCACCCACTATCTCTCCTAAAGCCTTCCAGCACCACTCTGCTCTTATTCAGTCTATGCAGAAAACTATATCTGCATTGACTGAACGACTATCATCTTTGGAGGAAACCTGTCGAAGCCAGGCAGAAGGGCTCAAGGGCAAGCATGATGACCAGGATGATCCTGATCATCATGAGGGGGAGAAGCGCCAACACACATCCGATCCAGAATCAACACAGGCACAGACAGAGATGGGTATGGTACAGGATCAGACTGAGATGGGTTCTGGTACTCAAACTGAAGGGCAGGGACAGGCACAAGAACAAGTCATGGATTTAGTGATATATGACGTTATTCCAACGGTTGAAAAGCCCGAGGAACATGATGGAGGTTCATCGCTCAATCCTGATAATTGGGCTATTATTGTTGATCCTTATTCTGACATAGATCCGACAGAAGAACCAGTCAATACAGAAAGAGCGTTGGTAATCTTCCAAATCGAGATATATGAGCTATTGAATTCTGAAATTGTAGCTCAAGATCACCATCCATCAGAACAATATTCTGTCGCGGTGCGTCTTTTGTCTTACACTCCAGTTCATCCTGAACTTTCTCAGACAGATCTTCCCAGACGATCACCTCCAGCATCATCAGTTTCAGGAACAGATCGTACTCAGCCAGTTCATCCACTAAAATGGGAAAAAGTTAGAATAAATGTTCCGTTTCTCGAAGAAAGTCAGAAACAACTCTTTACTCATTGGATTCGCCCGTATGATGAGGTCGTAGTATATGGTCTTCAGTCAATGACAGACAGGAAGAAGTAGCGCGAGCTTATGTTCATGCATAAACATCTCAGAAAAGGTTTCAACAAGACAAAACTCATAATCAGATATGTCGATCAGATTTACTCTTGCAACTTCATGAGCATAAAGTATTCCTTCTTTATGGTGACAAGAGAAGATGGTAGGCAGTGGTATTTTTCTGAAGCTAACTTTGCAAGTCTCAAGTTACAAGATCTTCTTTTCCTGCTCCGAGACCTGAAGACTAGAACCATTCGACCTGGGGAAGTTACAGACGCACTAGAAACTGTCAAAAGATATATGAAATGTGCGATGAAACTTGCCTCTATTAAAGATTTTCATATTGGGTTGGAAAGCAATCAAATAAAGATAAATCTGCTTAAACCTGATTTAAGTCTTCCATCAGACGCCCAGAATATACCTGCTTTCACTATAGTAAAATTTCCAGAACTCAGCATGACTTATGTGAATGGTAAAGGTAACATGCGGTTTATCAGGTTCAGTCAGATTGCTCGATTCTGTGTTGGTACACTTTTGCTCCTTAGAGACAAGCTGAAGCGCTTCATTGATCAAGATGTCAAAGGGATTCAGCCTTTGGATCCGAACTACAAATGTCTTGTTCTCAATGCACTGGGCATGATCAAAGAACGGCTGGAGTATAGAACTTCAATGCGGCATTTCGAGAACAGTTTCAGATTTTGAAAGACTCATGTTCCTAACTGGTGTGACTATGAACTTCAAAGGGGGGGATTGTTAGGGTAGTTTGTTTGTTAAATAGAAGTTCAGGGATCGAATTGTAATTGTTTGATAGTTGAATTGTAATTGGGCCTCAAGCCCATTAAGCCTTGTACGGCCATATATATATGTTTTTCTAAACCTAGTTTTAGGTTAGAAGAATTATTATTAAGATTGTTAGTCATTAAGGTTTACACACTCTGATCAGAAATTCTCTCTGTAAACCTAAACCCTTCATTGTTGTATCTAATCATATGACTAACAGCTGTGGTTTATTTATTGTTCTTTATTGATAATTATTGCTGATAAATTGCACTGTTCTGGGATCTATACTTAGCTTTTCTAAAAACACTCAAATACGAATTCTATAAAATTCGCAAGAGACATGTATGTGAATCTTGTGAAATTCGCAAGAGACACCTCTGCGAATTTTGTCCTTGAACTATTTTTGAACAACTTTTAGCAAACTAAAGTCTGTGAATCCTATTCTTTTCTTAACACACTAGCTTGCGAATTCTATGCAATTCGCACATCTCATATCTGCGAATTCTACACTTGATATAATTCAGAATCATAACTATGTGAAATTCTTTATAAATCCTGTGAAAACCAATAAATCTGCGAATTCTTCGATCTTTTTGCGAGTTCTTGAGAAGATCTGCGAGTTCTTGAGATCTCGAATGAAAAATCTTCTAATTTCCTCAAAAAAAACCATCTAATCTCCAAATTTCGAACTGGAACATTGAGAATTCACTCTCCTATACTTCTAGAATCGAAAACTAACAATGAATTTCAAAGAAATTCACACAAACATATACATTGATACATTTACAGTGCATCTGACTCGTGAACTCAAACACGTACAAATTCAAAAAAATTGAATCCAATTATAGTGCAAAACTCGAATTGAACTATACAAACTCAATCTAATATGCAATTCGAACACAAAACAATCAATTGCAAACAACAATACACTCATAAATGAATAAATCGATCTAGACTCGATGAAACAGTGTCGATATCCATATTTTCTTGATTTCAATCGGATCTGATCTGATACCAATTAATAATCCCGGTTTTTACGTCAATTTCTTATCTAAAATCAATCACAAACAAGATTAAACAATCTACCTGATTCAATTAGTCACAAGATTCAATTACAAACGATTTGTACCACTTTCTCTCTCTAACCACAGTTTTCTCTCTCTAACACAGCAAATACAATCTCAGTTCTAAAATGTTACAAGTGATTCTACACAAAGACTTCTAATCACAAGTCTAATAACAGAAATAAGAAACGCATGCGTACAAAACACAAAACAACAAGACTTTAACTTTGAATTATTACACTTGACTTTGACTTTGTATGAAGTTGACTTTTGAGCTTTGACTTTCTTTGACTTTCAGATTCAGACTTTATGATCTTGCATCCAACAAATCTGTGTACTAACAAGATGGTTATAAGAAAAGGAGGGGGATGACTTTGATGATTAAAATGTTTACTTGGCTAAAAATATCTTTTAACTAACCCCTCAATAGATATTTTTTACAAAACTTTACATAAATCTTTGTTATATTTTTATCTTTCTTTTTTATATGTGCAAAAGAAATAACCAAGGATATTTGAGTTAGTATTGTAATATTCGTGTATTCCCAAATCTTGCATTTTGATGTTGTTTTAGTCATCCCACATGGATGAGAGAACGCTAGAATGGATATTTTTAGGTGACTATAATAAATGAGAAATGAATGTTTTATATAAATATGAAACTTGGTGACGTTTGTAATCGTATATAGATAAGAAGATTAATTTTTTTATGAAACGTGTGATTTTATATTGACAAAAGGAGAGCATGTCAAATTGTTGCAACTCATAAGGTTAGCTAATTTTAGTCGAACCTTTCGTAACACAAAAATTGATATGCTAGTTCGATGTAACACCCGTAATTTCCGGTAATTAAAGGCCACCCAGACATTTTTGGAACTTGTAAATGGTGGGATTTTGTCGGGAAAATAGTATTTAAAGTCCTTTAGAGTATCGGGGGCGTTGGCGTTGAAAAAGTTGAGTTTCGGGGCTTGGGAATGGTTCCACGACAATGCCCGACGACTATGACAGTGTCATAGTCGCACTGTCACAATCGCATGGAGTGTACCGTGTACTGGTACACACCAGCGACTATGACCAGCGACATTGCCCAGGGCAATGTCGCACCAAGGGCCTGAGAGGCTGTTAAATACGGGATTTCAGCCATTATTTCCATTTCTTACTTCTAACCTCTCCCCTTTCTCTCCTAAATCAGTTCCCTTCTTCCCTCACAAACCCTAACCCATTTTGAAGCCTTTTCTCCTCTAAAACAAGTGTTTCTTCTTCATCTAGCATCTTGGAAGCTAGAGCTAAGATACCTTCATCTTCTTCACCATCCTCTTCAATTTCTAGGGTTTTCACCCAACCTTTTTTATCATTTGGAAGATTGGGAGTGTATGGCTCATCTTGGTGCGAGCTAGAAGTTTTTTGTTGGTGGATTGGAGTTATGGTTAAGGTAACCTTCTATTTTCTTCAGTTATGGAAATTAGGGTTTTGACATAAGTAGAGATCTTTATGTATATTGTTTGGGGAATGATTCTAAATGGCTAAATATGGATATTTATGGTTGGACCCTTGTGGATCTAGGTCTTGGAAGAATTGGGCTTGAAGGTTCTGATTTCTTCAAGGAAGCTCAAGTTGGGGTAAAATATAGATTTAGCTTAAATCTAGCAAGGTGAGTTCAAGTTGCTTTGTGAAAACTATGTACATGCCAAAATGTGTATTTTGAAGTAAAAATATGTTTTACTTGGTAATTGTCAAAGTGTGAGTATTTTGATAAGTTTTCATATTTGGTAAACTTGGGTTTTCTTAATCTTATGAAATGCTTATATTTGGGTTTTGATTATTTCAACAAGTAAATAGCATGATTTATGTATTCTTGGGGATTTTGTACAAATAAAATCTATTTTATGATTTATACATCTTTGACGATTTTTATAAAAACGAAGTCTAATTCATGACATGTGCATTTTTGGTATATTTGATTTCACAAACCCATTTGGAAAATGATATGTCCCAATCGGGGTCATATTTTAGGATTAATCACATCTTTGAGGTATGTGTCTGCATAAACGTCATTTAAATGCATTTTATTATCTGGGAACCGTTATTTGTTGGCCAAATGGAATTTAGAGCATTTTATCTCGGTTTTGACTTAAAAGAGTCCCGAGGACACTTGTCCAATTTTAATGGCTCAATGTGGAGTCTCATCTATGATTTACATCTTAATGCATCTTATTGCATATTAATGATATTTACATGCTCGAGTGCGTTGGTCATTCATGTGTAGTCATGTAAGGTTAGATTGTATTGCATTGGATCCATAGGCACGTAAGTCAGTCTTTATTTGGTGGTCAACTGGGTATTACGGGGTTGGACTCCGGGACCCATGTTTTATGACCTTGACGTTTTAAGTGTACACTAGGAGGGTTGAGTCCGGTTGTGCTATCATGATGTTGGTCGTTTCATGATGGGCGTTTGGGACCTCCGCCCATTCAGGGTAATGCCATGGTTGTAGTCCTCGGATGTTTCCGGGCCTTTGGCGGTATTCATGAGAAGATTTGCTAACGTCAGTTGTCTCTTTTGGTGTAGCTTGAAGGGTGTCGTAGGGGCACTTGGGCTTGTGTGTCATGAAGTATCATACGACTAACATTGTATGAGTGGCATACTTTTGTGTTCCTCCACTCTCAATGGATATGGGTCTCCCCCGTTGTCGGCCATCAGTATTTTGGATATTTAATTGTCCATGCTTTAATATTTTGGTCGCGTAGTATTGAAGCTTAGTCACATGTTTTCAATGGCATACTATATTATATGGGTTGTTTTCACATGATTTTTATGAGTTGAGTATTATGCCCCACCCGTGTTTTGGGTGTTTCGGGATATTAAGTTTTATCCACGTTTCATTATTGGGAGTCCGTCTTCTGTTAGATCACAGAATTATTGGATTCAAGATCATCCAATACGAAGATCGCAATCTGAAGTAAAAGCTGACAACTCACTCTCAACAATAGTCTAGGGTCACTTTGTAATAATAGTCAAAGTTTGTTTTAATATCTTAGGGTATCTTTTAATTAGATGCTTATTAGATATTATGTTTAGATATTATATTAGTTTAATTAATATCTAGATATTTAGTTTATATTTTGAGATATTATGTTTTGAGATATAAAAGGTTTTGAGATATTTATTATCTTATAACTTTGAATATCTCAATACACAACACATCGCACCAAGAAGACATCAGAGAGAAAGTGAGCTTCAAAGTGTAAACATCAACCTCTGTAATTCGCGTTTTGTAATAGAAACAGGTTGGTAATCTATATCTTGTTGTTGTTTGATTTATCTGGTAAACGATCACGGACTCACAATTGGTATCAAAGCCTCTACCATATCAAAATCAAAATTTTCAAGTCTCTGTGTTCTTCATTTCTTCATAAACACTGTGTCATCAATCAAAAACTCCATTTTGTGGTTGTTTTTGAAATCAAAGTGTTGGAACTTGTTAAACTTGATAAGTCGATCATACTGTCAAAATTTTGGGTTGTAATTCGAATTCTAGTCTAGTCAATTTGAGAGTTGCAGGACTGATTTATCGAAGAAGAAAAGCACCCCGGTCGAAGTTCATAGAAATTTATGGGTCGAGAAATCTACCGGTCAATACTTTAATACCGGTCCATCTATTTGCAAAATTCAATACCGGTCGATTAACAACATATCGGTCGAGATCATTTTTTTTCTCGGTCCACTACTTCCACTACTCTCACACTTACATTTTATCGGCCCACTCACAACACATCCTAATATCGGTCCACTCACAATTGGTACACTACTATTGCAAGGTATCGGTCCACATCACAAATATTACCGGTCCACTTCCATAAACCCACCAATTACCGGTCCATTGTTTAAAGCAACACATACCGGTCGACCGGCCCATTGTGTTAAGCATTGTATCGGTCCAAAATTTTCTTATCGGTCGACCAACTACACACATTCAAGTTTTACAGCATACCGATCGGTCAAGAAAAGGCTTATACCGGTTGATAAACATTTTACCGGTCGTTACATCTTACCGGTCGAGCAACCATCCGGTCGAACATATTACCGGTCAAGTTTCTCCTTTACGCCACTCAAGTGAAACGCAAACCCCGGTTTGCGCCACTCAAGGCTCACGCAAAACGACCTTTGCACGACTAACTGCTCAAGCAAACCTTTTCTTTGCGCCATACACTACTCAAGCAAACCTGTTTGCGCGACCCACTAGAAACGCAAATCTCCACTTTGCGATACTCAAGTCTAGCGCAAACCTCCTGTTCGCGCTACCTGCTTCTCGCGCAAAACCCCTTTTGCGCCAGCATCTTCAAACGCAAAGTTTGACTTTTACTTCATTTCCAGACTTGGTTAAATTTGGAAATTATATTTCTGAATTTTATCTTTTTTTTTATTTGCATTAACGATCATATCTGTCAAGTTCTCTAATAGAAACAGGATGTCATCCAGAGAAGCCCTCGCTATCGGAACCGACTCAAAGCCACCAGTACTCTTCAGGGGAGACTTTGATCAGTGGAAAAGTCGGTTCAAAGATTTCATTGAAAGACATGAAATGAAGGATTTTATTAGAAAACCTCTGAGGGAAGGAAAAATGACAGTTCCAACGAAACCTTCTACTCATGTGAAGGAGAATGGAGAAAAAGTACCAGCTCAACTTCAATTAAGACTTGATGAATACACTGATGAGCAGAAAAAGAGACATGAAGTTGACCAATTAGCCCGATCTTTCCTATTGAATGGAATGACTGAAGAGATTTCAAAAGAGATTTTTCTCACATTAGATCGCGAAAGGGCTACAGGAAAGCTGATATGGGAACATATTGAGAAGTGTATGACAGGATCAAAGATGTCATCAAAAGTTAAGGTTTTGGAAGGTGAGAACTTTGAACTTAAAAAAAAGATGTCTAATTTACAAGCTCAAATACAGAAGCAAGAACCTGTAAAGATGAATGGGGAGAAGTTCATGAGCTTGGAGAGTGCAAATACTAATCTTCAACAGAAACTATCAGACTTAAATCAAGAGTTTGTCAAGGACAAATCTGAGTTTGAACAGGAAAGTTCAAAGTTTGCACTGAAGTTCTCAGTATTTTCCAAGAAAAGTGGTGAAGAGAATAAACTCTAGAGCTTAAATGTTTAATGCTTTCTCAAAAAGTTGAAGACTTAGAGAAAGTAATCATATTGGAAAGAGATCAGTTTGCCAAAGAGAGGAAGGCAAATGATCAGAAGGGTGCTAAGAAGGGATTCGAAGAAGAAAGAAGCATCCTTGAAGCTGCTATTAGGAGGCTTAATGCAAAGCTATCTGAATTGTCTAAATTTGCACAGAAAGAGAAGAAGAAGAGGTCCAAGCTTGAGACGAAGATTGACCTTCTTGTCATAGAACGAAACAGCTATTCTTCAAAGATCAAAGAGCTTGAGAATATTATTTCAAAGGTGGTGGTGACTGAACGCAAGACTCCAGAGTCAATTGTCCACTCACCTAGAGATGATTCAGCTGATTCCAAATGCTCTTTCAAGTCAGCTGCAAGTTCTACATCTAAACCTGTTTCTTCAAAAAGGTCAGTTAAATCTTCTGATGAGATTCGTAATACTAACCTTTTCTTTGATAGAAACATAGATGGTTCAAGTACACATCAAAGGAAGAGAAGAATCAGCTATAAAGAAGCTGAACTGGTATGGAACAGGAAACCAGTTGAAGAAAAGAAGAAATATGAGCTAAAATGTAAAAACTCAAGTGTACATACGCCTAATGCCAAGAAGAACAATGCGCATAAAGGTAAACCTGATTTTGTTTACTCGAGAGATAAATTAATCAGTTTGTCAGGTAAGAAATTCTTTTGTTCTTATTGTCGTACACATGATCCAGTTCACAAGACGAGTGACCATTACTGGTATGGTTCTTACTCAGTAACCCCCACAAAAACTGAAACTACACTCATGGACCCAAATACCAGTGGGTACCAAAGAAACTTAATGATTCTGTGTTCCAGGCACCTACTGTCAAGGGGGAGTAGGAGAACCAAAGGCTTCTAAGTACATCAGCTTAGAACCCGTACTGCAACGAAGTATGACTTCTAAACACAACAGTTTAGAACTCGCACTTCAAAGATCAAAAGACCTTACTTCCGAGCTGAAAAAGAGATTGTACTCCAATACTCGAATGAGGAAATCAACCTTCAAGGGGGAGTACATATTTTTCTGAAATTTTATGCATATCTTTAACACTGATAATATTCTGATGCATAATTTCAGGGGGAGTAAAAGGTGAAGACTTCTGATTATTTCTGATCAGAACTCGTACTTTAATAGTTTTACTACTTTTTGTATTTTCAATTTAAGTGAATAAATTTGCTTTGACTTGACATAAGACTTTTGCAGATTTTTGAGAGACGCTTACATGTTCATATGTTTATGACTTTAAGCTTAACTTCATTAGATGTAAGATCGCACGTTAAGGTATAATCCTTTATCTTAATCTCATATATGGTTGATAAGTGGACAACTTTCAATCATAGAAAACATTGTTCTAAATGTTCAAACCACTTCCCGATTCTTAAACCGATTTCATGAATTGGAAGTGTGACTTTAAATGTTTTCAATATCTACATTGTGCTTTAACTGAAATAGTTAAACCATTCTGAGCATCATATGCATCATAGGAAAACAAGATTTCATTGTGCTAGGAATTAACACAACTTCTATGGAATCACGTTAACCAGTGATTTCTACCCATGAAGTTAATCTATAGTGATTGGGTGTGAGGAGTCAAAAGAAATGAGTGTGGAAGAGTGATGAGGTATCATGAAAAAGAGAGTTTAGTTAGAGTGAGCTAAATGTTTAAAAAAAAGAGGGTGTGAGAACGGAGTTAAAAGAATATCAGAACTCTGCACCAACTTTTTCTGAGTCGGACAGCCACATTACTAGTGTTTCACAACTCTTTGGTGAACATTATTGAAACAGGGAACTAGCCCATGCCAACTTTTGATCAAACCTCACCATCTACTCATTTTCTTCTTAACAGGAAAATGTTTCATTTTCAAAGGGGAAGCAGCACATATGCTATCTGATTTTCATTTGGAAAATCTGGATATTGAAAAGAAGGAAGTCTGCCCCTCCTTCGCACTTCAATCATGCACAATTGAGTATGTGTTTAACTTACTGTTGTCTCAGTGGTTTACACAATTTTGAGCCTATAAGCAATCATCAAGTGCTTAATTCTTTCTATCACAAGCACGAACACACAAGGAATTTGTTTCTTTATTATAATGTTTATAGAATTTGCCCTTGTGGTGTTTTCGATGATTAAATGGAAGCCCTGGGGGAGTCAACATCAAACAGCTCCTTTCCAATGTATATTCGTTACACACAGTGACTTAGTGTTACTGACAGGCATGTTAACTGATTCATTTGTTGATTCAGGCGTTACATGATTATTTTGTCTGGATTTGCAAAGATCTGGATGAATATCTTTTGAATTGACGGATCAGAGGCTCCTGATGAATACATTTCTTGCTATATGTTTTGGTGAAGTCGTTATACTTTTCATCAAAAAGGGGGAGAAGAGCCTACCAAGAAATGCGAAAGATCAAAGGTTTAGAGAATTCTTCCAAGATAGAGAAGAGAAGAGCTAATCAAGAAAAGATTCTTCAAAGTATTCTAAAGACATACTGATCTGAGAGAAATTTTCTTTGAAGATACTTTGCTAAAGCATTCTAAGCTAAACCTGGAGATTATTTCAAATTGAAGACTAAGAGGGAGATTGCATCTTCTGAGCTGAAAGAGAAGACCATATTGCTAAATCATTTTAGTAATGATCTTGATCCAAAGGGGGAGATTGTTAGATCACAGAATTATTGGATTCAAGATCATCCAATACGAAGATCGCAATCTGAAGTAAAAGATGACAAGTCACTCTCAACAATAGTCTAGGGTCACTTTGTAATAATAGTCAAAGTTTGTTTTAATATCTTAGGGTATCTTTTAATTAGATGCTTATTAGATATTATGTTTAGATATTATATTACTTTAATTAATATCTAGATATTTAGTTTATATTTTGAGATATTATGTTTTGAGATATAAAAGGTTTTGAGATATTTATTATCTTATAACTTTGAATATCTCAGATACACAACACATTGCACCAAGAAGACATCAGAGAGAAAGTGAGCTTCAAAGTGTAAACATCAACCTCTGTAATCCGCGTTTTGTAATAGAAACATGTTTGTAATCTATATCTTGTTGTTGTTTGATTTATCTGGTAACGATCACGGACTCACATCTTCTATTCACGTTTGAGTGAGTTTTGGGCGGCATCATTTTTATAAAGAATGTTTTGTATTGAGATCTTCGTCCTCAAAACGTATGTCATTGGAAAACGAGTCGCTTTCATAGTTAAGTTAAGTAATTTTGAAAGATCATGATTTAAACTGCATTCTTCCCTTTTAACGAAATATTTATTCATGTTGAAAACTCTTGGACTCACTAGGCGTTAGCCTAACCCTTTTTATTTGTCGGCATGTGCATCAGGTTCCAGTTGAGGAAGAGTACTAGCGAGACTGTGAAGAGATGAGAAATAGGGTTATGCTTGAGGGTGAGTAGTTTGATGAAACCACCTCCGGTTATCTTGGGTATAGCAATTTGTATTGGGTTTAGTACACCCGACCTTTAATTAGTCTATGTGTAAGACTTTATTTGTTTGGTTGATGGTTATATCTAGAACAGTAATACAAGTATGGTCATGTCGTATGATATCTTACCTTTCTTTGAGGCATTATTGAAAATTTTAAATTAGTTGCTCTTACCATTTTCGAGGGTGTTACAAGTTGGTATCAGAGCATAAGTTTGAGAGAATTAGGTGTTGATTTCGGATACCTAGACTCAAACTAGCGTTGTTTTGGTGATTGAGAGAGAAAATTGCACATTAGGTACCTTAAGATATGATATTTTGGGGATGATCGAGTCGCTAGAAACGGGGAACTTGTCGAGGATTCAAGGATGATCATGTACGGTACGTTCATAATGGCACATGGCCAGTGTTATGGTGAACCTACATGTTACATGTGTATACTTGAATTGCCTTGGCATGATTACTGTTGGGGTATTGAGAAAATTTCTAAGCGAGTAGTCGATAGAGGAGTTGATGTTCATAGCATTGTCACTTTGGAGTGATGATTGAGTGCGATGAATACATTAAGTTGACCATTTTGGGTCAGAGTTATTGGTTGAATTAGAACCATAGGCTTATTAATTGACTCTATTTCGAGGAGGAATTGTAAGGTGAACCGACGAGATCGTCGACGATTGCCTTAAGATTTTTGAACATCTGGATGACAATAGTATGACGGGAAATTGCTAGATTAAATTAGCCCCAATTTAATTGAATGTTTTATAAAGAAATTGTATTTTGGGCTTTTAAATTAGTTGTATGGGCTTGAGCCTTTTCATTGTAAATGGGCCCTATATAAAGGTGCCCATGGCTCACTTTGCTAATTTAGGTTTTTGGAGAGAACACTTTTCACACACACAGACTTGGTGAATCCATGAGAGTCGATTAATTTCATAGTGTGGTGTTCTCTACATTTTCCCCTCCATCTATGAAATAAAAGCATATGAGATGTGAGTTTGATGAATATTGTACTTCATTTCTATCTTATATATTCTTTTATATGGAGTTTCTTCTTTTGTTTGCCTAAATGGGATCTAACAATTGGTATCAGAGCCAAATGAAGAAACTCTTCTTCATTTCGGTCATCTATGGCAACAATTGAAGATTGGATGATTATTTTGTTGTTTTGGTGCTTAGATTGATTCAATCACATGAGCCTTGACACAAATATCATTTCTGTGATTTATTCACTGTTTTGTTCTTATTGGAAATCCATTTTTTAATTTATATGTGATTTGGATGATCTTTGATAGAATATTTGCTTGATTTCTCACAAAATCTGTTTCTGCACACCACATGTTTGATGAAATGCCTATGTGAAGATTTGATTCATTTTGGTTAAATCTGATCAGTTTTTATTACATGTATGTGTTTTTGATCCTTTCTCCTTTATTGGTCTAAATTGATAGCACTAAGTAGATGGTTGATCTATGATCCCATCCTTGTGTGTGCTTTAGTCCATAGCCTTTATGGCATCTTGGATTCAAGGCTGTTGATCTTTGATCTGGCTTTATTCAAATCCGAGATTGGACTCTCTTTTTGCTCAGATTTTGGTTAATGAGATTTTGGATCTGTTTGGGATTGGCTAGTGCTCAAATCAACCATTATTTGTTAATCAATATGGTCTCAATTTGTGTTTCTCAAAGCTTGGCTTTCCATTTTTTGTCAGATCTGAATTTTGGTTATAGCAGTGAATAATTCTATCAATGCTGATTTGGTTTTGGGAAAGCAAGTTCAAAGTGCAAAATCTGTTGTGTGTAGCAAACATTTTCTGTGTTTAGTCAAGGCCACGAAATAGGGAGTTTAACTTAATTGATGGCTCAATTGAATGCTCCCTTGAATTTAGTGACAGTGGCTTATATGGAAATGCAAATTGTCCTCCTGCCACTCATCATTATATGTGAAATTATTCTCATCAGTCACAATCCCATAATATGATGTGGCCTAAGTCAATGTCATTAACCAATGAAGTTGGTAATTGTCAAAGTGCTCCACTAGTTCATGATCTTTCTTGAGGCTCATGTAGCACTCTAAATTTGATTTTGAATTGTGCTATTAAGTTTCAACCATTGCCAAGCATGTGGTATCTGATAGTAATGGTAGTTCAATTTTTTAAGCATGCCTACTATTGTCATCAGTGAATTCGAAGAAAAGCAAACATGTTCATGTAGATTTTGAAATGTGCAGCAGTCCAGCTTGAGTTTGTAGTCTGTGATGATGTTGTTTAAATGATGCAGAACTTCAAGATGAATCTGACTTGTCAATCAAAAAAAGTGCAGCAAAAGATCACTTGAAATGTGCAGAGAAGTGAATTTAGTCCATTGAAATCAAAGGCTTACCTGTTGTTGAATTGGATTATAAAGTCTTTCAATTATATTCAATCTGCTATGATTGCTTGGTTGCATATTGATAGTCCAAGATCAATGAATCTTTAGAGAGAGAAAGTAGATAGAGAGTTAGATGGATGCGCAAAGAAGTAATTCTCAATTATGTGCGTGAAGTTCTTACACCAAACCAAGACCAAAGGGACTTAAATACCCTTGGTCAGATACAACACAGATAGACAAAAGACATAGTATTTGACCAAGCCCTATAAATACAATGATTACTATAAAATCAGACCTAACAATCTCCCCCTTAGTAATCATTGGCGCTTTGGTCTTCAAAAATCATCTTCTATAACAGCACTGACCAACAAAGCGACTTTATGAAGCTTTCTGACTTTTTAAAGAAAAATTTCTTCTCAGCATTTTTCCAGATTAAGTTGTCTTTGTTGCTTGAGCTCTAGACGATACACCTCTTTTGAATGACCTTGAATGAACTGTGGTGTTCGGAGCAGGAACAACAAAAGAATTTGTTGTAGCTGAGAGAATAGAATCTTTGAGCGAATCATGATTAGCAGATAAACATTTGAGCTCTTTGTCTCGTTAACTTCTCCTTGACTTCTCCCCCTCATGACCTTGATGATCTTGATCAACTTGGTCATGTAAAAGTTGGAGACGAGACAGCGTAAGATCTGCAAAATCAAAGAAACAGAGAAAACAGGAGAGGTTTGCGCTTCACGAAGGATGTGCAAATGGAGGTTTGCGTACCACGCAGGATGCGCAAAGCAAGGTTTGCGTGTCAAGCTGGATGCACAAAGCGAGGTTTGCGTGTCATGCTTGATGCGCAAAGCAACTCAGAAAAATTTTACCTTTTTAAGCTCTTTGACTCCCCCTACACAAATGCACTAGATATGACAATTCGAGTTAGCATTCATAAGGGAAAATCAGATACTCCCCCAAAAAAAACAGATATAATCTTTGAAAAATATTCTCTTTGTTCACTCCCCCTTGAATAATGCATAAACCCGTTAAAAATATATTTATGAGAACACAATGATCAAATATTAATGTAGAAAGAAAATATACTGAATATAAATTTTGAAACAACTAAACATTTAAAATTTTAAACACTAAACAAATTAAATTCTACTGAGTAAAATATCACAAATTTATCAATCAGTTGAAATCAAATATATGTTGTTGGATACAAAAACAAGTTTCATTGCATATCAAGTTAAAACATGTTCAGTTTCAAAAACTTCCAGCAATCTATTCAGTGTGCTCACATGCGAATCTTCGATTAGCTTCAAGAAAATGCAATTCTAAAAATATAATAGAGAACTTTGCATGTACTCACACTAATCCATCAAAAATTAAGATTTTCACAAATTTATAGATTTATCGCAACTCAAACATATCATCAAGAATCATGAGATGTGTGCTCATTGGCATCTTTTAGCAGTGTGCACATTGGCATCTTAACATGAGTGTGCTCTTTGGCATCTTTTAAGCGTGTGCACTTTGGCATCTTTTGATCAAAAAGTTTATTAAGTAAAGAACATGCCGTAAATGTAACTTTCTATCTGACCCTATTGCAGGATTTGGGTCAGCCGCTCCCAGACCAATTGGCCTTAGGGGACTAGGTGTCAAGAACCCCTTGGAACTTACTCTTCCAGATCAGAAAGGCTACATCGACATATCCTAAACCCATTCATACCAGTAGAACATGACTTTCGATCTGGTTCTATTGAAGGATTTGGGTTCGATCACTCCCAGACCAAATGACCTTAGGGGACCAGATGACAAGCATCCCGAGGAACTTACTTTCCCAAACCAGAAAGGTCACATGTACAAACTTTCAAACTTAGAGATTTCTGAATTTTAAGAATTTATTATTCATCTCAATCACTCAGGTCAACATCTAAGTGCTTAGCCCATATTTTCATTCCGATCTATAATTCTGATTATTTAGGTAGTCTAAGCAAAGTAAACTATAAAAATTCCGAATCACACAACTTTAAAGCAGTAATAAAAGTTTCAAACATGTTGCTGACTTTTCGACTTTTGTAAGACTTGAAATTTGATCATATAAAAACTTTAATATAAACAAAAGAACTTGAAAATTTATCCTAGACACAGATTTTATTCAAAAGAAAGAAAAAATGTAAAACTTTACTTTATAGAATAAAATTTATAAATATTTAAACTTTTAAACTCAATATGCCAATGTTAAAAATTTTCATTAAAGACAAAATGTAAAGAATTCGGCAAATTGATATTTAGTTGGAACAAAATGAAATTCAGTTATTTCATCTTTCACATTATAAAAATAATTTGTATCTCAAATTAAAAAAATTTGGGTAATACAAATTCATGAGATAGATAAACAAGCTCAGATTCTTGAAACAATGAGAAAAACTGGAATACCATCATTATCAGAGATAAATGCAGCGGAATTAAAATTGATGTACTCACAGTATCTCATTAAGTCAGAAGCTTAATCATTGAAGAACGAGTTCTAAACTGTTGTGTTTAGAAGTCGATGTCTATGAAGTGCGGGTCCTGAGCTGAATTACTCAGAAGCCAAAGTTCTATTACTCCCCCTTAACATGTGATGCATGCAACTTTGAATCAGATAAAGATTTGGGAACCCACTTGAATTTGGGCTCGTGTTTGTTAGTTGCAGTTCGTATGGGGAAAGAATAAGCAGAATTGACATTTAAAGCACGAGGAATATGATCAGAGAAATAATCACAACTATCAAAAGAGAAAGCATAATCATCAGAACTAGAATCTGAGGAAGAACATGAGACATGTTTTGAAATTCGAATCATTTGCTTTATAGAGTATTTTGAAATTTTATTACATTTAGCAAATGAATCACTGTTATAAAGTTTGTCTACACATTTATTCTCATCAAAAATATGTTCATCAGATGTCCGCTTCTTTCTCCAGATCTGCATCTTTGATCGAGTGCTCAAAGTCCTATCTGTATGAATGGAATCGGAAGAATTAGAATTGTCAGAAAGAACTGTATCATGTTTCTTCGACTTCTTTGACCGTCTTCTTTTACGCTTAGGTTTATAATATTGATCATTGAGCGTAAAAGAATCATCAAGAATTTTAGACTTAATATTTAAATCAGAAGAAATAAATTTATCCAAGCAACCAATCTGATCAACTAATAAATCTGAATTTGCCTCGGAGTCTGAAGAATTTTGAGAAAAGATTTTAAAATTAGAAATTTCCTTTTGGTTTTCCTTAGAATCAGAAGAAAGGCTAGAAATAGAATCCGATTTTTGAGAAAATAATTTTTCTTCAAGACTTGACGTCATGAAAGAAAGAAAAATATCAGATTCAATTTTCTTCAAAATATTTTGATCTTCTATATGATCTTCAAGATCTATGATTTTTCCTTCTAATACTAACGGAGGAGTATATTTCTTCGAATCATAAATGAGTGTAGAAATATTTTCCTTATCAGTATCAGGTGCATAAGTAGCAATAAAATCATCAGACATTGAAGATTTGATAGAAGATATATCATTTAATACTCTTCTTCCTCTTCTTGATTTTTCAGGAAAATATTTTGCATTTTCACTTGTGTAAACAAAAGGAATTTCATTTTTCTTGTTATATATCCTTTTCTCATTTTCGAGATCTAACACTTCCTTTTCACTAGTCCAATGAAATTTGAACTGAGGAGCATAGTGTGCAAGAGTTAGATAATCATATTTATATAAAGTAGGAACTTCATTTATCACTTTGTTTAAACAATGAGGATTGTCAAAACCAAGTCCCCATCTTTGTTTTAAAGCCTCTTCACTCCTCGGTTTGTTCATAAAAATTGTTTGTTCAGATTGGTCTCTTCGATAAAGTTTTTCTTCTAACTTATTTATTTTATCTGAAAATTCATCTTTTAAATTAGTCATAGCCGTCAAAGATTCAAGATAAGTCTTATTTGAATTTTCCAAATCATCCAATTTCTTTTGAAAGATGTCTTTAGTATTTTCTAAAATAGATTTTTCATCTTTCAAATAAATTTTTAGTTTGTCAATCAAATCTGACTTTTCAGAATTTAAATTCTTTTCAGATAAAATTTTTGAGCGCAAATCAGATAAAGCAGTTATCATGATATCAAACTGAGAGGTAATAAATTTGTAGTCAAATTCAGAATATACCTCATCTTCATCAGTTTCAGAATCAGAATCACCTGACTGATCATCTTCGATCAAGCATATCTGAGCGATCTCTACGTTTGATGCTTCATCATCGGAATAATCCAGCCAGAATTCTTCCTCGGCCAGCAAAGCAGTTTCGTTCTCTCTCTTTTCTGCTAGTTCCATTTTCTGCCTGTAGTAAGCTGAATCCCTAACCTTCTTAGCTCGACACTCCTTTGAATAATGACCTGGCTTTCCACAGTTATAACAAGAAGCAGTCTTAGGCTCGGGCACTTTGACTGTAGAGCTGGAAGTGAAGCGAGAAGAGTTGGAACTCGATCGGGGTTGGAACTTTTTCTGATAGTGTTAAGAGAGAAGGATCATAGCTTTCTGTAAAGCCTCGCCATCATCTTCAGTTGATCCGGTGTAAGCATTTTTAGACAATGCTTGTTCAGATAATTGCTTCGTGAGGAGAGCAACCGGATCTACTGTTTTCTTCTTTTTATCCATCTTGGCCTTTTTCTCTAACACCAAGCTCTCATCAGTCATCAGAATCTCGTAAAGTTCCTGAATCTTCATTGTGGAAATCCGAACATCGTTCCTTAGTCTATGACAAGTTTTATTCCACTCAGGCTGAAGAGCATTAAGGAATTTCAGATTCGTCTCAAGAGCAGTCTTTTCCATTTTAATCTTTCTTAGATCATTAATCACTGCGCAGAATCTGTCGAAAACACTCTTTATAGACTCGATGTCTTTGGCCTTAAACTCCTCAAAGTTGTTCATGAATCGAGTATGTCGGAGCTGAGTTGCGACCGAAGAACCAAGCATTATCTTTTCCAATTGTGCCCACAACAGATTTGGATAATCCTTGCAGTGATCAACCCGGTTGTAGACAGAATTTGGTAAAGCTAGCATCAGATTAGCTTTCAGCTCTCGATCAGCTTTCATTCGTGAATCCTCTTCAGTTGTTGGAGGAGTCTCTTTATTAGGCTTTACGAAAGGTCCTTCAGTGAGAGATTTCATCATGTTATCTCCATTAGTTTGACGCTCGATGAAATTTAAGAACCTATCTTGCCATTGAGTGAATTCGTTTTCGTCAACTAGGACCGGAGGACGAGTTTCTGTACCTAATGACATCATGAGGTCACTCGTGTAGAACTTAGCTTGAAAGCCAAATTTTGCAGAATCCATAGATGACAAAAAAAAATTCCCAGATTTTTTTTTTTTAAATCTAAGTTAGGGAGACGCGCAAATTGAAGTTTTGCGTTCCAAGTGTGATACGCGAATTGAAACTTTGCGTTGACAACTAGAAACGCAAGATAACACTTTGCGTTTGTGTAGAGAAGCAAAAACTGAGACTTTGCGGGTTGAACTTGATGCGCAAAGAAGACTTTGCGTATGTAGGCAGATACGCAAATCAGGATATCTGAACTGGACTTTGCGTGAGAAGGAGGGTGCGCAAAGTTAGCTTTGCGTATGTAGAGGGATGCGCAAAGCAGACTTTGCGTTTGAAGAGGGATGCACAAACCGAGCCTTTCGGATTGCACTTGATACGCAAGATAAACTTTGCGTATCTAACTTGATGCCGAGAGATGCGCAAACTGAGATTGAGATTTGCGTATCTAACTTGATACGCACAATGAGACTTTGCGTATGAGGCTAGATGCGAAAACCTGAAACAAATTAACAAAATTAGTAGAACACTCACATTCAACTATGAACATGCGCAAAGCAACATGAATGTTGCGCAAAGTTATATGAATGATGCGCAAACTTTGGATCATGCGCAAACAGATGAAAGAACACAAAAACTTCTAAAAACTCAATTACAACACCGAATTTGATGAAATTTCCTTTTACAAATAAGATCGAAAACACTTTTTCAACACATTTCAAACAAAAATTTCAATTAAAATCCACTAATACACAAAAACGTAAATGTAACAGTGCTTGAACTCGTGTTTTCCAGAAAACACAAAATCAAAAAATTGGAGATTAAAAACTGAATTTTATGCAAAACTATATGAAGCAAACGTGATCGAATATCAAAAACAAAGCTAATGAGATCAAATTCAAACAATAACGATCACAAACACATCCAAATTTGATGAGAAATCAAGAAAACGAGATTTTCTTGAAAAATTCAAGAAAATCGATCAAATTTTCGATTTCAATCAACAATTCAGATTCAGAAAATGCAATCTCTCAATCCTCTCAAGATTCAGTTGGCTCTGATACCAATTGATAGTCCAAGATCAATGAATCTTTAGAGAGAGAAAGTAGATAGAGAGTTAGATGGATGCGCAAAGAAGTAATTCTCAATTATGTGCGTGAAGTTCTTACACCAAACCAAGACCAAAGGGACTTAAATACCCTTGGTCAGATACAACACAGATAGACAAAAGACACAGTATTTGACCAAGCCCTATAAATACAATGATTACTATAAAATCAGACCTAACACATAATATTGTCTGTGGATAACGGGTCAACTCAAAAATTTCGGTCAAGACAAATTCCAAGTATGGGATCCTAAAGAAGAGACCAATAGAACACGTTTGAAATCTGAATCTGTTAATGGTGGTTATGTTCATCCAGAAAGATGTTGTTGTTAGAACAAAAATTGAAGAGATGCTCTGTCTAGAATCTGCAGATCAAATATGTTATTGTCATAGCAGAGCTAATCGATGATCTGATCATAAAAGTTGTGACAACTTGGAAACCATTGTTCGATAAGAGCCATTGGATTCTACAGCAAGTGAGAATCGTGGAACTGGAGGCTTCACGATAAAAATTATTTGTTTGCAGTCCTGACTGATCAAATAGATGACATCAAGTGGGTTGTCATTAACTTATCAGCTCGTTGTGACATTCGCAACCTTGTTAAGGATTTGATCAAGTGGAGTGAGAACATGTCACCATTATTACTGAGAATAGGATGTCTATTATTGGGGAATGACCTTCAACTAGAACATCCATAGTTGAATAAATATGTGCAGTCTCCAACAACAAGTGATCGTTTGTTGTACAGATTTCGAAAAAGTGTAGCAAGTGTTGATTCTATTTGTCATCTTATCCCACGATTGATGGTAATTCACAGTTAAGACAATAGGTTAGACTTTGCAAGTTTGATATGTGCAGATTCATGTGCTTGGATCTGGATTTTGTGTTATGACAGTGGGAAAGAAAAGTTGTGCACACATGTCTATTTGCAGAGCATTTCTTATACCAAATGGGAGTGGAACAAGCGCATCACGGTCACGAGCAGGAGTTTATCGTCAAGGAGCGAACTCAGCAAATACTTCGGCTCAAGATCAAAATGGTGATGGTGCAGGAAGTGGGAATATCAGTTGGCATCAGAAGAGAGTCCAAGCTGCTGCAGCTACTGAATTCGATCTGTGCAGACTTGTAAAGCTGTTAACAGCAGCTAAGAATAGAAAGTTGTTGCGGCTCTGTGATTCCAAAGACTGCAGAGGCTGTTGTGTGCAGCATAAGTTGCTATTGTTGGCTCTATGAAATGTGCAGTAAGTTCGAAATGTGCAGATCAGAGACTTCAAAACAGATTTCATTTGCATACAAAGATGTTCTCATGCTGTCAAGATTTAAAGAGGTGGTCCAGAAGTGAAGATTGTGTGCAAAAGATACACAACAGTCCAGAGACGCTCTTGTTCATGTTCAGAGATTGCTTAATCAGAAGTTGCCAAGGTTGTCCAGAAGTTAACCGCGGAGAGGCTTGTGCAGAGCCTCTGTGATTTTAAGATGCAACTACAATCCGAGCAGAGGCAGATCACAGAGCCTCTACAGATCTGTGTAGAGCCTCTGTGAAGATGTTCAGAGGTTGTTGTGCAGAACCAGGGCCGACCCTGGGCCTAGGCCAGTGGGGTGATGGCCCAGGGCATCAAAAAGGGTATGAGCATAAGATTTTTTAGTCAATTTCTATATAGTAGGTTCATTTTGGGCTAAAAAATAGCCTTTAAGCCCAAAGGGCAGGGCCTGATTCAACAAAAGGGAACGATGATGGACTGACTCTTCTCACTCACTAAATCTATCGACCGACACTCTCAATCTCAGACTCTTGACTCTCGCTCCACGAATCCACGCCAATACGCCATCTTGAATCTTCGACTATGGACTGTGGATTTCAATTTCATCGCATCTTCAATTCACTCTTCACTTAATCATTCTCGGTTCTACACTTCTCTCTCGACTCAGGTCTGGGGCAGTGGGGCGTCTGGCAGCAATGATTTAGGGACTAGGGTTAATAGAGGATGTTGACAGGTTTTTGGAAAAAGATGTTGACAGGTCCTTAAGGATATCTCCTGGAGGCAATATCAATACCAAAAGACTCGAAACCCTTATACAGACGGTTCATTAACATTTTGATCACACCTTGGTGCTTTCATGTCACAGTGGCTTAATATTTATATCCTTATAATTCAGTAATCATGATAGATTGGTTTAACAATTAATATTGTCAAGGCATTCGATATAACACATAAGTTCTTACATTTCTATTCCTTCTGCACACTTAGATTTGGTTGTATAGGGAAAGGAAAACTAGAAGATTGATGGTTTTTCCAAGATTTCCCACATAATTTCTAGTTGATTGATTGATGATTATTTGACTAGCATATCTTCTACAGTTCGAAGTACTTCAAATTCGTAATGGTTACATTTTCTATCAACAGGATAAACTCAATCTTACTTTTAATTTGTATTTCTGCTTGGGGTTTGCGAATGCTTGATTCTCTTTCATACAAGTGTTGTGTAATAATTGTTTGCCTTTGGAGAAACAATTTGATATGACGTCGTATAGTTTGAAAGCATGATCGATCACGAATTTTAGTTATAATAGCTCAATTCCCAAAAGTTGGTTTCAATACCTTATATGGAACTTCATTTTGTGAAGTATGGAGGCAGTCTGTTAATAGCGCGAATCATGCTTTTTTTTAATGCATTGTCTTGCTTACAAGACTACTATTTGTGGGTGATGTTGGGTTGGTAAGACATCTTTGATTAACCATATCCTTCATTGCTCAATTATCAAATTTGTATTTCCTTTATTTACTTGCCATACAATGACTTCTTGTAATGTCATCTCCTTTTAAAACTCTTATGATTGGTGAGAAGTAATGCCATTGTTGGTAGTAGTTCTTGTTAATGGCATTACTCCTTGTTTCCCCTTAACATCTAACTTTAGATATGTGAACAAGAAGTTTAGCAATCAATATAAGGCAACCATAGGGGTTGATTTCTTGACAAAGGAAGTGCAATTTGAGGACAAACTCTTCACTTTACAGGTTATTTTTGCTCCCACTCTTATCCTTCTGTTAGGATGGCAGGTTCAATGGTTCTTATCTAGTCAATGGTTGAATTATAATTATAATTTAATCATCAATAATTATGATTGTTTTTTACTCTTCCTCCATCTCCAACCCCGCCCATCCTCGAAGAAGGGAGAGGGGCATTTTTTTTGGATTTCCGCCATGGGCATCCGAAATCTCAGGACCGGACTTGTGCAGAACTTAATCAGATATTCATCCAGAGCTTGATAGTAGGCTATCCAGAGTTCGATCATGCTTTCCAGATTTCACAAAGCTTCCAGAAGTTGTTGTTGTTCATGTTGAATATGTTCGAAAACTGCAGCAGAATGTTTGCTGCCTTTAAAGGCTGTTGATCGAGAGATTCAGCAGAGGTTATTCAGAATCTCATCTGAAGCGTGCAGAAGTGATTCAAAGGGTTGTTGGTGCAGAGCTTCTATAAAGCAACATAGAAGCATCAACAGAGGCTCTGTGACCAAAACCACAGAAGAGAAGCGACCAGAGGCGAGGGCCAGAGGTAGACCCAAGCACGCATATCAGAGGTCGATGGTCCAGAGGTCGAAATGAAACAACAGCCCGAAGCCCGAATTTCTTTGATTTTTTGACAACTTTGCGTTGTTTCAGAAACACGCGCACAACTTTTTACTCGAAGCTTTGATTTACATGAGTCCAGTTGTGTTAGATTTCTAAAACACAGACATACGACTTTGATGTTTTGAGTTTTCTCAAATTCCGTGAGCTGATATGCCAGAATCTGTTTCAAAGCTTGCGTTAAGGTGTTGGACCGAAAGCATCGCATTTCACTCGTGCTCTTTCCGCTTTCAAGAAAGGTGTTCTTTCGATGGTTCTTCATGGATTCAAGATACGTTTGTGACATATTGCATGTCACTCCCTCCTCTAATTTTCAAGTTTAAGGCTCGGTGTTGAACGCTTACTCAACGGGATCTTAACGTTGTGTTCTCGAAACTCATTTAACGAAGGAAAGGAAAGGAAAGTGAGGGAAAGGGGAGGAAAGTAAAAAAAAACTTGTGTTCTCGAAACTTTTTTAGGAGAGAAAGGAAAGGAAACGGAAGGAAAGAATTGTTAACTTTCCTCCCAAACCTTTCCTCCCAAATGTGGGAGGAAAGGGAAGGAAAGGGAAGGAAAGGAAAGGAATTAAAACCATTTAAAAAAATTACTGAAATTATTAAAATTACAAAACTACCCAATCTTTCATTATAAAAAATATATTTTTATAAGGGTATATTTGTAAAATTGACATCTTTCCTTTCCTTTCTCTCATGTTCAAGAACATGAAAAACTATTTCCTTTCCTTTCCTTTCCTTCGTTTTCCTTCCGTTTCGAGAACACAAATGAAAAAATTATTTTCCTTTCCTTTCTTTTCTCTCCCTTTTTTTCCATACATTTATTTTCTTTTCTTTTCTCTCCATATTAGAGAACACAGCGTAAGAGTCAAATTTTCTGTTTTGGCGACTATTCTGCGTAGCTGAGGGAAAACTTGCACAACTCACTCATTTTTCATCCAAAATGGATTAATCAAAGATCGTTGGAAATCTAAGAGGCTGGAGTTCAATGTGCATGTTTTATGTTTTCTCTCAATCATGCTCCTTCATGGTCAAAAACAATGGTGAAGTTGAGTCATGAAAGTTGGACAAAAAGGGGTAAATTGTCTCGGTCTTTCAAGAATATGAGCCTACATTTGAGGGGGAGCTTGTGATGCTTTGAAGACTCGATGAACGGCACACCAAAGCTTCTAAAGAAAGTGAGGGGGAGACTATATGATGATGTTTTCTTTATAAAACATCAGGGGAGATTGTTAGATTAAATTAACCCCCAATTTAATTGAATGTTTTATAAAGAAATTGTATTTTGGGCTTTTAAATTAGTTGTATGGGCTTGAGCCTTTTCATTGTAAATGGACCCTATATAAAGGTGCCCATAGATCACTTTGCTAATTTAGGTTTTTGGAGAGAACACTTTTCACACACACAGACTTGGTGAATCCATGAGAGTCGATTAATTTCATAGTGTGGTGTTCTCTACATTTTCCCCTCCATCTATGAAATCAAAGCATATGAGATATGAGTTTGATTAATATTGTTCTTCATTTCTATCTTATATCTTCTTTTATATGGAGTTTCTTCTTTTGTTTGCCTAAATGGGATCTAACAGAAATTGAGAAGCGTAATCCTAAGATGTGAGTGCCGATCAAATTCATGCGTTAAATTTATTTCTAAAATAAGTTTGCATAAATTGTTTCTCATGTTCTCAAAACATAAAGTGAGTTACATTATAAAGTCTTGGCAAAACATGTAGCACTCATCAGATTTTAAACCATGAGCTTAAGCATGCATGAAATTGTTTTGTTGCACGTGATTACAATTTGTTATCGAAAATCTCTTTATCCCCATCTCGTGTTTAACGCTATTTTCGGATATTGTGACATCCGTGTTTTAATGATATTTGGAGTATGGGGCAAATAACTGTGAGATTTTGACCTTGACATTGGATCTCCTCCACGTATGTTAAGGTTTTAAAGGAAAAGTTATTTCCGTGATTTTGCGTCGGAGTCTTCTTGGAAATTATATTCTGTGTGAGTTGTGTCGGGTTTTATGAAATATTATTTTATGACAATTCAAGTCACGTAATAAAAAGAAATTTTGGAACGTGTAGACTTGCATTATTGTGTGCATTAATTTACGAGTTTTGTTTAATACTTTGTCTCATGCGAGTCTCACACCTGTATTTTCGCAACCGTAAGAGGCATTTTGAAGGCCGCGTTAATAAATGCCATCCCATGTGCTATTTTGGGAAATTTCAAATCTTGTGTCTTTCTCTTTCGGGTTTTATACCATTGTTACTCGTTGTATGCTAATTCGTATTTGAATTAAACTATACCGTTGGTGTGAGTAAACATATAAAAGAATTATGTTGCTTCAAGTAGAACTGTTGATCTAAACGTGCTTCAATTGTTGACTTTGTTGTCTTAAGTTTTCCGCAATGCATTAAATGAATTATCGGTTTTGTTGGTCCCGAAGGTGCTTAACAAGTTTGTAGAAGGGGGGGGGGTTGAATACAAACACAAGAATTAAAGTTTAATAAATTGTTTATTGATAAATCAAATACAATTTACAAGTTTGTTGCGGAATAAGATTAAGACAGACTCAATCTAAACAAACTTAAGAAACACTAAGATGGTTGCACAAGAAATTCAGATAAAGGGGGATTAAGAGATATAGAAAACAAAGGTTTCTATTTCGGGATTCAAGGATTAAGCACACTTTATATGAAGGGGTGATCTTCCTATTTATACCCTCTGCGTTAAATGCATGACAGGGCACTTTACACGTGGCGTTCACTGATTGTCTTTGAGAGTCTGACTTTTGGGAGACATGCTTTCGGCCGAACAATGAACAGTGTAGTTGACAGAGATGTTGTACGAATTGTGGCAGAGACATGTCCGTTCTGACATATCGTACTAAGTTGTGCAAGGTGAGACAAAAGAAAACTTGAGGCATAAGCTAAGTGATCATTCGATCGCTGAGTATCTCTTTCTTCAGAGATATCAATAGTTCAGCGATCGCTAAAGCTTTTCCTCATGTTCCTTCGCGTATAAGTAGATTCGTCTTTGCTTCACTAATATCCGCATCAGGTCACTAGTAGACTTGTCTTTGTTCAGCAGCTTCGTCTTCGATTCAGCTATGAACATCTGTTGACGCGAGGCTTGTCTTCAGGGATTATGTTTACTGTTTACATCAGAAACTATCAGTGATAACTGAACAAACTCAGTCTTATCGTTGATAGTGAAACACTAATACATAGAAATGTTTATAAGAAAGATTATCAGCGAGAACTGAACAGACTCAATTTGATCGCTGATGGTGAAATACTAATACATATTAAAACGTAATTTTCACTAAGTATAGAAGAGGGTCGTTATCAAATCACTGAGAGAGTTTGGATCAACAATCTCCCCCTATTTGACAATGACAAAGTAATTGAAGAAAATTACTTTATAATTCAAAATGATGGAATAATCAGGACTCATAACATACATGTCCCAATTACTATTTTGAGGGATCTTTTATAGTACTGATAGAGTTAAGTACTTCACTGAAATTCTCATTAATCCAAGAAAAGAATTACAAGGTATGAAAATTACAAGTACAAGTGATGTACTAACTACTGTAAGTTAGACTAATAGATTACAAGAAAGGAAAATAATCTATCAGCTATCTAAAGAGGGTTTAGGAGGATTGATCAAATACTCAGGTATTTCTTCTCCTTTTTGCCTTCGCTCTAAAGATTCTTTGCAGATGATTGCTATGATTGGCTCAGCAGCAGGAGAGAGAGTACACCATAGGCACATGAGATCCTTGAGAAGAGAGAGGGGACAGATAGGGATTTCAGAGACCCTTTGAAATCTGAGTTGTTCCTCGTCATCTCTGAAGAAGATTCCAAAAGGTTCTTCAAGTACTTGTCCCGCAACATATGGTCCGCCAGGAGGCAGAGATAGATCCAGAACTGAAAGATCAGGAGGAGGACCGAACAGAGCTTCTCTTGAGAATTTGATGGAGGTTTCATTTCTGATCACTGCGACATTATCAGATGAGGAGAAGATAGGCTTTCTCTTGATTTGCTTGGACTTTGGAGGAAGAGTAGATGGCACCTTTAGTATAGCAGCGACTCTGTTGATGAGGTCATCATTTACCCTTTCAACATAGCCTCTGTATGTAGACTTTGATTTCTTCAGCGCATCTTTGAACTCAAGCCACTCCATGTAGCCAAAGTCTTCCAGCTTTGAAATGAACATAGCCTTGCAGCTTCCATCCTCTCTGGTAATCTCCATGGTGACAGAGAGTTTATCCTTCTTCTTTCTTCCAGAGATAGCAACAGCTACGATCTTCATTGGGTCAGAGCGATAGTCAATTTTGTGCTTGCACCAATCGACAGAATTATCGCTGACCGCTTTTTCTTTGGAGCGTTCCTCTTCAATCTCTTTCAAAAGAGCTGCCTGGACTTCCACTGGTTTGCTTTTCAGCTTCTTGTCTTTGACTTGAGAAGACTAAATTTTGAGAGCCAGAGAGGCATCTCTTTGACAGTCAGCAATTAGCTTCTCAGCCCTGACGGATTCTTCAATTTCAGCTTCAGTCAGAAACTCCAGATCTGATGATTGAGAGGGGACCTTTCGTCGTTGACTCTTCAGATGAGAGATCATCTCTGTTCTTTTCTTTCTCTCTTCCTCTGACTAGTGAGATGGTCTAGAGGGCCTTCCATGATGTTGCAGGGACTCTTCTTCTTCTTCATCCTCTTCATCAATCTCTCTGACAGAGATTGGGATTATTTGGTCATCAGCTTCAGCAGCTGGTATTATTTGAAGATCTTTACCCTTAAACAGGGGAGAGAACTATCTGGTCAGAAAAATAAAAAGGTTAGATTTATTTTTAGGGAAGGAGAGAGATAAAGGCTAGAAAGAAACAGGGGTGGGATTTTTATAGAAGGATAAAGGAACAAGAGTAAGGCATACCTGAGAAGGATTCTCCTCAGGTAGTGAAATCATCTTCAGGGTTCCCTCAGCAGTTGCACCTTTGCTTTGGGAAGGGGTTCCTGAAGGTGTCTCTTGACTCCCTCTGCTTTGATAACTTCTTTCGAAGCTATCGCTGATGAAGTGACGGCTGAAGAACACCATGGAGATTGATCTTCACCGTCATCATCATCATCTTGATGAGAATCTTCCTCTTGATCTTCAAGATCAAGGTCTTCATCATCATCGTCCTCTTCCTCTTCCTCATCATCAACTAGATCAGCGATGGTAGGAGGGGCTTTCTCAGCAGCTATCTTCCCCTCAACATGAGAGGGAGTTTCCTTCAGTTGTTCAGCAGCATCAGCTTCTTTCTCCTTATTTTCTTCAGATGCTTTCTCCCCCTCTTTGTCATTATCACGAAGGGAGAGATCTTGGGAAGGAGTAGAGGTCTCAGCGGTGGACAACTTCTGGACTTCAGCCTCCAGTCCTTTGATCCGGTCTTCAAGTACAGGGATATCGGACGTAGCTTGATGAATAAACTCCACAGCTACGTCTAGAGCGGTGCGATCGTCTTCTGTAAATGAAGGAGCAGGAGTTGGAGTTGGTTCCTTCAGGCGGGTCAGGATCTACTGAAGAAGGACCTCACAGGCATCAACCTTTGTAGTCAGAGCTGAAAACTGTTGTTGTGAGTCCTCCCTGACTTTGACAATCGCTTCTTGGAGAGTAGAGATTTGAGAAATGTCAGCTTTGGAGGCGCAGTTGGCTGTCAGCGTCTTCAGAGCTTCACCATCTGATTGAATAGCATTGGTGGTGGTGTTGAGAGATGCAGTCAGAGCCTCCACCTTGGTAGTCAAACTGTTGACATTGGTGTCAACAGTCGCCAGACTAGGACCTGAAATATAAGTTAGTTTTTGAGAAACAGGCTTATATGGTGAGTTGGGAGAAGTGTTTAAGGTTATAGGGATACCTGAATTATCAAACATTTTGTAGAATTGTAACGATTCCTCAAAAGATTGATGTTCAGGTCCTATGGGTCCAAACTGTGGTTGAGTAGAAATAGATGGAGGGTTAGAGATCAAGGAAATAGAAGGACTAGAGATGGGGATAGAAGATGTAGGGATAGGGGTAGTTACCTCAGGTTGTTGTTGAACTGAGATTGTAGATTGCGTCACTGTTGTTATGACAGTGACCGAGATCGCTGGCACGGTTGAAGTGGTTGTCGCTGAGGATGTGGAGGAGAGACCCACGAAAGCATCCAAGGAAGTTTGTTGATAAACATCCTTAGGTATAGAGCTAGAGGTAGCTTTCTCCTTGGTCACCTTGGCCTTCTTCGAAGGACCAAGGGAGCCAGTTGATGGTCGTTTAGAAGGGGTAGCGGCAGGGATAGCAGAAGAAGGAACCTCCTACGTGGCCGCTGAAGACGAAGAAGTGTGGAGAGAGAGACGAGAGCGAAGTTCAGAGATACTTACCTCATTTGGGAGCGTCTTGACCTCCAGGGAACGCTGACCCACTTTCGGAAAAGATGCATCCGAGTTAGTAGGGTAAGTGACAGGGTAGATAAACTTCAGGTACGCGCAGATAAAGCGTACGTAGGGGACCTTGGGATCCCTTTCGGTCTTCTCTATCTTTGACTTGAGATCGTCAAAGATAGTTGTTGCGTAGTCGAAGTTTCGTCCAGCGATCACTGAGTAAGCCATCTGGACCTGAATCTTGCTTGCTTGGTCCAGTGACCCACTCTTCCCACTCATACACTGAATGAAGTGTGAGAAGATGTAGTTAAGCTGAGAAGGCATCAGTTCCTTCTTCACAAGAGTCAGTTTCTTATTTGGAATCGTCGTCCTTGGCTTGGGTTCCCAAGCGTATTCCATGGCATCCAGAAATTGGATGAGTTCAGCATCAGTTGGCAAGGCGTCGAATCCATTCCTGGGTTTGTCAGGAAAACGTAGAGCTTTCCTCAGGCCTAAGGCAGTCATCATTCCTGAGCCAAGTTGAGTGCTGAAAGAGATAGCAGGAACCTGTTCACCCTTTTTGTTGGTGATAGAGGTTTCGTCAACAGTAAACCAGAATTGCTGGAGAAGAGCTTTGGAGGGTGTGGGATCCACAGTGATAGCATAAGCAATGCAGGATTACTTTAGAAACATTGCAGCTTTCTTCAGATGTGGGTACTTAACACCGTCAAAATCGAGACGTGCGAGATGATTGTTCTTTGGAAGCTCCGATTCAGTGAGTGCGAATTTGACGTTCTTAGAAGCGACAAGTGCAGATTGAGCCATTCTGAATATGAGTAGATAAAAGAGTAGAAGAAAGGTTTTAGTCTAAAAATAAAGAAGATTTTCTAGTTTCTATTTGAGGAAAGAAACATAGAAAATCAACAAATTTGAAGATTAACACGGTGTTCTTAATATAATATACAAGAACAAGAAGAAAAAGAAAAACCAAAGATTTTGAATGAAGAAAATCAAAATAAAATGGTTTTTAAAGAATAAAATCAAAATTGAAAATGATTTTATGTGATTAGAATCTTATAAACCCATAAATGGAGTTTTATGTAAAAAGATTTAAGATAAGAATTAGAAAAAGATCAAGAATAACCTGTTGATCTTTGAAGAAGATGATACAAATGCTTGAGAACGCTAGAATGCTTGAGAGAGTATTCTTGCTTTGAAAGTATTTCCAGAAAGCGTAAAATGATAAGAATGGAAAAACATTCCTTTTATACGTGTGAGAAAGGAGAGAGAATGTGAGAGGCAGGAAAACAAATGCTCATCATGACATGGACACGTCCCACGAAGTTGATTGGATAGAAGGGCAACGGACGAACGTGTCAGAAAAAAAGCATGTCGTGGATTGTCGGTTCAAATGACGTCATAGAAGAGAGAGACTGTTCATTTGTCCGTTTTGAAATTATCGATGAAGAAAAGTCAGCGATAGATTTTCTTTTTGAAAGTATCCCTGATGGTAAAGATAGGGATATATTTTCTTTTAAATGATCACTGACTAGAAATATCAGTGATAAATTTATTTTTCAAAAAGCTTTTAATCATTTGAAGAAAGTTCAGTGATTACGGTTTATATTTTGAAAAACATCTAATGAAGATTCAGTTGTAGGGATTGAGAGAACATACCTAAGAGTCAGAATGTTTATCAGAGAGAATGATAAAAGGGGAACTTATGATTACTGACACAATGCATGAACGCTGAAGATTTATTCTTCTAGATTCAGCATTCCAAGCTCACTGATGAGAAAGTTGAACCTTGTCTCATCAAGAGGTTTGGTGAATAAATCAGCAAGCTGAAAGTCAGTAGGGATAAAGTGAAGTTCAATATCACCATTCATCACATGATCTATGATAAAGTGATATCTGATCTCTATGTGTTTCGTCTTTGAATGTAGCACTGGATTATTTGCTATAGCGATAGCACTAGTGTTGTCGCAATAGATAGGAATCTTTGACAACTGAAGGTCATAGTCTAATAGTTGATTTCTCATCCATAAGATTTGAGAACAACAGTTTCCAGCGGCTACGTATTCAGCTTCAGCTGTGAAAGTGGACACTGAATTTTGCTTTTTGCTTGTCCAACTTACCAGCTTTCCTCCCAGGAGTTGACATCCACCAGTGGTACTCTTTCTGTCAAGTTTACAGCCTGCAAAATCACTATCAGAATAACCAGTTAGATCGAACCCTGAGTCTTTGGGATACCAAAGACCGAGGTTAGGAGTTCCCTTCAGATATCTGAAAATTCGCTTAACAATGATCAGATGGGATTCCTTGGGTTCAGATTGATAGCGTGCACATAAACAAGTAGAGTACATAATGTCAGGTCGGCTCGCTGTAAGATACAGCAGGGAGCCTATCATTCCTCTATAGGCAGTGACATTAACAGGTTTTCCAGAAGGATCTTTGTTAAGTGTCAGGGGTGGTGCCATAGGAGTTTTCATCGCTGAAGTTTGAGTAAGATCAAACTTCTTCAGCATATCTTTAACATACTTACCTTGGCTTATAAAAGTGCCTTTGTCAGATTGTTTAATCTGAAGACCAAGAAAATATGTCAGCTCACCCATCATACTCATAGAGATGGGTTAGTAGAACCAAATATTATGTCATCGACATATATTTGTACAAGAATTATATGACCTTTTATCTTTCTGAAAAATAACGTATTATCAATCTTGCCACGTTCAAAATTTTCAGAGATAAGAAATGATGAGAGAGTGTCATACCAAGCACGAGGGGCTTGTTTTAGACCATAAAGATCCTTATCCAATTTATAAACATAATTTGGATACTTAGGGTCATAGAACCCTGGAGGTTGTTCTACATAGACTTCTTCATTCAGTTTTCCGTTTAGGAACGCTGATTTTACATCCATTTGATAGACGATGAAATCTTTATAGACTGCATAAGCTAAGAATAGTCGAATTGCTTCGAGCCTAGCCACAGGGGCAAAGGTTTCATCATAGTCTATACCTTCCTCTTGTCTGTATCTCTGAGCAACAAGTCGAGCCTTGTTGCGGGTTACACTTCCATGTTCATCTAACTTGTTTCTAAACACCCATTTGGTTCCTATAACAGTTTTATCAGATGGTCTAGTAATGAGATTCCAAACTTTGTTTCGAGAGAATTCTGTCAGCTCTTCTTGCATAGCGCTGACCCAGTTTGGATCTCTGAGGGCATCATCAGTCTTCTTAGGTTCTATTAAAGAAAGAAAGTTGACAAAGAGACAGATATTACCTGAGCTTCGGTGTGTCTGAATACCTGCATCTGGATCACCAAGAATTTGATCTATTGGATGATCTCTGGTCCATCGCTGAGCAGGAGCATGATCTATCAACTCAGAGGTTGAATCAACAATTGGGATGTTTACTGATGAGGACGTTTGAGGTTCATCAGCAATTAACTGTTGAGTAGTGGACAGACTGTTGTTATCAGAGAGGTTTTCAGACAGAGGTAGATCTGATGGTAGCAAGGTGTTTAGAGGTTCAGCTGAAACCCATGAGTTGGATTCAGCGCTAGGAGGTATAATGTTTGGATCATCATCAGCGGCTAGAGGATCTGAATGCTGATGGTTTGAGAAGAAGGGTTCAGTTTCTTTGTAGTGAGAAAACATCCAAGCATTTAACTCTTCATTGTCAGTGATTGGTTTAGAGTTTGCTGAGCGAGTTTCATCGAATATGACATGAATTGTTTCTTCCACAGATTGTCTTCTTTTGTTGAAAACTCTGTAGGCTTTGGAGATGGAGGAATATCCTAGAAATATTCCATCATCAGCTTTTGGGTCGAACTTTCCAAGTTGATCTCTGTTGTTTAAGATATAGCACTGACAACCAAAGATATGAAGAAAACTGATAGAAGGCTTCCTTCCATGAAAAAGTTCATAAGTTGTCTTCCCAAATCGCTTTACTATTAGCGATCTGTTTTGAGTAAAACATGCAGTGTTTACAGCTTCTGCCCAAAATTGAGTAGGGAGATGAGAATCGCTGAGCATTGATCTAGCAGCTTCAATGATCGTTCTGTTTCTTCTTTCAGCGACTCCGTTTTGCTGAGGTGTTCTTATTGTAGAGAAGTTATGAGAACTTATGAACTTTTAGAAGCGTACTCGCGCAATGCAGCGAGATACATCACGATTTTAATGTTTATTTTTATTTTTTGTTTTTTATTGATTTACAGTACGATTTTGGATGGTTTTTATTGAGTGATAATGGTTTTTTTATATATAAATTTGTTTAATTTAGGCTTAACAATATAATGTTTTTTATATAAAAAAAATTAAGTAGTTTGTTAAAATTCATTAATTATCTTATATATTTTAAAATTTTATATTTAAATTGAGATGTTTATCATGTTTTTATTATGTTTATCAGAATTCAAATTTCATAATTTTGGGATTTGGGGATTAGAGATAAGGATTTTGGGGGATAAAGATGAAATTTATTAATTAGGGTTAAAAGCATTTAAAAGTAGTACATATTGCTTCATTAATTGTTTTTTAAGAGATTTTAAGTAAATTAGCATTAAATAATAGTACATAATGCTTAATACATCACGATTTTAATGTTTATTTTTATTTTTTGTTTTTTTATTGATTTACAGTACGATTTTAGATGATTTTTATTGAGTGATAATGGTTTATTATATATAAATTTGTTTAATTTAGGCTTAACAATATAATGTTTTTTATATAAAAAAAATTAAGTAGTTTGTTAAAATTCATTAATTATCTTATATATTTTAAATTTTTTATATTTAAATTGAGATGTTTATCCTGTTTTGATTATGTTTATCAGAATTCAAATTTCATAATTTTAGGGTTTGGGGATTAGAGATAAGGATTTTGGGGGATAAGAATGAAATATATTAATTAGGGTTAAAAACTTTACAGGTAGTACATTAGGCTTTAGTAGTTATTTTTAAGATATTTTAAGTAGATAGCTTTAAATGATAGTAATAAAGTTTAGTGAGTTGTAATTAAGAGTTTTTTATGTCATCTTTATAATATAGTATAGAAAAACATTTAAGGTAACCTCTTAAAAACTAATTTTTATGCATTAGTTACCACTTATTAATGCATATTACTTAAAATCCAAAAGTATAAATTGATTAAACATAAGTACAACTTATAAAAGCTCAATGTTTGAATTCGTGTAACTAACTGCAGATAAGCACTTATTTTTATTTTCGAAAATATCTAAAATTTTTAACTATTGATATAACTAACCGATAAAATATAAGAAAATTCGAGATAAATCACCTTATTTTTATTTTTTATTGAAGTATTTATCTTTTTAATTTTAAATGTAAAATATCTTAAATATAGTTATCATTTAAATTAAACATTTTTTGACCCGTAACAAAATAATTTATTACTATTTTTTATAAAAAACCATAATTAAACTAAACTAAAATATATTTTTGTTTTAAATCTAGGTTTCTCAAAATCGTAAAATAAAATAAAAAAAAGACTAACAAAAAGTATGAATAATGATTGAGGGTTCGAGTTCTAGATTTCAGAAACCCGCTGCATTGCGAGGGTACATTTTTAGTTAACAAAGAAAGATAAAAAAAAAGACAGATAAATAACAATTGTTAACTATTAAAAGATCAAAAAAGAGGATCTAAGGCAGAAAAAGAAAAGATATACCAGACGATGATAAAGAAGGGGATGACTGAAAATGACTAGCGTCTTGTGTGCCTCTTTTGTTATAATTTAAAGGTTTTACTGTAAGGGTATAGTTGTGGAACATAATAGTTAAGTCCTTTAGCTGTGTGAATAAGTACTTGGCTGAACAAATAAGGCACAACCAAACAACTTCCTATAGTTAATCGATTAAGCTATAGGAATTATACAACCCATTAAGCCGTAAACGAATAACCCCTTACCTGATGACTTGTATAGGGACCTTATTGAGGGGAAAAAATCAATTGACGACTGAAATAAAAAAAACTTTTGTTAAAGGGACCAAACCTGTTGATTATGGAATAGTATAGGGATTATTTCCTTAATTCATTCAAAGGCATAAATCCTGACCCAGAACCCAATTGGGGTTAATTAGCTAACTAACCTTAAATGAGGTTTTAATTAGCTCCATGACCTTTTAAAATCTAAAATTAACTTGATGACCTCATAAATATGTTATTCCTATAATACCCTTAATGAGGTTATTTAAAAAACTAAAAAAAAAAACTTTAAATTGTAATGTTACTAAAATACCCTTAATGAGTTTTGAAAAACTGTGTAAACTCAAAAGGGGCGTTGACCCCTTCTTCCCCAATTTCTAAACTAAAAAACCCTAATCTACCATCATTTCATCCCCTAATAAATCCTCCATTCTTATTCAGTTTCAACATTTTTAACGAGATTTCTTCTGTTTTCTGATCTTATTACTACATTATGGTTGATATCAAATTTCCCGTCAACAAGCATTTCAATTGGTGGTAAAAGAAGTTCTTAGAACACACAAGAAGTAACAAAGATAACTTATGTATGATATTTGATTTGAAATACTGAAAAAACCTAAATGGAGAATGTTTAAGTTGTGTAAAATATTTTTTCAATATAAAAATGTTGATTTACAACAAATTTTCATCAAAAATTAACGTCATTTGACGAAGAAGATGAACAGGTCAGCTAGACTGGCCCGGTCGAGCAAGACTGGCCCGGTCGAGCAAAACTGGCCAGTCGAGACTTAGCTAGTCGAGTTAGACCGATCCTAATGAACTTTCTTTGGATATGATATTTGTGATTATTTGCCACTAAAATATTCGAATGGCTCCGGTTTTTGGGATAACAAATCAACGTCTTTTAAAAGAAGAAAAATATATATAGTTAATTCCATTTAGAATAATTGTGCATATCTCGTGTTTGATCTTGATAAACGTTCATGTGTGCATGCTATAGTTGCATACAAGTAAGCAAATCGTTGGAACATGTTTGGTGCTTTGAATACTATAAGTTGACAATTTGAATGCTTATGTATGTAGAAACCCTTACTCGGGACCCCATAAACGGTTTAACATACCCTTGGAAATGAGTTATTGAAGTTAATAGCTCCTAATGTTCCCAAGAGGCACGAAAGAGATCAAATGCAAATATGTCCCCTCAAAATCAATGAGAAAATAAAGTAAACGAAAAAAGAAAAAAAAAGTGAGATATGCATAGACTTTGTGCACACAGAAAAACGTTTCTCCTCTTTGACCCATTGATTCTTAGAATGTTGTAATATTTTTTTTCCTCATAACAGTGACATCTTGTTTTAACAATGATATTAATTTAATTTATATCACGGTGTTAGTTCAAAAGGATTTTCAAAGAATTTACAATTCATGAATCTATTAATAAAAGCGCAATTATTTTAACTAAATCTAACCAAGATTATAAATTAAAGACTAGAAACAACAATACTCTAACATGTCGATTCATACATATTAATAGTGCTTGATGGTCCAATACGATATGGCGGTATCATGTATTCAATAAAACCCAAGTGCATCCAATTATGATTGTTGATAATGCTAAACTAGTTCAGATTGAATTCTCACTAAAGCTAACCAAAATGATAATATAAATTACTTAAAATAAAAGGTTGGATATTTTACAACATTGACATATCAATTCATATATATTTACAATGTTTGATTGTTCCACCAAGGTTTCATGATACCATGTCCTCAATAGAACTAATTGTGTGCAATCATGATACTTCATCATACTAAACTATTTTTGAATTGAATTGTCACCAATTTTTAACATATATACTAATTCCAATTAACAATGATTGCATCCATCTAAGAAGATGTCATACTTAAAATGGTAGATTGAGAGTTAGACCGGTCAAGTAATGATACTTAAAAAAGCTCGATCGGCTCTATGGGTCTAACTGGCTCAATCATGCTCTTTGATAAGGCTAGACTAACTCTAGTCTAGTGCGACTGGGTCGAGTCATGCACATTGATATGAATCAAATGGAGCATTATAGTTAGACCGGGTCTAATCATGCTTCTTAAAAAGGCTCGAATAACATAAGTCTCATGCGACTTGTCCAAGAGCTAGACTAACTCCAGGTGCGACCGGTTAAACCATGCTCATTGATAAAGCTAGGCTGGCTCCAGTCTAACTGGTTAGTCATAAACATTGATAGAGATCGACCGGACCCAGTAGAGTTAGACTCGTCCGACTGTGTTAAGTCAATCTCATTGGTATACCTTAAATAGTTCCAATCAAGTGTTTAGTCCGGTAATGCACATTAACATAAGTCACAGCCATGGACATTGATAGAGGTCGACCGGTCTAGTAGAGTCGGACCGATGCAATAATGCTAATTAAAAAAATATTGACTAGATCAAGTGGAGTTAGACTGGTCCAGGCATGCTTATTGATAGAGGCCGACTAGCCAATATTGTTATAATAATAATTACTTGAAAACATGGCAAATTTGATTACATCCAGAACATATCCAACTATTCTATTACATTGACGACAAATCCAAACTAAATTAATATTATGGGTTTCAATCAGCACAAGAACATATCCACACCTAATTTATCAAGGTAAACTGCCAATCACCCAACTTGTTGACAATGGTCTTCACAACTTTATTCAAAGCACGCTCGAGTGTTATCTTGCTTCTTTCTTATCCAAGATAGAAATTAATGCACAAGGATGTTGAACACCAAATCGAACACTCACCTACAAATCAAAATATTTTTATGTGATATAAGTTGTTTTGCAAAGTAATATTAAATTTAACATGAAGATGACTTACTTGTGCATGCTCTTCAATGATCGGATCTCTTTGTTTAGGTGACACACGAACACTTAAACTCCACGATGGTGAACTAGAATCATTAGCATCAATTCCATATTGAATCATCATTCCTTCTACCATCCATTTAGAACAAAGCACTTGTTACTTATAGTTGAAAAACATATAGACTACTGGAAGAAGCATTTCACAACCAAAAGATGTTATTGAATCATTACAATTATACTGATATAACATAGTCTAACTTTTTTTTGAACGGCAGATAACACACACACACGTTCCCGGGGTATCCGGGCTCCCACTTAAGGGTGCTACCCGACTAATCCCCGTTGACTGCTGAGTCTAACTGCTCGACCGCTCAGTCTCACTACTCACCTTGGTCCAATCTAATTGCTCGACTGCTCAGTCTAACTACTCAACTTGGTCCAGTCTAACTGCTCGACTGCTCAGTCTAACTGCTCGACTTCGTCCTGTCTAATTGCTTGATTGACCCAATCTAACTACTCAACTTGGTCTTGTCTAACTGCTTGATATCTACTCAAGTTGGTCATGTCTAATTGCTCGACTATCAAGTCTAACTTGGTCCTGTCTAACTACTCAACTTGGTCTTGTCTAACTGCTTAAACTGAACCAATCTAACTAGCCGAGTAATCCAAATGCAACATGTATATCCACAACTAATTTATCAAGGTATAATTCAATCAACCAACTTGTTGACGATGGTCTGGGTCTCCACAACTTTATTCAAAGAACACATGAGGGTCATTATTATTTATTGCATTCAAATTGTTCTTCTTATCCAAAATAGGAATCAATGGACGAGGATGTTGAACATTAAGTTGAAAATTCACCTACAAGTTGAATAATAGAAACTATGTTACAAAAGTAATATTAAATTTAACATGAAAAGGACTTACTTGCTCATGCTCTGGATCTCTGTCTAGGAGTAACCAATTCCCTCTTGAATCATCATTTTGTGTGCCCACCGTTTAGAACAAAACCTTTGCTAAACTATAGTTTAAAAAACATATACATTACTCAAAGAAGCATTTCACAACCAAAAGATGTTGTTGGATCATTACAATTCCCTGAGTGGATAAACAATTATCTAAAGTTCAAGACTTGAGGTCGACTTTTGAAATGAGGGATGTGAAAAGAAGTAGAATGGTGAAAAGTGATTTTTTGAAACACAATTTCAAAGAAGTTTGTTAGAGGAAAAGAGAGGAAAGTAGCCGAAGAGGTCAAACAACTGAGTGTTCAAATGTTTTAAACCTAACTTCACAACCAAATCATGCTCAGATTTATAGAGATTTGAAAATTTCTTAAATTTGTAATCCCTTTGACTTCTTCTAGTATTTTGAGTTTGATGAGTCCACCTTAAATTTCCAATCTCATACAATTTATTTATAATCCTTCAAATTTATTCATAGCAAGAGTATAATAGCCAGCCAAAACACCCATTAGAGCACCCATAACATAACAGTCAATCAATCTAATAGGTGCAAAGTGCAAACTATGGTTAGGTTAAGATGCATTACCTTTCAACATAAATCATTGAATAAATCAGTAAATCTTTGTCAGATGAAATGAATATGATGGTAACATTGTCGGTGGTCGAAACACAGAGCAATGGAGTCGGACTACAAGCAACACTTATTGAGCTTCAAAACAGAATTAGAAGCACAACGCAGGAGGCGAGGTTGATGAAGCAACATGAGACGACGGTCGGACTACATAGAAGCGACGGTCGAACTTCACAGAAGCAATGGAGACGCTAGGGTTGTGAATGATGGAAGAAGTCGGTAAATTGAGAGGGAGATAAAATAAGGGCTTCTAACTGATGATTGATCTAATTGGGGATTTATAATTTGTATTTAGTGTTGGGGTAATTTGGTAATTTACTTAACATATATAATTAAAAAATAATGTAATATAAAATAAAAATAAAAAGAGGTTATTTTACAAAACTGTTTAGGGATGGCAGAAAACCCCGAACCCGACGGGGAAACCCGAAACCCGACTAAGTTCGGGTCGGGTCGGGTTAAACAATTTCGGGTCGGTCGGGTAACGGGGAATTTTTCGGGGATTTTATCGGGTTCGGGGACGGGGCAAGGTATCCCCACCACGCCCCGCCCCGATATATATATTTATATTATTAAAAAAAATTATATATATATATATTATATAAAATTTATATATATTATATATAAAATTATTTATATATATTATGGGGGTGTTTGGGATTGCTTATTTGAGGTGCTTATTAACTTATTGCGTTTTCAAACAGCAAATAAGCTGTTTTGAGTGTTTGGATTAGAAACTGTTTATGACTTCTCCACTTCGTTAATAAGCAGTTTTTGATAAGTCATTATCAACTGACTTATTTGAAACTTCTTATTAACTTATTTAACCAAATTACATATTTGCCTCTTTTTCCTATAAGTTAATAAGCACTTTACAAATAACCATAAGTTAATAAGCACTTTGCAAATAAGCATAAGTTGTTTTAAATAAGCAATCCCAAACACCCCCTATATATAAAATTATTTATATATATATTATATAAAATTATATATATTATGAAATTATATATATAATTATATAAATAAAATATTAAATTATCGGGTCGGGTTCGAGGATCGGGGATTCCCCATCGGGTTGGGTTTGGGGACGGGGCATAAAAAATCCCCGACGGGGCGCCCCAAATAAAAACCCGACGAGAAACGGGACGGGGATGGGTTTCGGGGACGGGGGACGCCCGAACCCGCCCCTTTGCCATTCCTAAAACTGTTGTTCCGAGAAGGTCACTTTCCAACAAAAAAGGGCTCTCTCTATCTCCCAACCATCATCTTCGAGGAGTTCCATGAATTTAGGGTTCCTCATATTTTCTGATCATTCCAAGTGATTTTTTCGATTGGGTATTTAAGCCCTTGTTGGATTATATATATAAATAGTAAATTGATCAATCTTCCAAAGTTCAGTTTCATCGACTTCAAAATTAAATTATTGGTGTTGCAGTTCCTGAAAATTTAGCCACTTTGATAACCCACCCGAATTCAGGTTTGTTTTCATGCCTGTAGATTTTGTTTCTTGCTTTCATCCATAATTTCTTTTCTGAATCATGATCTCGGTGCTGGAATATCTTAAATAAATGTTTTGACCCTTTCAGCTTTTTATTGCGTGTTCTACATATCTTTATAGATTAACCAATAATTTGTCTTCGAGATTTTGTAAACTTGTGTCGGTCATTATCTTGGGATTTAGGTAAAACTTCGACTTTTAGCCTTTCCAATTAACATTTAAGCTTGATTCATGAAAACAATGATTGTTTTTAATTAATGAAATTACCTTTGATCGATTGTAGTTAAAAGTTAATTCATTTGGCTATGGGAACTCAAATCTAGACTCTAATTGTGTACTCTGTCACCGAAAATATTCCTAATTATTGTGTAATATTTTTATTTATTTATTTATTTATTTGTTTATGACAACTTGTTCTGAGAATCTGATGTTGTTCAGGATTATTGAGACCCTCCCTTGAAGTTTATCTTCATTGGAGTGGTCAAGTTTCTAAATCAACATCAAATAACTGGATTGAAGATGAGAAGAGCTTTTGTTAAATCTTGTGGGCCGATTCGATGGGCTTTTAGACATCATGGAGATAGAATGTCAAATGGGGTAGCAAAAAGATCACTGTTATTGAATATAAATAATGGGACTTTCGATAAATCATCTTACAAAGCATCTATCTGTAAGTATGGCCACCCGTCCTATATGTTTTCAAGAACCATGTCTTCTGATGCTGCTCAACTGAACTACAAAGGTAATTTAATGTTTCTTTTTGATTTAGTTTAATCGTAGTTTCATGGTAAATATTGAATGCAATTATGGTGTGTCTATAACAGAAGTAAAAAGAGCAGGGCCTCTTGTGGAGTATGAACGAAGAATTGAAGCTGGTGACCTTGAAGATGGAGATAATTGTCAGGTAACGTGTGAAGTATTCGACTATTTGTAAACTGTATGAAGCACACTTTATTATTGACTAAAAAAGTTAATTTTGTGGAACCAAATCGATGCTTTTTTGCAACTGTGATGATGGGTTCATAGGTAATTGTAACTTGAAAACTTCTCATATATGGAAATGTTGTAATGTTTCATGGGCTGTTCGGGACTATAAGTTAGTGTTGAGGAGAAAGAGTTTGAGGTTTATTTGCATCAAATCCTATTTACTCCAAAAAATCCAACTGATTTTTGCTTCAGTTTTAAGTTGTAGTTCCAAAAATACCCATAACATGCTTCACCTAGTCAGAGGGAAGACACTATCTACCGGAGATTGTTGAGATGATTATAAAACTTTGATCAGAATCAACCACTATAAAAGTTAGATTTTAAATTGGAAATCACTTGGGTGTCTTTAAAATGGGGTTAATGTTCATAGATCTGTTTTACAAATGTGAAAACTAATTCTATGTTGTATCAAGAAACATAACTTGAGCTGTGTTCTTATTCGTCTTCTTCAGACTATTTTCTTACAGTGCTTTTGCAGATAGGTACCTTAAGAGAAATTCAAAGACTCTATGATGAGCTTGTTGAGTCAGCTGATGCCTGTCGTTTGGATCGTTATTCTGATTCTGGGAAAAGTGGGAGGTAAATATCGTTATACCCATAATCAAATTGCACTTCCGATTCTAAAAAATCAAATGAGTTACTTTCCAAATTCAAAATAAACGACATGGATTCTTTTTGTTATTCAGCTCCAAAATGTTTCTAATGCAAACACAGTTTTATCACTTTAACAACTCAACTAAAACAATTCAACATTATAATTCTGAAGCAAAAAAGGTGAGATAAGTCATTTGGCACAGTAAAGTCGAACTCTTTATTAAAACCGAAAGACATGAAGTGGGACAGTATCTTATTTATCATATAAAAAATGTCATGTAGCTTCATTTTTCGTTTGTTCTGTTCTATGCATGCTTTGCTTTCAGTTTGGTGCCGTTTGTTTTTTAAGAGGTCTAAAGTCTAAAGTATTAATAAGAGGTGGTGTGTAAAAAGGTCTGAACGATTCAGACTTAAGAGCCATTAAGAGGTTTTTAAAAAAAAAAAAAAACAACCCCTTACTCAATGTTTTTATTTCAATTTCAGGAGTAGGTGGTTATGGTCCCGTCTCATGCCTCAGTCTTCAGTCTCACCAGTGAAAGGACTCTATTTGTATGGAGGAGTTGGCACCGGAAAAACCATGTTGATGGATTTATTTTATGATCAATTGTAAGCATCAGATTGCACCCTGCTAGATTCATCATTTCAATGTTTACTGTCATGTACCCACCCTAGATTCAAGCACATTCATACTTGGTATTCTAGAAGGGGAAAGAAAGGGTATTTTAGGTACTTACGTACAATAAATCTAGTATGAATAGAGTAATTGTAGGTGGTGTAGGGCATGCTGAAAATCATTGAGTTTGTTCTTGGGAGAGCTCTGGTTTCTCGAATTGCCAGAAAACCCTTTTGTTTGGCTAATTGAAGCATCCATAGTTGTTCTAATCAATCTATCTTCTAATTCCATTGTTCAATCGGTCCTGTTCATAACACAGACATGTAAAGTGTATGTGTAATTTGGAAACATTATAGAACATTTAGTATCACGTTGATTTAGCCTCTTACACGCATATTATTATTTGTTATCAGACCTTGCCATTGGAGGAAAAAGAGGATTCATTTTCATGACTTCATGTTGAATGTCCACAGTCGGTTGCAGGTAAGTTGCAATTTTGAATTTGGAGATACCATTTGACTTCAAAACACTTTTGGAATAAAATAGCTTGATGGCCTCTATTGATCAAGTATAGTTTGATAATATGATCATGTTTTGTAATGCAGAGGCACAGAGGTGTGTCCGATCCCCTTGAAGTTGTTGCAGGAGAGATATCCGATGAATCCATTTTATTATGCTTAGATGAGTTCATGGTATGTTAGTGCTTTAAAACCAGCACCATGGCTTTCATTTTAATCTATTCGTTATTCCCCGGACCCTACCTCTTTGTGGGATTTATTGGGTCCGTTTGGTTTATTTACCAACAACTAGGGATGCACCAAAACACGGGAGTCTTGGTGCACCTGGGTTTCCGTTTTATTTATCTATAGGTCATTGATTACCCCTCCCTTATGATATTAACAGGTTAATGATGTAGCTGATGCTTTAATACTAAACCGCTTATTTGGCCATCTCTTTAGTAACGGTGCTGTAAGTGGTTAACAATTTATCATTTGCATCCTTTTTCTAGAATTGAAATCCATGTCGATGTTTGAGTGAAAAAAGCTGAATGGTATTTCTTCTTTCTGTTTGTGATGGAAGTATAGATACTCGTTGCTACATCAAATCGTGCTCCAGACAATCTTTATGAACGTGGACTGCAAAGAGATCTTTTTTTACCATTCATTGCTGCATTGAAAGTAACTCGATTGCTTATTTGCTTTAATCTTCCATTCCTCACCATTTTCCTTCATAATTACCATGTTTTTTGTTTCGTGGATGCAGGAAAGATGTGCAGTACATGAAATTGGTTCATCGATAGATTATAGGAAAAGAACCTCGGTAAAATGCCAACTCTTCCGCTATACTCTGTTAAAATAATCTGAGTTATGAAAGCAGTCCTTTCTTTTGCACACTTTTCACATCTTTACGAACACAACCACTCTACTCTTTGAGGTAGAGATCAGGTCTGCTTACATCTTAACCCTCCCAGACCCACTTGCGGATGGGATATACTGGGTTCGTTTGGTTTGGTTAGGTTTGGTTAGGTTTGGTTTAAAGCAGTCTTTTCTTGCAAAATTGTGAGGGAAATACTGCATCCACATCCAAATGTTTGATTTCAGTTGTTCTTTTGTTTATTTTGAAATGCAGGCTGAAGAAGGTTTCTACTTCATAAAGAATGACTCATCTGATTTCCTAATGCAAAAGTTTAAAGATTTGGTTGGGGAACATACGGCTCGTCCCCAGGAGGTGGAAGTTGTTATGGGTAGAAAACTACAGGTGCATCCAAGTAGAAAAAGATGGTAAAAAGTCATTGCACATATTTTCAGCAGCAATTACTTGGTGTGCATGGTTTAACTTTTTCGTATCATATAACTATTTCATGCAAAATGTGAGTGTTGGTGCTGAAAATATCTCTAGTAACTGGTATCCTGTTACATTTATTTTCGCTATGTAAAGCATATCACTTGGTAGTGACTCTATTTTCTTTTATTCTCGACAATGGCTAGGTTCCATTGGGTGCGAATGGATGTGCATATTTTCCTTTTGAGGAACTCTGTGACAAACCGCTTGGTGCTGCCGACTATTTTGGATTATGCAGTAAGTAATTTAAATAAATTTGAAATTTTTGAAGAATCTTTTCGTTTTTGCATCAAAGATTCATGGCGTCAAAACCTAGTTATGAGGTTCATCTGTCTTTAGATTAAGTTGATGATAAATTTGCTGGAAATTAGTCTTGTTGACCTCAAAACTCAAAAGTCAAATTCAACCTTTATTTTAGAGTTAATAGAATCTTTAACTAGCTATCTACCTAGTTGGGCAGACACTGAAAAGATGGATTTCCAAGGGAATCATATCCTCATCGACATTCAAAACAAAGTTCATAACTTTCATATCGGTTTAGGGGATTTATATTTTTCATACAGTGGTCCTAGATGATGTGAATGTGCGTCTTATATGGGCTATGTTTGGAAAACTAGCTAATAAACCATCCTTTAGCAGAAAAGCTCGTTGTTGGCCAATAAGCTAGTTGTTAGCTGATAAGATAGTCATATTTGGTAAAAACTAGCTCATAAGCTAGATGACAATGTAAAATAACATAAAAGGACATTTTGAAATTTTAATTAGAAAAGTATAAATTGGAAAAAAGTGGAAAAAAAACCGTGGAGCTTATTGAAATGCTACTTGAAGTAGCTTTTTAAGAAAAGCTAGCTTATGACCAACCAAATGGGTGTTTTTTTTTTCAAACATAAGCTAGCTTATGGTTAAAAATAAGGTAGTTTAGATGTCAGAGAATTGAAGTAGAAAAGAACGAAGGAAATCTTATATAAGTTTGTAATGGCAGAGAACTTTCATACATTGGCTCTGGATGGTGTGCCGGTATTTGGGCTCCACAACAGAACAGCAGCCTATCGGTTTGTGACTCTAGTTGATGTTAGTCTCTTTTCTTCTCTATCTGTTAAAGGCACAAGATCGTTGCATTTTCTTAATCACAACAAGGTCAATTTTAAACGGAAATAATCATATACAGGTGATGTACGAGAATAAGGCCAGGTTGATGTGTACTGCTGAGGGGACTACTTTCCAACTTTTTGAAAGGATCGTGACCATCTCTGATGCTCAAAGTAGGGCTCCTAGAACCTCTTCAAGGTCAAGGAAGAATGACGATTATGACCTTTGTGTTGACAACGAACTCGGGTTTGCAAAAGATCGCACTATTAGCAGGTATTCATTAGTTTACCAACATTTTCCTGCATATTTGTTCAGTCTACTAGTATGTTCATCACTCAGATATACAATTTATCCAACATTTGGTTTGAATCTTTGAAGATCCCATTCGAGAAATCTTTGTATGATCTGACTTTTGGAGGTCAAACAATTTGCCTGAATCTTGAAAATGCTGTTTGATGATTTTACTACTTTGTTATGTTAATTTGAAAAACAATTCGGCTTTTGGGGTCAAAGAAAACCGATATCAACTTTAGAACTACATCTAAGTTGGGAAGAAACACTATAAATCTAAGGGTGCGTCTAGTAAAGAATTGTGAAAGGTTTTATAGTGTTAATCTAATACGAGTAGTTCAGTAATTTACCAATCTGTACCGGTCTAATGTTGCACCAAATGTGGGATCACAAAATGCATCCTAAAAGTAGTAAAACAATGGTTTGACCATTAAAAGTCAAAGCTAGTGCCTTTCGGGATTCATATATTTGACGAATAAATACAGGTTAACAGAGATGAACAGCAGCGAGTATCTTGAGCAACACACGGAAATGATAGCCGAGAAACAGCGACTTCAAACTCAAAGGATTGAAGAAGACAACGATCATGTGGTACAAGCATAAACACAACTTCTCGTAAGCTCTTCACCGGTTTCATATCGTTCGCAGAACAATATTTCATTTTCATTTTCTACTTCTCTTTCATAAAGTGGTTGGATTTCATGTTGAAATGAAAAGGTCAAAGGGCCTGCATAATTTATACATAACAGAACGAAAATGAAAATTATTTATACATAATACCTTCACACACAAGAAGAGGGATAAATGCATTGATATGTAATAATAATATATGCAACTTGTAATTTCATCATCTTGAAATAAATAAAAAAAACCTTTTTATTTTTAGGAAAACTGTATTTTTGTTTGTTGGAGATCAATGTATATTTCGTGCACTTGATCGTTGGATGAGAAAATGGATGCACATTAGGATGAGATGCATCGGATAAGTTCGTTTTTAAGCCGCAATTCATGGGAGGGAGGGAATGAGATTAAAAGTGATCAACGGTTCAGATCCACTTTTCACGCTTCTCACGTTAACCTCAACTTCTGACACGATCCTTCGCCTATATCAAAAGCCATAACTATTTTTATGTTAGAGGTGGGCAGACCGGGCTAATTGGGTGGTCCTAGGATCGGTCCCTACCATTCATTGGAGAAAAAACCGTAACTAGATACAACTGGTTGGACCGATCACTTAACAGTCATTTGGACTCCATTCATCTAACTTGTTCGTTTTTTAATTTTCAACTATTCTTTAACGTATATTGATCATTTTAAAAAATCATTACACATTAAAGTATAAAATGTTTTTAACTTCAATTAGACAATATCTAACGGCGGACGTATGAATCCTTGAGCGGGGTCCTGTGCATTCACTCAACTTATTTTTGCAAGTAGAATTTCTTTTGGGGTATGAACGTTGCACCTTCTCAACTTTGAGGGATGCTCCGGGATGTTAAAAAGTACAAGAATATCAACCAAAAAACTAAAAAAGTTGTTATCAACCGAAAATATTCTTTCAAAATTAACCAAAAAACTTAAAAATCCCTTAAAATTAACTAAAAAAACTTTAAAAAAATCCCTCGAAAAAATGGAATTCGGCTAAAAACATCCCGGAGCACTCGCTTGACAAAAATTCGGCTAAAACAATCCCGAACCTTTGACCTATTTTACAGGTGCACTTGCTCGACAAAAATTCTGGATTTGCTGCCTTTATACCTTACCATTTGATACCTGGCCATTTTGGTGTTAACCTGCCTCGGTAACCGTTACCGACTGTGATTTGCTATCGTTGGATGCACCTTTTAACTTTACCCACTTGCCCAACCAAGTAAATTCCATGACAAGCTGTTGGAAATTGCATTTTATATCGCCGAGTGATGACAACCACTGAATGCCCAATACAAGCCCATATCCCCCTAACGACATAACCAAAAAATTATCTACGAACGAAACTCCCTGGATTGACCATCAAATTGATTTACATATGAATTGGACAGGTAATTCAAACCCGCCACCGAAACCTTCCTAACGCGAATTAGAGTCAATTTAATACCCATTTTGTTTTTGTAAGCGTTAGATCGATGAAATTGTTTGTATTGCCACTGTCAATTAACATGTTTGCTTCTTGTTTTTTCACCTTGCCAATCACTTGTAGAGTTTGCATCCCGAATGATCCCAAAAGTGCATGTATAGACATGGTTGCATTAGACTCTCCATCTGGGTTGGGGTTTTCAAATTCCTCTAAACCATCGAGCCCTCCCTCTTCAATCATTTCCTCCTGAACATTTGGACATAACAACATATACAACCTGCTGTTTTTGCACTTATGACCCGGAACATATCGTTCATTGCAAAAGAAATACTGGTTGTTCGTGCGCTTTTCCTCATATTCCTTCTTGGTTAATTTTCTAATGGGATATGTTTTATTAGGGGTGGATTGGTTCGAATTAGAAGAATAGATAAGTTTGGAAAAGGATTTTTGCACTGGTCGGAGGATGGGGGGTTTTCTATAGTTGGAAGTGAAAGAAGAGGACTGACTTAACAAAGGGGATGGTAGGAATTTTGGCGAAGGTAAGGAGGTTGGGGCAGGGGAATTGGTAGTACTGTAGGTTCGGTTGTTTTGAATGGAATTCGATGAGTTTAGGATATTATTAGTAGGAGATTCGGGGGGTTTAGGAGGTTCTAGGCCCCAAAGAGCATAATACACCCCCTCTAGAATTCTGGCTAATTTCATGGCTTGATTTAATGATTTTGGGTCCATTAATTGAACGGTGTGCATAATCTCATTAGTGAGATCACCGATATAAAGATCCAATAAGATATCAGGAGGTACAACCACTTGATTTCTCAAAGCATTGAACTTGGAATTATACTCACTTACAGCGGTGGTGAGCTTGAGATTCCTAAGTTCAATCAGCGGTTTGGAGACGATTCCTTCAACAAATTGTTCTCTGAGTTCTGCCAGTATTTTTCCCATTCAAGTGTTTTCCCTTCCATCTTCGACATGAATCCCTGGTGCCATTGAAGTGCTCTACCCTTTAAATGAATCGAACCCAGACGAATCTTCATATTCTTTGGCGTATTATCAAGTTCAAAGAACTGATTGCATTTGTAGTACCAGTCCTTGTAGTAACAGTTTATTATTAAAACTGATCATCAAGCTTTAAAGCACATCTTGGATAAAACAGAATGCAATCCAACACTACAGAAGTGGCTCAACAAACTCATTGGTCTTCAATTTACCTTCATGTATCAAAGGGGAGCGAAAATTTAGTGGCCGATGCATTATCAAGAAGACCGCATGCAAATTATTTGTTAAGTTGTCTAGCAATTTCAAGCGTTTTCACAAGCTGGACGGAGAAAATACGGGCGAGTGTTATTGCCGACGGGAAATTACAAGGGCTGATTGATGTTCTGAAAAATGACCCGACCTACTTTGAAAAACTCTCCCTTAAAAATGGTTGCTTGTTCAGAAAAGGAAGAATGGTGATGGGTGACAACGATGATTTGAAACGAGAATTGATCGAATTTTTTCACGCTAGTGCTTAGGGCGGTCATTCGGGAGTCCATGATACCAACCAAAGGCTAGCAAGATCAGTTTATTGGAAAGGTATGCAGGCACAGGTTCGTAACTTCGTAAGAACTTGTCACGTATGTCAGCAAAGTAAATATGACACAACAGCATCCCCGGGACTGCTACAACCAATCAAAATTCCGGATAGATTTTGGTCGGTAGTGTCAATGGATTTCGTGGAAGGACTACCAAAATCTGGTGGCTATATGACCATTCTCGAGGTTGTTGACAAGCTGAGCAAATTTTCCCATTTCCTTGCTCTTAGGCATCCTCACACACCTGCAACCATATCCCAACTCTTTTTGGATCACATAACCAAATTATATGGGATGCTTGATAAGATAATTTCAGACCGTGATCCGCTGTTCTTGAGCAATTTTTGGAAGGAACTATTTCGAGTTCATGAGACAAAGTTAGTGCACTCCACAACCTATCATCCTCAATCTGATGGTTAGACCGAAGTGCTCAACCGGTGTCTCGAAACTTACTTAAGATGTTTCACTTTGGAAGCACCCACCACTTGGGCTAAATGGCTCCCTTTATCCCAGCTATGGTATAATACCTTGCACCATTAAAGCCTCAAAATGTCACCGTATCAAGCGTTATTTGGTCAGCCACCCCCTGATTATATACACTATCATCCTAAAGATTCATCAAATCAAGCAGTTGATTCTGTCTTAAGGGAAAGAGAAGTTCCTGTCCAATTACTTAAATCAAATATGGTCAAAGCTCAAGAACGTATGAAATCTCAACCTGACAAACACCGTAGTGAAAAGAACTATGCGGTGGGTGATTGGGTTTATCTGAAGTTGCAGGCCTATCGACAATATTATGTGAACAAAAGAGCTTTCCATAAGCTAGCTGCAAAGTATTATGGACCATATGAAATCACGAAGAAGGTGGAACCGTCGCTTATCAGTTGGAGTTACCCCCGGGCACGAGAATACATAATGTGTTCCATGTATCCCTCTTAAAGAAACGACTAGGAGACCATTCAGTTTCAAGTGCACTACCCCCTGTCTTGGATGCGGGTGAGTTCCACCTCATACCTCTGAAGGTCATTGAAAATAGGATGGTGAAGAAAAAGAATCGTCTCTCATATGAGGTCTTGATACAATGGATTAACACGGAGGTTGAGGACAGTACATGGGAAGAGGTTTCTCCCTTACAAAAGAGGTTCCATGATTTTGACATTTGAGGTTCTTACAATCCTTGAGGTCAAGGATTTTACAAAAAGGAGGGAGTATTGATACCTGACCATTTTAGAAGTAAATAAATGAGTCTTTTTATTTGCCCACGTGTCTTTCCAAAGGTTTCGGGAGTTTTTCTCATGAAAGTTTTTTTTTTACTTTTGGGCTAAGATAAGGAGTCAGAGTCTTGTAGGGGAGGGCAGTATGATAATGAATGAAACATAAATCACCAGAGCTGTTCTCAGAGTGTTATTTGGCTTCCATTGATAGCAGTTCTATCACCATTTGATACAATCTTTTAAATCTATGGAAATTGAAATATGTTTGTAAACTTGATAGATATCCAGAGAAAATAATGCGAGAAAAAGGTAACGCAACAATTCTCTTTATACATAAACTTGAGTTATGTGTAATCACGCGATAGTGATAACTTTTTTTTAAAGATGTATCATACCGAGTTAAAATAAAACGTATTCTATAGTTAAAAATTAATAAGATACAATCTATACTACTATATGAAAATTCTATTTCAGTTATTCTTAAAATTACTTTTATACCCTTATAAGTAGTTATTTAGTTTATTTTATATCCCTTAATTTTTCATTTTTCATTTGTAACACCCCGATTTTTGGTATTATATAATTGATTATATGAATAATTATTGTCCGTATTTTGATGGGGCAAAAGAGTATCGATGAAACGAATTAAAGTCGCACCGGGAGTCGAGCCAGGGGCATGTCGGCGATTATGCCCGGCGAGAATGCCATAGGGCATAATCGCAGGGCAATGTTGCGAGGGACAAGGCCCTCTCGGTACACATCCGACGAGTATGTCCGGCGAGAGTGCCAGGGGCATACTCGCGTGTCACAATCGCGCACAGCCGAAGACTCGTGGTACATTCCTCGCGAGAGTGATATGTGATAATACATTGTGACTCTCGCATGGGCACTATCGCCGGCGGGGGTCTGGGCTTTAAATAAGAGGTTCAACTTTTTGAGAGTTTTGGGGATATTTTGAAGTGTGAAGAGATACATTTTTCTCTCCATTGTAAGGGTAATTTCTGCCCTAATTTCTCCTCCCTCTTGCATTTAATGCAACCATAGCTATCTTATGCTCATTAGTTGTTGTCTCATAGTGTAAAATCCTCCCTAGGCCCAGGAAGGAAATACGGAAAATAGACCATAAATTTTGTCAAATAATTGGGTTAAACTGAAACTCCTCAAAAGCAATAAAGGTCTATCAATAAATTTACGAGTCCCAAAGTCATGCTAAAAAAATAATTATAAACCATATATGGATATGTGGATCAAATCTATTGGTAATTTTTGGACTATCTTGAGGTTGCTTGAACAACTCTCAACTTCATTAACTTGACAACTCCTCTTAACCTTTTAACATTAATATTAATTAACTTTATAATTTAATATTTAATGTTAGTTTACTAATTTAATATTAATATTAGCTAGCATGGTTTATTTGAATGAGTTTTTTGGTTTCTCACCAACGACCATACATATTGCGCGCACGCACACACACACACACACACACACACACATATATATATATACCTGCACATATATATACACCTATATATATACATATGCATGCATGTAGAACCCATATCAATGTCTACGCCGTGGGGGGTGTCTCAACTCAGACTCGAAACACACCCAGATCACTGATCGACATTTGATGACCCTGACCTAGACCTCCGTCTCCCTGCTCGTCTAAGGAACTCAAGGGTTCGAGACCCTCTGCCACTCAAACTCGATCATGGTGGCATGAAAAAGGAAAACACACCGAACATGTATCCGACGGTTGCCTCCGACAGAACCTTTTGCCAAAACCACCCTTTTGTTTTCCGACCGGTCTTTACAACAACAACAAAACTTAACGTCGTTCTACGATTTTCGACGTTAAGCAACTATTTTAGATTTTGAACTTCAAAGCTATACGTATATACACTTCGAGACTCACATAAAAATGCAACCAACATGCAGGATCGATCGATGACACTCGGTCGCTACCCGAAGGGGTTACAGATCTATAAATCTAAACTAGAATAGAAGAGGTTACTCACCAAGGATTGACGAATTCACTGCACGATTCCTTGAGCCAAAATTCCTACGAACTCTTCACCGATTGCTGCCTCTCCTCTCTCGCTTTGCTTCTCTCTTTAAAGAAAACTCCATGAGACGATAACTCTTAATTTCTTGATAAACCCTTCAACAACTAAGTCCTACTCCTTTCAAAACTCTTCTGCGATTATCTTGGGCAGTGGGTTATCCCATGTTTTTTTATTTATTTATTTCTTTTCTCTTTTTCCCATTTGAGATAAACTCCAAGAGCCTTGAATTCTCCCCCCCTCTCTACCCGTTACAGAGGTCTACAATGAGTCAAAAGTGGGTTTCTTTTACTTGCTCAAAGTGTCCCCTTTAGTCCCCACTTTTCTCATATCAACCGCTTGAGTCCTTACTCACTAAATGCATTCCAACTAGCCCCTAAATTACAACTCTTGTTAAAGCATATTTGTTGGATACAAGATCATGAAGATGGAAAGCTGAAAGTTAACCAAGTCAAAGCTCAAGTCAACTCTCAAGAAGAAAGTCAAAGTCATTTGTAATAAAGTCAAAGTCAAAGTCTTGTGAATTTGTTTCTAGTTGTGTTGTGTTTTAAGCGCGTGTGTTTTTCTTTTTAATAGACATATGACTAGAGTTAGAAGTTGGCAGTTGCAAGTTAGGAGAATTGTACGCAGAACAGAGTTCTAGAGAGAGAAAGTACTTCAGAGTCATTGTATACGAATTCATTCTTGGAATTGGAATAACAGGTTGAGTAAATTCGTATCATCTTGTTTTGTGATTGAATTACATTTAGAACTTGATAATTTGGGACATAATAATTGGTATCAGAGCCTAACGAAGAATTTTTTCTACGTACGATCGAGATCGAGTTGGTTGAAGGAACAGTCGCTGTGAAGAACTTCGAATTCTGGAAATTGATGTTAATTTGAATGATCTTTGATGCTAAATTGATTCTGTGGATATAGTCGAATCATATGGAATCGGTTACATTGTTAAATTTTATCAAATTTGGACCTAATAATTGGTATCAGAGCAGAATTCAAGTTGAAATCAATCGAAAAATGTGGAAGTTCGCACTGTGTATCGAGTCTTGATCGAGTTCGAGTTTTTGTGTGAATTTGTGATTGTAATTGGTTCGATTGTGTTCGTAGAGTGTATTAGAACCATCTTGTATTGGTTTGTTGTAATCTTGCATTGTAAGTGTACATCAATTTGATGATTTTGTTGGTTTTAGAAACACGAGTTCGTAAAGCACTGTATTGGATCAAATTGTATGTGTAACTGAATTTCTTGGAAATTCAGTGATTGTAATCGATTCTTGGAGTGTTGGTGAACAAATTGTCAAAGTTTCAGATTGAAAATCGACGTTTTCATGAGTTTTTGAGCCAATCAGAGTGATTTTCTATCGAGATCTCAAGAACTCGCATCACCCTGAAGAACTCGCACCAAGAACTCGCATCTAAGAAGATTTCGCATATTTGTTTTGCTTGAAAAATCTCACAAGTGTAGAATTCGCATATCTGTGTTATGCGAAATGTATTGAATTCGCATATGTGTGTAGTGCGAAAATCTCAGAATTCATACAAGGCTATACGCGAATTGTCAGAATTCGCATAATCTCTTTATACGAAAAGTTTTGTGAAAATTGTTCAAGGTAAGAATTCGCATAAGTCCTCTGTGCGAAAAGTGTAGAACTCGCATATCGTGTCATACGAATTCTTTGAATTCGCATCAGAGAGATATACGAATTCTTCAGAACTCGCATAAAAAGTTTTAATTTTTCAAAGTTCAGAATTCGTACGTGTTTGTTATACGAATTGTTCATGCGAAAAGTTTATTTTTTTCAAAAAAAATCAAGTCTAAATCTCGCATAGAGTTGTATGCGAATTCCTAGAACTCGCATATACTTGCGTGTGAATTCTTTGCATGCGAATTCTGAAATAGTTTTTGTATGCGAATTCTGTAGTTAGTGTGTAGTGTGCGAATTCTGAAATAGTTATTTGTGCGAATTCTATAGTTTGTGCTTGTGTGCGAATTGTGTATACAAATTCTTTGTATTTCACTCTAGTGTGCGAATTCCAAACTTGAGAAATTTTTGGAAATTTCATTTCTGAAAATTCTTTCTAAGTTTTTTGTATTTTGTGATTTCTCTTGGACCTAACAAAGAATGATTCAAGGGCCTCCAGAAAGTTTGCAAAGAATTCAGTCTCTAACGAACAACTGAAGGAACATCTTGTTCCGGTTCAGGCTCAACTACTGAAAGAAGCTAGGGAGGAAGCCAAAAAAGAAAAGGCCACCAAGGATGCTGAGATTGATTGGTGCAAAAACAGAATGAAAAGAAGACAAGATCCTGAGAAGATCACTGACTTTACCATGACAGGCAAATAAAATAAAGGGTCGATAATGGTCACAATGACTATCTTTAGAATAGATGGCTCAGCGAAGACGATGTTCCTGTCAAAATTTGAGAATTTTGGGTTCTCCGAATGGATAGAGATCAGAGACGTACTTAAAAAGTCAAGGTCCAAATATAAGAGCTATGTAGAATCCATTCTAAATGAGCTCATTGAATGTGTCTCAACCATTCTGAACATTCCCTTAATATCTTCAAAGCCTACATGAAAAAGACAACAAGTATCCACTTCAGAAGAAGAAGCTCCTCATAGAAATGATACATTCATCGAATTCTTAGAGGAAGCTATTCTTAGATCACCACCCGATCTATCAACCCTTGACCTATCACTGCCACGAGAAGGTCCCTTCTCTCCTGGTCAAGTTCTTAGTGACCCCTATGGTATTATCTTCTATGATCACGAAGGACAAGTCAGATTTAAGAGAATGTTTGAACTTCATCTCTGCCCACTCAGCTATCTCAAAGATCTAATCTACTGGTGCGAACAAACATCTTATGGTGAAGCATTCAAAGCTCAAATCCTTCTGCAATGTAAAACACGAAGAAGAAGAGGCGAAAAAGTCCCTGACTACCTAATGCCTAAAGAAGTTCCCCTTGGAAATTTTGAAGAAGCAGATCTTTAGCTGACATATTCCCTTTTTCTCTTGTAATTTATCGGCTTGTTATCTTTTGAAATTGTTTTGTACTCACTCACACTCGTAACTTTCAAATTCCCTTTATAAACTTATTATGAATTTAATGAAAGTTTTTAGTGAAGTACTTAACTCCATCAGTACTGAAAAGATTCCTGAAACAGTAAATGTGACATGTATTTTACAAGTCCTCTTTATCCTTATGTTTTAAACTTAGCAATTTTCTCTTGTTGCTTTGTCATCATCAAATAGGGGGAGATTGTTGATCCAAACTCTCTCAGTGATTTGATGATGATCCTTTTATACTTAGTGAAAAGTACTTTAAACTGATTGTACGTATTAGTTTTTCACCATCAACGATCACACGAAGTCTGTTCAACTATCGTTGAGTGGTTTACTTTGTAATCAGTTTATGTAAGCTCTGAAGACAAGCCTCATGCTCAAGAAGATCATTGCTGACGTCGAAGACCAAACTGATGATGAAGACAAGTCTATTAATGATCTGAAGCGGCATTTAGTGAAACCAAGACAAGTCTACAATGCGTGACAAATCAAGATCAAGCCTTAGTTATTGCCTCTCAACATCAGTGATCCCTAATCACTAATCACCAGCTATTGTTGACCATAAAGCTTGCTTATCAAGATTTGTTTGTCTTATCCTTTACATAAAAAAGTAAGAAGGTACAAAAGCAAACTTGATTTTGTCCATAATCGTACAACCATCCCTGTCTACTATCCTGTTCACTTTACAACAAAAAGTACACTAAAGATAAAGTCAAAGAACATGAAGCAAATGGAAGATGAACACGTGGATTGTACCCTTTGCCATGCATTTAATGCATAGGGTATAAAAAGGAGAGAATCCTTCATTTTGAAGGGACTTTAATCTTCTTTGTGAAACTTGCAGAAACTCTATCTTTTGCAAACTCTCTTCTCTCTCTCTTTTACTCTTGTGCAAGAAAGCTTAGTGATTCTTAGATTAAGTTTACCTTATCTAATTCCGCAACAATCTGTAAATTCTGTTTTTGATTTACTCAACAATCAATAAACAAATTTAAAAAGTAAATTTTGTGTTTATATCCCCCCCCTATAAACTTAAACCCTTGTAGAACCTTAATCGGGACCAACAATATGCATACAACATATATCAGTAAGTACAAACATAATGCAAGAGTATGCATGTAATTCAGTATATGAAACATTAAAAGCAAAGGTACTCCCTTCTCAAATTCTGCACAACTTTTCTTCTGTTTTCAGTCAATGTATGCACATTTTGATCTTGCAAAACAAATTTAGTAGATTTTGGGTCCTGACTTGTTAGGTGCAGACACTTTTGAAGAAACATTATAAGTACCATACCAGTATTGAACATTTTTCTTTTGAATAAAACCATTTGCTCCACAATATGAACAACATATTTTCTTTTGTGCTAACCTAATTAAGTGATTTACAGAATGAACAAGATCAGGTTTAGCAAAAGATTTACCTTTTAGGAACATTGTTCTTCTTTGCATTTGATCTAGGAACAGATGAAATTGAAACTTCCTTCTCAAGAGTTGAGCCTTTAATCCTCCAAACCATCTTCATTCTCTTAGAAGCATGCTTATCTTGAGACTTAAAAACATTGTTATCTGTAACACCCTCATAATTGGAAAGAGCAACTAATTTAAAATTTTCAATAAAGCCTCAAATAAAGATAAATCCCTTACAAAAGTCCATATTTGTATTAATAGTCTAGGTTTAACCATCAACTCATAAATAGAGTCAGACACAAATACTAAATAGGGTCAGGTGTTACTACAACCCAAATATGAGTTGTTATTCCCAAGATAAAGGCGGAAGACTTCACCAAGCTACTCACCCTCATGGATATAACTAATACTCAACTCTTTGCAACAACGCTAGTACCATTCCCCAATTGGAACCTGATGCACATGCCGACAAATAAAAAAAGTTAGGCTAACGCCTAGTGAGTTCAAGAGTTTTCAATATAAATAAATACATATTGTTAAAGGAAAGAAATCCATTTAAATCATGAATTCCCAAAATGGTTTGCTTTAAATATGAGAAGTCTCATTTTCCAATAATGCATGTTTTAAAGACGAATACCCCGACGTAAAACATTCATTCATAAAGTAAATTCAACCCAAGTTTCACTCAAAACGTAAGTATAAAACGACTCCCAATTTATGAAAACGTGAATAAAACTTCATATCCCAAAACACCCAAACACGGATGAAACATAATACTCGACCAATAAATCATGAATAAAACCCATACATATAAAACGTTACCGAAAACATGGATACTAAAATACAATACCCAAAACAACACCTTTCGGTGACGGGGGAGACCCGATTCCATCGAATGTGGCGGGCACACAAAGTTAAACCACGTATCTATGTTATAAGCATAACTTCAAGGATGGAAAACCTTTGACATCAACCCTATTCATGGATCTTTAGTCAAGGAATGCATCAACCCTATTCATGTTACAACTCGGGGACCTTATCCCACATTTACATGATAAACCGACCTCTATTCCTATGGATCCAATGCATTACAGTCTAAACATTACATGACTCAAAAGAATGACGATGCACTCAAAACATGTAATTTCCATCAAGACGCAATTAAATGCACCATAAAACCAAAACTCCTCTTTGGGCCCATAAAACGGGGCAAATGCCCCCAAGACTCATTCGAGTCACAACCGAGCCAAAAGCTCCACCCATTAACCGACCAATGACCAAAATCATAAAAAGTGATAAACACAAATGACACATTTATGCAAACTCACACTCCAAAAAGCATTAGTAATCTCTACACGAAAATTAGACCGAGACAAGTCATTTTCCAACGAGTACTTACCCATTTATTCTTTCAAAACGTCTCATGACCCAAGAGCACGTATTTCTCAAAACATGTGTTAAAATGCATTTATACTCAAATGACCTCTTTTCATGACATAAATTATCGAAATACCATTATTTATGATTTACTCATAAAAATGTCCCAAATTCCAAATGTAGATAATTTACAAAGCTTGTAAAGTTAAACACTTCAATTAATTAAAACTCAACAAATATTCAACAATTAATAATTTCATGTAAATCATGCAAATATTTAAAAATTAACATTTTGGCATGTACACCGTTTTCACAAATCAACTTGAACTCACCTTGATTTAAGCTAAATCTAGCTTTTACCCCAAATGAGCTTCCTTGAAGAAATTTGAATCCACCAACCGAATCTTCAAAACCTAGATTCACAAGTTCCATCCATAAATAATCACATTCAACCATTTATAATCGATCCCCAAACATATTACACCAAAATCTCCATTTTGGTCCAAACCCTAATTTTGACCCAAATCTTCCAAAATCTTACAAACCGAAATTAAAGGAATAGAATACTAGGATATAATCCATGAAACATTTATATCTCTTAATAAAGTTTAGAAATGGAGAGGATAAGCTTACCACTTAGGTTTTGGGCAAAAACCCCAAAACTTAGAAATCTTCAAGAAATGAGGAGGAACACTTGGTCTAGCATTTGAGGTTGGGGTTGCAAGCTTGATGATGATGGAACACCTTAGAATCCATGGAAATGGCCTTAAAATCGGTTAGGGTTTGTATTTGAAGGGAGAAAAACGAGAGAGGAGGTGAGGGTTTTTGGTAGGTGAAGGTGAGTAATGAGAAAGGATTGGAAAAAGGGGGTTTTAACCCACTGCAGCCCGTCGATGAGAGTGACATGTGTCACTTTCGCCGGGCACTCTCGCCGAGAGTGTACCGCGTCCATAAGGTCCTCCGCGAGAGTGACAAGCGATTGTGACACATGTCACTTTCGGTGTCACTTTCGCCCAGACTCCCCGAAGCCCGAAAATCCGATCTTTTTTTTCGACACTAAGGCCCTCGACACTCTTTGGAACTTTTAGTAGTGTTTTCCCAACAAGAATCCCACCAAATACAAGGTACAGAAACGCCTGGGTGGCCCTATACTTACCGAAAATTACAGGTTTTACATTATCTGAACCATCAACATAATGATCATAAAAGAGATTAGAAGGACGAATCTATTCTGTTTGAAAACCTTTTGATTTGACATGTATTTTCAAAGGAACAATTTCATGAATTGAACTAGAAGCGGTTATAAATGAACACACAAACTCAGTTGAATTATCATAAGAAGATTGAACAATTGTATCATAAGAAGACTGAACAATTCAACATTGGTCTTTATTTCTTCAAGTTGCTTGATCTTTTCAGACAAAATATTTCTTTCCTAAAAAATTATGTCAAATTTTTTTGAAAATCAGATTTAACCTTCTATTCTTTCAGAATATCTGATGCTAATCCAGACAACTTCTTTGTGAGTTTTGAAATTTCTGCTTTAAAGACACTTCTTTCTTGTTTAAAATCCTTTTCCAAATTCATGCTTTTGACATATATCTCTTTGAAAATTCCAACATTCTGATAAAGAGACAAAGAGCTCAAAAGTTTATCTACTGATCAAGATTCACTCAAGATTCTAATTTCTTCAACAATATTTGTCTTTTTGCTATTCAAGCTCCGATCACCACAAATTCTTCAAGATTCATTTAAAAGAGGTGTATCGTCTAGAGCACAAGCTGTTGAACCAATTGTTCCTTCAAGCTTATTCAAACTGGTCCAGTCTTGTCAAGATAGCAAAGACAACTCATTCTGAAAGATGTTGAGAAGAATTTTTTTTAAGTCAGAAAGCTGCTTCGCAAAGTCGCTTAGTTGGTCCGTGCTGATTTAGAAGATTGTTTTTGAAGACCACATCGCCAATGATTACTGATGAGCCAAGATCACAAGATCGTAGAGAGAGAATCTAGAGAGAGAAAGTGAGCTCTGGAAAGTAACAGTATATTCAGATTCAAAAGTGTACGTTGGTTACAAAACTAACAAGCCAAGGGGACATAAATACCCCAAGGCACTAACGAAACAGAAAACACTACAGAAAGCAGTAAAATAAATACAATGATTACTATAAAATCAGATCTAACAATCTCCCCCTTAGTAATCATTGGCGCCGAGGTCTTCAAAAACAAACTTAAAAAAACAGCATTGACCATCTAGGCGACTTTGAAAGATCATTGACGTTCTTCTCGTTGACGAAGTCTGTTCAGCCCAACTAACACTTCCAATTGTCGCAGAGTTGAACGAAGATTCAGTCTGTCTTGAATAGTGTTCAAAGATCTACGGATCAGACGAATTTCATCGTTTTCAAAAATATATAATTCTCTTCTTGATTCCAAAAACTTTCTTCTAGCCTCTTGCAGACGATGCTCCAACTGAAGTTTGATCACCTTAAGAGTTCCATCAGAGTAATATCCAACTTCATCAAATCGTAGAAAGCATTTTTCACTTGAGTTGTTCTTGTAAACTACTCCGAATGGATCTTCGATAATGGTGAATAATGGATATGACTCTAGATTTTGCAAACTCCTGTTGGGCCTTTCAAGATTAACCACAGGCTGAAAACTTTCGACGACCATCTGGAAGTCAAAAACACGAAAAAATCGGATCTGCCGTCGAATGAACCGTTTGATAACAAAAAGAGTTTGAGAAACATCCTGAGTCCGGTGATAAAGATTCCTGAAGTGATCATATAAGAATTCAATATCATCAATTGAAAGATCAACGAAATCAGCTTCTGAAAAGTTGTACTGATTGCAGTCTCTTCTTTCCACTTCAAGGTCTGGATACCATATGTTCATGAACTTATTAATTGTGACGCTGATAACTCGAACAATTAGATGAGGAGAAGCAACAGAGTTATTCCTTTTGCGCTGGCACTTGATAAATGCTAAGTACTCATGCTGATAAGCTTCTGATTCTTTATCAACTCCAAGAATGGCATATATATTGAGTGTCCTTCTTCTGGAAACAAAGATATTGCTTTGGATATCTTCAAGAAAAGCAGTTCTGAGTCTAGAAGCCATATATCTTTGCTGTAGATTTCTCTGCCTTTGCTGCCTAGTTGAAGCTTCTCCTTCTTCTAGAAGAGATGGAGGAATTATCGGTTCGGAAGAAGGAATAACTGCTTGAGCTCTAGACGACTCACCAACTTCAAATGCACTTGACGGAATTTTGGTTGTCGGAGAAGAAGTAGTTACTGGAGTAGACGAAGGTTGATCAACTTCTGGAATCTCACCTTGACTCGGAAGATCAGCATATAACAATTCAGCCTCTTTTGTATCTGATGCATCCATGAAAACAGTATCATCCTCTGTATCAGATAAGATAATGATATTGTTGCAATCTTCTTCTTTAACTTGAGCAACTTTCTCAAATCTCACTTCTTCATCATCATCTGAATTTATCTCAATGAAGTTTGCGAAGAAAGATCTCATATCATTTGCTGCTTCTGATTCTTCAACTTCATTAGCTCTACCTGAGACATCTGGATCCACATAAACTACAACTTGCATATTACTAAAATTTGCTTCAGACAAATTAAATTCATTATGCAAGACAGTTACATCAACATTGTCAATCATGACATCCATTAAGTCTTGAATACTGCAATCTTGAACAGTATCAACATTCTTTTCTCTATCTCCAACCACTCCTTCTTGACCAACTTCTCGTGCTTCAGAAGAACCTTATGTTCTTTGTCTTTTTGCCATCTCCCCCTCATGGCCTTGATAATCAGGATCATCTTGGTCATGTCGGCGTTTAAGAGACGGGCCAACCTCAGTCCTGCATGATTGATCTAGATGATCAATCTTGTTAGATAGATCTGAAAAAGCCTGTGTCGTGAAAGAACGAAGATCAGATAAACTGGATCTAACTTCTGATTTGAATTCCTGAAATTCAGTAGATGAAACATAGATCCTGTCAGATTCAGATGAAGAAACTGGAGGCGGCGTAGGTTGGAAGTTCCGAAGCAGAGATAGAAGATCTTGATCCTGATGTTCTGATGGCGACATAGAAAGAAGTCGAGCATAGAGCAAATCTTTCAACTCTGAAATAGGAATATCTGATACTGGAGTGCTAGAAGAAGACACAGGTAGACTAGTGGATGAAGAAATACCAGCTGATTGAGTGAACAATGGAGGTAGAGGAATAGACATAATCGCTGGAGCAGATGATTGAACAGCAGACGACGACTCTCTTAGAACAACCCCAGATGGTCGTCTGAACGGAATCTCAGTAGGAATAACTGACGTATCAATCTCTGGCATCTTTCCTTTGAATAAAGCTTTTAACTTCAGAATCTGTGCTTCCTTTTCAGCATCCATTCTCTCCGATAATTGCCGAATTACATTATTCAAAGTTGAGAATTTATCAGTGGAAACCCGAGCTTGATCAGATGTAAGCTCTACAGCTACTGAGGTAGACTGAATATCTGCAAGTGTAGTTGCTGGAGCTTGACTTTGAACCAATGCAGTGGCTTGATCAAAAGCTGTATCCAATTCATCAACTTGAAGATGTGCAATTGAAGGATTAACTGGAACAGAATCATCATCAGATAGAACTTCTGTTGAGACAAGTACTTCTGGTGTCTTGGACTTCCTTTCATACACTTTCATATGTGATTGATCAGCATCATCATCACCAGCATCTGAATCACTTGTTGTATTGTCACCATTATCAGAAAACTCAGCATTTGTTGCATCATCATCAGCAAGATCAACATCAATCATATCATCATCAGCAACAACCGTTTCATCAAGATTAGCATCCTCTCTAACATCAGCATTAACTTCAGATTCAATATCAGCAATGACAGATTCTATGTGTAGAGAAGCAACATCTTGTAGAACTGTAGAAGGATCAACATCTGTCGCTATGGTAGTTACAATAGTAGTAACTATTTCCTGAGTGGATGCGTCAACTTGCTCTTCATGAGTAGTACCAGCTGGAGAATCATGAGAAGGTACTTCCTGTTCAGCCTCTTCAAAGTCATTTTCTAAACAATAATCAATGACACTGGGATCGGTCATGTCAGCATAATTGGCAATAAGACCATAAGGAATGGTCATAGAAAATGTGAAAGACTTCTTCTGTTTCTTAAGAAAAAGCATCTCAGTATCCTGAACTTGCGGCCAAGATAATCTTCGAGGAATTGCCGGATTGCTTCGAAACATGCTTCTAATAATCAGCTTTAGAAACCTGATAAAAGGAATGAACTTCCGTCGCTTGTTTGTTAACTTGTCTTGCACTATTTCAGACAGCTCGTTCCAAAAAATAATCGTATAGTCAACATGCAGGTCATAGACTACTGCATGGAACAGTCGAAGATAGTGAAGACTAGAACTATCCGTGCCGGTATGTTTGGACGTTAAGCACCTGTTGATGACCGAAAATAAAGAATACCAGACAGGAGGAAGATTAGACTTGTCAAAGTCTACAACCCTGTTCAGTTGACCAACATAGCCTAGTCGTTTGATGCCTTCATACACTTCTTCTTCAGATGGAAACTGATCATAAGTTGTCCTTCCAGATCTAGAATCAGGCTCAGGAAGCTCAAGAATCAACCTTAACCGTTTGTAAGACAGATATGAATCAAATTGATCAATTTGGAGATCAAATCGATGAGGACGTGCCAGTTCATTCTTAGTAATGGTGTGCCATACTTGCTGTACGTAGACTTCCGGAACATCAGAAACTGAACAGAGAGCTTGAGAAAGCGGATGTCCACGAAGAATAGTGCGTATAACAGGATGAATCTTGATGCGATCAAAATCAACAAAGTAATTGTTATGCTTATAAGGCATGTACATGACGTTCGGGAACACATCATTTGGATTTCGCCTTGATATAGAAAGATCAGCCCCAACAGATGGAACAGACGGCATTGGAGTATCATGAAATGCCTGATCAGTCGGATCCTGAAGAATGGCATTCTCATCTTGAATCATTGGATCAGTATTTGTTTGAGAAGTCATGATATCCTGAAACAAAACACATTTCAAAGTTTAAAAGAAGAGAAAAAAAATTGAGAGAAAAAAAATACTAAGTATGGAATGCGGGTCGTTAAGGAGACACGAAGGAAGAAATGTGGGTCCTTCATATGAAATGCGGGTCCAAGAGAAATGCGCGTCCAAGTGAAATGCGCGTCCAAGAGTAATGCGCGTCTAGAGTGATCCGCACTTGTAGAAACGCGTATTAAGGATAACACGCACTTGTAGAAACGCGTGTTAAGGCTTACACGAACTTGTAGAAACGCGTGTTAAGGCTGACACGCACTTGTAGAAACGCGTGTTAAGGCTGACACGCACTTGTAGAAACGCGTTTCCAAAGAATCAACAACCTGAGAAAAACACTATCACTCAAAAGTTAGTTTCATACGATTTTAAGAACAATACACATACTAATAAGATGAATGACCCGCATTTCATATGAATGACCCGCATTTCATATGAATAACCCGCATAACAACAAACAACAACAAATCTGCTAATTTGATCAAAATAATGAAATTAAGTACAAACAAATTGCACAAAATTGAACGAAAACAAGATTTTAATACAATTCAATTAACAATTTCGATCAAAACACTCTAAAACTTAAAAACTCACATAGAACAGACAACAGAACACGTATTTTTTCAGATTATATTCAAACTCAAAATTGAATCACCAAATCACGTTTTCATGCAAATCAACAAGAAACAAACCAGATCGACTATATAAAACGCATCTAAAAACAACAATTTCAAAACAATTCAATCACAAAACAGAGTGAAATTGATGAAAATCCAGAAAACGAGAATTTTCTTGAAAAACAAAAAAAATTCGATCAAATTTTCCGAGTTAATCACACAAATCAGTAGCAATTACACTAAAACTCAATCCTCTCAAGATCTTGGAGGCTCTGATACCAATTGATGAGCCAAGATCACAAGATCGTAGAGAGAGAATCTAGAGAGAGAAAGTGAGCTCTGGAAAGTAACAGTATATTCAGATTCAAACAGTGTACGTTGGTTACAAAACTAACAAGCCAAGGGGACTTAAATACCCCAAGGCACTAACGAAACAGAAAACACTACAGAAAGCAGTAAAATAAATACAATGATTACTATAAAATCAGATCTAACAATTACTAAGGGGGAGATTGTTAAGTCTTATTTTATAGTAATCATTGTATTTATAGGTTTGGTCTTATACTGTACTTAGATAGGTTTTATCTGTGTATAAGCCAAGGGTATTTAAGTCCCTTTGGTCTTGTGTCTTGGTAGAACACTTTCACGCTTATTGAATACAATTGTTACTTTGCGATTTGAACTCTCTCTCTACTTTCTCTCTCTAGGATTTAGAGATATTTGGATTATCAATTGGTATCAGAGCCAATCTAGATCTTGAGAGAATTGTTTTTCGCATCTGAATTTGTACAAGAACCTGGAAATTTGATTGATTTTCTTGAATTTTTTCAAGAAAATCTCGTTTTTAGATTTTTCACCAAATTTGGCTTTGATCTTGATCCTTTTTTTGTTGAAAATTAGTTTGTTGGATTCAGTTTTAATAGAAGAAAACTTTTGATTCACATTAATTTTCAAGAAATTCAGTTTTTGGTGTTCGATTTTGAGAAAATTGAAGTTTCTGGAAAACATTTTTTTCAACGTACTGTTCTATTCACGATTTTTCGAAATTGTGGTTTTTAATTGAAAAGTTTGATAGAAAAGTGTTAGAATATTGTTTTTCGATCATATCTGTGGAAGAATTCATATGAAATTTCTATTCTGTAATCGATTGTGTTGATTTTTCATGTTTTTCAGCGGTTTGCGCCAGATTCAAAGTTTGCGCGAGTTCTTCACGGTTTGCGCGAGTTCGTCTTGCTGATTTCAGAGTTCATCAAGCAGTCATCGTTTGCGTTTCTTTAGTCTAACGCAAAGAAAGCTTTGCGTCACCAAAAGCTCACGCAAAGTACAATTTGCGTCATCCTCAGTTCAAGAGAAGTTACCTTTGCGTCTCCATCTACTCACACAAACTCTTTTTGCGTTTTCATCACATCTCGAAAAGTCAAGTTCTCGTCATTCTTGTATCACGCAAGAAAGGTTTTCGCCATCATCAGGTTACACAAATATCATGTTGCGCCACTTAAAGCTCACGCAAAGTTTTATTTACGTTTTCAGTGACTCACGCAAATCCAAGTTTGCGTTTTACACGGCTCACGCAAATCCTAGTTTGCGTCTCCTTCTACTCACGCAAAGTTGGTTTGCATCTCCAACTGCTTGCGACTATCTTAGTTTGCGTCTTCTGCCTATCACGCAAACCTCAAGTTTGTGCCAGCTCAGTCAACACTTAGAATTTTTTCTGGATTTCTTCCATGGATTCTGCCAAGTTAGCCTTTCAAGCTCAGTTCTATAAGAATGACCTCATGATGTCATTGGGTACAGATACTCGTCCTCCTGTACTGATAGATGAAAACGAATTCACTCAGTGGCAAGATCGGTTCCTCAACTTCATTGAACGTCAAACTAATGGAGCAAACATGATGAAGTCTCTAACTGAAGGTCCGTTCATAAAGACTAACAAAGAGATTCCCGCAACACCTAACGAAGTTTTACGAATAAAAGCTGATCGAGAATTAAGTGTTAATCTGATGCTAGCTTTGCCAAACTCTGTCTATAACCGTGTTGATCATTACAAAAATTAACCAAATCAGATGTGGGAACAGTTAGAAAAGATCATGCTTGGATCTTCAGTTGCGACTCAACTTAGACATACACGCTTCATGAACAACTTTGAGGAGTTCAAGGCCAAAGACAGTGAGTCTCTAAAGAGTGTTTTCGACAGATTTTGTGTCGTGATCAATGACCTGAGAAAAATAAAAGTGGAAAAGACTGAGCTTGAAACAAATCTGAAATTCCTCAACGCTCTTCATCCTGAATGGAATAAATCTTGTCACAGACTGAGGAACGATGTTCGAGTCTCCACTATGCAGATTCAGGAATTATAAGAGATTCTAATGACTGATGAGAGCTTAATCATAGAGAAGAAGGCCAAACTAGACAAAAAGAACAAGAAATCAGTGGACCCAGTTGCACTTCTAACGAGCCATCTGGCTAATCAAGCATTGTCTGATAATGCTTATGACGGGTCAACTGATGATGATGGTGAGGCACTGTAGAAAGCAATGATCCTTCTCTCACAGCATTATCAGAAAAAGTTCCAACCACGTTCGAGTTCCAACACTTCTCGCTTCACTTCTGGGTCCAAGAATGTTCAAGTGCCCGAGCCAAAGACTGTTGCCTGCTACAACTGTGGTAAGTCGGGTCATTTTTCAAAAGAGTTTCGAGTGAAGAAGGTTAGGGATTCAGCATATTATCGGAAGAAACTGGAACTGGCTGAAAAGAGAGAGAATGGAACAACTTTGCTAGCCGAGGAAGAATTTTGGATGGATCACTCCGATGATGAAGCTGCAAATGTAGAGATTGCTCAAATGTGCTTCATCGGAGATGATCAAAGTGATGAGTCTGACACCGATGCTGATGAGGTACCTTCTGAATTTGATTATAAATTCATTTCTTCTCAGATGAATGTTATAATTACTGCTTTACATGATCTTCGCTTAAAGTTATTATCTGAAAAGAACTGAAATGCAGAAAAGTCAGATTTGATTGACAAATTGAAAATTTTTTGAAAGATGAAAAATCTATTTTGGAAAATACAAAAGACATCTTTCAAAAGAAATTAGATGATTTGGAAAAATCAAATAAGACTTATCTTGAATCTTTGTCTGCAATGACCAATTTAAAAGACAGTTTTTCGGATAAAATAAATAAATTAGAAGAAAAGTTAAATCGAAGAAACCAATCTGAGCAAACAATTTTTATGAATAAACCAAGGTGTGAGGAAGCTTTAAAAGAAAAATGGGGACTTGGTTTTAAAAATCCACATTGTTTAAACAATGCGATTGAAAAATCCCCTACTTTATACAAATATGATTATCTAACACTTGCTCAATATGCTCCTCAATTTAAAATTGATTGGATGAATGAGAAACAAGTGTTAGAAATCGAAAATGAGAAAGGACAAATAACAAGAAAAAGAAAATTCCTTTTGTTTACACGAGAGAAAATGCAAAATATTTTCCTGACAAATCGAGAAGAGGTAGAAAAGGTTTAAATGATATATCTCCTGTCAAATCTTCAATGTCTGATGATTTTAATGATATTTTTGCTAATAAATATGATAAGAAAAATATATCTCCAATCATTTATGATTCTAAGAGATATACACCTCCTTTAATTTTAGAAAGCAAAATCATTGATCTTGAAGATAAGATGGAAGATCAAAATATTTTAAAAGAAATTGAATCTGATATTATTCTTTCTTTCATGACATCTAGTTTTGAAGAAAAGTTATTTTCTCAAAAACAAGATTCTATTTCTAGCCTTTCTTCTGATTGTCAAGTAAGCAAAAAGGAAGTTTCTAAATCTGATATCTTTTCTCAAAATAATTCTGACTCCGAGGTAAGTTCAGATTTATTGTCTGATCAGATTGGTTGCTTAGGTAAAATTATTTCTTCTGATTTAAATATTAAATCCAAAATTTTTGATGACTCTTTTACGCTAAATGATCAGTATTATAAACCAAAGCGTAAAAGAAGAAGGTCAAAGAAGTCAAAGAAACAAGATAAAGTTCTTTCTGACAGTTCTAATTCTTTTGATTCTAATCTTTCAGATAGGACTTTGAGCAAGTCATCAAAGCAGATTTGGAGAGTGAAGCGGATATCTGATGAATCTCAGACTGATGGAGATAGATATGTAGAAAGATATTATAAAAGTGATTCATTTGTTGTTTGTAAGACAATTTCAAAATATTCAATAAAGCAAATGATTCAAATTTCCAAAAATGTCTCATATTCTTCTTCTGATTCTAGTTCAGATGATTATGCTTTGTATTCATCTGATGACTGTGCTTATTTTTCTGATAATCTTTCTCGTGCTTCTTGTGTCAAATCTAATAAATATTTCCCCATAAGAACTGCAACTAACAAACATGGGCCCAAATTCAAGTGGGTACCAAAATCTCAATCTGATTCAAAGTTGCAGGCATCTCATGTCAAGGGGGAGTAAGAGAAATTATGGCTCTTGAGTAAATCAACTCAAGACCCGCATCTCAATGTCAACATAATGGCTCTTGAGTAAATTAGCTCAAGACTCGGACTTCATTATCAACATTATGACTTCTGAGTAATTCAGCTCAGAACCCGTGCTTAAAAGACTATGACTTCTAGACATGTCAGTCTAGGACTCGTTCTTCAATGCTTTAAGCTTCTGACTAATGAGAAACTATGAGTACATCTACTTAATTTCCGCTGCATTTATATCTGATAATGATGTTGTTCTAGTTTTCTCAATTGCTTTTAAAAGAATCTGAGCATTTCAATTCAACTCCTGAATTTGTTCAACCCTTTTTTTTAAAATGAGACACATATTCTTTATACCTTGTGTGAAAGATAATATTATTGAATTATATTTTTTTTCAACTGAATATAGACTTGCCAATCAAATGTTTCTATTTTTTAAATCTCGTCATGTTGTTTTAAAAGTTTAAACCTTTACAAATTTTATTCTATATAGTAAAAGTTTTACAATTTTTCTTTCTTTTGAATAAAATGTGTGTCTAGGATAAATTTTCAAGTTGCTTTGTTTATATCAAAGTTTTATATGTTCATCTTTCTAACAACAATCGAAAAGTCAGCAACATGTTTGTAGCTTTTGATATTGCTTTAAAGTCGTGTGATTCGGAATATTTATAGTTTACAATGCTTAGAAAACCTAAAAAGTTGGAATTTTGGATCGTAATGAAAATATTGTGCTAAGCACTTAGACGTAAAACCTTGTGTTTGAGATGATTATTAAATTCTTATAAATCAGAAATCTCTAAGTTTAACAGTTTGTACCTGTGATCTTTCTGGTTTGGGAAAGTAAGTTCCATGGGATGCTTGTCATCTGATCCCCTAAGGTCATTTGATCTGGGAGTGATCGAACCCAAATCCTTCAATAGAATCAGATCGAAAGTCATGTTCTACTGGTATGAATGGGTTTAGGATGTGTCGATGTAGCCTTTCTGATCTGGGAAAGTAAGTTCTAAGGGGTGCTTGACACCTAGTCCCCTAAGGCCAACTGGTCTGGGAGCGACTGACCCAAATCCTGCAATATGGGTCAGATAGAAAGTTACGTTTACGACATGTTCTTTACTTAATAAACTTGTTGATTAAAAAGATGCCAAAAGTGCACAAGCTTAAAAGATGCCAAAGAGCACACTCATGTAAAGATGTCATAGTGCACAATGCTAAAAGATGCCAATGAGCACACATCTCATGATACTTGGTGATATGTTTGAGTTGCAATAAACCTGTAAATTTGTGAAAGTCTGAATTCTTGATGGATTAGTGCGACTATTTGCAAAGTTCTCTATTATATTTTTAGAATTGCATTTTCTTGAAGCTAATCGGAGTTCACATGCGAGCACACTGAATAGATTGATGAAAGTTTTTGAAACTGAACATGTCTTAACTTGATATGCAATAAAACTTGGTTCTGTATCCAAAAACATACATTTGATTCCATCTGTTGGATTTTATTGTGATATTTTACTAAGTAGAATTTTATTTGTTTCTGTTTAAATTTTTATATATTTAGTCGTTTCAAAATACATATTCAGTATATTTTTCTTTCAACATTGATGTTTCATTTCTTGTGTTCTCATATTTTTTATAAATGGGTTTGTGCATTATTCAAGGGGGGGTGAATAAGGAAAATTTTGTAACATCCTAAAATTCAGTGTAAAATAAAACCTGGAAACCTGGCAACATGACATTCGTATTGATATAAACCTCCCATAAAGGGGATCAGTCCTTAAGACTTTACAAAACCTGCACAAATATAGGATTCATCAACAAACTAATCTAGACACCTCTATCAAGATTACATTAGTTGACAATCCATAATTCACCAAAAGAATGGGATTTAACAAATGCCCAGTTACAATACTAGTCATCTCAAAATGCCTCGAGACCAAACCCGTCTCTCAAAACCCTGGCAACCCACCGCTAAGGGAAACCTGTTATACACATCATTTGAGAAAAAGTGTTAGGCTTAAAGCCTAGTGAGAATATACAGTTCATAAATCTCAAGAGATAAAATCAAATGCATCAAAGTAAATCCTTCCAAAGGTTTAGTTATGCGAAATACAGTTCTTTGATAATATACGGACAACCGGTCCAAAACACATCTTCCGATGACGGGGATTACCCGATTTACCAAGGATTATAGTGGAACACAAAGTAAGCCACATATCCGAGTTATGAGATAAATACATGGAACCATGACCACCAACGCTTCGGTCCGTACTACGATGTGAGGGAGGCCCCCAAGGAACCAGTCATACTCTTTCGTTAGACTATATTTGACCCATGGCTAGTAACCGGTCTCACATAACCGTACTAAGTGCCCCCGAAGATCAAATGTATCTAACTACAACAGAAGGGGTACAAACATCCCAACAATAAGCCGACTCGATACCTAGGGATCCACTAGTATAGTCATGACTTGTCACAATATTTCATGTGACCATTTTAAAGCTAGATAAACAGCTTTCAACACATTTATATTTCAAAATGCCATTTTCCAGACCAACTGCTGGTAAGAAAGATAATCATAAAACCAGTTTATATACATTCTTTCAATAAGCCACAATCATGGGCAAGTAAAACATCATTTTACTTCTAATAAGGCGGAACCCGTCATTTTAGTCAATACTGATCGGGAACCCCGAAAATCACCAAAACTTCATTTATATAAAAATGTAGAGAACATGAAATCATACTGTAGAAATACTTCGGATTTCGCAAATAAGAGTCTTGACATGTATAAAGTTTGTAAAATGGTAGTAGGAACTCACCAGTAGGTTTTAGAATAAAACCCGTAAAACCAGATATCGATCACGACGAAGAGGTGAAGCTTAAAACACCGACCCCTTGCTAGAAACACCGCAAACTAGCAACCAAACGAGACTCGAAGATCGAAAGAAGAAAAAGGAAAAAGAAAGAGAGAGAGACTAAGATTTGAGATCTTTTAAAAAAATCAACCAAAATGAGATATTTAACAAAATATCTCATCAGTCCCAACACAGCGCACGACCCGTGCGCTTTCAAAGAAGGGAAGGCGCACGACCCGTGCGGAAAACCACTGCCGAGCCTCTGATCCTTGCGCACGACCCGTGCGAAATTCCTGAAGGGGTCGTGCGCCCTGTAGACCAGCACAGAAACCTCCTTTTTCTCAATTCTTGATCGCAAAAGACCAAACGAAATTCGGGGTGTTACAATCCTCCCCAACTTGGGAATGATTTCGTCCCCGAAATCCAACTATATAAAAAGCTGAGGATATCTTCGCTTCATATCCTCTTCAGCTTCCCACGTCACATTTGCTCCCTGGTGATGCTTCCACTGCACCTTGACCAAAGTGACCTCTTTGTGACGTAACTTCTTAGACTTTCTCTCTAAGATGGCGTCGGGTTCTTCCACACAACGGTTACCTTCGTCCACTCTTAACTCTGAGAGGGGAATGACGCTGTCTTCTACCGCTAGACACTTCCGAAGGTAACAAACATGAAACGTATTGTGGATTATGCTCAACTCCGGTGGCAGTTCCAACTGGTAGGCTTGCAAACTCACCCCTTTAAGCACTTTGAAAGGTCCGAGGAAACGGGGACTCAGCTTCCCACGTTTTCCAAACCGGATAATGCCCTTCCATGGCGTCACCTTAAGCATCACGCGGTCGCCCACTTGGAACTCTATAGGTCGTCTCTTCTTTTTTTTTTTTTTTTTTTTTTTTGAAAGGAGAAACTCCAGACAATTTTATAAGACAAAACCAAACAAAACAAAACAAGAGTAGCACTACAGCCAAGCCCAGAAGGCTAAAAACTCACACATCAGCCCATACCACGCAACAATCAACCAGAACAGACACAAGCTAACCGACACAAAAAGCGAGCAAAAGAAGATACAAAAACAGAACACCACAACACAATCAGCCAAATCTCCGAATATCTTCAGAAAAAACATAGCGCTAGTCATCACCAATAAGATGTCTGGACTTCAACTTCCAACTGAGCCGCATGCGAACCACGTCACGAATCTGAACCACAAGCTGATCAGTCGTACATCTAGCAGACCGGAAAAGGCGATCATTTCTCTCACGCCAAATAAAAAACACGGCAGCCGCAATGAATAAATTACGTTTAAGGAACTTAGGCATTGTCGATAAATCAGAAAGTCTTCCGACAATTTGGTCTCAAGAGTTCGGCCAAGTCTCTATGTGTCCCAAAGCTTTAATCGCACTCCAAACCTGCGAAGAGTAAGAGCATTCGAAAAATAAGTGGTTATGAGAATCCATGCAAGATTCACACAACGAACACCGAAGTTCCGCATTGGCACTATCCCAAGACACCATGCGGTCTTGTGTAGTGAGTCGGCCATGACATGCCATCCATAAGCAAAAGGCATGCTTGGGAATAGACCCCTTGAACCACACCGAATTAGCCCAAGGAGTAGTTGGAAGAATGCCCACGAACACTTCATACGCCACCTTAACAGAAAAATCCACCATATTCCCATGCACATCTAACCACCTCCAAATATCCTCTTGAGATTGGTCAAGAACAGGCAAAGGAGAGTTTTGAAGATGATTATACTGATTTATCCACTCATTCGGCCAACCATTGGGGAAACGATCAACCACATCAACAAGAGTGTCCTGCTGCGAAAACCCATTATCACTTAGAAACCGGTTGGATATAATCGAAGAAAGCGTACCAATCGGCCCCACCAATTCTCCCAAGCTCTCGTACGGGCACCGTTACCAACTATTATCTTCATATGAGCTCTAACAAAAGGGCGCATATCCAGAATCTTACGAATCATCCAAGACCACCTGGAACTTTTTCGGACCAACCAAAAGTGATCATCACGCAGACAATACAAGTAAACCCACCTTACCCATAACGAGGACCGACGAGTGAGAATGTCCCACGAGTGCTTAGCAAGCATTGCCCGATTCCAAACCGTAAGTCGCCGAATACCTAGACCACCATTAGCAATCGGCCTACAAATCAAATCCCAAGCAACCTTGCATTTACCTTTAGAAGACTCACCTTGAGCCCAAAGAAACTTTCTGAATAACGCCTCCAATTTATGAATAACCCCCGACGGAATCAAGAAGGTGGACATCCAATATAACTGTAATGAAGCAAGAACCGAAAGAATCAACTGTCTTCTCCCAGCAAAAGACAGAAATTTATTCTTCCAATTATGAATGCGAGCATGCACTTTAGAAATAAGAACATCAAAATCTGCCACTTTAAGCCGAACAGGGGAGAGAGGGACCCCCAGATATCTGATAGGAAAAATTCCATGCCGAAAAGGAAGACATTCAATAATAGCCAAATGCGATTGCTCAGATACATTCCCAAAAAAAACCTCACTTTTTTCAAGACTAGGCGAGAGGCCTGATTTGGTCTTAAAAATATCTAAGGCTTTTTTGAGAACAAGAACCGAATCCACATCACCTCTTGTGAAAACAAACAAATCATCCGCAAAACACAAGTGGGTAATTTTTAGAACATCACAATCCTTATGGTACTCAAAATTAGCCGCCTCTTGGATACACTTCTTAAAGATCATAGAGAAGCCTTCCATTATTATCGTGAATAAGTATGGCGACAAAGGGTCCCCTTGTCTTAGACCACGACCGCCTTTAAAAAAGCCCCACGACTCCCCATTAACAGAAACCGAGAAGGACGTAGAAGTGACCATCTCCTTAATCCATCTAATAAGAGCCATATGGAATCCGAGCCCCTCCAACATAGCAAGCAAAAAATTCCAATCCACCATGTCATAAGCTTTTTGGATGTCAATTTTAAAAGCGCAACGAGGAGGGACACTATCTCGTTGATACCCCGCAACAAGCTCATGCGCCATAAGAACATTATCAGAAATCTTACGGCCCGGAATAAAAGCCGATTGCGTCTGACTAATAATACCATCCAGAAAATCCTTCATTCGGTTGACAATCATTTTACTAATAATCTTGTACATAACTGTACAACAAGATATGGGTCTAAAATCCGTCACCATGGAAGCATTTGGGACTTTCGGAATTAAACAAAGAAGAGTATGGTTTAATTCCTTAGCAAGACAGCCACGATAAAAGAAATTATGAATAGCAAGACTAACCTCATTACCAACAATGCTCCAAGCTGCTTTAAAGAATTTAGCAGAAAAACCATCCGACCCCGGGGACTTATCATTACCGATTTGAGCAAGGGCCACTCTTATATCGTCATTTGTGAACGGTCTAATCATCACATTTGCATCACCAACCGAAAGTTTGGGAGCAAACTCAAATTCTTCCATATTCGGGTGCACCATAGGATCGAAATGCCCCAGAATATTCGTAAAGTGACCCACAAAAGCCGTAGGAACATCCTCCCCATGGTAAAAAATTCCATCACGATCACTCACAGAAGTAATCCGATTCCTATGCTTTTTCTCCTTGATCACATTATGGAAGAATTTGGTATTGAAATCTCCTTCATTAAGCCACGTCACCTTCGCCCGTTGCCTAGCATTAATCTCTTCATCATGGCAAGCATTAATATAAGCGCTCCTAAGGTGACAAAGGTCTTCATGAAGGGTATGATTGCAAGGATCTGCGTCACACATTGATTGTGCAACATCAAGCTCCTTTTTTAAAAACGCAACCCTCTCCGAAAGATTCCCGTACGAATTCTTCAACTTACGCATCGGAGCCTTAATATTCTTTAGCTTCAACAAAACTTTGCCCATAAAAGAACCCTGCCTCGGAACATCCCAACCCTCCTTAACTGCCTGCAAAAACAATGGATGAGCAACAAGATAATTATCAAACTTAAAGCCCCAGACCCTCTTTCGATTTCCCCCTTTAAAAGACAACATGGCTGGAGAATGATCCGAAATCCCTCTCGGATGAAACATCACTTCGGCATCTTGAAAACGCACGGAAAACTCAACATTCGCCATAATCCGATCAAGCTTGCGTCTTATCCCCCCTTCTTCACTTGGCTTTTGACACCAAGAGTATTGGATACCCACATACTTGACATCAAAAACCTCTACATCTTCGACAAAAGCTCCAAACTCCATCATATCTACGTTGTGGCGAGAGGATCCACCCAAACCATCATGGGGAAACAACATAGTGTTGAAATCCCCCAAGACACTCCAAGGCGTATTCCCAATAAGAACTTTAAATCTTCTAAGGCCCGACCACAACTCTCGTCGAGCTACATACGTATTAGCACCATAGACAATAGACAAGAAAAACGGGTTGACATCCCCACATAACCGAACTTGGCAATTCATGAATTGGGCATGAACCTCTACCACCATAATATCCATCAACCGAGCATCCCAAGCAAGAATAATACGAGTACCAAACTCAGACACCGATTGATTGGACCTCCACTCCCACTTACCAAAAACACGACCACACACATCATCCAATGAATCTCTTTTCACATGGGATTCGATAATGGCACAACAACTAATATTGTTCAAGTGAATAAACTCCCGCACCTCCTTTTGTTTTAATCGGGCATTTAAGCCCCTAATATTCCAAGAAGAAAGCTTAATCATGAGGAATAGGATATTTTACCCCCTATCACACCCATGCCCGCATTGGCCGGACCCACGTTACTACCATCTGAATCCCTCATATTCCCCTGATCCTCCCCTAATACTTGAAATCTGTTAATCATCTCCGTCGAACTTTTAGTTGGCACTTTTAAGATACCCCGAATTGGTTTCGTTCCAGGCACAGGTTTAAAGGGTGTGCTTGGCCTAGATATCTTACCCTCCTTATGGACATTGACAGTAAGCCCCTCAAGAAATGCCCCCAAATCGGGAGGCATAGAGGTACCTATACTCCCTTCCCCAAATCGGTCGTCTCTTCTTATCGGCATAGCTTTTCTGCCGATCCTGAGCCGCTTTCATTCTTTCACGAATGCACTTGACCTTATCGGCAGTCTCTTGCACGATTTCAGGTCCGGCGAACTGCTTTTCTCCCGCTTCTAGCCAGCACACGGGAGTCCGACACTTTCTCCCATACAATGCCTCAAAAGGTGCCATTCCAATACTCGAGTGGTAACTATTGTTGTAAGCAAACTCTACCAAAGGCAGGTGAGAGTCCCAACTACCCCCGAAATCGATGACACAAGACCTCAACATGTCCTCCAAAGTTTGGATCGTTCTCTCGCTTTGCCCGTCGGTCTGTGGATGGTAAGCCGTACTCAACTGAACTCGCGTACCAAGCTCTTTCTGAAACCCATCCCAAAAGTTCGAAGTGAACCGACTGTCGCGATCCGACAATCGACAATGGTATTCCATGCCTCGAGACCACTTCATCGATATAAAGTTTTGCTAACTTATCCATCGGTAGAGTCTCGCGCATAGCCAAGAAGTGAGCGCTCTTTGTCAATCTATCAACTATCACCCAAATGGTATCGTGACCTCGAAGAGTTTTAGGCAACTTCGTCACGAAGTCCATGGTGATATGATCCCACTTCCACTCGGGAATCTCTAAAGACTGAAGACTTCCATACGGTCATTGATGTTCGGCCTTAACTTGCGAACACGTCACACAACGTTCCACATAACGCGCCACATCAAGTTTCATTACCGGCCACCAATAATGCAACCTCAAGTCTCTGTACATCTTTGTACTCCTCGGATGAATAGAATACTTGGACTTGTGTGCATCCTGAAGCAATAGATCACGGTTACCCCCAATCTTGGGCACCCACACACGACCACTGAACAGTTTCACTCCACGGCCATCTTCCGTTAAGAGCAAACGTTGTTTTGTCATGACTTCCTCTTTGAGATTTTCTTTTGACAATGCTTCAACCTGCGATGCCTTGATCTTTTCAACAAGGCTAGACACTAGCTCGATTCTCGAATGGGTAGCCCGAATACTTCCGCTATAGTCCTTCCGACTTAACACATCGTCCACCACGTTCGCCTTACCGGGATGGTAAAGCAATTCACAATCGTAGTCCTTTAGCAGCTCGAGCCACCACCTTTGCCTCATGTTCAACTCCTTTTGATCAAAGACATACTTCAGACTTTTATGATCTGTGAAGAGTGTACACTTCGTGCCATAGAGATAATGTCACCAAAGCTTCAGGGCGAACACCACCGCTACTAACTCCAAATCGTGGGTAGGATAGTTCTTCTCGTGTATTTTAAGTTGCCTCGAGGCGTAAGCGATTACCTTTCCCCGTTGCATCAACACACAACCTAAACCCATCTTTGAAGCATCGCTAAAGACCACGAAGTCTTCTGACCCTTCAGGTAACGACAAGATCGGAGCTTCACACAACTTCTTTTGAAGTATCCGGAACGCCTTCTCTTGTGTTTCGGTCCATTCAAACTTCACATTCTTCCGAGTCAAAACTGTCAAGGAAGAAGCGATTTTCGAAAAGTCTTGGATAAATCTCCGGTAGTACCCCGCCAGACCCAAGAAACTTCGGATCTCTGACGGACTCTTAGGAGATTCCCAATTCATCATAGCTTCAATCTTGGAGGGATCCACTTTTACTCCGTCTCGAGTGACAATGTGACCCAGAAATTGTACTTCTTTAAGCCAAAAGTCACACTTGGAAAACTTGGCGTACAATCTTTCCTTTGTCAACACTTCGAGTACTTCCCTTCGAGTACTTCCCGCAGATGTTGTTCGTGTTCTGACTCGCTCTTGGAGTACACGAGTATGTCATCAATGAATACAATGACCGACTTGTTGAGGAATGGTCGGAACACTCTATTCATCAAGTCCATAAATATCGCCGGTGCGTTCGTTAGGCCAAAAGGCATTACAAGAAATTTGTAATGGCCGTAACGTGTTCTGAAAGTTGTTTTCGGAACGTCTTCTTCTCTCACCTTCACCTGATGATAACCCGAACGTAAGTCGATCTTGGAAAAACACCCCGCTCCTTGAAGTTGATCGAACAAGTCGTCTATTCTCGAAAGCGGATACATGTTCTTTACTTGTAGCTTTGTTCAACTCACGATAGTCAATGCACATTCTCATCGTGCCATCTTTCTTCTTTACAAACAAGATCGGATCTCCCCAGGGTGACGAACTCGGTCTTATAAAGCCCTTCTCCAAAAGCTCTTGGAGTTGTGCCATCATTTCTTGCATCTCTAACGGAGCCAAACGGTAAGGAGCTTTAGCAATTGGTGCTTCTCCAGGCACAAGGTCAATCCGGAACTCCACTTGCCGATCGGGTGGTAACCCGGGCAAGTCGTCAGGGAAGACATCTGGAAACTCACGCACAATCTTCACATCAACAAGCTTTGATTTCTCTAATTTGGCATCGATCACATAGGCTAGGAAAGATGAACATCCTTTTATCAGACACTTGCGTGCCCTCGCCATTGTGATTATCGCCACTTCGCCTTTTCTCTTCTCACCATAGATCACAACGACTTCACCACAGGGATCGGGAAGTCGAATCAATTTCTTGGAACAGACGATCTCGACATGATTGTTTGACAATCAATCCATGCCAACTACAACATCAAAACCTCCGATAAACATCGGCAGTAAATCGATCGAGAATTCTCTCCCCTCGATCCCGAGAGTACACTTCTTCAGAACATCACGGATCAGAACTTGACTACCATCAGCTATCTCTACCACTAACGCATCCTCAAGACTAGTAGTGGGCATAGCAATCTTTTGACAGAACAACTCAGATACGAAAGAGAAACTGGCACCCGTATCGAATAAAATACGAGCAGGTACAGAGTTTATAAGAAATGTACCCGATACAACATCAGCGGATGCCTTGGCCTCATCGACCGTCATTTGAAATGCTCGACCTGGAACCCTCGGAGGGTTCTCCTTTGCCGCCACGCTACCCGACATAAGCTTCGGGCAATTTCTTCTCACGTGCCCCGGTGCCTTGCACTCGAAGCAGACCATCCCCGCGATAGAACAGTCGCGGGCGGTGTGATCAGACTTCCCACACTTGAAACAAGTTTGAGAAGTGGTGCTACAGTTACCGTGGTGCTTTGTTCGACACTTCGAGCACCATCTGGCTTCTTGATGACCGCCGAAGTTGCGGTTTCCGACAAAAGGTCGGGTTCTCTTGGGAGGTATAGGACTGCTCTCCCACTTTCTCTTATCAGTCACCACCACAGCTTTCTCAGCTTTGTTCTTCGCGAACATCTCTTCCATGTACTGAGCTTCTTCAACCATCTCGCGGAGGTTAGAAGCTTTAGAATTGTGGACCATGGATTGCATGTCCGCGGGTAGACCATTCAGATAGGCCTTCATCTTATCCTTCTCTGTTGGGGCAACATGCCCTACCAGATCAAGCTTCTCCATGAACTGACGGGTGTACTCCCTCACCGTCAGGCTTCCCTTTACCAGAGACCGGAATTCTTTCTCGATTCGGTCCATTGTTCTTTCATTGCAGAACTCTTCTAACAACTTTTTCTTGAACTCGGCCCAAGACAAATGAGCCAACACAGCAGGAGATAGGGTGGATTGAATGACATTCCACCAAATGAGCGCAGTATCCCTCAGCAGTTGGGTACCGAACCACAATCTCTGATCATCTCCGCATTCGGAAGAGCCAAAAGCTTGCTCGACCGCTCGAATCCACTTTACACACATGATTGGGTCGTCGGAACCGGAGAACTCTGGTGGTCCGCACCCCAGAAAGGATTTGTAGGAACAACTTTTCCCACTTCCCGGAGCATTAACAACCAAGCGCTCCTTGTTCCTGATTCCAGGGCCAGCGCCTCTAGAACCAAGCACAATGTTTTCCACAACTGTCTCACTTCTCCGATTGTTCACATCGCGGTCCTCAATCACTTTCAGCAGAAACTCTTGCTGCTTTGCCATCTCTTCCCTCATTGCCAACATCATGCTAGCCATCATTTCAGACTGGGAACTAGCATCCCTGATGACTGGGTGGGACGAAGCCAGGTCTACTCGCGGAATGACCTCTGGCCCCCCACCTAGCCCTTGCTGAACAGGTGGTCGCACAACAACCTCAACTCCCTTCGGCTGACCAGCGGTGGAGGCTGTCGCTTCCAGACCATCAACACGCGTACGCGGTCTACCACGCGTATTCACCATACTGAACTGCTTCACAGAACAGAGAAAGAGATAAGAGATAGATTGAATAAATACAAAGGAAACGTACTACCACTTTACCAATTGTCACAGTAATAGAAATTCAAGCACATTTACGTACAATATCCTCATAATAACATTAGCTAAGTGAGATTATGAACATATAACACATAAAGGTTCTTGTCACCATCGCCACAACGCCTGATAAACGTACTTTCCGTCGACTCTAAGACCAACCCATCTTAGAAGTCCTACCCAAACTCGCGAATCATTTCTTAACATACTCAGTCTAAGTCTAAACATCTTACATTCATGCCTAGTTCACTTAAACTAGAGCTCTGATACCAACTTGTAACATCCTAAAATTCAGTGTAAAATAAAACCTGGAAACCTGCAACATGACATTCGTATTGATATAAACCTCCCATAAAGGGGATCAGTCCTTAAGACTTTACAAAACCTGCACAGATATAGGATTCATCAACAAACTAATCTAGACACCTCTATCAAGATTACATCAGTTGACAATCCATAATTCACCAAAAGAAGGGGACTTAACAAATGCCCAGTTACAATACTAGTCATCTCAAAATGCCTCGAGACCAAACCCGTCTCTCAAAACCCGGGCAACCCACCGCTAAGGGAAACCTGTTATACACATCATTTGAGAAAAAGTGTTAGGCTTAAAGCCTAGTGAGAACATACAGTTCATAAATCTCAAGAGATAAAATCAAATGCATCAAAGTAAATCCTTCCAAAGGTTTAGTTATGCAAAATACAGTTCTTTGATAATATACGGACAACTGGTCCAAAACACATCTTCCGATGACGGGGATTACCCGATTTACCAAGGATTATAGTGGAACACAAAGTAAGCCACATATCTGAGTTATGAGCTAAATACATGGAACCATGGCCACGAACGCTTCGGTCCGTACTACGATGTGAGGGAGGCCCCCAAGGAACCAGTCATACTCTTTCGTTAGACTACATTTGACCCATGGCTAGTAACCGGTCTCACATAACCATACTAAGTGCCCCCGAAGATCAAATGTATCTAACTACAACAGAAGGGGTACAAACATCCCAACAATAAGCCGACTCGATACCTAGGGATCCACTAGTATAGTCATGACTTGTCACAATATTTCATGTGACCATTTTAAAGCTAGATAAACAGCTTTCAATACATTTATATTTCAAAATGCTATTTTCCAGACCAACTGCTGGTAAGAAAGATAATCATAAAACCAGCTTATATACATTCTTTCAATAAGCCACAATCATGGGCAAGTAAAACATCATTTTACTTCTAATAAGGCAGAACCCGTCATTTTAGTCAATACTGATCGGGAACCCCGAAAATCACCAAAACTTCATTTATATCAAAATGTAGAGAACATGAAATCATATCGTAGAAATACTTCGGATTTCGCAAATAAGAGTTTTGACATGTATAAAGTTTGTAAAATGGTAGTAGGAACTAACCAGTAGGTTTATAATAAAACCCGGAAAACCAGATATCGATCACGACGAAGAGGTGAAGCTTAAAACACCGACCCCTTGCTAGAAACACCACAAACTAGCAACCAAACGAGACTCGAAGATCGAAAGAAGAAAAAGGAAAAAGAAAGAGAGAGAGACACTGAGATTTGAGATCTTTTAAAAAAATAACCAAAATGAGATATTTAACAAAATATTTCATCAGTCCCAACACAGCGCACGACCCGTGCACTTTCAAAGAAGGGAAGGCGCACGACCCGTGTGGAAAACCACTGCCGAGCCCCTGATCCTTGCGCACGACCCGTGCGAAATTCCTGAAGGAGTCGTGCGCCCTGTAGACCAGCACAGAAACCTCCTTTTTCTCAATTCTTGATCGCAAAAGACCAAAAGAAATTCGGGGTGTTACAAATTTTCTTAATGATCATATATGTTTTTGAGGGGGAGTATCTGATTCTCTATGCAAATGCTAACTTGAATTGTTATATTTAGTGCATTTGTGTAGGGGGAGTCAAAGAGCTTAAAATGGTAAAATTTTATGAGATCAAGTCAGATTTGCGCCAACAGTTGGTCGCGCAAACCTCACTTTGCACCACCTTCGGCTAGCGCAAACCTCCCTTTGCGCCACCAATGTGTAGCGCAAACCTTCCCTGTTTTTCCTTTACTTTGATTTTGCAGTTCTTAAGCTGTCTCGTCTCCAACATTTGCATGACCAAGTTGATCCCGATCATCAAGGTCATGAGGGGGAGAAGTTAAGGAGATGTTAAAAAGACAAAGAGCTCCAAAGTTTATCTGCTGATCAAGATTCACTCAAGATTCTATTCTCTCAGCTTTTATCAATTCTTTTGTTGTTCCTGCTCCAACCACCACAGTTCATTCAAGATCATTTAAAAGATGTGTGTTGTCTAGAGCACAAGCTGATGAACCGACAGTTCTTTCAAGTTTATTTCAAACTGGTCCAGTCTTGTCAAGGCAGCAAAGATATCTCAATCTGAAATATGCTGAGAAGAATTTTTTTTTAAGTCAGAAAGCTGCTTCGCAAAGTCGCTTAGTTGGTCCGTGCTGATTTAGAAGATTGTTTTTGAAGACCACAACGCCAATGGTTACTAAGGGGGAGATTGTTAAGTCTGATTTTATAGTAATAATTGTATTTATAGGCTTGGTCTTATACTGTACTTAGATAAGTTTTATCTGTGTATAAGCCAAGGGTATTTAAGTCCCTTTGGTCTTGTGTCTTGTAGAACACTTTCACGCTTATTGAATACAATTGTTACTTTGCGATTTGAACTCTCTCTCTACTCTCTCTCTCTAGGATTTAGAGATCTTTGGATTATCAGTTTCTTTTCATTTTCAAAAGAACTTTTCTTTTCTTGAAAAACCTTTATTTCCTTTTCCAATAAGTTTTTCAAATCAAATATCTGCATGGAAAGCTCAACAGTCTTTTCTTCAAAAACTTTCCTCTCTTTTTCAAAATTATCTCTTTCAACTATCAAGTTTTTCTCAAATTCAGAAACTTGTTTTGAAAATTTGAAGCATTTTAGCTCAACATACTTATTTTCCTAGTATGATTTCTTTGAGAAATCTGATAACTTCTGGTTGTACACTTTCTCAAGATCTTCTTTGTCAACATGAAATTTCTTTTTCAGATTTGCATTCTGCTGACTTTTCTTCAAACTTTTTCAATATATCTTGAAGACTTGAGTTCTTTCTCTCTCTGGTTGAAATTATACCTGCAAAATTAATTTCAGGATTAGCAGTGCCTTTTGTTCTCTTAAAATTATTTTCCAAAGATGTGGCTTTTTCTTCCAACTTCTTTATTTGATCCTGAAGACTTGCATTCTCAAGCTTTAATTTCTCTCGATCTGCTTCAAGTATTTCAGGCATATACAAAATTGCACATTCTCTTGCTGATAAAATAGTTCCTCAATTCTTTGAATAAGTAGACATCTTTACAGAATGAATTGTGCTTGAAATGATCGTTCGAATAATCAGGAAAATTTGACTAAGAAAAAGTCAAACTTGGCAAAAGGTAACTTGTCGCAGGCTGAATGAAGTCAACTTGTCGCAAATCAAACAAGTATCACTTGTCGCAGGATACGTATCGCGGACCAAATAACCAAACAGGGATAACTTGTCGCAAGTCTCTGAAATTGAATAGTAACTTGTCGCTAACAATTGGTTACGACAACTTTACTTGTCGCAAGTCGCAGTACCCGAGAAGTGAGCTTATTGCAACAAACTTGATCCGATAACTTCACTTGTCGCAAAAGTCTTCACCCGACAACTATATTTGACGCAAACAACTTCACCCGAGAAGTTATTTATCGCAGAAAGAGGATTACAACAAGTTTACTTGTCGTATATTGAAGGTTGCGATAACTAGACTTGGTGAGTTTCAAAACTAACTGAACCTTACAACAACCTTGAAAAACTTGTGATAAGTAAGATGAACTTGCGACAACTTTGGATCTTGCGTCAAGTCGGTCCTAAAACTCAATTTCAACCACATCTCCTTCAATATTTCTAATTTCAATCTGAAAATTTGCAGGGTTTTCCACGAATAGATTCTGAACAAGTTTCTAGTTAGTGATTTCAACTAAAACCCTTGGATTACAAAATTCGATTACAATACAGTCATATCAAACTTTCGACCAAAAAATATGCAAAAATCCAAAATTCACAAAATCAGTTGTGAATTGGCCAATATGATTAATACAAGAACTGTTCCAAAACACTAATCGAATATAAATCAATGAAAATCAGACTCAAGTTTCACAAAATCAACAAAAAACTGAATGTAGCAGTAAACTTTCCAAAATAGGATGCGACAACTTCAAGAATGTTTAAAACTTGCCAAATTTGAACAATCTTCTAATCAAATCATCTTCTGAATTATTCAATTTGCTCTGATACCAAATGTTAGTCACAGGTTCAAGCACACATGATGAAATCACACAACAAAATCTAGAGAGAGAATTTAGAGAAAGAAATTGTTATGTCATGTATCTCACAAGTGCCACAAGCTTACAATCAAATCTCTCAAAGTACAAGTGTTGAAGTCATTGAAAACAAAGGAACTAAAGACTATTTATAGTAGGTCAAGGACAAACCCCTTTGACCTTTACAAGGCATAAGATGAAATACAAAAGCTTTGACTTTCATGTTGACCTTGACTTCCAATAATGCATTAACAATTTCCATTTTACACTTTTAACTCTATAATTGGGACTAACAGTATCCCCCTAAGTGTTAAAAGGATAACACTAATATGAAAATCACTTTTACATCTCAAATCATCTTCGCATTTTACTTTTAGTACTTGGAACTCCCCTTAGAAATGACAATCACGTAGCTCCCCTTGATGTAGCAACATCATTCCAAAAAAGAACTCTTTAAGTCTTGGCGCCCTTTGAATTCAACTTCAAAAGTAGCATAATCTCTGGGATGCGAGTCTAGAGGAATCAGAACTTCTGGCATAGGGTTGCTACTTTCTTCGGTCGAGTAAGTCAGAGATGGGCTAGACTTCTTCTACACACGATTCAATCCAAGTCCAAGGTACCCTGTGATATATTGGTCAATAAGTAACACTGGATTTGGGAATATTGTCCAAAGGTCTTCAAATGCTTTGGATAAGAAGGCTTGCTACTTCTGACATTCAAGGTTTGGAATTTCCAGAAAGGGTTTGGACTTGAAACACAATCTTCCATGCTCCTCTGAACGTGATGTTCTCTATGAATAAATCTTCCAAAAACAATCAAGTAGCGCTTGGTAAGCTTTAGAGGCTCTGGACAATTAAAGCAGAGGCTCTAGATTACCAGAAAGAAATATTCCAAAAATGAGGAACCCAGAATGAGTATCAACCAAAAATATTTGTTCCAATAATAAACCTTGAAACCACCAAGTGTGTAACTCTAAGAACCTCGATGTGAGATGAAAGGATGAGAATTAGACTTGGAAGTTCTTTGATCCTTGACAGAATTTCAACAACCTATTTTCGGTTGCAAGAAGCTATCTCTGATGAAGTGTTAGTTCTAAAGTCTACTTCTTGATCATTAGTTAACGGGTTCGAAACTGAGATGAACTGAAGTTGTGGCCATTTTAAACTCCAAAATTACATCCTATGTAAGCTTTAATCAAGACATTATGGAGTTTGACGTGTCTTACTGCATGCCACAATACCATCCATCATTTCCCAAAAATCTTTTGACAACAAAGAAGGCTACTATCCAGCACCAATACACTAACTTCTATGATGCTTTTGACCATGAAACATATGGATTTTGGAAAAACTCAAAACAGAAACATTGTAAATAAGTGTGTTAGGTTCCCATAGAACTTGACCTCACATTTATTGGTTCTCGGACGAGTGAAATACGCAAAAAACGCCAAAGTTGCGCAAATCTGTCAGCATCTTATGTTTTAATACGTTCCAGCTTCGTATCCTCCTTTTGGTCTATGTGCCCCCTCTGGTTGGCTTATCTAGAGGTATCCCTATCTCTGTTAAGTTTTTATAGAGCACAACGGTACCTCTGGACATGAAGGCTTAGCTACCTATGGTATTGATTTCAAGACTTGTTTTGCAAGACTAAATCACAATCAAAGCATTGATTTCAAGACTTGTTTCTTGATGGTGATACCCTATTTTCTAGTAGTGTGTATGACACACGAGTTAGACGATAATTGGATAAAACAACTTAGCTCATTTGTGAGTTGTGACAACGATATAAAATTTCAATAAAACTTGGGGGACATATAACACATTGTGAAGATGAATTTTATCGGAAAGTTGTGTTGTCCCTTCTTTAATTATCCATGAAATATTATCAAACTAACCATTTAAAAGACGAGGTTGTGGATTACCAATGGCTGTAAGAATATTTTGTCATTGATCTGTTGTGAGACCGGGTATTGGGCTAGTCGTTGTTGCATTTTGCCCATTCGAGACTCCTCCAAGTAAGTGTGTAGTCATGGAGTTTGCATGCACCCTTCCTTTTCCATGGCCCGCTGATGTGGAAGATTGTCCTCCTCGACCTAAGTTGTTGCTACCGGTTTTTGTTTCAGGTTTTTATGCGGGCCCATATCGGTTGGCCCACCAATATAGATAACCTACCACCTCAAAATAACTTACAGTTTCATGAATTGATTTTTGGTAATGAGAACATGTTAGATGTGACTTATCCGTCTTACCTCATAGATTATCATTCAAGCGAACAACAAAGCCAACGACCGAAGGTTGTTCTTCCTTGAATTAGTTGATGCCATGAACCATTTCTTCTTGCAAGACTTGCGAAAAAGACTGGTTAAAGTAGGCAGAGGATCTTGGGATAATAAAGTGGGTGGATATGTTCGACGATGGTAGTTGTGGTGGCGATAGGCGGTGGTTGTGGAGGTGGTGGAGCCGTGGAGGAGATTGTTATAGTAGAGGAAGAGGTGGAGGTAGTCGACGATGGTTACAGGTGGCCACCTACGGTGGTGGCCGCAGTGATGGGCGGTGATGGTCGCAGTGATGGGCGGTGATGACCATTAAAACAAATATAATATTAGAGTTATATATCAAATGAAGATAGATCGGTAATTTTTTAGTTTATGTCTTGTCCTATGTTGTTCCACCTATTTTGATGAAACATCAAAACCTTTTTTTTGTCTCATCATGTTCGGTCATTGTCTATGTCCTATGTTACATCAAACCTGGGATAGTAAGGGGCCGTTTACAAAACGCTTACTTGGGTAAGCGCTTATCAAGTCATATTACCTTAACGGATAAATATCAAGTCATATTACCTTAACGGATAAATAGCGCAAGGACCAAAGATCTTACCCGGTAAGAGCTATAGCAAGCACCGAGAGTCTTACCCGGTAAGTGATGGCGAAGACTCTTACCACGATTAGCACTTACCGGAAAATTGTTGCATACGATATCGTTTTGTTGGACTAAAATCTTACCCGGTAAGTAGGTGCTAGTGTTGAGTTTTACCGGTAAACACTTACCCGGATAAGTTTTTGGTAAACGGCCCCTAAGTTTCTATCTTGTCTAGGGGTGTGCATCGGGCGAGTTGGGTGGGAAAACGAAAAACCCAATCGAGTTTCGGATATGGAAATCAAGACCCGAATTTTAGGCTTCGGATTTCGGATTGTTTCGGGTTGATGTCGATCGGGTTCGGATATTATATAATGCAAAAATTATATATAAATTCAATCAATTTTGAGGATGAATTCAATCGATTGAGAGATTGATGAAATCGATATTAAGTTTAAAAATTAGAAAACATTTCAACAGATTAGAATTTACGATTTTCAAAAGATAATTAGATAGATAAATATATGTTGGTATATTACCACTATATGTATTTGTGTGTCCCTGTGATTCACGATTCAATCAAGCAAACAATTAAACAATACGATTATGAAAACCTGATATTGATTATCAAACGATTCGAATGGTTACAAGGTTTGAATCTTCCCCTCTGTATTCTTTCTATCGCCTCTGCTCTCTCTCTAATTCTCTCTGTATACGGCGCCCACACTCACCAACAATTAATCCCTTCCCTTTTTCCAACTCAACCTAATTAACACTAATAACAACTAATTTATACTTAGGCCATATTAGCCTAATGGGCTTGGGCCCAACTACTAAAACAAACTAACTTATTTAAAAAAAAAAGACTAATAATGTAAATACAGAAAATAAACTTTAACTTTTATTACAAAGGACCCTATACTATTTGTTGAGACGACTTTTCCAGCTTTGACTTCAGATTTCCATCTTCAGATAATGATGATCTTGAATCCAATAAAACTGTGCTTTAACAGTATTTTAATAATACATATAAAAATTACAAGAAAGTAATAACTAAATACAATCAACAAATGATTAGTAAAATCGAATACAAAGGGAATCGACTGAAAGACTTAAAAGGAATAAACCGTAGATGAATTCAACGATGCTGAGGCTCGTGTTCAACATGATTCCCTTAAACAGATTTGCCGTCTGTTCCCAGGGTACAACAGCGTAAGCAGTATGTACTGCCGGATGTAACACTTTCCTGAAAATGCCGGAGAGGAAACACCGTATGTAGAGAGAATTTAGAGAGCTATGCGTGTTCGGTATTCGGGGTGTCTTCGAAAGTGGCGGGGCTCTCCCTTTTATATTGAAAAAACGAAACCGCAAACATAAATACGAATTTAAAATAATAATTAAAGAATTAATTGAAAATTAATATAATAATTAAAATCCATAATTTGATTTTCAATATTTTGATTTGGGAGTTACAAATCCGGTCAACAGTGCACGGCGCGGGTCAGCCTGCCCGGTGCACTGGATCAACCAAAAAAGAAAATTTTCGTAAAACCAAGATGCCCGGTGCATTCGTGTCCGCAGGTCGCGCTCTTGCACAAGTTTGCCGATTTTAGCCTACGAAAGTCTAAATCGGCACCCCCCTGCGCGCGGGTAGGTATAGGAGTAAAACCAAACTAAGGACTTGAAAGTCCCTCCCACATTTTTTGGTTATAAACCACAAAAAGTTTTACTCCCATTTCCTATGTGGGACAACTTCCCACACCACTTGGTTTCCACCAATTTCTTCCCAAACACTTAACTTTGAGCATCGATATCTCATTCACACATATTCCGTTTTGGACACATAATATATCATTTCGAAGCTCTCATATAGGAGAACACAAACCCACAAAGAGTTAGATATATATAGTACATACACATGTATTTAATTTGTGTCCAAAGTTAGTAAAAACCCATATTTTTACTAAAATTTCCAACAATATATTTATATAATATTTAAAATATATATGTATATTATTTCGGTTTTTTGGACGGGTCAGGTGACCAAAGATAAAACCCAATCCGCACCCAAATATCACCCCAAAAATCGGGTTTCGAATTACGGGATTTTAAGGTATTTGAGTTTTGCAAAAGGTTAATGTCGATTTAAATTCAAATTTTGGACTATCCGGGTTTTGCACACCCTTGATGTCGTCCCATGGCACCCCAAACATGAAAACACGGGGCAGTGTCCATGCACGCCTTGAAGGGAAATTGGCTGAAATAGCCATATTACAAAGGCAATTGCATCTCCTAGCCATTTCTCTCCCTGATTGACCAAAATAGACCTTGGTCCGCAATGGCGGACCTGCAGGTCCACTACTATGCAAAAAAAGACAAAAAAAATTGTCGGTTCAAGACAGGTCCGCAACGGGTCGACACGTGTCACGATCTCACTCGACGACAGCTCCGCCATTGCCCTGCAGGTCCGCCATTCCGGACCTGCTGTTTATTCAGTTTATTAATTGCTTTATTTAAGACCCACCTACCTTTTTTTATATTTTTTTCTGCATGGTAGCGGACCTGCAGGTCCGTCATTGCGGACCTAGGTCTATTTTGGTCAATCGAGAAGAGAACGACTAAGAGATGCAATTACCTTTGTAAAAATCGAGTTTCGAATTACCGAATTTTGAATTACCGAATTTTGAGGTATTTGGATTTTACAAAAACACCTTATTTTCGATTTGAATTTTGAACTATTCGGGTTTTGTATACCATGTCGTCCCATGGCACCCCAAACATGAAAACACTAGGCAGTGTCCATGTACCAAAGCCTTAAAACATACAAAATTCATGTCCAATATGTCTTTCATCGCTCGCTACTCCGCGTCAACAATGGCAGATTGAACGCAACCAAATAGCAGGCCTTTAAGAGTTCAAAGCTTAACATCTCTTCTTCCCGAATTTCACTCCCCTGGTCTAGGGTTTTTCATTTTCCCCTCTTTTCTTCAGTTTTGACACAGTCATCCGCCTGAAAAAGAAAAGCAAGGCGGAGAGCTCGGAGAAATGGCAAATCAAGGTGCGAAGAAGCGAAGGGAAGAGAACACTCGTCATATGAACAATCTCTTTCGCATCATAATCGCCTGCAATGTAAACTTTCATACTTCTTTTACCTTTATAAATCCTTTTACGCATTGTTAGTTTACGAAACTGCTTAGTATCCAATATTTTGGTTTTGATAACATCGGTTTCATGATAATCAAGAGATCGATCTTAGTTTAGGATAACATCTTAAGTGATTGTTACGAATCCTTTATCAATTGATTCGAAAATCATTATACGAGTAGGGACTAGAAAAGTGTTGCATCTGATTTTGAATTGTCAATGTAGAAACAATCTCACAAGCAGCAACAGTTATCAGTAAATATATGAGACTCCTTATGTTGCCAGGAGAAGTTAAATAAATTAGTGCTACTTGCAGGCTAATTCAACATCAAGGGCGATTAGAATTCTAAATTGCTTAACTGAAACTTGGATAACTACTTTAAAGTTTCTAGGCACTATAAATAGAAAGTAGTAACTAAAATTTTGCATATGAAAGGCTGTAGGTTGGACCTGAGAAATCAAGGAGTGCATCTCGTCTCCCCGCTATGGAGTTAGTACCCCTTTTTATTTGGTATAGGACATATATGCCTTTGTGACGTGTAGTTTCGAACACTTCTAAACCAAGTATATGAATATGCAGGTGGTGTATTGTTTAGGATACCTATTCAATGTATTTGTCTGCTTGTCCAACTTAAAATGTGTTATTTTCTTCAAATCTGAAGGGTGATTCCAAATGATTACTATAGTCGCAACACTTTTCTTGGTGTTCAGTGTCATATCAGCTATTTGACTTGCTTATCTCCATCACTTCACCACCTGAAATCTCAACTGATGACCATATTTCTGGTCTAGTCTTGATATTTTGCATGACCTGAATATTAATCTCAAAGATTTTTAGTCGTGGTGTCTTGGTGGGAAATATTTATAAAGGGTGAATGGAAATGGAAGATTTTTGTATTAGGTTATTGAACACCGGATGCTTCAATGTGTTTGTGATGGATGAGAGTGTGAGACACTTGGCTTGATGTTTGGTTTTGAAAGTCTCAGAAGGATATCCTCTTTTTAAGGCAACAGTTTTGTTTTGATATGTTGTATAGCATGATTTGGGAGGTGTATTTGATGAGGCTCCTCTGTGTGGGGTGGGGGTGGGAGTGGGGAGATTGAGGCAGACTCATGTCCCATCCAGTTTGTCACGTTTGTTAAAGACATAATATATTCAGTTTGTTTATTATTGGAAGTATTATCATGGCTGTAAAACATCTAATTGGTATTTCAATCTGGACTTGGAGGCAATCTTGAAGCACATCTTGTATAGTATCAATTTACATGGATGTGGAGATTCTTGATTGACCTATCAATAATTATTCTTATCATCTGAAAGGGAGGAGCAAAAGATTGTTAGGTTGTAGACATACAATTGTTCTGCATAATGTCTCCACGGACTTTTGCTTAATCATATTGATAAATGTTTCCTTGTTTATCCATTTGATTGAATATCATCGACCACCTCCATCTTCCTGTTTGTACATATAAGAGGTCTTATATAATGTTGTGCTTTTTTGCTTTTTCTGATATGTTACTGGTTGATGCTATGTAGGTCATTTATGTCATCTTAAGGGCAGGGTTCTTCTATTCCAGTTTTACATGGCTGCATTGGATTGGCCTTATACTTACTTCCAGTGCCTACTATCTATGCTACAAACAACTGGCATCAATGGCAAAGGCTACCTATACTGATAATGGTGACCTTTTAGATGGTGGATTTGATATGAGTACTGGTGGAGCTTGTGGGTATGCATTTTTTTATGTCTTGAAGATGGTACCAGCCATTTAAGCAGTCTCTTAACATGTGCCGTTGCAAACGCATAGTAGAGTTCATACTTTTCTTAAAAAAATTAATCATTAGAAATCATGGTGTTTAATAGAATGAGAACCTGCATATTTTTAGTAGAGTTTCAACTGTCCAGTGCCCGGTGTTATTTCCCAGTTGAGATGAATTCCATCAATAGTAAAGGAAAAGAAACAAATAGATGGTCAAATGATCTGTCGACTCTCATTCCTTTGTTTCTTGGATGTTATAGAACTTTGAAAACTACTTTAGGATGTGGTCTCTTTTTTCAATTGCAGTTTCTGGTCCTAACGTCTCTATGTCAACTACCAGCACTGGTATGTGAAATAATTGTCAGTATTGACGAGGGAAGTTATGGAAATGATGACTAGAGCCATGAAAAGTTATGGCATCTCCATGGAGAATTTAAGCCTAGAACTTTCTGGAGAAGTGATAAACTTCTGATCTGGCCACTGTGGGGTTAATCTGTAGTCCCAGGATTTTCTTGTTTGCATGTAGTCTGCTTGACTGCTCCAACAGTCGTAATCTTCTGACTGCTTTTCCATTCACAAAGTCATTTACATGGATTCCTGAGGTTAGGAGTCTACTGGCAGCTAATGACTATAAAGATTGTGAATTTAGGACTTTGGCTGGTATATTATTTACAAAGCTTGCTTCCAAAGCCAATCATATTTTTCAAAACAATCAACTGGACCAGCCTTTCAAACATCTCCTATTAACAACTTGTGCATTCTTGCATTTTGTTATCATTGCTATTTAAAGGTCTCCTTTTACAGTGGACTTTATGAAAACAGTGATAACCAACAAAATGTTTACGACTTCGTTATGCTGTGTTCTCTTTGAACCATTGGCTACAGTTATTTGAAGTTTCTGAAAACACTGTCAACCAACACAATTTTTAAGACTTCGGTTATGCTGTGTTTTCTTTGAAACATCGGCTAGACGGCTACAGTTCTTGCCCTTTAAGACTTTGGTTATACTACGTTTCTTTGAACTACTGACTACATTTCTTGCTCATGCAAAACAGTTGATTGGAAGAGACAGTTGATCACATGAACTCAGCAAGATGCAATTCATTCAATGTGGCATATTTTAGATTACTTTTTGTATCCGGTTTGTCAGTCTTATCCTCTTCTTATGTTTTCTCTGCAGATACCTGCATGATGTTATCTATATTACTTGCTTTGTGCAACTCACGTCTATCATTTCTGGGAAGTTTTGGTGGATATATGCCGTGGTAAGATCCTTGTTTTGACTTGTCTTTTTTATCCATAAAAGTCATTCTACCGAAGGCCACTTTATAAACGTGGAAGGACATCACTTTTACCCCCAAACATTTTCCTCTTTTGTGTGGATAAAATGAACGAACTATCAAAGGCATAAGTAGTGAAACATTGTTATAGGCAAAGTAGAAGTATAGGAAACCTCAATAATTCTTTTCCTCAGTAGGAAATTATGCATCACCTTGATCAGTGTAGAAGCAACCAGTAAGAACATTGCCTATTATGTATTGGAGTTGGTTCTTCTATAATTCTTAGTACTTGATAAAAGATTTGTCTGCTTTAATTCCTGCTAGATGGGTTGAGTGGCCGAGTGGAGACCTTGTTCAGTTGGGCTAAACTTGATAGTGAAATTTCAATCTTTAACCATATTCAATAGATGGGTTAGTGTTGCAGGCATGAGCTTGTTTGTTTCCATCAACATTCCTTGTAACTTACCAAAAGTTCATTGACCCCAGTGGTAGTTGAGTTAGTTACTGGTAGAGCCCGAACTCCCGGAGGTCAACGGTTCAAATCTCACTAAAGGTGAGGATTGTGTGTTTTTTTTTTTGGAAGGCATAGCGGCATCGAACCAACGAACGACTACCACGAACACACGCACGCACACCTCCCCGGCGGTATCGGGCATCCACGGGCAACCCACTAATCCGCCGCTGTCCCGGCACAACTTACGCTGAACCTAGAGCCCAACCACATTCTAAGAATTATATACTTAAAAAAACATTCCTTGTAACTTACCAAAAGGTCATTGACCCCAGTGGTAGTTGAGTTAGTTACTGGTAGAGCCCGAACTCCCGGAGGTCAACGGTTCAAATCTCACTAAAGGTGAGGAGTGTGTGTTGTTTTGCATTATATAAATATTATATACTTAAAAAAACATTCCTTATAACTTACCAAAAGGTCATTGACCCCAGTGGTAGTTGAGTTAGTTACTGGTAGAGCCCGAACTCCCGGAGGTCAACGGTTCAAATCTCACTAAAGGTGAGGAGTGTGTGTTGTTTTGCAGTATATAAATATTATATACTTAAAAAAACATTTCTTGTAACCTGGCCCTGCGTACCAGATGATCTTCAACAATGACCATAGACGTAAGTTCTAAAGAAGAAATGAAGAATGGAAGTCTGCAGGAATGGATCAAAATTGAATTATTGTTCAAAGTATACTTGAAGTGTCTGACATAATTTCCGTAGGCATTGGTTCTAATATCATCAATGTCGTATGCTATATTATCCGTGTAGACCAAGTGCAATGAAACCTGATCTTGTCCTTTTTCCAAAAAAAATAAAAAATGAAACCTGATCTTGTTATGACTATGTATTATGCTCCCTTCATCCCAGAAATAAAACTTTTTCTTTTCAAAATGTCACAAATTAAATGCAATATTTTATTTCTTGGAAGATTTCATTCCAAAATCACCTCTTTACCTAGTAGTCGTTCAGTCGTTCTATTAAACTTTCTGCTCTTTAGAACATTGCATTTTATTGAGGGATGGAGGAGTAATGAAACAACTCAATACCATATTACTGTTTTATTAGTTGGTATTTTTGCCAAAAACAATAATTAGGTTTCTGATTTCTGTATGAATTCAACATGATAGCATTAAACTACAACCAGATGCCTAAAACTTAAAAATGGTTGATAAATTTGGGTAGTCGTAATCTATGCTTCTTGAACGATTGTAGTTGTAGCTTGAACTAATGATTGCTTTCTTTTTCCAGATACCAGGATTTGCAGTGTATAAAGGTTGGGGTTTGATTAAGGGATTTCTCCCTCAAGGTTCAGAGGTGCTTCTTTAACTTCATTTTTGTACCTTTTTTTACTTCTAACAATGATTTTCAATCTATTAAGAGCTTGGCAATGGCATCATCGGATGCATGGTTTTCACTGATGTATACTAATAATCCACAGGAAGTTGAAGAGGATGAAAAGACTCGAAAGAAAAGAGAGAAGATGGAGAAGAAAGCCTCGAGAGGGAAATTTGTGAAAACAAAAACCCGATAGTTCAAATCGGTAACATTTTCCATTGTGATCTGAATATTTAACTTCCGTTGTAATGGTATATACCCATACGTTAATCTGCTCGTGTTAGATTTATGGACTAGGAATTCATTGAAGCTTTTCCATATTGGATTAGTTGCTTGAAAGACTGCTAAAACCTCCTTTGTTTGCAATTCACATGGTTATGTATATGTATAGAAAATGGTTAGAGGCCACCCTCTCGTGCGCCCCCATTACACGGATCCCACAATTGGCAGAGGGGCGGTGCCCAGGCTTGAACCGGGATATGGATTAACGCCCCCACACCTCTACCATTAGGACCTCACCTCATATGGATCAAATTTATCTAATGGCTGATATTTGTTTCTAAGTTTCCAACTTTTAAGCTATTTCTATTTTTGCACGCCATGTGTATATGTATATGGGTGCTATTGATTTTTTGGGCCTGAGAGATGCAAAAACTTGTTTTCTCAGGATTGACATAATATTAGATTGGGACAAGTGATTGAGACAAAACTATAGTCTTACCTTACTTTCGTAGATCTAGTTTCCAAATTGAGGATTTGAAACTCCAACCGTAACTTACAAATATGTTGAATGGGTGGTAAACATACCGATGTTAATGAAATGGGCAGATTGTCTAACTAGAAACAGAATGGGAGAAACGAAAGACGAGGACAACAAGATTGAATTCAGTATATATAGGGATAACGAGAACGCTAACTATTTAAGAAAACACAAAAACGTTCGTTAATGTATAAAATCATACATGATTCGCGTATAAAATCATATATGATTCACGCGACTTTGCCTTGCGACTTAAGTTGCGGCCAAAGTCGTCCGCGTCCAATTTTTGCCCTTAAGGTAAAATCACATGATTTTGTACATGATTTGTTGTTTTTTTGTTTTCTTAAATAGTTAGCATTCTTATTTGAACCTTCCTCTCTTCTCTCTCTCTCTCTCTCTCTCTATATATATATATATATATATATATATATATATATATATATATATATATATATATATATATATACTATGGATCGTGTGAGAAAAACATTTCTGGTGAGAATGGTGATAGCACTTATGAGCCTTTAGATGAGTTGATTTTTTAATCTAGCTTAAAAATTTTCAATTACTTTTAATACCTTCAACTACATTCATTTACCTTCAATTATCTTCAACTACATTCATCTACCTTTATTTTCAAATTTATTGTTGGTCCCGAAGGTGTTTAACAAGTTTGTAGAAGGGGGGAAAGGGGGGGGGGGGTTGAATACAAACACAAAATTTAAAGTTTAATAAATTGTTTATTGATAAATCAAAATACAATTTACAAGTTTGTTGCGGAATAAGATTAAGGAAGAACCTAATCTAAACAAACTTAAGAAACACTAAGATGGTTGCATAAGAGTTAGAGAATGGGGATTAAGGGAATATAGAAAACAAGGGTTTCTATATTTTACAGAAAGATTGAAGGCTGAAGGCTTAGGGCAACTCCCAGATGGAGTTCTGATCTTTCTATTTATACCTATGCATTAAATGCATGACATGGTACTTTACACGTGTCCTTCTCTAGTTGGTTGCATGAGTCTGACTTTTGGAGACATGCTTTTGGTCGTATGATGAAAGTGTAGATATCAGAGTTGTTGTACGAAATGTTGTAGAAGTATGTCTTTTCTGACAATCGTACTATTTGTGCATAGATAAGACAACAGAGACTTGAGGTATAAGCAAAGTGATCATCGATCGCTGAATATCTCTTCCTTCTCAGAGATAGAAAGAAGTTCAGCTATCGCTGAAGCTTTTCCTCAGGCTTCTTCGCGTGTGAGTAGACTTGTCTTGTTTTCGCTGATATCCACATCAGGTCATAAGTAGACTTGTCCTTTGTTCAGCAACATCCTCTTCGATTCAGCAGTGAACATCTTTTGTCGCGAAACTTGTCTTCAGGGATTACGTCTAACTGTTTACATGAGAAATCATCAGCGATACTGAACATACTCAGTATTTGATCGCTGATAGTGAAACACTTATACATACAAAATTTAAACGTAATTTTCACTAAGTATAACAGAGGGTCATTATCAAATCACTGAGAGAGTTGGATCAACAATCTTCCCCTATTTGATGACGACAAAGTAACAATGAAGAAAATTACTTAAGTCAAAATAAAGGATAATCAGGACTCATAACATACATGTCCCAATTACTATTTTGAGGGATCTTTTACAGTACTGATAGAGTTAAGTACTTCACTGAAATTTTCATTAGTTTAAGGAAAGAATTACAAGAAGAGATATGAAAATTATAAGTACAAGTGAAGATCTAACTATTGTAAGTCTAACTAACAGATTACAAGGAAAAAGATAATATATCAACTATCTAGATAAGATTTCAGAACCTTGATCATATAATTTGGTACATCCTCTTCTTTCTGTCTTCGATCAGCTGATTCTTGTCGGATGAGAGTCTTGATTTGTTCAGCTGAAGAAGAGTAAGTACACCATAAGCACAGAAGGTCCTTGAGATGACTTAGAGGGTATAGAGGGATTTTAGAGACTCTTTGAAATCTAAGTTGACCTTCATCATCTCTGAAAATGATTCCAAAAGGGTTCTTCAAAACTTGCCCTGGGATGAATGGTCCACCAGGAGGCAGGGATAGATCAAGAACTGAAAGATCAGGAGGAGGCCCGAACAATGCTTCTTTTGAGAACTTGATGGAGGTGTCGTTCTTGATCACTGGGACATTATCAGAGGAGGAGGAGGCAAGATTTCTTTTGATTTGCTTTGGCTTTGGTGGAAGAGCTGAAGGCACTTTCAAAATTGCAGCAACTCTGTTGATTAGAGCTCCAATGAGACCTTCAACATAGCCTTTATACGTTGATTTCGATTTCTTCAACGCTTCTTTGAATTCTAGCCACTCAACGTAACCAAAGTGTTCAAGCCTTGATACGAACATTGCTTTTGAGCTTCCATCCTCTCTGGTTATCTCCATAGTCACTGAAGTTCGGTCCTTCTTCTTTCTCCCAGAGATAGTGACAACGACGATATTCATTGGGTCAGAGCGATAGTCTATCTTTTGTTTGCACCAGTCTAGACTTTTATCGCTGATCTCCTTTCTTTTAAGCGCTTCTCTTCAATCTCTTTCAATATAGCAGCTTGAACTACAATTGCATTCTCCTTCATCTTGTCGTCTTTAAACATGGACGCATGTACCTTGAGAGCTAAGTCAGCATCTCTTCGGCAGTCAGCGAGCAGTCTTTCAGTTCTAACAGATTCTTCATAAGTTAAGTTCTTCTGGAAGAGATTGAGGAGGGATCGTTAATCGTTGACTCTCTAGGTGAAAGATCATCTCTGTTATTCTATTAAGTTCATCCTCTGACCATTGAGGTGGTCGAGAGGGCCTTCCTGTATGGTTCATGGATTCATCTTCTTCTTCCTCTTGTTCATCAACCTTATTGAAGGAGGTTGGGATTATTTGTTCATCAGCTGAGAGAGCTGGGATTATTTGCAGTGATGGAGTTCCCTTAAGCAGGGGAGAGAACTGTTTGAGCAAAAATATCAGGGAGTTAGTGTATAATATAGGAAGAGAAAGATAAAGGTTTAGAATGAGAGGGGTGATAGGTAGGAATAGAAGGAGAGAGGGACAATGGAGAGGCATACCTGAGAGGGTTACTCCCCCTCAGATGGTGGTAGTAACTTCAAGTTTCCTTTGGCAGCGATCCCCTTCTGCTTGCCTTGAGAGGAGGAAACTGGAGCACTATCCTTTTGTCTCCCCCTACTTCATTGATGGCAACGCCTTTGGTCTGAGGCACTGATGTTGCTGAAAACCAAAGAGAGGGGTCATCATCATCATCATCATTATCCTCATCAACTGCGTCATCATCTTCTTGATCTTGAAGATCAATGTCTTCCTCGTCTTTTTCTTCTTCTTCTAACAAAACAGGAGAATGAGGGACCTGATCTTCAGCTCTCTTCTCTCCCTCAGCATGAGAGGGAGGCTCATCAACCTTCTCCCCCTCAGCGTGGGAGAGAGATTCATCCGCTACCTGAGCTTCAACAACTGTAATTTCTTCATTTGTCTTCTCCCCCTCTTTGTCATCATCACAGGGGAGGACAACGGCAACAATAACATCATCATCAGCGACAGGTTTGTTACGGGCATCAGCCTCCAACTTATCCAGACGTCATTTGATCGCTGGAATTGATGAAGTGGCCTCATGAATGAATTCAATAGCGATATTCAGAGATACTCGGTCATTCTCAGTGAAGGAGGGAGTGGGAGCTGGTTCATTCACTTTTTCCAGCAGCTGTGAGAGTTGCTGATTGGCAGTGTCCATCTTGCTGTTGAGAGTCATCACTTCACCAGTCAGGTGATCAACATGGCCGGTGAGGAATTGAATTTGATTGATGTTGCGGGCCATGTTGTCCTTCAGTTGGTTGACCTCTTGTTGAAGTGAGTTTAGCTGAGCTGTATCAACTTTGGTAGCAGTTGTTGAGGATAAAGCCTTCAGCTCTTCACCGGCCTGATTGACGGCAGTGGTGTTGGTGTTAAGAGAGGCAACGAGAATGTCGACCTTCTCAGCAAGCTTGTTGACATGAGTGTCAACTGTACCCAAATTAGGACCTGAAAAAGAAGTTAGTAGTTGAGTGAAATTATGCTCATGCTTATTTAGAGAGGTGGGAGAAGTGTATATGGTTTTGGGGTTACCTGAGTTGTCAAACATGTTGAAAAAGTGCATGTCCCCCTCAAAAGGTGAGAAGGGCTGAGAAGTTTGAACAACAACAGGTCCTGTAGTAGCAGCAACAGAAGCTGGTTGCTGTAAAAATGAAGGGTCAGGGACCAAAGAAATAGAAGGAGAAGTAATGAGGATAGAAGGAGAAACACTGGTGATTATAGTAATTACCTCAGCTGTTTGAGAAGCTGGAGGAGTTGGGTGGATCACCGGTGGTGTAACAACGATTGTAGTAACTGGTACGGTTGTGGTGGTTGCTGGTGTGGAGGAGCGACCCACAAAATCATCCAAGGTAGTCTGTTGAGAGACCACCTCAGGTTCTTTCAGCGAGGGGGTTGACTCCTTAGTCTTCTTGGCCTTTTTAGAGGGGCCAGGAAGACCTGATGACTGTCGTTTGAGAGGGGTGGTAGTGGTAGGGATAGCTGATGAATGAACCATCAGCGTGACCACTGAAGTCGAAGATGTGGAGGAGAGACGGAGGCGTAAGGTTTGAAGACTTACCTCATTTTCAGCAGGCTTCACCTCGAGGACGCATGGACCAACTTTGGAAAAGTTGCAGTCAGCTTCAGTGGGGTACTTCTCCCTGAGGAAGAAGTGAAGAATAGCAGAGATGAACCGGACGTAGGGAATCTTTGCATCCCGTTCAGGCTTCTCAATCTTTGACATGAGATCGTCAAAGATTGCTCCGGCGTAGTCGAAATGATTTTCAGCTACCAGCGAGTATCCCATCTGAAGTTGGATTTTGCTGGCTTGGTCCAGCGATCCAATCTTTCCACTCATGCTCTGGATGATGTGAGTGAAAATGTAATTCATCTCTAAAGGCATGTTCGCCTTCAGGATCTTAGTCAACTTCTTGTTGGGAATGTTGGTGCGAGGCTTGTTGTCCCACTAATACTCCATGTGATCCTAAAACTGAATCAGTTCAGCGTCAGAAGGTAGAGGGTCGAAGCCTTTTGGAGTTTTGAAGGGATATAGTAGTGCGATGCGGACAACCAATACAGTGATGTTCCCTTGGCCATGTTGAGTAGTGAAGGAGATGGCATGGATGAGTTCACCTTTCTTGTTGACTAATGATCCCTTGTCAACAGTGAACCAGAATTGCTGAAGAAGGTCCTTGTTGGGCTTGGGATCCACTTACAGTGCATAGGATAAACAGGACTGCTTCAGAAAGTTGGCAGCTTCCACAAGACGAGGGAATTTTTCAGCATCAAAGTTCAGACGTGCCAGATGGTTCTTTGGAATCTCAGAGTCAGCGAGGGCGAACTTGACGTTCTTGGATGCAACAAGAGTAGATTGGGTGGCCATTTCTGGAATAGAAAGGAGTATAATAGAATAGAAAGTTTAGTGTAAAAAAATGATAAATTATTTTACTAGTTTCCCTTTGTGGAAAGAAGAAGAAGAACACTCTTAAAGACCAAGGGTCTTTGCATAGAATAGAATCATAAAGAAAATGATTTTAAGAATGAAAAACACTTTGAATAAAAAACAATAGAAGTTTTAGAATCAAACACGTGTTTTTATTAAGAAAAAGATGAAGAACAAAAAACCTGCAAGTCGTGAGGATTTGAAGATTAAGGAATTTGCTTGTTTGCTTGATTTCTTGAATACCGAGAGTACTTTTCTTGCCTTGGAAGTTTTGGAGAAGGTAAAAGGCAAAGAAGGAAATGACATTCCTTTTATATGAGAGAGAAGGAATTTGGAGCTAGAAAAGAAGGTCATCATGACACGGACACGTCCCACGAAATTGATTGGACATGAAGTGCAACGGACGAACGTATCAGAAAAAGGCGTGCCATGGATTATCGTTTAGAATGACGTCATATGAGAGAGAAAACGTTTCGTTTTTAGAATGTATCACTGATAGAAATTCAGAGATAATTTTTCTTTTCAAAGGATCACTGTCAAGAAATATCAGTGATACAATTTATTTATCAAAAAGCTTTTAACCACTTGAAGAAATTCAGTGATTAAAGATTTTGATTTTTGAAAAGCGTCTTACTGAATTAGATTCAACGATAGAGAATAGAGAGTGAGAAAACATACCTGAGAGTTAGAAATATTTAGTCAGAGATTTCATGATGAAGTGTAACATATTATCACTGACATAATGCATGAAAGCTGAAGATTTAATCTTCAAGATTCAGCATTCCAAGTTCACTGATGAGAAAGTTAAACCTTGTCTCATCAAGAGGTTTGGTAAAAAGATCAGCGAGCTGATAGTCAGTAGGGATAAAGTGAAGTTCAATATCACCATTCATCAAATGATCTCAGATAAAATGATATCTGATCTCTATGTGTTTCGTCTTTGAATGTAGCACTGGATTGTTTGCTATAGAGATGGCACTAGTGCTGTCGCAATAGATTGGAATTTTGGATAGCTGAAGGTCATAGTCTAATAGTTGATTTCTCATCCATAAGACTTGAGCACAACAACTTCCAACTGCTACGTATTCAACTTCACTGTGGAAGTGGATACTGAATTTTGCTTTTTACTTGTCCAACTTACCAGCTTTCCTCCAAAAAGTTGACATCCTCCAGTGGTGCTTTTTCTATCAAGTTTGCAACCTGCAAAATCACTATCTGAATAACTAGTGAGATCGAACCCTGAATCTTTGGGATACCAAAGACCTAGGTTAGGAGTCCGTTTAAGATATCTGAAGATTCGCTTTACAACGATCAGATGGGATTCCTTGGGTTCTGATTGATAGCGTGCACAGAGACATGTAGAGTACATGATGTTAGGTTGGCTCGCTGTAAGATACAGCAGGGAGCCGATCATTCCTCTATAGGCAGTGACATTTACAGGTTTCCCAGCTGGATCCTTGTTTAATGTCAGCGAAGGTGCCATAGGAGTTTTCATCGCTGAAGTTTGAGTGAGATCAAACTTCTTCAGCATATCTTTAACACACTTACCTTGATTAATAAATGTACCTTTATCAGTTTGCTTGATCTGAAGTCCAAGGAAGTAAATTAGTTCACCCATCATACTCTTTTTATATTATTTATTCATTTTTTCAGCGAAGCGAGTACACAGAGATGGGTTAGTAGAACCAAATATAATGTCGTCAACATATATTTGTACAAGAATAATATGACCTTTTATCTTTCTGAAAAACAAAGTGTTATAAAAATTTTCACGTTCAAATTTCTCAGAGATAAGAAAAGAAGAGAGAGTGTCATACCAAGCACGAGGAGCTTGTTTTAGACCATATAGAGCCTTATCCAGCTGATATACATAATTTGGATGCTTAGGGTCAGAGAACCCTGGGGGTTGTTCAACATAGACTTCTTCATTCAGTTTTCCATTTAGGAATGCTGATTTGAAATCGATTTGATATACTTTGAAGTCTTTGTAAACTGCATAGGCTAAGAATTGTCGAATTGATTCGAGCCTGGCCACAGGGGCAAAGGTTTCATCATAGTCTATGCCTTCTTCTTGTCTGTATCCCTTAGCAACTAGTCTAGCTTTGTTGCGGGTTACAGTCCCATGTTCATCTAATTTGTTTCTAAACACCCATTTAGTGCCTATAACAGATTTATCAGATGAACGAGGTATGAAATTCTAAACTTGTTTTCTAGCGAACTCAACCAGCTCTTCTTGCATAGCGCTGACCCAGTTTGGATCTCTGAGGGCATCATCAGTCTTCTTTGGTTCTGTAAGAGAAAGAAAATTAACAAAGAGACAGATGTTACCTGAACTTCTTCGTGTCTGAATACCTGCATCAGTATCACCAAGAATTTGATATAAGGGGTGATCTATGGTCCATCACTGAGCTGGGGCATGATCGCTTATCTCAGGAGTTGGATCATCAATAAGATTGTTCACTGATGAAGAAACTTGAGGTTCTTCAGCTAAGAGATGTTGAGTGTCAGATAAACCGTTATTTGCTGAAAGGTTTTCAGAAGAGGGAAGTTCAGATGGAGGAAGTGTGTTTAGAGTAATAGCTGAAACCCAAGAGGTAGATTCAACGTTAGGAGGTATGATGTTTGGATCTTCATCAACATTAGGAGAGTTGGTATGCTGATGAGTGTTGAAGAGAGGTTTTGTTTTTCTATAATGAGAGAACATCCAAGCATTCAGTTCTTCATTGTCAGCGATAGGTTTAGAGTTCGCTGATCTGGATTCGTCAAAGGTGACATGAATTGTTTTTTCTACTGTTTGTCTTCTCTTGTTGAAGACTCTATAGGCTTTGGAGATTGAGGAATAACCAAGAAAGATCCATCATCATCTTTTGGATCGAACTTTCCAAGAGCATCTTTGTTGTTTAAAATGAAACACTGACAACCAAAGATGTGAAGAAAGCTGGTAGAAGGTTTTCTTCCATGAAAGATTTCGTAGGTTGTCTTGCTGAAACGTTATACTATCAGTGACCTGTTTTGAGTAAAACAAGCAGTGTTGACAGCATCTGCCCAAAACTGAGTTGGAAGATGAGAATCGCTGAGCATTGATCTTGCAACTTCAATGATAGTTCGGTTTCTTCTTTCAGCGACACCATTTTGCTGAGGAGTTCTTACAGAAGAGAAATTGTGAGATTTTCCCTTACTCTCAAAGAAATTGTTCAGAGAACTGTTTTTTAAATTCAGTTCCATGGTCACTTCTTATTTAGTGAACAGTTAGATTATTCAGCACTTCCATCTTTCTAACAAAAGACATCAGTTCTTCTGGTGTGTCACTTTTACAGCGAAGAAAGATTACCCAGGTGTAGCAGGAGTATTCATCTACAATGACAAGTGTATATTTCTTTCCAGCTATAGATTGGATATTGACAGGGCCAAATAAATCCATATGCAAGAGTTGAAGAGGACTTGTCACTGAGGAAACTTGTTTTGATTTAAAACTAGCTTTAGTCTGCTTTCCCTTTTCACATGCTGAACAAAGAGATTCTTTGTCATATGAGTGCTGAGGAAGACCGGAGACTAGTTCCTTTGAGGAGAGAGAATTCAGTATCTTGAAGTTAAGATGAGATAGCCTTTTGTGCCATAACCAGTTGACATCTGAGGAGGCCTTAGAGAGAAAACAAACGTTTTCAGTGGTAGTAAAGTCCATATCTATTACATAGACATTTTCCATACGATAACCACTAAGAGTGAGCTTTCCTTTTTCATTCATCACTGAACATGCTTTCTTACAAAAGCGAACTTCGTAGTCTTTGTCACATAGCTGACTGATGCTTAGAAGGTTGTGCTTCAGTCCATCTACGTAAGCGACTCTTCTGAAGGTAGTTGTTCCATTGCTGAGAACACCAAACCCCCTAGTATAGCCTTTTCCATTTCCACCAAAGGTCACTTAGGGACCTTTCTCTTCCTTGTATTCAGTGAGCATGTCTTTTTGTCCAGTCATGTATCGAGAACATCTGCTATCTAAATACCAGATGCCCTTCAATCCCTGCAAACATAAGGAAGATTATTTTCTAATTGGTACCCACTTTTCAATGGGTCCAGCAGTGTTAGTGGAGATGAAAGGTTCAACAATCTTCACAACATTTGAAGATTCAGCTTCATTGGTAACCTTCACTTTGGTTATTTGATTAACCTTAGTGGTATTTTTCACCTTAGCAGATTTCTGAGCTTTGGTGACCTTCTTAGCCTTGGAGGCAATCATCTTCACTTTAGCTGTCTTTTCAGCTTTTGTGGCAGTAGGACATTTACCAGCAATATGGTCAGTAAGTCTACAGTGATAGCATTTTCTATAGACGAAATTTGCCTTCTGATTATGAGAAGTAGAGTTAGAAAACTTGAGATGAGTAGGGCCATCCCCAAGAATGCCCTTAGCATAAGATCTCGGAGGAACTTTCAGTTCTTCGGATTTCTTAGGCTTAATATCAATTTTCAGCTTTGGAGTTGATCTCTGAGAGATATCATGATTTTAGTTCTAGAGATGGAAGTTTGACTTACTGAAGGTTTAGAAGGAACTTTCAGTTTTGCTTTCTTGGTAGCCTTCTGAGGATGAGAGATGGATTTCCCATTATCAACGAGCTTAGAGCTTTTTGATAAGTGTTAAAGCACAGTTTTATTGGATTCAAGATCATCATTATCTGAAGATGGAAATCTGAAGTCAAAGCTGGAAAAGTCGTCTCAATAAATAGTCTAGGGTCTTTTGTAATAAATAGTCAAAGTGTGTTTCCGTATTTTCGTTTTTAGTCTTTTTCTTATTTTTTTAACAATATGTTTTAGTTGTTGGGCCTAAGCCCATTAGGCTTATACGCCTTTGTATAAATTAGATGATTTAGTGTTAATTAGGTGGAAGAGTTGTAAGTGTGGTGAGAGGCGCCGTATACAGAGAGATTGAGAGAAAGAGCAGAGGCGATAGAGAGAATACAGAGAGGAAGATTCAAAGCTTGTAATCATTCAATTCATTGGTATAATCGTATCAGGTTTGCATATTATTATTGCTTATTTGTTTGCTTGATTGATTCGTTAATTAAGGGACACACAATTGGTATCAAAGCCTAAAGAATCAAGTTTATTGGATTATACTGTGTTCATCGCTTTTCACTGTGCGCCTATCAATAATCTTGAATTAATGTGTTTTTATGTTTGAAATCAATCTGATTAGATGAGTTTTATGCTATTGAATATCTTCTTATAGTTTAATTGCATTTGAAAGCATTAATTGATTGATTTTTTGGTGTTTTTGTGAACTCTGGGTTCGACTAATACAGAGATATGTCGAATACTGCTTCTTTAAAATTGGATGCATGAAAATTGAAATTAATCTTTGATTTTGATTGGATTGAGATCGATACATGTTTTGTGGGCACAAAGATATGATTTTTGCTTTCAATTTGAATGTTTGATTGGTTTCTGGGTCAATAAACCTTCAAGAACATATCGGTCGACCGTGAAATACCGGTCAATTCTAGTTACCGGTCGCCCGGACAACTCACAGTGTATATCGGTCGAAGCAATTTTTACCGGTCGACCGCATAATATCGGTTGTCATATCGGTCGATTTTACCGGTCGATCGCATCATTTTGGTCAATTCTAGATACTGGTCGCCCGGACATCTCACAGTCAATACCGGTCGACAAAAATACCGGTCGTCACTCAATACCGGTCGACATCTTACCGGTCGACAAGTTACCGGTCCAAGCAGGATACCGGTCGAAGGTCCGGTCAAGCAACATCTCGGTCGAAGCAAGGTACTGGTCAATCTCAGCTTTGCGCCACTGCCTTGTCACGCAAAGCTCCTCTTTGCGCGACCCATTTATCGCATAAACCCTCCTTTGCGCCATCCACGTGTCACGCAACACTCCAACTCGCGCGACCTGCCTCTCGCGCAAACTGAACTTTTCGCCAGCTCCGTCTCGCGCAAACCTAGACTTTGAGCCACTCACTATAAACGCAAAATTCTTTTTGCGCTTCTGCCCTTTGGCGCAGTTCTGCCTTTTTGCTCCAGATTCTATTTTTTAATTATTAATCTATATTTACTTGATTTTATCTGGGCTAACGATCATTCCAAGTTTCTTATCAGTTCTTTGCAATCGTATCAGTAAGAATGTCATCTCGGGAAGCTCTTGCTATCGGAACCGATGTTAAGCCACCAGTACTCTTCAAGGGGGAGTACGAGCAATAGAAGGACATATTCTTGGATTTAATCGATCGAAATGATCTGGGAGATTACATTAGGAAATCTCTAAAAGAAGGAATCATGACACCTCCAACCAAGGTTCTCACTGTAGCTGGAGAAAATGGTGAAGAAGAAGAGAAAGAGTATAAATTAGCGATTGATGAATACTCGGATGAACAGAAGAAAAGACACTAGGGTGACAAACTGGCAAGATCATTTATTCTCCAAGGCATACCGAATGAAATTTATGTCAAGATTGATAGCTACAACGCTACCGACAAGCAAATGTGGGATCAGTTGGAGAAGATGATGATCGGATCTAAAGTTGGCAACCAACTTAAAATCTCCAACTGCTTGAACAATTATGAAGAATTCAAGGCCAAAGTTGGAGAATCACTAGAAGCCACCTATGATAGATTTGTCACATTGCTGAACGAGCTAAGCAAGAACAAGATCAGCAAATCTCAAGTTGAGCTGAATGTAAAATTTCTCAGCAACCTTCAGCCTGAGTGGAAGAGATTCACCAGACAGATGAGGCAATTGAAAGATCTGAACGACATTCCACTTCATGAAGTTTATGAAATCCTCAGACAGAATGAGGAAGAGGTGGAAGAGATCAAGGCTGAGATGAAAAAGGCTGACAAAGCAGTTGCTGATCCAGTTGCACTTGTGGTCAAGAAGAAGTCTAAGAAGAAGAAGATGATAGCATCTGAATCAGAAGAGGCTGATAGTGAGGCAAAGTCTGATTCTGACGATTGTGAACAACTGAAGGAAGCCATGCTAATGTTAACCAAGGCTTTCCAAAAGAAGTTTTATAAAAAGCCTAACTCCAACAGTCAGAGGTACTCGTCTGGTCCAAACAACTACAAACACAAGGAGAAAGTTGAAGAAAAGAGACCAGAAGAGAAGAAGAAGGATAGAGTCGAAGAGCCCAAGCAGGAAGAACCGACAAAGTGCTACAACTGTGGCAAACTCGGTCACTTTGCCAAGGACTGCTGAAAACCAAAAGTCCGGAACTCCGACTATTACAAGAATAAGATGCTTCTAGCCAAGCAACAAGAAGCTGGAAAAGCATTAATGGCCGAGGATGAATACTGGCTCGACTATTCGGACCAAGAATCTGACGAAGGAGAGAAGGATGAGACAACACACCTGTGCTTGATGGGTAAGCAGCAGTCAGAAGCTGAAGCTGATTCTGATGATGGAGATAATGAAGAGGTATGTGACTTAACTGAATCTGATTTTCTTAACCAAATGCATGCCATGATGTCTAAACTCCAAGAATTAGAGTGTCAGGATCGAATTCTCAACAAAAAATAATTCTCAGAAACAATATCAAAGAAGTTTGCGGAATAACACTTTGATATTCAATGAAACAGTAAATCAACACAGTAAATATAAAGAACAAACTGTAAACTTGTATTGAATGCTCTGAAGTTACAAGATTACACACTCAACCTCAATATTGATGAACAGGCTCACCAATACGAATTCTACTTCTCTAGAATTAGGATCTATGCCTTGAGGTTGATTTTCTCTCTAGAACTAAAACTTAGAATTAATCAAAAGTTATATTTTTCTCTATTTTATCAAATCTGTACATATACTGAATAAAAAGATAATTACAATAAATAAAATATCTTCAGTATATCTTCCATGTATATCTCTAAGCTTCCATGTATATCTTCAGATTATCCAGCTGTTATCCTTTCATGCGAATCTTCATCATATAAGCAGTATTAATCATAAGCAGCATTAATACTCTGAGCAGTATTAACTCTAGCAGTACTAACCATGCTCAGCAGCATTAATCTTTTTCAAGCAGTACTAACCACTAGCAGTACTAACTAGTTAAGCAGTACTAACTTTGTTCAAGCAGCACTAACTTTGACTAGCAGTATTAACTCTACTAGCAGTAGTAACACTCAGCAGTATTAACCTTTAAGTCTTCTAGCAGTAGTAACTTTGAACCAGCAACATTAACCATACTTGATGAATTCTTCAGTTCCCAACAATCTCCCCCTAACTTGACTTTTAGAAAAAGAAGTCAAGTTCTTCAGATGCTCTTCAAGATGCTCCCAAAACTTCATAATGGCCTAAATTCCAGTATTTGCATCCAATCCCAAGCTCTGATTGATAGTTCTTTGGATCAAATATTTAGCCATCTCTGAATCTGGAATACATCTTAGCTTTTTCTTCAGCATGGCATGAAGCTTCAATCTGCTATGATTGTACACTCTATCCACTAGGAAGTATTCAGTGTGATTTAAATCCAAAGTCACTGTATATACTCCACTAATTTCATATAGAGTCCAACTGTTGACTGTCTTGAATACATTCTTGATCACATGCTCTACTTCTTCAGGTTTGAACAACATACACAGATACTCCATTACCAGTTTTGTAATTGAAATCTCTGGAGCCTTCAGTATATCTGCATACAACTTCATTCCTATCTCAAACATCTCTTCAAGATCTGACCTAGAGCATGTTCTTACAATCTTTGCCCAAGTATTGAACACCTCATACTTTTCATCCTTCCTTTTTAGCCTTATGTATTCCTTTCCATCCACTGTCAATGTATCCCAGAGAATGACCTCAGGAGGCTTAACTCCTACAGGTTCTGCTGAAATTGGTTCAGGCACTTTGTCCATCACTACCATATACAAATTAACATCATCTGTGTTTGATGGCTCTTTCTGTTTAGATGACTCAGGTGCCCCTTCTTCTTCAGCAACCTTCTCAGCCTCTCCTTCAGCTATTCTAGGCTTCTTGATTGACTTTCTCCTAGCCATCATCTTTGTTCTCTTTAAAGTCCTTAGACTTTCTCCCAGAGTAGCTTCTTTCTTTGATGGTGTTTCCTGCTCATCTGGAAAGGGCTTTTGTATCAGAAAATCATTACTTTCTTTCATCCTCTTCTCCATCTCCACTCTTGCAGTTTCATTCCCCTGAAGCTTTAACATCTCTGAATCATACAGCTCTTTAATCTTCTCAAAAGACATTTTGGAGAACATCTCCTTTTTGACTCCTACAGCACCTTTGAGAAATATAATCATCTTGTTTCTCTCTTGGGTACCTAGGAATGTCTTTGAGGGTTTTCTCTTCTTTGCAGCTGTTTTTACTACCACTGATTTCTTCAGAATTTCAGCTTTCTTCTGTGCAATTTCAGTTACTAGGCTTTGTTGATATGCTGCATTTAGTTCAGCAGCTAGAGCCTTTTCCATTTCCCTGTCTTTTTCCATCTGAACTCTTTCTTCCTTTTCAATATCCTCTTGCATTTTCCTGGCTAAGGCTTCATCTGATTCAACCAACCTTTGCTTCTTGACTGGTTGATCAGATTCCACCATCTTTGCTTTTCCTTTGTCTTTGTTCATTGCCTTCTTACTGTTATCTTTCTTGATCACTTCACCTTGATCTTTGATGATTACTCCTTTGGTCTTTGAAGTGACCTTGGGAGTATCATTCTTGGCTTTAAGTAAGGTTTCTGCAATCTCAAGATCTGTTAAAACTTCTTTCACTGTTTCTGCTGCTTTATTTATGTCAGCAGTAGTAACCGTTTCTGCTGCTTCTTGTGTTTCTATTGGCACTGAATCTCTTTCTGTTTCTGCTTCCTGCTCCCCCTCAACATCAAATTTCTCTCCATCAAGCTCCCCCTCTCTTGTGGCTTCTTCCATGTTGATCTCCCCCTTTTTGGGAGCATCATGCTCAGATTTCCTTCTCCTTAGTTGGAATTGCTTTCTCTTCTTCCTCTGTACCAGACTGATCACCATCTTCTTCAGTTTAGCAATCTGTACTTGTTGTGACAGAATGACCAGCTTCATTTCTTCAATTTCTTTGCCTTGTTTGAGAACATCTTGATTGATGTTCCCCATTGTTGCCATTAATTCATAGTAAGTATATCTGTCCTCACCCTCTCCAGAAGTGTTACCCTCTTTTGAAGGATTATTGGATCTTTTTGTAGTGAAAGTCTTCTGCCTAGCAGAAGCACTATCCACCCCCTTGGTTTCTTGGCACCAGGGACCTTTGAATGATTGCTCATTCAAAGTTGCCATGGGTGAGGTCTTATTTATGGTACCACTGTCCTTCTCTGTGCTAGCAGAAGTAGTGGCAGCCTCAGTACCCATATGCTCTACCTCCTCCTCAGAGAGCACCTCCTTTGGGTTGGGAGACACCCTTGTGGATTCCCTTTGGATATTCTCTACTGGTGAGTGCTCCAATAGAGGGCTTAAAGGCTGAGTGGGTGATGGTACAAGAAGGGAAGGAGCCTTCTTTACCTGTTTTCTTTGATAAGTTTGGGTGATTGGTGAAGTTGGTTTGTCAAGAAGAGACTGAGGAATTGATGTAGAGAGGGAAGGTTGGGATTGGCTAGCAGTGGGTTGGTCTAATGGGGGCCTTGACCCTGCTACCATACCTTCATTGGTTTGGGACACCACCATCATTGTAGAGAACAATGGGGTGTCAACTCCTTCCGAGTCCCCAGCAGATCTTCTCATATTTGAGAAAACCTTGCCTTTGGGGGGTTTAGGTACATATACCCCAACAGGTTGAGGTATATCCGTCAATTCATGAGTAATAACTTCTTGGACAAACCTGGGGTACATAAAGAAGCTCTTTTTGTTTCCCATGTTTGAGACAAGATCACTGAAAATAATTTTAGAAAAGTTATACTTTCTGGCAGTGGCCAAGCACACCAAAGCATAAGCAATGGTGCTGCTGAACTCACTCCATCCAGTAGTCTTTTTGGAGATACAGTGCATAAGAGTATGGACAAAGAAACGCCATTGGGGTGAAAATTTGGCTTTTGAGAATTTGAATACACCCAATGGGCCTCCATACCCCATTCTTGTAAGATTGGAGAATAGTTCATCGTTTGGGATAGAAGTTATACCAGAGGCATCGTCTAGACGTAGACTGATGCGAATAACCTCTTCAGTAACTGTTAGTGATTGTTCACAGATTCTTGTCTTGATCATTTGCACACCATTCTCAGCAACAATGGTGGCATTTGCCCAGAACTGCCTTTGATGCTCGATATAGATTGTAGGAGATACAGTAAGAGCATGAGCAATATGGCTTGACTTGAGGAAATCCACAATCTGATGAAATCCTGCAGCTTGCTTTGGCTTTTGTAGCATCGCGATCTCATTATGCTCGTCGATGAATGCCATGGATGCCATTGATCTTAGTGAACAACGTGCCTGAAAGCTTCGAACTTGAGAGAGAAAAGGTTTAGAGCGCAAGTAAACAGTATACAAAGAGTCGTTATGAACTTTTAGGCGGGCAAAGGGCATTTATAGTATTCGGGTCATAAACAGTATTAACCTAAAGCAGTATTAACTACTAGCAGTATTAATTGAAAACATTATTAACTACTAGCAGTAGTAACTACTAGCAGTATTAACTACTAGCAGTATTAACTGAAAGCAGTATTAACTACTAGCAGTATTAACTGAAAGCAGTATTAACTACTAGCAGTATTAACTACTAGCAGTATTAACTGAAAGCAGTATTAACTACTAGCAGTATTAACTGAAAGCAGTATTAACTACTAGCAGTATTAACTGAAATACTCCTTTAAACTTGCAAAACCCTGAGTACTGCTATGCATATCCTGAAAAAGAAGATTAGTAACACCAAGAATAAACAATATACAGGTATAGAGTCAATTTTTGAGAAGGGGCTTATTCAGAGTTGATCATTCCCACACTTGTTACCAAGAAGGTGAATCTACCCACATCAAAAGCTTTAGTGAATAGATCAGCAAACTGATTATCAGTGTGAACTTTTACAACTTGAATAAGTTTCTTTTCATTACAGTCTCTTATGAAGTGATACCTGATCTCAATGTGCTTTGTCTTAGAGTGCTTGACAGGATTATTCACAATGCTGATAGCACTGCTATTATCAATAAAAATGGGAGTGTGTAGAAAGGTTACCCCATAGTCCAACATTTGATTCTGAATCTATAAGACTTGAGAACAGCAACTTGCAGCTGCTATGTACTCTGCCTCTGTTGTAGATGTGGACACTGTGGTTTGTTTCTTGCACTGCCATGAAACTAGTCTAGCACCCAAAAACTGACATCCTCCAGAAGTAGATTTTCTGTCCAAGTTTGCCCCACCTAAATCACTGTCTGAGTATGCTATTAGGTCAAAGGGTGAGTCATGAGGATACCAAAGTCCCAATCTGGGTTGCCCTTTGATATATCTGAATGTCCTCTTAACAGCTTGAAAGTGAGATTGCTTTGGCCTAACTTGGAATCTTGCACATACACAGACTGGAAACATTATATCTGGCCTTGATGCTGTGAGATACATGAGAGAGCCAATCATGGATCTATAATGATGCACATCCATATCCTCCCCCTCAAGATCTGCTGTTATCTGCTTGTGTGTTTCCATAGGTGTGCTGGCAGGTTTTGACTCTGAGAAACCAAACTTGGTTAGAATGTCCTGCACATACTTGGATTGACAGATGAAGATGCCATCTGACTTCTGTTGAACTTGGAGTCCAAGGAAGAAAGTAAGTTCCCCCATGGAACTCATTTTGAACCTTTGATGCATTAGATCCTCAAACTCCTTGCACATGCTGTCTCTTGTAGATCCAAAGATAATGTCATCAACATAGATTTGGACCAGCAAGATATCCTTCTTCTTTCTCTTGATAAATAGAGTCTTATCAATGACTCCTCTTTCAAAGTCATTTTCCAAGAGATAGGATGACAGAGTGTCATACCATGCTCTTGGAGCTTGATGTAGTCCATAAAGTGCTTTCTTCAATTTGTATACCCTGTCTGGATAGCTTGGGTTTTCAAACCCTGGTGGTTGACAGACATATACCTCTTCTTCAATTGAGCCATAAAGAAAAGCACTTTTTACATCCATTTGATAGACTTTGAAGTTCATGTAAGAAGCATAGGCTAGGAATAGTCTGATTGCTTCTATCCTAGCCACAGGTGCAAAAACTTCTTCATAATCTATACCCTCTTCTTGAGTATATCCTTGAGCCACCAGCCTTGCTTTGTTCCTTATGACAATACCTCTTTCATCTCTCTTGTTTCTGAAAATCCACTTTGTGCCAATTGCTCTGTGACCTTTAGGAAGGTCTACTAGATCCCATACATCTTGTAGCTTGAACTGTAACAGTTCTTCTTGCATTGCTTCTATCCAGCTAGATTCTTTCATAGCATCATGTGCCTTTTTAGGCTCAAGCTGGGATAGAAAACAAGAAAGCACTGTATGCTGTTGATCTTGCATTTCTTGAAGCCTGCTTTGATGTCTAGTCATCATGGGAGAAGAGATATCTCCTATTACCAGCTGTGGAGGATGATTCTTTTGAACTCTGGTGTTATGACTAGGTTCTTCATTCAGTCCAGCCTCTAGATTAGAGTCATGCAACTCAACTGAAGTGTTTTCAGATGCCACTTCTGATTTTTTATTTTCTTGAGTCTTCTCATCTCTAGTTTCTTCTTCACTCTGACTTGGTCCAGTAGATGATTTCTTTTCACAGTCTTCAACAGAATTCACTGTGGGTATGGGAAATATCACAGATTTAGATATACTTTCTGAGACTTGTGTAGTCCCTGATCCTCCACTTCCTGTTCCTGTATAATCATCACTACTGAAACCAAAAGAATTAGTTAGTGAGTCAATGTCAAATAGCCACTGAGGACCAGACCCAATTGGATTTGGTGTGTTCTCATTGCATTTGACATTGTCACTTTCTTCAATTATTCTGGAAGAAGAGTTAAAAACTCTGTAAGCCTTACTCTGAGATGAATATCCAACAAGAAATCCATCATCTGCTTTGCTATCAAACTTACCTAAGTGAGATTTGGTATTGAGAATTGTACAAGGACACCCAAAAGGTTTGAAGAAACCAATGAAAGGTTTTCTTTTATTTAAAAGCTCATATGGGGTCTTGTTCTTTTGCTTGACCACTAGAACTCTGTTTTGGACATAACAAGCAGTATTAACTGCTTCAGCCCAGAAGGTAATTGGCAATTTTGAATCAGCCAACAGAGATCTAGCAGCCTCTATTAGTGTCCTATTTCTCCTTTCAGCAACACCATTCTGTTGAGGAGTCCTAGGAGCACTATATTGTCTCTCAATGCCTTTTTCTTCACAAAAGGTGTTTAGATCAAGATTTTTGAATTCAGTTCCATTATCTGATCTAATGATTTTTACTCTTTGATTAGTTTGGTTTTCAATTCTTAGAATAAAGGATTTGATAAGTCCACTGGTCTCATCCTTAGTCCTTAGAAAATGTACCCAAGTAAATCTGGAGTAATCATCAACAATAACCAAGCAGTAAGATTTCTTGCCTATACTCATAACATTTGTAGGACCAAACAGATCCATATGCAGTAAATGGAGACAAGAAGAAACAGAATTTAACTCTTTGGTCTTATGAGAAGTTTTGTGCTGTTTGCCTTTAAGACAAGCAACACAATGATCATCACATGAAAAGACTTTTGAAGGTAAACCTCTTACAAGGTTGTTTTTAACAAGTTTGTTCATAGTCTTGAAATTCATGTGACACATCCTTCTGTGCCAAAGAGAGGATTCATCTACAGAAGCTTTTGAAACAAGACAATTTAGAGATGAATCACTATCAACATTGTCCATATCTAGACAGTAAACATTGTCCTTTCTTGGAGTTCTAAGTAGTATCATGCTTTCATCAACTACCTTGAACCCTGGAGCAAGGATCATACACTCAGTATTTGTAAATAATATACTATGTTGTTTGTCACATACCTGTGATACACTTAACAGGTTGTACTTTAATTGATCAACATAGTAGACATCCTCAAATGTCATCTTACCTTTGGTGACATTACCTTTTCCACTTATCTTACCACCAGTAAGATTATCTCCAAATGCAACATGTCCTCCATTGATATGCTTGAAATCCTGAAGGCATGACATGTTGCCTGTCATGTGCCTAGAGCAACCACTATCAACATGCCATATGCTCTTTCCCTTGAGCTGTTGGTTGCCCTGCACATAAGATAGATCAGTTAGTATGAAATAGGAACCCAAGCCAAAGTGGTCTTGGGTACCCCTTTCTCATCAAAATACTTGCATTCTTTCTTGACAAGATTTTTAAACTTTGATTCCTCATGCTTGGAGTATTTTGTCACAATAATAGGCTTGGAAATATTTTTGCTAGAAGCAATACTGGTTTTATAAGCAGCACTTGCATGCTTAGCAGTACAAACCTTGTTAGCAGTAGTAACTGTGTTAGCAGCATTAATATTTTCAGCAGTACTAACACTGTTAGCAGCACTAATATTGTTAGCAGTACTAACACTGTTAGTACTTCTAGGTACCCATAGTAAAATACTTTCTTTTAAAACCTTATTTTTCAAAGTGCCTTTACTTTCAAAAGATTTCTTTATCACATGTTTCTTTCCAGCCTTCCTATAACCAACAGGTTTTTGCACAAATCTTTGAAAGTTCATCTGTTGGTTAATAGGGTTAAAGTAACAATACTTAGCCAAATGATTCAACTTGCCACATATGAAACAAGGTTTTGGTCTATTGATTTTATTCAGATCAACTCCTTGTTTCTGAGCCCATTGATTATTCCAGTTTCTTTGATTACCTCTTTTTATAGCAGAATTTAGGCTCTTAGTTGTATTGCAAGCACACTGTTTACAAGATCCAGGATTCACAACTGTGGTTTGTTTGTAATGGACCTTGTTATCCTTTCCTTTTGTTTTCTCTATCTCCTTGGACTTGACCCAGATTTTCCCACATCCCTCATTAGTGATAATATTGTTTTCTAATGGTATCTTTTTACTCACATCATTATCCCTATACTCACTGGCTTCTTTCTCAGTTAAATCCTTAATTACTACTTCATCCAAAGGATCTATCTTAAAGGCTTTCTCAGATAAGTCCTTTTTCTCCTTGGTTTCTAACAAGTCTGAAGTAGGAGAGATATAATTGTTGTTGTAAGGAGGAGGTGTATTGTTGTATCCAATACCAGGCTTCATCTTGTCATGAATCTGAGCCTTTAGAAGAGAATCCATTGCTTTTGAAGCGTATGAAAACTTTTCTATGTCAAGTTTAACTTTAGACAGTTCCTCTTTCAGCCTATCACTCTCTTCTAAGGATTTAGACAGTTTGGTCTCTAACTCATTCTTTTCCCACTTCCAATAGTTTGTGTCATAAGAGTGTTGAAGTTCATTAGCTTGAAAGCCTTTGATTTGCTCTTCAAATCTCTCTACTATCAACACATAATCTCTTCTGTCCTTTTCTACTCTTTTGAGGTCATCACACATACTTTGATTGTGATCCCTGTATCTTGTGACAGTGTCAATGCAAGATTTTGTACAAAGATTAGAAATTACCTTAGAGGGAATATCAGACACTTCTGCCATAAGAGCTTGATTCTGAATGGCTTCCTCAGCTTGATCACTCCAGTCAAATCCCATTCCTTGTTGAGAAACAAGGGCTTGAGCAGGATTCTTGTTTTGATTGTAGCCTCCATTCTGAGCTTGTTGGTGGTTGTTGTTTGGAACAGCACTCCTGCATTCTCTAGCAAAGTGTCCTTTCATGTGACACTTATAACATTCCACCTTGGTCTTGTCAAAACCAGCTCCATCTTCTCTTCTTTGAGAGAAGTTATTCCTTCCTGTTCTTTTAATGAACTTCTTCACCCTCATTGATAACATGGCCATCTGCCATTTAATATCCATCTCCTCCAGGTCATCAGGGTGAATTTGATCCAGATCATCATTAATCAAAAAATTGCTGCTATGACTGGACAAAAAGGCTTCAAAGATAGTTTCAGTGCCTTTTTCTGAACTTACTCCACTGGCAGTACTAACTGCTTCAGGGTTGGCAGTAGTATCAGTGGATGCTGAGAGAAGTGCAGCATTGTGGATATAACCAGAGGGCTTCTTCTTGGTTTCTACCTCAGTTTCAAAAACTCTTAGATCATTGTATAGATCATCAAGTTCTTTCTCTTCCAGATTGTCACTCTCTCTATATGAGACAGTGTACATAGTCCATTCATCCCCAAGAGATCTGAGGAACTTTCTGTTGATATCATCTTGTTCCATCTTTACTCCTACAGTAGCCAGTTCACCTATGAGTTTGTTGAACCTATCAAAAGTTTGAGTCATAGACTCATTCTTTGAGGAAGTGAAGTTCTCATACTGCTGCTTTAGAACATCTCTTTGATTTCTTTTGATGCTTTTAGTTCCAGCAAATCTTTTCTCTAGAGCATTCCAGAGAATCTGAGCATCAGTGCAGTTGCAAAATTGATGCTGATATTCATTGGGGATGGCCAAGAGCAGAGTGCTCAAGGCCTTCATCTCTGTCTGTCTGATCTTCCTCTCACCATCTGTCTTTGGTGGAGGTCTTTTCCCATCTGCTGCTATCCTTCCAGCTTCAGAAGGACCATTCTCAATGATATCCCACATTGAGTAGTCAGTGAGAAGAATATATTGTCTGATTCTGATCTTCCACATGTCAAACTCACTGGGTTTGAGCATTGGAACCTTAGAGACCAAAGTACTGCTTGATTCTGTAAGATTTTCCATGATGAATAGATGTTTCTGAGAGAGTTTGGCTCTGATACCACTTGTCAGGATCGAATTCTCAACAAGAAATAATTCTCAGAAACAATATCAAAGAAGTTTGCGGAATAACACTTTGATATTCAATGAAATCAACACAGTAAATATGAAGAACAAACTGTAAACTTGTATTGAATGCTTTGAAGTTACAAGATTACACACTCAACCTCAATATTGATGAACAGGCTCACCAATACGAATTCTACTTCTCTAGAATTAGGATCTATGCCTTGAGGTTGATTTTCTCTCTAGAACTAAAACTTAGAATTAATCAAAAGTTATATTTTTCTCTATTTTATCAAATCTGTACATATACTGAATAAAAAGATAATTACAATAAATAAAATATCTTCAGTATATCTTCCATGTATATCTCTAAGCTTCCATGTATATCTTCAGATTATCCAGCTGTTATCCTTTCATGCGAATCTTCATCATATAAGCAGTATTAATCATAAGCAACATTAATACTCTGAGCAGTATTAACTCTAGCAGTACTAACCATGCTCAACAGCATTAATCTTTTTCAAGCAGTACTAACCACTAGCAGTACTAACTAGTTAAGCAGTACTAACTTTGTTCAAGCAGCACTAACTTTGACTAGCAATATTAACTCTACTAGCAGTAGTAACACTCAGCAGTATTAACCTTTAAGTCTTCTAGCAGTAATAACTTTGAACCAGCAGCATTAACCATACTTGATGAATTCTTCAATTCCCAACATAGAGTCTAAACTGAAGCGTGAGAAATGTGTCATTAATGAGAAAAATCAATCTATACATAAACTTAGTAATGATATTGCTGAGAAAAATGTATTAATTGAAACTTTGCACAAAAATATAGACACCAGTGCTAAAGAGAAGACTATAATTCATAAAGAGTTATCTGAAACTGTTTCAAAGTATAGAGAATGTGAGTTTAAGTCTAAAGAGCTTTCTAAGATGTACTCTTCGACTTCAAAAGAAAAGAAATCTTTAATTGAAAAGGTGAATGCTTTGGAAGAGAAATTATATACTATGGGTCAGTCTGAACAAACCATTCATTTAATCAAACCCAAAGAGGATAAAGAGAATTGGGGACTCGGTTATGAGAACCCACAATGTCTCAAAAAGGGTATATCAGAAGTGCCTGCTCTTTATGATTTTGGTTTTATGAAACTGGCACCTGAATACCCTGAACTTCAAGTCTTCTGGACTAAACTGTCTGAAGAAGATAAAGCCAAGGAATATGCTAAAAGAAAGAACACAACTAAAGTCCAACTTCCGTTTCGTTATGACTGGTTCATTTGTTGATTCAGGTGTTACCTATCTATTTTGTCTGGATTTGCAAAGACCTGGATGTACATCTTTATGAATTGACGGATAATCGGTGGTTCTGTTTGCAAGATCAGTGGTGGACGACATTTTTTGAAGAAAAGTTTTGATGAATTCTTTGCTCTTTTCATCAAAAAAGGGGAGAAGCGTCAATCAAGAAATGGAGAGAACACAAGTGTTTGAAAGAATTTCTGAAGATATGCTAAATTGAAGAAATTTTCTTTGAAGATGATTTGCTAAAGCATTTGGAGCGGATACTTGAAGATAATTTCTTTCCGAGAGATTTTATTCTCATCAATTGGGGAGATTGCTACTTTCTGAAGACAAAAAGGGAGATTGCATCTTCTGGGCTTAAAAAGAAGGATTGAATTGCTAAATCTTTTTAGTAATGATCTTGATCCAAAGGTGGAGATTGTTAAAGCACAGTTTTATTGGATTCAAGATCATCATTATCTGAAGATGGAAATCTGAAGTCAAAGCTGGAAAAGTCGTCTCAATAAATAGTCTAGGGTCTTTTGTAATAAATAGTCAAAGTGTGTTTCCGTATTTTCGTTTTTAGTCTTTTTCTTATTTTTTTAACAATATGTTTTAGTTGTTGGGCCCAAGCCCATTAGGCTTATACGCCTTTGTTTAAATTAGATGATTTAGTGTTAATTAGGTGGAAGAGTTGTAAGTGTGGTGAGAGGCGCCGTATACAGAGAGATTGAGAGAAAGAGTAGAGGCGATAGAGAGAATACAGAGAGGAAGATTCAAAGCTTGTAATCATTCACTTCATTGGTATAATCGTATCAGGTTTGCATATTATTATTGCTTATTTGTTTGCTTGATTGATTCGTTAATTAAGGGACACACAATAAGTCCTCAAGAAAAGGATTGGAAGATGAAGAACAATGAGTAGAAGAGGTGTCAGGGATGGAAGAGACAAACATTCTAAACTTGAGGATGGAATAGTCTCTACTAGTTTCATCCTTTTCAGGATGATAACCGAGACCAGTTTGTCATTAGCAGGGATTTGAGCCCTGATGATTTCAGTGATCTTGGTTGAAGATTTACACCATCCCTCAACTGTTGCCTTTTCTGCGTTTAAAGTAGCGATGACTTGTTCGCGTTTAATGCTGATAATTTCATTTACAATAACTTGATCTTTTAAACTTTCCTCTACAAGAGTTAGTTCTTTAATCCTTTCGTGACATTTCTCTAGCTGTTCAGTTAAGTCAATGTTTTTGTTTTCAGCTAGAATTCTGCCATTGAGTGCATTGTATAATTCTATTATCAGCACATCTATAACGCGACTTCTCTCAGCTTCAGAAAGAGAGGGATTAGTAGAGATTGATACCTGAGAGGAGATATACTTCATGGAAGTTCCTGTTGGTTCTTCCACGTCTTCTTTAATCTCAGCCATATGACAAAGATTAACAACTTCTTCTTCATTAGAACTTGATTCTTCTGATTCAACACATTCATGCTCTTCAGCGATAAGACCTTTACCTTTTCGCTTAAAGTTTTTCAACTTTTGATATTTCTCTTTCAGTTTAAGGTATTTGCTATCGCTGGTTTTCCTGGAGGTAGAAGGTTTGAAAACTTTCTTTGACTTGCATTCACTTGCAAAATGTCCAACTTTTTCATAGTTAAAGCAAGTGGCAGTAGCCTTATCAACAGGGGTTGATTTTATCTTGTCAGTTAGAGAGAGAGACTTATTTCTTCTGAAATTGCTCTTTCTTGCAAACCTTTTGAAAGAGTTTGTCAAGAGTGCTAAGGATTCATCAAACTCTGAAAGATCAGTGTCTGATAATTCCTCAGAGTCAAAATCTAACTCAGTGATAGTGAGAGTAGATCGCTGAGATGGAATGATCTCTGAAGAGACTAAAGCAACAGGAGTGCTTTTGGAGTCTTTAGAATCTTTTATAAGATTCTTCTTCAAAAGATTTGATTGCTCATAGTTGAGCAATATTCCATACAAGGTGCTAAGAGAGAGAGAATTTAAGTCTTTTGTCAGATTGAGACACATTGAGTAATTGTCCCAGCTTTCAGGAAGACATTCCAAGAATTTAGTTAAGACCTTAAATTTAGAGTAGGTCCTACCAACAGTTCTTAGATCAATGATTAGACAGTTAAATCTTTGGTGAACATCAGATAGGTATTCATTCTTACCACAGATAAAACTTTCATATTATCTTACCAAGTTAATCTTTCTGGTTTCTTGGATTTCAATGGTACCTTCATATTGAACATATATAGTGTCCCACATCTCTTTAGCAGTTTTTAGATGCATGATGGAATGAAAGGCTTCATCAGGTAGAGCCATAGAGATAATAGTTTTTGCTTTAGCATCTAAACCGACTTTCTTTTTATCTTCATCACTCCATTGTCTTATTTCTTTAATAGCATATCTTTTAGGGATAGCATGAGTGGTGGCAGTAGCTGGAACTGCAACTATGATGGTGAAGGGTTCATAAGGACCATTTGCTACGTATTCAGGTATAGTGGGATCTACACCTTCTAGAAATAACATCATTCGATTTTTCCAGAGAGCAAAGTTATCTCTGCTTAATCGAGGAGGTTTTGAGAGAAAACCATTATCATAGTAGTTAGTGTTTGTGTTTAGTTTCATTTTGAGAATAACAAGGAAGAAAATAAAGCAAGATCTTGTTTATAAGATTAAACAATCTGCTCTGATACCACTTGTTGGTCCCGAAGGTGCTTAACAAGTTTGTAGAAAGGGGGGGGGGGGGTTTGAATAAAAACACAAAATTTAAAGTTTAATAAATTTTTTATTGATAAATCAAAATACAATTTACAATTTGTTGCGGAATAAGATTAAGGAATAACCTAATCTAAACAAACTTAAGAAACACTAAGATGGTTGCACAAGAATTAGAGAATGGGGATTAAGGGAATATAGAAAAAAAGGGTTTCTATATTTTACAGAAAGATTGAAGGCTGAAGGCTTAGGGCAACTCCCAGATGGAGTTGTGATCTTTTTATTTATATCCTATGCATTAAATGCATGACAGAGTACTTTACACGTGTCCTTCTCTAGTTGGTTGCATGAGTCTGACTTTTGGAGACATGCTTTTGGCTATATGATGAACAGTGTAGATATCAGAGTTGTACGAAATGTTGCAGAAGTATATCTTTTCTGACAATCGTACTATTTGTGCATCGATAAGACAATAGAGACTTGAGGTATAAGCAAAGTGGTCATCGATCGCTGAATATCTCTTCCTTCTCAGAGATAGAAAGAAGTTCAGCTATTGCTGAATCTTTTCCTCGGGCTTCTTCGCGTGTGAGTAGACTTGTCTTGTTTTCACTGATATCCGCATCAGATCATGAGTAGACTTGTCCTTTGTTCAGCAGCTTCCTCTTCGATTAAGTAGTGAACATCTTTTGTCGCGAAACTTGTCTTCAGGGATTACGTCTAACTGTTTACATGAGAAATCATTAGTGATACTGAACATACTCAGTATTTGATCACTGATAGTGAAACACACTTATACATACAGAATTTAAACGTAATTTTCACTAAGTATAACAGAGGGTCATTATCAAATCACTGAGAGAGTTGGATCAACATTTATGTTCACTTTTAAGTCACTTTCACGAGCTTTCACATACATTTAATCACTTTCACATGCATGAATTTGTTAAAGTTTCGGTCATGATGATAAAATAGATAAATAAATGTAATTGAATATAGATGAAGGTTTATAAATATATTCAAATTTTTACATACATTTAATCAATTTCACCAGCTATATTTATACGAGTTTCAGAAGATTATGAATTATTTTTTATATTTATAATCAAATAAATAAAATATATACTTATTGAAGTAATTAAATAACATATGCTATTTTAGCACATTTATTAATAATAATGTTGTTAAAGAAATATGTAATAAAAAACCCTTAAGAAATAGTTAATATATTAAAAAAAATAAAAAATAAAAACGAATCGGTTAGGGGGATTGGTTACAAAGGATCAATTCAAGCATGTTGGAGGTTAGGACTGGTCGAAGAAGCAACTGGTTAACCGGTTTTCCCATCTATAGTCCTATGTGTTGGATTAATAGCATGATGGAGGTACAACAAGGCTAGACTTTGAGTGTTCAACACCCAGTTCGTGAGAGCATCTCCAACTTTCCTAAAAATTTTTGAAAATGCAGAATCAAAAGTCAAAATCTCAAAAAAAAAAATTATTCTTCATTTTAGAGAATCAAACATTAATTATAATATTAAAATATTATTTTTCTCTTCTAAATATCTAATTTCCAAGTTTTCTATTGGTGCTCCTAACTAGTAATCATTTTTGGGGTTATCTCCATATTTGGAGAAAAACTCCTCTCTCATACTTTCTCCATTTTGGGGATAGTTATGGAGAAGCTGTTGGAACAAAAATATAGCTTAAAATCTCCATTTTCTCTATTTTTTCATTTTGGAGAAGCTGTTGGAGATGCTCCGAGTAGGCTCGAGTTTTTTTTTTTTTTTTTTTAAGTTTTACCTACTTTACTATTCTCCTCCATTATGGCCGAGGAAAATTGTCACGAATATTTTTTTTTCCTGAAGTTCCCGATTTGTCCATTATTATCTTTGTTATACCTTCTTCTCGATATCCCCAGATTTAAACTTTGGAGATACAACAGTAGAAAACAGAGCAAGACGTGTCATTTCAGTTTGGAATCTTTCACGAAAATAGAAATATCACAATTAAATTTGAAATATCTTAAAATAAAGTGTTACAATATTTTCTAGTGTAATATTTGGTGTATGATCAATAGAGAAGTGGTATGCTTGTTTTATTATTATTATATATATATATATATATATAGAGAGAGAGAGAGAGAGAGAGGTGGTTTCAATTGGAAACGATATTAGATTGAAAACTTTGGAAACCGTCAATTTCATTGGTTAAATTAATGAAATTGGTTCATAATGTTGTTTAATATGATAATGTTGTTTCATATAATTCTTTTGTTAATGAAATTGTTTCATATATTTATGTTTTTTATATAGTTTCGTCTATTTTTCTCATTCTGATGAAATTGTTTCATTTATTTTTGTAGTCTAATGAAATTTTTTTATTTTTACATAAAAAAGACAAATATATGCAACAATTTCATCAATTAAAAAATTATATGAAACAATTTCATGAAACAATTTCATTAACTTGACCAATGAAATTGAGGGTTTCCACGGTTTTCAAAATTAGAGCGGTTTCCATTTGATCACTCCCCTATATATATATATAGGGAGAGGTTCATTTGAGAAATGATAAATGTATGAGAAATAGAGAAGTAATCTTAGTCATTCATCTGGTCAATATTTGCGGCTTTGACCGCGAAGTACCGGATAATTCCTTACATGGTCTATAGAAGGTAGATGGCTAGTTTCGTAAAATACGCGGGATGAGTTCATATATGAACCTATATGATTCACATATGAACTATACGTTCATATATGAATCAGTTAATTAGTTCATATATGAATAACAAAAGTTCATATATGAATCTGTTAATTAGTTCAACTGATTCATATATGAACTTACAGTTTATTAGTTCATATGTGAATCAGTTAATTAGTTCATATATAAATCACAAAGATTCATATATGAATCAATTAAAAGAGTTCATATGTGAATTACATTGATTCATATATGAACATATAGTTCATATATGAATTATACATGTTCATACATGAACACAACCCGTGTATTTTGTAAAAATTACGAAAGTGTCCTATTTTTGGAATAGCCGTAACTTTTGACCAGTCAAAGCCGCAACTTTTGACCAGTCAAATCCAATCTTGACCATATGAATGAGTAGGATTACTTCTCTATTTCTCATATATTTATCATTTCTCAAATGAACCTAATGTTATATATATATATATATATATATATATATATATGTATATATATATGTCAACAGTAAAAAGTTTTAGTAACATTGATATTGGAAAACATTTTAAAAGTTATAAATTCAATGTTGTTTACCCTTTCAGGAAAAAACCCCACTTAAATTGGTGAAGCAACATTTATGACACAAACATCACAAGTGAAATGTTGTAGATAAAATTGTGTTTGAACCTAAAATTGTTTTGTAGGATAGGGGTAGAAAGGGAATATTTTGCCAATATTTCATAATATCATCATCCAAACTTCCTTTTACCTATGTTTGGTTTGATTAGTGAAAGTGATATGGAGTATTGTGTCTTAAATTAAATATAAATTCTAGATTAAAAAATTGTAAAGTATTTAAGGTTTTGGTCATTTATCATGTCATACCTTACTTTTTAGGATTGTGACCTTTAATAAATAGAATCACGGTTAAAATACGGGTGGATTTAACACAATAAACCATCAGGCCTTGGCCTGGTGGCCAGCCTTACCCCGTAAACGCTCCTTCAGGGGCTTAGAACTCAAGAGTTCGAGTCTCGGGGGGGGGGGGGGGGGGGGGGGGGGGAGAGGGGGACAGGGGGACTTTTCCGGTGCATATCCATGAGGCTAGGATATGTAGGGCCCACAAAAGTGGGCCACGTGGTCATAGGTCCGCACCATAAAACCTTTTTTGGATTTAACACAATACACCAAAATAGGAATAAGAAAACTCACTTAAGTATGTCAAGACTTGAGATTGCCTTATGTGACATATCGAAATTAGATACTCTAAAGCTACTTTTCATCTAACCACTAAAAAAATATTCCTAAAAAACACTAAAAAAAGTGGGTCCATTGAACACTAAAAAGATTTAGAGTAAACTACGATTTTCGTCCCTGTGGTTTGATGTTTATAACAATTTTTGTCCTTGGTCTTTTAAAACTGCTTTTTTAGTCCCTATGGTTTCTATTTACTTTCATTTTCATCCCTCCATCCAATTTTATTTAAAATTAAATGTTAATTCTTTTAAAAATTGAATAAGCAATTTACATATTTGGTCCTTATGGTATATAAAGTTTTATATTTTTATCATAGTTTACATTTTTTTTACTTTTTCTTTATTTATTGTATTTCATCAAAACATTTATTTTTCTATTAATTATATTGTATATTTTCGTAATTATTATAACTTTAATTATAAAAATAATCAAATAATTTCGTTAAAAATACTGATAAATACATGATATTTTTTTCTAAGCTTTAGGTTTAAATCACTTAAAATTAATATTTTATATCTGTTGATTTATTAAAGCTTTTTATTTATTTAAAATTACCATTGGAAAAAATTTAATAAAATTCGAGAAAAAATAGTCTTGTTTTATAAGAACCGGTTGTTTATTGTAAAATTCATTTTACTCCCACTATTCCATATTTTTATTAAACTTTATTTTTATTAATTAATCAAATTTGTTTAATATTTAAAATAAACATACACACACAGACACGCAGACACATATAATAGTCATTAAGAGGTTTTTTAGAAAAAGCAAACAACCCCTAAGTTGTTTAACATATAATAGTTATATCATTATTTATTATTTTAGTTTTTTCAAGCATCCTAATCCTTTTTATTATTTGTAAGGGAATTTTCAAAAGCTTTTCCTTATATTGAATAATTAGGGGGTGTTTGGGATTGCTTATTTGAGGTGCTTATTAACTTATTGCGTTTTCAAACAACAAATAAGCTGTTTTGAGTGTTTGGATTGAAAACTGCTTATGACTTCTCCACTCAGCTAATAAGTAGTTTTTGATAAGTCATTCTCAACTGACTTATTTGAAACTCCTTATTAACTTATTTAACCAAATTACATATTTGTCTCTTCTTCCTATAAGTTAATAAACACTTTACAAATAACCATAAGTTAATAAGCACTTTTGCAAATAAGCATAAGTTATTTTAAATAAGCAATCCCAAACACCCCCTTAGTGTCAACTCTATTATGTTAAAGCCTTAAAAAAGGGTTTCGATGTCTAGAGTCTGACTTAACAAGAGGTCATTCTGCAATATCCACGATCTCAGAGTTCGACTTATATAGTTTATATCCGCAAGATTGAGACGACCATAATGCCTACTTAAGCATTGGTCCCACAATAAGAACATCAAAACTGCTCATTTACTAAACACGACTGACTAACATATCGATGGATCTATTGTATTATAACCTACAATTATATCACTTAATATTAATGATAAACACTCAAAACATGTAATTCTCATCAATTATGCAAAATATGCAATTCACGTTCAAATAGTAGTGTACCATCAAAACATGTAATTCTCTCTATGGTCTAAAACAAGCCCCTCGTGCTTTGTATGACACTCTCTCATCTTTTCTTATCTCTGAAAATTTTGAACGTGACAAAATTGATAATACATTATTTTTCAGAAAGATAAAATGTCATATTATTCTTGTACAAATATATGTCGAAGACATCATATTTGGTTCTACTAACCCATCTCTATGTACTCGTTTCGCTGAAAGAATGAAGAAAGAATACAAAATGAGTATGATGGGTTGTTGGTCCCGAGGGTGCTTAACAAGTTTGTAGAAGGGGGGGGGTTGAATACAAACACAGAAATTAAAGTTTAATAAATTGTTTATTGATAAATCAAAATACAATTTACAAGTTTGTTGCGGAATAAGATTAAGATAGACTCAATCTAAACAAACTTAAGAAACACTAAGATGGGTGCACAAGAAATTCAGAGAATGGGGGATTTTTAGAGAGATAGAAAACAAGGGTTTCTATTTTGGAGTTCAAGGATTGAGCACACCTTCAGATGAAGGAGTGAGCTTCCTATTTATACCCTATGCATTAAATGCATGGCAGGGTACTTTACACGTGGCATTCATAGATTGGCTTTGGTAGTCTTACTTTTGGAGACATGCTTTTGGCCGCTTTATGAACAGTGTAGTTGACAGAGTTGGTGTACGATTTGTGGCAGAGACTTGTCCGTTCTGACACATTGTACTGGTTGTGCAAGGTAAGACAAAAGAAAACTTGAGGCATAAGCTTTGTGATCGTTGATCGCTGAGTATCTTTTCTTTCAAAGATAGAGAAGTTCAGCTATCGCTGAAGCTTTTCCTCAGGCTTCTTCGCGTAAGTAGATTCGTCTGGTCTTCGCTGATATCCGCATCAGGTCACTAGTAGACTTATCTATTGTTCAGTGGCTTCGTCTTCGATTCAGCTATGAACTATGTTGACGCGAGACTTGTCTTCAGGGATTACGTTAACTGTGTTACATAGGAAACGATCAGTGATGACTGAACAGACTCAGTTTGATCGCTGAAAGTGAAACACATACATATTAATGTTTACAGAAAGGTTATCAGCGATAACTGAACAGACTCAGTCTGATCGCTGATGATGAAACATTAATACATATAATAACATAATTTTCACTAAGTATAAAAGAGGGTCGTTATCAAATCACTGAGAGAGTTTGGATCAACAATCTCCCCCTATTTGATAATGACAAAGTAACAAAAGAAAATTACTTTTTGATTCAAAATATAGGAATAAAAAGGACTCATAGAATGCATGTCCCAATTACTATTTTGAGGGATCTTTTACAGTACTGATAGGGTTAAGTACATCACTGCAATTTTCATTTAATTCAGGGATAGAATTACAAGATATGAAAATCATAAGTACAAGTGACTAACTAACTACTGTAAGTATAACTAACAGATTACAGAGAAGGAAACTAATCTATCAGCTATAAGAAGATTTAGGAGGATTGATCATATACTCAGGTATTTCTTCTCCTTTCTGTCTTCGTTCCAAAGATTCTTGACTGATAATTTCTTTAATTTTTTCAGCAGCAGGGAAGAAGTCACACCATAAGCATAAGAGATCCTTGAGATGATTCAGAGGACAGATAGGAATCTCAGAGATTCTTTGAAATCTGAGTTCCTCATCATCATCTCTGAAGAATATTCCATAAGGCTTGTCGATTACTTGACCAGCTTGGAAGGGACCACCAGGAGGCAGAGATAAGTCCAGAACTGAAAGATCAGGAGGAGGACCAAACAGTGCATCTCTTGAAAATTTGATAGAAGTTTCATTCCTGATGATGGTGACATCTTCAGAGGAGGAGGACCCAATTTTTCTCTTGAGTTTCAAAGATTTGGGAGGAAGAGGAGATGGCAGCTTTAGTACAGAAACGACTCTATTTATGAGGGCTTCAAGGAGTCCTTCAACGTAGCCTCTGTATGTAGATTTGGATTTCTTCAGCGCATCCCAAAACTCTAACCATTCCGTAAATCCGAAGCTTTCAAGTTTTGATACGTACATTGCTTTTTGGGTTCCATCCTCTCTGGTAATCTCCATGGTCACTGAGAGTTGATCTTTCTTCTTGCGACCAGAGATAGTCACGGCTGATATTGGAAGAAGATCAGAACGATAATCCATCTTTTGTTTGCACCATTCGATAGACTTATCGTTGATCTCTTGTTCTTTGAAGTGTTCCTCTTCAATTTCTTTCAGTAGTGCTGCTTGAACTTCCACAGGTTTGCTTTTCAGCTTTTTGTCCCTAACTTGAGAGGATTGAATCTTTAAAGCGAGTTGGGCATCTCGTTTGCATTCAGCGATCAGCTTCTCAGCTTTGGCAGATTCTTCTCTTTCAGCTTCAGTGAGGAAGTCGAGCTCTGTGGATGTTTGAAGAGGGATTTTCAGCCGTTGACTTTCTAGTTGAGCGATCATTTCAACTCTTTTCTTCACCACTTCCTCTGACCAATGAGATGGTCGAGAGGGCCTTCCTGGATGGACCAGGGAATCTTCTTCTTCTTCATCAATCTCAGCGATAGAGATTGGGATTATTTCTTCAGCGATAGCAGCTGGAATTATTTGTAGTTCAGAACCCTTAAGCAGGGGTGAGAACTGTCTGGTTAGAAAAAGAAGGAAAGAAGGGATAAGTGTATTTTTTTTAGAACGAGAGAGATAAAGGCTAGAAAGGAATAGGGGTTTGGAAAGAGTAGAAGAGTGGTACAATTGAAAGACATACCTGAGAAGGATGCTCCCCCTCAGATTGTGATCCAGTCCTCAAGCATTCTTCAGCGATTGGTTGCTTGTCTTTGCTTTGCGAAGGAACACTTGAAGATGTATCACCTCTCACCCCTGTTTTGACAACCTCTTGCGAAGTTGTCCCTGATACGACGTTCGGCTTAGAGAACCACATAGATTGGTCTTCATCGTCGTCGTCGTCATCGGAGGGCTGATCCTTTTCTTGATCATCAAGATCTAGATCATCTTCCTCTTCATCGTCTTCTTCCTCATCCTCTTCAAAGAGAATGGAGTGAATTGATGAGGATTCTTTTGCCTTCTCCCCCTCAGATTGAGAGGGAGGTTCCTTTGGAGTCTTAGCTTCCCCAGCAGCAATAGAAGTTTCTACAGTTTTCTCCCCCACTTTGTCATTATCAGCGGTAGGGGATTGTTCAGCTGCTGGAGTAGCTGTTGAAGCTTTTAGCACTTGAACGTCAGCCTCCAGACGCTTAACCCGGTCTTCAACCGCAGGTATGTCGCATGTGGCATCATGAATGAATTCCACAGCGATGTTGAGGTTGGTACGATCATCTTCAGTGAAGGAGGGAGGCAGCGCTGGAGCTGGTGCATTCACTTTCTGTAGAATTTGCTGAAGAAGGGACGTGCAGAGGTCCACCTTTGAAGAGAGACCCTGAACTTCAGCGGTAAGGGACTCAAATCGCCCTTGAAAGAGTCGAGAGGACTCTCTGAGTTGGACGACTTGTTCTTCAACAGCTGAAAGTTGAGAGTTCTCAGCTTTAGATGAGCAAGTGGCGGTCAACTTCTTCAGCTCCTCACCAGCCTGATTTACGGCGTTGGTGGTTTCATTGATGGTGTTGGTGAGTGCATCCACCTTTTCTCCTAGACTGTTGACATGCGTGTCAACAGTCGCCAAGCTAGGACCTGAAAATAATGTTAGTTCAGATATGGGCTTATTTGGAGAGGGGGGGAGAGAAGTGTTTAGGAGTATAGGTGTACCTGACGTATCAAACATTTTGTAGAACTGCATAGATTCCTCAAAAGTTTGATGCTCAGGTCCTATAGGGAAAGAAGAGGTGGCGGGTTCAGAGACCAAGTGAGGAGAGAAGGGAAGAGTTTTGGGGATAGAAGTAGGGATGGGGTTAATCTCAGGGAATGAGATAGTAGGTGGGGTTACTGATGATGTGACAGCGAGTGAGATCGCTGACACGGCAGTATGAGTGACTGCTGAAGTTGTGGAGGAAAGACCCACAAAAGCATCTAAGGTAGCTTGTTGAGAAGCTCCCTCAGGTATAGTACTAGAAGGTGTACTTTCCTTAGTCTTTTTGGCCTTTTTGGAAGGACCAATCGGACTAGCTGATGGTCGTTTAGAAGTAGTGGTAGCGACAGGGATAGCAGACGAAGGAACCATCTGCGTGGTCGCTGAATATGAAGAAGAATGGAGAGAGAGACGAGAGCGAAGGAGAGAGATACTTACCTCGTCGGCGAGTGGCTTGACCTCCAGTGATCGTTGACCAACCCTGGCAAAGGTGCCATCATCTTTGGTGGGATAGGTGTTGGGATAGAGGAACTTGATATACGTGCATATGAAACGTACGTATGAGATCTTGGGATCTCGTTCAGGCTTCTCTAATCGCGACCTCAGATCTTCAAAGATGGCTGTGGCGTAGTCAAAGTTTTGACCAGCGATAACGGAGTAGGCCATCTGCAGTTGTGTTTTGCTGGCTTGATCCAGCGAACCACTCTTCCCACTCATGCACTGAATTATGTGCGAGAAGATAAAGTTCAGTTGTGATGGCATCTGAGCTTTTAGGATCTTGGTGAGCTTCTTGTTAGGAATAGAAGATCTTGGTTTGTTTTCCCAACAATAGCCCATTGCGTCTAGGAAGGATATCAGCTCATCATCAGTGGGGAGTGCGTCGAACCCACTCTTTGGTTTGTCAGGGAATCTTAAAGATTTCCTGAGGCTAAGAGCGGTCATGCTCCCTGGCCCTAATTCCGTGCTGAACGAGATAGCAGGGACTCGTTCGCCTTTCCTGTTGGTAAGTTCAGTTGCATCAGCAGTGAACCAGAACTGCTGAAGTAGAGTCTTGGAGGGCTTAGGATCCACAGTGATCGCGTAAGCTATGCATGACTGCTTGAGGAATTCAGCAGCTTCCACCAGATGTGGGTATTTGTCAGCTTTGAAGTCGAGTCTGGCCAAATGATTACATTTAGTAATCTCAACTTCAGTGAGAGCGAATCGTACATGCTTGGAAGCAACGATTGAAGACTGTGTCATTTCTGTTATGGAAAGAGGCATAATAGAAGAAATGATTTAGATTAAAAATAATATGATTACCAGTTTCCATAGAAGAAGGGAAACTGGAAAATTATCAAGTTATTTTTAGGAGAAAAATAGTGTTCTGGGTAGAAAGAATGAAGAACACTTTAAAACCAAAAGGTTTTTATTTAAAAACATAAAATCAGAAGGAATGATCTTTAGTTTTTACAAAAAAAACGTTTTATAAAATCCATAGAAAGCGAGTAGGATTTTTAAAAGAATAAAAAGCATATGAACAAAGCATATAAACATGAAATAAACCTGTGTATCTTGAAGAAAAAGAGTTGCAGATTCAATATTCTGGGTTTACTTGCTTGAGTGTTCTTGAGAGAATGTTTCTTGCTTTGAAAGTTTTGAAAGCGTAAACCGTATAAAGGAGAGAAGAATTCCTTTTATACGAAGAGAGAGAAGAGAGAGAATGAAGCGGGAAAAGAAATCATCATGACATTGACACGTTCCACGAAGTTGATTGGATAGGAGGGCAACGGACGAACGTGTCAGAAAAGGCATGTCGTGGATTGTCGGTTCAAATGACGTCATAGAGGAGAGAGACTGTTCATTTGTCCGTTGAAATGATCACTGAAGAAAAATCAGCGATAGATTTTCCTTTTTAAAAGTATCCCTGATTGTAAAGATAGGGATAGATTTTCCTTTTAAAGGATCACTGACTGGAAATATCAGTGATTAATGTATTTTTCAAAAAGCTTTTAATCATTTGAAGAAAGTTCAGTGATTAAAGTTTATATTTTGAAGAAAAACATCTTTGAGGGAGAGAGAACATACCTGAGAGTCAGAATGTTTATCAGAGAGAATGATGAGAGGGGAACTTTTGATTACTGACACAATACATGAACGCTGAAGAATTATTCTTCGAGGTTCAGCATTCCAAGCTCACTGATGAGAAAGTTGAACCTTGTCTCATCAAGAGGTTTGGTGAATATATCAGCAAGCTGAAAGTCAGTAGGGATAAAGTGAAGTTCAATATCACCATTCATCACATGATCTCTGATAAAGTGATATCTGATCTCTATGTGTTTTGTCTTTGAATGTAGCACTGGATTATTTGCTATAGCGATAGCACTAGTGCTGTCGCAATAGATAGGAATCTTGGACAGCTGAAGATCATAATCTAATAGTTGATTTCTCATCCATAAGATTTGTGAACAACAGCTTCCAGCGGCTACGTATTCAGCTTCAGCTGTGGAAGTGGACACAGAATTTTGCTTCTTGCTTGTCCAGCTTACCAGCTTTCCTCCCAAGAGTTGACATCCACCAGTGGTACTTTTTCTGTCAAGTTTACAGCCTGCAAAATCACTATCAGAATAACCAGTTAGATCGAACCCTGAGTCTTTGGGATACCAAAGACCGAGGTTAGGAGTTCCTTTCAGATATCTGAAAATTCGCTTTACAGCGATCAGATGGGATTCCTTGGGTTCAGATTGATAGCGTGCACATAAACAAGTAGAGTACATGATGTCAGGTCGGCTTGCTGTAAGATACAACAATGAGCCTATCATTCCTCTATAGGCAGTGACATTAACAGGTTTTCCAGATGGATCCTTGTTAAGTGTCAGCGGTGGTGCCATAGGAGTTTTCATCGCTGAAGTTTGTGTGAGTTCAAACTTCTTTAGCATATCTTTAACATACTTACCTTGGCAGATAAAAGTACCTTTGTCAGATTGTTTAATCTGAAGACCAAGAAAATATGTCAGCTCACCCATCATACTCATTTTATATTCTTTCTTCATTCTTTCAGCGAAGCGAGTACATAGAGATGGGTTAGTAGAACCAAATATTATGTCATCGACATATATTTGTACAAGAATTATATGACCTTTTATCTTCCTGAAAAATAACGTATTATCAATCTTGCCACGTTTAAAATTTTCAGAGATAAGAAAAGATGAGAGAGTGTCATACCAAGCACGAGGGGCTTGTTTTAGACCATAGAGAGCCTTATCCAATTTATAAACATAATTTGGATGCTTAGGGTCATAGAACCCTGGTGGTTGTTCTACATAAACTTCTTCATTCAGTTTTCCATTCAGAAAAGCTGATTTTACGTCCATTTGATAAACGATGAAGTCTTTATAGACTGCATAAGCTAAGAATAGTCGAATTGCTTCGAGCCTGGCCACAGGGGCAAAGGTTTCATCATAGTCTATGCCTTCCTCTTGTCTGTATCCCTGAGCAACAAGTCGAGCCTTGTTGCGGGTTACAATTCCATGTTCATCTAACTTGTTTCTAAACACCCATTTGGTGCCTATTACAGTTTTATCAGATGGTCTAGGAACGAGATTCCAAACTTTGTTTCGAGAGAATTCAGTCAGCTCTTCTTGCATAGCGCTGACCCAGTTTGGATCTATGAGGGCATCATCAGTCTTCTTTGGTTCTATTAAGGAGAGAAAGTTTACAAAGAGACAGATATTACCTGAGCTTCGTCGTGTCTGAATACCTGCATCTGGATTACCAAGAATTTGATCTATGGGGTGATCTCTGGTCCATCGCTGAGCAGGAGCAAGATTGCTTATTTCAGCGATAGAATCAACAATAGGAGCAGTCGCTGATGAAGATGCTTGAGGTTCATCAGCTAGTAATTGTTGAACATTAGATACACCAATGCTTTCAGAAGGGTTTTCAGACGTAGATGGATTTGATGGTAGAAGTGTGTTTAGAGGTTCAGCTGAAATCCATGAGTTGGATTCAGCGGTGGGAGGTATGATGCTTGGTTCTTCATCAGCAACTGGAGTTTCAGTGTGCTGATGGTTTGAGAAGAAAGGTTCAGTTCCTCTATAGTGAGAGATCATCCAAGTATTCAGTTCTTCATTGTCAGCGATTGGTTTAGAGTTCGCTGAGCGCGTTTCATCAAACGTGACATGAATGGTTTCTTCTACGGTTTGTCTTCTTTTGTTGAAAACTCTGTAGGCTTTGGAGATGGAGGAATATCCTAAAAATATTCCATCATCGGCTTTTGGGTCGAACTTTCCAAGTTGATCTTTGTTGTTTAAGATAAAGCACTGACAACCAAAGATATGAAGAAAGCTGATAGAAGGCTTCCTTCCAAGAAAGAGTTCATAAGCTGTCTTCCCAAATCGCTTTATTATCAGCGATCTGTTTTGAGTAAAACATGCAGTGTTTACAGCTTCTGCCCAAAATTGAGTAGGGAGGTGAGAATCGCTGAGCATTGATCTAGCAGCTTCTATGATCGTTCTGTTTCTTCTTTCCGCGACTCCATTTTGCTGAGGTGTTCTTACTGAAGAGAAGTTGTGAGAGATTCCCTTGTTCTCAAAGAAATGGTTCAGGGAACTATTTTTGAATTCAGTTCCATGATCACTCCTTATTGATCGAACAGTAAGATTATTCAGCACTTCCATCTTTTTGACAAAAGATATTAGTTCTTCTGGAGTATCATTCTTACAGCGAAGAAAAATAACCCAGGTGTAGCGAGAATATTCATCTACAATGACAAGCGTATATTTCTTTCCAGCTATTGATTGGATATTCACAGGGCCAAATAGATCCATATGCAAGAGCTGAAGAGGACTTGTTACTGAGGAAACTTGTTTCGACTTGAAACTAGCTCTTGTTTGTTTTCCTTTTTCACATGCTGAGCAGAGAGATTCTTTAGCATATGAGTGCTGAGGAAGACCAGAAACCAGTTCCTTAGATGAGAGAGAATTCAGGGTTTTGAAGTTTAGATGAGAGAGCCTTTTATGCCATAGCCAGTTGACATCAGAAGAGGCCTTAGAGAGAAAACATAAATTATCAGTGATAGTAGAGTCCATATCTATTACATAGACATTTTCTCTTCTATAACCACTGAGAGCAAGTTTTCCTTTTTCATCTACCACTGAACATGCTTTCTTAGAAAAGCGAACTTCGTAGTCTTTGTCACATAGCTGACTGATGCTTAGAAGATTGTGCTTCAGTCCATCTACATAAGCGACTCTTCGAAAGGTAGTTGTCCCATTGCTGAGGACACCAAACCCACGGGTAAATCCTTTTCCATTTCCACCAAAGGTCACAGAGGGACCTTTCTCTTCCTTGTATTCAGTGAGCAGGTCTCTTTGTCCAGTCATATGACGAGAACATCCGCTATCGAGATACCAGATGCCCTTTGATCCCTGAGATGATATGTAGCTCATAGAAGGTTCAAATGGTTCTTCTACTTCTTCTTTAATCTCAGCCATGAGGCAAAGATTAGCGACTTCTTCTTCATCAGAAGATGATTCTTCTGATTCAGCCCAGTCATGTTCTTCAGCGATGAGACCTTTACCTTTTTGCTGATAGCTTTTCAGCTTTTGATATTTGTTTTTCAGCTTATGGTATTTGTCATCACTGGATCTTCTTGAGGTAGAAGGTTTGAAGACCTTTTTAGACCTGCACTCACTAGCAAAATGTCCAATTTTTTCGCAGTTATAGCAAGTGGCTGTAGCCTTATCAACCGGAGTTGATTTTGGCTTTTCAGTAAGAGAGAGAGGTTTACTTCTTCGGAAGTTACTCTTTCTTGCAAATCTCTTAAAAGAGTTTGTCAAGAGTGCTAAGGACTCATTAAACTCTGAAAGATCAGGGTCTGATAAATCCTCAGATTCAGAATCTAACTCAGTGATGGTGAGAGTAGATCGCTGGGATGGAATTATCTCTGATGAGACTAAAGCAACAACAGTGCTTTTGGAGTCTTTAGAATCTTTTACAAGATTCTTCTTCAGGAGATTAGATTGCTCATAGTTGAGCAATATTCCATACAGAGTGCTTAGAGAGAGAGTATGTAAGTCCTTTGTCAGCTTAAGACATATTGAATAACTGTCCCAACTTTCAGGAAGACTTTCCAAGAATTTTGTTAGGACTTCAGAATTAGAATAGGTCCTTCCAACAGTTCTTAGGTCAATGATCAGGCAGTTAAACCGCTGATGAATGTCAGAAAGAGATTCATTCTTACCAGCGATAAAACTTTCATACTGTCTTACCAAGTTAATCTTTCGGCTCTCTTGGATTTCAGTGGTGCCCTCATATTGAACACATATGGTTTCCCACATTTCTTTAGAAGTTTTTAGATGCATGATGGAATGGAAAACTTCATCAGGCAGAGCCATTGATATAATGGTCTTTGCTCTTGCATCTATGCCTACCTTCTTTTTATCTTCATCACTCCACTGTCTTATTTCCTTAACGACATATCGTTCAGGGACAGCTTCAGTGGTGGCAGTAGCGGGAACCGCAGCTATAATTCTAACAGGTTCATAGGGTCCGTTTTCTATATATTCAGGTATAGTAGGATCCGCACCTTCAAGAAATAGCATCATTCGATTTTTCCATAGAGAAAAGTTATCTCTGCTAAATCGAGGAGGTTTAGAAAGTGAACCATTATCATAGTAGTTTGTGTTTGTGTTTAGTGCCATTTTAGAATAGCAAGGAAGAGTATACAGCAAGATCTTGTTTATTAGATTAAACAAACTGCTCTGATACCACTTGTTGGTCCCGAGGGTGCTTAACAAGTTTGTAGAAGGGGGGGGGGTTGAATACAAACACAGAAATTAAAGTTTAATAAATTGTTTATTGATAAATCAAAATACAATTTACAAGTTTGTTGCGGAATAAGATTAAGACAGACTCAATCTAAACAAACTTAAGAAACACTAAGATGGTTGCACAAGAAATTCAGAGAATGGGGGATTTTTAGAGAGATAGAAAACAAGGGTTTCTATTTTGGAGTTCAAGGATTGAGCACACCTTCAGATGAAGGAGTGAGCTTCCTATTTATACCCTATGCATTAAATGCATGGCAGGGTACTTTACACGTGGCATTCATAGATTGGCTTTGGTAGTCTTACTTTTGGAGACATGCTTTTGGCCGCTTTATGAACAGTGTAGTTGACAGAGTTGGTGTACGATTTGTGGCAGAGACTTGTCCGTTCTGACACATTGTACTGGTTGTGCAAGGTAAGACAAAAGAAAACTTGAGGCATAAGCTTTGTGATCGTTGATCGCTGAGTATCTTTTCTTTCAAAGATAGAGAAGTTCAGCTATCGCTGAAGCTTTTCCTCAGGCTTCTTCGCGTAAGTAGATTCGTCTGGTCTTCGCTGATATCCGCATCAGGTCACTAGTAGACTTATCTATTGTTCAGTGGCTTCGTCTTCGATTCAGCTATGAACTATGTTGACGCGAGACTTGTCTTCAGGGATTACGTTAACTGTGTTACATAGGAAACGATCAGTGATGACTGAACAGACTCAGTTTGATCGCTGAAAGTGAAACACATACATATTAATGTTTACAGAAAGGTTATCAGCGATAACTGAACAGACTCAGTCTGATCGCTGATGATGAAACATTAATACATATAATAACGTAATTTTCACTAAGTATAAAAGAGGGTCGTTATCAAATCACTGAGAGAGTTTGGATCAACATGGGTGAGTTGACATATTTTCTTGATCTTCAGATTAAACAATCTGACAAAGGTACTTTTATCAGCCAAGGTAAGTATGTTAAAGATATGCTGAATAAGTTTGACCTAACACAAACTTCAGCGATGAAAACTCCTATGGCACCTCCTCTGACACTAAACAAAGATCCATTTGGAAAACCTGTTAATGTCACTGCCTATAGAGGAATGATAGGCTCCCTGCTGTATCTTACAGCGAGCCGACCTGACATCATGTACTCTACTTGTTTATGTGCACGCTATCAATTTGAACCCAAGGAATCCCATCTGATCGCTGTTAAGCGAATTTTCAGATATATGAAAGGAACTCCTAACCTCGGTCTTTGGTATCCCAAAGACTCAGGGTTCGATCTAACTGGATATTCCGATAGTGATTTTGCAGGTTGTAAACTCGATAGAAAGAGCACCACTGGTGGATGTCAACTCTTAGGAGGAAAGCTGGTAAGCTGGACACGCAAAAAGCAAAATTCAGTGTCCACTTCCACAGTTGAAGCTGAATATGTAGCCGCTGGAAGTTGTTGTGCTCAGGTCTTATGGATGAGAAATCAACTATTAGACTATGACCTTCAACTATAAAAGATTCCAATCTATTGCGACAGCACTAGTGCTATCGCTATAGCAAACAATCCAGTGCTACATTCAAAGACGAAACACATAGATATCAGATATCATTTTATCAGAGATCAAGTGATGAATGGTGATATTGAACTTCATTTCATCCTTATTGACTATCAGCTTGCTGATTTATTCACCAAACCTCTTGATGAGACAAGGTTCAACTTTCTCATCAGTGAGCTTGGAATGCTGAATCTTGAAGAGTAACTCTTCATCTTCCTGCATTATGTCAGTGATTCTAAGTTCCCCTTTATCACTCTATCTCTGAATAAATTTCTGACTCTCAGGTATGTTCTCTTATTCTCCATCACTGAATATTCATTCAGTAAGTTGTTTTTCTCTCAAAAAAAATAAATAAATAAAAATAATCATTTTTTCTTCAAATGATTAAAAGCTTTTTGATAAACAAATTCTATCACTACATTGCTCTTCAGTGATCCTTCTAAAATGAAAAATCAATCTCTGAATTTCTATCCGGGATTCTTTTAAAAAGAAAACCTATCTCTGACTTTTCTTCAGAGATAATTTCGAAAAGGAAAAATGAAACGTTTTTCTCTCTCCTCGTGACGTCATTTGAACCGACAATCCACGGCATGCCTTTTTCTGACACGTTCGTCTGTTGCCCTTCTATCCAATCAACTTCGTCAAACGTGTTCATGTCATGATGAACATTTGTTTTCCCGCCTAGATCTCTCTCTCTATACGTATAAAAGGAATGTTTCTTTTCATTCTTATCTTTTACGCTTTCTGGAAATCTTTTTGAACAAGAACTCTCTATCTCTCTCAAGGCAATTCTAGCAAACACTTCCTCTGGTATTTGTTCTTCAAGATCAATAGGTTACTTTGTTCTTCTTTTCCTTTTTAAATTTTGTCACATACTCCTATATATATGTTCCAACATTAAGGGTTTTTACAAGATTTTTGTTCACTAAAATCATTCTTTTTGATTTTATTCTTTCAAAACCATTGGTTTTCTCATTGTTCTTCCTTCTTCAACTAAGAACAATGTCTTAATCTTCAAATATTTTAGTTTTTATATGTTTCTTTCTACAAATAGAAACTGTTAAAAACTTCTTTATTTTTAAGACTCTAATCCTTTCCTTCTATTCTCATTTCTTTCCATATTCAGAAATGGCACAATCATCTCTTCTTGCTTCCAAGACAGTCAAGTTCACTCTCACTGACTCTGAAATCCCCAAGAACAACCATCTTGGACGTTTGGACTTCGATGGTGTCAAATACCCACACCTAGTGGAAGCTGCTAGGTTCTTGAAGCAATCCTGTATTGCTCATGCCCTCACTGTTAATCCCAAACCATCCAAAACGCTTCTCCAACAGTTTTGGTTTACTGCTGAAGAGACCTCCATCACCAACAAGAAAGGTGACCAAGTTCCTACTATTTCTTTCAGCACTGACTTAGGATCAGGCATGATGATAACTTTCAGCATGAGGAAGGCACTCAGATTTCCTGACAAACCCAAAAGTGGATTTGACGCTCTGCCAACTGATGCTGAACTCATCCAGTTTTTGGATGATATGGAATATTGTTGGGACAACAAGCCCCGATCGACCATCCCCAACAAGCGGCTGACTCTTATCAAGAAGGCAAACATGCCTTCTCAACTGAATTTCATCTTTTTCTCACTTCATTCAGTGTATGAGTGGGAAAAGTGGTTCACTTGATCAGGCAAGCAAAGTTTAAGTCCAAATGGCTTACTCAGTCATCGCTGGAAAGAACTTTGACTGTGCCACTGCTATCTTTGACGATCTCAGGTCAAAGATAGAGAAGACGGAGAGGGATCCAAAGATCCCGTATGTACGGTTTATCTATGCATACCTGAAGTTTCTCTACTCTGATTCTTACCCCACTACTCCTGATGGCTCTTTCGCCAAAGTGGGTCAGCGTTCATTGGAGGTCAAACCGCTCGACAACGAGGTAAGTATCTCTACTCTACGTTCTCGCCTCTCTCTCCATTCTTCATCTTCAGCGGCCGTGCAGGAGGTTCCTTCTCCAGCTAACACTGCCGCTAAAACCGCTTCTAAACGACCATCCGCTAGTCTTTCTGGTCCTTCGAAGAAGGCCAAATTGACTAAGGAGACCATTGCCCCTAACTCAAGGCCTGAGGTAGTTTCTCGACAAACTTCCTTGGATGATTTTGTGGGTCTCTCCTCCACATCCTTAACTATCACATCAACAACCGTGCCAGCGATCTCGGCCGCTGTCACAACAACAGTGACTCAACCAGAAATCTCAGTTCATAAATCAACTGAGGTAACTACCCAACTCCCAACTTCTTCTATCCCTATTACTTGTCCTCCCATCTCTTTGGTCTCTAACCCTCCATCTATTCTACACAACCACAGTTTGGACCCATAGGACCTGACAATCAAACTTTTGAAGAATCTATGCAATTCTACAAATTGTTTGATAACTCAAGTACTCCTATAACCCTAAACACTACTCCCAACTCTTCATATAAGCCTGTTTCACAGAAACTAACTTTTCTTTCAGGTCCTAATATGGCGACTGTTGACTCTCATGTCAACAGTTTGGGTGTTAAGGTGGAATCCCTCACCACCTCCATCAACGAAACCACCAGCGCTGTGAATACCGCTGGTGAAGAGCTGAAGAAACTTACAGCTACTTGCTCGTCCAAAGCCGAAGCCTCCCAGATCACAACTCTTCAGCGCGAGCTTGTCAAAGTCAAGGACGATTCTCAACTCCTTCAGGGACGTGTTGATACTCTAAGCAACGATGTCCAGGGGTTATCTGCAAAGATTGATTCCTGCACCTCACTACTTCAGCAGGTCCTTGAGAAGCTGAATGCACCAGCTTCGACGCCCACTCCTTCTTTCACAGAGGATGATCGCACTTCTCTGAATGTAGCAGTTGAATTTATTCATCATGCTACTTCAGACATCCCTGTGATTGAAGGACGCCTGGAAACTCTGGAGGCTGAAGTCCGTAAGTTGACTGCTGCACAACCTTCCTCTCCACCTAAAGTCCTCTCCCTCGCTGATAATGACAAAGAGGGGGAGAAATTTGCTGAAGAAAATAAAGAGGAAGCTGCTGCTGAGGTTCACCCGGAAGATCCTCCCTCTCATGTTGAGGGGGAGAAGGTTGCTGACAAAGCCCCTCCTTCTTTCGAAGTCTTTGTAGAAGAAGAAGAAGAGGAGGAGGATGAAGAAAATGAATATCTTGATCTTCAAGATCAAGATGAAGAGCAACAACTAGAAGATGATGATGATGACGATGAAGAAGACCAATCTTTATGGTTTTCTGCAGCTGCCACATCATTAGTGATAGCTTCGAAAGAAGCTGTCACAGCAGGAGGGAGTAATGAAACATCTTCAGGAGCCCCTTCCCAAAGCAGATCTAAGGATGCAACTGCTGAGGGAAGCCTGATTAACGTTTCACTATCTAAGGAGAATCCTTCTCAGGTATGCCTCACACTTGTCCCTGTATCTTTCTATAAAACCCCTGTCTCCTTCTAGCCTTTATCTTTCTTCTTCCCAAAACAAACACTAACTCTTTTTATCTGTTTCTGACCAGATAGTTCTCTCCCTTGCTTAAGGGTAAGGAACTACAAATAATCCCAGCTTCTATAGCTGATGAGTCAATAATCCCAATCTCCTTAAACGAGATTGATGAAGAAGATGAAGAAGAAGAATCCCTGCACCATCCAGGAAGGCCCTCAAGACCATCTCACTGGTCAGAGGAAGAGATGAAGAGAAGAACAGAGATGATCTATCGTCTAGAGAGTCAACGACTGAAGGTCCCTCTTTAAACAACTTCTACAGAACTAGAGTTCCTAACTGAAGCTGAAATCGAAGAATCTGTCAGAGCTGAGAAACTGATAGCTGATTGTCAAAGAGATGCCTCTCTTGCTCTCAAGATTCAGTCCTCTCAAGCCAAAGGCAAAAAGCTGAAAAAGAAACCAGTGGAAGTCCAGACTTCTCTATTAAAGGAAATTGAAGAGGAGCGCTCAAAAGAACTAGCAGTCAACGATAACTCAGTCTAATGGTGCAAACATAAAGTCGACTATCGCTCTGACCCAATGAAGATCGTAGCCGTTGTCATCTCAGGGAGAAAGAAGAAGGACCGAACTTCTGTCACAATGGAGATAACCAGAGAGGATGGAAGCTGTAAGGCTATGTTCGTTTCAAAGATGGAAAGCTTCGGTTACATGGAATGGCTAGAGTTCAAAGATGCGCTGAAGAAATCCAACTCAAACTATAGAGGCTATGTTGAAGGGATAAATGATGCTCTCATCAACAGACTCACTGCCATACTAAAGGTGCCATCTACTCTTCTGTTAGCACACATATCTATTGGATTCAAGATCATCCAATCTGAAGATCGCAATCTGAAGCTAAAGCCGGAAAGTCGACTCTCGACATAAGTTTTTATTTGTAATAAATGTCAAAGTTGTTTTAAGTATTTTATTATTATCCTAAATATCTAGATATCATTATTTAGATATTAGTTTAGGATATTAGTTTAGTTTAATATTATTAGTTTGCAAGTTGTTTTGCAAGTTGTAGGAAGTGTGTCTTAGAAGCTAACAAGAGAAATCAGATCACACACACAACACACACACAAAAGGTGTAAATCAGAGAACATCGAGAGCTTTAAACCGAAAACATCAATCCTTGTAATCCATTGATTATTAATCAAACAGGTTGGTAATCATCTGTGTTATTGTTTTGATAAGAACTTGATATATTGTGGACCGTCAATTGGTATCAGAGCCTGAAAAACAGATTCAAATCAAGTTTTTAAAAACTCGACTCTGTGTTCTTCATCTCAAAATCTTTTTCGAGTTTTAGTGTGTTTTAGGTGTTGAAATCGATCAGGTTGTGATCGATAGGTGTATTAGATCGAGTTGTTGTTGTTTAATTTCAGTATAACACATCAATTGAATTCCATTTTGTGATTTTAGTGTCAAAACAATATTCGACCTCACGTCACTGTTCCATAGATCAAATCTTTGAAAAGTGATTTTTATTGAGATCAAAGGGTTGTAATCTATTCTCAACCTGTTAGTGGTCAATTTGGTAGAATTTCGGACTGCTAATCGTTGTCAAATAGGGTTATTTGAGCAATCAGATCGAATTTTTGAAGAACAGGGATGAACTCGCGCAAAGTTCAAATTTGCGCCAGTTCATAGTGACTTTTGCGCCATCAACGTTTCGCGCACAAGTCCTTTCTCGCGACCAACAACTAACGCAAAACCCCCTTTGCGCCATCAACTCTTAGCGCAAACCTTTATTTTGCATTACTCAGAACTCCGATCGAGGACCCCGGTCAACACACCGATCGAGCATACAACTCCACTTTTGCGCCATCAACACGTCGCGCAAAACTCAATTTCGCGTGACTAGCTACTCGCGCAAAGTCATAAACGCGCCACCTTCATCTCACGCAAACCTCAGCTCGCGCCACATTTGTCTCGCGCAAATATTTTCGCGCAAATCCTCAGATCACAAGTTACTTTTGCGCCAACCTCTAGTAGCGCAAACTTACTTTTGCGCCAGCCTCTCATCGCGCACGTTGTGTTTTGCGCCACCTTCGTCTAGCGCAAATTGTGCCAGAATCTTGACTTAGTCTTTTTCAAAAAGAATGACTTCAAGAGAAGATCTAGCGATCGGAACTGACTCAAAGCCACCAGTACTCTTCAGGGGAGAGTATGAACAGTGGAAAGATCGATTCATGGACTTCATTGAAAGACATGAGTTGGGTGAATTCATCAGAAAATCAATAGAAGAGGGAGTTATGGCACCAGTTTATGAGACTCGTACGGAAGGAACTGTGGCAACAGAGTTTGAACTTAAGTATCATGAACTAGAAGGTGATAACCTTAGAAGAGCAAAAGATGATAGATTAGCAAAGTCTTATATTCTTCAAGGCATTCCAAATGAAATATACGTGAAGATAGACAGCTATAAGGCCTCAGGCAAACATATATGGGATCAGCTAGAGAAGATGATGCTAGGATCAAAAGTTGGGAACCAGCTCAAGATATCCAACTGCCTAAACAACTATGAAGAATTCAAAGGCAGAGTTGGAGAAACACTAGCAGAAACTTATGGCAGGTTTGTGACCTTGCGGAATGAACTAAGCAAGAACAAGGTCAATAAATCACAAATAGAGCTGAATGTCAAATTCCTAAGCATTCTCCAACCTGAATGGAAGAGGTTTGCCAGACAAATGAAGCAAATCAAAGATCTAAACGAGATTCCACTTCATGAGGTGTATGAAACCCTCAAACAAAATGAAGAAGAGGTGGATGAAATCTTGGATGAAAAGAGACAGGGTGAAAACACAGTTTCTGACTCAGCTGCTCTTGTTGTGAGAAAGAAAAAGAAGAAGATGCTTATGTCTGAATCAGATGAGGTTGAAAATGAAGCGAACTCTGACTCGGATGACTGTGAACAACTGAAGCAGGCAATGCTTATGCTGACAAAGGCTTTTCAGAAGAAGTTCTACAAGAAGCCAAGTTCAAACAGTCAGAGGTATTCTTCTGGTCCGAGCAACTATGTTCACAAGGAGAGGGTTGAAGGAAAGAGATTTGAAGGAAAGAGAATAGAGGAAAGGAAGCCGGAAGATAGACGGTATCAAACTGAAGGATCCATTCAGTCAGAACCTCCAACGTGCTACAACTGTGGCAAAATAGGTCACTTTGCCAGAGACTGCCGAAGACCCAAAGTCAGAAACTCAGACTACTACAAGAATAAAATGCTTCTAGCCAAGCAACAGGAGGCTGGAAAGGCATTGATGGCAGAAGATGAGTACTGGCTTGATCAATCAGATGATGAGAATGAAGAGAAGGATGAAACAACTCACATGTGCTTAATGGGCAAGTAGGAATCAGATGCTGAAGCTGATTCTGATGATGAGAAAAATGAGGTATGTGATTTAACTCATTCAGATTTCTTAAATCAAATGCATGCCATGTTGACTAAACTCGAAGAGTTAGAGTCAAAGCTTAAGCGAGAAAAAGGTGTTATCAATGACAAAAACCAATCAATACAGAAACTTAGCGAGGATATTGCTGAGAAGAATGTATTGATTGAGACAATGCATAAAAACTTTGATAACTGCGCTAAAGAAAAGACAATAATTCTCAAAGAAATAACTGAAACAAATTCTAAATTGAGAAAAAGTGAGTTTGATTTCAGAGAGCTTACGAAAATGTATTCTTCGTGTTCCAAAGAGAATGAATCTTTACTTGCAAAATTAAAAGCTTTGGAAGAGAAGTTATACAAAATGGGTCAAACTGAACAAACCATTCATCTGAACAAACCCAAAGAGGAAATAGAGAGTTGGGGACTCGGATACGAGAATCCTCATTACCTTAAAAATGCTAAATCTGAAGTGCCTGCACTTTATGATTTTACTTTTATGAAACTAGCTCGTCGAATCCCTGAGCTTAAAGTTTTCTAGACTGGACTGCCAAAAGAGGATGAAGCCAAGGAAACAGAAAAACGAAAGAACACATCTAATGTTCAACTTCCATTTCGTTATGCGAAGTTGAATAATAGTTATAATGATGATCCAATATATCAAAAGAAATCTCTTTCAAATGACTTCTTTCAGAGTTATTTTGTCAAAGAAATGGAGGCGAAGCCTATTAAAGGTAAACTATATGTCCCTCCTCTCGTGTTGGAAAGTAAAATTTCTGAACTTGAGACTTCTTTAAAAGATGAAATACTTTTGATTGATATTGAACAAAAAGTTTTTTCAACTGTGCTTAAGAGTTCTGTTCTTTCGAAATATTCAAAGGCTTCAAAATCTGATGATCTGTTTGGTTTAGCTAATGGAGGGTTTGATTTTCTAAACTCCGATGGTGTTTTAGATGAGTGTATTGATCAATTTGATTTTCATGCCAAACTTCCTAACCATTCATCTTTTGTTGTAAAATCCTTTGGATCAACCAGTATGTCTGAAAAAGGTAAATCATCAACGAAAGTTGATAAATCAGCTTATGTGAAAGCTAAGAATGCGAAAGGTAAGAAGAAATCTCAGCATTCACAGAAACCGATCACTACTGGTAACCCAAAGAAGATGCATTCTGTTGTTGCTCAAAAGTCTAACTCACAAGTTTCAAATGTTTCAGATTTGATCCAGAAAAGGCAGGGAGTTAAGTCTGAATGGAAACCAAAACAGAAGATAGACGAGAATGCAAAATCTTTTTCAAGTGTTAATTGTAATAAGACTATGCCTAGTAAAGATGTTTTGAATACGAATGTTGCTACTATCTTGAAACCAAAACTTGTCGTATATAGCAAGAAATATTCTATGAAGCAATTATTCGAGTTATCTTTATCTGCTAGAAAGTCTTCATACTATGATAAACATGTTTATGCTTCTTGTAAAGATTCTGATGTTTGGTTTGGAACTTATCATGTGCACTCTTATCATTCTAATGCTTCCAATGAATTTCAAATGAAAAACGAACCCAAATTTCAATGGGTACCAAAATCTTGTGCTAACACAGTTGGACCCAAATTCCAATGGGTAACAAAAGTTAAATCTGTGTTGCAGGAACTCAAAGTTTAAGAGGGAGCATATAACTTAGGCTTTTGAACAAATCAGTTCAAGACCCGGACTTAAATGTCAAGATGGAGGCTTCTAAGCAATTCAGCTTAGAACCCGTACTTCAACGAAGTATGACTTCTAGACAAAACAGTCTAAGACTCGTATCTCAAAGAACAATGGCTCTTGAATACAACAGTTCAAGACCCACACTTCAATGCTCAAAAGTCTTTACTTCAATTTTTGTTTTATGGATATCTAAATCTCTTGTTTCGTAATTTCTCTTGTGCAGATCCGTCATATGTGGTACTTGGATAGCGGATGTTCCAAGCATATGACTGGACAAAAAGGTATGTTGACCAACTTTATAGAGAAGTATTGCGGAACAGTTAGATTCGGCAACGATCAGTTTTCACCAATACTAGGTTATGGTGATATGGTACATGACAAAGTCACGATCAAGAAGGTGAGCTATGTTGAAGGCTTAGGACACAACCTGTTCAGTATAGGCCAGTTCTGTGACAAAGGCTTAGAGGTCAATTTCAAAGCCAAGAGGTGTTCTGTTCGCACTGAAGAAGGCAACGAACTCTTGGTTGGCACTCGAAAGTCCGACCTCTACACAATCAATTTGTCAAACGTCCAGACTGACAAGCAGGTTTGTCTACTCTCTAAAGCCTCGATGCAACAAAGCTGGCTATGGCATCGACGGCTCTCTCACCTCAACTTTAGGTACATCAACAAGCTGGTCAGTGGAAAGTTAGTTAAAGGACTTCCAGAGCTGAAGTATGAAAAATAACACCTTTGTGCAGCATGTGAAAAGGGAATGATGAAGAGAGCTCCACATAAACCAAAGACTGAACCAAGTACAAGCTCTCCGTTAGAGTTGTTGCATATGGATCTCTGTGGTCCGATGTGAACGCAAAGTCTAGGCGGAAAGAAGTACATACTAGTTATCATGGACGATTACTCGTGATACACTTAGGTCAAATTTCTACGTTCAAAGGATGAGACACCAGATGTTCTCATTACATTCTTGAAGACGACCCAGGTAAATCTGCAGAAACTGGTCAAGCTTCTAAGAACAGACAACGACACAGAGTTCAAGAACAAAACAGTTCAATAATATCTCGAATTGGTCGGGATATGACATCAATACTCTGCTGCTCGTACGCCTCAACAGAATGGAGTGGTCGAAAGAAGAAATCGTACGCTAGTCGAGGCTTCTCGTACTATGCTAAGTCAATCTGACTTACCTCTATTCTTGTGGGCTAAAGCTATATCGACTGCGTGATACACTCAGAATCGCTCCATGATACACCGCAGATTCAAGAAGAATCCTTATGCGTTAATCAACAACCGAACTCCGACAATCAAATATTTCCATATATTTGGGTGTAAGTGTTTTGTTCTAAACGATAGAGAGAGTCTGAACAAGTTAAGTGCCAAGGAGGACGAAGGCATCTTCATTGGTTATTCATCTACATCAACTGAATACCGTGTATATCTGAAGAAGTCAAAGACATTTATTGAAAGCGTCAATGTTACGTTTGATGAAGAAATGGCTTCTGAACAACACAATTCAGAACCTGTGATAACCGGAGTACTAGCTTCTGGGCAAATCAGTCCAGAACCTGTGTCTCAAGCGATCAAATCAGATGATGCATCAACGTCTACTAATCATTTATCTGATTTAGATTTATTATTTGAACTGTTTTATGATGAATTTCTTGGATCTAATGTGAAGAAATCTGTTGTGGTTGACAGGATGGAAGACTCAACGACTACTCATCCAACCAGTTCAGATATCTCTATTGAAATTCCAGTTCAAATGCTGACTCCAACAATTGAAGCTGTGGTCAATAATGAAGAGACAAAAGTTGCTGAACAAGCTGAACCTGCTGAGACTTCTGCACCTACTACTTCAACTGCAACCATAATTCCTCCTGAACTACCAGAAGAAGGTACCAGTGGATTCATAGATCATAATATTGATATATATTCATATAATCCACTACCTCATGAACATAAATGGACCAAAGAGCACCCGATAAGCCAGATCATTGGTGATCCAACCAAACCGGTGCAAACTAGGTCAGCGTCAATGAATATGTGTATGCATGAATCCTTTCTGAGCAAGATCGAGCCTACTCACGTATCAGAGGCTCTTGCCGATTCAGACTGGGTAACTGCAATGCATGAAGAGCTGAATGAGTTCGACGCACTTAAAGTCTGGAGACTCGTACCCAAACCTCAAGGTAAAACCATTATAGGTACGAAATGGGTTTTCAAGATCAAGAAAGTTGAAGATGGTACCGTTATCAGAAACAAAGCAAGACTTGTAGCCAAAGGATACAGACAAGAGGAAGGAATAGACTACGACGAGACTTATGCTCCTGTGGCGCGTTTAGAGGCAATTCGAATGTTTCTAGCCTACGCTGCTCACAAGAACTTCACTGTCTTTCAAATGGACATGAAGACCGCCTTTCTGAATGGCATTCTAAAGGAAGAAGTCTATGTCTCGCAGCCAGAAGGCTTTGTCAATCAAGAGAAACTGACTCATGTTTACATTCTCGATAAAGCACTCTATGGACTGAAACAAGCTCCTCGCGCCTGGTATGATGTCCTATCTCAATTTTTAGTCAAGTCTGGTTTTACAAAAGGTACGGTAGATACCACTTTGTTTATTAAAAATGAAAAAGCCGATATCATTCTTATTCAAATCTATGTGGATGATATTATTTTTGGCTCTACAAATCCTAAGTACTGTAAGAATTTTTCAAACCTTATGGTGTCAAGATTTCAGATGAATATGATGGGAGAGATGAATTTCTTTCTCGGATTACAAGTCAAACAATTTTCATCGGGGATTTTTATCAATCAATCAAAATACATTTTTGATATTCTTCGGAAGTTCAAAATGGAAAATTCTAAACCGATTGGTACCCCAATGGCACCAGGTACTAAGATTGGCACCGGTCCTTCTGGAAAGGCTGTTGATGTTAGGACTTACAGAGGAATGATAGGTTCTTTGATGTATCTTACTTCTAGTAGGCCAGATATAATGTTTTCAACATGCTTATGTGTAAGATATCAGGCTAATCCTAAAAAATCCCATGTGTCTGCAGTTAAGCGCATTTTTAGGTATCTAAAGGGCACTGCAGATCTTGGTCTGTGGTATCCTAAAGATACTAGCTTTGAACTAACAGCATATACAGATGCAGATCATGCTGGTTGTATGTTAGACAGGAGGAGCACGTCTGGTCATATACAGTTCCTCGGTGATAAGCTCGTAACTTGGGCATCGAAGAAGCAACTTTGTGTTTCAACTTCAATGGCCGAAGCAGAATATGTAATTGTTGCTAGCTGCTGTTCTCAGGTCTTATGGATGAGAACACAACTGCATGACTATGGTTTTCACTTCAACCATATCCCGATATATAGTGACTCGAAGAGCGCAATCGCGATAACAGCTAATCCTGTTCAGCATACAAAGACCAAACATTTCGATGTCAGGTATCACTTTATAAAAGTTCATGTTGAAAAAGGAACAATTGAACTTTACTTTGTAAAAACTGATTATCGGCTTGCAGATTTGTTTACCAAACCCTTAGACGAAAAGAGATTCAACTTTCTTGTCTCTAAGCTTGGTATGCTAAATCTTAAGACCTAATCGGTGGTTACCTATTAAAGTTTCTTATTGTAAATTTTTCTTCATTTCTTCATTTTCGCAAGATATCTGCACTTCAATATTCTATTCATGATCAAAGGGGGAGTATGTGAAGACATTGATAGATAATCATTGTTATTTTGAGGGGGAGCTCATAAAATTTTTGCATTTACCTTTTATGTCAAATTTTTGTAATGCATGATTTTAGGGGGAGCTTTTCAAATCAAAGGAGTATGGATATGACTTCTGATTAGTTCTGATCAGAACGCGTACTTTCATTGTTTTTCTGCTTTTTGTCATTTTAATTTAAGTGAATAAATTTACTTTGACTATGACATAAGACTTTTGCAGTTTTTGAGAGAAGCTTACAAGATCATATATTTATGACTTTAAGCTTAGCTTCATGAGATGTAAGATCGCACGTAAAGGTATAATCCTTTATCTTAATCTCATATATGGTTGAAAAGTGGACAACTTTCAATCATAGAAAACATTGTTCTTAAATGTTCAAACCACTTCCCGAATCTCAAATAGATTTCATGAATTTGGAAGTGTAACTTTAAATGTTTTCAAGATCTAATTGTGCTTTAACTGAAATAGTTAAACCAATATGAGCATCACCTGCTTTCTAGGAAAAACATAATTTCATTGTGCTAGGACTTAACACAACTTCAATGGAATCACCTTAACCAGTGATTTCTACCCACGAAGTTAATCCATAAGTGATTGAGTGTGAGAAGTCAAAAGAAATGAGTGTGGTTAGAGTGAGCTATATGTTTAAAAGAAAGAGGGTGTGAGAACAGAGTTAAAAGAATATCAGAACTCTGCACTAACTACTTTCTGAGCCGGGCAGCCACAATTCTAGTGTTTCACAATTCTTTGGTGATCATTATTGAAGCAGGCAACTAGCCCATGCCAACTCTTGATTAACCCCACTAGCTACTCATTTTCTTCTTAAAAAGAAAGTGTTTCACATTTTCAAAGGGGGACACAACACATTTGCTATCTGATTTTCATTTGGAAAATTTGGATATTGAAAAGAAGGAAGTCTGCCCCACCTTCACACTTCAATAATACACATTGAGTCTGTGTTTAACTTACTGTTGTCTCAGTGGTTTACACAATTTTGAGCCTAATAAGCAATCATCCGTGCTTAGTTCTTTCTATCACAAGCACGAACACACAAGGAATTTGTTTCTTTGTCATAACGTTTATAGAAATTATCTTTGTGGTGTTTCAACGATTGAATGGAAGCCTTGGAGGAGTGAACATCACAAAGCTTCTTTCCAATGTGTATTTGTTACACACAGTGACTTAGTGTTACTGACAGACATATTAACTGATTCATTTGTTGATTCAGGTGTTACACGATTATTTTGTCTGGATTTGCAAAGATCTGGATGAATATCTTTTGAATTGACGGATCAGAGGCTCCAAATGAAGGACATTTCTTACTCAGAGTTTTGATGAAATCGTTTCTCTATTCATCAAAAAGGGGGAGAACCTAAAGCTTGAAGAAAAGTCCATTACATTACAAGATTGAAAAAGAGAAGAACTAACAAAGAAATGCGAAAGATCAAAGTATTCTGAAGACATGCTGATTTTAGAGAAATTTTCTTTGAAGATACTATGCTAAAGCATTCTGAGCTAAAACCTGGAGATTATTACATATGGAAGACAGAGAAGGAGATTGCATCTTCTGAGCTGAAAAAGAAGACTAAATTGCTAAAATCTTTTTAGTAATGATCTTGATCCAAAGGGGGAGATTGTTAGCACACAGATCTATTAGATTCAAGATCATCCAATTTGAAGATCGCAATCTGAAGCTAAAGCCGGAAAGTCGACTCTCGACATAAGTTTTTATTTGTAATAAATGTCAAAGTTGTTTTTAGTATTTTATTATTATCCTAAATATCAAGATATCATTATTTAGATATTAGTTTAGGATATTAGTTTAGTTTAATATTATTAGTTTGCAAGTTGTAGGAAGTGTGTCTTAGAAGCTAACAAGAGAAATCAGATCACACACACAACACACACACAAAAGGTGTAAATCAGAGAACATCGAGAGCTTTAAACCGAAAACATCAATCCTTGTAATCCATTGATTATTAATCAAACAGGTTGGTAATCATATGTGTTATTGTTTTGATAAGAACTTGATATATTTTGGACCGTCATCTTCCTTCCAAGCCAAGGCAACTAAAAAGAAAGCCTGTCTCCTCCTCTTCTGAAAATGTCGCTGTGATAAGAAACGAAACCTCCATCAAGTTCTCAAGAGAAGCTCTGTTTGGTCATCCTCCTAATCTTTCAGTTCTCGATCTATCTCTGCCCCCTGGTGGACCATATCTTGCAGGACAAGTACTTAAAGAACCTTTTGGAATCTTCTTCAGAGATGATGAGGAACAACTCAGATTCCAAAGAGTATCTGAAATTCCTATCTGTCCCCTCAGTCATCTCAAGGGATCTCTTATGCTTATGGTGTGACTTCTCTTCTGCTGCTGAGCAAATCAAAGCAATCATTTGTCAAGAATCTTCAGAACGAAGGCAAAGAGGAGAAGAAATACCTGAGTATATGATCAATCCTCCAAAGTCTTCTGCAGATAGCTGATAGATTAATTATCTAATTCTTGTAATCTATTAGTTAAACTTATAGTAGTTAGTTCCTCACTTGTACTTGTAATTTTCATACCTTGTAATTCTATCTTTGAATTAATGAAAATTTCAGTGAAGTACTTAACTCTATCAGTACTATAAAATATCCCTCAAAATAGTAATTGGGACATGTATATTATGAGTCCTGATTATTCCATTATTTTGAACTATAAAGTAATTTTCTTCAGTTACTTTGTCATTATCAAATAGGGGGAGATTGTTGATCCAAACTCTCTCAGTGATTTGATAATGACCCTCTTCTATACTTAGTGAAAATTACGTTTATTAATATGTATTAGTGTTTCACCATCAACGATCAAGATGAGTCTGTTCATTTATAACTGATGATCTTTCTTATAAACGCTCATATGTATTAGTGTTTCACTATCAGCGATCAGACTGAGTCTGTTCAGTTATCGCTGATGTTCTCTGATGTAAACGTAATCCATGAAGACAAGTTTCGCGTCAACAAATGTTCATAGCTGAATCGAAGACGAAGCTGCTGAACAAAGACAAGTCTACTAGTGACCTGATGCGGATATCAGTGAAGCAAAGACGACTCTACTCATACGCGAAGAAACCTAAGGAAAAGCTTCAGCAATAGCTGAAATTCTTTGTATCTCTGAAGGAAGAGATATTCAGCGATCAATGATCATTTAGCTTATACCTCAAGCCTCTTTTGTCTTACCTTGCACAACTAGTACGATGTGTCAGAACAGACATGCCTCTGCCACAATTCGTACAACAACTCTCTCAACTACACTGTTCATGATACGACCGAAAGCATGTCTCCCAAAGTCAGACTCCCAAAGCCAGACTCCCAAAGCCAATCACTGATTGACACGTGTAAAGTACCCTGCCATGCATTTAATGCATAGGGTATAAATAGAAAGATTACCTCTCCATCTGGAGAGTGTGCTCACCTCTAGCCTTCATCTTTCTATCTTATAGAAACCCTTGTTCTCTATATTCTCTAATCCCCATTCTCTATATTCTTGTGCAACCATCTTAGTGTTTTCTTAAGTTTGTTTAGATTGAGTTCTACTTAATCTTATTCCGCAACAGACTTGTAAATTGTTTTTGATTTATCAATAAACAATTTTATTAAACTTTAAATTCTGTGTTTGTATTCACCCCCCTTCTACAAACTTGTTAAGCACCTCCGGGACCAACACCTGACAAACGTGTCGTGTCAGGTTCAAATTTAAACGGATTAAGAGTGCCTAACTCGAACACGAACCGTTTATTAAACGCATCAGAAAATCCTAACCGAAGCACGACCCACCTAACCCGACACGACACGATTAACACCTTTATTCTCTTAACCCATTAAACATGCTAACCTGTTTGACCCGCTAACCCATTTAACCCGTTTAACATTTATAAAATTAAAAATTAAAAATCAAAAATAAAAAATTCACAAAAAATTATAAATCCAAAATTCAAATAAAAACATTAGAAATCCAAATTTTATACTTCAAACTTATAAGTTCTAACCAAATTCAAAGCATTAAAAAACCAAATCATTAAAAAGAAAGCTTTTTATATATATATATATATATATATATGGGTTCAAACAAGAACAATACCTATTTAAAAGAACACGAGAACTAACAAATAGTGATTTTACATTAACATACGAAAAAAGGATTTTGGCCGCGGCTTCAGGTCTGCGTGGCTTTTTTGCGCATTAATGTAAAATCATTAATGATTTTGTTAATTATCGTATTCTTTTAAATAGTTACTGTTCTCGTTTGATCCTCCCTCTCTCTCTCTCTATATATATATATGTATATATATATATAGAGAGAGAGATCATTTGTTAAACAAACCATTGGTATTAACCGTGTTAACCAATCTCAACCATTAATAATCAAGATCAACGGCTTAAATAAAACATTGATTTTAAAACTGTTTCATACGCTTGGAATTAACATGCACTTATGAACAAGGGTATAATAGTAAAAGGACACATTCGATTCAAAAAAGAAACAATTTCTCAGTCTCCTTCAATTCCAGTGAATGCACCGAACAACAAGCGACAAACCTGTTGGGTCTGAAATATGCCAAGGATGGTTACTACTTCTAGTTCAACATGGTTACTACTTCTAGTTCAACATGGTTACTACTTCTAGTTCAACTAGTTCAACATGGTTACTACTTCTGAAGTTAATGCTGCTAGAAGAACTTGGTTAATACTTCTGAGGTTACTACTTCTGTGGTTAATGTTGCCAGTTGTAGTTAATATTGCTGGAACAAAGTTAATGCTGCTAGAAGAAAACAGTTAATACTTCTAGTTAGTACTTCTATTATTAATGCTGCTGGTTCAGTGTTACTACTGCTAGTACTATTAATACTGCTAGTCAAAGTTAGTGCTGCTTGAACAAAGTTAGTACTGCTTAGCTAGTTAGTACTGCTAGTAGTTAGTACTGCTTAGTAGTTAATGCTGCTAGAAGGAAGTTAATGCTGCTGAAGATTAATACTGCTTATATGATGAAGATTCGTATGAAAGGATATACATGGAAGCTTAGAGATATACATGGAAGATATACTGAAGATATTTTATTGTATTTATCTTTTGTATTCAGTATATATACTGTATAGTTTAGAATAGTTTAATACACAGAACTTAATTCATTCTTTTAGAGAGAAAATTAACCTCAAGGCATAGATCCTAATTCTAGAGAAGTAGAATTCGTATTGGTGAGCCTGTTCATCAATATTGAGGTTGAGTGTGTAATATTGTAACTTCAAAGCATTCAATACAAGTTTACAGTTTGTTCTTCATATTTTCTGTATTGATTTACTGTTTCATTGAATATCAAAGTGTTATTCCGCAAACTTCTTTGATATTGTTTCTGAGAATTAATTCTTGTTGAGAATTCGATCCTGACAAGTGGTATCAGAGCCAAACTCTCTCAGAAACAGTTATTCATCATGGAAAATCTTACAGAATCAAGCAGTACTTTGGTCTCAAAAGTTCCAATGCTCAGATCCAATGAATTTGACATGTGGAAGATCAGAATCAAGCAATATATTCTCCTCACAGATTACTCTATGTGGGACATCATTGAGAATGGCCCATCTGATGAAGGAAAGATTGGTGAAGATGGCAAAAGAACCCCTCCAAAGACAGATGCAGACAGGAAGACAAGGCAGACAGAGATGAAAGCCTTGAGCACACTGCTCTTGGCCATTCCAAATGAGTATCAACACCAATTCTGCAATTGTACTGATGCACAGATGCTCTGGAATGCTCTAGAGAAGAGATTCTCAGGTACCAAAAGTACCAAGAGAAATCAAAAGGCAATCTTAAAGCAACAGTATGAAAACTTCATCTCAACTAAGAATGAGTCCATGACTCAAACTTTTGACAGGTTTAATAAACTAATTGGTGAACTAGCTACTATGGGAGTACAGATTGATCAAGATGATGTGAACAGAAAGTTCTTAAGGTCCCTTGGAGATGAATGGACCATGTACACTGTGTCATTCAGACAGAATGATCAGTTGGAAGAAAAAGAACTTGATGATCTGTACAATGATCTTAGAGTATTTGAAGCTGAGGTGGAGGCAAAGAAGAAGCCTTCTGGATATATTCATAATGCTGCACTCCTATCAGCATCAATTGATTCTACTGCTAACCCTGAATCAGTTAATGCTGCTAATGGAACAAATCAAGATAAAGGCACTGATTCTGTGTTTGAAGCTTTTCTTTCTAATCATGGAAATTCCTCTTTGATTAATGATGACTTAGAACAACTCCATCCCGATGATCTGGAAGAGATGGATATTAAATGGCAGATGGCTATGCTCTCCATGAGGGTTAAGAAGTTTATAAAGAGGACTGGGAGAAACAACTTCTCCCAAAGAAGAGAAGATGGAGCAGGGTTTGATAAATCAAAGGTAGAATGCTACAAATGCCATCTGAAGGGACATTTTGCTAGAGAATGCAGAAGTGGAGTGTCTCACAACAACAACCATCAACAAGCTCAATCTGGAAGCTTCAATAACAACAGAAACTCTGCTCAAGCCCTTGTTTCTCAACAAGGAATGGGGTTTGATTGGAGTGATCAAGCAGAAGAAACTATTCAGAATCAAGCTCTTATGGCTAAAGTATCTGATCTCCCATCTGAGGTAAGTTCTAATCTCTGTTCTAAAACTTGCATAGACACTGTTAAAAGGTACAGGGATCACAATCAGAAGATGAGTGATGACCTTAAGAGATTAGAAAAAGATATAAAAGACTATGTAAGGATTGTAGAGAGATTTGAAGATCAGATCAAAGGTTTTCAAGCCAATGAACTCCAACACTCATATGACACCAATTACTGGCAGTGGGAGAAAAAGGATTTAGAACTTAAACTGACCAAATCTAAAGAGGAGAGTGAAAAACTGAAAGAGGAGCTAACCAAGGTTAAGCTTGATGTAGAAAAGTTTTCCAATGCTTCTAAAGCAATGGACTCTTTACTACAAAATCAGATTCATGATAAGCTGAGAAGAGGAATTGGGTACAATGCCACACCTCCACCATATAACAACAATTACATTCCTCCTACTTCAGACCTGTTAGACACCAAAGATAGGAAGGACTTGCCTGAGGGAGCCACTGAAATAGATCCCTTAGATGAGGTAGTTGTTGAGGATAAGACTGAGAAAGAGGTTGGCAAGAGTAAGGAGAACAAGGTGAGTGGTGAGATTCCTCTAGAGAATAACATTATCACCAATGAGGATTGTGGAAGGGCTTGGATCAAATCCAAGGACATAGAGAAGACAGAGGGAAAGTCTGGTAAGGTCCACTACAAACAGACAACAGTTGTGAATCCTGTCCCTTGCAAACAGTGTACTTGCAATAAATCTGAGCCCTAAAAACATGATAAAAGGAGGGGAAATCAGAGAAATTGGAATAATCAGTGGGCACAAAAACAAGGGGTTGATCTAAGTAAAATCAATAGACCAAAACCTTGTTTTATTTGTGGAAAGCTTAATCATATTGCCAAATACTGTTATTTCAATCCTATAAACCAAAGAGTAAATTTTCAAAGACAAACTCAAAACTCCTTTGGTTATAGGAAGCAAGGAAGGAATCAAATGGCTGAGAACAGAGCACCTAAAAAGTCTCATGTTCAAAATAAGTTTGCTAAACCAAAGAAAAATACTCCAAATAAGCCAAGGAGTAATTTAAAGACAAAGAAAGCAAACAACTTTGTTCAAGTTTGGGTTCCAATTGTAAAGAAACCTGTTAGCACTGCTATCTCAGATAGTACTGCTAACAGAAATAGTGTTGCTGCAACCAATACTAGTGCTAACAAGGATAGTGATTCTACTAGTATTAATGTTGCAAAGCCTATAATCTTGACAAAGTATTCCAGCCATGAGATTCCTAAACAACTCATTCAGACCAAACTGACAGATTATATAAATGAGAAAGGACAACCCAAGACCACTTTGGCTTGGGTTCCCTCAAAGACTAACTGATTTATCAAGTGTGCAGGGCAATCAAAAGCTCAAGAGGAAGAGCATTTTGGAATGAAGATAATGATTGCTCTTGGCACATAACAAGGAACATGGATTGCCTTCAAATTCTTTAAAAAGATTTGATGGAGGACATGTTACTTTTGATCCAGCAGAAGGTTGCTAATACTGAAAGGTAGTTAGTACTTCTAGTTCAGTGAAAACTGTCAGACTGTGTTAATGCTGCTGGTATGTGTTACTACTGCCAGTCTGTGTTAATGCTGCTGATAAGTGTTACTACTGCTAATGTAAGTTTTCTATACCTAAAAATGATCTTCAATGATTTAATGTCAAACCTGGATATCAATCAAAAAGCTTTTATCTATATCCAAGGTTTGTACAAGAAGTACTTAATAAGGAATTGACGGATTAACCTCATTTTAATGAGATATATGTACCTAAACCCCCTAAAGGCAAGGTTTTCTCAAACATGAGAAGATCTGCTAGGGACTCGGAAGGAGTTGATATACCATTGTTCTCTACAATGATGGTGATGTCCCACAATCAAGAAGGTAAGGCATCAGGGTCAAAGCCCTCATTAGACCAACCCACTGATGACCTATCCACACCTTCCACTACCAAGCATAAATCTTCAGATTCCTTTTGTCAAACCAACATTCCCCATTACTATATTATATAAGGAAAAGATACTGAAGGTTCCTTCCCTTCTTGTATCTTCAACCTCAAAACCTACAAGCCCTCTGATGGAGCATTTTTCATCAGAGAATATCCAAAGGGAAACCATAGAGGTGTCTCCCAACCTCAAGAAGGTGCTCAATAAGGAGATGCAAGAGCATATGGGTTGTAAGGCTCACACTACTGACTTTGCACAAAGTGCAGGACAAGACAGTGTGAACATATCTAAGACCTTCCCCATGGCAACTTTAGATGAGTAATTATCTAAAGGTCCCAGGTGCCAAGAAACCAAGGGAGTAGAAGGTGCTTCTGCTAGGCAGAAGATCTCTACTAAAAGATCCAAGGATCCTTCAAAGGTGGTAAAACATCTAAAGGAGGTGAGGACAGTTTAACTACAAAGAATTGATGGATACACTTGGTACAATTTGTCTGAAAGTTCACAATCAAATTATGGAGATAAAAGAGATGAAAAGATCATGTTGGGAACTGAAGATTCTACTAAGTGTAGTTACTACTGCTAGTACAAATGTAGTTACTACTGCCAGAACAAGTTGAAGATTAATACTGCTAAGTGTTACTACTGCTAGTAGAATTAATACTGCTAGTTAAAGTTAGTACTGCTTAGCTAGTTAGTACTGCTAGTAGTTAGTACTGCTTGAAGTTAATGCTGCTAGTTGAAGTTAATGCTGCTGAGCATTATTAGTGCTGCTAAAGAGATACGGATGGAAAGTACTACAGCTGGATATACTGAAGATATACTTAGAAGATATACATGGAAGATATACTGAAGATTTGTTTATTCTTTGTAATTATCTTTTTATCAGTATATGTATAGAATGTGTAGAATAGATAGATAGAACTTTTGATAATTGTTTTTCAAGAGAGAAATCGACCTCAAGGCATAGATCCTAATTCTAGAGAAGTAGAATTCGTATTGGTGAGTCTGTTCATCGATATTGAGGTTGAGAGTGTAATCTTGTAACTTTAAGCATTCAATACAAGTTTACTGTTTGATCATTATATACTGTGTTTGATTACTGTTTTATTAAATATCAAAGTGTTTTTCCGCAACTTCTTTGATATTAGTTTCTGAGTATTAATTCTTGTTAAGAATTCGATCCTGACAAGTGGTATCAGAGCAAGTATTCTCAGAAACCTGCAATCATCATTCTTCCTTGAAATCAGACATCATCATGGCTAAAGGTTCAGAGTCTTCAAGCTCAGAAATTCCTACAGAGGTAACATCTAATCTTTGTTCCAAATCCTGTATTGAAACTGTTAAAAGGTACAGGGATCACAACCAGAAAATGAGTGATGACCTGAAGAGATTAGAAAAGGACATAAAAGACTATGTAAGAATTGTTGAGAGGTTTGAGGAACAGATTAAGAGTTTCCAAGCCAATGAGCTTCAACACTCTTATGACACCAACTACTGGAAGTGGGAGAAAGATCAGTATGAATTTAAGCTGAAAAAGTCTAAAGAGGAGAATGAGAAGATAAAGAGTGAGTTTGAGAAAGCCAAGCTGGATATTGAGAAATTTTCCAATGCTTCTAAAGCAATGGACTCTTTGCTCCAAACTCAAATCCATGACAAACTTAGAAGAGGAATAGGCTATAACACCACACCACCACCATACAACAACAATTACATTCCTCCTATATCAAACTTACTAGAGACCAAGGATAGGAAGGAATTGCCTGTTGGAGCCACTAAGGTAGATCCTTTAGACAAAGTGGTGGTTGAAACAGACTCTGAAGTAGAGAACTCTAGTGAAAAGAGTAATGAGAACACTGTGAGTGGTGAGATTCCTCTAGAAAATAACATTATCACCAATGAGGGATGTGGAAAGGCTTGGATCAAGTCTAAGGACATAGAAAAGACTGAGGGAAAGTCTGAGAGGGTCCATTATAAGCAAACCACAGTTGTGAATCCTGTCCCTTGTAAACAGTGTTCTTGCAATAAATCTGAGCCCCAAAAACATGATAAACCAAGGGGAAATCAGAGAAACTGGAATAATCAGTGGGCACAAAAACAAGGAGTTGATTTGAGTAAAATCAATAGACCAAAACCTTGTTTTATCTGTGGCAAATTGAATCATCTTGCCAAACACTGTTATTTCAACCCTATCAACCAAAGAGTCACTTTTCAAAGAAAACCACAAAACTCTTTTGGTTATAGGAATAAAAGAAGGAATCATATGGTTGAGAACAGAGCACCTATAAGATCACATGCTCATAACAAGTTTGCTAAACCAAAGAAAATTACTCCAAATAAGCCAAGGAGTAATTTAAAGACAAAGAAAGCAAGCAACTTTGTTCAAGTTTGGGTTCCAATTGCAAAGAAACCTGTTAGTACTGCTAACCAAGTTAGTACTGCTAACAAGGCTAGTACTGCTTCTAGCAGTAATGCAGCTAAACCTATAATCTTGACAAAATATTCCAGCCATGAGATTCCTAAACAACTCATTCAGACCAAACTGACAGATTATATTAATGAGAAAGGTCAACCCAAGACCACCTTGGCTTGGGTTCCATCCAAAACTAACTGATTTATCAAGTGTGCAGGGCAATCAAAAGCTCAAGAGGAAGAGCATTCAGAATGAAGAAAATGGTTGCTCTTGGCACATAACAAGGAACATGGACTGCCTTCAAATTCTTTAAAAAATTTGATGAAGGACATGTTACTTTTAATCCAGCAGAAGGTTGAAGTTAGAAATACTCCAGAGGGAGTAATGATCATGAAGGATCAAGAAGAAAAGGATCAGGGGATGAACAAAGTAGTAAAAAGTAAGAGAAAAGGGATGGTGTCAAAAAGTGTAAGAGTGGTTAATACTGCTAGTTAGTTAATACTGCTAGTAGTTAATACTGCTCGTGGTTAATACTGCTCGCGGTTAATACTGCTAGTTAGTTAATACTGCTCGTGGTTAATACTGCTCGCGGTTAATACTGCTAGTTCAGTTAATACTGCTCGCAGTTAATACTGCTAGTAGTTAATACTGCTAGTTCAGTTAATACTGCTCGTGGTTAATACTGCTCGCAGTTAATACTGCTAGTTAGTTAATACTGCTAGTTCAGTTAATACTGCTCGTGGTTAATACTGCTCTAGGTTAATACTGCTTCTATTCCGAATACTATAAATACCTTTTGCCCGCCTAAAAGTTCATAACGACTCTTTGCATACTGTTCTCTTGCGCTCAAAACCTTTTCTCTCTCAAGTTCGAAGTTTTCAGGCTAGTTTTCATTAAGATCAATGGCATCCATGACATTCATCGACGAGCACAACGAGATTGCGATGCTACAAAAGCCAAAACAAGCTGAAGGTTTTCATCAGATAGTCGACTTTCTGAAGTCGAGCCACATTGCTCATGCTCTTACTGTATCACCTACAATCTACATTGAGCACCAAAGGCAGTTCTGGGCTAATGCAACCATTGTTGTGGAAAATGGTGTGCAAATGATCAAGACAAGAATCTGTGATCACTCACTTACAGTTACTGAAGAAGTCATTCGCATCAGTCTACGTCTAGACGATGCCTCTGGTATAGTGTCTATCTCTAATGATGAACTGTTTTCTAATCTTACTAGAATGGGGTATGGAGGCCCATTGGGTGTTTTCAAATTCTCAAAAGCAAAGTTTTCACCCCAATGGCGTTTTCTTGTTCATACCCTGATGCATTGCATCTCCAAAAAGACCACTGGATGGAGTGAGTTCAGCAGTCCAATTGCATATGCTTTGGTATGCTTGGCTACATCCAGAAGGTACAATTTCTCAAAGATGATTTTCAATGATCTTGTATCAAATATGGGAAACAAAAAGAGTTTCTTTATGTATCCCAGATTTGTTCAGGAAGTAATTAACCATGAATTGACGGATATACCTCAACCTGTTGGGGTATATGTACCTAAACCCCCAAAAGGCAAGGTTTTCTCAAATATGAGAAGATCTGCTGGGGACTCGGAAGGAGTTGACACCCCATTGTTCTCTACAATGATGGTGGTGTCCCAAACCACTGAAGGTATGGCAGCAGGGTCAAGGCCCTCATTAGACCATCCCACTGCTAGCCAAGCCCAACCTTCTCACTCAAAAACAATTCCCCAGTCCATTCTTACAAAACCAACCTCTCCAATTACCCAAACTTATCAAAGAAAACAGGTAAAGAAGGCTCCTTCCCTTCTTGTACCATCACCCACACAGCCTTTAAGCCCTCTAAGGGAGAATACTCCCCAAGAGAATATCCAAAGGGAAACCACAAGGGTGTCTCCCAACCCAAAGGAGGTGCTCTCTGAGGAGGAGATAGAGCATATGGGTGATGAGGCTGCCACTACTCCTGCTAACACAGAGGAGGACAGTGGTAACATCAATAAGACCTCCCCCATGGCAACTTTGAATGAGCAATCATTTGAAGGTCCCTGGTGCCAAGAAACCACAGGGGTGGATAGTGCTTCTGCTAGGCAGAAGACTTCCACTACTAAAAGATCCAATGATCCTTCAATAGGGGGTAACACTCCTGGAGAAGGTGAGGACAGATATAACTATGATGAATTGATGGAGGCAATGGGCAACATCAACATGGATGTACTCAAACAGGGCAAAGAAATAGAAGAGCTAAAACTCATTGTACTGTCACAACAAGAACAAATCATCCAGTTGAAGCAAATGGTAAGGAAACTGATTTTGCAAAAGAAGAAGAAACAATTTGTGCTCAGAAGGAGGAAACCAGAGACTGATGCTCCCAAAAAGGGGGAGATCAACATGGAAGAAGCATCAAGGGAAAGGGAGTTTGATAAAGAAAGAGTTGAAGTTGAGGGGGAGAAGGAAGCAGAAACTGTTAATGCTGCTGAAACCTCACAAGCAGCAGTAACAGAGTTAACACCAACAGAAATTGAAGTAGCTGAAGTGCTAATCAAAGCTAAGAATGACACTCCCAAAGCAAAGGGAGTGGTCATAAATGAAGGGAGAGACAAGAAATCAGAAAAGAAAGACATGGCTGCAGATATAAAAAGAAAAGGGAAAGAAAAGATGATAGAATCTGATCAACCATCTAAAAAGCAAAAGATGATTGAGTCAGATGAAGCATTAGCAAAGAAAGTGCAAGAAGAGTTAGATCTAGCAGAAAAGGAACAGGTTGAAAAAGACAGAGAAATGGCCAGAGCACTAGCAAATGAGTTAAATGAAGCATTCCAGAAAGGGTTGGAAACAGAGAAAGCCAAGCAAAGAGCAATAACCTTGAGAAAGGCTATGATGGCCAGATCAAGTGCAAAGAAGAGAAGACCTTCACAAACTTACCTTGCCACTCAGGAAAGAAACAAAATGATAACTTTCTTGAAAAGTGCAATTGGGGTAAAGAAAGAAATGTTTGTGAAGATGAATTTTGATCAAATCAAGGATCTATATGAGAAAGAAATGGAGAAGCTGAAGAGCAATGAAAAGGATAGAGTGGAGTTTGAAAAGAAGGCAAAGGAGAGACATGATATAGATATGAATCAACCATTCCCTGAAAGTGAAGAGGGAACTCCTATAAAAGAAATAGAAAGGGAAAAGGAAGAAAAGAAGAAGGAAGCTACTCTAGTACAGGTTCAAAAGACTTTGAAAAGAACCAAGATGATGGCCAAAAGAAAGAAAGATAAGAAGTCTAGAATAGAAGAAGAACAAAATGTTGCTGAAGAAGAAGTGGCACCTGAGTCATCAAGCCAGCAAGGGTCATCAATCAAAGATGATGTAAGCTTATATATGGTAGTGATGGACAAAGTGCCTGAACCAATTTCTGCAGAACCTGTTGGAGTTAAGCCACCAGAGATCATTCACTGGGATGTTCTGAAAATGGATGGAAAAGATTACATCAGACTAAAGAGGAAGGGTGACAAGTATGAAATATTTAATACTTGGATCAAGGTTGTCAAAACATGCTCTAGATCTGATATAGAAGAGATGTTTGACATAGGAATTAAGCTGTATGCAGATCATCTGAATACTCCAGGAATTTCTCTAACAAAACTGGTGATGGAGTATCTATGCATGATGTTCAAACCTGAAGAAGTGAACCAGGTCATCAAGAGTGTGTTTAAAGAAGTCACAAGTTGGACTCTATATGAAACTAGTGGAGTATATGCAGTGACTTTGGATAGAAATCACACAGAATACTTCCTAGTGGATAGAGTATATAATCACACCAGACTGAAGGTTCATGCCATGCTAAAGAAGAAGTTGGGTTGTACACCAAATTCAGAAATGGCCAAGTATCTCATTCAGAGGATAATCAATCAGAGTTTGGGACTGAATCCAGACTTAGCAGCGTGATCTTGGAAGTTTTGGGAGCATTAAAAGAGCATCTGGAAGAATATCTGAAGAACTTGACTTCTCTTCTAAAAGTCAAGTTAGGGGGAGATTGTTGGGAACTGAAGATTCTACTAAGTGTAGTTACTACTGCTAGTACAAATGTAGTTACTACTGCCAGAACAAGTTGAAGATTAATACTGCTAAGTGTTACTACTGCTAGTAGAATTAATACTGCTAGTTAAAGTTAGTACTGCTTAGCTAGTTAGTACTGCTAGTAGTTAGTACTGCTTGAAGTTAATGCTGCTAGTTGAAGTTAATGCTGCTGAGCATTATTAGTGCTGCTAAAGAGATACGGATGGAAAGTACTACAGCTGGATATACTGAAGATATACTTAGAAGATATACATGGAAGATATACTGAAGATTTGTTTATTCTTTGTAATTATCTTTTTATCAGTATATGTATAGAATGTGTAGAATAGATAGATAGAACTTTTGATAATTGTTTTTCAAGAGAGAAATCGACCTCAAGGCATAGATCCTAATTCTAGAGAAGTAGAATTCGTATTGGTGAGTCTGTTCATCGATATTGAGGTTGAGAGTGTAATCTTGTAACTTTAAGCATTCAATACAAGTTTACTGTTTGATCATTATATACTGTGTTTGATTACTGTTTTATTAAATATCAAAGTGTTTTTCCGCAGCAGTACTAACTACTAGCAGTACTAACTAGCTAAGCAGTACTAACTTTAACTAGCAGTATTAATTCTACTAGCAGTAGTAACACTTAGCAGTATTAATCTTCAACTTGTTCTGGCAGTAGTAACTACATTTGTACTAGCAGTAGTAACTACACTTAGTAGAATCTTCAGTTCCCAACAGATCATGATTATTTCAAAAAGGGGGAGACTTAAACATCTGAACTTGAGAAGAATTGAGAAGGAGAATCAAGTTGATATGAAATCTTATTTTGAGGGGGAGATAAGTGAAGAAGATGAAACAAAGCAGTAACTACAACAGAAACAGAAAAGAAGATAACAGCAGAAACTGAATCAAGAAGAAATAGTAATTGCAGAAAGTTTTGAAATTATCATAAAGACCCTATACTGAAGAACTTAACTTCTCAGTTTTGAAAAGTTAAGTTAGGGGGAGATTGTTGGGTCTGAAATATGCCAAGGATGGTTACTACTTCTAGTTCAACATGGTTACTACTTCTAGTTCAACTAGTTCAACATGGTTACTACTTCTGAAGTTAATGCTGCTAGAAGAACTTGGTTAATACTTCTGAGGTTACTACTTCTGTGGTTAATGTTGCCAGTTGTAGTTAATATTGCTGGAACAAAGTTAATGCTGCTAGAAGAAAACAGTTAATACTTCTAGTTAGTACTTCTGTTATTAATGCTGCTGGTTCAGTGTTACTACTGCTAGTACTATTAATACTGCTAGTCAAAGTTAGTGCTGCTTGAACAAAGTTAGTACTGCTTAGCTAGTTAGTACTGCTAGTAGTTAGTACTGCTTAGTAGTTAATGCTGCTAGAAGGAAGTTAATGCTGCTGAAGATTAATACTGCTTATATGATGAAGATTCGTATGAAAGGATATACATGGAAGCTTAGAGATATACATGGAAGATATACTGAAGATATTTTATTGTATTTATCTTTTGTATTCAGTATATATACTGTATAGTTTAGAATAGTTTAATACACAGAACTTAATTCATTCTTTTAGAGAGAAAATTAACCTCAAGGCATAGATCCTAATTCTAGAGAAGTAGAATTCGTATTGGTGAGCCTGTTCATCAATATTGAGGTTGAGTGTGTAATATTGTAACTTCAAAGCATTCAATACAAGTTTACAGTTTGTTCTTCATATTTTCTGTATTGATTTACTGTTTCATTGAATATCAAAGTGTTATTCCGCAAACTTCTTTGATATTGTTTCTGAGAATTAATTCTTGTTGAGAATTCGATCCTGACAAGTGGTATCAGAGCCAAACTCTCTCAGAAACAGTTATTCATCATGGAAAATCTTACAGAATCAAGCAGTACTTTGGTCTCAAAAGTTCCAATGCTCAGATCCAATGAATTTGACATGTGGAAGATCAGAATCAAGCAATATATTCTCCTCACAGATTACTCTATGTGGGACATCATTGAGAATGGCCCATCTGATGAAGGAAAGATTGGTGAAGATGGCAAAAGAACCCCTCCAAAGACAGATGCAGACAGGAAGACAAGGCAGACAGAGATGAAAGCCTTGAGCACACTGCTCTTGGCCATTCCAAATGAGTATCAACACCAATTCTGCAATTGTACTGATGCACAGATGCTCTGGAATGCTCTAGAGAAGAGATTCTCAGGTACCAAAAGTACCAAGAGAAATCAAAAGGCAATCTTAAAGCAACAGTATGAAAACTTCATCTCAACTAAGAATGAGTCCATGACTCAAACTTTTGACAGGTTTAATAAACTAATTGGTGAAATAGCTACTATGGGAGTACAGATTGATCAAGATGATGTGAACAGAAAGTTCTTAAGGTCCCTTGGAGATGAATGGACCATGTACACTGTGTCATTCAGACAGAATGATCAGTTGGAAGAAAAAGAACTTGATGATCTGTACAATGATCTTAGAGTATTTGAAGCTGAGGTGGAGGCAAAGAAGAAGCCTTCTGGATATATTCATAATGCTGCACTCCTATCAGCATCAATTGATTCTACTGCTAACCCTGAATCAGTTAATGCTGCTAATGGAACAAATCAAGATAAAGGCACTGATTCTGTGTTTGAAGCTTTTCTTTCTAATCATGGAAATTCCTCTTTGATTAATGATGACTTAGAACAACTCCATCCCGATGATCTGGAAGAGATGGATATTAAATGGCAGATGGTTATGCTCTCCATGAGGGTTAAGAAGTTTATAAAGAGGACTGGGAGAAACAACTTCTCCCAAAGAAGAGAAGATGGAGCAGGGTTTGATAAATCAAAGGTAGAATGCTACAAATGCCATCTGAAGGGACATTTTGCTAGAGAATGCAGAAGTGGAGTGTCTCACAACAACAACCATCAACAAGCTCAATCTGGAAGCTTCAATAACAACAGAAACTCTGCTCAAGCCCTTGTTTCTCAACAAGGAATGGGGTTTGATTGGAGTGATCAAGCAGAAGAAACTATTCAGAATCAAGCTCTTATGGCTAAAGTATCTGATCTCCCATCTGAGGTAAGTTCTAATCTCTGTTCTAAAACTTGCATAGACACTGTTAAAAGGTACAGGGATCACAATCAGAAGATGAGTGATGACCTTAAGAGATTAGAAAAAGATATAAAAGACTATGTAAGGATTGTAGAGAGATTTGAAGATCAGATCAAAGGTTTTCAAGCCAATGAACTCCAACACTCATATGACACCAATTACTGGCAGTGGGAGAAAAAGGATTTAGAACTTAAACTGACCAAATCTAAAGAGGAGAGTGAAAAACTGAAAGAGGAGCTAACCAAGGTTAAGCTTGATGTAGAAAAGTTTTCCAATGCTTCTAAAGCAATGGACTCTTTACTACAAAATCAGATTCATGATAAGCTGAGAAGAGGAATTGGGTACAATGCCACACCTCCACCATATAACAACAATTACATTCCTCCTACTTCAGACCTGTTAGACACCAAAGATAGGAAGGACTTGCCTGAGGGAGCCACTGAAATAGATCCCTTAGATGAGGTAGTTGTTGAGGATAAGACTGAGAAAGAGGTTGGCAAGAGTAAGGAGAACAAGGTGAGTGGTGAGATTCCTCTAGAGAATAACATTATCACCAATGAGGATTGTGGAAGGGCTTGGATCAAATCCAAGGACATAGAGAAGACAGAGGGAAAGTCTGGTAAGGTCCACTACAAACAGACAACAGTTGTGAATCCTGTCCCTTGCAAACAGTGTACTTGCAATAAATCTGAGCCCTAAAAACATGATAAAAGGAGGGGAAATCAGAGAAATTGGAATAATCAGTGGGCACAAAAACAAGGGGTTGATCTAAGTAAAATCAATAGACCAAAACCTTGTTTTATTTGTGGAAAGCTTAATCATATTGCCAAATACTGTTATTTCAATCCTATAAACCAAAGAGTAAATTTTCAAAGACAAACTCAAAACTCCTTTGGTTATAGGAAGCAAGGAAGGAATCAAATGGCTGAGAACAGAGCACCTAAAAAGTCTCATGTTCAAAATAAGTTTGCTAAACCAAAGAAAAATACTCCAAATAAGCCAAGGAGTAATTTAAAGACAAAGAAAGCAAACAACTTTGTTCAAGTTTGGGTTCCAATTGTAAAGAAACCTGTTAGCACTGCTATCTCAGATAGTACTGCTAACAGAAATAGTGTTGCTGCAACCAATACTAGTGCTAACAAGGATAGTGATTCTACTAGTATTAATGTTGCAAAGCCTATAATCTTGACAAAGTATTCCAGCCATGAGATTCCTAAACAACTCATTCAGACCAAACTGACAGATTATATAAATGAGAAAGGACAACCCAAGACCACTTTGGCTTGGGTTCCCTCAAAGACTAACTGATTTATCAAGTGTGCAGGGCAATCAAAAGCTCAAGAGGAAGAGCATTTTGGAATGAAGATAATGATTGCTCTTGGCACATAACAAGGAACATGGATTGCCTTCAAATTCTTTAAAAAGATTTGATGGAGGACATGTTACTTTTGATCCAGCAGAAGGTTGCTAATACTGAAAGGTAGTTAGTACTTCTAGTTCAGTGAAAACTGTCAGACTGTGTTAATGCTGCTGGTATGTGTTACTACTGCCAGTCTGTGTTAATGCTGCTGATAAGTGTTACTACTGCTAATGTAAGTTTTCTATACCTAAAAATGATCTTCAATGATTTAATGTCAAACCTGGATATCAATCAAAAAGCTTTTATCTATATCCAAGGTTTGTACAAGAAGTACTTAATAAGGAATTGACGGATTAACCTCATTTTAATGAGATATATGTACCTAAACCCCCTAAAGGCAAGGTTTTCTCAAACATGAGAAGATCTGCTAGGGACTCGGAAGGAGTTGATATACCATTGTTCTCTACAATGATGGTGATGTCCCACAATCAAGAAGGTAAGGCATCAGGGTCAAAGCCCTCATTAGACCAACCCACTGATGACCTATCCACACCTTCCACTACCAAGCATAAATCTTCAGATTCCTTTTGTCAAACCAACATTCCCCATTACTATATTATATAAGGAAAAGATACTGAAGGTTCCTTCCCTTCTTGTATCTTCAACCTCAAAACCTACAAGCCCTCTGATGGAGCATTTTTCATCAGAGAATATCCAAAGGGAAACCATAGAGGTGTCTCCCAACCTCAAGAAGGTGCTCAATAAGGAGATGCAAGAGCATATGGGTTGTAAGGCTCACACTACTGACTTTGCACAAAGTGCAGGACAGGACAGTGTGAACATATCTAAGACCTTCCCCATGGCAACTTTAGATGAGTAATTATCTAAAGGTCCCAGGTGCCAAGAAACCAAGGGAGTAGAAGGTGCTTCTGCTAGGCAGAAGATCTCTACTAAAAGATCCAAGGATCCTTCAAAGGTGGTAAAACATCTAAAGGAGGTGAGGACAGTTTAACTACAAAGAATTGATGGATACACTTGGTACAATTTGTCTGAAAGTTCACAATCAAATTATGGAGATAAAAGAGATGAAAAGATCATGATTATTTCAAAAAGGGGGAGACTTAAACATCTGAACTTGAGAAGAATTGAGAAGGAGAATCAAGTTGATATGAAATCTTATTTTGAGGGGGAGATAAGTGAAGAAGATGAAACAAAGCAGTAACTACAACAGAAACAGAAAAGAAGATAACAGCAGAAACTGAATCAAGAAGAAATAGTAATTGCAGAAAGTTTTGAAATTATCATAAAGACCCTATACTGAAGAACTTAACTTCTCAGTTTTGAAAAGTTAAGTTAGGGGGAGATTGTTGGGTCTGAAATATGCCAAGGATGGTTACTACTTCTAGTTCAACATTGTTACTACTTCTAGTTCAACATGGTTACTACTTCTAGTTCAACTAGTTCAACATGGTTACTACTTCTGAAGTTAATGCTGCTAGAAGAACTTGGTTAATACTTCTGAGGTTACTACTTCTGTGGTTAATGTTGCCAGTTGTAGTTAATATTGCTGGAACAAAGTTAATGCTGCTAGAAGAAAACAGTTAATACTTCTAGTTAGTACTTCTGTTATTAATGCTGCTGGTTCAGTGTTACTACTGCTAGTACTATTAATACTGCTAGTCAAAGTTAGTGCTGCTTGAACAAAGTTAGTACTGCTTAGCTAGTTAGTACTGCTAGTAGTTAGTACTGCTTAGTAGTTAATGCTGCTAGAAGGAAGTTAATGCTGCTGAAGATTAATACTGCTTATATGATGAAGATTCGTATGAAAGGATATACATGGAAGCTTAGAGATATACATGGAAGATATACTGAAGATATTTTATTGTATTTATCTTTTGTATTCAGTATATATACTGTATAGTTTAGAATAGTTTAATACACAGAACTTAATTCATTCTTTTAGAGAGAAAATTAACCTCAAGGCATAGATCCTAATTCTAGAGAAGTAGAATTCGTATTGGTGAGCCTGTTCATCAATATTGAGGTTGAGTGTGTAATATTGTAACTTCAAAGCATTCAATACAAGTTTACAGTTTGTTCTTCATATTTTCTGTATTGATTTACTGTTTCATTGAATATCAAAGTGTTATTCCGCAAACTTCTTTGATATTGTTTCTGAGAATTAATTCTTGTTGAAAATTCGATCCTGACAAGTGGTATCAGAGCCAAACTCTCTCAGAAACAGTTATTCATCATGGAAAATCTTACAGAATCAAGCAGTACTTTGGTCTCAAAAGTTCCAATGCTCAGATCCAATGAATTTGACATGTGGAAGATCAGAATCAAGCAATATATTCTCCTCACAGATTACTCTATGTGGGACATCATTGAGAATGGCCCATCTGATGAAGGAAAGATTGGTGAAGATGGCAAAAGAACCCCTCCAAAGACAGATGCAGACAGGAAGACAAGGCAGACAGAGATGAAAGCCTTGAGCACACTGCTCTTGGCCATTCCAAATGAGTATCAACACCAATTCTGCAATTGTACTGATGCACAGATGCTCTGGAATGCTCTAGAGAAGAGATTCTCAGGTACCAAAAGTACCAAGAGAAATCAAAAGGCAATCTTAAAGCAACAGTATGAAAACTTCATCTCAACTAAGAATGAGTCCATGACTCAAACTTTTGACAGGTTTAATAAACTAATTGGTGAAATAGCTACTATGGGAGTACAGATTGATCAAGATGATGTGAACAGAAAGTTCTTAAGGTCCCTTGGAGATGAATGGACCATGTACACTGTGTCATTCAGACAGAATGATCAGTTGGAAGAAAAAGAACTTGATGATCTGTACAATGATCTTAGAGTATTTGAAGCTGAGGTGGAGGCAAAGAAGAAGCCTTTTGGATATATTCATAATGCTGCACTCCTATCAGCATCAATTGATTCTACTGCTAACCCTAAATCAGTTAATGCTGCTAATGGAACAAATCAAGATAAAGGCACTGATTCTGTGTTTGAAGCTTTTCTTTCTAATCATGGAAATTCCTCTTTGATTAATGATGACTTAGAACAACTCCATCCCGATGATCTGGAAGAGATGGATATTAAATGGCAGATGGCTATGCTCTCCATGAGGGTTAAGAAGTTTATAAAGAGGACTGGGAGAAACAACTTCTCCCAAAGAAGAGAAGATGGAGCAGGGTTTGATAAATCAAAGGTAGAATGCTACAAATGCCATCTGAAGGGACATTTTGCTAGAGAATGCAGAAGTGGAGTGTCTCACAACAACAACCATCAACAAGCTCAATCTGGAAGCTTCAATAACAACAGAAACTCTGCTCAAGCCCTTGTTTCTCAACAAGGAATGGGGTTTGATTGGAGTGATCAAGCAGAAGAAACTATTCAGAATCAAGCTCTTATGGCTAAAGTATCTGATCTCCCATCTGAGGTAAGTTCTAATCTCTGTTCTAAAACTTGCATAGACACTGTTAAAAGGTACAGGGATCACAATCAGAAGATGAGTGATGACCTTAAGAGATTAGAAAAAGATATAAAAGACTATGTAAGGATTGTAGAGAGATTTGAAGATCAGATCAAAGGTTTTCAAGCCAATGAACTCCAACACTCATATGACACCAATTACTGGCAGTGGGAGAAAAAGGATTTAGAACTTAAACTGACCAAATCTAAAGAGGAGAGTGAAAAACTGAAAGAGGAGCTAACCAAGGTTAAGCTTGATGTAGAAAAGTTTTCCAATGCTTCTAAAGCAATGGACTCTTTACTACAAAATCAGATTCATGATAAGCTGAGAAGAGGAATTGGGTACAATGCCACACCTCCACCATATAACAACAATTACATTCCTCCTACTTCAGACCTGTTAGACACCAAAGATAGGAAGGACTTGCCTGAGGGAGCCACTGAAATAGATCCCTTAGATGAGGTAGTTGTTGAGGATAAGACTGAGAAAGAGGTTGGCAAGAGTAAGGAGAACAAGGTGAGTGGTGAGATTCCTCTAGAGAATAACATTATCACCAATGAGGATTGTGGAAGGGCTTGGATCAAATCCAAGGACATAGAGAAGACAGAGGGAAAGTCTGGTAAGGTCCACTACAAACAGACAACAGTTGTGAATCCTGTCCCTTGCAAACAGTGTACTTGCAATAAATCTGAGCCCTAAAAACATGATAAAAGGAGGGGAAATCAGAGAAATTGGAATAATCAGTGGGCACAAAAACAAGGGGTTGATCTAAGTAAAATCAATAGACCAAAACCTTGTTTTATTTGTGGAAAGCTTAATCATATTGCCAAATACTGTTATTTCAATCCTATAAACCAAAGAGTAAATTTTCAAAGACAAACTCAAAACTCCTTTGGTTATAGGAAGCAAGGAAGGAATCAAATGGCTGAGAACAGAGCACCTAAAAAGTCTCATGTTCAAAATAAGTTTGCTAAACCAAAGAAAAATACTCCAAATAAGCCAAGGAGTAATTTAAAGACAAAGAAAGCAAACAACTTTGTTCAAGTTTGGGTTCCAATTGTAAAGAAACCTGTTAGCACTGCTATCTCAGATAGTACTGCTAACAGAAATAGTGTTGCTGCAACCAATACTAGTGCTAACAAGGATAGTGATTCTACTAGTATTAATGTTGCAAAGCCTATAATCTTGACAAAGTATTCCAGCCATGAGATTCCTAAACAACTCATTCAGACCAAACTGACAGATTATATAAATGAGAAAGGACAACCCAAGACCACTTTGGCTTGGGTTCCCTCAAAGACTAACTGATTTATCAAGTGTGCAGGGCAATCAAAAGCTCAAGAGGAAGAGCATTTTGGAATGAAGATAATGATTGCTCTTGGCACATAACAAGGAACATGGATTGCCTTCAAATTCTTTAAAAAGATTTGATGGAGGACATGTTACTTTTGATCCAGCAGAAGGTTGCTAATACTGAAAGGTAGTTAGTACTTCTAGTTCAGTGAAAACTGTCAGACTGTGTTAATGCTGCTGGTATGTGTTACTACTGCCAGTCTGTGTTAATGCTGCTGATAAGTGTTACTACTGCTAATGTAAGTTTTCTATACCTAAAAATGATCTTCAATGATTTAATGTCAAACCTGGATATCAATCAAAAAGCTTTTATCTATATCCAAGGTTTGTACAAGAAGTACTTAATAAGGAATTGACGGATTAACCTCATTTTAATGAGATATATGTACCTAAACCCCCTAAAGGCAAGGTTTTCTCAAACATGAGAAGATCTGCTAGGGACTCGGAAGGAGTTGATATACCATTGTTCTCTACAATGATGGTGATGTCCCACAATCAAGAAGGTAAGGCATCAGGGTCAAAGCCCTCATTAGACCAACCCACTGATGACCTATCCACACCTTCCACTACCAAGCATAAATCTTCAGATTCCTTTTGTCAAACCAACATTCCCCATTACTATATTATATAAGGAAAAGATACTGAAGGTTCCTTCCCTTCTTGTATCTTCAACCTCAAAACCTACAAGCCCTCTGATGGAGCATTTTTCATCAGAGAATATCCAAAGGGAAACCATAGAGGTGTCTCCCAACCTCAAGAAGGTGCTCAATAAGGAGATGCAAGAGCATATGGGTTGTAAGGCTCACACTACTGACTTTGCACAAAGTGCAGGACAGGACAGTGTGAACATATCTAAGACCTTCCCCATGGCAACTTTAGATGAGTAATTATCTAAAGGTCCCAGGTGCCAAGAAACCAAGGGAGTAGAAGGTGCTTCTACTAGGCAGAAGATCTCTACTAAAAGATCCAAGGATACTTCAAAGGTGGTAAAACATCTAAAGGAGGTGAGGACAGTTTAACTACAAAGAATTGATGGATACACTTGGTACAATTTGTCTGAAAGTTCACAATCAAATTATGGAGATAAAAGAGATGAAAAGATCATGATTATTTCAAAAAGGGGGAGACTTAAACATCTGAACTTGAGAAGAATTGAGAAGGAGAATCAAGTTGATATGAAATCTTATTTTGAGGGGGAGATAAGTGAAGAAGATGAAACAAAGCAGTAACTACAACAGAAACAGAAAAGAAGATAACAGCAGAAACTGAATCAAGAAGAAATAGTAATTGCAGAAAGTTTTGAAATTATCATAAAGACCCTATACTGAAGAACTTAACTTCTCAGTTTTGAAAAGTTAAGTTAGGGGGAGATTGTTGGGTCTGAAATATGCCAAGGATGGTTACTACTTCTAGTTCAACATGGTTACTACTTCTAGTTCAACATGGTTACTACTTCTAGTTCAACTAGTTCAACATGGTTACTACTTCTGAAGTTAATGCTGCTAGAAGAACTTGGTTAATACTTCTGAGGTTACTACTTCTGTGGTTAATGTTGCCAGTTGTAGTTAATATTGCTGGAACAAAGTTAATGCTGCTAGAAGAAAACAGTTAATACTTCTAGTTAGTACTTCTGTTATTAATGCTGCTGGTTCAGTGTTACTACTGCTAGTACTATTAATACTGCTAGTCAAAGTTAGTGCTGCTTGAACAAAGTTAGTACTGCTTAGCTAGTTAGTACTACTAGTAGTTAGTACTGCTTAGTAGTTAATGCTGCTAGAAGGAAGTTAATGCTGCTGAAGATTAATACTGCTTATATGATGAAGATTCGTATGAAAGGATATACATGGAAGCTTAGAGATATACATGGAAGATATACTGAAGATATTTTATTGTATTTATCTTTTGTATTCAGTATATATACTGTATAGTTTAGAATAGTTTAATACACAGAACTTAATTCATTCTTTTAGAGAGAAAATTAACCTCAAGGCATAGATCCTAATTCTAGAGAAGTAGAATTCGTATTGGTGAGCCTGTTCATCAATATTGAGGTTGAGTGTGTAATATTGTAACTTCAAAGCATTCAATACAAGTTTACAGTTTGTTCTTCATATTTTCTGTATTGATTTACTGTTTCATTGAATATCAAAGTGTTATTCCGCAAACTTCTTTGATATTGTTTCTGAGAATTAATTCTTGTTGAGAATTCGATCCTGACAAAACCGATTGAGCAAAATCAGAGAAAATTTCAACAAAATCTTGAAGAATCGATACCCATATCTCAATCACTTCTGATAACAGCGATATCTTCACGATTAAATGGCACAAAATGGAGGAGGGAACGGTTTGAGAAGAGGTGAATCCCCAAATTACTAGGGTTTAAGAATCGATTTGGGTTTTTTATATTTCTTGATTTCATTGTTACAGTTCGACGACCAAGTGAAAGAATTTTCAATAAATCGGGTCTCTCAAAGTTCAACAACACCATGGATAACCCCGTGGATGTTAATGCAGATGATAACACAACCCTAGCAGAATTGGTGAAGAAAGCGAGAACCAATGTTGGGCTTGAATCGACTTTTAACAGTGGAGCAATCGATGAAGAAGGTTATATTTTATTTTTCAGAATTTTTAGAGTTAGGTTTATTAATTAGATATCGAATGCACGTATATGACCACCTTGTTTACAAGTAATAGAACTTGGATTCAAGATGTTCTTGTTTAAATATGTGAATCAAAATGTGTGCACATACGCACTTTTGTATGAATGTGAATCATTTGTAGCAATAATGAAATTTGGAATTGGTTATGAATGTACACATATGCACATTGGTATGATTTCACATATTCTCTTTGAAAAATGGTTGTATACACCCTGGATGAAATATGCACTTGGGAGCAAAACAACATAGTTGGCATTAACCGTGCATACTATGTGTATATATGAGTCCAACAGAAGTGTATATATGCACGTGTATGTGTAATCTACGGGGCAACTATTCACTGTCAACTAATCATTGTAAAACTATAGTTAACAAATCTCATCAATATGTGTAACCATACAATGCATATGTGCAGACATAGACCAATCTGCAAAACAACGATTGACAATGCATTGCTTAAGAGGGCCAAATTCTTATCCTTAAGAGGGCCTTTAACCCCACCATTTACAATGAATTTCTTGTCATCTAGATGCTTATTCTTGATTCTTGGCACTTCCTGCAATAGTACCACTGATTATATGATTCTTGGCACTTCCTGCAATAGTACCATTGATTATATGATTCTTGTCACTTCCTGCAATAGACCTTACAGTACATATGTGCATAGTTGCACATATACACATCACATAAATATTCTTGGCATACTAAAGAATTTTGTGCATAATAGTATGTCATTTACATGGAGTTTTGGTAATTTACATTTCCCCTAAAATTCCAGGAATATTTTCCCCAAAACAAAAACATAATCTGATATGCATACAGTGCATATGTGCACACTTTGAACACATTATGTCAAAAGATGAAAGTATGACACTTATTAATGTCTTTCTTCTACTTCCTGTTTTGGGTGGTTTACTAGTATGATGATCTTGTACAAGGTGCAGAAAGACAAGTACACCATTCTGAATTTCATAAACAACAAAATTGAGATTGAAGATTAAGATAACAAAAACCCAATGTGAACTCTGAAATTGTACTTACAAAATATCACCTAGAAGATTGGTGGCTGCTTGGAGAAAGATTATTCTAAATCTGTAATTCCCAGATTCAAGCTATATCAATCACAGATTATCACACACAATCATATATAAATCATTATATTGATTAGATCAAGATTACACAAAGATTTCTCTCACATTACACTCTGAGCCATATACCTATTTGATAAAATTTCTCTTTCTAGAAGTATATGCTCTCTCTCAAATGTGTGCATGTGTCTTGATGATTACAGGACACAAAGACTATTTATACTTGGTCAAACTAGTTGACCTTACAACTCAAACTAAAGTACAAAGTCAAACAACCTTGACTTCTAACAAGACTTAACAACAACTACAAACCAACTATTACAAAATTACAACTTTGACCCTTTTTAATCTTGAATATAATATCTTGGCTCAACAATCTCCCCCTTTGGATTCAAGATTAAAAAAAATTGACACTAATCTTCAGGTCTTCTTTCTCTTGTAGACTCTTCAGCATAATGTCTTTCATAACTTTGAATCTTTCAACTCTTTATCATTTTGAACAAACCTTGATATTTCAACAACTTGAAATCTATCCCCTGCTTTGGTAAAAATATTCTTCTTCACAATTATCTTCCGAAACAACTTTGAAAACTTCGAACTTTCTCACTTTTCAACTTTCACTTTAACTTGAACTTTCTTCTGAGATTGAACTTTGAATTCTCTCCCCCTTTTTGATAAAGAAATATAAATCTGAATTTGAAACACTTGAAAGTTCTCCCCCTTTTTGATGAATGATGAGAAATCAGAATCATCAAAACATTTTCAATGTAAGCACCGTCTTTGATACAAAATACACCATATAATGATAAGTAATTTCCCTCGAAGAGAATTGTTTCTCCCATTAATCTGAGTATCCGTCAATTCATAAATGTATTCATCTAAATCTTTTTAGATTCAGACAAAATTAGAATGAAACCCTGAATCAACATATGAATCAGTTAGAATGCTTGTAAGTAGCACGAAGCCACTTTGTACAACGAATGCACATTGGAAAGGAGCTTTTTGATGTTCACTCCCCCAGGGCTTCCATTCAATCATCGAAAAACACGAAGGATTCTCTATGAATGTTATGACAAGAAAACTTATTCCTTGTGTGCTCGTGCAAGTGTAGAATGATTAAAACTACTTAAGATTTTTCAGGCTCAAAATGTGTAAACAGTTGAGAAAACAACAAGTTTTCCACGTACTCAATGTGCATGAAAGAGGTTCGAAGGTGGGGAACTTTCCTTCTTTTTCAATATCCAGATCTTCCAAATGAAGATCATATAGCATATAAGCTGCGTCCCCAAAGAAAATGAAACATTTCTTTGTTAAGAAAGAAACGAGTGGCTAGTAGGGTTAATGCAAGAGTTAGCATGGGCTCACTGTTTGTTTCAATGATGGTCACCAAAGAATGTGAACCAATCAGTAATGTGGCTGCCCGACTCAGAAAGTAGTTGGTGTAGAGTTTTCATATTCTTTTAACTCTGTTCTCATACCCTCTTTCTTTTTATCATGAAGCTCACATCTAACTAAACTCTCTTTTCCATTTTACCTCATCACACCGAGAAAAACTCAACCGTTTGAGTTATCTCCCCCACTCTTTGATTTAGACCCCTCACCCCTCAATCACTCAAGGATAACTTCTTGGGTAGGAAACACTGGTTTACGTGAATCCATAGAAGTTTTGTTAAGCTTCTCACACTGATCTCATGAAATTTTGTCCTATGTAGAGTAGTGTTGCTCAACAATTTAACTTGAACAGTTAAACACAAAATATTGTAACACTGTCAAACGGATGTATGCTCATCAAAAATATGAATGAGATTTGAGCATTTGAACTTTGAAGATCTTTCAAAACAAAGAAATTGAATGAATGAAATGAAATCAAGAGAATTATTTTGAGAAACTGACAATGTATCAACATATCAAATATCATGAAACGGTTGGGGTATCAAAGAACTTGTAATTTGTTTATATGATCAAACATAAACATATTGACGATGAACACACAAAATATAGAAATGATGTCTGATACACAAAAACTTTGAAATCAAGCGAGGGTATTACCACCGAAAAATTTGTTACATTTAGGGACAAGGTAATAACAAAGTCAATCGAAAGTACTGAACCGATATGTGTGAATACTTGACAATATATAGAAAAGATAATACACAAGTATTAATATTTGGAAACACACGGTCAGTTAGACATCAAAGCACTAATATGAAAAATATTTAAAATCTCACTTCTAAATTCATGAAAACATTTGAGAAAACAAGTTTTCATACCTGAAAGTTGTCCTTCTTTAAAATATGTTGGAGATCAAGAATTAAGAATACTTACATTCTCCCCCTTGAAAAGAAAATTTTATCTTCCCCTTCAATTAAGAACAGGAAAATAAAATTTAATCTATTAAGCTCCCCCTTGACAAGACCTTAAATATTGTTTCTTCAATACATGTAAAATTAAGCATATTAGCACAAACAAAAATTATTTCTTTTTGTAGATCCTAGAAACAGTGCAATCACGATAATAATCAATAATAAACAAAGATTTAATCACAACTGCCGGTCATATGATTGGATTGATCAATAAAGGGTTTAAGTTTTACAGAGAGAATTTTTTATGCGTGTATGTAAACCTAAATGACCATTCCCTTCTCTCCTAACCCTAAACTCACCAAAATAATACTTCAAATACTTAGGGTCAAAACCCTAAAGGCCCAAGGCCCAACACAACGAAACGAAGGCCAATTACAATAATTAAGGCATATTACAACGCTTTTAATAAAACAATTAAACTCTATAAACGTGTTATACAACTTTCAACGCACTAGGACTTTCGGTCCTAACAATCTCCCCAAAAAGTTGAATAAGGCATTTATTATCTTGAAATCTTCAAGCCTTAATCTTCTTTCCCTCTTGAATCTTTGAAAAACTTTGGTGTTGCATGTCTTCATGTCTTTCCCAGCTCCCCCTTGAATAAAGCTCTTGGTTTTCATAGTTTTAACTTTGTAACCAAATTCAATGTATAATAGTCTCAACTGAACGCACTATTGTGCATCTTTCAACTGTAGAAACTCAAAACATCGGATCAACACACAAGAAAGATAATGTGTGAGTTACGTGACATTCCACGATGCAACTTCAGTTTAAAAACAAAGAATCTTTCTTTGAACCGCGAGTTGAATAGACTTTCAGCTTAAGAACTTGTTTCAATTAGCTCGTAGGAGGAATCAACTTGTAGCAAACACCATATGATAAGGGATAGAAGAACTGCAATCTTTGAATCTAATGGATTTTCAACCTCAGATTTAAGAAATTCTGTTACTCCCCCTCAAATTTTGCTAACTCCCCCACAACATGATAATATGTGTCTTTGAATCTGTATATCGTTTTCCCCGTCATGATGATTAGGACCATCTTGAGCGTCATGTATCTTCAAAGACTAAATGGATGAGTAGCAAAAGATCAGATAAAGCGATTCAGTAACCAAGGGTAACAACTAACACATAAACACATTAGTCAGTGTTATCACAACAATTAAAAATAATTATGTGACCTATTTTCAGAGTTGGCAAAGGGATATCTCTGATAGGACTTCCAGTTATCATCTAAGTAAAATATGAAAAAATTACTTCTCAAACTGTTCTGGCAATATCACAAAGATATGCAAGGGGAATCACAAAGATTCGCGCGTGTGTGAAAGAAGTATAAATCATATCGATTAGTCTCAAAGGTTGATTCAACCTGGGACACAGGTTAAGAAATCAATAGACACAGTGAGTAGAATATGAAGTTCGGAGACCAGAGCTGATGTCTTCCTTTTCCAATATCTAAGATCTCCGAGTGAGGAATAAATAGATTATGTGCTAAATCTCCGTGCATATATGAAACAAGTATCTCTTGTGAGACACTTGAGTGGATAGGTGGGGTGACACGAGTTATCGACACTGGGTCCATGTCTGTTTTAATATCCATCTCCTTTAACTCACCAAGATAAAACATTGAAGTAAAATTTCTGATTTGAGATAATCAGAAGTCAAAAACATTTAAGAACGAGTCCTGAACTGAAGTGTTCAGAAGTCGATATGAAAATTTAAAGACATGGTACTCCCCCTTAAAATATGGCATAACCCTTGATTGTAGTCATGTGATGTGAATTGTTAGAGTACAGTCTCATTGGATTCAAGATCATCCAATCCGAAGTTCGCAATCTGAGGCTAACGTTGAAAAATCGCTCTCGATAATAAGTCTAATGTCCTTTGTAATAAATGTTAAAGTTTATTGTATTTTACTATTAGTCCTAAATATCTAATTAATAGATATTTAGTTTAGATATTATATTAGTTTAATTAATATCTAGATATTATTATGTTTTAGATATTATTTTGAGATATTATGTTTGTGATATAAAAGGTTTTGAGATATTATAATCTCATAACTTTCAATATCTTATAACATACATATCGATCCAACATCAAGAACATTCAGAGAGAAGTGAGCTTTGTTGATCCCAGTTGTGATGTTCTTTAACTTGATTTAACCTTTTACTACACACAGATTAAATAAATAGAGTGCGGAAGCGTTTAATACGTGTAAAAAAGAATGAACATGCAAGGTAGTAAACACACAAGTAATTAATGAACAGGAAGTAAAGTATTATAAGAAAGTTACTCAAAGAACTGTTTCATTGATTACTCAAGAACACCAAGAACACGCACTGGTGTGTGCAAAATGCTCAAGGATTATACAGACTACTATTTTGTGTGTGCTCTCGTACTTTGTGCTCTAAGGTGGTGCTCCTTAATATAACAGAAGGATGCACCCCTTAGTACAAGACAGAAACTGACATTCCATAAATTGAATGCCACCTGTAAAGTAAACATCGTGGGACACCCATTACTTTGATCTTGAGGATCTTCGTACAGCAGGTTTCACGTGCTTGGCACGTGGTCTTGTCTTGAACTCTTAGAAAAGCTTCAATATTGATCTCCAGAGGTTAGCCTTCATAGAGGCTCTGTGAGTGATCACATAGGCTCTGTGATCTAAGTATCATCAGGTTTGTCTTCTGGTAGATCTTCTGCTGAGTAACCTATGAGCTTTGGTTCCTTCTGTGGTGTACTTGAGTGTTCAGCGGCAGACTTCTGCGATTCCCATACTTAGCCTATTTTTCAATACTTCTATACATGTGAGTGGAGCTAACAATCTCCCCCTAAGTATTGAGAAATAAAAATTTGGAATTTAGAACGATGGCTAAGCTAGAAGCAAAAGAGGTGAAAGGAACTCAACCTCTGAAAAGTGATATTCATTCGTAAAAGAAAAATGCCAAAAGGCAATTACATTAAGCATCGAAATACATGAATGAACAACAAAAGATTACAGAAGTCATTGAGGAAAATCATTTATCGGGTTGGTAAAGCTTTCAGCTAGAGTTTTTCTCATCGATAGAATGAGTTCCCTGTACTTCAGTTGTGCATCAATCTGTCCGATCATTGTCTCTGCAGGTCCCGCTTGCACAAACTCAGAGCCTTTCTTCCTCAGAATGGTATTCTTTATCTTCTGCAGAGTATTGTTTGAATACTTGTGACTTTGATTTGGCCGATACATCCTTTTAAGCCCATCATCGTGTCTGTAGATGAATCCGAACTCAGGCTCTGTGATTAAGGAGTTGGAAGAAACGTTCTCTATTCCGGGGAATTGGTCATGAGGTTTGGTGTTCGACAGCTTCTCGACTCCGAGTTGTAGAGCTACCTCGAAGTCCATTTTGGTGTGATATTTTACATGTTCGTGCATCACTTCCTTGATCCTGCCATTCGCTATCATGTACTCCTTACGCTTTTCAAGTCTTTGCTCTGTGAAGGCATGTAGTTGAGGAAGATCGTAGGCACAGAGGTTCTTCAAGTCTGCATCTGTGAACGTGTATTGCTTCCCATCTTTTCTCTCAACTAAGTATTTTGCATACATGATTGACTTGTTGGCAAAGGAGTGCAGAGAGATCCTCATCACGGTTTTGATATCTTCTGTGGAAAACACTTCATCCCTTTCTAGTGCAGTTTGCTCGAAGCGTCTTCTGATGTCTTCTTTGATTAAGGGATGCAGATTTGGTGCTAAGAAGACAGCTTCGGGCTCTGCGCTGTAAATATAGGTATGAATGTTCTCTTGAAGTTTAAGTTCTTTCGGTGGAGGCCTTGGGATTGGAACTCTCATGGCGTCCATCGATTGAACTATCTCTTTGACTCTGTCCTCTTGATGTTTCTGCTCTGAGGACTTTTCTGAGGGATTTTTCTTATCAGGTTTAGATAGGTTTTGATCTTTCTTCCGTGGAGAGGTCTCTGAAGTATCTGCAGCGTTTACTGGATCAAGGCTTTGAAACTGTATAGCTGGTGCGGGTGCAGTGGGCATGAGTTCAGGACTTGAGGGTTCTACAAACTTTGCGAGTCCTTCTGCGATCTGTTCAGAGCCCACGCTAACCTTCCCTTTCTGAGATCCTACAGAGGTTGTTCCTTGGACAATTGGAGAAGACGACATTGGGTCCTCAGAGGCACTGGGCATGAGATTCTGTGTTTTGTGTGCCTCTGAAGATGGTCTTTGTAAGGGTAGGGCTTGAAGAGGAGTGGCAGAGATGACAGGTGCTTTTGGTGTTAAGGCCTTCTCCCCCTCATGATGGCCAGGGCCAGAGGCATCTGGGTCCTGATCATCATGGTGAGCCCTCTTCTGTGAGGCCTCCTCTTGGCAAGTGGCAGGGGCCTTTCGCTTCTTCCTCTTGCAGAGGTGTTCTTCAGCGTGTTTGTTGATCTTTCGTAGGGCGTCCTCTGCAGCCAATGATAGGGCGTTGATCTCCATATCAGACTTGAACCGAAATGTGGCTATGGTTTTCTTCAAGTTTGCTGCCACCTTCTTTCCTTGGTCGTTGAAGTTGGATCGAAGGAGGTTTTGGTTTTGCAGAAACTGATTTCACATGGCTTCCAAGTCAGCTTTTGTTGCAAACGCAGAGGGATCTGGGGCAGAGGTTGATGCCTGTGTGTGAAAGGGGATCATAACACTGCGAGTTATGTCCTTTATTTTCTCTCTGAGTCGGCCCATTTCATTTACTCCAGTCTGAACTCCTTGCGTAGCATATTTTGGGAACTCTTCTGTGCAAAGATCCCCTAGAATTTGAATCTGATTGGAGCGTGCAATGATGGCTTGTCCACAAGCTTGAAGATCAGCCCTTTTCGCGCAGTTTGTATTGAGGGCTTGCAGAGCTTCAGTATTGGCTTTTAGGGTCTCTGCAAGGATTTGAGAGTTGGCTTGGGACTCTCTGGAGATAGAGCTTTGCAACTCGTCAAGTTTTGTGAGCACCATGTCAGCAAAGGCTTTAAACTCGCCCTTTGTGACAAAGGTGTCAGAGGTAACCTCTGGAACAACACATGTTCCAGATTTGGCCAACGAGTCTTTGGCACCTTCAGAGCCTGTTTTTATGTTAAGCTCTGGAGGATTTCCTTCCAATCCTCGATGTTCCACAAAGGAAGCACCTATGGAAGTTCTGTCAACACATTCTTTGGGGGAGGGTTCAGAGACTCCCTTAAGACTTATGTTGAATGGATCCTGTGGGTGTTCTAGAGCCACAGAATCATCGTGTGCTTTCACCACCAACTCTGAGGTGGTTTGGGTGTCACTCTTGTGTGTGACAGAGGTAACGAATACCTCTGTGTGTAGAAGAGATGTGTCCTGGGGCGAATGGACACGTAGAGCAACACTCTCACCCTTTTTAGAGGGTGAGGTGGTTTTGGTTTCCCCGGATGGTGGTACAGAGGATGAAGGAATATCCTCTGCCCGGATGGCTTGGTCAGGGTTCGGACTATGCGGTCCTGTTTCAATATCCCTCTGCGCTAGAACTGCAGGGGTAGAAGTGTGGGTTGCACAGGGAGTTGGTTTTGGTGGTGTGCCAAAGGCATATTTTGTTTCCCTCTCCTCTAACGATTTTTTACTTGGTTCTTCTTCTTCATCTTCGCCCTGTGATCTTCCTGCCACATCATCTATTTCCATTTCCATGGTTTCCCCTAATCCTCCAGAGTATTGGAGAGAAACCTCTCGTGCTATTGCAGAGGCTACTTGGATTGGGCTCTGAGGTTTATCCTTAGGGGACTCTTCAAGGACTAGGACTCTTCTTGCCTTCTGCAGGGGCTTTGTCTGACCCTCTACAGGTTCGGTTCTTGCAGCAAGGTATTCATCCAGATCTGTCCTTTTCTGTTTGAGGGCTTCCAATATTTGTTCTATTTCGGCAAGCGTCCTCAATTTTCTTTTCTTTTTCTCAGAGACTCTGATCTCTGCAGTTTCTTCTGTGGCTTTCTCTTCAGCTGCCAAGGATTTCGGAGTCTCTACCTCTACGACTCTCTTTTTCTTGTTTTTCTTTTTCGTCTTTCTCTCACTCCCCTTCCCTCTAACTAATGGGCTCTCTTTCTCACTCACTTTAGCCTCTGCGGCTTCAACTTCTGTTCATACTCTCTCGTCTCTCAAGTAAACTACAATGTCTACTACTTTGAATCCTACGCCAGGGGGGGGGGGTTATAGGACATGGTTCTGGTGTTCTGTTCCCTCGTATGTATTCCCTAACGTCTTCTTTACTACCCAAATAAGTCAACATCTTTGTTGACAGAGGTTTGGCTTCTGGATATCTTGTTTTGATGGCAGTGGGTTTATGAGACTTCATCTCATAGAGTTTGATTGTCTTATCTTCTGCTGGTAGCTTTCCTTCTCCTATCAAGTCATCGCCTAGAAGCAGTCCTAGAAAACGTCCAAACACAATGTTCTTTGGTTCTGTCCCTCTGTCTTGGTCCTGCTGTTTGGAAATCACAACATTTTGGATCTCCCTGAAAATTAGTCCAGCGTAGTCCAGTGGGAGATCGTAGTAAATCCCATACATTATAGCCAAAATTGTATGGCTTGATTGATCCGGGCTTCCAACCTTCGATGTTAGGCAACGGTTCAGAATAGAAAAAAGTACGTTCCACAGAGGGGGTAGATTCTGTCTTCTAAAGTTTGTTCTTTTGGAGATTGGAACTGCGTAGCCAATGAACCTCAGAAACTCTAGTATCTCTTCCTCTGTGGGATCCTCTGAGAATTTACGCAGGTTGAGATCATATTTGGTGGGAAGTCCAAATACATCGGAGAGTTTCCTACGATTGATCCCTAAGTCCAGAATTTTTACAGTTGATGGATGGGTTGCATAGCCAATGATGCAGTGTCCATATTTGTCCATCTTGGCATGACGGACACTTAGCCAAAACTGTTGGATGTAGGATTCCGGAATGTCATCTCGTTTCAACGTTAGGGCTCTAACCAGGAAATGATTCTTGAGGAGTTGAATCAATGGTGCAGCTTCAGTGGGAAAACCAGAGGGATTGAGGGTGAAAAAATGGTTGTTTGGTTTATTGTTCATTTGGGTCAAGTGATAGTCATGCCTGGTGAAGGATAACATTCTGCTGGTAAGCACATGTTCTTGGTTGACGGAGTCTGAATCAGCCTTTTGAGCCATCGAGTGATGAGAGTAGTTTGATTTCTTGGATCCATTAGAGTTCTTGGAGGAAGATGAGGGAGAAGCCATGGAAAGAAATGGAGAATGAGAATTCTTTGCAAAGGGATTCTTGAAGGAGAGAAGATAGCAGGTAAAAAGAAATTTGGGGTATGAGAGGGGTTTATATATGAAGAGAGAGGGTAAAAAGAATGAGCGGTAAAAGATAAAATTTTCAAATCCGTGATGAGTGGTAACGGATAAGAAGCCGTTTTAAAAAAAAACGACGGTACAGGTTACGAACCAATCAAATATTGCCACGTCAGATGATGGCGGTGCACGATCTAGGACGTGCGCCACCCTATTCTCACGCGCCTGGCATTTTCTATTCTCATGTGACAGTGAGTTTCAAAAAATAACCCGCAGCACATGACCTGAATTTCTCAAGTGATGGGAATGACAGAAGCTCTGTGGGTAAGAGACTTCTGAGGTCATATGCAAGGTTATTAGAAGAGATTTTTAAGAGGGAGAAAAGTGCGATGAAATGATCGAGTTCCTTTTAAAGTGCATTTGGTCAAGCACCCTCAGTTTAGAGGTGCAGAGACTCTGTGATAGATCACAGAGGCTCTGTGGTCGACCTAAGAGGTTCTGAGACCAAAAATTTCTTTTTTAGGAAAGATTTTCAAAGATTTGATCATTTCAAAGTTTTGACAGAAAAATTAGTACAAAGTGGGATCTTTCTGATGGCATAGTGCTCGAGAAAGAGTTTTGACCCTTGGTTCAGATGGACTAACCTCACTCTGTAGTCTGTTGCGCAGAACTGTCTTGCTCCCCCTTGACTAGTCAAGATTGGTCTTTGATGGTTCGTTCTGCTCCCCCTTCAACTATGCTTGGATCATATAAAGATAAGATTTGCACAAGACATAGATTCGCAGAAAATAATATAATAAAGAAAGCCGAAGAGAGTATTTACGAACAAGAAATAAGTTACATACAAATATGTACAACAGAGGCTCTGTGCAGGGGTACAGAGGCTCTGTGGTCAACTCATGTTGAGCATACCAATTTTGCCAACTAGAAAAGTGAATATTTTCTCATCCAATTCCTTTGTGAAAAGGTCGGCAAGTTGATAGTCTGTGGGCACAAAGTACATCTCTATTGTCCCATGCTCCACATGATGTTTCAGAAAGTGATACCAGATATCGATATGTTTGGTCTTAGAGTGCTGCACAGGATTGGCAGAGATCGCAATGGCACTTTTGGAGTCACAGAGGATGGGGATTTTTTCGATATCAAATCCATAGTCTCTAAGTTGGGTCCTCATCCACAGAACTTGTGAACAGCAACTTGCAGCAGCAACATATTCTGCTTCTGCCGTAGAGGTCGAAACACAGTTCTGTTTCTTGGAAGTCCAACTTACCAGTTTCCCTCCTAGGAATTGGCAACTCCCAGAGGTACTCTTCCTGTCGAGCTTGCATCCTCCGTAATATGAATCTGTATAAGCCATGAGATCAAAGCCAGAGTTCTCCGGATACCAGAGACCAAGATTTTTGGTCCCTTTTAGGTATCTGAAGATCCTCTTGACAGCATGAAGATGAGATTCTTTGGGGTTAACTTGAAATATTGCACATAGACATGTGGCAAACATTATATCAGGTCTACTCGCGGTTAAGTATAACAGAGATCCTATCATCCCTATGTAGAGTTTACACTCCACAGATTTTCCCTCTGGATCTGCGTAGAGCTTGGATCCAGTGACCATAGGAGTTTTCATTGGTGAAGAGTCAGAGAGCTTGTATTTTTCAAGTATGTCAGAGACATATTTTGATTGGTTTATGAAAATACCCTCTGTGGTTTGTTTGACTTGCAATCCTAAGAAGAATGTGAGTTCTCCCATCATGCTCATCTCAAACTCACTTTTCATCAATGACTCGAACTTTTTGCAATATAAATCATTTGTAGACCCAAAAATAATTTCATCAACATAAATTTGTACAAGCAGAATCTCACCTTTTCTCTTCTTATAGAATAAAGTCGTATCAGTAGTACCTCTTTCGAAACCGTTTGCAAGGAGGAAGTTTGAAAGTCTATCGTACCATGCTCTGGGGGCTTGTTTTAGTCCATACAGAGCCTTGTCCAGAAAGTAGACGTGATTTGGGTACTTAGAGTTCTCAAACCCTGGTGGTTGTTGGACATATACTTCTTCTTGAATCTGCCCATTCAGAAAGGTTACTTGATCCATTTGATATACCTTGAAACCTCTGTGGGCTGCGAAGGCAAGAAAGATTCTTATTGCTTCGAGTCGTGCCACAGGGGCAAAGGTTTCTTCATAGTCAAGGCCTTCCTCTTGACAGTATCCCTTGGCCACCAGTCTTGCTTTGTTTCTGATCACCACACCGTCTTCATCCTTTTTGTTCCTGAAGACCCATTTGGTCCCTATTGCGGTTTTGCCTTTCGGCAGAGGCACTAGGGTCCATACTTCGTTTCATTCAAACTGCAGAAGCTCATCTTGCATAGCTTCTACCCAGTTTGGGTCTTCAAGAGCTTCAGATATCTTTTTGGGTTCGATGATACTCACAAAATTTGTATAGTAACAAAAATTTGCAGTACTCGATCGAGTTTTGACCTTGTCAGAAGCGTCACCAATAATTTGGCTCTGTGGGTGACTTCTGGTCCATTTGATCATTCGAGGCAGGTGATCATTTGAAACTTCTGTGGTTAGCTCAGGAGCATGTTCACCTTGATTTAGATCATTCTCTATTGAGTGGAATTGATCATTCGTACTTGCCAGATGACTTGGTTGTTCATCATGAATTGAGGTAGAGACCTCTGCGGATCCTTGATCTGGTGTTGACCCTTCAGAAAGATTTTGAAGATGACCATGATTTTGACTGAGCTTGGGGCCTTGATTCGCATTGTCCTCTAAGCTTGGGGCCTCCTCTGAGTGCTCCCCCTCGATGGTTGCACCTGCAGCATTACTGGAAGAGGATGAAGCATTGCTAGGACCAGTTAGAGAAGTACCTATTTGGTCCTCAGAGGGTTCGGCTTCAGAGGCTCTGTGCTCACCTTCAGAGGGTCCATCATCATTGAACATATCTTCAAACAGATGATGAAGATCATTTGTTCTTGATGATCCACCAGAATCTTCATCTTGAAGTTTGAGTCCTGAGCTGATTTGCTCAGAAGTCACATGAAAAGAATCATCAAATGAAACATTAATACTTTCGAGTATATGCTTCGATTTGAGTACATAGATTTTGTATGCCTTGGAGTTTGATGAATAGCCAACAAATTTGGCTTCATCGGCTTTGGGACTAAATTTCCCTATCTGATCTCTGTCGTTCAGTACAAAGCATCTGCAGCCAAAGACATGAAAGTACTTAATGTTTGGTTTCCTCTGGTGTAGTAAGTGATATGGTGTCTTTGCATGTCTCTTCACGATCAAGGATCGATTTTGGGTGAAGCATGCGGTTGAAATGGCTTCTGCCCAGAAATAAATAGAGAGCCCTAAAGCAGTGAGCATAGTTCTTGCGGCTTCCACTAGTGTTCTGTTCTTTCGTTCAACAACACCGTTTTGTTGTGGAGTCCTTGTAGCAGAGAAGTTCTGTGATATGCTTTCTGTCGAAAGGTAGGCTTCAATGGTTGAATTCTTAAACTCTGTCCCATTGTCACTTCGGATTCTCTGTACCCTGCAGTCATAAAGAACTTGTATTCTCTTGATAAGATTGATTAGTACTTCAGGAACATCTGATTTCTTTCGAACAAATTCAACCCAAGTATATCTAGAGAATTCATCTATGAGTACAAGGATGTACTTCTTGCCACCAAGACTTTGCACAGAAATAGGACCACAGAGGTCAACATGAAGCATCTGCAGAGGTCTGGTGCAAGATATATCGGACTTGGTTTTGTGGGCAGCCCTTTTGAGTTTGCCCATCTCACAAGCTGAGCATAGATGATCCTTGTCGAATCTAATACTTGGTAGACCACTTACAAGTTCTAGTTTCATAAGTTTGTCAAGTGTGTGAAAGTTTAGATGACAGAACCTGTTGTGCTAGAGCCAAGCTTCTTCATTCTTACTTGAGACTAAGCAGAGCTTTTCTTCTCTGTTAGTTGATTTAAAGTCCATGAGGTATAAATCACCTCGTCTTTTGGATCGCAGAAGCTCTGTGGTTGTATCTTCCTTCAACAGAGAACAGTACTGTCTTTTGAACATTACATCGAGTCCATTGTCATAGAGTTGACTTACACTCAGAAGGTTGTGCTTGAGGCCATCCACATAGGCAACTCTGTTGACATCGATGTCTCCTTTGGCAATGACTCCATAGCCTTTTATTTGTCCCTTTTTGTTATCTCCAAAAGTCACAGATCCTCCTCCATGTTTTTCTTTATAGGAGGAAAGCAACCCTCTATCGCCAGTCATGTGTCTTGAGCACCCGGAGTCTAGGTACCAGATAGGCACATGTTGTTTCTCCTGTGAACAGATTAGAGAGATTTAGGTACCCATTTCCAAATGGGTCCATTTTTGTTAGGGGACTTTGAAGATGCCTTAACATCTTTGGTTTTGGATTTATCCTCATTTGCAGAGGTACCAGATTGTCTCTTCTCACCCTTGAATTTTGCATTCTTGGACTTGGGGTGAGATATAAGACAGGAGGGCCTCGAGAAATGTTGATTCAAAGAATGCATAAGATCAAAGCATTTACAATAAGGAACATTTGAAGCAAACTTCTTGAAAATTTAATTAAATTTGTGAAAGGAGGGTACAGAGCAAATTTTACTACAACCCATTTTAGATCTGGGTTTCTTTTTACAGAAAGCTTTGTCTAATCTAGGTTGAGTTTTTTCAAAAACTCTTCTTGAGTGGCTCTTTGGTTGTACTCTCCCTTGATCTTCTTTCCTTGCTTTCACTGCAACAGAAGCATCAAGTTTATCAATTTTAGGCCATTTATTCTTCTGTTGCCAAGTGAATTTTTCTTGAAAATATTTTAATGGTCTTAGAGCTCTTGAAGCATGAGGGATCTTGTTCTTTTTAGATTTTTCAAGCTCAAGAGAAGCCTTTGCTTGCAAGCACATGTCCAGGAAATCAGGACAGATAGGTACACATGTGGTTTTCCTTTTGGGAAGAACTGTTCTATTAAGAATGCAGAGGTAAGTTTACTCTTCCCTGGACCACAGGGGATTATCTCAAGTTCCACAGAACTTGTCCCATTGTCGACAGAAGACTCTGATTCTGACTCAGAGTCTGAATCGAGAAAGTCTCTGTGAATGAGATCCTGACCTTCTGTAAGTGCCTTGCTTTGTCCATTGGTGTCCTCTGAAGTATTTAGACTTTTTGAAATATACGGAATGACCATAGGAACATTAAGACAGTTTTGTAGATCTTGTTCAAAGATTTTTCTTATTTCAGAGGTTAAATCAGGATGGTTGAGAAAATGATTTTCATAAGTTTTCTTCAAGTCATTTTCTAAAAACCTTTTAAACAATTTTTCTTCCACAGAGGCAGGTACAAACTCTGGTGCTTCAGAGGATAGTTCCTTTTCAGGAATCATCATGCACACAAAATCCATTTGAGTTTGCGTTTCTGGGTGGCCAAATCTGAAGACCCCTATCTGTTTTTGAGACAGATATTTCTTTGGTATAGATTTTCCTTTTTATGAAGGTGCAGATGGTAAATCATTGTTTTCATACCATACATTTGCCATCTGCAGAGGTTTCCTCAGATGTGGTCCTTCAGAGATTCTGCATCTCTTAAATGTGGATAAGAGGTTTGGAAAGCTTGGTTTTAAAAATTGTCCAGGGCAGAAGATGTTTGATAAAGATTTGTTTCTATTGTTTCCTGTGTAAGGGTCAATATCCTCGAACCCTAATCCTCTTCTGCCTATCTGGGTGTTAACCTTTTGATGAACTTTTTGAGCATCCTGATACCTCTTAATTTGGAGATCTCTGTCAAACAGATCTTGATGAAGAACTTCTCTTTCTTTTTGAAAAAAGTTTTTCAAAGAAATGGCATTTAAACGATCACTCTCACATTTCTTTAGCTCTTTGACCTTTTCTTTCAAGGCTTTGTCGAGATTTGTGATTTTATCCTTGAAACCCTTTTTTGTTGAAATATGCTCAGAGGTAAGAGTTTTGTTTTCAAGGTAAAGCTTATCCTTCTCTTCTGTGAGAAACCTAGTTTCTCTTTCAAAGAAGGCAAGATTTTTCTCAAGATCTGAGCATGTGTTTTTATAAGCTAGAAGGTCATTTTGTATTTCAAGAAGTTTGTTTTCAAAGTCTGAGTTGCAAGAGTTAGAAGTGGATACCTCACTCTCGTTCTCAGAAGAGTGGACTTCAGCCATTCCACAGAAGTGTGCGTTGTTTTCTTCATCAGATGATTCATCGGTTACAAGGTTCTCTTGTTCTGCCATTAGGGATTTCTGAGTGTAGTACTCTCCGTTCTTTTTATAGAAGGCAGTGTCCCTTGTGGGTTTCCCTGTGTTGGCAGAGGACCTGCACTCTGCTGCATAGTGGCCTGGTTTCCCGCATTTGATGCAGCCTTCAGTTTGCTTCGGGAATTTGTCACCAGCTCTTTCGTCTGACTTCTGTCCACTCCTTTCTTCTTGCCTTGGTTCTTCAGGCCACTCCTTTCTTCTCTTTCTCTGTACTCCGGCTTCTTCTTGAGACCACGATTGAACTGTCGGGTCATTAGTGCAAGTGTTTTGGCCAGAGCAGCCATGTCAATTTCCTCCTTAGAATCTTCTTCACTTTCACTCTGTGCCACAAGTACCTTCTTCTTCTTCTTCTTCTGTGCCTCCTCAGCTTCCTTATCCTTTTTTCCCTTATCTTTGCCTTCTGAGGCACTTCCCACAAGAGCCAGAGGACCTCCGACAGAGGTTGATAGTTTGGAAATTCTGTTCTCTTGGCTAATATGTGTTCCAAAGAGATCAGATATGGACCAAACATCAAGATCCAATGTGGCTTGCATAGACATGGTTAGATGAAGCCATTCATCATTCAGGATCTGTAGAAATCTGACATTGTTTTCTTCAGAGGTTCTGTGGATTCCATACCTCTTACACTTGTTTATCAAAGAGTTGTATCTGTTGTAATTGCTTTGAATGGATTCACCCGACAGAGCTTTGAATGCAAAATACTCATTTATGCATAAGGCTCTGTTGTTCTTGAGGGTTTTGGCACCACCCTCAAGTTGTTTCTCTAGCTCTAACCATAGGTCTTTTGAAGTTTCACATGAGTCAAGAGATTGAAAGATATCATTTGGGATAGCCATTATGATTAGTCTTTTGGATTTCTTTGCAAGCTCATGTTGTGCCTTTTCTTCTTCACTCCATTCAAGGACAGGTTTGGGGTGTTGATATTCAGGAATTTCAGGAGTATTGGCAGTGGCAGGAACACGAGGAACAATTGTCATTGGGATGAAAGGAGGATTGTGAAGAAATTCAACCAGACCAGGATCCACACCTTCAAGTAAGTGTACCATCCTGATCTTCCACTGAGGATATTCATCCCTTAGAAGAGTGGAAGGTTTGGACTGAGATCCAGCACTGAAGTAGTTGACAGTGTTTGCCATTTTAGTTTTAGAGAGGAGAACAAGGTATGGCACGAATCAGAAAGAGTATAACAGTAAAGGTTTTTGAAATGATGAGAATATGAATTAGTAAGAGCAGATGATCAACCAACTAGCTTTGAATCTGTCTTTGAATGAAGAACACACTTGTACCTGTTACAATACCAAACAGGTTGATATAGCTTCAGAAAAACAGAGTGTGATTGTGAATGGAGTTTGAAATGAAGAACAGACTCAAACTACTACCTTGAGTACTGGAAACAAGTATAGAACAGGATCCTTTGATATTGAAAATCAAAGACTGCTCTGATACCAATTGTTGATCACAGTTGTGATGTTCTTTAACTTGATTTAACCTTTTACTACACACAGATTAAATAAATAGACTGCGGAAGCGTTTAATACGTATAGAAAAGATTGAACATGCAAGGTAGTAAACACACAAGTAATTAATGAACAAGAAGTAAAGTATTATAAGAAAGTTACTCAAAGAACTGTTTCATTGATTACTTAAGAACACCAAGAACACGCACTGGTGTGTGCAAAAATGCTCAAGGATTATACAGACTACTATTTTGTGTGTGCTCTCGTACTTTGTGGTCTAAGGTGGTGCTCCTTAATATAGCAGAAGGATGCACCCCTTAGTACAAGACAGAAACTGACATTCCATAAATTGAATGCCACCTGTAAAGTAAACATTGTGGGACGCCCATTACTTTGATCTTGAGGATCTTCGTACAGCAGGTTTCACGTGCTTGGCACGTGGTCTTGTCTTGAACTCTTAGAAAAGCTTCAACATTGATCTCCAGAGGTTAGCCTTCACAGAGGCTCTGTGAGTGATCACAGAGGCTCTGTGATCTGAGTATCATCAGGTTTGTCTTCTGGTAGATCTTCTGCTGAGTAACCTATGAGCTTTGGTTCCTTCTGTGGTGTACTTGAGTGTTCAGCGGCAGACTTCTGCGATTCCCACACTTAGCCTATTTTTCAATACTTCTATACATGTGAGTGGAGCTAACAAGCTTAAACAGAAACAATATCAACCTCTGTAATCCGCGTTTGTAATAGAAACAGGTTGGTAATCTTATATATCTGTTGTTTGATTATCTGGTAAACGATCATGGACTCACAATTGGTATCAGAGCCTACACCAGATCAAAATCAATTTTTATAACTCTCTGTGTTCTTCGTTTATTCAAGATCACTGTGACATCGATCAAGAACTCCAATTTGTGGTTATTCTCGAAATCAAAGTGTTGTAACCTGTTGTAGTTGGTAAGTAGATCGTTTTGTCAAAGTTTGGGGCTGTAAAACGAATTCTAGGCAGTTCAATTTGGGAGAAACAAGGTTGATTATCGGACAAGAAACGTTACCGGGTGAAGTTTTGTACTGGTCGAAGTTTCAATATCGGTCGAGATAGAGCAGTGAACATACCGGTCCATAACTTGGATACCGATCGATCTCATATCTTAATACCGGTCGATCTACACAATACCGGTCCTAGCAACCTCGGTCGTGAAAAAGGCAACATATCGGTCGAGATCAGAATACCGGTCCATCTATTCTAACAGATTACCGGTCAATCTTAATTTACCGGTCGACTCATATTACCGGTCGACTACTGATCACCACCCTACCGGTCCAACACATTTCCGGTCATACTGTTTAGACCGGTCGATCTCCTCACCTCCATCTATACCGGTCGAAATCTCTTTGTTCATCTCATATACCGGTCGACCGATATAAACAAAGACCCGGTCGAGAGAATCCTCATACCGGTCGGTCAAGTCACAACCAACCTCGGTCGGGACACTGCACATTCCCGGCCTAGAACTTTCAACCGGTCGAAAAGTTTTACACCTTCCCGGTCCAAATCAATACCGGTCGGACCTATCAAATGTTAAGCATTCTTACCGGTCGAAGGTAAGATACCGGTCGAACTCCTCAAGAAAAGCAAATACCGGTCCATCTATTTTAAAAGCACACTTTTCATATCTGTCGACCATTTAACCGGTCGAGCAACAAAGGTTCGGTCAAAGAAAAACTTAACACCGGTCGAAGCAAGAGACCGGTCGACAACACCCTGGTCGCAACATCATACCGGTCGCATTCCACATTTGTGCCACTCAAGTCTCATGCAAACCTCTCCTTTGCGCCATCAACTATTCGCGAGAAACTTCTTTTGCGCGACCTACTTCTCAAGCGAATCTCAAGTCTTGCGCCAACCACTTCTCAAGCATAGTTTGATTTGCGCCATACACGTCTCGCGCAAACCTCCAGTTCGCACGACCCGCTTCTCGCGTAAAACCCCTTTTGCGCCAGCATCTTCTAACGCAAAGTAGATTTTTGCTCCAGTTCCAGACTTGGTTAAATTTGGAAATTTTATTTCTGAATTTTATCTGATTTTATTTTGGGCTAACGATCATATTCAAGTTTTCTAATCTTAACAGAATGTCTTCCTATTTTCCAATGTTGAATAAAGGAGAATACGAAAAGTGGAAAAGGAAAATTTTCAGCTTCATAGATAATGATGATCTGGGTCAAAACATGAGATTATCATTGTCTGAGGGAGCAAATAGATTTTGCTGATTATAGAGCTAGAGTTTATCTGAGAAAGAGTATTTCTAAAGAAATATATGATTTAATGGATATTCCCGAAGCTTCAGGGAAAGAGATTTGGGACTATCTTGCATTAAACTCTGAATGGATTAACTCAGACCGAAAGGTTTTCTTAAAAGGAAAAGATTTGGAAGCTGAGAATGATGAGCTAAAAAGAAAGATCTCAAACTTAGAAGATCAAAGTATCCAGATCCTGCAAGCAGCTTCTGTTGAAAGCTATGAAGAAAAGGTAAAGGATTTGGAGAGTACAAATGCTGAGCTACAAAAGAAAATATCTGAGTTTGAAAAGAAGTTCTCAGATCTTTCCAAGAAGAGTGTTGAAGAGAATAAGGTAATTGAGCTTAAATGTTTAAAGCTTTCTCTACAAGTTAGTAACTTTGAGAAAGTAATCATTTTAGAAAGAGATCAATTTGCCAAGGAGAAGAAGGCATTTGATCAGAAGAATGTTGGATACTTAAAAGAAATATCAGATGGAAGAAAGAGTGCTAAGAAGGAATTTGAAGAAGAAAGAAGCACCTTTGAAGCTGCAATTAGGAAGCTTAATGCAAAGCTATCTGAACTTTCTAAAAATGCATAGAAAGAGAAGAAGAAGAAGTGTGAGCTTGAGACAAAGATTGACCTTCTCGTCAAAGAAAGAAACAGTTATTCTTCAAAGGTCAACGAGCTTGAAAAGATTATTTCAATGGTGGTGGTGACTGAGCGCAAGACTCCAGAGTCAATTGTCCACTCACCTAGATATGATTCAGCTGATTCAGAATGCTCATTCAAGTTAGCTGCAAGTTCAACATTCAGACCTGTTTCTTCAAAAAGGTCACTTAAATCTTCTAATCAAATTCGTAGTTCTAACCTTTTCTACGATAGAAATATAGATGGTTCAGGTACACATCAAAGAAGGAGAAGGAGCTACAAAAAAGCTGAACTGGTCTGGAACAGGAAACCAGTTGAAGAAAAGAAGAAATATGAGCTGAAATGTAAGAACTCATGTGTACATACGCCTAATGCCAAAAAGAACAATGCGCATAAAGGTAAACCTGATTTTGTTTACTCGAGAGATAAATTAATCAGTTTGTCTGGTAAGAAATTCTATTGTTCTTATTGTCGTACACATGATCCTGTTCACAAGACGAGTGACCATTACTGGTATGGTTCTTACTCAGTTACCCCCACAAGAACTTAAACTAACACTCATGGACCCAAATACCAGTGGGTACCAAAGAAGGATAATGATTATGTGTTGCAGGCACCTACTGTCAAGGGGGAGTAGGAGAGAAAGAGGTTCTTGAATACAACAGTTCAAGACCCGCACTTCAAAGATCAAAAGACCTACTCCGTGCTGAAAAAGAGATTGTACTCCGATACTCGAATGAGGAAATCAACCATCAAGGTGGAATACATACATATTTGTCTGAAATTTATGCATATCTTTTACAACGGATAATGTACTGATGCATAATTTCAGGGGGAGTAAAAAGGTGATGACTTCTGATTATTTCTGATTAGAACTCGTACATTCATAGTTTTACTGTTTTTTGTCTTTTTAATTTAAGTGAATAAATTTGCTTTGACTAAGACATAAGACTTTTGCAGAATTTTTGAGAGACGCTTACAAGATCATATCTTTATGAATTTAAGCTTAGCTTCATGAGACGTAAGATCGCACGTAAAGGTATAATCCTTTATCTTAATCTCATATATGGTTGAAAGAAGGACAACTTTCAATCATAGAAAACATGTTATTAAATGTTCAAATCACTTTCCGATTCTCAAACAGATTTTATAATTTGGAAGTGTAATTTTCAATGTTTTCTTAATTCCACTGAGCAACTCATGCTTTCTAGGAAAACAAGGGATTTCATTGTGCTAGGACTTACTTGAACTTCTATGGAATCACGTTAACCAGTGATTTCTACCCAAGAAGTTAATCCATAGTGATTGAGTGTGAGAAGTCAAAAGAAATGAGTGTAGATTGTGTGATGAGGTATATAGAAAAAGAGAGTTTGGTTAGATAAATGTTTAAAAGAAAGAGGGTGGGAGAACAGAGTTAAAAGAATATCAGAACTCTGCACCAACTTTTTCTGAGCTGGGCAACCACATTTCTAGTGTTTCACATTTATTTGGTGAACATTATTGAAACAGGCAACTAGCCAATGCCATCTCTTGATCAAACCCCACCATCTACTATTTTTCTACTCAAATAGAAAGTGTTTCACATTTTCAAAAGGGGAAGCAACATATTTACTATCTGATTTTCATTTGAAAAATCTGGATATTGAAAAGAAGGAAGTATGCCCCACCTTCGCACTTCAATCATGCACATTGAGTCTGTGTTTCACTTACTGTTGTCTCAGTGGTTTACACAATTTTGAGCCTATAAGCAATCATTCGTGCTTAATTGTTTCTAACACATGCACAAACACACAAGGAATTTGTTTCTTTGTCATAACGTTCATAGAATTGCCCTTGTGGTGTTTCGATGATTGAATGGAAGCCCTGGGGGAGTAAAACATCAAAAAGCTCCTTTCCAATGTGTATTCGTTATACACAGTAACTTTGTGTTACTGACAGGCCTTTTTAACTGATTCATTTGTTGATTCAGGCGTTACACGATTATTTTGTCTGGATTTGCAAAGATCTGGATGAATATCTTTTGATGAAAGACATTTCTTGATATATGTTTTGATGAAGTCATTGCACTTTTCATCAAAAAGGGGGAGAAGAGCCTACCAAGAAATGTGAAAGATCAAAGGTTTAGAGAACTTTTCCAACTATTCTGAAGATAGTGAAGAGGAGAGTTAACCAAGAAAAGATTCTTCAAAGTATTCTAAAGACATGCTGATCTGAGAGAAAAATTCTTTGAAAATACTTTGCTAAAGCATTCTGAGCTAAACCTGGAGATTATTTCAAATTAAAGACTAAGAGGGAGATTGCAACTTCTGAACTGAAAGAGAAGATCAAAATGCTAAATCATTTTAGTAATGATCTTGATCCAAGGGGGGAGATTGTTAGAGCACAGTCTCATTGGATTCAAGATCATCCAATCTGAAGTTCTCAATCTGAAGCTAACGTTGAAAAGTCGCTCTCGATATTAAGTCTAATGTCCTTTGTAATAAATGTTAAAGTTTATTGTATTTTACTATTAGTCCTAAATATCTAATTAATAGATATTTAGTTTAGATATTATATTAGTTTAATTAATATCTAGATATTATTATGTTTTAGATATTATTTTGAGATATTATGTTTGTGATATAAAAGGTTTTGAGATATTATAATCTCATAACTTTCAATATCTTATAACATACATATCGATCCAACATCAAGAACATTCAGAGAGAAGTGAGCTTAAACAGAAACAATATCAACCTCTGTAATCCGCATTTGTAATAGAAACAGGTTGGTAATCTTATATATCTGTTGTTTGATTATCTGGTAAACGATCACAGACTCACAATAAAGAGCCTACCAAGAAATGTGAAGGATCAAAGGTTTAGAGAACTCTTCCAACTATTCTGAAGATAGAGAAGATAAGAGCTAACCAAGAAAAGATTCTTCAAAGTATTCTAAAGACATGTTGATCTGAGAGAAAAATTCTTTGAAGATACTTTGCTAAAGCATTCTGAGCTAAACCTGGAGATTATTTCAAATTAAAGACTAAGAAGGAGATTGCAACTTCTGAGCTGAAAGAGAAGATCAAAATGCTAAATCATTTTAGTAATGATCTTGATCCAAAGGGGGAGATTGTTAGAGCACAGTCTCATTAGATTCAAGATCATCCAATCTGAAGTTCGCAATCTGAAGCTAACGTTGAAAAGTCGCTCTCGATATTAAGTCTAATGTCCTTTGTAATAAATGTTAAAGTTTATTGTATTTTACTATTAGTCCTAAATATCTAATTAATAGATATTTAGTTTAGATATTATATTAGTTTAATTAATATCTAGATATTATTATGTTTTAGATATTATTTTGAGATAATATAATCTCATAACTTTCAATATCTTAGAACATACATGTTGATCCAACATCAAGAACATTCAGAGATTAGGAAGATTAGGAAGATTTTAGTTTTGGTATCCATGCTATGATGGATCCTTGCTGGTTAGTTGCCTTGGCTTTGAAGCTATTAAACTGAGGATTTGGGATTGCTGGTTAGTTGCCTTGGCTTTGAAGATATTAAACTGAGGATTTGGGATGCTATAAGTACCATACCAATTATTAACATACTTTGGATGGACAAAGTCACTATTTCCACATTGAGTGCAACAGATCTTTTGTCGGCTCAGGCTGAATAACTTCGCTGTAGAATAGACATAAGTAGGTGAATCAGTCTTGGAAACATATGACTTTGTATCAACTACAGAAGAATCATGGGGCTTGTTTCCATCACTACTTTCTGTAGTTTGTTTCTTTCACCAAATCATTTTGATTTTTCGAAACACTTGATTATTTGAATCATCAACAAAAGAATTATAAAAAAGATTTGACTGACGAATCCGATCTTTTGAAAATTCATTTGATTTGACAATCTTCTTCGAAGAAATAGTTGTAGAAGGTGAACTTGAAGAATAAGGAGACTGAACAACAGTATCGGGACTGGCTTGTTCAGATAAATCAACTTTAGGATTTATTTCTTCAAGTTTCTTGGCTTTTGCGAATAAAACATTTCTTTCTCCTATAATCAAGTCAAATTGTTTTGTAAATCGGATTTTACCTTGTGTTTTTTCAAAATCTTTGTTGCTAATACAGATAATTTCTTTGAAAGCTTATGAATCTCAGTTTCGAAAATCTTTCTTTCACTTTCAAAATCCTTTTCTATATTGTTGCGTTTATCAGATATCTCTTTAAAACCGCAACATTTTTCTTTTCATGCATTTTATTTTTACTCTCCAAGCCTTTTCGCTATTTCTTAAAAGAATCTCTCTCAATTATCAAAACAAAATTAGAAATCTGTTTTGAAAGTTTCGCATTTTGAGCCTCAAAAATTTTTCTTTCATCGAAAACTTTCTTTGAAAGCTCGAGAATCTTTCTTTCAAGATTCTTCCTTTCATTTGAGAAATCGACTTTTTCTTGTTCAAAAATAGAAAATCTTTTCTTCAGGAGGAGATTTTTACTCTCCAACATGTTTCCTCTTTCTTCAAGCACCAGGTTCATCTCTTCTTTGGCTTCAAAATATGCAACTTTTTGTTCAAGTTTAGATATTTTCTTTGAATTCTCATGTAGATCCCTTTTCTTTATATCAGTTTCCCTTTCAAGATCTGAAAACTCTTTGTTAAGAGACTCTATTTGGACACGATACATCGTGTAATATTCACAATTTTTTGTTGCATGTTCAAGTTCAGAATTCTTGCGTTTGAGCCTGTCATTGCTTCTCTGTAGCCAACAAATTTGTTGATATGATTCGCTTTCCATTTTCATACTGTTCAACTCTAGCTGAAGACCTTCTTTCTCTTCCATCAGTGTGTTAATGGTCTTTAACCTGTTTTTCAAATTCTTTTCGAGAGCTGTAATCATTGCTTTGTGTTGAGACATGGGTATATAAGGCATTGTTACTTGCAAAGCTTGAAGTCCAGGGACTAAACTTGTCAATATGTTAAAGATTCAAAATGCAAGGACCAAAAGTTACACAAAGAGAAACTTAAAACTACAAGGACTAAAAGGGAAATAATTTAAAACTCAAAACTAGAGGGACTAAAAATGACAAAAAGTGAAACTACCAACTAGAGGGACTAAAAGTGTAAAACTTGAAACATCTAACGAATTTAACTGGATAGTAACTGAAAATCGACTAAAGATGAAATAAAAGTAACCAAACTAACAAACTAACGGAGACTTAACGAAAATGACTAAAATGTAAAGCATTTAACGACAACTTAACGGAATCTGGTTAAAACACTATTCATCATCTCCTTCGTTGAGATAAACCTTTTGATCGTATCGAATGAAAATTAATTCGATCATGCTCTAATACCAATTGTAGATCCCAAAAACAGTGCAATCACGATAATAATCAATAATAAACACAGATTTAATCACAACTGCTGGTCATATGATTGGATTGATCGATAAAGGGTTTAAGGTTTACAAAGAGAATTTCTGATGCATGTATGTAAACCTAAATGACCATTCCCTTTTCTCCTAACCCTAAACTCACCAAAACAATACTTTAAATACTTAGGGTTAAAACCTTAAAGGCCCAAGGCCCAACACAACAAAAGAAAGCCCAATTACAATAATTAAGGCATATTACAATGCTTTTAATAAAACAATTAAACTCTATAAATGCGTTATACAACTTTTAATTTACTAGGACTTTCAATCCTAACACTTTTCTTTTCTCTTTTCTCCCACTTAAAAATATACCGGTTAAAAATCAATCTCCCTATCTTTTTAATTTCTCCCCATTAAACAATCAATAAAAAAACTTCCTGATTAAGATTGATCAGTCCGCCCAATCAGCAAAAATCAAAAGCTTTGAAGTACGGGTTCTGAACTGAATTATCCTGAAACCGTCGTCACATATTCTCCGGTGAGAATAGTAACTTTCTTAAATAGTTTTGTAACCTACAAAATATGAAAGATTTTGGTAATCATCTTTGATAATTCCACCTTCGTCAGTATTAGCAAGACATAAACAGATATCCGAACTCCCCCTAGAAAATAGCATGAACAATAGAAACTCCCCCAAGATACATGTAGGAAATCTAACAGACTCAAGATGACATGTTAAGCATTCCTAACTTACTGATCAAGAATTTGAAGCGCTTTTCATCCAATGGCTTGTGAAAAGGTCAGTAAGCTGGTAGTCAGTCTGTAGGAAATGCATCTCGACATCGCTTTTCTCCACATGATCCTTGATAAAATGATAGCGTACATCTATGTGTTTCGTCTTAGAATGTTGCAACAGGTTAGCAGTAATTGCAATAGCGCTTTTCGAGTCGTAGTAAATAGGCATGCGCTTATAAGTGTAGCCAAAATCTTTAAGTTGAGTCAGCATCCACAGTACTTGTGAGTAACATCTCACAGTAGCGACGTATTCAGCTTCGGCTGTCGAGGTTGACACATAATTCTGCTTCTTAGATGTCCAACTAACCAGTTTGTCGCCTAAGAACTGACATGAACCTGAAGTGCTCTTTCAGTATGATATGCATCAGTAAAAGCAGTAAGATCGAAACCGGACTCCTTCGGATACCAAGGGCCTAGCTCAGGAGTGCCTTTGAGGTATCAGATGATCCGTTTAATGGCTGCTAGGTGGGATTCCTTAAGATTAGCTTGATAACGAGCACAAAAATATGAAGCAAACATTATATCCGGTCTACTGGCCGTTAAGTATAGTAAAGAACCAATCATGCTTCTGTACATCTTTTGGTCTACAGATTTACCGGATAAATCTGCATCAGGGGATAACTTCACCTGTAAACCAAGGAATAAATTCAGTTCTCCCATCATGGTCATCTCGAATCGAGTCTCCATAATTTTTGAAATTTTTTTACAAAACTTTGGATTTGGAGAACCGAATATTATGTGGTCTACATAAATCTGAATTAGAATTAAGTCCTCACCTTGCTTCTTCAGAAATAGAGTAGTATCAATCGTACCTTTTTTAAAACTAGATGCAAGTAAGAATTGTGTCAATGTATCATACCACGCTCTCGGGGCTTGTTCAAGCCATATAATGCTTTGTCGAGAACGTAGACGTGATTAGGATACTGAGGATCTACAGAACCTTCCGGTTGATTGACATACACCTCCTTATGCAAAATCCCATTAAGAAATGCCGATTTGACATCCATTTGATAAACCTTAAAACTCTTATGGGCTGCATAGGATAAAAATATTCGGATGGATTCAATCCTAGCAACTGGTGAAAGGTCTCGTCATAGTCTATTCCTTCTTGTTGACAATACCCTTTGGCTACCAGACGTGCCTTGTTCCTAACCAGAATTCCTGCTTCGTCTTTCTTGTTTTTGAAGACCCATTTTGTTCTAATAACTGATTAATCTTTTGGTCGTGGGATGAGCCGCCATACTTTGTTTTGCTCGAATTGCATAAGTTCGTCTTGCATGGCAAGAATCCAATAAGGATCTTGAAATGCCTCAAAAACTTTCTTCGGTTTAAGTGTACTGAGGAAACTAGAGTATAGATAAAAATTCGCTGACGCAACGCGTGTTTTGACACCACTTTCAATGTCGTCAATAATGTTGTGTAGGGGATGATGTCTTGTCCATCTAGTGGTACAGGGTAGGGGTTGAACATTTATCCGATTATTTTGTTCATTATATTCATCAGTGATAGCAGGTACAACATCAGTAGCTATCGGTACTTCTTCAACTTGTAATTCTGATTCAGGTAACTCCAACATGACAAATGAAGTGTTCAGGACATCAGCTTCAGAGTTGTTATATGTAGAAACAGAAACATTGTTAGTGTGATCAAATTTATTTGGACTAGTAGTATTTGAAGAAGTAGTGACTAGTTCAGATGGTCCGTAGACATCAACACTAATAGCAGGGACCACTGAAGATGATGATGCGGATACAGTAGATTTATCAAAATATGAAAAAATATCCATGAAAGCATCAAAGAAAAATATATCTAACTCAGATGTAAAAGATTGTGAGTTAGAGGTAGATGACTTAGTCTCATTTGACACGGGTTCCACTCGGACTTGAGTAGAAGCCTTCTCTTTAAGTTTGAGTCCTGAACTGCTTTGTTCAGAACTCTTTGTCAGATTTTCATCAAAATACACGTTTATGCTTTCCATGACGCTCTTGGTTTGTCTGTTGTATATGAGATAGGCTTTGGAAGTTAAGGAATAACCAAGAACGTAGCCTTCGTCCGCTTTCTTCTCAAACTTACCAAGGTTGTCACGGTCATTGAGTATAAAGCATCTCCAACCAAAGAAATGAAAAAACTTGACATTAGGTTTTCTATGATTAATAATCTCATACGCCGTTTTCTGTAACCGTTTCGTGATGATCGTTCTGTTTTGAGTAAAATATGCCGTGGTAACGGCTTCGGCCCAAAGATACAGAGGTAGTCCTGAATAAGCTTGCATCGTTCTTGCAACTTCCAACAGAGTTCTATTTTTATGCGCTACAACACCGTTCTGTTGTGGAGTACAGGCGACAGAAAAATTATGAGAAATGCCTATTGACTGAAGGTAGCTTTGTAGGGTCTCATTCTTGAGTTTTGTATCATAATCGCTCCGTAGATTTTAAACAGGTAGTTGAATCAGAACTTGAATTTTCTTAATAAAGGCGATTATTAACTCATGTGCTTCAGATTTAGCTCTCAGAAACTCCAACCACGTGTATCTCGAGTATTCATCGACCATTACTAGTATATATTTCTTTCCGTTGATCGATTGAATTCTCATAGGTCCGCAAAGGTCCATATGAATCATTTCAAGTGGCGATTTGCACAAAGATTCCATTTTAGCTTTATGTGAGCTTCTTTTCATCTTTCCCATCTCGCATGTTAGGCATAAGGAATCTTTGGCAAACTGCATCTCAAGCAGACCTTTGACTAAGCCTTTGCTTGCAAGAGTATTAATATCCTTAAAATTCTGATGTGAGAGTTTTCTATGCCAAATCCAACTTTCTTCTATCGACGCTTTGGCTATCAAGCAAACGGGTCTTGAAGCTGATAAAGTTGGAAAGTTGACGGCGTACAAATTTCCGTATCTCTCAGCCTTGAAAATCTCGTATCCATCACGATCTTCAATGTGGCAATGAGTTATAGTGAACCTAACATGATAGTGACTGTCGCAGAACTAGCTAGTACTGAATAGATTGTGATCCAGGCCTTCTACGTACAGTACTTTCTGAATGGTTACAATGCCATTAGTTAGCATTCCGTATCCTCTGACATATCCCGTTACTTCAGCATTCGCAAAGCCAACGATTCCAGCAGGTTGATCAACATAATTATGCAGGAGATGCTTGAATCCTGTCACATGTCTTGAACATCTGGAGTCGATAAACCATAGATGACAGTCCTGCAAAAGAACCAACTACTTGGCTTTAGGTACCCATATCCAAATGGGTCCTTTGTTGTTAGCATCCTTTAATTTATGAAAATCGTTGACCGTCCCTTTAATTCGCCATTCATAGCGAGGCTTCGACAACCATTTCCATACCATTTTCACATCAACATCTTTAAAAACCTTTTTCTTTGAAAAATTATTTTGCTTAGCCTCAAAAATATGAATTGGTTGAGACGAGGCTGTGTAAAATGATTTAATACGAGAAAAGCTTTAATCTTTCTTTTTCTTGGAAACAATGGAGTGGAATGAGAATGAATTACTACCACAGTGATTGCATTTCATGTTCTTTTGAGCAAAAGTTATAACCTGTGATTTATCAAACGAATGATTTTCTCTCTCTCTCTAGAATGATTTTCTAGAATGATTTTCTCTACGTGATTTTCTAGAATGAATTACTCTCTCTCTCTAGAATGATTTTCTAGAATGAATTACTCTCTCTCTCTAGAATGATTTTCTAATCACCTCTTCTCTGATTTGTTTACAATGAGTGTTCTACCATCTGATTACAAAGACAAGGTATTTATACCCTCTACAATTACAAAGGAAAACAAAATACAATTTCATTGACTTTATTAACAAAAGACTTTGACTTTGATGAGAGTTGACTTTTCCAGCTTTGACTTCTTGATCTTTTATCTTCAATCTTTATGATCTTGAATCAAACATATTTGTGCTCTAACAATCTCCCCCTTTGGATCAAGATCATTACTAAAAGATTTAGTAATGCGATCTTCTCTTTGATTAAGCTCGATTGAATAAACTCCCCCTTTTGAACAATCTGAATCTTCTCTTGAAATCTTCCCTTTGATACAAACATAATTTTCTCAATCAGCTCTTATGCTCCCCCTATTAGTATGAAATCTTTACAATCTCCCCTTCTCTGATAAACACAGAAAATTCTCCTTTCAACAATCTTCCCAACGTCTGATCTTCAAAAATAATAACAATCTCCTCCAAGGTTATACACAAACCCTTTTCAGACTTGAAAATATCTTCAGATTTAGCACACTTTGCTTCAGCAAATAATCTTCAACAATTCTGTTATACATAAACCCTTTTCAGACTTGAAAATATCTTCAGATTTAGCACACTTTGCTTCAGCAAATAATATTCAACAATTCTGTTGCTTTCATCTTTCAACAATCTTGAATATTTTCTTTCAGCTTTAACTCAAACTCTTCATTCGGACAATTCTTTTTCATTCAAACTCTTTCAAACATTTCTTGAACTCTTCTCCCCCTTTTTGATGATTTGAGCATTGATATCATCAAAACTTTTTCTCCAAGAAATATCATTGATCAGTCTGATCTGAGCCTCTGATTCTGTGATCCATAACCAGGTATTCATCTAGATATTTTCAAATCCAGACAAAATAAGAACATGTAACTCCTGAATCAACAAATGAATCAGTTAAAATGCCTGTCAGTAACACAAAGTCACTGTGTGTAACGAATACACAATATAAAGGAGCTTTTTGTGACATCCGTCAGAAATCAAAATCTTCAAGGTTAGAATCCTTTAAGATATTAGAGAATAGTTCATAGAATTTACTTCTCTAGAATCTAATTAGAATGGTTAGATTATAATTTTCCCGAAATATTTCAGTAGTCGTTTAGAAAGCCCGGTTCGGATCAGTAACTGACTAAAACGTCCCATAAAATGCCAAATATTATGTCACATGTCTAAAATACATAAAATAATGAGGTTTATATTATTTAGGTAAATATATATTTATTTGTAAAAATTTACTCAATTTAGAGAGAATTGAGAATTTAAAAATTGTCGGTTCTCAATTTATCTGATTTATTTGTGAGATTGAGATATATTGCATTTTTTAAAAAAAAAAAAAAATTTTGAGATGGGCTTGGAGAGGCCACATGGCCGGCCCTCTCCCTCTTTCTTTTAAAAAAAAAATCTCTCATTTGAAAAGGTCATTTCAAACTCTAAGAATTGAAAGATTAACCCTTCACCTCCTCATTCCCTCCCTCTCATTTTCGATTTCATCTTCAAACACCACCAAGAACACAAATTTCCAGCAAATTAGGGGTTGTTTTAAGATCAAAACATCAAGATTATTGAGGATTTCAAGTTTACTTCATCATCTACACAAGGTACAAACCTTATTTCTTCATTTCTTCATGTTTTATTCAAGTTTTATGTTTTGAACTTTATAAAAATCCTCATGCATGTGTAGAAGTATTTCATTTATGGTTTTAGAAGTGAAATGGACATCATTCATGAATAAAAACATTCATAAAGTGATGACCATAAGATGATCTTCCATGAAAAACCAAGTTAAAAAGTGAAATTTTGAGTCTCTTGTTGAATATGTCAAGTTTATCATGGGTACAACTTTGTGTACGAAAATTTTGATGTTTTAGTTGGTTTATAATCAACATTTTAGTAGTAATTTCAAGTTTAAACAAACTTTTATGATAAGATTATTCAATCTTGTGTGATTAAGAGTCTTGAAAATTGATAAGTGATGAAAAATCACTCATTTAGTGTTTTTTGTCACATGCAACTCACTTTGGACGAAATTTTGTAGTTATATATGTGTCCAAGGTGTATGTTTTCATTATTAGATCATTAATTAGTGAAAAGGGGTTTAAATCCAAGTGGTTTCACAAGAAACCATGGAAAATGGACCTCTTAATGCTTAGTACAAAAACTTTGTACTACACAGCTTGCTGTCAAGAATGGAACTCCCACTTCCAAGCTGTGTATCTCAATATTTACTCCATGAAATTTGGGCTTTTTGCTTTCATACACTAATTTAATGAGTTAGCTTTCAAATGAATCAAGAATCACTAAAAATTATGAGGTTTTGGTCACTCAAATGTATTTTAGAAGAAAGTTGTGCAATCTGTCCCAAGCTGACAGATTAGTACACCCTACTTCTAACGACCATAACTCCCTCATAAATCATGTAAATGAGGTAAATTCTTTTTCATATAGTATATTTTTGAGTTAGCTTTGTATCCATATATGTATCACTGAATTATGTTGAGTTTTGATCCTCCAAAAGCATGCCACAACAGAAGTGCGCAACTGATTCAAAAATCAGTAACCTACTGTTTTGTAGAAATTATTTGGGGCATCAAAACACTTCCAAAATTCATGAAATTTTACCTTAGAGTTCTTAATTCAGTATTTTAGCTCTTATAAAAAAATGGTTAGGATTGTCAATTGGGAAGTTGTATTTTGAAAGCCATTATGTGGATATAATTTCTGGACAGCAAGTGCTGAATCCAGAAAGATAGTTCTAAAAACCTCAAACTTATGTATTACGGTATAAGGGTGTTATAATGATCATCAATTTTTATTTATGACAATAAAATTCATATATTGGCATTTTATAAGACGTGGGATTAGTTAGTTAGGCTTAAGGGCTGGATTTGACATTTAGCACTCTTTGTGCATACTTTCTCTATAGGAATTTAGAAGCTCTGGGCTAGGGGAAATTGCTATTGCGTATCTTGCGTCATTATTCGAGGTGAGTATTCACAGCCCCACTTTTATTGTTTTGATTGAACTTGGGGTGAAAAGCATGTTAAAATAGAATATTTAAAGATTCATGAGGCTTTGTTATAAAGCGTTACGTATTGAAATTTATGAGGCTTTGTTGTAAAGCGGTTGGTGTAGAAGTTATATGACATGTATGCCAATGATATGTTGAGTTTTAAAGAAATGTTAAGTCCCCGGGTACACTACTAGTTAACCCAGAAATGGGCCTATAGTATTAGTGGATAGCGCTATTTGGTCTGACAAGTCCACCTTATACTGACGAGTAGGGGTGCACTGTACTAGAGAAATATGACTACACATGTGGTTAAAGCCCACCTCTGAGGTAGATCATGGGGCGTTGATTTGGTCCGGAAAGGTTTAGTAGTGGCTCAACGTGGTTGTATCAATGCATACCTTTTGTCATATAAGCTAAATTGTGATACTCATGAATCAAAGAATTGAAGTTTGGTTTATGCTTATGATTTTCAAATGACAACTTGCATATAAACTTGATTTGTGCATATTTAAAAACCTGTGAACTCACCAACTCTCGTAGTTGACCATTTTTTTTTCTTTGAACATGCTTTTCAGGGAACAAGAAGGTACTTGGAATTGATTAAAGTTTATCTCTTGTGTAAACCGTTTGCAATACTTTCATAATAGAGATTTTGTACTTCAACTTTTGAAGATGTAATAGGGATGTAAACTTTTGGAACTTGTTGTAAACAATGGTTGAAAGTATGGTGGTATTTCTTTCTGTATCCTAGTGCTATGCTTATCGAACTGTCATATTCCGTGTTTCCGCTTTAGCGGGGTGTGACACTTTTTGATGATCACTCCCCCAGGGCTTCCATCCAATCATCGAAATACCACAAAGACAATTTCTATGAATGTTATGACAAAGAAACAAATTCTTTGTGTGTTCGTGCACATGTAGAAAGAATTAAGCACTTGATGATTGCTTTTAAGTCTCAACATTGTGTAAACCACTGAGACAACAGTAGATAAACACAGACTCAATGTGCATGATTGAAGTGCGAAGGTGGGGCAGACTTCCTTCTTTTTCAATATCCAGATTTTCCAAATGAAAACCAGATAGATTATATGCTGCGTCCCCAGAAAATGTGAAACATTTTCTTTTTGAGAAGAAAATGAGTAGCTAGTGGGGTATAGTCAAGAGTTGGCATAGGCTATTTGCCTGTTTCAATAATGTTCACCAAGGATTGTGAAACATTAGTAATGTGGCTGCCCGACTCAGAAAATAGTTGGTGCAGAGTTTGATATTCTTTTACTCTGTTCTCACACCCTCTTTCTTTTTATCATTAAGCTCACAACTAACCAACCTCTCTTTTCCATTTTACCTCATCACACCCACACTCATTTCTTTTTGACTCCTCACACTCAATCACTAAAGGATTAACTTCTTGGATAGAAATCACTGGTTAACGTGATTTCATAGAAGTTCAATTAAGTCCTAGCACAAAGAACCCATGTAATCCTATGAAAGCATAATGTTGCTCAAAATGGTTTAACTTTATCAGTTAAAGCTCAGAATACAAGTCAGATGTAGATATGCTCAGAATATAATCATGAAGATATGAGCATTTTAAACATTGAATTATTTTCAAAAAAGTATATTGAATGAATGAATATGAATGCAAAAGACTTGTTTGAAAATCTGACATTGTATGAAAATGATCAGAAATGAATGATAAATCAATTAAGGCTTATGGTCAAGAATAATGGATATAGTCTATATGAAACAAAAATATAGACATTCTTGAACTAAACGCTTCGAAATGAAAATACGCTCAAATTTCTTTAAAGTACAAGCGGGGTGTCTTACCATCGAAAAAAAATTGGTTACAATATGAGACATGGTAAGAACATTTTGAACAAGCATTCAAACAAGTGTGTGTGAATACTTGAAAGTATATAGAAAAGACAATACGCAAGTAATTATCTTTGGAAACACACGGTTTGTTGTCATTTAAGCACAAATAAAATGAAAACATTTAAAAATCACACTTCCAATTCATGAAATCTGTTTAAGAATCCGGAAGTGGTTTGAACATTTAAGAACATGTTTTCTATACCTGAAAGTTGTCCTTCTTTCAGATACATTTGAGATTAAGATAAGAAATTTACCTTTTGGCTCAATCTTAATTCTCATAAAGTCAGCTGAAGTTATTAAGATATGATCGTGTCAACTTCTCTCATCCTGCATAAGTCTCAAAGTCTTAGTCAAAGAAAATTTATTCACAAAATTAAAAGACATAAAACAATAAAACGATTAAAGGACGAGTTATGATCTGAAGTAATCAGAAGTCCTAATTCTTACTCCCCCTGAAAATATGCATCTGAAATTTATCAGTGAAAAAACACATGATAGAGATCTACAACTCCTCCTGAAGTGTAGTTCGTCATATCTTCCGAATACATATTTCCTGAAAAACTTATGTACTCCCCCTTGAAGGTTGATTTCCTCATTTGAGTATCTGAGTACAATCTCTTATCAGCCCGGGAGTAGCATCTCTTTTTCATCTTTGAAGTACGAGTCCTAAACTGTTATGATTAGAAGTTAAACTTCGTTGAAGTACGGGTCCTAACCTGACGTACTTAGAAGCCTCGGTTCTCTTACTCCCCCTTGACAGTACGTGCCTGCAACACAGAATCAGCTTTCGGTTTTGGTACCCACTGGTATTTGGGTCCATGTGTGTTAGTTGCAGTTCGAATGGGAGTAACAGAGTAAGAACCATACCAGTAATGATCACTAGCTTTATGAACAAAATCATATGTATGACAGTAAGAACAATACCTCTTTTTAGATAACCTGATCAATTGATCTCTCGAGTAAGCAAGATCAGGTTTACCTTTCAGCACTTTGTTCTTCTTGGCTATTGATGCATGTACAAATGATTTGTTACTTTTCTTCTCTTCCTTCTTTCCTTTCTTTTTCTCATCATTCTTCTCATCATCATCCACTGGTTTCACTTTCCATACCAGTTTCTCTTATTGATATTTTCTTCTTCTTCTTTGTGTACCCGAACCATCTACATTTTGATCATAGAAAATATTAGAAGTACGAATCTGTTTGAATGAATTGACTAACCTTCTTGAAGAAACAGGTTTCATGTGTGAGCTTGAGACTGTCTTTTTAAAGTCAGCTGAATTATTTCTAGGTGTGTGGATTTTTGACTCTGGAGTCGATTGCTCGGTCACCACCACCTTTGAAACAATCTTTTCAAGCTCTTCAATCTTTGAAAAATAACTGTCTCTTTCTTTTACAAGAAGGTCAATCTTCGTTTCAAACTCAGACTTTGTTTGCTGCTCTTTAAGCACACAAGTAGATAGCTCAGATAACTTTGCAGTAAGCTTTCTAATCTCAGCTTCAAACAAGCTTCTTTCTTCTTCAAAGCCCATTTCAGCATTTGTCCTTTGACCAGATATCTCTTTGAATATCCCAACAGTCTTTTGCTCTATTAACTTCTTTTCTTTGGCAAAATTCTCTCTTTCCAAAATAATCACTTTCTCAAAGTCGGAAATCTGTTGAGAAAGCTTTATACATTTCAGCTCAACTATTTTCTTCTCATCAGCACATTTTCTGGAAAACTCAGAAAATTTCTTTGCAAACTCTTTCTTTTCATTATCAAAAACTGATCTTTCTTCAACAATTTGAAATTCTAATTCAAAGATATTCTTTTCATTAGCACACCCTGTTTGCTGAAACTTGACAACGTGATCTTCTAATTCTGAGATCTTGTTCTTTAACTCAGTATTTTCAGCTTCCAAACACAAGACCTTTTCTTCATTAAGCCCAGAAGTCTGTTTCAGCAGATCTTCATTTATTTTCTTTAACGCACTGACTTCTTCTCCTAGTAGCTTCCTTTCATCATTATATCGTTTTGACCTCTTTGAGTAGTAGTCAACTGAGGAAGCAAGACTCATATTCTCTAATTTGAGGTTTTCAATCCTCTTGTCATCATCATCAGAAAAATATCCCATCTTGAATATCTGTTTCAAAAAGAACTTGAACTTGATCGTTAATCCAAATGAAATCACAAGAAAAATACAGAAATCTTAAAAAAAAATTCAGAGATTTTGATCACAGAAAGAACTTTTGTCCCCCTCCGCAGACTTAGCACGGGGGTCCCGCTACCCGGTTAGCGGGTTGGGTCAAGGGGAAACGCCCTTGCGGGGTGGAGGGGCAACGCCCTTTTAAAGGGCATATTACAGTTTTGAAAATTTTGACTAAGTAACAAAACTCGCAAGTCACTGTTAAAGCTTAAAACTCGCAGGCGCTTAAACTCGCAAAACACTATTCAAAATGAAACTCGCAGATCAAAAGAACTCGCTGAAACTCGCAGATAGCAGCATGCGCGTTTCCTGAACTCGCAAGTGCCTACTTGCGTGTTTTGAACAAACTCGCAGATCGAAAGAACTCGCAGATCACTATTCATGATGAAACGCGCTAATTGAGACATGCGCGTTTCCAAAACTCGCTCGTCGATGCTTGCGTGTTTTGAACAAACTTGCTAGCTATACTTGCGCGTTCCAACACTTAGAACTTTTTCCTGAAATTTCAAACTCGCATGTCGAATGAACTCGCAGATCACTGTTCTTCTTCAAACTCGCACCCTTCGATTAGCGCGTTTGTAGAACTCGCTAACCACTACTTGCGCGTTCTGGTCATTGGAAATTTTTCTCACTTTTCCAAACTCGCAGACTTCGATCAGCGAGTTTCTAGAACTCGCAGATAACGCCTTGCGCGTTTGAGACCAAAATCAATCCTTTGACTTGCGCGTTCTTGAGGTTGAATCTTGCGCGTTTGAACGATGAACTTGCGCGTTCTGGAGATCTAGCGCGTTCTTCAGAAAGTCGACCCAGAAATTGATTTTTCCATCACTTTGTCCAATTGGCTTGAAACTTTGTATGGATGCTCGATTACAAAACTAGAACATATTACAATGCAAGAAATTCGATCTAAAACTCAAAAATTACAAATTTGATTCGAACACAGTGTCAAGAACTCGTGAACACAAAAACCACAAGAATTCGAAAATTCGAATTGATTACAGTGCAATTCACAAATCTTTCTATACAAACTCAATCTATTACACTTTTCTAACAAAACCTAATCAAATTCTGATCCAAAAACACAGTCAAACTCAAAATTCAATTCTCCACAGTCGAACACAAAGTCGACAATTTTTCTTGATCTGATTTCACTTTTGGATCTGCTCTGATACCAATTGTTATTCCCAGATTCAAGTTCTAATTGATACAAACAACAATCAAGATGAGAATTTCGTAATCACATTCATTGATTAAATCTCAACTATTACAAATTCACAAATTTCTCTCTCTATAAACACACTATCTCTCTAGAATTATTTTCTAATCACCTCTTCTCTGATTTGTTTACAATGAGTGTTCTACCATCTGATTACATAGACAAGGTATTTATACCCTCTACAATTACAAAGGAGAACAAAATACAATTTCATTGACTTTATTAACAAAAGACTTTGACTTTGATGAGAGTTGACTTTTCCAGCTTTGACTTCTTGATCTTTTATCTTCAATCTTTATGATCTTGAATCCAACATATTTGTGCTCTAACAATTTTCTTAACAGAAGTACACTTTTCAGAACAACTGGATTTTCCTTCTGTTCAAATATTTTCTTCCTCCACTTTCCCTTTCTCTTTAAATTCACATATGTAGCACCAAAAGACACTGAATTAGTTGAATTCTTAGAAGATGAGTTAACATTTTTTACACCAGAAGTTTCACCTACTTCAAAAATGCTTGATTGTTTTTCAAACTTATACGCATAAACAACTGTAGGTTTAGCTAAAGTCACAAACTCCGGGTTTGACCTAACATTCCATTTCTGGTTATCAAATGTTTTTTGATTTTCAAACTCGTTTTGACTTGACAAATTCTTTTTGAAAATATTTTCTTGTAATTCACAAATCTGTTTGCCAAGCTCTCGGTTTTCATCTAAAGATTTATCTAGCTTAAATCGAAGATCAAAATTCTCATCTTCAACTTCTTCGAGTAGCTTTTGCAAATCAAATATTTGTTTTTGCAAATCAGAAGGTTGATTTAACTTGGAGTTAGACTCAAGCTTTTCCAAAATTGGATCAGGATCTGAGGCGTTCATCAGTTTATCAAAAATTTCTTCAGACATTTTACTGACGAACTCAGACTTCTTACCAGAATTCATGACATCAACTGACTCGTCATCTTATCCTCCTAAGTAGAATCAGAAATGGTAGATTCAAACATAATTTTCTGATCACCAGTATCAGTATCTGACTCATATTCGTCATACTGGCACTTGGTTTCAAAAATATTTTTATCCTCAGTTACTGATTCATCATTAGGAATAGGTGTGGAAAAAAATGATTCAAATTCTACAAATTCTAACTTTCTACTTTTGTAGCTAGTATTTAAACCATCTTATTGAAATCCCACCGATTTAAAACATGAATATTGTGAATCAGTGCAACTGTCGGATTGGTCATCATCTACAACCTCCTTTCCTTTTTGAGGAGTTTCAAATATTAAAGTCTCAGCTTTCACAAACGTGTCACGTATATCCGGATTTTTTTGAGAATTAGGGCCCATTTTGTCAAAATTATACAAATTCTCGGGAGCCCTTTTTAAGATATATTTTTCTGACAAACCCAAACCCAATTTCGGATTATAAAATCTTACATCTTGGAGTTTTTTTGTCAAAATATTTAAAGTATGCTCAGTCTGTCCTCGTTTTATATTTAAATCCTCCAGTTGTTTGATTTTGCAATAAGCCTCATTTCGCTCTTGAAAGCAGGCCTCAAACATAATTTTAAACTCACCTTTTTTAGAATTCAAGTTCACTAAGTCCTTTTGAAGCTTAGTGATCTTGGAAGATAATCCAACTTTCTCTTCCTTTAAAATAAATTTCTCATTTTCCTTATCCTCGATAACAACCTTCAATAATGCATTTTCATCACGAAAATTCATCATTGTTTGTCGTTCCAGGCTAAGTTTCTCTTTTAAATCATTAAATTTTCCATAAACTCAATTTGAGAAATTAAGTTTTGAACTACCTCAGAATTGTCTGATTGATTGCTTACTTCAGACTCAAAATCAGAATTTGCTTGATCAGTAGGTTGGGGCTCATCATCGATCTTGGCCATCATGCAATGAACTTGTGTGAAGTGTGCTTCCACATCATTCAAAGTTTCACACAGCCAATTCTCTTCTTCAGCCATCAAAACTTTTCCCTCGTCCTGCTTTTTCACCATAAGTGATTTCTTTGCATAGTATTCTGAGTTCTTTACCTTCTTAAACCGGCAATTCTTAGAAAAGTGACCCGACTTTCCACAATTGAAGCACCTAAAATTCTGGGGGTCAAATTTCTCATCTTTCTTCTCTTCCTTTCTCTCTTCCTTCTTCTCATACTTCTCATACTTAGGCTTGTAATTCTCAGTCTTTTCCTTCTCGTAATGATCAGGCTTTGGCTTAGAATAAAACTTTTTTTTTCTTAAACGCTTGTTAAACTGTTTTGTGATCATAGCCAATTTTTCCGCAAATCTCCTGACATGCTCGTCGGATTCAACCTCTTTATTTTTAGCAGATGACTTACAATTGGAACTAGGCAATTCAGTCAAATATGCCTTGGAGATCTTTGTCTTTGAGGAACTTGATTTCACAACTTTCTTCTTTGCCAAAAGTGCAAGAGATTCTTTCACCATTTTCTTCTCATCACTTATTTGCTTCACTTGATACTCGTGTTGAACAAGTGTGATAAAAAGATCATTTACATCCTCCTGATGCATATCTTTCGTCATTTGGAGATTAATTGCATAGCTACTCCACTCGGGGTTGAGATTCTTTACAAACTTGTAGTTTATCTCTGAAACAGACTTGTTCAACCCGTTTCTCCTCAGATCGTTCAAGATAACGTTGAATCTGTTAAGCATTTATACTCTGATTGAGTTTGTATTGGATTGACCGATCAGTACCTTGTAACTGCCTCTCAAGCTCGTCCAACATTGCCTTAGCAGAATCACGACTGTCTACACTGTTGTAAACATCGTTTGGGATGGCCATGTTTAGCAAAATGAGAGATTCTTCATATATTTTGGCCTGAGCTTTCTCTGCATCACTGTAATACTCATATGGTTTGGTACATATCTCACAAGAATTTTCGGAGATGTTGCAGTACCAGGTTGACCAAGTACTGTTACGACATGATTGACTGGCCCATTAATGATAGACTTCATGAGTTCTCGGTTCTTGTGATTCAAGAATTGAATTATCCTCCGCTTCCATTGCGGGTATTCTCCGACTGAGAGGACATGCGGTTTAGACTGAGAACCCATACTTAACAGATATTTAGACATGATTATAATCTGAAATAAAGTAGCTTGAAATGATCGTTAGTCAAAAAATCAGAAATCTTGACTTAAAAGTCAAACATGAAAATTTTCAGAAAATTTTCAAAAATATTCTAAGTATAGAATTCTCAGGAAACTGAGCGAATTCTACACTTTTCGCATTCAACAGAAAGAACTTTTCGCAGAAGACCACAATTCGCAGGCTACAGATGAGAATTTTGAACTTTTTGCAAGCTTCAGGATGAGAATTCCTAGCTTTCCGCACGCGTAGGAATGCGAATTCTATGCTTATCGCACAAAGAGGTATGCAAAATCCTCACTTGAAAAATTCAAGAACACAAGCTTTTCGTAGAAGAATGTTGTGCGAATTCTGGACTTACGTAAATATCACAAATCACTTTTAGCAAAAAATATAGCGAAATCCAAACTTAGAAAAATTCAAAAAATCTTAATCATGCGAATTCCTTAGGTTTTCGCAAGTCACTGAGTGTGAATAGTAGCTTTTCGCAGCCTTCAGTGTGCGAATTCCTTGCTTTTCGCACACAACAGATTCGAATTCTGAACTTCTTGTATAAGATCCGTGCGAAATCTTCACTTTTCTCTCGATGCTTTGTGCGAATTCTTAAGCTTTTCGCACACAGTCTATGCAAATTTTGTCCTTAAGAAAATTTCCAACTGTTAGAGTATTTTTGGTTGTTATCATCTTGGTTCTAAAGTTGCTTTTGTTATCCATTTCTCCAAAGCTTGTTTGACCTATAAATAGTCTTTGCTTTATAAGTTTTCTTAACTCTTGAAAGTCATTGTAAGCTTATAACGCTTTGAGACTTGTGACTTGAATACATATGACTTTTTCTCTCTAGAAATTCTCTATAATGTGCTTATTGATTTGTGCTTTAATGGTTTTTTTGCTTGAATTCTAGACTAACATTTGGTATCAGAGCAAACCATTGAATTCAGAATATGGATTGAATTTGATTTTGGTCGATTTTTTTGTTGCAAATTTTGAGAAAATTTCAAGAACTTGCAAGTCGCAATGTGAAGTAGCTGTTGGAATCAAAATATGTCGATCTATTGAAATTGATGTGTAAAAGTGGGTAATTTGTGTTCATTGGTATTAGCAGAACAAGTTTGATTCAGATTGCAAGTTCAAATTCACGATTAATCATTGTGAATTTTGAATTTTTATGTTTTCCTGATGTAATAGTTCGAACTCACTGTATTTTGAATCAAATTGTGAAATTTTGTTGTTGTTTGACAAATCTTTGTGTTAAAGATTTGTTGGTTTTGAAGTTGAAATGGCCAAAATTGCCATTTCGAGTGAAGAACTCGCAAGATCTGTAGAAGTCACAAGTATCATCTGAAGAACTCGCAAGTGCGTTAACTTCTTGGTTGGAAGAACTCGCAGATAGCATCTTACGACTTCTTGTTTTTCTAAATTTTTTGAAGTACAGAAATCACAGAGGCTTGTTTGTGACAGGTCATAAATCGCAAACAAAGCATGCGACTTCTATGAAGTTCTACGACAAGTGATCTGTGACTAGGTAGGAATTGCGACAAATTTTCTTTTACGATAAGTTGATCTTCTGAATTTTTTCGAAGTATAGAACTCGTACGCATTGCGACAAGTGATTGTGATATTTCACTAAGTGCAGAACTCGCATCCTACAACTTGCGACAAGTAGTAAATCGCACACCTAATGTTACGATAACTGAGAACTCGCATATTGTGCTTTGCGACTTCTTGGTCTTCTGCGACCAGTGATCTTCTGCGCAAGTGTATTCCTAGTGTTTTGCGACTTCAACACTTAGAATTTTTTTGGGAATTTTTTTTAGTGTTTGACCAGATTTGACTTTCTAAGTCAAATATTATCTGAATTTTTTGGACGATCATATTCAAGGATTCTTTCAGTATTTTCATCTATACTATCAGAATGTCTCGAGATTTGTTAAGTATGGGGTCAAAGTCTAAACCTCCGGTTCTTCAGGTTGATGAGTACCCACAATGGAAAAAGAGAATGATAAAGTTTTTGAATAACCAAGACAAAAGACTGATGAATTCTATTCTGAATGGACCACACTTTCCTCACGTTACTGTTGATAGAATTCCTGATACAGATACAGATCAAGAAATTCCTGAATGGATTGTAGCCCGAGTATCCAATTCAGTACAGTGAAAGAGACAGAGAGTTAGTTGAGTTAGATGCACAGGCTCTTACATTTTTGATCATGGCAATTCCCAATGACATCTTCAACAGATTTGACAACCGTGACTCAGCAAAGGAGATTTGGGATGGGCTTAAAAGACAACTTCAAGGATCAGAGAAATCAATGAAGACTAAACGAAACCAAAGTATAAATGCTTATGAGGGTTTCAAGGCCAAATAGGGAGAGTCTTGGAAAGATGCATACAACTGCTACAACATCATACTGAATGATCTTCGGAGGAATGGGGTTAGAAATACAGAGTCAGAGATAAATTTCAAATTCATTAAGAATCTTCAGCCAATATGGGATACTTACTCCATCCAATTGCAAATGAATAAAGAAATGGATGAGGAGAAACTCAATGACTTATTCTGTGTTCTCTATCAGCACGAGGACAAGGTAAAAGAACAAGCTATATTGAACAAGCAGTTGACTGAGATAAAAGAGAAGCAGAAGAAGGTAGAAGATTCATTGGCTCTATTGGCACAAGGAAAGTTAGATAAGGGTGGTTTAAGCTATGTGAAGACAGGAAAACAAAAAGCATTGGTTTCTGAAATGGTGGATTCATCAAATAGTTCTGAGGAGGAGGAAGATGACTCTGATAGTGAGCTTACATATTTTGCTGAAAAGTTAGCCCTTCTGACTACAAGATTTCACAAGAAGTTTGGACGGAAGAAGTTCTACCACAAGTCCAAACCAGATCATTACAGGGCTGACAGATTCAAAGGCAAGTATGACAAGAGAGATGATAGAAAGGATGAGAAGAGAGATGACAGAAAAGAAGAGAAGAGAGACGAGAAAGAGAAAAGTGACAAGTGCTACAACTGTGGAAAAACCGAAAACTTTGTCAGAGATTGTAAAGCAAAGGGTGTTAAAGATTACGAGTACTACTCGAAGAAGGCTCAGCTTGTGAAAGCCATGGAAAAAAGTAAAGCTTTGAAAGCTGAAAAGGAGATTTGGCTGGAGTTTTCATCTAATGACGAAGAAAAGGCAAATTTCACCCAAGTTCATTACAACCTTATGGAAACTCTTGACGAGGAGGACTCGGAATCTGAGGTAAACTCTATTTTTGACAAGTCTAAAAGTTTTTCTGAAAATGAAGAAGTTCTGAACTTAATGTCGCAATTAGAGTTAATGAACTCTGAATTTCAAAAATTAAAAGATAATTTTTTAAAACAAAAGAGTTCTATTCAAGTACATCAAGATCAAGCTTTAATTTTCATAACTTTAGCAGAGGAAAGAGGAGAGGAAAAGAATCTTCTCAAACTGGATAAGGTAAATCTTCAAGCTAAAATATTTGTTTTACAAAAAGAGTTAAGTTCAGTGAAAGATAAAAATTTAGATATAACTTTGAAGTATGAAATTATTTTGAAGGACATAACTGAAGCATATGCAAAGATTAAGGAATTGGAAGATCTCAACTTCAAAAGAGGTCAAACAGAGCAGACTTTGAAGCTTTTAACCAGCAACCCAAAAGATACCAGATTTTATAATCTAAAAATGGGTCTGGGTTCTTCCAGATACTGAGGTTTTAAAGAAAGCACCCGAAAATCTTTATAATTATAAAACATCGGGTGACGCTTCTATTGTTTTAATACCTCACATCTGTGAGACATGTGTTAAGTTTGAGAGTTCGACACCTGAAACTCCAAAGATAGAAAGAGAAGAACCAGTGATAGTTCAATCAAAGGTTAAATCTGGTTCAAGCTTTCATGATTTTAAAAATGTTGGTTTCAAATACGACAACTTGAATTCAAGTTATAAAAATAAATAAAAAATCGTCGAATTTGAACATCTTTACCCAAAATTAAATAAGACAACTAAATCAGATTCCAAATCTGATGAAACTGAATCTCTAATTTCTTGCTTTATCAAGGAAGATAGGGAATAAAATTCTCATTCTGAAAACGAGTCTGTTTCTGAAAAGACTTCAAGTTTTACATAATCTGATTACCAGACTGCTTTAAAAAATATTTCTGATTTAGAACAGAAAATTTCAGTTCTCAACAATCTTGTTGATGAATTGGAAAATGCAAATGAAAACCTTGGGATGGAATTAGATTCAAGTCTGATTAAAAATAACGATTTACAAAAGGAAATCAGACATCAAGAATCCCAAATCTTTAATTTCTCAAAAGGCAAAGAGTTTGTCCTGATAAGAGTTCTCAATCTTCATTCCTAGTCAATGCTAATGTTAAATCTGACACTTCAACAGTTGATTCAAAGAATCCTCAAATGAAAACATCTTTGAAGATTTTAACATCTTCGAAAAAAGAGTCAAGCATATCTGAAATAGGAGAATGTTCGGGAATTAAAGTTAATTCTAGTTCCCAAACATCCTCTAATTCTAAATTTTGTACTAATCATTTCTTTGAAAAATTCACGTTCAATGAATCTAATTCTGTTTGTTCTTCAGATAAGAAAGTTAAGGAAGAAGGTAAGAAAAGAAGAAAGAAGACAAAGGTTGAGAAGAAGAAGAATGTGACTGGCAGTGGAGTTTGTAATAGCATAGCAAATGATGTTCGTAATCAAACTTGTCAACGGTGTTTCAATAAAACAAAAAATCTTTCTAGAACCGAATTGTTGACACAAGATAATGCTATGTTACAACGCTCTTTTTGTCATGATAGTTCATTATCTTTGAAACCAAAGTTTTCTAAGCAAAGAAAACCTGACCAGTTTGTGAGGAAGAAAATATCTAAACAGTCCTCTGTTAAACAGAAAGCTGAAATTTTTTCTGTTAAGAAAAAGAAAAATAATGGTTTTAAAATGGACAAATTAGTTGACGTGAAATTTATGTGGAAATGGATTCCAAAGTCTAAAATTAAAGTACAAGTTTCATCAAAAGAGCCCAAATTTGAATGGAAAATCAAAGGGTCGTCAACTAATTTGAAAAAAGTTAAAGGATACTAACAAGAAAGGACCCATATTCATATGGGTACCTAAGTTGAAGTGACTGGTTCTTGCAGGCTTGTCATGTGTGGATCATAGATTCAGGTGCATCAAGGCACATGACATCACATAAGCACCTACTGTTCGATTATGTAGAACATTATGCAGGTTCAGTCAGCTTCGGGAATAATATGAAACGATACGTTAGAGGATACGGTGTAATCAAGAACAACATGATTACCATTTCAAAGGTTCTATATGTTGAGGGATTAGCACACAACTTATTCTCCATCAGTCAGTTTGCTGAGAAAAAGTGCAAAGTGGTATTTGATAAAGACTTCTGTTATATTCAAGATCAAAGTGGAGCTCAGTTGATAAAAGCAGGAAGAATGGGTCAACTTTATGGTGTTCATTTTCCCACATTATGTGCAACAAGACCAGTCTGTCTTATTTCTAAAGCTTCATCAGAAGACAGTTGGTTATGACACCGAAGGTTTTCTCATTAAAACTTCAAAGATATCAACAAACTCAGAAGCCAAGAATTAGTCATCAGATTGCCAAAGTTGAAAATGGAAAAAAGAGTCTCTTTGCTCAGCTTGTGAGATGAGCAATATGAAGAGGAGTACTCATAAGTCTAAAATGCTTTCAAACTTCATAGCACCTCTTCAACTCATTCACATGGACCAATGCGGACACAATCCATAAATGGAAAGAAGTACATATTGGTGATGATAGATGAATTCTCACGGTACACATGGCTTAAATTATTGCGGCTAAAGTCTGAGGCTCCATATCTAATCATCAAGTTTATCAAAAAGATACAAGTTCTTCTTCAGAGACAAGTGCAACAACTCAGAAGTGACAACGGAACATAATTTAAAAATGAAACTCTTCAAAGTTATCTAGAGTCTGTTGGCATATCACACAACTTCTCGGCAACCATGACACCTCAACAGAATGGGGCCGTTGAAAGAAAGAACAGGACGTTGGTAGAAGTAGCACACACAATGCTAGCTTATTCAGATCTGCCTCCATTCCTATGGGCTGAAGCAGTAGCCACCACATGCTTCACACAAAACAGGACCATAATAAATAAACGTTTAAATAAAACTTCATGTGAAATTATTAATGGTCGAAAGCCAACTGTTAAAATTTTTCTTGTGTTTGGTTGCATGTGTTACGTGCTCAATGATAGAGTACATCTATCTAAATTTCAAAAGAAGGCCGATGAAGGAGTATTCATTGGATATTCAATACAATCCAAAGTGTACAGAATCTACAACAAAAGGACAAAGACTGTGATTGAGAGTACGAATGTATCATTTGACGAATCTTCAACAATGACTTCTAAACAATCCAGTTCAAGACTTGCATCAACTGGAAAATCTTCTACTTCAAAGGGAGTAGAACCTGCTATGACACAGACTAAGATTTCTAACTTAAAATTTTTAACGGAATCAGATCTTGAGTTGTTATTCATTGATGCTTTTAATGATATAACTGTAGATGATGACAAACAAGACAATCTAAAGAATACTACCACACCTACCACAAGTGCAAACTTATATGGTCCGTCTGAAGGAGTTGGTGATGCTTCTACTAGTCAAGAACCAATTATCTCTCGAAGTGCAACACCAGACAGTTCATTTGAGCCGGTTTCATCATTTGTTGAACCTGCATCAACATCAGCTGTATCTGGAGACTTACCAACAGAGATACAACCAGAAGAAGCAATTCAATCACCAAGTACTAAAAGTCCAGAGGCACATGAGTTTGACTTGCCTGCCATTCGAGATGAGTTTGATGAGACAAACAATCAGATAGACATTGAACATCTCCCAAATGTGAAAGTGTTGTTTAGTTTTAGTTGTTTTGTAATTAGAAGTATAAATAGGTTTTTGTCTTTAATCATTAGGTTAGGAGCTTAGACATTGTCATATCTGAGAAAGAGAGATTCTTGAGAGAGAAGCATATTGTAGTGAGAGAAAGTTCAAGATCAATGAAATAAAAGTTAGATTTGTGATTAAATCTTGTTTGTGTGGACCTATCAATTGGTATCAGAACAGACGAAAATCAAAAATGGAGATCAAAATTTGAAGTTTTTGTTGCATTTTTGAAGGACTCGAAAACCAACTGTTGAAGATCGAATTTAGTGAATTTTTGGTGTTTTTGGATTGGAAATTGTTACAGTGTACTCGATTTTAATTCTAGAATAAGTCTTGTTTGAATAGTATAGCCTAATTCACAACGGATTTGTGTGAATTTAGGTTTTCTTTGGAATTTTATTCGAAGTTTGGAAAAGACTGTGTTTAGATCAAAGATCGTAATTCTATTGTCTTTTAGAGGAAATGTTGTACTAGAATTGTATTTAGATAGTGATCGTAGTGCAATCTGCAAATTTTCGTGGTGTAATTTGAAGTATTGGGTCGAATTTTGGGTGATTTTGAAGTTTTTGGGCCGAGATCTGAGAAATTCGCATCAAAAGTGAAGAACTCGCATGATAAATGAAGAACTCGCATCGCACTTGAAGATTGAAGGTTTAAGGATAGAATTCGCACAAGCTTATATGCGAAAAGGAGAATTTTGCATCGTTCTGTATACGAAAAGCTCAAATTCGCATCCCATTACGTGCGAAATCTGAGGAATTCGCACACCTCTTCATGCCAAAAGTCGGAATTCGCACGCCCCTTCATACAGATTCTGAGGATTTCACATATTGAAGTTGAAAATTTTTCTAAGGGAGGAATTTGCATCGATACAGAAAGCTCAAAGGGTTGAATTTTTCTAAGTCCAGAATTCGCATCACTCTTCGTGCAAAGAGTAGGATTTCGCATCCTTCTACGTGCGAAAAGCAAGAATTCGCATATGTTGAAAGAGAAAGACAACACAAGAGATCAAGAGAAGATAAAAATATTTGAAAAGGAAAATGTTGAACTTCAAAGAAAGATTACAAAAAAGAAATAACAATTTTCTTAAGGTGTAAAGATGGTTAAGAAAGAAAGAGAATGATTTGAAAAAGAAAGAAAAGCTTTTGCACAAAAAATTTCTGATTTTCAAGGAAATCATTTGAAGAGAAGAAAACCGTGGAGCTCAAATGTACAAAACTTTCTCAACAAGTGTCAGATCTTGAGAAAGTCATCATTATGGAAAGAGATAAGTTTGAGAAAGAGAAGAAGTTAACAGAACAGAAGAATGTCGGATTATTTAGAGAGATATCCGATAAAAGAAAAAGTGTTGAAAAGGATTTTGAAGAAGAAAGAAAGGTATTTGATAAAGAAATCAACAAGCTTTCAAAGAAGCTATCTGAACTATCTGCAACTGCATTGAAAGAACAGAAGACGAAGTCTGAATTACAAAAGAAGATTGATACATTGTCTGAAGAAAGAAATGGTTTGTCAAACAAGATCACATAACTTGAAGGAATTATTTTCAAGGTTGAATTGAGAGCACAAAGAAGTCCAGATACAATTGCTCAATCACCCATGAATGATTCAGCTGCTTCAGATTGTTCATTCAAGACAGCTACAAGTTCACTTTTTACAAATGTTTCTAACAATCCTTTATTTGTTGATTCAGATGATATTGTGTTTAAGCAAGAAGATCAGATTCGTCCTACTAATCTTTTCTGTGTCAAATCTCTTGATGGTTCAGTTACTACCAGAAAGAACAAGTCTTAACAGAAAATGGTTTGGAGAAAGAAAGATGAGAAAGACAATTCAAAGTCATTTGTTCCTACACCTCAAGTGACAAAAAACGACAATACTCCGAAAGGTAAATCTTTTGGTAAGTTTGATTCTTCATATTCTGTAAATCATTTAATCAGACTTGCATAAAAGAAACTTTGTTGTTCTTATTGTGGAACTGATGATTTTGTTAATAAGAATTATGCTCATAATTGGTATGAAACTTACAGAATCACTTTTCAACAAAATGAACTTAAAATATTTGAATCTAATGAGAAGTGGATTCTAAAATCTAACCCATCTGGACCCAAATACATGTGGGTACCAAAACCTGTCAAACCTGTTTTACAGGTACCACAGGTTTAGGGTGAGTAAGAGCATTGTCTTTTGAACAAAGCAGTTCAAGACCCGATCTTTAATGATAAAGATGGGGAGTTTGACTTCTGAATTTACTTCAATCCTAGTAATTCATAACTCGGTTTATTGATTAAGGATTATGCAAATGTTAAGGGGAGCTTATATGTTTATATTTTTATTGATACATTTTCTGATTTTTCAACAGGAGATTAAAAGATAAATTGATTGTTACTTTTAGAGGGAGTTACTGTTCTCACCAGAGAATATGTGATGATGGCTTCTGAATACTTCCGTTCAGAACCCGTACTTAAGAGTTTTCATTCTTAAGGAAGCTGAAAAGATACATCTTTTTAGGAAGTTTTTTTTATTATTTGTTTGAGGGGGAGTTAGTTAAAACTTTCACTGTCATATTTTTTTTAAGGGGAGAAAAGAAAAGACAAATAAATTTCATTGTCATATTCATATTGTTCTTGTCTAATGGTTGACTTTTTACATATACAGAGGGGGAGTATCTGATGTTTTGTCAAAGGAGAACATGCTAGATAGAATATTATTTCAAAGGGAAGTTGAGAATCCAATGCCGAATGTAAGTATTTTTTTATTCTTTATCTTACATATCTTGAAAGAAGAACGACTTTCGGATGTGAAAAAATGTTTTCTTAAATGTTCAAACCACTTCGTGTTCTCAAAAGTTTTATGAATTTCGAAGTGTGATTTTAAATGTTTTTCATATCGATGCATTCATGTTTAACTGACCGAGTGTTTCTAAAGATCAATACTTGTGTATTATCTTTTCATATACGGTCAAGTATTCTTACAAACATTGGTTTAGTACTTTTATTGACTTTGTTATCACCATGTCTCTAAAAGATACATCTTTCAATGGTAATACTCCCGTGTGAATTCTAAGTTGATTGAAATCAGACGTCATTTCTTAATAATTGTGCTTTAATGGTCAAATTGTTTATATCTTGTTCATATAAACAAATATTCGTTCTTTGATATCCCAATATATTTTTCTTCATGATATTTGATCTGATCGAATTATTGTCATATTCTCAAAACACTTAACTTGATTTCATTTCATTCATTCAATTTCTTTTTTTTGAGAGATCTTAAATGGTCAAAATGCTCAAATCTCATTCTTATTTTAGTGAGCATACATTTTCTGATAATGATATCTTGTACTTATCTGTCAAGATGAACTATTGAGCAACATTACCTTTAGGACAAAATACATGCGATTCAATGTGTGAGCTTAAAAGACTTCTATGCATTCATGTTAACCAGTGTTTTCTACCCCGGAAGTTATCCTAAGTGATTGAGGGGAGAGGGGTCAAAAGAATAGAGAGTGGGTGTGTGCTGAGGTAAAATGTAAAAGAGAGATTAGTTAGAAGCGAGCTCAAATGTTTAAAAGAAAGAGGGTGAGAGGTTAGAGTAAAAGAATATCAAACTCTGCACCAACTTTTTCTGAGTCGGACAGCCATATAATCTGTTGTTTCACAATTCTTTCGTGAACTTCATTGAAAAGGCAACTATCCCATGCCAACTCTTGCATTAAAACTCTACCAGCTACTAATTCTTTTCTCAACAAAAGGATGTTTCAAATTTTAAAGGGGAAGCAACACATAATCTATCAAATCTTCATTTGGAAGGTGTTGATATTGAAAAAGAAGGAAAGTTGCCCCACCTTCGAACCTCATTCATGCACATTGAGTCTTTGTAATATTGTTGTTGTCTCAATGGTTTATATATTTTGAGCCTGTTAAAAAAATTTTAAATGCTTCAATCATTGCTACACTTGCACAAGTACACAAGGAATATGTTTTCTTGTCTTAACATTTATAGAAAATTCCTTTGTGGTTTTTCAATGATTGAATGGAAGCCCTGGTGGAGTGAACATCAAAAAATCTCTTTTACAATGTATATTCGTTGTACACAGTGGCTCTGTGCTACTGACAGACATGTTAATTGATTATATGTTGATTCAGGGTTACCAATTTTAATTTGTCTGAATTTGAAAAGATTCGGATGAATACATTTTATGAATTGACGGCAGAATGTTCATATCAGATCAGACGGAGATCATATTCTCTTTGGGAGAGATTGTTTCTCATGAAGACTGTACTTATATTGATATTTGGGGGAGATATTTTCAAAGACAGAGTTGACGTTGAAATGTTTTGATGATTCTGATTTCTCATAATTCATCAAAAAGGGGGAGATATTTCAAGATTTCAAAGTCAGATTAATGTTTATCAAAAAGGGGAGAAGTTTTCAAAGATCAATTTCAAGAAAAGTGGAGAGATTTCAAAGTCAAAGTCAAAGTCAAAGTCAAAGTGTTAAAGCAAGATATTTGATGAAGAAAGTTCAAGTTCAAAGCAAATGTGAAGATAATTTATAAGAGATAGATATGCATCTTTATTCAAAAAGGGAGGTTGAAAAAAGTTCATGTTTTGAAGAAGATTTAAAGTTTGTGAAGATTGACAAAGTATTCGTGATGAAAAGATTTCCAAAGAAAAGAGATTCTCAAAGATTTGAAGTTGTTAATGACTATGTGTTGAAGATTTTACATCTGGAAGATGACCTGAAGTTTAATGTCAATTTTTTTTAATCCTGAATCCAAAGGGGATAATGTTGAGTCAAATATTGTATTCAAGATTAAAAGGTCAAACTTGTAATTGTTTGTCAAAGTCAATATATTTGTCAAAGAATGTCAAAAGTCGACAAAAGTGAAAGTAGCTTTAGTTAGAATGTCAAAGTATTGTTTAGTTTTAGTTGTCTTGTAATTAGAAGTATAAATAGTTTTTTGTCTTTAATCATTAGGTTAGGAGCTTAGACATTGTCATATCTTAGAGAGAGAGATTCTAGAGAGAGAAACATATTGTAGAGAGAGAAAGTTCAAGATCAATGAAATAAACGTTAGATTTGTGATTAAATCTTGTTTGTGTGGACCTATGAACACTGCGTGTGATTAGTGACTTGACACAAACAATGGCTTGCACCAAGTGCACTTGACGCAAACAATGGCTTGCGACAAGTAACTTGACGCAAACCAAAGCTTGCGACAAGTCATAAAATTGTACACTTCGGTTTGCGACAAGCTAGAACTCACATAAGGCAGCTTACGACTTCTTTCCTTAGGCACACTTGTCGCAAATTGTGCCTTGCGACAAGTTCACACACGACTTTTCATCCTTTGGGACAAGTTCCTCTTTCAGTGGTTTACGACAAGTGGGAGATCCAATCATATCGTGACACGTGTCAACCCTAATTCTTAGTATAAATTCACGTCTCATTCTCAGTGTTTCCCACTTGTTATTTCAAACCCATTTGCGACTTCTTACACTTAGTATTTTTCTCTCGATTCCACTTTCACGACTTCTCAGATTTCAATCTCTTTTTCGATTCAAGGGTAGGTTTTGTGTTTTGATTCTTGTATATTTGTATTTGATTATGTTGTATTGTTATATCTGTTCATCGATTTCAGGTTTCCATACTTCGATTTAGGGTTTTGATTCTAAGACTGTCCATCTTCCATAAACCCCATTCGAACCTGATATTTGATTTTTCGACTCATGAACTGTGATTACTGGACAAATCAAGTTTAAAACTTGTTAATTCTTTTGGGTCTTGATAATCAATCATTATTATGACCTAAATTTGACATAATCATCATGTTTTAATGGTTGATTTTGGATTTGGACCTTTGGACTGTTCGAAGAACACATAAACTGATTTTGGACTTTAATCGTCCTTAATGTTGTTTATAATTGAAATTAAAGTTCATAAACATGGTTCAAACAAGATTTCGAGCTAATCTGAAAGATTTAATTTTGAGTTCCAAAGGACATGAATAAGATTGATATCGAACATAAACTTTTTAACAGGTTATAAACTTGTGAGTCCTTCATTTTTGAAGCTTGCGAGTTCTTGACTTGGTTTGATGAATCACACGAAAAGTTCCAAGATTTCCGTGTTATGCAACTTCTTCGTGTCATGCTTATTTTTTTTCTAAGTATACATGTTGCAATCTTTGGCCTGCAACATGTGGTACATTCATTTGCCTTGTGACAAGTTGCTATCTTTCAGCAATTTGCGACTTCTTTCCAAGTTCTTTAGTCTGCGAATTCTAGACTTAGGAAAAATTTTCAAAACTTTTTCTGAAAAATCATTTTTGTATTTAACTGAAAAATTGGACATCTGTCCAAACTTTTTCAAAATTTCAGGTACTAAGATGGCTAGTGACAATTCTTTTGATCAGAATGTCCAAATGGATGAGAATGATCCTCAAGTCTCTAGGGATGCACCTATGCCCTCATCCAGATCAAACTACCAATCCCAAGTTGGTGAAAATCCAGATCTAGCACTCATCCATCCAAATGACTATCTGTTGTTGTATCCCAACAATCATCATATTGACTTTGATCATCTCAACATTGACTCTTTGGTGCTAGAAATATTCAGAGGACATCCAATATTTCATGTTTTAACTGAAACTGCCACAGTTCCTCTCATTTATCTGCAACAAGCTTGGAGATCCATTGTCTTTGAGAAGAGAAACAACCAAAGCATATTTCGGATTCAGATAGATCACTTTACATCTATTCTGAACTATCAAAGACTGAGACTTATTCTAGATCTACCAGAAGCTAATTCAAGAGAAGAAAGAACAAGTTTTGATGATTATCCAAATGATTTGGAGAGCTTACCAGGATCAGTCAGTTCAAGAAGAACAATCTGCCACCATTCTGGTATACTATGTTTTCTGTGATCAATCGATGCTTCACAGCTAAAGATACCGACACTAATAATACCAGTATGCACATCCTGAAGCTTTTCCATGCCATCGTGTACGATATGCACGTAGATTACTCCTTCATTTTCTGGACAAAGTTGTGTGAAAGGGTCATGGCAAAAAGGACTACAAAGAAGCCTGCTTTTGGTCCTTATCAGAGGTTCCTGCAACTAATCATCAGAAGTATGCTCATATCAAATAGATACATTCCAAGATGATCACACCATGAAATAGGACCTGAATATGTGATGAGATATCTAGTCATGCCAAAGCAAACTTTTCAGTATTCTATGCCGATACCTGAAGCTTTACTTGCTTATGCCAATCCGAACTCCAAGTGCGTTAGAAAGTATAGAGAGTCTATGGGACTACCAGAACCGGTTACCCCTACCCCAGGCTCAAACCCTAGGAGAGTGGAGTATGTGAGGGTTCAATCTACCAGGGTGGTAATTGAACAGGGAGTGCAAAGAGAAAATTCAGAGAGGGAAACTGGAGTGGGTCAGTCTTCTAGATCTAAGGTTGTGGGATCCCAGGCTCATGCCACACATCATGTGGATTCCATATATCAACCTGAACAGACTATCATTCATCAATTGAGCCGTCAAGAAGGGAACGCCGAGGAAGATCAAAACTCTGAAACTGAGTTGGATTACGCGACAAGTGATGATGATATTGAAAGTATTCGATCTGCTACAGCTGGTAGTGATGAAGATGATGATGATAATGTTGATCTTGGATTCATGAATGATATGGAAATTGATGTTGAAACCATAATTCAAGAAGTGGTTGGAGAGATAAGGAGTTCTAAGGGAGTACTAGTTGAAAATGATGATAATGTGATATTGAGTGGACGGAACGAAAAAGAATATGGTGAGAGAGTGTGTAACCTAACCTACCATTCTAGAAGGACAGCCACATCTGCTACTAGAACTCATGTGTTGAGTTCTGGTATTGAACAAGATGTTAGTAGGCCACTAACGCAGTTGAACACCCCTGCCAGCCATTCTACCACCTCAAAACAGGTGATGGTCTCAGATACTCACGGGGATATACCACATTTTCTATATGGATTTCATTCGGAAAGTTTGGATACTGAAGCTAGAGAACATCAACCCCAATTCTCAATTTTTTTGAATGCACAGTCGAGTCTAGAGCGTATTGATATACCTTTTGTTATTCCTAGGACACAAACATCTACTACTGCTACCATCGGTTGTCTTAGTGACCCGATCAGAACACTCATAGTAGATCCACCAGTTGGACTGTGAGGATTGAGTGGAAGTCCTGTCATAGTTAACACCATGCCATCTATGAACACGGGCCATACGATTGTTTCATCAATAATTATGACAACAAAAAGTTTCAGTGACTTCGGTGTTAGATTACCCGACTTTGTGTCAAAGGAGCACCTCGAAGGCGCCTTAAAGGCTGTTGAAAACATGTTGATAGAGAGATTTTCTGAGGAGATTAATGGAGTGAAAAGGTTGATGAAAAGGAAAGATCTGATAGTTGAACCAGAGCATTCTGCTCCACCTCCACCTACTCAACCAGTTGATATGTCGGTTGATGAGCTCAAATCTTTGCTATTTGCAAAGCTACTATCTCAAGCCCTAGCCATCCAAGCTGATTTTGATTTTTTTGGTCTACTCCAATCACAACACCAACAACCACCACCACCATCTGTACCTTAAATCCCAACATATGTGGTTAGAGTTTAAGAGTTTAATTCTTTCAAAGCTGATGTTCTGAAATCTATTCAGGCTATGCAAGAAACCTTTGTAGATATTTCCAAGATTGTTCAGACATCATGCAAAGCCCAAGCCTCTATTTCAAGGAAAAGGCATGATCATGATTTAGATCATGACCATGAGGGGGAGAGATCAATGAAACAGAGAGTTGATGTGAATGTTGCAAATATTGGTGGATCAGAAAGTGGTTCAGGAAATCAAAATCAGTTGGTGGTTAGAACTAATCATGGAGATATAAGTGGGAGAGAAATTGTTCTATATGTTGATCCGGAGCTAGTGCCAAGGGTTGAAAAGCCTAAGGTAGCTACAAGGGAGGAAGTATTTCTATTGACTGGAATTGAATCTGTGAACGTAATAGAGTTGTATTAAAATGATGATGATGAAATTGATGAGAAGTACAAGCAATTCTGGTAAGTCAAGGAAGAGGAAAAAGAGAATCTGATGGGTGATTCAGATGATGATGAGAATGTAAATGATGATTCTATTCCGGAAAATAAAGCAAGAGTGTTGGATAGTTTGTTGGAAGTCAATCAGGATACAGATCTTCTACAAGAGATGTTTGAGCAAAGAACTCCAAAGGATATCCAATTAAGCCCAATTTAGAATGATATTCTAGAGCCTAACCTGTCTGAAATGCCTGAAATTCTTTCATTCCAATAATTCAATTTTCCGGATGTCACGGAAGTTCATGAATCTCAATCAAGTACTCCAAGGAAGTCTAGTCCTCAAGTTCAAAATATTCCTCAAAGCAGTACAGATCAACAAGAGGAAGTTGATGTTGTTCACATTCCAGAAATGCCCAATGTTGATGAAGTTGGTTCATCTATTGCCAATGCACCTGAATCAGAATTTGGTCCTACTGAAGCAAATCTTAGACAGATAAGAAATGCTCTCAGGGTTCCATTTCTTGAGGAAGAAAGGAAGAAAGTCTTTATGCATCGCGTTAGACCAATGGATATTTTCAGAATTTTGGGAGTCAATGATAAGTCACAAGAATTTCAGCAAGAGTATGTAGATATGCTAAAATTTCTGAGGCAAGCACAGAGAGCTGTGAAGAGCAAGTCAATGATTGTTGTTTTGAAAGAAGTTTGTTTGAAAAAGTTCTTCAGAATCTGGTATCCTAAACTCACTATGCAAATAAGAGATATGAAAAACTACACTTTCACTGAGTGTATGTATCATGAATTCAGAGGTATGGTGACCAGAAAGGAGAATATTACTATTACCTTGGAATCCATCAAACAATTTATCAGAAGACATATCTACTAAACCTATTGTTATGACTTACAGCTGACTTTAGAAACGAATCAGAAGAAGATATTGAAGGTTTAGAAGATATTCCTTTATTTACAGTGCTTGAGCAACCTGAGTTTGGAGCTATTTACAAGAATGATAAAAATGAGAAGAGGTTCTTTAGATGTTCAGAAGTTGCTAAATTTTCTGATGGAACACTCAAAGTAATCAGACTTCAACTCAAGAAGATATATGAGGAAAATGAGAGGCAAAGAGAAGTTGTTGTTCCGGCTAGAGATTGGATGCCAAGGAGAGACATATTTGCTTTAGAGAGAGCTCTTGACATTCTGGATGATGGAATTGAGTTTAGAAAAAGCATCAGGCATTTTGAAACTCTTTTGGGTATAAGAGATAACCATGTAAGAAGGTTTACAAGATGATCACAAAGGGGGAGAATGTTAGAGTATTTTTGGTTGTTATCATCTTGGTTCTAAAGTTGCTTTTTTTAGCCATTTGGTCAAGGCTTGTTGATCTATAAATAGTCTTTGCTTTGTAAGTTTTCTTAACTCTTGAAAGTCATTGTAAGCTTGTAACCCTTTGAGACTTGTGACTTGAATACATATGACTTTCTCTCTCTAAAAATTCTCTCTAATTTACTTATTGATTTGTGCTTTAATGGTTTTTTTTGCTTGAATTCTAGACTAACACCAACTTTCAAAAACAAGGAGCCCTGTGAATTCCGCAAATCTTGCGAAATTCTTGAAGTACCCTACGAATTCTTCCAATCTTGCGAGTTCTTCAAATTTTCGACCCAAAAATAACAACTATGATCAAAAATTGATTCTTTACTTCTTCAATTGCAACCAAACTTTTAGGATTCAACCACAATGATGTTTAGAACAAAACCTCAACAACAATTTCACGAAAAACTAACTGAATCAAAGATCTTGATTCAAACTCAGTGCGTGAAAATGTCGAACACTAAAATTTACAAAATCCAAAAACTGAACTAGAATTACAGTGAATTTGTGATTATAATTAGAATCAAAAGTGTTCTAAAACATCAAACGCTATCAATACAATCAATAAAACACTGATTACAACTCAAAAATTCACAAAATCGATCTAAACACAGATTGTCTGCGAGTTCTTCATTATTTCGAACAAGAAATCGATCTCTTAATGATCTAATTTACTCTGATACCAATTGTAATTTCCAGATTCAAGCTATATAAATCACAGATTATCACACACAATCATATATAAATCATTATATTGATTAGATCAAGATTACACAAATATTTCTCTCACATTACACTATGAGCCATATACCTATTTGATAAAATTTCTCTCTCTAGAAGTATATGCTCTCTCTTAAATGTGTACGTGTGTCTTGATGATTACAAGACACAAAGACTATTTATAATTGGTCAAACTAGTTGACCTTACAACTCAAACTAAAGTACAAAGTCAAACAACCTTGACTTCCAACAAGACTTAACAACAACTACAAACCAACTATTACGAAATTACAACTTTGACCCTTTTTAATCTTGAATACAATATCTTGGCTCAACAAATTCCCAAAAGGTTTCTCTCAGCTGCCGCAAGTTTTACGAATAAGATATTTACTAATTGGGATTAAATAATCAAACTACATCTAAAAAAAGTTATATTTACGATTTCATTATATGCAATCATAAGGCAAATAAAAATATAACACTATTTCAATAGTCTGACTAGAAATAACCAAGGACATTTAAAAATTCAATCTTTGGTATGTGATGTTGTGAACTAAATATCAAAGCATCATGAAACCTGAGTATGTATATGAAAGTATGTAATTGGAAAAACTATACAAACCTTAGCACAAAGGGTTCGTGCATCATTCCAATCTATGTCATGATAGGGGACAGTAAATAGCTCATTTCTCAATTCTTAAACTTCAATTCTTAAATTTCAGTCAATATGTGCATAAGAATATGGTATGACCACAGATTTTGTTTGGTGCATATTTTCACATATGAAACTTAGGTATGAATGTGAAATTTCAAACAATAATGCAATGTCCACTTGGTTATGCACATATGCACTTGCACACTTTGGTGGCACATTATCTACATATATGTGGATCAATCTACTTTTCCATGTTGTGCATATTTGAATCAAGTTGATTTACACATCAAATAGGCTTGACATATTAAAGAATTATGTGCATAATAGCATATATGCACATATGCATAACTGTTATGTGTACATATGTGCATATGGTTCACATGTGCATACAGTGGACATGATGCATATAGTGCATGCATGCACATTGACATATGTTCATAGAAAATGCAAAATACACTTTTTATACCTTAGTACATGGTTAACTATTCAAAAGAAAAGCTATTCAATTCAAAAGAAAAGTTACGCAAATTTCATAAAAAAAGTTTAGAAATATTCAAACATAGGTTTGACAAAAATTGAGATAACTACCAATTTTAAATTCAAAAATATTATATTTAAAATAAAATGAGATAATTGCCAATTTTAAAATTTAAGCAAAAAAGAAACAAGATAATGAGATAAAAAAGGAAACAAGATAATTATCATTAATTTGTTTTTAATACCATAATTATCATTAAATTGAAAATACAAATTCTTCCCCTATTTAACCGTTTTAAACCAAAAAAGTGGTGCAATCTAATTGGTCTAGATCGGTTAACACGGTTAATACCAATGATTTGGTTAACAAACGAAGAGGACCCAATATATATATATACAGAGAGAGAGATGTGGGTTCATACGAGAACAACATCTATTTAAGAAAACACGAGAACAACCAAGTACATACAAAATCATATATGATTCACGTGACTATGTGCCATCGCCCGCGTCTGGTTTTTTCCGGTTAGTGTAATATCACATATTATTTTGTACATGATCTGCTGTTTTTTGTTCTTTTCTTAAATAGTTAGCGTTCTCGTTTGAACCTTCCTCTCTCTCTCTCTCTCTCTATATATATATATATATATATATATATATATATATATATATATATATATATATATATATAAACGGGTTATTCGGGTCAATTCCAAGTTGAAAATTTTGACCCTGAACTTATCCGTTTAATTTTCATGTCGTGTCGTGTCAACTTGTTTACTTAAACGGGTTGAAATGTATTACCCAAACCCGTTTATTTCGTATCAAGTTCGTGTCGGGTTAGCGTGTCGTGTCAGTTTTTACAAGGTCTACTATTTATGTATACACATACTCCAAATGTATAATTAGTTCAAAAATCCATCATTGGTAGAAATATATGATCACCAAAATGATCATTATACCATTTATATTTTAGCCCCATAAACCTTAATTAATCAAACTCATGTAAATTGTTCTCTTAAACATCTCATGATTCTATTTGTAAAACATTTCTCAATTGTTTAAAAATTTAAATACTTCAAAAGTATAGAGATGACATTTATCTCAACAAATAAATACTAGCACTCTCCAGTGATTTTCATCTTTAAATGTACCAAAACATTAGGACATTTGATGCATTTCTATGAACAAATTAGGGTTTCATAAAGGCAAAAGTGTCCAAATGTAACATCTCAGACCAAGCGTACCAGATATTGTCCTCTTCATCCACACACCCAGACTCACGGTTTTGAAAACGCGTCTGATAGAGGAAGTATCCAGTCCCTTATAAGGCAACTTTCGTTTCCCACCGCAACCAATGTGGGATCTTACAATCCACCCCCCTTGGGAGCCTAGCGTATTCGTTGGCACACCTGTCCGACTCCCGGCTCTAATACCATCTGTAACATCCAGGCCAATCGTACCAGATATTGTCCGTTTTATCCATACACCCGGACTCACGGTTTTAAAACGCGTCAGATAGAGGAGGTATCCAGTCCCTTATAAGGCAATTTTCGCTCCCTCCCCAACCAATATGGGATCTTACACCAAATACACAAATATACAAATACCCAACACCATATGGTAAAACCTAAAGCAAACAACTAGACGTTCACTTAAAAGTGTTTCCCAAAGGTTTTGAACATCAAATACACTTAATGTACTAATAATCACAAAATCCAAATATATATTAGTAAATCCATAGAAATTCATCCAACGTGCAAAATAAAGATATTTTTGACATGTATATAGTTTTTCAAAGCAACTATAACACAACTTGCTAATTTATACTAAATCTAGGTTTGTTGATCCATAATCTCTCAGTGATTTGATAACGACCCTTTTCTATACTTAGTAAAAATTACGTTTAATTTTATGTATTAGTGTTTCATCATCAGCGATCATGCTAAGTCTGTTAAGCTATCACTGATGATCTCTCTTGTAAACATTCATATGTAAAAGTGTTATACTATCAGCGATCAAATATTGAGTATGTTCAGTTTCGCTGATAATTTCTAATGTAAATAGTTAGACGTAATCCCTGAAGACAAGTTTCGTGACAACAGATGTTCACTACTGAATCGAAGACAAAGTTGTTGAACAAAGACAAGTCTACTCATGACCTGATGCGGATATCAGTGAAGCAAAGACGACTCTACACTATTGGGTCTGAAATATGCTAAGTCTGGTTAGTAGTGCTAAGTATTGAAGATTACTACTGCTGAAGACTTTAGTACTGCTACTTGAATATTACTACTGCTAGTAGTATTAGTGCTGCTTGAAGAGTTAGTACTGTCAGTCAGAAATTACTACTGCAAGCATGGTTAGTACTGCTATTGATAAGAAGATGCTGATAAAGATTAATGCTGCTTATGATGATAAAGATGGATTGGATGCTTAAAGCGAAAGACAAGGAGATTGAAGATAATTATGGACTGGATGCTGAAGATCAACTTTAACTTAATAATTATCTTGTAATCTGTTTTATATATATAGTCTAGAAGTCTTAGATTATTTGATACAAAATACACAAATATACAGAGATACATACATTTTTGTTTTTAGAGAGAATTAGCCTCAAGATTCTTAGTAGTCCTTTCATTAGAGAAGTATTGAACGTCTGTTGAGCCTGTTCAATAGATTGAGGCTTTGGTTGTAATCATTAAGTTAATTCAATATAACTTGTGATTTGATTCTTATACTGTTTCATTGATTTATTGTTAAAGTGTTATTCCGCAACTTCTTTAACATAGTTTCTGAGTGTTTAGTTTAACTCTTGTTGAGAATCTCGATCCTGACAAGTGGTATCATAGCGGAGGAACTCAGAAAGCAATAATCATCATGGACGGATCACACGACAGTGTTCTTGTTTCAAAGGTTCCCATGCTCAAACCTAATGAGTTTGACATGTGGAAAATCAGGATCAGGCAGTATATACTTCTTACAGTTTACTCAATGTGGGACATTATTGAGAATGGTCCCTCCAATGAAGGAGAGATGGGAGCAGATGGAAAGAGACCTCCACCAAAGACTGATGGAGAAAGAAAGATGAGACAGACTGAGATGAAAGCCTTGAGCACTCTACTCTTGGCAATTCCTAATGAATATCAACATCAGTTTTGCAACTGTGCTGATGCCAAAATCTTGTCGAATGCTTTGGAGAAGAGGTTTTCAGGTACCAAAAGCACTAAGAGAAATCAGAAAGCAATTCTCAAGCAACAATATGAAAATTTTATGTCTACAAATAATGAGTCTATGACTCAAACCTTTGATAGGTTCAACAAGTTGATTGGAGAATTGGCCACTGTTGGTGTCAAGATGGACCAGGATGATGTCAACAGAAAGTTTCTAAGATCTCTTGGTGAAGAATGGGTAATGTATACAGTATCATTCAGACAGAATGATAATCTGGAGGATAAGGAACTTGATGATCTCTACAATGATCTCAGGGTGTTTGAAGCAGAAGTTGAATCTAAGAAGAAGCCATATGGATACTCTCACAATGTTGCTCTCTTATCATCTACTACTGATTCTTCTGCAACCATAGAATCAGTTAGTGTTGCTTATGGCTCAAAACAGGATGGACTCAATGATTCTGTTTTGGAAGCCTTCCTGGCTAGTCATGCTAAATCTTCTCTTATTAATGATGATCTGGAGCAGATCAATGTTGATGACCTTGAATAGATGGATATCAAGTGGCAAATGGCAATGCTTACCATGAGAATCAAAAGATTCATTAAAAGAAAAGGAAGAAACAACTTTGCCATGAAAAGAGAAGATGGTGCTGGATTTGACAAATCCAAATTGGAATGCTACAAGTGTCATAAACTAGGGCACTTTGCAAGAGAATGCAGAGGAGGAATCTCTCAACAGCATGGGATCAACAATCAACAATCAAAGTCCACCAACTACAACAACAACTGGAACCCATCTCAAGCACTTGTCTCACAAGATGGAATGGGATTTGATTGGAGTGATCAAGCAGATGAGGCAATTCAGAGTCAAGCATTGATGGCTGAGGTTTCAAAGTCTTCAAGCACTGCAATTCCCACAGAGGTAAAATCTAAACTTTGCTCTAAAGCCTGTCTTGAAACTGTTAAGAAGTATAGGGATCACAATCAGAGCATGTGTGATGATCTTAAAAGGTTGGAAAAACATAGGAGAGAGTCTAATTTGATCATTGTGAATTTTGAAGAACAAATTAAGGCATATCAGGCCAATGAACTTCAACATTCATATGATCAAAACTATTGGAAGTGGGAGAAGAAGGAGTTAGATATTAAGCTAGAGAAGGCTAGATAAGAATGTGAGAAAGTCAGAAGTGAATTTGAGAAGGCCAAATTAGACATTGAAATTTTTTCCAATGCCTCTAAAGCAATGGACACTTTACTCAAATCTCAAGTTCATGACAAACTGAAGAGAGGTATACGATACAATAACACCCCTCCACCTTACAAGAACAACTATATTCCACCCACTTCAGACCTCTTAGAAAGGCAAGATAAGAATGACTTACTTGCAGGAGCCATAGAAGTAGATCCACTAGATACAGTAGTGGTTGAGGCAGAATCTGAAGAAGAGAACTCTGAGGGAAAGAATAAGGAAGACTAGAAAGAAATTCCCTTAGAAAACCATATTCTTACAAATGAAAGGGGAGGTAAACCATTTGTCAAGAGTGAGAAAATGGAGAAGTCTAAGATTGGGGAAGAGACTGTTAAGAGTGAGAAAGATGAGACCTCTAGGAAAGGGAAGGAAAAGGTACAGAGAGATCACTATATGCAAACTGCTATTGTAAATCCATGTACTTGTCAACAGATCAAGTCCCATCAACATGATAAAATAAGGGGAAATCAGAGAAATAGAAATAACCAGTGGGCTCAAAAGCAAGGAATTGATCTAAGCAAAATCAATAGACCAAAACCTTGTTTTATTTGTGGCAAGTTGAATCATTTAGCCAAACACTGTTATTTCAATCCTGTTAACCAAAGAATTACTTTTCAAAGAAAAATACAAAATTCTGTTGGTTATAGGAATCAATCAAGAAGATCAAGGAACCACATGGCTGAGAATGTGAGAACAGAACCAATGAAAACTGGTACTGCAAAATCTCATATTCAGAATAAGTTTGCTAAAACAAAAGAAGATATTCCAAGTAAATCAAGGAGTAACACAAAGAATAGGATAGCAAACAAATGTGTCTTAATTTAGGTCCCAAAAGAAACTAAACCTGTTATTACTGCTACCTCAAATAGTACTGCTAACAGAAATAGTGCTGCTAATAGCAATACTACTGCTGACCAAGTTAGTACTGTTAATAAAGTTAGTACTGCTGACCATATTAGTACTGCTAATGAGGATAGTACTGCTAACAAAGTTAGTGTTGCTGACCAAGTTAATACTGCTAACAAGGATAGTATTGCTATCAGTGTTAATACTGATAAGCCTATAATTAAGACAAAGTATTCCAGCCATGAGATTCCTGACTCTGATCATCTCATCAAGACTAAGCTTAATGAATATGAGTATGTTGATGAGAAAGGGCAACCCAAGACCACTTTGGCTTGGGTTCCCTCAAGAAACTAACTGTTTTATCTTATGTTCAGGCTTTTTAACATAGTTTCTTAATGTTTAGTTTAATTCTTGTTGAGAATCTCGATCCTGACATACACACACGAAGAAACCTGAGGAAAAGCTTCAGCGATAGCTGAACTTCTTTATATGTCTAAAGGAAGAAATATTCAGCGATCGATAATCACTTAACTTATGCCTCAAGTCAATTTTGTCTTGCCCTTGCACACCTGTACGATGTGTCAGAACGGACATACCTCTGAAACAATTCGTACAACAACTCTGTCAACTACAATGTTCATCATACGACTGAAAGCATGTCTCCTAAAGTCAGAACCATGCAACCAATCAATGAAGGACACGTGTAAAGTACTCTGCCATGCATTTAAAGCATGGGGTGTAAATAGAAAGATCAACACTCCATCTGAAGAGTAGCCTTCATCTTTCTAAATATATAGAAACCCTTGTTTTCTATATCCTCTCAATCCCCTATTCTCTATTTCTAGTGCAACCTACTTAGTGATTCTTAAGTTTGTTTAGATTAGGTTTTACTTAATCTTATTCCGCAACAAACTTGTAAATTGTGTTGATTTATCAATAAACAATTTATTAAACTTTAAAGTTCAGTGTTTGTATTCAACCTCGGGACCAACAAGTGGTATTAGAGCGGACTGTTTAATCTAATAAACAAGATCTTGCTTTATTCTCTTCCTTGCTATTCTAAGTATGGCACTTAATGCAAACACAAACTACTATGATAATGGTTCACGCTCTAAACCTCCTCGATTTAGTAGAGATAACTTTGCTCTCTGGAAAAATTGAATGATGCTATTTCTAGAAGGTGTAGATCCTACTATACCTGAATACGTAGCAAATGACCCATATGAACCTTTTTCAATCATAACTGCCGTTCCAACTACTACCACCACTCATGTTGTTCCTGAACATTATGCTATTAAGGAAATAAGACAGTGGAGTGATGAAGACAAAAAGAAGGTTGGTCTAGATTCAAAGACAAAAACCATTATCTCTATGGCTCTGCCTGATGAAGCTTTTCATTCCATCATGCATCTTAAAACTGCCAAAGAAATGTGGGACACTATATGTGTTCAATATGAAGGCATCACTGAAGTCCAAAAAACTCGAAAGATTAACTTGGTAAGACAATATGAAAGTTTTATCGCAGGTAAGAACGAATCTCTCTCTAATGTTCACCAGAGGTTTAACTGCTTAATCATTGATCTAAGAACTGCTGGTAGGACCTATTCTAATTTTGAGGTCTTAATTAAATTCTTATAATGTCTTCCTGAAAGCTGGGACAGTTATTCAATGTGTCTCAAGCTGACAAAAGACTTAAATTATCTCTCTCTTAGCACCCTGTATGGAATATTGCTCAACTATGAGCAATCAAATCTTCTGAAGAAGAATCTTGTAAAAGATTCTAAAGACTCCAAAAGCACTTCTGTTGCTTTAGTCTCCTCAGAGATCACTCTATCTCAGCGAGCTACTCTTACTATCACAGAGTTAGATTTTGACACTGAGGAATTATCAGACACTGATATTTCGGAGTTTGATGAATCCTTAGCCCTTTTGACAAACTCTTTTAAGAGGTTTTCAAGAAAGAGCAATTTCAGAAGAAATAAGCCTCTTTCTCAAACTGACAAGCCAAAATCAACCCCTGTTGATAAGGCTACTGCTACTTGTTATAACTGTGAAAAGATTGGACATTTTGCAAGTGAGTGCAGATCAAAAAAAGTCTTCAAACCTTCTACCTCCAAAAAGTCCAGCGATAACAAATACCTTAAGCTGAAAGAAAATTATCAAAAGTTGAAAAACTATTAAAAAAATGTAAAGGTCTTATCGCTGAAGAACACGACTGGGCTGAATTAGAAGAATCAAGTTCTGATGAAGAGGAAGTCGCTAATCTCTGTCTTATGGCTGAGATTAAAGAAGAATTGGAAGAATCACCAAAAACTTCCATGAGCTATATCTCCTCTCAGGTATCAATCTCTATCAATCCCTCTCTATCTGAAGATGAGAGAAGTCGCACTGTCGATGTGCTGACAATTGATCTATACAATGCACTAAATGGCAAAACTCTAGCTGAAAACAACAATATTGATTTAACTGAACAGCTAGAAAAATGTCATGAAAAGATCAGACAACTGACTCTTTTAGAGGATAGTTTGAAATATCAAGTCATTGTCAATGAAATCATCAGCATTGAACGCGAACAAGCCATCGCTGCTTTAAAAGCAGAAAAGGCAACTGTTGAAGGATGGTGCAAATCCTCAACAAAGATCACTGAGATTATAAGTGCTCAAATACCTGCCAGTGATAGAACTGGTCTTGGTTTTTGGAAACAACAGGATGAACCTAAGGAAGACAGTTCCATGCTTAAGTTTGGAATGTTTGTCTCTTATATCCCTGACACCTCTTATGCTCAGTGTTCTTCTTCTTCTTCCTCCAATTCCATCCCTGAGGAATTATCAAAAGGCTCTAAGCTTGCAGATAAAGGAAAATCCATTTTCCATCCTCAGAAGGCTACCAAGAAAGCAAAACTGAAAGTTCCTTCTAAACCTTCAGTAAATCGACCTTATGGCTCTGTGTTGATCCAAACTCTCTCAGTGATTTGATAACGACCCTCTTCTATACTTAGTGAAAATTACATTTTAATATGTATTAGTGTTTCACCATCAGCGATCAGACTGAGTCTGTTCAGTTATCGCTGATGACCTTTCTTGTAAACATTTCATATGCATTAGTGTTTCACTATTAGCGATCAGACTGAGTCTGTTCAGTTATCGCTGATACTCTCTGATGTAAATAGTTAAAGTAATCCTTGAAGACAAGTCTCGCGTCAACAGATGTTCATAGCTGAATCGAAGACGAAGACACTGAACAAAGACAAGTCTACTAGTGACCTGATGCGGATATCAGTGAAGCAAAGACGACTCTACTTATACGCGAAGGAACATGAGGAAAAGCTTCAGCGATAGCTGAACTTCTTTGTATCTCTGAAGGAAGAGATATTCAGCGATCAAACGATCACGTAGCTTATGCCTCAAGTCTCCTTTTGTCTTACCTTGCACAACCAGTACGATGTGTCAGAACGAACATACCTCTACCACAATTCGTACAACAACTCTGTCAACTACATTTTTCATGATACGGCCGAAATCATGTCTCCCAAAGTCATACTCTCTCAGCCAATCAATGAAGGACACCTGTAAAGTGCCCTGCCATGCATTTAATGCATAGGGTATAAATAGAAAATTACCTCTTCATCTGAAGAGGGTGCTCACCTCTAGCCTTCATCTTTCAATCTTATAGAAACCCTTGTTTTCTATACTTCTCAAATCCCCATTCTCTATATTCTTGTGCAACTCTCTTAGTGTTTTCTTAAGTTTGTTTAGATTGAGTTCTACTTAATCTTATTCCGCAACAGACTTGTAAATTGTGTTTGACTTATCAATAAACAATTTATTAAACTTTATATTATGTGTTTGTATTCAACCCCCACCCTTCTACAAACTTGTTAAGCACCTCCGGGACCAATAAGTGGTATCAGAGCAGACTGTTTAAATTGATAAACAAGATCTTGCTTTATTCTCTTCCTTGTTATTCTTAAATGGCACTTAACACAAACACAAACTACTATGATAATGTTTCACTTTCTAAACCTCCTCAATTTAGTAGAGATAACTTCTCTCTCTGGAAAAATCGAATGATGCTATTTCTTGAAGGTGCAGATCCCACTATACCTGAGTACGTAGCAAACGAACCCTATGAACCCGTCCAAATCATAGATGTCGTTCCAGCTACTGCCACCACTCCATTTATTCCCGAACGCTATATTGCTAAGGAAATCAGACAATGGAGTGATGAGGACAAAAAGAAGGTTCGTATCGATGCAAGGGCAAAGACCATTAACTATATGGCTCTGCCTGATGAAGTTTTCCATTCCATCATGCATCTTAAAACTTCTAAAGAAATGAGGGAAACCATATGTGTTCAATATTAAGGCACCACTGAAATCCAAGAGACTCGAAAGATTAACTTGGTAAGACAGTGTCAGGATCGAATTCTTAACAAGAATAAGTTCTCAAAAACTAATATCAAAGAAGTTTGCGGAATAACACTTTGATATTTACTAAAACAGTAAACCAAAACAGTATATAATCAACAACTTGTAAACTTATAATGAATGCTTGAAGTTACAAGATTAAACATACAACCTCAATATTGATGAACAGACTCACCAATACGAATTCTACTTCTCTAGAATTAGGATCTATGCCTTGAGGTTGATTTTCTCTCTATAACTAAAACTTAGAATTAATTTCTATCTCATCTCTATCTTAACTATACAATATATATACTGAAGATAAAAGCTAATTACAATTAATAAAATATCTTCAGAATATCTTCCATCATTATCTCTAAGCCTTCCATGAATATCTTTATTCTTTCCAGCTGTCATCCTTTTCATTCGGATCTTCAAGTCATAAGCAGCACTAACTATGCTCAGCAGCATTAACTTCTTCAAGCAGCATTAACTTCTACAAGCACTAACCACTAGCAGTACTAACTAGCTAAGCAGTACTAACTTTGACTAGCAGTATTAATTCTACTAGCAGTAGTAATACTCAGCAGTATTAACTTTGAAGTCTCTAGCAGTAGTAATTCTGAACTAGCAACATTAACCATACTTAAGCTTTTCTTCAGTTCCCAACAATCTCCCCCTAACTTGACTTTTAAGAAAAGAAGTCAAGTTCTTCAGATGCTCTTCAAGATGCTCCCAAAACTTCATAATAGCCTAAATTCCAGTATTTGCATCCAATCCCAAGCTCTGATTGATAGTTCTTTGGATCAAATACTTAGCCATCTCTGAATCTGGAATACATCTTAGCTTTTTCTTCAGCATGGCATGAAGCTTCAATCTGCTATGATTGTACACTCTATCCACTAGGAAGTATTCAGTGTGATTTAAATCCAAAGTCACTGTATATACTCCACTAATTTCATATAGAGTCCAACTGTTGACTGACTTGAATACATTCTTGATCACATGCTCTACTTCTTCAGGTTTGAACATCATACACAGATACTCCATTACCAGTTTTGTAATTGAAGTCTCTGGAGCCTTCAGTATATCTGCATACAACTTCATTCCTATCTCAAACATCTCTTCAAGATCTGACCTAGAGCATGTTCTTACAATCTTTGCCCAAGTATTGAACACCTCATACTTTTCATCCTTCCTTTTTAGCCTTATGTATTCCTTTCCATCCACTGTCAATGTATCCCAGAGAATGACCTCAGGAGGCTTAACTCCTACAGGTTCTGCTGAAATTGGTTCAGGCACTTTGTCCATCACTACCATATACAAATTTACATCATCTGTGTTTGATGGCCCTTTCTGTTTAGATGACTCAGGTGCCCCTTCTTCTTCAGCAACTTTCTCATCCTCTCCTTCAGATACTCTAGGCTTCTTAGTTGACTTTCTCCTTGCCATCATCTTGGTTCTCTTTAAAGTCCTTAGACTTTCACCCAGAGTGGCTTCTTTCTTTGATGGTGTTTCCTGCTCATCTGGAAAGGGCTTTTGTATCAAAAAATCATTACTTTCTTTCATCCTCTTCTCCATCTCCACTCTTGCAGTTTCATTCCCCTGAAGCTTTAACATCTCTGAATCATACAGCTCTTTAATCTTCTCAAAAGACATTTTGGAGAACATCTCCTTTTTGACTCCTACAACACCTTTGAGAAATATAATCATCTTGTTTCTCTCTTGGGTACCTAGGAATGTCTTTGAGGGTTTTCTCTTCTTTGCAGCTGTTTTTACTACCACTGATTTCTTCAGAATTTCAGCTTTCTTCTGTGCAATTTCAGTTGCCAGGCTTTGTTGATAGGCTACATTTAGTTCAGCAACTAGAGCCTTTGCCATTTCCCTGTCCTTTTCAACCTGAACTCTTTCTTCCTTTTCAATGTCATCTTGCATCTTCCTGGCTAAGGCTTCATCTGATTCAACCAACCTTTGCTTTTTGACTGGTTGATCAGATTCCACCATCTTTGCTTTTCCTTTGTCTTTGTTCATTTCCTTCTTACTATTATCTTTCTTGATCACTTCACCTTGATCTTTGATGATTACTCCTTTGGTCTTTGAAGTTACCTTGGGAGTATCATTCTTGGCTTTAAGTAAGGTTTCTGCAATCTCAAGATCTGTTAATACTTCTTTCACTATCTCTGCTGCTTTACTTGAACTAGCAGTATTAATGATTTCTACTGCTTGCTCTGTTGTTACTGCTGCTTCTTGTGTTTCTATTTGCACTGGTTCTCTTTCTGTTGCTGCTTCCTGCTCCCCCTCAACATCACATTTCTCCCCCTCACCACCATATTTCATACCATCAAGCTCCAGCTCCCTCTTTTCTGTAGCTTCTTCCATGTTGATCTCCCCCTTTTTGGGAGCATCATTCTTAGATTTCCTTCTCCTTAGCACAAATTGTCTCTTCTTCTTTTTCTGGACAAGCTTCATCACCAATTTCTTGAGTTTGGTAATCTGCACTTGTTGGGACAAGATTACCAATTTCATTTCCTCTATCTCTTTGCCTTGTTTGAGAACATCTTGGTTGATGTTGCCCATTGTTTCCATCAATTCATAGTAAGTATATCTGTCCTCACCCTCTCCAGAAGTGTTATCATCTTTTAAAGGATCATTGGATCTTTTTGTAGTGGAAGTCTTCTGCCTAGCAGAAGCACTATCCACCCCCTTGGTTTCTTGGCACCAGGGACCTTTGAATGATTGCTCATTCCAAGTTGCCATGGGGGAGGTCTTATTTATGTTACCACTGTCCTTCTCTGTGCTAGCAGAAGTAGTGGCAGCCTCAGTACCCATATGCTCTACCTCCTCCTCAGAGAGCACCTCCTTTGGGTTGGGAGACACCCTGTTGGTTTCCCTTTTGATATTCTCTAAGGAAGAAGTCTCCCTTAGAGGGCTTAAAGGCTGAGTGGGTGATGGTACAAGAAGGGAAGGAGCCTTCTTTACCTGTTTTCTTTGATAAGTTTGGGTGATTGGTGAAGTTGGTTTGTCAAGAAGAGACTGAGGAATTGATTTAGAGTGGGAAGGTGTGGATTGGCTAGCAGTGGGTTGATCTAATGGGGGCCTTGACCCTGCTACCATACCTTCATTAGTTTGGGACACCACCATCATTGTAGAGAACAATGGGGTGTCTACTCCTTCCGAGTCCCCAGCAGATCTTCTCATATTTGAGAAAACCTTGCCTTTAGGGGGTTTTGGTACATATATTCCATCAGAATGAGGAATATCAGTCAATTCATGGTTGATAACTGCTTGAACAAACCTGGGATACATATAAAAGCTCTTTTTGTTTCCCATGTTTGAGACAAGATCATTGAAAATCATTTGTGAAAAATTGTACCTTCTGGCAGTGGCCAAACAGACCAAAGCATAAGCAATGGGACTGCTGAACTCACTCCATCCAGTGGTCTTTTTAGAAATGCAGTGCATCAGGGTATGAACAAGAAAACTCCATTGGGGTGAGAATTTAGCTTTTGAGAACTTAAAAACACCCAATGGGCCTCCATACCCCATTCTTGTAAGAGTAGAAAACAGTTCATCATTAGGGATAGAAGTTATACCAGAGGCATCGTCTAGACGTAGACTGATGCGAACTACCTCTTCAGTAACTGTCAATGGATTGCCACATACTGTCGTCTTGATCATTTGCACACCATCCTCAGTAACAATGGTGGCATGTGCCCAGAATTGCCTCTGATGCTCTATGAAGATAGTCGGAGACATAGTGAGAGCATGGGCAATGTGGCTAGACTTCAGAAAGTCGACTATCTGATGAAAACCTTCAGCTTGCTTTGGCTTTTGGAGCATCGCGATTTCATTGTGCTCGTCAAGAAACGCCATTGATGCCATTAACCTTGAAGATTCTTGCCTGAAAACTTTGAACTTTATGAGAGAAAGGGTTTAGAGCGCAAGAGAACAGTATGCAAAGAGTCGTTATGAACTTTTAGGCGGGCAAAGAGTATTTATAGTATTCGGAACATAAGCAGTATTAAGCTAGAGCAATATTAACTACTAGCAGTATTAACTAACTAGCAGTATTAACTGAGAGCAGTATTAACCACTAGCAGTATTAACTACTAGCAGTATTAACTAACTAGCAGTATTAACTGAGAGCAGTATTAACCACTAGCAGTATTAACTATCTAGCAGTATTAACTACTAGCAGTATTAACTAACTAGCAGTATTAACTGAGAGCAGTATTAACCACTAGCAGTATTAACTATCTAGCAGTATTAACTACTAGCAGTATTAACTAACTAGCAGTATTAACTGAGAGCAGTATTAACCACTAGCAGTATTAACTGAAAGCAGTATTAACGACTAGCAGTATTAACTAACTAGCAGTATTAACTACTAGCAGTATTAACTAACTAGCAGTATTAACGACTAGCAGTATTAACTAACTTACTCCTTTAAACTTGCTAAACACTGAGTACTGCTATGCATATCCTGAAAAAGAAGATTAGTAACACCAAGAATAAATAATATACAGGTATAGAACCACTTTTTGAGAAGGGGATTATTCAGAGTTGATCATTCCCACACTTGTTACCAAGAAAGTGAATCTACCCACATCAAAAGCTTTAGTGAATAGATCAGCAAACTGATTATCAGTGTGAACTTTTACAACTTGAATAAGTTTCTTTTCATTACAGACTCTTATGAAGTGATACCTGATCTCAATGTGCTTTGTCTTTGAGTGCTTGACTGGATTATTCACAATGCTAATAGCACTGCTATTGTCAATAAAAATTGGAGTGTGTAGAAAGGTTACCCCATAATCCAACATTTGATTCTGAATCCATAAGACTTGAGAACAGCAACTTGCAGCTGCTATGTACTCTGCCTCTGTTGTAGATGTGGATATTGTGGTTTGTTTCTTGCACTGCCATGAGACTAGTTTTGCACCCAAAAACTGACATCCTCCAGAAGTAGATTTTCTGTCCAAGTTTGCTCCACCTAGATCACTATCTGAGTATGCAAGTAGGTCAAAGGATGAGTCATGAGGATACCAAAGTCCCAATCTGGGTTGCCCTTTGAGATATCTGAATATCCTCTTAACAGCTTGATAGTGAGATTGCTTTGGCCTAACTTGGAATCTTGCACACACACAGACTGGAAACATTATATCTGGCCTAGAGGCTGTAAGATACATGAGAGAGCCAATCATGGATCTATAATGACGAACATCCATATCCTCCCCCTCAAGATCTGCTGTTATTTGCTTGTGTGTCTCCATAGGTGTGCTAGCAGGTTTTGAATCTGAGAAACCAAACTTGGTTAGAATGTCCTGCACATACTTGGACTGACAGATGAAGATTCCATCTGTCTTCTGTTGAACTTGGAGTCCAAGAAAGAAAGTAAGTTCTCCCATGGAACTCATTTTGAACCTTTGATGCATTAGTTCCTCAAACTCCTGGCACATGTTGTCTCTTGTTGATCCAAAGATAATATCATCAACATAGATTTGGACCAGCAAGATATCCTTCTTCTTTCTCTTGATGAATAGAGTCTTATCAATGACTCCTCTTTCAAAGCCATTTTCCAAGAGATAGGATGAAAGAGTGTCATACCATGCTCTTGGAGCTTGATGTAGTCCATAAATTGCTTTCTTCAATTTGTATACTCTGTCTGGATAGCTTGGGTTTTCAAACCCTGGTGGTTGACAGACATATACTTCTTCTTCAATTGAACCATAAAGAAATGCACTTTTCACATCCATCTGATAGACTTTGAATTTCATGTAGGAAGCATAAGCCAGGAATAATCTGATTGCTTCTATCCTTGCCACTGGTGCAAATACTTCTTCATAGTCTATCCCTTCTTCTTGTGTATACCCTTGAGCCACCAGCCTTGCTTTATTCCTTATCACTATACCTCTTTCATCTATCTTATTCCTGAAGACCCATTTTGTTCCTATTGCCCTATGGCCTTTAGGAAGGTCTACCAGATCCCAAACATCCTGCAGCTTGAACTGCAGTAGCTCTTCTTGCATGGCTTCTATCCAACTAGATTCTTTCATAGCATCATGTGCCTTTTTAGGCTCAAGCTGGGATAAAAAGCAAGAAAGCACTGTGTGTTGTTGATCTTGTATTTCTTGAAGTCTACTTTGATTTCTAGTCATCATAGGAGAGGATATATCTTCTATTACCAGTTGTGGAGGATGATTCTTTTGTATTCAGGTGTGATGACTAGATTCTTCATTTAGTCCCACCTCTAGATTAGAGTCATTCAACTCAACTGAAGTGTTTTCAGTAGCCACTTCTGGTTCTTTATTTTCTTGAGTCTCTTCATCTCTACTTTCTTCTTCACCTGGACTTGGTCCAGTAGATGGTTCCTTTTCACAGTCTTCAACAGGATTCACTGTGGATATGGGAAATATCACAGATTGAGATATACTTTCTGAGACTTGTGTAGTCCCTGATCCTCCAGTCCCTGTACCTGTATAATCATCACTTTGCCACTTATTTTACCACCAGTAAGATCATTTCCAAAAGCAACATGTCCTCCATTGATATGCTTGAAATCCTGAAGGCATGACATGTTACCTGTCATGTGCCTAGAGCAACCACTATCAACATGCCAAATGCTCTTTCCCTTGAGCTGTTGATTGCCCTGCACATTAGATAAATCAGTTAGTTTGAATAAGGAACCCAAGCCAAAGTGGTCTTGGGTACCCCTTTCTCATCAAAATACTTGCATTCTTTCTTGACAAGATTTTTAAATTTTGATTCCTCATGCTTGGAGTATTTTGTCACAATAATAGGCTTGGAAATATTTTTGCTAGAGGCAATACTGATTTCAGAAGAACTTGCATGCTTAGCAGTACTAACCTTGTTAGCAGTAGTAACTGTGTTAGCAGCATTAATATTTTCAGTAGTACTAACACTGTTAGCAGTAGTAACTGTGTTAGCAGCATTAATATTTTCAGTAGTACTAACACTGTTAGCAGTAGTAACTGTGTTAGCAGCACTAATATTGTTAGCAGTACTAACACTGTTAGTACTTCTAGGTACCCATAGTAAAATACTTTCTTTTAAAACCTTATTTTTCAAAGGGCCTTTACTTTCAACAGATTTCTTCATCACATGTTTCTTTCCAGCCTTCCTATAACCAATAGATTTTTGCACAAAACTTTGAAAGTTCATCTGTTGGTTAATAGGGTTAAAGTAACAATACTTAGCCAAATGATTCAACTTGCCACATATGAAACAAGGTTTTGGTCTATTGATTTTATTCAAATCAACTCCTTGTTTCTGAGCCCATTGATTATTCCAGTTTCTTTGATTACCTCTTTTTATACCAGAATTTAGGCTCTTAGTTGTATTGCAAGCACACTATTTACAAGATCCAGGATTCACAACCGTGGTTTGTTTGTAATGGACCTTGTTATCCTTTCCTTTTGTCTTCTCTATCTCCTTGGACTTGACCCAGATTTTTCCACATCCCTCATTGGTGATAATATTGTTTTCTAATAGTATCTTTTTACTCACAGTATTATCCCTATTCTCACTGGCTTCTTTCTCAGTCAAATCCTTAACTACTACCTCATCCAAAGGATCTATCTTAAAAGCTTCCTCAGACAAGTCCTTTTTCTCCTTAGTTTCTAACAAGTCTGATGTAGGAGAGATATAGTTGTTGTTGTAAGGAGGGCGTGTATTGTTGTATCCAATACCAGGCTTCATCTTATCATGAATCTGAGCCTTTAGAAGAGAATCCATTGATTTTGAAGCATAAGAAAACTTTTCTATGTCAAGCTTAACTTTAGACAGTTCCTCTTTCAGCCTATCATTCTCTTCTAAGGACTTAGACAGTTTGGTTTCTAACTCATTCTTTTCCCACTTCCAATAGTTTGTGTCATAAGAGTGTTGCAGTTCATTAGCTTGAAAGCCTTTAATCTGTTCTTCAAATCTCTCTACTATCAACACATAATCTCTTCTATCCTTTTCTAATCTTTTGAGGTCATCACACATACTTTGATTGTGATCCCTGTATCTTTTGACAGTATCTATGCAGGATTTAGTGCAAAGATTAGAAATTACCTCAGAGGGGAGATCAGACACTTCTGCCATAAGAGCTTGATTCTGAATGGCTTCCTCAGCTTGATCACTCCAGTCAAATCCCATTCCTTGTTGAGAAACAAGAGCTTGAGCAGGATTCTTGTTTTGATTGTATCCTCCATTCTGAGCTTGTTGGTGGTTGTTGTTTGGAACAACACTTCTGCACTCCCTAGCAAAGTTTCCTTTTATGTGACACTTATAGCATTCCACCTTAGTCTTGTCAAAACCAACTCCATCTTCTCTTCTTTGAGAGAAGTTGTTCCTTCCTGTTCTTTTAATAAACTTGTTCACTCTCATAGATAACATGGCCATCTGCCATTTAATGTCCATCTCCTCCAGGTCATCAGGGTGAAGTTGATCTAGATCATCATTAATCAAGGAATTGTTGCTATGACTGGACAAAAAGGCTTCAAAGATAGTTCTAGTGCCTTTTTCTGAATTTACTCCACTGGCAGTACTAACTGCTTCAGGGTTAGCAGTAGTATCAGTAGATGTTGAAAGAAGTGCAGCATTGTGGATATAGCCAGTGGGATTCTTCTTGGATTCTACCTCAGTTTCAAAAACTCTTAGATCATTATATAGATCATCAAGTTCCTTCTCTTCCAGATTGTCACTCTGTCTATATGAGACAGTGTACATAGTCCATTCATTCCCAAGAGATCTGAGGAATTTTCTGTTGATATCATCTTGTTCCATCTTCACTCCTACAGTAGCCAGTTCACCAATGAGCTTGTTGAATCTATCAAAAGTTTGAGTCATAGACTCATTCTTTGAAGAAGTGAAGTTCTCATACTGCTGCTTTAGAACATCTCTTTGATTTCTTTTGATACTTTTAGTTCCAGCAAATCTTTTCTCTAGAGCATTCCAGAGAATCTGAGCATCAGTGCAGTTGCAAAATTGATGCTGATATTCATTTGGAATGGCCAAGCGCAGAGTGCTCAATGCCTTCATCTCTGTCTGTCTGATCTTCCTTTCACCATCTGTCTTTGGTGGAGGTCTTTTCCCATCTGGTCCTATCTTTCCTGCTTCAGAAGGACCATTCTCAATAATATCCCACATTGAGTAGTCAGTGAGAAGAATGAATTGTCTAATTCTGATCTTCCACATGTCAAACTCACTGGGTTTGAACATTGGAACCTTATAGACCATAGTACTGTTTGATTCTGCAAGGTTTTCCATGATGAATGAATAGATGTTTCTGAGAGAGTTTGGCTCTGATACCACTTGTCAGGATCGAATTCTTAACAAGAATAAGTTCTCAAAAACTAATATCAAAGAAGTTTGCGGAATAACACTTTGATATTTACTAAAACAGTAAACCAAAACAGTATATAATCAACAACTTGTAAACTTATATTGAATGCTTGAAGTTACAAGATTAAACATACAACCTCAATATTGATGAACAGGCTCACCAATACGAATTCTACTTCTCTAGAATTAGGATCTATGCCTTGAGGTTGATTTTCTCTCTAGAACTAAAACTTAGAATTAATTTCTATCTCATCTCTATCTTAACTATACAATATATATACTGAAGATAAAAGCTAATTACAATTAATAAAATATCTTCAGAATATCTTCCATCATTATCTCTAAGCCTTCCATGAATATCTTTATTCTTTCCAGCTGTCATCCTTTTCATTCGGATCTTCAAGTCATAAGCAGCACTAACTATGCTCAGCAGCATTAACTTCTTCAAGCAGCATTAACTTCTACAAGCACTAACCACTAGCAGTACTAACTAGCTAAGCAGTACTAACTTTGACTAGCAGTATTAATTCTACTAGCAGTAGTAATACTCAGCAGTATTAACTTTGAAGTCTTCTAGCAGTAGTAATTCTGAACTAGCAACATTAACCATACTTAAGCTTTTCTTCAGTTCCCAACAGACAGTATGAAACTTTCATCGTTGTTAAGAATGAATCTCTTTGATGTTCATCGACGGTTTAACTGCTTAATCATTGATCTAAGAACCGTTGGTAGGACCTATTCTAATTCTGAGGTCCTAACAAAATTCTTAGAATGTCTTCCTGAATGCTGGGACAGTTATTCAATATGTATCAAGCTGACAAAAGACTTAAATTCTCTTTCTCTAAGCACCTTGTATGGAATATTGCTCAACTATGAGCAATCAAACCTTTTGAAGAAAAATCTTATAAAAGATTCTAAAGACTCCAAAAGCACTCCTGTTGCGTTAGTCTCTTCAGAGATAATTCCATCTCAGCGATCTACTCTTACTATCACTGAGTTAGATTCTGAATCTGAGGATATATCAGACACTGATCTTTCAGAGTTTGATTAATCCTTAGCACTCTTGACAAACTCTTTCAAGAGATTTGCAAGAAAGAGCAATTTCAAAAGAAATAAGCCTCTCTCTCTCACTGATAAGACAAAATCAACCCCTGTTGATAAGGCTTCTGCTACTTGCTATAACTGTGAAAAGATTGGACACTTTGCAAGTGAGTGCAGGTCAAAAAAAGTATTCAAACCTTCTACCTCTAGAAGATCTAGTGATGACAAGTACCTAAAGGAGAAAGAGAAATATCAAAAGCTGAAAAGCTACAAGCGAAAAGGTAAAGGTCTCATTGCTGAAGAACATGACTGGGCAGAATCAGAAGAAAATCAAGTTCTGATGAAGAAGAAGTCACTAATCTTTGCCTCATGGCTGAGATTAAAGAAGAAATGGAAGAACCTACTGAAACTTCTATGAGCTATATTTCATCTCAGGTATCTATCTCTACTAACCCCTCTCTACTAACCCCTCTCTACCTGAATCAGAGACAAGTCGCGCAGTTGATGTGCTGACGATTGATCTTTATAGTGCTCTAAACGGCAAATCTCTAGCTGAAAGCAAAAACATTGATTTAACTGAACAGCTGGAAAAATGTCATGAAAAGATCAGAGAACTGGCTCTTTTAGAGGATAGTTTGAAAGATCAAGTTGTTGTAAATAAAATCATTAGCATAGAACGCAAACAAGCCATCGCTGCTCTAAAAGTAGAAAAGACTACTATTAAAAAATGGTGTAATTCTTCAACAAAGATCACTGAGATAATAAACGCTCAAACTCCTGGCGGTGATAAAACCAGTCTTGGTTTTTGGAAACCACAGGATGAGCCTAAAGAAGACTATTCCATGCTTAAGTTTGGAACTTGTCACTTCTATCTCTAACACTTCTTATAATCAGTTTTATCCTTCTTCTTCTAATTCTATCCCTGAGGAAAAATCCAAAGGCTCTAAGTCTGCGGATAAAGGAAAATCCATTCTTCATCCTCAGAAGGCTTCCAAGAAAGCAAAGCAGAAAGTTCCCTCTAAACCTTCAGTGAATCAATCGTCTAGCTCCGTGATAGAAATCTTTGATCTCTGTCCTCCAAAGCTAAAGATTGATCTTAAGCCTAAGAGATCTGAAGAAATAAAAATTCCTCCCAGATCTCATTAGAAAAGCATTCTTAGAGCTGGACCCGCTCATCTTAAATTCTCAAAACCTTCTACTTCTGGTCCAAAAACCACATTCAAATATAGAAAATGCTATCACTGTGGATTTACTGACCATATTACAAGTAAATATCCAACTGCCACTAAAGCTGATAAATCAGCTAAAGTGAAGTTGAATGCCTCAAAGGCTGAGAAGGTCATCAAAGCTGAAAAATCTACCAAGGTGAAAAATACCACTAAGGTTAAGAAATTAACCAAAGTGAAGATTGCTGAACCTTCCATCTCCACTAACCGCAAAGTACCCATTGAAAAGTGGGTACCAAACAAAGCTTAATCTTCCTTATGTGTGCAGGGATCAAAGGGAATTTGGTTTCTCGATAGTGGATGTTCTCGTCATATGACTGGACAAAAAGACCTGCTCACTGAATACAAGGAGAAGAAAGGTCCCTCTTTGACCTTCGGTGGAAATGGAAAAGGATATACCCGAGGGTTTGGTGTCCTCAGCAATGGGACAACTACCTTCAGAAGAGTCGCTTATGTAGATGGACTGAAGCACAATCTTCTGAGCATCAGACAACTATGTGATAAAGACTATGAAGTTCACTTTTCCAAGAAAGCATGTTCAGTGGTAAATGAGAAAGGAAAACTTTCTCTCAGTGGTTATCGTAGAGAAAATGTCTATGTAATAGATATGGACTCTACTATCACTAAAAACGTATATTTTCTCTCTAAAGCCTCTTCTGATGTCAACTGGCTATGGCACAAAAGGCTCTCTCATCTAAATTTCAAAACCCTGAGTTCTCTCTCTTCTAAGGAACTGGTTTCTGGTCTTCCTCATCACTCATATGCTAAAGAATCTCTCTACTCAGCATGTGAGAAAGGAAAACAAACAAAAGATAGTTTCAAGTCTAAATAAGTTTCCTCAGTGACAAGTCCTCTTCAGCTCTTACATATGGATCTATTTGAACCTGTCAACATCCAATCAATAGCTGGAAAGAAATATACGCTTGTCATTGTAGATGAATACTATCGCTACACCTGGGTTATCTTTCTTCCCTGCAAGAGTGATACTCCAGAAGAACTAATATCTTTCGTTAAAAAGATGGAAGTGCTGAATAATCTCACTGTTCGTTCAATAAGAAGTGGTCATGGAACTGAATTCAAAAACAGTTCTCTGAACATTTTCTTTGAGAACAAGGGAATCTCTCATAACTTCTCTTCAGTGAGAACACCTCAGCAAAGCAGAGTCGCTGAAAGAAGAAACAGAACGATCATTGAAGCTGCTAGATAAATGCTCAGCGATTCTCACCTCCCTACTAAATTTTGGGCTGAAACTGTAAACACTGCATGTTTTACTCAAAACAGATCGCTGATAGTAAAGCGATTTGGAAAGACACTTATGAACTTTTTCATGGAAGAAAGCCTTCTATCAGCTTTCTTCATATCTTTGGTTGTCAGTGCTTTATTTTAAACAACAAAGATCATCTTGGAAAGTTCGACCCAAAAGCTGATGATGGAATATTTCTAGGATATTCCTCCATCTCCAAAGCCTACAGAGATTTCAACAAGAGAAGACAATCTGTGGAAGAAACAATTCATGTCACTTTTGATGAAACTCGTTCAGCGAACTCTAAACCAATCGCTGACAATGAAGAGTTAAATGCTTGGATGTTTTCACATTACAGAGAAACAGAACCTTTCCTCTCAAATCATCAACATTCAAATCCTCCAGCTGCTGATGATGATCCAAACATCAAACCTCCTAATGCTGAATCCAACTCATGGATCTCAGCAGAGCCTCTAAACACCTTACCTCCATCATATCCATCTTCGTCTAAACACCTCTCAAAAAACAATGGTTTGTCTGACACTCAACAGGTAATAGCTGATGAGCCTCAAGCTTCCTCATCAGTGAACATTCCCATTGCTGATCCAACCTCTGAAATGAGCGATCATGCTCCTGCTAAGCGATGGACCAGAGATCACCCCATTGATCAAATTCTTGGTGATACCGATGCAGGTATTCAGACACGACGAAGTTCAGGTAATATCTGTCTCTTTGTCAATTTTATTTCTTTAATAGAGCCAAAGAAGGCTGATGATGCCCTCAGAGATCCAAACTGTGTCAGCGCTATGCAAGAAGAACTGACTGAGTTTTCTCGCAACAAAGTTTGGAATCTCGTTCCTAGACCATCTCACAAAACTATTATAGGCACCAAATGGGTGTTTAGAAACAAGTTAGATGAACATGAAACTGTAACCCGCAACAAGGCTCGACTTGTTGCTCAGGGATATAGACAAAAGGAAGGCATAGACTATGATGAAACCTTTGCCTCTGTGGCTAGGCTCGAAGCAATTTGACTATTCTTATCCTATGCAGTTTATAAAGACTTCATTGTTTATCAAATGGATGTAAAATCAGCGTTCCTAAAAGGAAAGATGAATGAAGAAGTCTATGTAGAACAACCTCCAGGGTTTTATGACCCTAAGTATCTAAATTATGTTTATAAATTGTATAAGGCTCTCTATGGTCTCAAACAAGCCCCTCGTGCTTGGTATGACACTCTCTCATCTTTTCTTATCTGTGAAAACTTTGAACGTGGCAAAATTGATAATACGTTATTTTTCAGAAAGATAAAAGGTCATATAATTATTGTAGAAATATATGTCGATGACATCATATTTGGTTCTACTAACCCATCTCTGTGTACTCGCTTCACTGAAAGAATGAAGAAAGAATACAAAATGAGTATGATGGGTGAGCTGACATATTTTCTTGGCCTTCAGATCAAACAATCTGACAAAGGTACTTTTATCATCCAAGGTAAGTATGTTAAAGATATGCTGAAGAATTTTGATCTTACACAAACTTCAGCGATGAAAACTCCTATGGCACCTCCTCTGACACTTAACAAAGATCCATCTGGAAAACCTGTTAATGTCACTGCCTATAGAGGAAGGATAGGCTCCCTGCTGTATCTTACAGCGAGCCGACCTGACATTATGTACTCTACTTGTTTATGTGCACGCTATCAATCTGAACCCAAGGAATCCCATCTGATCGCTGTTAAGAGAATTTTCAGATATCTGAAAGGAACTCCTAACCTCGGTCTTTGGTATCCTAAAGACTCAGGGTTCGATATAACTGGATATTCCAATAGTGATTTTTCAGGTTGTAAACTCGATAGAAAGAGCACCACTCGTGGATGTCAACTCCTAGGTGGAAAGCTGGTAAGCTGGACGAGCAAAAAGCAAAATTCAGTGTCCACTTCCAAAGCTGAAGCTGAATACGTAGCCGCTGGAAGTGGTTGTGCTCAGGTCTTATGGATGAGAAATCAACTATTAGACTATGACCTTCAGCTATCAAAGATTCCAATCTATTGCGACAGCAGTAGTGCTATCGGTATAGCAAATAATCCAGTGCTACATTCAAAGACGAAACACATAGAGATCATATATCATTTTATCAGAGATCATGTGATGAATGGTGATATTGAACTTCATTTCATTCCTACTGACTATCAGCTTGCTGATTTATTCACCAAACCTCTTGATGAGACAAGGTTCAACTTTCTCATCAGTGAGCTTGGAATGCTGAATCTCGAAAAGTAAATCTTCAGCGTTCATGCATTATGTCAGTGATTATAAGTTCCCCTTTCTCACTCAATCTCTGATTAAAATTCTGACTCTCAGGTATGTTCTCTTACTCTCAATCACTGAATCTTCAGTCAGTAATACGTTTTAAAATAAAACTTTGATCACTGAAGTTTTCTTCAAATGATTAAAATCTTTTTGAGAAACAAAATCTATCATTGACTTTTCTCTTCAGTAATCCTTCTGAAATAAAAATCAATCTCTAAATTTTTATCAGGGATTCTTTCAAAGGAAAACCTATCTCTGACTTTTCTTCAGAAATAATTTCAAATAGGATAAATGAAACGTTTTTCTCTCTCCTATGACGTCATTTGAACCGACGATCCACGACATGCCTTTTTCTGACACGTTCGTCCGTTGCCCTTCTATCCGATCAACTTCGTGGGACGTGTCCATGTCATGATGAACATTTGTTTTCCCGCCTCTCTCTCTCTCTCCTACTCTCAAACGTATAAAAAGAATGTTTTTCCATTCTTATCATTTTACGCTTTCTGGAAATCCTCTTGAGCAAGAAATTCTCTCTCAAGCATTCTCTCTCAAGAAATTCTCTCTCAAGCTATTTCAAGCATCTGCATCATCCTCATTCAAGATCACCAGGTTACTTTGATCATCTTCTTATTTCAATCTTGTTAATAAACTTCATGTATGTTCCATCATTATGGTTTTTCTATAAGATTTTCTATCCTATAAAATCATTTTTTTTATTTTATTCTTTCAAAACCTTTGATTTTCTCACCGTTTTAATCTTCAAATATGTTGGTTTTTTCTATGTTTCTTTCCTCAAATAGAAACTGGTAAAACCTTCTTTATTTTTAGACTAAACTGTTCTTCTACTCTTCTTTATTTCCATAGTCAGAAATGGCTCAATCCGCTCTTGTTGCTTCTAAGAACGTCAAGTTCGCCATCACTGACTCTGAAGTCCCCAAGAACAACCATCTTGGACGCATAGACTTAGATGGAATCAAATACCCACACCTTGTGGATGATGCAAAATTCTTAAAGCAATCTTGCATTGCTTACGCTCTAAATGTGGATCCCAAGCCATCCAAAACTCTACTTCAACAGTTTTGGTTCACAGCCGACAAATCCACCATCACCAACAAGAAAGGTGACCAGGTTCCTGCCATTTCTTTATGCACTAACCTAGGACCACGCTCTGCCCACTGACGCTGAACTCATCCAGTTTCTGGATGCTATGGAGTATTGTTGGGATAACAAACCACGAACAACTATCCCCAACAAACGGTTGACTCTTATCAAGAAGGCAAACATGCCTTCTCAGCTGAACTTTATCTTTTCTCACTTCATTCAGTGCATGAGTGGGAAAAGTGGTTCACTTCATCAGGCCAGCAAGGTTCAGCTCCAGATGGCCTACTCAGTAATCGTTGGTAAAAACTTTGACTTTGCCACCGCTATCTTTGACGATCTCAGGTCAAATATTGAGAAGACGAAGAGGGATCCCAACATCCCATATGTACGGTTCATCTGTGCATAACTGAAGTTTCTCTACGCCAACTCTTACCCCACTACTCCTGATGGCTCCTTTGCCAAAGTGGGTCAGCGTTCGTTAAAGGTCAAACCGCTGGACAACGAGGTAAGTATCTCTACCCTACGTTCTCGCCTCTCTCTCCATTCTTCTACTTCAGCGGCCATGCAGGAGGTTCCTTCTTCTGCTATCCCTGCCGCTACCACCACTTCAAAACGCCCATCAGCTAGTTCCTTTGGTCCTTCGAAGAAGGCCAAAGTTGTCAGGATCAAATTCTTAACAAGAATAAATACTCAGAAACAATATCAAAGAAGTTTTGCGGAATAACACTTTGATATTTCAATGAAACAGTAAAACAAACAGTAAATATGATGAACAACTTGTAAGCTTGTATTGAATGATTGAAGTTACAAGATTACACACACAACCTCAATCTTGAAGAACAGACTCTTTCAAGACGAATTCTACTTCTCTAGAATTAGGAACTATGCCTTGAGGTTGATTCTCTCTAAAACAAAAAATTAGAATTAATAATTATTCTAAACTATTCTATCAATTCTATACATATACTAAAGACAAAAGATAATTACAATTAATAAAATATCTTCAGAATATCTTCCATGAATATCTTCAGTCTATCCAGCTGTCATTCTTGTAATTCGGATCTCCATTTCATAAGCAGCACTAATCAGGATCAACAGTATTAATCTCTTAGCAGTAGTAACGCCAGCAGTACTAATCTTGAATAGCAGTATTAATTATGTTCCAGCAGCATTAACATCAACTGGCAGTATTAACTCAAAAGTATTAATTGTTGAGCTAGCAGCATTAACCAAACTTATCATTTATTCAGTTCCCAACAAAAGTGACTAAGGAGACAAGCGCCACTAGTTCAAGGCCTGAGGAAGTTTCTCGACAAACTTCCTTGGATGATTTCGTGGTTATCTCCTCCACATCCTCAGCACTCACATCATCAACCGTGCCAGCGATCTCGGTCGCTGTCACAACAACAGTGACTCAACCTGAAATCTCAGTTCAATCAATTGAGGTACCTTCTCAACCCCAAATTTCTTCTATCCCTGTTATTAGTCCTCCCATATCTTTGGTCTCTAACCCTTCATCTCACTTGCAGCAACCTCATGTTGCATTTCTAGGACCTGATGCTCAAACCTTTGAAAGAGACATTCAATTTTTCAATTTGTTTGAACGTTCAGGTATACCTAAACCCCCAAATACACCTCCCACCTATCCATATAAGCCTGATACTCAGAAACTAACTTTTCTTTCAGGTCCTAGTATGGCGACTGTTGACGCTAATGTCAACAGTTTGGGAGTCAAGGTGGATTCTCTCACCACCTCGCTCAACGACACCACCAACGCCGTTAATATTGCTGGTGAAGAGCTGAAGACACTGACAGCTACCTGATCCACCAAAGTTGAAGCCTCTCAAACCTCCACTCTTCAAGAAGAGATTGTCAAAGTAAAGGAGGATACTCAGCGACATTTTGATGCTCTATCCACAAAAGTGGATTCCTGCACAACTCTTCTTCAGCAAGTTCTTGACAAGTTGAATGCACCAACTCCGACTCATTCCCCTTCTTTCACATCGGACGATCGCACCTCTCTGAACGTAGTTGTTGAATTCATTCATCAGGCTACTTCGGATATCCCTGTGATTGAAGGACACCTGGAAAGTCTGGAGGTTGAAGTCCGCAAGTTGGCCGCAAGAGGGGAGAAGGATGCTGAAGAAAATCAAGAGGAAGAGGAAGCTGCTACTGAGGTTCAACAGGAAGAACCTCCCTCTCATGTTGAGGGGGAGAAGGATGCTAACAAAGCCCCTCCTTCTTTCAAAGACTTAGTCGTTGAAGAAGAAGAGGAGGAGGATGAAGAAGAAGAAGATCATTTCTTCAGTTCCCAACAATCTCCCCCTAACTTGACTTTTAGAAGAGAAGTCAAGTTCTTCAGATCTGATCTTCAAGATGCTTTCAACACCTCAGGTTCAGTTGCCCAAATTTGGATCTAGTCCCAAACTTTGATTGACAGTTCTTCTCACCATAATTTTGGCCATCTCTGAATCCTTTGTGCATACTAGCTTGGCCTTTAGCATTCCTACTATCTTCTCCTTGCTATGCTTATAGATTTTGTCCACCAGGTAATATTCATGATAACATTTGTCAATGGTAATCATGTATACACCAGAGTTTTCAAATAACATCCAGTTATCTATCTTCTTAAATAAATACTCATGATTATGATCTTTAATCCTATATGCTACTCTCTCTGGATCAAACATCATACACAAGTATTCCATAGATACCTTGAGAAGATTTTCTTCATTACCTTTCAACACAGGCTCATAGAGTTTCATCCCCACTTTGTACATTTCCTCTATATTTGCTCTTGAACAGTCTTTGATAACTCTCCCCCAGGTTGAAAATGCTTCAAATGAACCATCAGCTCTTTTGATTCTGAAAAAATCCTTTCCATTATCTCTTAGAATGTCCCAAAAGGTAATTTCAGGAGCTTTCATGGAGATTGGAACAACCTTAATGGGTTCTACTATAGTCATGTAGACATTCATATTCTCATCAGTTGGCTTACTTGACTGTTCTGGATTATGCACTGGTTCTGCTGAAGTTTCTGCCCTTTCTTCCACTCTTGGCCTTTTAGACTGCTTTTTGGAAGCAATTGTTTTCACTCTCTTTCCAGATTTGGCTTCTACATCAACATTCACATGTTCTTTCTTCATCTCTTCATCTTTGTCCTTTGAGGATGTGGTCTCCTCAGGGAATGGTTGTTGAATATTGAGGTCATGCCTCTCCTTCATTCTTCTCTCAGCCTCTTCCCTTTGAGATGAGTTCTCTTGAAGCTTTGCCATCTCTTTCTTATACAACTCTTCAACTTGATTGTTTGCCATGTTTGTGAACATTTCCCCCTTGACTCCAATTGCACCTTTCAGGAAATTTATCATTTTTCTTCTTTCCTGATTGGCCAAAAAGGTCTTGGAGGGTTGTCTTTTCTTCTTTTGAATTGGCATCTTTTTTACTTGAAGTTTCTTGGCCTGAGTTGCTTCTTTTATACTTTTCTGATACTCTGCATTTAGCTTTTTGGCCATGATCTTTGCAAGTTCTCTATCTGTCTCAGTTTGCAGCTGTTCCTCCTTTTCCATTTGATCTTGAAGCTGCTTTGCTATTTCCTCATCTAATTCAATCTGAGTCTTTTTCTTTGCAGGCAGTTCAGCTTCAACCATCTTTTCCTTTCCTTTTCCCTTTCTATCCTTCAAGATTGCCTTTTCTTTTCCCTTCTTTGAGATCCCTCCTTCATTGATGACTACTCCCTTGGCCTTTTGACTAGCCTTAGGAGTATCATTCTTGGCTTTAACTAAAGTTTCTGCTATCTCCATTTCCTCTACAGAGAGCCCTGTTTCTGCTGCTTTTGTTTCTGTTGCTTCATTTACTTCAGCAGCATTAACAGTTTCTGCTTCTATTCCATGCTCTGTCTCCCCCTTAACTTCAACTCTCTTTTCAGCTGAACTTTCTTTCTTTGTTTCTCCCTCTTGCTTCTCCCCCTTGTTGAAAGGATCTTGAACATTTTCCCTCTTCTTGAGTACAAATACTTTTCTCCTCTTCTTTTGTATCAGCCTTGTCACCATTTTCTTTAACTTGGCAATTTGTACTTGTTGTGACAGGATCACCATCTTCATCTCTTCTATGTCTTTTCCTTGTTGAATGACATCTAGGTTGATGTTTCCCATGGCATCCATCAATTCCTGGTAGTTATATCTGTCCTCACCTTCTCCAGAAGTGTTACCCTCTTTTGAAGGATCATGGGATCTTTTTGTAGTGGAAGCCTTCTGCCTAGCAGAAGCACTATCCACCCCCGTGGTTTCTTGGCACCTGGGACCTTTGAATGATTGCTCATTCAAAGTTGCCATGGGGGAGGTCTTATTTATGTTACCACTGTCCTCCTCTGTGCTAGCAAGAGTAGTGGCAGCCTTCTCACCCATATGCTCTTCCATCTCCTTAGAGAGCACCTCCTGAGGGTTGGGAGACACCCTATTGGTTTCCCTATCGATATTCTCTAAAGGAGAATTCTCTCGTAGAGGGCTTAAAGTCTTAGTGGGTGAAGGTACAGGAAGGGAAAGAGCCTTCTTGACCTTTTTCCTTGAATAAGTTTGGGTTATGGGAGAAGTTGGTTTTTCAAGAAGACACTGGGGAATTGATTTAGAGTGGGAAGGTTGGGATTGGCTAGCAGTGGGATGGTCTAATGGGGGCCTTGACCCTGCTGCCATACCTTCTTGTGGTTGGGACACCACCATCATATGTTGAGAACAATGGGGTGTCAACTCCTTCCGAGTCCCTAGCAGATCTTCTCATATTTGAGAAAACCTTGCCTTTAGGGGGTTTAGGTACATATACCTCATCAAAGTGAGGTATATCCGTCAATTCATTGGTGATAACTGTCTGAACAAACCTGGGATACATGAAGAAACTCTTCTTGTTGTCCAGGTTTGAGACAAGATCATTGAAGATCATTTGAGAAAAGTTGTATTTTCTAGCAGTGGATAAACATACCAATGCATAGGCAATTGGACTGCTAAATTGGCTCCAACCAGTTGTTTTCTTAGAAATACAATGCATCAGGGTATGAACAAAGAACCTCCATTGGGGTGTAAACTGAGCTTTGAAAAACTTAAAAATCCCCATTTGGCCTTCATACCCCATTTTTAAAAGAGTTGAGAATAGTTCCTCATTAGGAATAGAGGTTATACCTGCAGCATCATCTAGATGTAGACAGATGCGTATTACCTCTTCAGTAACGGATAGGGGTTTTTCACACACCCTTGTCTTTATCATTTGCACACCATTTTCAGTAACAATGGTGGCATTAGCCCAGAACTGCCTCTGATGCTCTATGAAGATGGTAGGAGACACAGTGAGCGCATGAGCGATGTGACTTGTACTCAGAAAGTCGACTATCTGGTGAAAACCTCCGGCTTGTTTTGGCTTTTGGAGCATCGCGATTTCATTGTGCTCATCGATGAATGCCATGGATGCCATTGAACTTGAATGTTCTTGCCTGAAAACTTGGTACTTGAGAGAAAAAGGGTTAGAGCGCAAGTGAACAGTATGCAAAGAGTCGTTATGAACTTTTTAGGCGGGCAAAGGGTATTTATAGGTTGTGGATTAAAAGCAGTATTAACCTTAAAAAATTAGTGAAAGCAGTATTAACAGTGAGCAGTATTAACTGAAATCAGTATTAACTAACTAGCAGTATTAACTGAGAGCAGTATTAACCACTAGCAGTATTAACTAACTAGCAGTATTAACTGGGAGCAGTATTAACCACTAGCAGTATTAACTAACTAGCAGTATTAACTGGGAGCAGTATTAACTGAATACTGGCAGTAGTAAAATTGTACTGGCAGTACTAAAACTGTACTGGCAGTATTAACCATACTTACACTTTTAAGCTTGTGATGAACTGTGTACTGCTATACATTTCCTGAAAAAGAAGATTAGTAACACCAAGAATAAACAATATACAGGTATTTAACCACTTTTTGAGAAGGGGCTTATTCAGAGTTCATCATTCCCACACTTGTTACCAAGAAAGTGAATCTACCCACATCAAAGGCTTTGGTGAATAGATCAGCAAACTGGTTATCAGTATGAACTTTTACAACTTGAATAAGTTTCTTTTCATTGCAGTCTCTTATAAAGTGATACCTTATCTCAATGTGCTTTGTCTTTGAGTGCTTGACAGGATTATTAACAATGCTAATAGCACTGCTATTATCAATAAAAATTGAAGTGTGTAGAAAGGTTACCCCATAGTCCAACATTTGATTCTGAATCCATAAGACTTGAGAACAGCAACTTGCAGCTGCTATGTACTATGCTTCTGTTGTAGATGTGGACACTGTGGTTTGTTTCTTGCACTGCCATGACACTAGTCTTGCACCCAAAAACTGGCATCCTCCAGAAGTAGATTTTCTGTCCAAGTTTGCTCCACCTAGATCACTGTCTGAGTATGCAAGTAGGTCAAATGATGAGTCATGAGGATACCAAAGTCCCAATCTAGGTTGCCCTTTGAGATATCTGAATATCCTCTTAACAGCTTCATAGTGTGATTGCTTTGGCCTAACTTGAAATCTTGCACACACACAGACTGGAAACATTATATCTGGCCTAGAAGTTGTAAGATACATGAGAGAGCCAATCATGGATCTGTAATGATGAACATCCATATCCTCCCCCTCAAGATCTGCTGTTATCTGCTTGTGTGTCTCCATAGGTGTACTGGCAGGTTTTGAGTATGAGAAACCAAACTTGGTTAGAATGTCCTGCACATACTTGGACTGACAGATAAAGATACCATCTGACTTCTGTTGAACTTGGAGTCCAAGGAAGAAAGTAAGTTCCCCCATGGAACTCATTTTGAACCTATGATGCATTAGTTCCTCAAACTCCTTGCACATACTGTCTCTTGTGGATCCAAAGATTATATCATCCACATAGATTTGGACCAGCAAGATGTCCTTCTTGTTTCTGTTGATGAACAGAGTCTTATCAATGACTCCTCTTTCAAAGCCATTTTCCAAGAGATAGGATGATAGAGTGTCATACCATGCTCTTGGTGCTTGATGCAGTCCAGAAAGTGCTTTCTTCAGTTTGTATACTCTGTCTGGATAGCTTGGGTTTTCAAACCCTGGTGGTTGACAGACATATACTTCTTCTTCAATTGAGCAATATAGAAATACACTTTTTACATCCATTTGATAGACTTTGAATTTCATATAAGAAGCATAGGCCAGGAATAATCTAATTTCTTCTATCCTAGCCACTGGTGCAAACACTTCTTCATAATCTATACCTTCTTCTTGTGTATACCCTTGTGCCACCAACCTTGCTTTGTTCCTTATTACTATTCCTCTCTCATCTCTCTTATTCCTGAAGACCCATTTTGTGCCTATTGCTCTTTGACCTTTAGGAAGGTCTACCAGATCCCAAACATCCTGCAGCTTGAATTGTAGTAGCTCTTCTTGCATGGCTTCTATCCAACTGGACTCTTTCATAGCATCATGATCCTTCTTAGGCTCAAGCTGGGATAGAAAGCAAGAAAGCACTGTATGCTGTTGGTCTTGCATATCTTGCAGCCTGCTTTGATTTCTAGTCATCATAGGAGAATAAATATATCCTATTACCAGCTGTGGAGGATGATTGTTTTGAGTTCTGGTGTGATGACTAGGTTCTTCATTGAGTCCCACCTCTAGATTTGAGTCATTCAACTCAACTGAGGTGATTTCAGCAGCTACTTCAGATTCTTTATTTGCTTGACTCTCCTCATCCCTTCTTTCTTCTTCACTCTGATTTGGTTCAGTAGATGGCTCCTTGTCACAGAATTCAACAGGTTCTTCTATAGGCATAGGAAAGATCACAGATTGAGATATACTGTCTTGAACTTGTGAAGTCCCTGATCCTCCACTTCCTGAACCTGCATAATCATCACTACTGAAACCAAAAGAGTTAGTGAATCAATGTCAAACAGCCACTGAGGACCAGACCCAACAGGATTTGCTGTGTTCTCATTGCATTTTACATTGTCACTTTCTTCAATTATTCTAGAAGAAGAGTTAAAAACTCTGTAGGCCTTACTCTGAGATGAATAACCAACAAGAAATCCATCATCTACCTTGCTATCAAACTTACCTAAGTGAGATTTGGTATTAAGAATTGTACAAGGACACCCAAAAGGTTTGAAAAATCCAATAAAGGGTTTTCTTTTATTTAAAAGCTCATATGGGGTCTTGTTCTTTGGCTTGACCACTAAAACTCTGTTTTGGACATAACAGGTAGTATTAACTGCTTCAGCCTAGAAAGTAATTGGCAGTTTTGAATCAGCCAACAGAGATCTAGCAGCCTCTATTAGTGTCCTATTCCTCCTCTCTGCAACTCCATTCTGTTGAGGAGTCCTAGGGGCACTATATTGTCTCTCAATGCCTTTTTCTTCACAAAAGGTGTTTAGATCAAGATTTTTAAATTCAGTTCCATTGTCTGATCTAATGACTTTTACTTTTTGATTTGTTTGGTTTTCAATTCTTAGGATAAAGCATTTGATCAGTCCACTTGTCTCATCCTTAGTCCTTAGAAAATATACCCAGGTAAATCTAGAGTAATCATCAACAATAACTAGGCAGTAAGATTTCTTGCCTATACTCATAACATTTGTAGGACCAAACAGATCCATATGTAATAACTGGAGACAAGAAGAAATTGTATTTAACTCTTTGGACTTATGAGAAGTTTTATGTTGTTTGCCTTTAAGACAAGCAACATAATGATCATCACATGAAAAGACTTTTCATGGTAAACCTCTTACAAGGTTGTTTTTAACAAGTTTGTTCATTGTCTTGTAGTTCATGTGACACATCCTTCTGTGCCAAAGAGAGGATTCATCCACAGAAGCTTTTGAAACAAGACAGTTCAGGAATGAATCACTTGAAACATTGTCCATATCTAGACAATAAACATTGTCCTTTCTTGGAGTTCTAAGTAGTATCATGCTTTCATCAACTACCTTGAACCCTGGAGCGAGGATCATACATTCTGTATTGGTAAATAATATACTATGTTGTTTGTCACAAACCTGTGATACACTTAACAGGTTGTACTTCAACTGATCAACATAGTAGACATCCTCAAATGTCATCTTACCTTTTGTAACATTACCTTTCCCACTTATTTTTCCACCTGTAAGATTATCTCCAAATGCAACATGTCCTCCATTGAAATGCTTGAAATCCTGAAGGCATGACATGTTGCCTGTCATGTGCCTAGAGCAACCACTATCAACATGCCATATGCTCTTCCCCTTCAGTTGTTGGTTGCCCTGCACATAAGATAAATCAGTTAGTATTGATTAGGAACCCAAGCCAAAGTGGTCTTGGGTACCCCTTTCTCATCAAAATACTTGCATTCTTTCTTGACAAGATTTTTAAAGTTTGACTCCTCATTTCTGGAGTACTTTGTCACAATGATGGGTTTGGAAACACATTTGCTAGAAGCAGTACTGGTTTTAGAAGTACTAACTGCATTAGCAGCATTTGCATGCTTAGCAGTACTAACCTTGTTAGAAGTAGTAACTGTGTTAGCAGCAGTAACTGTATTAGCAGTATTAACCTTTGAAGAAGTACTAACAGTGTTAGAAGCATTAAAATTTTCAGCAGTACTAACACTGGTAGCAGCAGTATTGCTACTGGTAGCACTATCCCTGTCAGCAGTACTATTTGATGTAGCAGTACTAACAGTTTTAGTGCTTCTAGGCACCCACATTTTAATACTCTCTTTTAAAACCTTTTTCTTCATTTGGCCTTTGGTTTCAACAGACTTCTTAGCCACATGTTTCTTTCCAGCCTTCCTATAACCAACAGGTTTTTGCACAAATCTTTGAAAGTTCATCTGTTGGTTAATTGGGTTAAAGAAACAGTGCTTAGCCAAATGGTTCAACTTACCACATATGAAACAAGGTTTTGGTCTGATTATTTCATTCAGATCAACTCCTTGTTTCTGAGCCCATTGATTATTCCAGTTTCTTTGGTTACCTCTTTTATTTAGGCTCTTAGATTTATTGCAAGCACACTGTTTACAAGGTCCAGGATTCACAACAGTGGTTTGTTTGTAATGGACCTTGTTATCCTTTCCTTTGGTCTTCTCTATCTCTTTAGACTTGACCCAGATCCTTCCACCACCCTCATTGCTAACAATGTTGTTTTCTAAGGGTATCTCTTTACTCACAGCATTGTTCCTATTCTTACTTGCTTCTTTCTCAGTCATATCCTTAACAACTACCTCATCCAAAGGATCTATCTTAAAGGCTTCCTCAGACAAGTCCTTTTTTTCCTTGGTCTCTAACAAGTCTGAAGTAGGAGAGATATAGTTGTTGTTGTAAGGAGGGGGTGTATTGTTGTATCCAATACCAGGCTTCATCTTATCATGAATCTAAGCCTTTAGAAGAGAATCCATTGCTTTTGAAGCATATGAAAACTTTTCTATGTCAAGCTTAACCTTAGCTAGTTCTTCTTTCAACCTATCATTCTCTTCTTTGGACTTAGACAGTTTGGTCTCTAACTCATTCTTTTCCCACTTCCAGTAGTTTGTGTCATAAGAGTGTTGAAGCTCATTGGCTTGAAAGCCTTTGATTTTTTCTTCAAACCTCTCAACTATCAACATATAATCTCTTTTGTCCTTTTCTAATCTTTTGAGGTCATCACACATGTTTTGGTTGTGATCCCTGTACCTTTTGACAGTGTCTATGCAAGATTGAGTACAAAGATTATAAATTACCTCAGATGGGAGATCAGACACCTCTGCCATAAGAGCTTGATTCTGAATGGCTTCCTCAACTTGGTCACTCCAGTCAAACCCCATTCCTTGTTGAGAAACAAGGGCTTGAGCAGGGTTCTTGTTTTGATTGTAGCCTCCATTCTGAGCTTGTTGGTGGTTGTTATTTGGCACACCACTTCTGCACTCTCTAGCAAAGTGTCCCTTCATATGGCACTTATAGCATTCCACCTTTGTCTTGTCAAAACCAGCTCCATCTTCTCTTCTTTGAGAGAAGTTGTTCCTCCCTGTTCTTTTAATAAACTTATTCACCCTCATAGATAACATAGCCATCTGCCATTTAATGTCCATCTCCTCCAGGTCATCAGGGTGAAGTTGTTCCAGATCATCATTAATCAAGGAATTGTTGCTGTGACTGGATAAAAAGGCTTCAAAGACAGTTTCAGTGCCTTTTTCTGAATTCACTCCACTGGCAACACTAACTGCTTCAGGGTTAGCAGTAGTATCAGTAGATGTTGATAGAAGTGCAGCATTGTGAATATACCCAGTGGGCTTCTTCTTGGTTTCTACCTCAGTTTCAAAAACTCTTAGATCATTATATAGATCATCAAGTTCCTTCTCTTCTAGATTGTCACTCTGTCTATATGAGACAGTGTACATAGTCCATTCATCCCCAAGAGATCTGAGGAACTTCCTGTTGATATCATCTTGCTCCATCTTCACTCCTACAGTAGCCAGTTCACCAATGAGCTTGTTGAACCTATCAAAAGTTTGAGTCATAGACTCATTCTTTGAAGAAGTGAAGTTCTCATACTGCTGCTTTAGAACATCCCTTTGATTTCTTTTGATGCTTTTAGTTCCAGCAAATCTTTTCTCTAGAGCATTCCAGAGAATCTGAGCATCAGTGCAATTGCAAAATTGATGCTGATATTCATTGGGGATGGCCAAGAGCAGAGTGCTCAAGGCCTTCATCTCTGTCTGTCTGATCTTCCTCTCACCATCTGTCTTTGATGGAGGTCTTTTCCCATCTGGTCCAATCTTTCCTGCTTCAGAAGGACCATTCCTAATGATATCCCACATTGAGTAGTCAGTGAGAAGAATGTATTGCCTGATTCTGATCTTCCACATGTCAAACTCGCTGGGTTTGAGCATTGGAACTTTAGAGACCAGAGTACTGTTTGATTCTGCAAAGTTTTCCATGATGAATGAATAGATGTTTCTGAGAGAACAGGCTCTGATACCACTTGTCAGGATCGAATTCTTAACAAGAATAAATACTCAGAAACAATATCAAAGAAGTTTTGCGAAATAACACTTTGATATTTCAATGAAACAGTAAAATAAACAGTAAATATGATGAACAACTTGTAAGCTTGTATTGAATGATTGAAGTTACAAGATTACACACACAACCTCAATCTTGAAGAACAGACTATTTCAAGACGAATTCTACTTCTCTAGAATTAGGAACTATGCCTTGAGGTTGATTCTCTCTAAAACAAAAAATTAGAATTAATAATTATTCTAAACTATTCTATCAATTCTATACATATACTAAAGACAAAAGATAATTACAATTAATAAAATATCTTCAGAATATCTTCCATGAATATCTTCAGTCTATCCAGCTGTCATTCTTGTAATTCGGATCTCCATCTCATAAGCAGCACTAATCAGGATCAGCAGTATTAATCTCTTAGCAGTAGTAACTCCAGCAGTACTAATCTTGAAGAGCAGTATTAATTATGTTCCAGCAGCATTAACATCAACTGGCAGTATTAACTCAGAAGTATTAATTGTTGAGCTAGCAGCATTAACCAAACTTATCATTTCTTCAGTTCCCAACAAAAGTGACTAAGGAGACAAGCGCCACTAATTCAAGTCCTGAGGAAGTTTCTCGACAAACTTCCTTGGATGATTTCGTGGTTATCTCCTCCACATCCTCAGCACTCACATCATCAACCGTGCCAGCGATCTCGGTCGCTGTCACAACAACAGTGACTCAACCTGAAATCTCAGTTCAATCAACTGAGGTACCTTCTCAACCCCAAATTTCTTCTATCCCTGTTACTAGTCCTCCCATCTCTTTGGTCTCTAACCCTTCATCTCACTTGCAGCAACCTCATGTTGCATTTCTAGGACCTGATGCTCAAACCATTGAAAGAGACATTCAGTTTTTCAATTTGTTTGAACGTTCAGGTATACCTAAACCCCCAAATACACCTCCCACCTATCTATATAAGCCTGTTACTCAGAAACTAACTTTTCTTTCAGGTCCTAGTATGGCGACTGTTGACGCTAATGTCAACAGTTTGGGAGTCAAGGTGGATTCTCTCACCACCTCGCTCAACGACACCACCAGCGCCGTTAATATTGCTGGTGAAGAGCTGAAGACACTGACAACTACCTGATCCACCAAAGTTGAATCCTCTCAAACCTCCACTCTTCAAGAAGAGATTGTCAAAGTAAAGGATGATACTCAACGACATTTTGATGCTCTATCCACAAAAGTGGATTCCTGCACAACTCTTTGTTAGTGTATTATTGTATACAAGATTTAATAGGAAAAGTCAAGTCATGTAAAGTCAACAAAGTCAATGTATGTTTAGTCAATGTGAGTTTACTTAGGCATTAAGCTTGTGATTTAGTCCTTGGTATAAATACCATGTTGCCTTGTAATCTTGTAGCTAAGTTCATTGTACTTAATATCGTTAGATATATGACATGAACGTTTCTCTCTCTACTCTCTCTCTAGAATATACTTTGATTGTTAATATCTTGTTTGTTTGATTGCTTGATCATAGAGGACAATATCAATTGGTATCAGATCAAACCAAACAATTTCAGAAGTGATTAGATTGAGCGATTTGAATGATTTTCTGAAAATTTTTGTCAAGAACTCGTTTATTGAGAATATCACTGTTTGATCACAAATTTTCTTGTTTGTGTACAATTAAATCAAGAAATTGATTTGATTGTAAACGTTTTATCATAAGGATCATCTTTCGTTCAGATCACATTGTCAAATTCGAACATTAGACTGATCAATTTGATCAAATTGCTATTTTCGTAAAACTCGAACTCAATCACTGTTCTTGAATCGAATGATGCTTTTTGATGTTTTTAATGGAAATCGAGTTGATAGAAAAGTGTTCTAATATGTTTTTCGATCATACTGATGCATTTTGAGAATCAATTGCAGGTTTTAGAACGATTTGGAATGATTTCGTGAACACATCTGTCAAAACGCGCAAGATCCAGAAAACGCGCAAGTTCTTCGTAGAACGCGCAAGCTTCAAGCTGAAGAACGCGCAAGATTCATCTGCAAAACGCGCAAGTTGAAGAACGCGCAAGTGTCTGAAGAACGCGCAAGCAACACATGCGAGTTTGGGTAAAACGCGCAGATAGAGACAAGCGAGTTCTATAAACGCGCAGAGCGAAGCGTGCGAGTTTGATCGAAACGCGCTAAGAGGCTTGCGAGTTTAAAATCAGTGAAAATTTTTCTAAGTGTTAAAACGCGCACGTAGTGACAAGCGAGTTTCAGAAACGCGCAAGTGCTTACTAGCGAGTTTCAGTGGGAATAGTGATTAGCGAGTTCAGTGCCTTGCGAGTTTCATCGCCGTGTAAGTTTGTGCAAACGCGCTAATATTGATCTGCGAGTTCTAGAAACGCGCAAGCTACCATCTGCGAGTTTCTTAGTGAACAGTGACTAGCGTGTATAGTGACTTGCGAGTTTCAAGACTTAGATTTTTTTTGAAAATTAATTTTTTTTTTTTGTGTGATTCAAGTTTGACTTTTTAGTCAACATTTCTGATTTGTTTGGGAACCCCCGTGCTAAGTCTGCGGAGGGGGACATATTTTGTTAGTGGTCATAATTGTCTGATTTTTGACGATCATTTTTTTAAACTAATCTGTCAATATGCCTGTTACAGATGAGAGAGGAAATACCATTTTATCTGCAAGAGATATGGCTGTTTTGTACATGCCAGAAATTCCAAAGATGGAAGCTGAATTAGAAAAGCTGAAAAATCAGAATTCAAAGCTTCTAAATCAAATTCGGGAGTTCAAATCTAAATTGTCAAATTCTGATAAAACTCCTGATTGTATAAAATGTGTTAATGTTGATAAATCTGATTTTGCAGATGTCATAAAGGAAAGAGAGAAAGAGATTAAAGACAAAGAGAATCAAATTGAAATGAAAGAAAAAATCATAGGGGTTAAAGAGAAGATTATTATGCAAAAAGAGAGAAAGATTACGAATCTTCAAAGCCAACTAAAGACGACTGAACAGAAGTCATCAGAATCACAAGATGAATCAGTCAAGCTTCAACAGAAGTTTAAGGCTTTTGAAGATCATATATCTGTTCTGGAAAAGAAAAATGCTGAATTGATAAAAAGCATTAAAGAAGATAAAGTCAAAGAGAATCTTCAAAGCCAACTGAAGACGACTGAACATAAATCATTAGAATTGCAAGACGAATAAGCCAAGCTTCAAAATAAGTTTAAGGCTTTTGAAGACAAAATATCTGCCTTGGAGATACAAAATGCTGAACTGTCAAAAAGCATCCAAGCAGATAAAGAAAAATCAAAACTGGAGACACATTCAACACAACAGATATCTGAATTTTCAAAGAAAACTTTACAAGAGAAAAAGGATTTGGAGCTGAGATGCATTAAACTTTCTAAGCAAGTGTCGGATTTTGAAAAAGTTATAATTACTGAAAGAGACACATTTGCTAAGGAAAGAAAAGTTCTTGAAGATAAAAACACTGAATTTCCTAAACAGATCTCAGTTTTACAAGACTTATTGGAAAAAGAAAGACAAATTTTCAAAGAAAAGAAAAAGTCTTTTGAATCTGAAAAGAAAAATTATGAAAAGAGAAATGTTGGGATCTTCAATGAAATTTCTGATAAATCCAAGAACTTACAAAAAGATTTTGAGCAAGAACGTTCATATTTTGAATCTGAAATATCAAAGCTCATGTTCAAGATCTCTGTTCTATCATCTGATATTCTAAAAGAACAGATGGCTAGATCTGATTTGAAAAAGAAGTTTGACACACTTACTTCTGAAAGAAACATTTTATATAAAAAGATGAAAGACTTAGAAGCTGCAAACGTCAATTTATCAGACAAGATTTCAGCTGATGTGATTAATCAATCACCTGTTGATAATTCAACAGAATCAGTCTGTTCTTTCAAAACAGCTTCAAGTTCTATTCATGATAAAAATGTTTTCAAAAAGAAAAATGTCAAACCAAACACTGTCAAATCAAGTCAGATCAGACCATCAAATCTATTTTATGATAAATCTGTTGATGGTTCAGTGAGCTATTATGTAAAATCTCTTGGAAAGCAATCAAAGAAAACTCAGATGGTCTGGAGAGTTAAAGATTCTTCTGAAGAGAAGAAGAAGGACAAAGCATTCAAATCCACATCAAATGCCAAAAAGAACAATGTGTATAAAGGTAAATCTTTTGGTAATTCTGATATGTTTTATTCGACTAATCATTTGATCAGGATTGCTCAAAGGAAGATCTGTTGTTCTTACTGTGGAGAGAATGACTTCGTTCAGAAACAATCTGCTCATAACTGGTACGGTTCTTATAGAATAACTTCTCAGAATTCTGGTTTTAAAAGATATACATCTAATGAGAAGTGGATTCTTAAATCTAACATACCAGGACCCAAATACCAGTGGGTACCAAAACCTGTTAAATTTGTTTCGCAGGTACCACAGGTATAGGGGGAGCAAGATGATTGACTTCTAGACAAAACAGTCTAGGACTCGTACTTCAAAGTACAAGTTTATGGTTTTTAAACACATAAGTTCAAAACCCGTACTTCAAAGAACAAGTTAATGACTTCTGAGTAAATCAACTCAGGACTCGGACCTTAAAGTCAAAGAGTTATGGATTTTGAACACAACAGTTCAAAACCCGTACTTTAATGTCAAGAGTATGGCTTCTGATCATATGACAGATTAGGACCCGTTCTTTAATGTTTAAAGATATGGATATTGTGAAAATATCCAGGGGGAGCTTAATAGACCTAAATCATTCTATAATGATTTGAGGGGGAGCTTAAATGTAAGTATCTTCTAATCTTACATCTCTGATTGTTTGAAAGAAGAACAACTTTCAAGCATGAAAAACACTTTCTGAAATGTTCAAACCACTTCTGGTTCTCAAAAGATTTCATGAATTAAGAAGTGTGATTTTAAATGTTTTTCATTATTGAGTTTTAATGTTTAACTGGCCGTGTGTTTCTAAACATCAATACTTGCGTATTATCTTTTCTATATACTGTCAAGTATTCATACACATCGGTTCAGTACTTCATTTTAGTTGGTTATTACCATGTCTCATAACGACCAAATTTTTCGATGGTAATACCCTCGTTTGCTTTCAAATATTGTTGAGCATCAATCATCATTTCCAAATTTGTGCTTTCATTGCTAAATTGTTTATATTCGTTCATATAAAAAAATCATCCAATTCTTTGATACCCTAACCATTTCGTTTGATCTGATTGATACATTGTCAGATTCTCAAAACAATTCTCTTGATTTTATTTCATTCATTCAATATCCTTGTTTTGAGAAATCTTCAAAGTTCAATTGCTCAAATCTCATGAGCATACATTTTGACAATGTTATCATACATTCTTGAGCTTAACTGCTAAAGTTAAATTGTTGAGCAACCATTCTTTATAGGACTTACATGGGATTCATGTGTGAGCTTAAACAGAACTTCCATGGATTCACGCTAACTAGTGTTTCCTACCCAGGAAGTTATCCTCGAGTGATTGAGGGGTGAGGGGTCTTAAATTAAAGAGTGGGGGAGATAACTCATCCGATTAAGTTTTTCTCATTGTGTGGAGCGGAAAAATGGAAATGAGAGTTTGGTTAGAAGTGAGCTTAAATGTTAAAAAGAAAGAGGGTGTGAGAACAGAGTTAAAAGAATATGAGAACTCTGCACCAACCACTTTCTGAGTCGGGCAGCCACAAAATCTGATTGGTTCACATTCTTTGGTGACCATCATTGAAAAAGGCACCTAGCCTATGCCAACTCTTGCATTAACCCCACCAACCACTCGTTTCTTTCTTAACAAAGAAATGTTTCATTTTCTTTGGGGACGCAACACATCTGCTATCTAGTCTTCACTCGGAATATTTAGATATTGAAAAAGAAGGAAAGTTGCCCCACCTTCGCACCTCTTTCATGCACATTGAGTCCGTGTAATATCTGTTGCTGTATCAACAGTTTACACAATTTGAGCCTTATGAAACACAATCATTGTGCTAAATTCTTTCATACACAAGCACGAGCACACAGAAAATTTGTTTTTCTGTCAGAACATTCATAGATAAACCTTGTGTTTTTCAATGATTGAATGGAAGTCCTGGGGAGTCATCATCAAACCAACTCCTTATATTGTACATTCGTTGTACACAGTAACTCCGTGTTACTGACAGGCACTTCTAACTGTTTCATTTGTTGAATCAGGGTTACAACGATCATTATATCTGGATTTGAAAAGATTCAGGTATATACAGTTCATGATTTTGCTATTCAGATCAAAGGGCAGAAAATGTCAAATGTATCTCAAAGGGGAGAATATCTGTAAAAGGGGGAGATTCAAAGAAAGTGCTGAAATTGAGGATGTTTTGATGATTATGGTGCTCACAATCATCAAAAAGGGGGAGAAATCTACAATTTCAATTTCAAATCAATTTCAAAGTCATGAAGAATGTTCAAAGTGAAAAGACTTGTGGAGAAATCTACAAAGTTCAAGAAAGTTCAAGTTAGATGAAAGTTTGTTTGGATCAAGAAGATTCAAAAAGATTCTGAAGAAAGACATTTCAAAGACAAATGGTGAAGATAATCCTGAGGAGATAATTCTAAAAGTTCAAGACAATTCAGATGCTTACTATGTTTCAGAGATAGATTCTGAAGACGATTCGAGAAAGTTTGTTTTTCTGAAGACTGATCAGAGATTACAGAGATGAAGATACAATTTTCAAAGATCCCTAGAAGTTTCAAAGAAGTTTAAAAAGTTTCAAAGATTTGTTCAAGACTTGTTGACTCTACAAAGATGCAAAGTGCAAAAGACTTTTCAAAGATTCTTCAAAGACTGAAAATTGTTAAAGATTCAAAGTTCAAGACTGTCAAAGATAAAAGTTGAAGAATCAAGCGCTGAAGACAAGTGTCAAATTTTTTTTAAATCTTGAATACAAAGGGGGAGAATGTTAGTGCATTAAATTATATCCAAGATTTAGTGAGAAAAGTCTTGTAAAAAGCCTTTGTAATAGAATAGTCAAAGGAAGTCTTTGAAAGTCAAATAGTGTGAAAGTCAACATTAGTTTTAGAGGTGTTGAAGTACTTGAGAGTTTGTTCAAGTACTTGAGAGTTTGAGTGGATCCTATTCAAGTTACTTGAGAGTTTAGTTAGACTACTTGAGAGTTTCATAGTTGGTATAAATAGGTTTTTTTACTTGTAATTTTGTAAGAGCTTTTCATTGTAATATCATAACATCAGATTTACTTTCTCTCTCTACAATAAACATTGTTACATCTTGATTGAGAGTGTTTGATTGCTTCATTGAATCTGGGAATTACAATTTCAATCTTCTTCAGCAAGTTCTTGACAAGCTGAATGCACCAGCTCCGACTCATTCCCCTTCTTTCACATCGTACGATCGCACCTCTCTGAACGTAGTTGTTGAATTCATTCATCAGGCTACTTCGGATATCCCTGTGATTGAAGGACACCTGGAAAGTCTGGATGTTGAAGTCCGCAAGTTGGCCGCAAGAGGGGAGAAGGATGCTGAAGAAAATCAAGAGGAAGAGGAAGCTGCTGCTGAGGTTCAACAGGAAGAACCTCCCTCTCATGTTGAGGGGGAGAAGGATGCTGACAAATCCCCTCCTTCTTTCAAAGACTTAGTCGATGAAGAAGAAGAGGAGGAGGATGAAGAAGAAGAAGATCTTGATCTTCAAGATCAAGAGGAAGAGCAACCTCATCAAGAAGATGATGATGATGATGATGATAAAAAAGATCAGTCCTTATGGTGTTCTGCAGCCATCACATCTTCAGTGATTACTTCGAAAGAAGTTGTCACAGCAGGGGGGAGTCATGAAATATCCTCAGGAACCCCTTCCTAAAGCAAATCCAAGGGTGCAGTTGCTGAGGGAAACCTGAAGACAGTTTCACTATCTGAGGAGAATCCTTCTCAGGTATGCCTTTCACTTGTTCCCATATCCTACTAAAATTCCCTACCCCTGTTTCCTTCTAGCCTTTATCTTCATTCTTCCCAAAATAAACACTAACTTTGTTTCTTTCTATTTTTTGACCAGACAGTTCTCTCCCCTGCTTAAGGGTAAATAACTACAAATAATTCCAGCTCCCATAGCTGATGAAGAAATAATCCCAATCTCTGTAAATAAGATTGATGAAGAAGATGAAGAAGAAGAAGAAGAAGAATCCCTTCAACATCCAGGAAGGCCCTCTAGATCATCTCACTGGTCAGAGGAAGAGATGAAGAGAAGAACAGAGTTGATCTCTCATCTAGAGAAACAATGACTGAAGGTCCCTACTCAATCAACAGATCTAGAGTTCCTGACTGAAGCTGAAATCGAAGAATTTGTCAGGGCTAAGAAGCTGATAGCTGATTGTCAAAGAGATGCCTCTCTTGCTCTCAAAATTCATTCCTCTCAAGTCAAAGACAAGAAGCTGAAAAACAAACCAGTGGAAGTCCAGACTGCTCTATTGAAAGAGATTAAAGAGGAACGCTCAAAAGAACTAGCGGTCAGCGATAACTTAGTTGATTGGTGCAAGCATAAAATGGACTATCGCTCTGACCCAATGAAGATCGTATCAGTTGTTATCTCAGGGAGAAAGAAGAAGGACAAAGTTTCTGTCACTATGGAGATTACCAGAGAGGATGGAAGCTGCAAGGCTATGTTCGTTTCAAAGCTGGAAAGCTTCGGCTACATGGAATGGCTTGAGTTCAAAGATGCATTGAAGAATTCGAAGTCAATCTACAGAGGCTATGTTGAAGGGATAAATGATGCTCTCATCAACAGAGTCTCTGCAATCCTAAAGGTGCCATTTGCTATTCCTTCTAAGCCAAAGCAAATCAAAAGAAAGCATGTCTCCTCCTCGTCTAAAAATGTCGTTGTGATAAGAAATGAAACCTCCATCAAATTCTCAAGAGAAGCTCTGTTTGGTCCTCCTCCTGATCTTTCAGTTCTCGATCTATCTCTGCCTCCTGGTGGACCATATGTTGCAGGACAAGTTCTTAAAGAACCTTTTGGAATCTTCTTCAGAGATGATGAGGAAGAGCTCATATTCCAAAGAGTATCTGAAATTCCTATCTGTCCCCTCAGTCATCTCAAGGATCTCTTGTGCTTATGGTGTGACTTCTCTTCTTCTACTGAGCCAATCAAAGCAATCATCAGCCAAGAATCCTCTGAACGAAGGCAAAAAGGAGAAGAAATACCTGAGTATATGATCAATCCTCCAAAGTCTTCTTTAGATGGTTGATAGATTAGTTTCTTACTTCTTGTAATCTATTAGTAAAACTTACAGTAGTTAGTCCATCACTTGTACTTGTAATTTTCATACCCTATAATTCTATCTTTGAATTAATGAAAATTAAAATGAAGTACTTAACTCTATCAGTACTGTAAAAGATCCCTCAAAATAGTAATTGGGACATGTATGGTATGAGTCCTGATTATTCCATTATTTTGAAATATAAAGTAATTTTCTTCAGTTACTTTGTCATTATCAAATAAGGGGAAATTGTTGATCCAAACTCTCTCAGTGATTTGATAATGACCCTCTTCTATACTTAGTGAAAATTACGTTTTAATATGTATTAGTGTTTCACCATCAGCGATCAGACTGAGTCTGTTCAGTTATCGCTGATGACCTTTCTTGTAAACATTTCATATGTATTAGTGTTTCACTATCAACGATCAGACTGAGTCTGTTCAGTTATCGCTGATACTCACTGATGTAAACAATTAACGTAATCCCTGAAGACATGTCTCGCATCAACAGATGTTCATAGCTGAATCGAAGACGAAGCCACTAAACAAAGAAAAGCCTACTAGTGACCTGATGCGGATATCAGTGAAGCAAAGAAGACTCTACTTATACGCGAAGGAACATGAGAAAAAGCTTCAGCGATAGCTGAACTTCTTTGTATCTCTGAAGAAAGAGATATTCAGCGATCAAACGATCATGTAGCTTATGCCTCAAGTCTCCTTTTGTCCTACCTTGCACAACCAGTACAATGTGTCAGAACGGACATACCTCTGCCACAATTCGTACAACAACTCTGTCAACTACACTGTTCATGATACGGCCGAAAGCATGTGTTAGGGTGTTTTAATTGTTAAATAGAAGTTCAGGGTTCAGTTTGTAATTAGTTCAAAGTTTTATTAATTAGATGGGCCCAAGCCCATAATCCCAATATCTTGTAAAGCCTAAGTATATAAAGGCTACTTTAGATTCATTATTAGTTAAGTCTCATAATTTTCATAACTCTCTAGTCAATAGGTTTACTTTTCTCTGATCAGAAATTCTTTCTATAAACCTGTAAACTTTGATTGAATATTAATCATATAACTAGAGGTTGTGGATATACAATTGTTCATCATTGATTATTTACTGTTGATTGCACTGTACTGGGATCTACAATTGGTATCAGAGCAAAGAGACTGAAGGTTTGATCCAGAAAAGGTTTGTCTAAAACCTTTAATCAATTATTTGGTTTAATAATTATTATCTGCATGAGTGTTTGTTTGATTTCTGGGTTAAAATTGTTTTTAACTGTGTTATTGATCTGCTCACAAAGTCATCTGCAAAAATCGAATTTTTTTTCTGGAAAACAGTAGTCGATCGATCTGGTCTTGAACTGTTTGATAATCTGTTTTTCTGGAAAAGTGTTTTCTGGGTTTGACATTAATATTATTATCGGTCGAACTTTTTTGGGTTATGTTGATTTATTTTTCTTACCGGTCTGTGTTTATCAGTTGTTATCGATCTGCATATTCAAGTCAATAATCCTTTGCTTTGGTTTTGATTGATTTTCTGCAAATCTTGTTCTTGATTAATCGATTTTCTGGGTTTGATTTCATCAAATTCTAGATTCAGCGTGTTTATCGGTCTGGGTTCTTCGATTTTATCGGGCATTAAGTTTATTTGTTAATCTGTTATCGACCGATACCCTGCTTTACCGGTCCACCCTATCAACCGGTACCCTGCTTTACCGGTCCATCCTATCGGCCGATATACTGCTTTACCGGTCCACCCTATCGACCGATACCTTGTCCTGACCGGTAAGATTTGGCGACCGGTAAGTTGTTGACCGATATAGTGCTTGACCGGTACCTTGTCTTGACTGGTACATTGTCATGACCGGCACTATTTGTCGACCGGTACTCCTTGTTTGACCGATATCTATTCGACCGAACCCTTGTCCTGACCGGTATCCTGTGCTACCGGTAGTTTACCTTGACCAATATATTGGTTGACCGATACTCAGCGGTCGACCGATAATCTTTGTGGACCGGTACCCTGTTGACCGGTACACTGCTCGACCGGGTCCTTGCTCGACCGGGTCCTTGTCCCATTCTGTTTTTTTAATTCAGATATTTTGTTTTTGGATCATCCTGCTTGTCTCACGATCACTACAGTGCTATTTAAGTTAAGAGATTTAAGATGAATTCAAGAGACATCTTAGCTATCGGTTCGGTTCAAAAACCCCCGGTGCTCTATCGGGGAGAATACCCTCAATGGCACGATCGCTTCATGAACTTTATTGAAGCGAAATCAAACTACGAGGATATTTACAAGTGTCTGAAAGAGGGGCCGCAAGACTGGCCAATGAAATTCATACCTGGAAATCCAGCCGAAGGTCGACCAGATCGTTCAGTTCGGAAAACTCTCGGTGAGTTTCTTCCTCAAGAAAAGAGCATGTTCGAGGCAGAAAAGCAAGCAAAGTCGTATCTTCTTCAAAGTCTACCCAATGGCATCTATGCTTGCATTGACAGTTACAAGGAGTCTGCGAAGAAAATGTGGGACCAGATAGAGAAAATGATGATGGGGAGCCACATAAACAATCAGCTGAAGGTGACAAATTGCATCACCCGATATGATGGCTTCAAAGCCAGAAAAGGCGAGACGCTCACAGAAACCTATGAACGGTTCAATATGCTTCTGAATGATCTCCAGAAAAACAAGATCATGAAGACGAACACTGAGAACAACATCAAGTTCATGAACAACCTCCAGCCTGAATGGAAGCCGTTCATCTTTCATATCCGTCATACTCAGACCCTGGAGAAGCTTTATCTACATGAACTTTATGAAATGCTTCTCCAGGATGAAGAGGAAGTTATGGAGTTGATGGGGAATCAGAAAGCAGATGAAAAGCCGATAGGTGATCCGTTAGCACTTGTATCAGACAAAAGAGGTAAATCTGTTAGACGCTCGTCTGAAAAGGAGCCAGTGCAAAGTGATTCTGAACCCGAAGATCCTGACAGTGACTCGGATCCAGAATACACCAAGATGAAAGAAGCGATGTTGTTCTTGACTCAAGCATTCCAGAAGAGAAAGTTCTTTAACAAGTCTTCAAATAAGCAAAGATTCTCCACTCGCCGTGATAATAAAGAGAAGTCTGAAGGGAAGAAACGTGTTGAAGAAGGAAGGAAGTCTGACAAGATACATGAAGAAAATCCAAGAGAGGAGCCGATCAAATGCTATAACTGTGGTCGGTTGGGTCATTTTGCCAAAGATTGTCGCAAGCCTGTCGTGCGCAACTCCGATTACTACAAAGCCAAATTGTTGTTGGCCAAAGAAAAGGAAGCAGGTAAGGCTCTCATGGCTGAAGATGACTACTAGCTGCAAGTATCTGATGAATAAAATGAGGATGCTGAAGCACACCTGTGTTTCATGGGCAAGCATTCATCACCGTCTGACACTAATGATGAAGATCGTAATTCTCCATGTCAGGTATGTGCTCCTTACCAAGAAGCTTTACTTGATCAGATGCAAGTCACTATGCATAAAATAGACTCTTACAAGCTACTCATAAAAGAAAAAGAACAACTCATATCATCTCTAGAAAAACGAGTTTCTGCACAGTCTGAAAGTATTCAAAATCAAAGCTTAGAAATTGCTAGCAACCTGTGCATAATTTCAAATCTAAAAGAAGAGTGTGAGAGTTGTTCAAACGTTTCAAAAGAGCTAAAGACCAAAGTAGATGATCTTACCTATGAGCTACGTATGTCCGAAAATGAAAAAATTGATATTGTGACTCAAAGCGTAGCTTACAAAAATGAAAATCAAAGATTGTCTAATCAATTAAAGGATCTTGAGCGAAAAATTTATAAACTTGGTCAATCTCATCAAACGTTGAATCTAATTGCGCCAAAAGAACCCAAGTATGTGGATACGGGTATCGGTTATGATAACCCCTATTATCTGAAAAAGGCCTTATCCAAAGTTCCTACGTTATATGCGTTCGAATTTCATGGTTTACACAAGACCTATCCAGAGTACAAAATCAACTGGACCAAACCACTTGATGATGAGGAAATGGAAGAGGATAATTTGCGAAGGGAGAACTCTACTAAAATGAAACTACCTTTTGTTTATGATTCTTTGAATGCGTCTTACAACGAAGAAAACCCCTGTTTGCTGTCAAATGACTATTTTAGAAGCTACACTCAAGCTGAACTTGATGCTAAAACTATTCAAACTGAGGAGGAACCTCTGGACCATAAAGTTTATGTTCCACCTCTGATTTTAGAAAAGAAAATTGTTCAGCTAGAAATGTCATTTGAACAGGAGAGGAATATTTTTCAAAAGGAAAAACAAGAGTTGTTATCCCAAATTGAGTGCCTCAATTTCGAGAAAAAGGAAACTGTGTCTGAAGAGGAAAAAGAATACTTTCAGACTGAGATAAAGAAACTAAATTCACAACTGGCTGCTTTGGCAGCAGATCAGATGAAAGAACGATTTCACAACGCTGAGCCTCAAGCTAAGCCTGAACTTCTCAATGTTGAGAAAATTTCTCCGTCTGACAATCTCCTCAGACACATCTTCCTGTAAAGCCTTTTTGGGTGACTCGTCACCAAATTTTTCGAACAAAGGAAAAGAGCCTCTATCTTTAGAAACAAATTCTTCCGATGTCCTGAATTGATCAAGTGATAAGGCTCCTTCTGATGAGGAAATGGAATTTTCCGCCTTCTTGAATTCTGAGGTATGTTTAGACGATGATTTAAACCAATTTGATTTTAATCCTTCTTTACCAAGTCACGTTGATTTTCTAAAGTCTTCTTGCGAGCCTTCGGTAAAATTTTATAAGGTTGAATGTTCTACATCTGCCCCACAAAAATCTTCTGTGAATAATTTCTTCAAAGTCTAAATCTAAAAAGTGTTCACAAAAGAAGAAAAAGACCGGTCGCCCTAAAAGGCAACAATCTTCAAATTTCAAATCTTCTGACTATGGGTTTAACGGTATTTCAGATACTTTTGGTCGACGCAAAGAAGTCAAATATGCGTGGGTAGCTAAGAAGTCTAAGGAGAGCACGGCGACACCAGAATTAGTTAATCCAGTTTTAAAGTCTAGGAAAAACAATAACAGTCGTGATGTTTTTAATTCTAAACCTTTGGTTGAATGTAATGGATTTTTACCTTTAAAAGTTTATTCAATTCCACAATTACTTCAACTGTCTCATGATTGTCTTTGGTGCTCCTACTGTGGATTAAATGATTTTGTTGATCGTCGTTTTGCATCTGATTGGTTTGGCTCTTATCATGTGTCCAATTCTCATTCTAAGTTTGATGTTTCCCGTCATAGAAGACCCAAGTCTAAATGGGCATCCCAGTCGGGTGTTAATTCTAACCCCAAAGGACCCATTTACGAATGGGTACCTAAAAAGAAATAACTTGTTTTGCAGGACGGTCATGTGTGGTATTTAGATTCAGGCTGCTCCAAGCACATGACCGGAAGAAGGGAGCTTCTCACAAACTTCACCGAGAAGTTTTGTGGAAATGTTCGTTTTGGGAATGACCACTATTCTCCCATTATGGGCTATGGCGATATCGTTAAGGACAACATCACGATCAAGAAAGTGTCCTACGTTGAAGGTCTTAGTCACAACTTGTCCAGCATAGGTCAATTATGCGATAAGAATCTAGAGGTCACCTTCAAATAAACGAGGTACAGTGTTCGGACTGAAGACGGAAAAGAAATTATTGCTGGAACGTGTCGCACCAATCTCTACACGATTGACCTCTCGTCTCTGAACGCAGATAAGGAAGTTTGTTTGATGTCCAAAGCCTCAGCCGAACAAAGTTGGCTATGGCATCGTAGACTCTCGCACCTGAACTTCAAGACTATCAATAAGTTAGTGCTCGGTGGACACGTGAAGGGAATGCCAGATCTTAAGTTCGAAAAAGATCACCTGTGTGCCGCCTATGAAATGGGCAAGATGAAGAAGGCTTCTCACAAGCCTAAATCCGTTCCAAGTACTTCTCGGTCCCTTTAACTCATTCACATGGATTTATGTGGACCGATGCGCATCCAAAGTATCAATCATAAGAAATATCATGACTTCTCTCGTTACACATGGGTTAGATTCCTTCGTACAAAGGATGAAACCCCCGAATTAATAATCACTCTCCTGAAGAGTGTTCAAGTCAGTCTCAACCAATCAGTTCAGACTATTCGGACGGATAACTGCACTGAGTTCAAGAATCAAGTACTCACAGGTTATCTGACTTCAGTGGGCATCTCTCATACCTTCTCAGCTCGTACTCCTCATCAAAACGGGTTGTAGTTGAGCGTCGGAATCGAACTCTAGTAGAAGCCGCGCGCACAATGTTATCTCAGTCCAAGCTCCTGCTTTATCTATGGGCAGAAGCAGTTGCTACCGCATGCTACACTCAAAATCGTACTATCATCAACAAGCGGTTCAACAAGACTCCATACGAGATCATCAACAAACGTATCCCGAACATCAACTACTTCCATGCGTTTGGATGCACGTGCTTCGTACTGAATGACAAGGACGATCTCAGCAAGTTCAGCCCAAAAGCGGACGAAGGAGTGTTCATCGGATATTCTCAGCAAGCCAAAGCTTACCGAGTCTACAACAAACGGACAAAGACCGTCGTTGAGAATGTAAACGTGACTTTTGACGAGGCCGCTGATATGGCTTCTGAACACCTCAGTTCAGAACCCGCTTTAACTGGTGTGTTAGCTTCTGGACAATTACGTTCAGGATCTACACAAACTCCAGTAAATCCAGATCAAGCGTCTACGTCAAGAGCACATCTTTCAGATTTAGATTTACTTTTTGAGTATTTCTATGATGACTTATTTAATATTAAGCCTAATGCTATATCATGTAACAGGAATGCTGCTCAAGCACCAGAAGTGACACATGTCACTGGTCCAACCGACTCAGGTGGCCCATCCTCGCCTGGTGCTCCCTCCTCTACTATCAATGAATCAGCATCCCCGAGCTCGAGTGACCCCCCTCTTATCTCTCAAGTTCCTACTGAAGCTCAGGCAACAGTAATACCTCCTGAACCGACCCCTGCTGAAGATGCTCACGAAGTTACCTCTCCGGCAATCCCAGATCCTGCTATAGTTTCATCACCAGCTGAGTCTTCCTTTGCTACTTGCTCGACTCCAGCTAAGGAGCTTCCACCTCACAGGTCGTCATCACTCGAGGCAGTTCAGGATTTACCCCCTGATGGTCATGTGGATTCCGATACCTCACAACAGACTTATCAACCTCTTCCGCACACCACCAAGTGGACTCAAGCTCATCCCCTGCATCAGATCGTCGGTGACCCCAATACACTTGTACAGACTCGATCCACTACCGCCAATGACTGCTTATTTTCCTCGTTCCTCAGCCGTATTGAACCTTCCACCGTCTCCGAAGCATTAAATGATCCATACTGGGTGATAGCTATGTAAGAGGAACTCAACCAATTCGAGAGACTCAAAGTATGGCGCCTTGTTCCCCGGCCAAAGAATAAGACGGTGATTGGGACGAAATGGATCTTCAAGAACAAGAAGGACGAAAATGGAATAATTGTTCGGAACAAATCACGTCTGGTAGCTAAAGGATATCGCCAGCAAGAAGGAATAGACTATGATGAGACGTTTGCACCGGTTCCCCGCATTGAAGCGATTCGCATGTTCCTCGCCTACGCCGCTAACAAGAACTTCATCGTTTTTCAAATGGATGTGAAATCCGCGTTTCTGAACGGCGTTCTCAAAGAGGAAGTATATGTTTCGCAATCCAAAGGCTTCGTGAGTTCTGAAAACCCTACTCATGTCTACTTTCTTGACAAGGCCTTATACGGTCTTAAGCAAGCGCCACGATCCTGGTATGATGCTCTCTCATCCTTCTTAGTCAAATCTGGTTTCTCTAAAGGTAAGATCGACACTACTCTATTTATTAAAAGAGAAAAGCGCGATATTATTCTTGTACAAATTTATGTCGACGATATAATCTTTGGCTCCACAAACCCCAAGTACTGTCAGAACTTCTCAGCTCTCATGAGTAAACATTTTCAAATGAGCATGATGGGGCAAATGAATTTTTTCCTGGGTCTTCAAGTTAAACAATTAGCAACAGGAATTTTCATTAATCAATCTATGTACATCTCGGATATTCTTCGGAAATACTAGATGGAAAATTCTTCACCTATGAAAACCCCCATGTCTACCAGTATAAAGCTACACTCCGATCCTAACGGTAAGGATGTGAATGCTACAACTTATAGAGGTATGATAGGTTCTCTAATGTACTTGACGGCGAGCCGGCCAGACATTATGTTCTCGACATTCTTGTGTGCAAGATTTCAGTCAAAACCTAAAGAGTCTCACCTAGCTGCTGTAAAGCGTATTTTTCGTTACTTAAAAGGTACTGCTGATCTTGGATTGTGGTACCCGAAAGAGACAGGTTTTGAATTGACAGCTTATTCAGACGCTGACCATGCCGGAAATATGTTGGACCGGAAAAGCACATCGGGACATGTCCAGTTCTTGGGAGATCATCTTGTCAGCTGGGCTTCGAAGAAGCAAAACTGCGTGTCCACCTCTACCGCCGAGGCGGAGTAGGTAGCAGCCGCCAGTTGCTGCTCGCAAGTCATTTGGATGCGCACCCAGCTGAAAGACTATGGCTTTCACTACTCGAAGATCCCCATCTACTGTGACTCGAAGAGCGCCATTTCCATATCCAGCAATCGCGTTCAACAAACGAAGACGAAACACATTGATGTGCACTATCATTCGCATTTCATAAAAGACCACGTGGAAAGAGGTACCATCGAACTCTACTTTGTTAATACAAAGCATCAGTTAGCAGACCTGTTTACTAAAGCCTTGGACGAAAAACGTTTTAACTATCTTGTGTCCAAGCTAGGTATGCTAAATCTGAAAGTTTGACCCTTTCACAGACCTATACGAGTCTCATTCAATAACGAATGACTGTGACCTACTGCTCTAGTGACTTGTCTTTGGCTGCTCGTTTTCACACTAATTGGTTGTTGCATTCTACTCGTCAAGTTCTGTGCAAGTTTTCAAACTCTGTATTAATAAATTAGATTCCTTTGTTTATATTTTTTCTCGTGTGTTTCCTTTTGTTCGTGGTGTTTTATTGTCTTTTGTAGTCAATCCGGGTGATACCACAATGCGTTTGTCGTTTGTGGTGGACTTTCAAAGTTGTTCATGTGTTCAGCGGGAACACTATCGAAGGATGATTGGTAAGATACTATAGTCCTCCGCTCGAGGGGGAGCAGGTAAGTTTCTCTCTCGGTATTCGTCAAGGGGGAGCGGCATTTAACTCTGAGCGTAAGTGATTCCTATTTTGAGGGGGAGTCGGTTCATGTTTTCCTCGGTCCTTAGGTGTCTTTTTTTTTAGGCTTCAATTTTTTTTCCATAGGATTATTTTATGCTCTCTTTTAGTTTTGATCTTCCGTTAACTTTCTTCAACGCTTTTTTTTGTTAGGTTAGATTTTTATTTATCTGCCTTAGTCTTGCTTTACATTTTTTTAATAAACATAAAAACAAAAGTATATCTTATTGGTTTTAAGTTTGGACCGGCCCAATTTGGATACCGGTCCATAATCGTTTACCGGCCCAAATGGACACCGGCCCAACTTCTTCTCGGCCCAAACCCCGAACCGGCCCTCTCAAATCCTTGACCGAGGTTGTTTAAAACCCCGGGTCTCTTAGTTTTCCCCCTTTCCTTCTCTAAATATCTATCTCTCTCAACGCACTCATCTCTCTCAAACCTTCGACCTCTCGATCTCTCTCTGTCTAATCTCTCGCTCTCATTCTCGATCGACAACCAGGTATGCGTCTCTTCTTCTCTCTTATCTCTATCGTTGATAAATCGACCTCCGGTCGATGGGTTTCACCCTCACCGATCGACCCACTGTAACCCCCCCGGTCGCTGCTCACCCCTGACGCCCTAAGGCCGCCGTTAGGCCTCCGCCATGGACTTCGGTTGACCTGGTTTGGAGTTGTATCTGTCTTCGATTTCGATCGATTAGGCTGTAGTTGATTTTGGTTTGGAGTTGATAATATCGATTGCTACCAGTTTGTTTTTCAATTCACATCGGTTGACCTGGTGACCCCGGTCGACCTTGTTTATACCGGTCGATTTAGGTATGTTGGTGATTTTCTTAAGTTCAGTGTGATTTCTCACCGGTCGACATGTTTCATACCGATCCACCGAAGTTCCCTCGGTCGATAGCCTTATTGATATGTTTTCTCTATTTTGATACCGGTCACTGTTAATATCGTTCGACTACTTCGTTACCGGTCAACCGATTGATTCAATCACCGGTCGTAGTTCTTTCCTGGTCAATTGCGTATACCGGTCGGTGGTTATACCGGTCGGTGGGTATACCGGTCGGTGGTTATACCGGTCAGTACAACATACCGGTCGATACACCTATTCGGTCAATGCACCGTACCGGTCGATGCAACCTCCCGGTCCATTTGGTGTTAGTGATTTTCCTTTTGTGCTTAATTGTTATATTTCTAAGAGTGGGTTACTGTTTGATGTTTGTGAGAGTTGGATTTCAGACACCTTAAATGGGTGTTTTTAAATTTCTGTGGTGATGCGCGGCTTGGGTACAGATCCTGATTCACGGATTAGGGTTTGTATTTTCTAATGACTTGGAGTTGGATTTGGTTGTGGTTTAAACCATTAACCATTTAACTCCAACGATATCTTGGTTTCACAATACCTATGTTCTAACATGTTCATTCTTACCAGGTACAATGGCGCAAAATCCGAATCTGGAGATTGACCCTATAGCGAATGTCGAACTAATTCCTGAGGATCAGTTCCTTCCGCTCACAACCAATGACTTCCATCTCGACGTCACCCAACCTGCTATCCAATATCAGGTGATGATCGAGATCCTCATGGGTCATCCTATCTCTTACGCACTTACGGAGACAGCTGAAGTCCTAATGATATACCTGCAGCAGTTCTGGCGTTCCCTAACTCCTCTGGTGGCCGACGATGGTTTTCAGTTGGAAGGTCGAATTGACCACACGCCGGTACTGCTCACTCAAGATCTGTTCCGACAGTTTCTCCAACTGCCGACCGCCTCTTCATTTCCGGGGAGAGACAACTATGACCCGATCGTATCGGATGCAATTCTTTGCGCCGACATCCTGTCCCTAGGCTATGACGCGAATCTTCGTCTTCCATATGGATTCAACAGGAAGCATCTAACAACGATTTGGTACACGTCTTTACGTACAGCCTTTCGGCTATCACGAAAGGCATCGAACAAACGAGTATCAACATCCTTCGCGTATTTCAGGCCGTGGAATTACACCGCCACGCAGACTACGCCGACTTCTTTTGGAACGAGTTTGTTCAGAAAGTACGTGCCAACGCGACAAAGAGACAGAACTTCATTCCATTCATGCGGTTTCTACAGCTTGTCATCCGCAACTTCATGGTTCTCTATCCTGCGATTGCGCGCCGATCATCGCACTCGACCTGTCCGCAAAATCCGACTCACAAGATCCCGACACGTCCTGATCCAAAAGGTATTGTCGCCCTACAGATCCCCGTCGGGTTACTGGCCTATGCTCCTATTGTCCGTCCAGAACCGGAAGGACCGCCCCAGGGAGCAAGACCTGAGAGGCGTGAGGGTCCACGTCCATGTACGAGAGGCGGTAGCGTCCGGATAGCTGGGGCTCCCGGACAGGGTGTGACGAGAGAAAATATTGTGAGGGGAACTGGAGTGGGCAGCGCCGTTGGACCAAGCCAGGCCGGTACGTCTCGACGATCACCTACACCGCCACGAACAACCTCTCCGACGGTGGAAGAGGACACCGCGACTGAAACCGCTAACGTTCAGTCCTCTCCTGCCACCGAGTCGGAGGAGGCAACAGGTACATCCGGCACTCAGTCGGAAGCTGCCACCGAGTCTGAGGACGCAGCAGACCAATCCGGCAGTCAGTCGGAAACAGCCACCCAAGCATCGGAACCAAATGACGAGTCTTCTGACTCTGATGGTGACGATGATGAGCCCTCACCTGGAGAGACAAGGAGAGCGGAGGGAGTATCAGTCGAAAATATAGAAGTGAGTAGAGAGAAGGAAAGGAGGAGTAAGATACATGCTGAGCGTACATGAGTGATGTCGCAACCACCTCTGGTTGGCGACCCCCACACCGCATCTAGCCAGGTAGCCGCATCTGCTACCCAGTCTCATGTGTTGAGACAGGGTATTGAAGAAGACTGTTAAAGCACAGTTTTATTGGATTCAAGATCATCATTATCTGAAGACGGAAAACTGAAGTCAAAGCTGGAAAAGTCGTCTCAACAAATAGTCTAGGGTCCTTTTGTAATAAATAGTCAAAGTATGTTTACGTATTTTCTTTTTTAGTCTTTATTTATTTGTCTTTTAATTTAGTTAATAGTAAGTTTTAGTTAGTTGGGCCTATGCCAAGCCCATTTGGTTATAAGCCTAAGTATAAATTAGTTTTTATTTGTGTTAATTAGGTTAAGTGGAAAAAGAGGGTTGAGTTAATTGGTGTGAGGTGAGCCGTACAAGAGAGATAGAGATAAAGCAGAGCATGAGATAGAGGGAAAACAGAGAGATTGATCGAGTTCATCATGAGGAGATCTTGTAACCATTTGAATCGTTTGAGTAATCAATACCAGGTTTGCATAATCGTATTGTGTTTATTGTTTGCTTGATTGAATCGTGAATCACAGGGACACACAATTGGTATCAGAGCAGGACAGATTGAATTGAAATTTTTTTTTCGGTTCTGTTTTTCTGTCAAAGATTCAAAAAATTTTATTGTGTGATTGTTCATTCAAGTTTTTATTGTTTGGATTGTGATTGATTTGCCTATTATCGTGATTGGGTACAGTTTGATTTGAATATTGCATAGTCTTTGATTACTTATTTGTTGATTTTGGATCTGTTCGATTGTTCACGAGCACTGCACTGTATGGTTGATTGGTTTTTAATAAAAAGTGCTAGTTTTTGAAATTAATCGTTTGCAATCAGTTCTAGTTGTTTAATCGATCGAATTGGCAAAGTGTGGTAGTGTATTTCAAGTTATTGATAGTTTTCTGGACTAAATTTTGGTTTCTGGGTCAATTGCATCAAGAACATACCGGTCGCCCGGCAATCACTTAGTCCATATCGGTCGACCAGGTTTGCGTCACACACTTTCCCGGTCATACACATCATATCGGTCGACCAACACCTTATCGGTCGACTGGTACACACACAGTCCACCCCTGTCGAATTACCTTAGAGTATATCGGTCCACACTCACTATCGATCAAAGCCATTGTCGGTCTATTTCATACCAGTCCATACGTTTTACCGGTCGAAGTAACATCCCGGTCAAACAAGGTACCGGTCAAGCTAGATACCGGTCCTTCTCCACTTTGCGCCACTCGCCGCTCGCGCAAACTTCCCTTTGCGTGGCCCTCTTATCGTGTAAACCCTATCTTGCGCTACCTTCGTGTCACACAAACTCCTCTTTGCGCGACCCATAGCTCGCGCGAACCTCTGCTTTGCGCGACTGTCATTTAGCAAAAACCTCTGTTTACGCCACCCGTTACTAGCGAGAACCTATCACTTTGTGCCAACAGTTACTCGCGCAAAGCTCCTCTTTGCGCGACCTGCTTCTCACGCAAACCTCTTAGTGCAAGTTGACTTAGCGGGACCCCTGTGCTAAGTCTGCGGAGGGGGACAAAGTTCTGTTCGTGATCAAAATTTTCTGAATTTCATTCTATGATTTTCAGTATTGTTTGATTTTATCTGGACTAATGGTCATTTTTCAAGTTCTTATCTTATATATACCAGAATGAATTCTAGTGAAACTCCTTCAATCAGTACTGATGAGAAGCCACCGGTACTTTTCAAAGGAGAGTATGATGCATGGAAAAATCAGTTCATCGATTTCATTAATAAACATGCATTAAGGGATCTTATTAGAATATCTCTGAGGGAAGGAAGTATGACAGCTCCAAGGAAAGTTTTTAATCTTATAAAGAATAATGGAGAAAGAGAAGAAAAAGAGCTTCCATTACCACTTGATATGTACTCAGACGAGCAAAGAAAAAGATATGAAGCTGACAGATTAGCTCGATCTTTCCTAATGAAAGGAATGTCAGAAGAGATTTCAAAAGAAATATTTTTTACATTAGACAGTAAAAAGGCTACAGGAAAACTGTTATGGGAACATATTGAGAAGATTGAGACAGGACCAAAGTTGTCTTAAAGAGTAAAGTTTGTAGAATTTGAGAACTCCGAACTAAAAGAAAAGATTTCTGCCTTGGAAGCTTAAATCCAGAAACTAGATTCCGTTGAGAATAATGAGAAAGTTAATGATTTGGAGAGTGCAAATGCTCATCTTCAAAAGAAGATATCTGATCTGGAGAAAAAGATGGCCAAAGAAAGATCTGATTTTGAAATTGATAAGAAAGCATTTGTAAAGAAATTCTCAGATTTTTCGAGAAAATGTGCAGAAGATAAGAAAGCAGTTGAGCTGAAATGTTTAAAGCTTTCTCAACAGACTTCGGAGTTTGAGAAAGTAATTATTCTGGAAAGAGAAAAGTTTGCCAAAGACAAGAAGGCCATTGAACAGAAGAACGCTGGATTCTTTAAAGAAATATCCAGCCAGGGAAATGATGCTGAGAAGGGATTTGAAGAAGAGAGAAATTTCTTTGAAACTGAGATTAGAAAGCTGACTGTCAAGCTATCTGAATTATCTGAAAGTTCCTTGAAAGATCAAAAAGCGAAATCTGAATTCAGGAAAGAGATTGACCAACTTGTTAAAGAAAGAGACAACTTTGCTTCAAAGATTAAAGAGCTGGAAAAGATTGTTTCAAAGGTGGTGGTGATTGAGCAAACGAGTCCAGAGTCACAATTCCACACACGTAGGAATAATTCAGCTGACTTCAAAAAGACAGCCTCAAGCTCACATTTGAAATATGTTTCCTCAAGAAGGTTAGTCAATTCATTTGATCAAATTAGTACTACTAACATTTTCTTTGATGACAATGTAGATTGTTCAGATACATTTGACAATGTAGATTGTTCAGATACATACAGAAGAAGAAGAAGAAGAAGAAGAAGAAGAAGAAGAAGAAGAAGAAGAAGAAGAAGAAGAAGAAGAAGAAGAAGAAGAAGAAGAATAAGAAGAAGAAGAAGAAGAAGAAGAAGAATTTAAGAAGAAGAAGAACTGGTCTGGAAAAAGAAACCAGTTGAAATTGAGAAGAAAGACGAGAAAGGAAAAAAGTCATGTGTACATAACCATAATGCCGAGAAGAACAAAGTGCATAAAGGTAAACCTGAACATATCTACATGAGAGATCAATTAATCAGGTTGTCATGTAAGCAATTCTATTGTTCTTACTGTCGTACACATGATCTTGTTCATAAAACAAGTGATCACTTCTGGTATGGTTCTTACTCTGTTATTCCCATAAGAACTGCAACTAACAAACATGGACCCAAATACCAGTGGGTACCAAAGAAAAAGGATGAATCTATGTTGCAGGCACTTACTGTCAAAGGGGAATAAGAGAGTGAAGGCTTATAAGTATATCAGCTTAGAACCTGTACTTCAACGAAGAATGACTTCTAAACACAACAGTTTAGGACTCGTACTTCAGTGATCAAAAGACCTTACTCGTGTGCTGATATGAGAATTGTACTCCAATACTCGATTGAGAAAATCAACCATCAAGGGAAGTACATATTTTGTCTGAAATTTTATGCATCCAACATATATGATGATCAATATCTGAGGGGGAGTTAATGCTTATATTTTACACTGATAATTTTTCTGATGCATAATTTCAGGGGGAGTAAAGGTGATGACTTCTGATTATTTCTGATCAGAACTCGTACATTAATTGGTTTACTGCTTTATGTCTTTCAATTTCAGTAAATAAAGGTACTTTGACTAGATCTTTTAGACTTTTGCAGGTTGAGAGATGCTTCAAAGATCATATCTTTATGACTTTAAGCTTGACTTCGTGAGATGTAAGACTGCACTCAAAAGGTATAATTCCTTATCTTCATCTCATTTATGGTTGAAAGAAGGACAACTTTCAATCATAAGAAAACATGTTCTCAAATGTTCAAACCACTTCCCGATTCTCAAACAGATTTCTTCAATTGGAAGTGTGATTTTAAATGTTTTCCCCTACCCAAGAAGTAAATCTTTAGTGATTGAATGTGAGGAGTCAAAAGAAATGAGTGTGGGATGTGTGATGAGAGAAATTGTTAAAAGAGAGTTTGGTTAGCTGTGAGCTTAATGATAAAAGAAAGAGGGTGTGAGATTAGAGTAAAAGCATTTTTAAACTCTGCACCAACAACTTTCTGAGTCGGGCAACCACATTTCTAATGCTTCATATCTCTTTGGTGAACATTATTGAAACAGGCAACTAGCCCATGCCAACTCTTGCAATTACCCCACCTACCACTCATTTTCTTCTCAACAAGAAAATGTTTCATTTTCAAAGGGGACGCAACACATATGCTATCTGATTTTCATTTGGAAAATCTGGATATTGAAAAGAAGGAAGTTTGCCCCACCTTCACACTTCATTCATGCACATTGAGTCTGTGCTTAACTAACTATTGTCTCAGTGGTTTACACATTTTGAGCCTTATAAGCAACATCATATGCTTAACTTATTCCATCACTTGCACGAACACACAAAGAATGTGTTTCTTTGTCATAACGTTCATAGAAATTGCCTTTGTGGTGTTTCGATGATTGAATGGAAGCCCTGGGGGAGTGAACATCATAAAAGCTCCTTTATATTGTGTATTCGTTACACACAGTGACTTTGTGTTACTGACAGGAAATTTTAACTGATTCATTTGTTGATTCAGGTGTTACACTTCATTTTATATTTTGTCTGGATTTGCAAAGATCTGGATGCACATCTTTATGAATTGACGGATAATCAGTGGTTCTGTTGGCAAAATCAGTGGTGGATGACATTTCTTGAAGGAGAGTTTTGATGAACTCTTTGCTCTTTTCATCAAAAAGTGGGAGAAGCGTTCAATCAAGAAATAGGGAGATCAAAAGTTTTTGAAAGAATTTCTGAAGATATTTCTGAAGATATGCTGAAATGAAGAAATTTTCTTTGAAGATGATTTGCTAAAGCATTCCGAGCTGAAACTGAAGATAATTTCTTTCCAAGAGATTTTCACATCGATTGGGGAGATTGCTACAAAGAGGAAGACTGCATTTTTCTGAGCTTAAAGAATGATTTTGATCCAAAGGGGGAGATTGTTAAAGCACAGTTTTATTGGATTCAAGATCATCATTATCTGAAGATGGAAAACTGAAGTCAAAGCTGGAAAAGTCGTCTCAACAAATGGTCTAGGATCCTTTTGTAATAAATAGTCAAAGTATGTTTACGTATTTTCATTTTTAGTCTTTATTTATTTGTCTTTTAATTTAGTTAATAGTAAGTTTTAGTTAGTTGGGCCTATGTCAAGCCCATTTGGTTATAAGCCTAAGTATAAATTAGTTTTTATTTGTGTTAATTAGGTTAAGTGGAAAAAGAGGGTTGAGTTAATTGGTGTGAGGTGAGTCGTACAAGAGAGATAGAGAGAAAGCAAAGGCAAGAGATAAAGAGAAAACAGAGGAATTGATCGAGTTCATCATCAAGAGATCTTGTAACCATTTGAATCGTTTGAGTAATCAATACCAGGTTTGCACAATCGTATTGTGTTTATTGTTTGCTTGATTGAATCGTGAATCACAGGGACACACAAAGACGTCGTGGACCTAGCGACGCAAATGCACACCCCCTCTAGCCACTCCGCCATCTCTCAACAGATGGTGGTTTCAAGTTCACACGGGGATTTAGCACAAACGCTACCAGTCTCTCGCTTGGAGAGTTCTGGTATTGAAACAAGAGAACAACATCCCCCGTTCTCGACTTCTTTGGGTGCACAGAGTCTAGAGCCCTTTGATGTCATATCTCCTATTCCTTGGACACAAATACCCTTTTCTGCTACTGCTGGAGGCCTTAGTGGCCCAGCCGGAACACCTATAGTAAATCCAACTTCGGTTGGTTTACGAGGATTGGGTAGAAGTCCTACCACAGCTATCATCTCGCCAGCTATGAACGTAGGTTGTTCAACTTCTACAGTCGTAACCAGAACTGGAAGTCTAAGTGACCCAGGAGTGACTCACCCCGAGTTCGTCTCAAGGGAATTCTTGGATGGTGACCTAAAGACCGTCCGTTCTATTATGCGTTCCGAGCTGAGGAAAAAGGTAGATGACATGAAGCGTCTGATCAAAGGCAAAGGTCCCGTGACTGAGCCTGAACTACTACCTCCTACACCACAACCCTCTCCTGCTGCTGTTGACATGTCTATCGATGAACTGAAATCCGTACTCCTATCCAAACTTCTTGCCCAATCTTAGATAGAACCTACCCAGGATGCCGATCTTCTATCGCTGTTACGTGCTCAATAATGCACACCTACTCCACCACCCCCCAACCCACCGTATCTCTAGAAGCCTTCCAGTAACAACAAGTCATGCTTCAGTCTTTGCAGCAAACAGTGGCTGTATTGACTGAACGATTATCATCCGTGGAAGACACCTGCCGAAGCCAGGCAGAAAGGCTCAAGCGCCGACATGATGACCAGGATGATCCTGATCATCATGAGGGGGAGAAGCGCCGACGTCTATCCGAGCCAGAGACACAGATAGTGGAATCAATACAGGTGGAAACGGAAGAGGCTTCAGGTTCTGGTACACAACTGGAAGGGCAAGAACAAGCACGAGAACAGGTTATAGATTTGGTACTTTACGAAACTCCAACGGTTGAAAAGCCTGAGGAAATAGATGAAGGTTCACCGATAGTACCTGAAGACTGGGCCTTGATTGTCGATCCTTATGAGGCTTCTGACCAGACAGAAGAATATACCAACACTGAAAGAGCGCTGGTAGTCATGCAAGCCGAAATTGATGAGATTCTTCATCCAGATTATCAGCCAGATATTCAGACTTCTGTCGTGGTACCGCTTTTCACATATCATGCAGAACACCCTGATCTTCCACATACAGATTTTCCTGTTAGATCTCCTCCAGCATCACCGAGTTTGAGAACTGAAAGTACTTCGCCAGTCCAGCAGTCCAAGTGGGAAAGAGTCAGAATCAAAGTTCCATTTCTGGAAGAAAGCCAGAAGAAGATCTTTGCCCATTGGATTCGGAAATATGATGAAGTTGTGCTTCATGGTCTACAGTCGATGAAAAGCAAGGAGAAGCAAGTAAAGCAGCGTGAAATCATATTTGTGTATAAATACTTTCAAAACAAGTACAACAAGACAAAGCTTCAAATTACTTCAGTTGACAAAATTCAGTCTAGTTTCTTCATGGATGTAAAGTATTCACAGTTCATGGTAACTAGAGAAGATGGTGAAAAGTATTATTTTTCTGAAGCTGATTTTTTGCGTCTTGAACCTAAAGATCTGTTGTTCTTGCTTAGAGACTTAAAGACCAGAACCAACAGACCAGGGGAAGTTTTAGATGCACTCGAGACCATAAAGCGATACATGAAGTGTGCAATGAAGCTTGCCTCTGTAGAAGACTTTCAGATCGGGTTAGAAAGCAATCAACTGAAGATCAACCTGCTTAAGCCTGATTTGAGTATTCCTTCTGAAGCCCAGACTGTACCAGCATTTACTATTATAAAGCTTCCAGAATTAGGCATGACTTACGTTAACAACAAAAGTGTTGTGCGCTTTATTCGTTTCAGCCAGATTGCCAGATTCTGTGATGGTACGTTGATGCTGCTTAAAGACAAGTTGAAGCGTGTTGTTGATAAAGATGAAAAATGGATTCAGCCTTTGGATCCTAAATACAAGCCAATTGTTCTCGAAGCACTGGTGTTATTGAAGACCGGCTGGAGTACAGAACGCAAATAAGATACTTCGAGATCAGTTTTGGGTTTCAAAAGATATATGTTCCAAGCTGGCGCGATTACCAGCTTCTATTTAAAGGGGGAGATTGTTAGGGTGTTTTAATTGTTAAATAGAAGTTCAGGGTCCAGTTTGTAATTAGTTCAAAGTTTTATTAATTAGATGGGCCCAAGCCCATAAGCCCAATATCTTGTAAAGCCTAAGTATGTAAAGGCTACTTTAGATTCATTATTAGTTAAGTCTCATAATTTTCATAACTCTCTAGTCAATAAGTTTACTTTTCTCTGATCAGAAATTCTTTCTGTAAACCTGTAACCTTTGATTGAATATTAATCATATGACTAGAGGTTGTGGCTATACAATTGTTCATCATTAGTTATTTACTGTTGATTGCACTGTACTGGGATCTACATCATGTCTCCCAAAGTCAGACTCTCTCAGCCAATCAATGAAGGACACGTGTAAAGTGCCCTACCATGCATTTAATGCATAGGGTATAAATTGAAATATTACCTCTTCATCTGAAGAGGGTGCTCACCTCTAGCTTTCATCTTTCTATCTTATAGAAACCCTTGTTTTCTATACTTCTCCAATCCCCATTCTCTATATTCTTGTGCAATTCTCTTAGTGTTTTCTTAAGTTTGTTTAGATTGAGTTCTACTTAATCTTATTCTACAACAGACATGTATATTGTGCTTGTTTTATCAATAAACGATTTATTAAACTTTAAATTCTGTGTTTGTATTCAACCCCCCCCCCTTCTACAAACTTGTTAAGCACCTCCGAGACCAACAATCTGTGACAAAAATCTTTGATATATGTCCTCCAAAGCTGAAGATTGATCTTAAGCCTAAGAAATCTGAAGAACTTAAAGTTCCTCCCAAATCTCATGCTAAAGGCATTCTTGGAGCTGGCCCTGCTCACCTCAAATTTTCTAAATTTACTACTCATGGTCCTAAAACCACTTTCAAATATATAAAATGCTATCATTGTCGATTTACTGACCATATTGCTAGTAAATGTCCAACTGCCACAAAAGTTGATAAAACAGCTAAAGTGAAGATGAATGCCTCCAAGGCTGATAAGTTCACCAATGTTGAGAAATCGACCAAGGTGAAAAATACCACTAAGGTTAAGAAATTAATCAAAGTGAAGGTTACCACTGAAGCTGAATCATCATCTGCTGTGAAGATTGTTGAACCTTCTATCTCCACTAACCCTACTGGATCTATTGAGAAATGGGTACCAAACTAAAATTAATCTTCCTTATGTTTGCAGGGATCAAAGGGCATCTGGTATCTAGATAGTGGATGCTCTCGTCACATGACAAGACAAAAAGACCTGCTTACTGAGTACAAGGAAGAGAAAGGTCCTTCAGTGACCTTTGGTGGAATGGAAAAGGATATACCCGAGGGTTTGGTGTCCTCAGCAATGGGACAACTACCTTCAGAAGAGTCGCTTACATAGACAGACTGAAGCACAATCTTCTAAGCATCAGTCAGCTATGTGACAAAGACTATGAAGTTCGCTTTACCAAGAAAGCATGTTCAGTGGTAAATGAGAATGGAAAACTTGCTCTCAGTGGTTATCGTAAGGAAAATTTCTATGTAATAGATATGGATTCCACTCCCACTGAAAACGTATGTTTTATTTCTAAAGCCTCTTCTGATGTCAACTGGCTATGGCATAAAAGGCTTTCTCATCTAAATTTCAAAACCATGAATTCTCTCTCTTCTAAGGAACTGGTCTCTGGTCTTCCTCAACACTCATATGCGAAGGAATCTCTATGTTCAGCATGTGAAAAAGAAAAACAGACAAAGGCTAGTTTCAAATCGAAACAAGTTTCCTCAGTGACAAGTCCTCTTCAACTCTTTCATATGGATTTGTTGGCCCTGTCAATAATCAATCCATAGCTGGAAAGAAATATACACTTGTCATTGTAGAAAAATACTCTCGCTACACCTGGGTTATCTTTCTTCGCTGCAAAAGTGATACTCCAGAAGAACTGATATCTTTTGTTAGAAAGATGGAAGTGCTAAATAATCTTACTGTTCGCTCAATAAGAAGTGATCACGGAACTGAATTTAAAAATAGTTCCCTGAACAATTTCTTTGAGAACAAGGGAATTTCTCACAACTTTTCCTCAGTAAGAACGCCTCAGCAGAACAGAGTCGCTGAAAGAAGAAACAAAACAATCATTGAAGCTGCCAGATAAATGCTCAGTAATTCTCATCTCCCTACTCAATTTTGGGCTGAAGCTGTTAACACTGCTTGTTTCACTCAAAACAGATCGCTGATAGTAAAGCGATTTGGAAAGACAACTTATGAACTATTCCATGGAAGAAAACCCTCTATTAGTTTTCTTCATATCTTTGGTTGTCAATGCTTCATTCTAAACAACAAATATTCTCTTGGAAAGTTTGATCCAAAAGCTGATGATGGAATTTTTCTTGGATTTGTTCCATCTCTAAAGCCTACAGAGTTTTCAACAAGAGAAGACAAACTGTAGAAGAAACAATTCATGTCACCTTTGAAGAAACCCGATCAGCGAGCTTTAAACCCATCGCTGACAATGAAGAACTAAATGTTTGGATGTTTTCTCATTACAGAGAAACCAAACCTTTCTTCTCAAACCATCAGCACACAAATCATCCAGTTGCTGATGATGATCCAAACATCATCCCACCTAATGCTGAATCTACCTCATGGGTTTCAGTTGAGCCTCTAAATACACTCCCTCCCTCATATCTTCCTTCGTCTGAAAACCTCTCAGAAAATAATTGTCTGTCTGACACTCAACAGTAAATTGCCGATGAACCTCAAGCTTCTTCATCAGTGAACATTCCTATTGTTGATCCAACTCCTGAAGTGAGCGATCATGCTTCTACTTAGCGATGGACCAAAGATCACCCCATAGATCAAATTCTTGGTGATCCCGATGCAGGTATTCAGACTCGATGAAGTACATGTAATATTTTTCTATTTGTCAACTTTATTTCTTTAATAGAGCCAAAGAAGACTGATGATGCCCTCAGAGATCCAAACTTGGTCAGCGCTATGCAAGAAGAGTTGACCGATTTTTCGCGAAACAAAGTTTGGAATCTCGTTCCTAGACCATCAGATAAAACTGTTATAGGCACCAAATGGGTGTTTAGAAACAAGTTAGATGAACATGGAACTGTAACCCGCAACAATGCTAGACTTGTTGCTCAGAGATACAGACAAGAGGAAGGCATAGACTTTGATGAAACCCTTGCCCCTATGGCTAGGCTCGAAGAAATTCGACTCTTCTTAGCTTATGCAGTTTACAAAGACTTCATCGTATATCAAATGGATGTAAAATCAGCATTCCTGAATGGGAAGCTGAATGAAGAAGTCTATGTAGAACAACCCCCAGGGTTCTCTGACCCTAAGCATCCAAATTATGTATATAAGTTGGATAAGGATCTATATGGTCTAAAACTAGCTCCTCGTGCTTGGTATGACACTCTCTCATCTTTTCTTATCTCTGAAAATTTTGAACGTGGTAAAATTGATAATACCTTGTTTTTTCATAAATATAAAAGGTCACATTATTCTTGTGCAAATATATGTCGATGACATAATATTTGGTTCTACTAACCCATCTCTGTGTACTCGATTCGCTGAAAGAATGAAGAAAGAATACAAAATGAGTATGATGGGCGAGCTAACTTACTTTCTTGGTCTTCATATTAAGCAAACTGAAAAAGGTACTTTTATCAACCAAGGTAAGTATGTTAAAGATATGATGAAAAAGTTTGACCTAACTCAGACTTCAACGATGAAAACTCCTATGGCACCTCCTCTGACATTAAACAAGGATCCAGCTGGGAAACCTGATAATGTCACTGCCTATAAAGGAATGATAGGCTCCCTGTTGTATCTTACAGCAAGCCGACCTGACATCATGTATTCTACATATATGTGTGCACGCTATCAATCTGAAACCAAGGAATCCCATCTGATCGCTGTAAAGCGAATCTTCAAATATCTGAAAGGAACTCCTAACCTCGGTATTTGGTATCCCAAAGACTCAGGGTTCGATCTAATTGGATATTCAGATAGTTATTTTGCAGGTTGTAAACTTAATAGAAAGAGCACCACTGGTGGATGTCATCTTCTAGAAGGAAATCTGGTAAGTTGGACGAGTAAAAAACAAAATTCAGTGTCCACTTCCACAGCTGAAGCTGAATATGTAGCCGCTGGAAGTTGTTGTGCTCAAGTCTTATTGATGAGAAATCAACTATTAGACAATGACCTTCAGCTATCAAAGATTCAAATCTATTGCGACAGCACTAGTGCAATCTCTATAGCAAATAATCCAGTGCTACATTCAAAGACAAAACACATAGAGATCAGATATCATTTTATCAGAGATCATGTAATTAATGGTGATATTGAACTCCACTTTATCCCCACTGACTATCACCTCGCTGATCTTTTCACCAAACCTCTTGATGAGACAAGATTCAAATTTCTCATCCGTGAGCTTGAAATGTTGAATCTTGAAGATTGACTTCTCATCTTTCATGCATTATGTCAGTCATACAGAGTTGCCCTTCATCACCTACTCTCTGTCCAAATATCTCTTACTCTCAAGTATGTTCTCTCTTTTTCTATCACTGAATATCTCATTCAGTAAGAGGTTTTCAAAAATCAAATCTTTTATCACTAATTTTCTTCAAATGATTAAAAGCTTTTTGATAAATAACTCTTATCACTAATATTTCTCTTCAGTAATCCTTTGAAAAAGAAAACCTATCTTTGAATTTTTATCAAAGATTCTTTCAAAAAGAAAACCTATCTCTGACCTTTCTTCAGAGATACTTTCAAAAAGGACAAATGAAACGTTTTTTTTCTCTCTCCTATGACGTCATTTGAACTGACAATCCACGACATGCCTTTTTCTCTGACACGTTCGCCCGTTGCCCTTCAATCTAATCAACTTCGTAAGACGTGTCCATGTCATGATGAGCATTTGTTTTCCCGCCTCATTCATTTTCTCTCTTTCTCTCTCTCCTCATATAAAAAGAATGCCTTTTTCATTCTTATCTTTTTACGCTTTCTTGAAAACTTCCTAAGCAAGTAACAAACTTCCAAGGCATTCAAGCAGACAAGAACATCGAAATCTTCAAATCTTCATATCTTTAAGACTAACAGGTTTTTGTTCTTCCCATCTTCAATCTATTCTTAAAATCCTCAACATTCTATTATTGTGGACTTTAAAATATTTCCCAACTCTAAAATCATTTCTTTTGATTTTATCTAAACTCTAAAAACACTAGGTTTTTCAAACATCTTCTTTCTTCTTCACAAAGAACTCTGTTTTACTCTAAAAACATTTTTTTCTATGTTTCTTTCTAACTACAGAAAGTAGCAAAATTTTAAATTGTTTTTAGACTCTAAACCTTTCATTCTACTCTACTTCTTTCTATATTCAGAAATGGCCCAAGTTGCTCTCGTTGCTTCCAAGAACGTAAAGTTCTCTCTCACTGAATCTGAAGTACCAAAGAACAACCACTTTGCTCAGTTGGAATTTGATGTTGAGAAATACCCACATCTAGTGGACATAGCCGCATTTCTGAAGCAATCTTGCCTTGCTTATGCTCTCTCTCTCTCTGTGGACCCAAAACCATCAAAAACTCTTCTGCAACAATTTTGGTTCACAACTGATGAGACTACCATCACAAACAAAAAGGGTGAAGTGGTCCCTGCCATCTCCTTCACTACTGAACTAGGCAATAGACTGCTCACTGCTTATGGTCTCAGGAAGGCACTGAGATTTCCTGCGAAGACCAATCTTAGCTTCGATTCCCTTCCTACTGACGCTGAGTTGATCATGTTTTTGGATGACATGGAGTACTCCTGGGAAAACAAGACTCACTCCAAGATTCCAAACAAGAAGCTCACCAAGATATAGAAGGCGAACATGCCTTTCCAACTGAACTACATCTTCACCCACATCATTCAGAGCATGAGTGGGAAGATAGGCTCTCTGGACCAAGAAAGCAAGATGCAACTCCAGATGGGCTACTCAGTCATAGCTGGTAAACACTATCACTATGATGGCGCAATCTTTGACGATCTGAAGTCAAAGATTGACAAGACGGAGAGGGATCCCAAGATCCCATACGTGCGTTTCATCTGCGCCTACCTACACTTCCTATACACTGAGAAGTACCCAACTTCTAATGATGGTACCTTCTCAAAGGTGGGTCAGCGAACACTTGAGATCAAGCATGTCGACAACGAGGTAAGTCTTTCAACTTTACGTTCCCACCTCTCTCTCCATTCTTCTTCTTCAGCGGCCACGCAGGAGGTCCTTCTTCTGCTATCCCTACCGCTACCACCGCTCCTAAAAGACAATCAACTGCTCTCTCTGGTCCCTCTAAGAAGGCCAGAAAGACCAAGGAATCTACCCCTTCGGGATCTATCTCTGAAGTAGTTTCTCAACAAACTACTTTGGATGCTTTCGTGGGTATCTCCTCCACAACTGCTGCTCCAACTTCAACCGTGTCAGTGACGACAATTACTGACACTGCACCAGTTACAACCCAACTTCCCTCAGTTCCTCATCATCAATCAACTGAGAAACCTCCTCATGTTGCATCTATAGGACCTGATAATCAAAACTTTGAAGGAGATATGCATTTCTTCAACATGTTTGATGTATCAGGTCCCAATTTGGGAACTGTTGACGCTCATGTCAACAAACTTGCTGAAAAAGTGGATACTCTATCCACTTCCCTGAACAAAACCACCAGCGCTGTCAATCAAGCTGGTGAGGAACTGAAGAAGCTGACTGCTGCCTCCACCTTTCAAAACACGACTCTTCAAGAAGAGCTCGTCAAAATAAAGGAGGACTTGGTTCTCAATCACCAACAAACTCAACTTCTTCAAAGACGTATTGGCTCCATCAGCACTGAAGTGCAGGGTCTCTTCTCTAAAATTGAATCCTGCACAACTATACTTCAGCAAGTCCTAACAAACCTAAATGAACCAGTTCCAGCGCCCACACCCTCCTTCACAGAAACTGACCGCACCTCACTGAATATAGTTGTTGAATTTATTCATTAGGCTACTTTAGATATCCCTGTCATTGAAGGACGGTTGGAACGCTTGGAAGTTGAAGTCTGTTCTCTAGCCACTGTTAAAGCTGCTCCAGTCGCTGCTGAACTCCCCCTTGGAGATAATGACAAAGAGGGGGAGATAGCACTTGAAGAAGAAAATACAGCTGCAGCTGAGGTTCAGACAGAAGAACCTCCCTCTCAGGTTGAGGGGGAGAATGTATCTGAACAAGACCCTCCCTCTTCTGCACTTGCTCCAATTCTAAATGAAGAAAATGAAGAGGAGGATGAGGAAGATGAGGAAGACCTTGATCTTCATGATCAAGAGAAGGATCTGGCAGTTGATGATGGCGATGATGATGATGATGATGAAGAGGACCAATCTCTTTGTTTCTCAACTACCAATACATCATCAGTGACAACTTCCAAGGGAGTTATCATTTCAGAAGCAGGGGGAGAAAGGAAACAACTTCAGATGCTCCAGCCCAAGGCAAGCAAAAGGGGATAGCTGCCGAAGGAAATCTGAAAATTGTCTCACAATCTGAGGGGGAGAATCCTTCTCAGGTATGCCTTTCCATCGTACCTCTCTCCTTCTATACCTACCACGCCCCTCTCTCTTTCTAAGCCTTTATCTCTCTTCTTCCTAAATTAAACACTAACTCTTTTCTTCTTTTTTTATTAGTCAGTTATCTCCCCTACTTAAGGGAACTGAACTCCAAATAATCCCAGCCTCAAAAACTGAAGACCAAATAATCCCAACCTCATTCAATGAGGTTGATGAACAAGAAGAAGAAGAATCCCTGCACCACCCAGGAAGGCCCTCTAGACCAGATCAATGGTTAGAGGAGGAACTAAATAGAAGAACATAGATGATCTCTCATCTAGAGAGTCAACGACTAAAGATCCCTCTTCAAACTCCATCTACAAAAATTGACTTCCTAACTGAAGTTGAAATAGAAGAATCCATCAGAATTGAGAAGTTGATTGCTGAATGCCAACAAGATGCAAATCTTGCTCTCAAGGTTCAGTCTTCTCAGGTCAAGGATAAAAATTTAAAGAAAAATCCAGTGGAAGTTCAAGCTGCATTGCTGAAGGAAATTGAAGAGGAGCGCTCAAAAGAAAAAGAGGTCAGCGATAAAACACTTGAATGGTGTAAACAAAAGATCGATTATCGCTCTGACCCAATGAAGATCACTGCCGTTGTCATCTCTGGAAGAAAGAAGAAGGACCGAACATCTGTAACAATGGAGATAACCAGAGAGCATGGAAGCTCAAAGGCAATGTTCGTCTCTAGACTTGAAAGTTTCGGCTACATGGAATGGTTAGAGTTTAAGGAAGCCCTGAAGAAATCAAAGTCAACTTACAGAGGTAATGTTGAAGGAATCAATGATGCTCTCATCAACAAAGTCGTTGTTGTACTAAAGGTACATTCCTCTCTTCCTTCTAAGCCAAAGAAACTCAAAAGAAAGCCTACCTCCTCCTCCTCTGAAAATGTCGTTGCAATCAGAAACGACACCTCCATCAAATTTTCAAAGGAAGCATTGTTCAGGCCTCCTCCTGATTTCTCAGTTCTTGATCTCTCCATACCTTATGGTGGACCATTCATTCTAGGACAAGTGTTAAATGATCCGTATGGAATCTTCTTCAGAGATGATGAAGGGGTACTCATATTTCAAAGAGTCTCTGAGATTCCTATCTGTCCTCTGAATCATCTCAAGGACCTTTTGTGCCTATGGTGTGACTTCTCAATTAGTACTGTAAAAGATCCCTCAAAATAGTGATTGGGATGCGTATGTTATGAGTCCTGATTATTCCTCATTTTGAACTAAAAGTAATTTTCTTCTTAGTTACTTTGTCATTATCAAATAGGGGGAGATTGTTGATCCATACTCTCTCAGTGATTTGATAACGACCCTTTTCTATACTTAGTGAAAATTACGTTTAATTTTATGTATTAGTGTTTCATCATCAGAGATCATGCTAAGTCTGTTAAGCTATCACTGATGATCTCTCTTGTAAACATTCATATGTAAAAGTGTTTTACTATCAGCGATCAAATACTAAGTATGTTCAGTATCACTGATAATTTCTAATGTAAACAGTTAGACGTAATCCTTGAAGACAAGTTTCGCGACAACAGATGTTCACTGCTGAATGAAAGACAAAGTTGCTGAACAAAGACAAGTCTACTCATGACTTGATGCGGATATCAGTGAAGCAAAGACGAATCTACACACGCAAAGAAACCTGAGGAAAAGCTTCAGCGATAGCTGAACTTCTTTATATCTCTGAAGGAAGAAATATTCAGCGATCGATGATCACTTAACTTATGCCTCAAGTCTCTTTTGTCTTACCCTTGCACACCTGTACGATCTGTCAGAACGAACATACCTCTACAGCAATTCGTACAACAACTCTGTCAACTACAATGTTCATCATACGGCCGAAAGCATGTCTCCTAAAATCAGACCCATGCAGTCAGTCAATGAAGGACACGTGTAAAGTACTATGCCATGCATTTAATGCATGGGGTATAAATAGAAAGATCAACACTCCACCTGAAGAGTACCCTTCATCTTTCTAAATATATAGAAACCCTTGTTTTCTATATTCTCCCAATCCTCTATTCTCTATTTCTAGTGCAACCATCTTAGTGATTCTTAAGTTTGTTTAGATTAGGTTTTACTTAATCTTATTCCGCAACAAACTTGTAAATTGTATTGATTTATCAATAAACAATTTATTAAACTTTAAAATTTTGTGTTTGTATTCAACACCCCCCCCCCCCTTCTACAAACTTGTTAAGCACCTTCGGGACCAACAAGGTTACAACCCAAATCTTGAGCTTCCTTGAAGACTTGAGATCTCCCAACAAATCCTCTAAATCTTAGCTCCAAGACTCTCAAACGACTTCTCTTATTTCCAAAGTCTCTAAATCACACCAAGAAAAAATGAAAAGGAAAAGGGTTGAAGGAATGGTCAAACCCTAGCTTCCTTTGATGGAGAACTTGAAGAATTGAGCTTCAATATTTCACAAGCTCAACAAGCACCCAAAACATCTTCAAAATCCTCTTAAAACCGACATTGGCTCTCAAATGTCACTCAAGAAGAAGAGAGGAGAAAAGGTATGGAAGAAATGAGAAGAAACCATAAAAAATCCAGTTTTAGGGGTTGCAGGTGTGCCACGCGACCAAAGTCACGTTCTAGGTTGTCCGCATGGGGGAGGGTTTGATCCAGATATTTACATGACCTAGGTCGCCTTCAGGTCACTGGAAGTCCATTTTTGTCCAAAATCCTCATTTTCTTCGCTCGTTTCGACTTCCACGCACCCTATGGTGATATATAAGCAACCCCTATATAAAAATAACCACTTTAAAGGACAAATGACGATGAGTAGGCTTCAAAAGAAGACCCCAAAGTCACGGATGTTACATTATACAAGAGGAGTTTTACTATATAATCAAGTAGTTTTCTTTTCTTTTTGAACTTATTGTTTGACTTTTCTCTTGTTAATATGGAGAACAAAAAGAAAAATATGTATAAAGTATAATAGAGGCAATAGTTGAGATAAATATGATATATGTATTTATAAAGATTAAAAACCTATGGTTCATTTTTTAGGAAAAACAAATGACAAAATTTAATACAAATCTTTATCGACTATAAATAGGGTTGGGTTTTTGTAGGAATTCCAAAATCCATAGGAATCACCTTGATTATCGATCATGAATGTGCATGTGCATCAACAAGCACACTGTCGAAAATGTAGGAGGGGAAAATCCCCAACTTGGGCACTTTATCAACATTGTTCATTAACATGTGTTAAGGTATGTTACTATGTGTTAGGTGTGTATATTTGTTAAGGTGTGTCAACATGTATTACTATGTGTTAAGATATGTTAAAGTTTTATTGTTACTGTGTGTTACCATGAGTTAAAGTGTGTTAATATCACATTAAAGTGTAATAAGATTGCAGATTAAGATGTGTTAAGGTTTTCATGTTAATATATGTTAAGATTATGGGGTATGCTAACCTATATTCATGAATGTTCAGAGTTTTTATGATATGTTAATATATATTATGGTTGAATATTTCCATGTTAACTTATGTTAGTATACTAGTTTAAGATATGTTCAAGTTTTTGAGGGAGGTTAAGTTGTGTTAAACTATGTGATCGCCTACAACATTGTCATCGAAGTTCCAATTTATTATGAAAATGCCATTGTGTTCTTTTGGAGCACCCGATCATTGAATCAATCCAAAGACGATCAAAAGCGTCCTACGGTTATTACGAATAACAAAGTTCCTACACGATCATGATTTTATACCATAAATATTATATTAAATACATCCTAAAAAACTATGAGGCCTTGGGCCATTGATTCAATAACATAATAGTAAAGCCAACTTTGCATTATAGTAAATATGGGAAAAGTCTAGAAAAATTCAACAAACTTTCACATTTTGATTGATTAAGTCCTTAAAAAAATTTTGAATAAATAAACCATTGAACTTTTCTCATTTTGAATGATTTATTCCGTGGACAATTTTTTAGAATAAATAAATCATCGTATTTTTAGAAATTTGTCAACTACATTCCTTTAACCCAAACAAACTACTTGTAACAAGCTAGAAATGTCTTAAAGTAAAACAAAACAAAGCAACTTAAACGTCATTCAAACCCCTCACACCCAACGTCATAACTCCCCCTCACCACCCTATGGAGCCCCATCGTCTTTCGCTCTCTTACACCGTCCATCATCATCGTTAGCCCTTGCCATCGATCTCCCTCTTTTAGATCAACTTTTTTTGTTTTTCAATTCTCTTAATTTTTTTACCCGTCTATATGTACTCTATTAAATTATTGTAAAAATTGGAGAATCTAAAACAAAAACAAAAACATATCAAAAGGGGGAAATTGATGGCAGAAGCTAACATCGACAATGGGCCGTATGGAGAACGAAGAAAGATGAGGTGGCGAGGGGGAGCTATGTCTAGGGGTGTTTGCGGTGCGGTTTGGGGCCAAACCACAAACCGTACCGCAAAAACCTCAAACCGCACCGCAAAATGCTGTGCGGTGTGGTGCGGTTTATGCGGTTTGTCCTTATCGCAGTTTATGCCTACAATCCAAAAAATTACAATTTTATAAATACATTATAAAATCGACGATAAAGTGACCGTAGTCCAAAAAAATAAAGAGTTTCAATATATTCGATTCCCAAATACATATTGTATAATTAAAATTAGTTTAAGAAGTAAAATATTACATATATACTAAATACAAACAAAGTCCAAGAAATATTACATAAGTACAAAAAATATTACATAAATGCTAAATTATTCTATATATATGTTATATATAAAATTAATAAATTAAAAATATACAAAATATGTGGTGTGGTGTGGTTTGAACCGTGGTTTGATAACTTAAAACCACAAACCGCACCGCAAAAGTTCTAAATCGCGCTTTACGGTGCGGTTTGGTGCGGTGTGGACGGTTTGTGCTGTTTGGATGAACACCCTGCTATGTCGTTGTGTACGAGGGATTTGAATGGCGTAAGGTTGGAAACGGTAAAACCGATTTAGATTTTTTTTTCTTTACATTAAAACCTTCCTAGCTAGTCACAGATAGTTTTATTTTTGATTTTTTATTTTTTTTGGAATGGTGTCCTAGGTTATGCCTAGACTAATCCCTTGGCAAATTATGCTGTAAGACATCAGCCCTGATTAAAACGCATATGGGATATTCCACCACATCTCTCAGGGTCTTAACCAGTACGCCACAATCCATGTGGTTTAGGTTTTTTTATTTATGTAAATAGCTAAATTTTAGAAATACAAAAAATATATAAGAAAATTAATTATTCAAAATGATAGAGTCTAATAATTCTTCAATGAATTTTTTTCAAAAACATAGGCCATTCAAGATTAAAAAAATTCGTTTTTTAATTAATTAAAATATCCATTTTTCACGGGTGGTTTTACCCCTTAGCAACTTATTTCTGATTTTGACCAAAATAGCCCTAGGTTCGTAATATATAGGTCTGTAATTGCGGACCTAACTTAAAAACACCAAAATAATATGAATCTGATCAATTTTCATTAAAAAAATTCTTTTTGACTCAAATCCGCAATTGCGCACCCCAGATCTGCACTTTTTGACCCAGGTCCGCAATATACAATTTTTTTAAGAAAAATCGATCAGATTTGTACTTTTTGGTTTTTTTGAGATAGTTCTGCAACTCACAGACCTAGGGCTATTTTGATAAAACTCCGATAGAAATGGCTGAGAGGTAAAACCACCTATACAAAATGACTATTTTAATTAATTTGCTAAATATTTCAAAAAATACACTTTTAAAAAAATGGAAAAGCAAGAAGAAGAAGTGCATGACTCAAAAAAGTGGTCAACTTTTGGTCTAAGAACCCTCCTCCCTTTCGCTTTCTCTTCTTTTGCTTTGGGACATCATTATATTCCCCATAAAAATGTAATTAAATCCAATTACTGTTGAAGGATTATATGTCATCATTAAAAGGAAGTGATTGACATAATATTTTCTTAGTATTAGACTATCAAAATGAATGTTTCATTTTCTTTGTAAACTCCTCCCTATTTAAAGGGTTTATGATTAATGATAATTACATATTTACATTCTCTCTATTTACTGTTGTTCTATTATGTTTTTCCTATAACACGTTATCAACACGTATGCTCAGTCAGTTCACGGATAGATTTTCGGGCTTCCAACTTCATCAATCAATCTCGAATACTTCTACAATCCAACTAAATTTTTTCGACTTCTAACTCGAATAATGTTAGTATACTTGTTTTAAATACACATAAATCTTGAAAATTAATACTATAAAAAATAAATATGGTCTTTGCTTTTATCAGAATGCTTACGACATAATGTAAAAATCTTATGTTTTGATGATATAATATAGATAATCATGTATCTTGATGATGTTGTTTTGCCAATCTTATGATATCGTAATTTTATATATTGTTTCTTATGCTTACAAAATTTGAATATAAATTTATTTGCTTCTATTTAAATTTATGGTTAATATTTGTATGATGACAATCAAATATTGTGATAAATATACATCACTATAAATATATTAATATAATTTTGTTTTTATACTTTTATTCATCTGATTGAGTTTTAAAAATAAAAGAGAAACCTGTTTTTCTACCGATGGATTTATAAGGATTATTTTATTGAAAAAAGATGATGAAATTCGATGTGTTATTTTTTTAATTATTTTATTTCCTTTAAAGAAAAGATCAAATCATGTCTTTAAACATAATTACAAAATTATTTTTAAATTTTATGTTACACTTCTAACTATGATTTTAATTTTATCAATCAATCAACACAAGTCATCTATTAAATATGATCGCTTTAAGATCTTTATTATTATTTTTTAATTAAAAAAGAGGAGAGGTCTTTATTATTTTATATTAGGAATTGATGGTTAAATATCATTTACTTATTTTATATTTCTTTTAAGTTGATTGATTATTTATTTTGGTATGTTTATCTTTAAGATTGTAGCAAACTATAAAATATACTCTTTTACGATTTTCTTTCCTAAATGTTATTTAATAAATCTATTATTATTCTTATCTCAATGGATATGTATATAGTTGGAAAAAAAAATCTGTTTTTTTTTATCGTTGTTTTATTATACATGAACTCATTTGGCAATTAGAACTAAAGTTATTGATTGATGATCATATTTGAATGAAAATATTTGAGTATTTAATTATTGTATTTAAATGTTTATTAATTTAAGCATGTATTATCTTTTGCATTGATTTATGTATACATTATTCAAATGTTCATTTAAATGTTGATTTTTTTTTAAGATTTAACATTTGAATTTGATCTCCCACAAAATATATTCAATGAATACCTTAATTATAAGTTCATACTTATAATTCCAATTATATAATTCAGTTTTTAGAAGTTACACTTTCAACTTCCACATATTTTGGTCTTTTACCAAAAGCTCCAAAAAATATTATTAATATGTTAAATGTTTGAATTTTATTTTATGTTAAAACCAATATTTATTTGTCTAATGAAAAATCTCCTAAAATACTATTAAGGTATTAAAACACTGAAATTGGTTTCATATGCTAAACTCATATTCATTTTTGACCTCATGTCAAAATCTACGAATCAAATAAATCGCAAGATATTGAAAGGATTTTGTTAAACGGGTGTAAATAACCCTCAGGTTTGTAGGGACTTAAAAAATCCACAATAATTCCCCTACTACCTGGAAATCCAATATATTGAGCGATTTATTCTTGAAAGTAGAAATATTGATGAAGTATTATCATCCAAAATATGCAAACATGCAACAATCCAATATTGTTATGATAATGAAATTTCACATGCATCATAAATTATTGTCTTATGAAAAAAAAACAGTTCATATATTATCCCTTATTTACTTAAATGGTTGAAACAACTCATCCGTGATTCAATGTCCTAAATTCAAAAAGAACTTGAGTACAAATATGAATATCCAATGTAAAAACAACTTTTGTTGGAAAAGTACAAGAATATACGCAAATTCCATCAACTCCCTATTGACCCTAAAACCAACATCCTGAAAAAGGTACAAACAAATACCATCATATTTTGAGAAGACATATAAATCCTAACTTTCATATTAATACCTTTACTAGAAACCCCCAAAGAACTGTGGGATGCCCCGAAAAGGAGAATCGGGAGTACTTATGAATATGTACTTCTAGAACTAATCATATAACATAATTAAACCCAGTTACTCGATTACAAAAAGGTAATTGATCTCAACAAAGAAATATTATATCCAAAATGCGTCTCAATCTTTGTAACAAGAAACTCACAGAAGATGACATGATTTATAACATTATTTCCACCTTTCATATATCAGTAAATATTAATGAACCATTATAAGTTGAAACGCAACCTTTAGACAAACTCATCAACCTACTGCAAGTGGTTGAGAGACACAACAAGGTTCTTTCAAATAACAACACCAGATACGTCGGGACAAAGAAAATTCCGGAGATCAATAATGAAAGTGTTAAAGGTGGAACAACTCCAAATAATAGTGAGTGAAAGAAAATTTCTCATACGTGGCATCTATGTACCATGTGGACAAAACCGTGGAAAAGGTCAGGGTCATGACAATAGTTGGAAGGTTTTTCCAATCATTGGAATAGAGATGCAACTACTGCCCAGTTGATATTGGATAGTCAAAGAAGAAATACATTAATCACTAGTTCGTTCGAAAAATGAACCAATTGAAAATAAACTATATCATATTAATTTAAGATTGATTAAGCACATGTTTCCTTGAAATTTATGTTAAGCATAAAATTAATATAAACACTCAAATCGATAACCATTATAGATGTAAAGGAATACATTAAAACAAATACAAAAGTCTCAATATTTTTCGTTCCATGTAGGAATGTATCGAGGAGAACTTGAGTTTTTTGTATGAAATTTCACACAATCTAAAGAGATTGACAAATATTTATTTTATAATTTATCCAACAAAAATACTTAGACGATGTACTGTCATTTTCTTATTGGTACAAGATTAATAGTCACTAAAGCACTATATGAATGAAAACTTTGTTAAGATATTCATATCAACTGTAAATCATATTATAAGAATGGAATTGATTATACGTACATCAACTCTAATGATATCAAGGAACATATATTAGAGAAATTAACGTAACAAAATAGTGGATTATCTAAGTCACTAAATCATATTTTGTCACCAATAAAGACTTTTTGGACAATGACACATATATGTTTCGACATGATCACATAAGACACCATGGTCATGACATAGTAATCCGTGTTTGCAAAATACACATTCTCTTTCGAGTGAAAGGCAAAATGAGACAAATTGCAACTGTTGACTTCTACAGCATAAGAAGCAACACCATAATATGCCCTCTTGAATACCTAAAACTTTTGTATACCCTGATCCTTAGCCAAGACAGGAATGAGACCATCCTAAAGCCAATGACATAATACAAAAATATTCCATTCTTACAACAAATACAAGATGATATTTATGGACATAAACATCCATAATGCGGGTCATTAAAGTACTTTATGGTTCTGGTTTCGACACGATGAACGCATATCGTATTATTGTCCATATGAAATGCTGTACTCCTAGCACTAGCTATACGTTTAAGGGTTCACCACCCTGATTATCTCATCAAGTCTACATGACTTGGAATGCTAGAGAATTTACATCATAACGATTTGATGATTATTGCATATGTATTGAGATCAATGTAGAGTTTCCTATACCCCATATGTATATGTAAAATGGTCTCGTAGAAGTTGTCATCAAAAGAATATAGAGGTAGCCAAAAAATTAGTTATGCGCACCGATTTACCTACATGTGTCTGGGTTATGCAATACTATACTCAACTCTACTTCTTCATTTTGAGACCTATTACTAGCTAACCAGTATCATCTGTACTAGTTGGTAACTGGATATAAGCCTGATATTTTACATTTACGCATGTTCGGTTATGCAGTATATGTGCCAATTGCGCCCCCACAACACACCAAAATGGGTCTTTAACATGATTAAGTATATTTGTTGGATATGAATCTCCAAAAATTATCCGCTAATTAGAATCCTTGACGAGTGATATTTTTACCGCTAGATTTGCGGATTTTCACTTTGATGAGACAGTCTTCCCGTCATTAGGGGGATATAGGAAACATGATTTTCCATAGGAACGACAGGAAGTGTAATTGAATATTATCACCCTGTCTCACGTTGATCCCCAAACCTCATAAAGTAAAGTTGAAGTCAAACGAATCAGACTCGATACCTGGTACGTTTAATGTTATTCCAGAAGTGACAAGATCACATATACGAGCAACAAATATACTCGCAAGGTTAAAGTCCGCAAATAAGGGCACAACGTCGCTGGAAAGTGCGTTGCAATCACACATGGTGGAGGTGTGGTTGAAGTTGTAGCTCCCAAACAGAAATGAGGGAAGCTACTTGGTTCGATAGATACTCATCTAAAGGAAGAGAAGAGTAAGGCACAACTATTTGTTATCAATACATAAACCTCTCATGAGATTGTCTCTAATTAAACTATGTCTATGAATCATTACTGGAGGACGCTCCGAAGTTAATATTGATTCCAGAGATCAAAGAAATCTCAAATAAATTATGAGAATGCATATGAGTCGATGGACAGATCATACATACTTATTGATGATATATTTCGCATATATTGTTGCTTAATGAGATGATAGAGCACATTGACATCGAACCATGCTCAGTTGAAAAATATCAACAAAGAGCAAATTGGCCTAAATAAGCAATCCAGGAGAATCATATTATTTGACAAATGAACAGGTATTTGGTTTGGTAGTGCTAACCCACCAAGTGTAAAGCCTGTAAGACATAGATAAATCATTTGTCATAAAGCGTAATGAGAATAATTAAGTCATAATGTATGAGGCTCTCCTTTGGCGCAAGGTTTCTCACAACACCCTGGATTGACCACTAGAATACTTACTCTCCCGTGATGGATGTTATAACGTTTTGCTAATTAATTAGCCTAGTAGTTTCCGAAGGACTGGAAATGCAGCTCATGAATGTGGTTACCACATGTCTCTATGGGGATCTAGATTCAGAGATATATAAAAGTGTTTGATGATATTACATTACCAAAATCAAGTAACTCTAAACCACGAAATGTGTTTGCAATAAAATTAAATCGCTCACTTTATAAATTAAAGCAATCTATGTGGTGTGGTATACACGCATAAGTGAATACTTGATTAGGAAAGGGTATATAAGAATGATGAATTCTGTTTTTGCGTATTTATTTAGGAAAACAATTCCAGATTTTCAAAGTAGTTTTATATGTCGATATTACGAACATAATAGGCACTCTTAATGAAATAAGAGAAACCACAAGCTACTTGAAATCTAAATTTGAGATGAAAAGTCTTGGGAAAACTTGGTTTTATCTGGCTATTTGAGCTAATACAACGAGTTTGTGAAATATTAATTCACCGATTGCATATGGCTAGAAAATAATCAGGCAATTTAATATGGACAAAGCGCATCCGGTTAGCACTCCCATGATCGGTCAAAGTGTAGGATATAAGGAAAGATCCATTTCGTCTAAAGGATAGTGACGAAAAGGTGTTGGAGAGTTGGAATTCCCTATCTAAGTACAATATGCGCATTATCGTACTTAGCACAATACACTTGACCTTATATTGTAAATCTTAGTGAACTTGTTAGCTAGATTTAGCTCAGCACCAATGCAATGTCATTAGAATAATATCAAATTAATCTTTTGAAACCATTGACATAGGCTTATACTTTCCCTATAGAAAGAAAAATGGGATTGATAATGAAACTTCAATACCTACTTAGAATGTAGAAAAACACCAAACAATATCTTGGGATGTCTTTGTTGATACTAGGTATGTGTCTGATCCATACAAAGGTTGTTCCCAAACTAGATAAGGAATTACCACAGGGAACGCTCTGATTGCTTGGAAGTAAGCTAAGCTAACCCTTGTAACTACCTCATTGAACGATTCCAAGAACATTACTCTCCATGAGATTGTTCAAGAAATGTATATGATTAAGGACTGTCATTACACATATTAGAGGATCTAGTAATTTTGAGTTTAACCACTATCCTACTTGCATATATGGAAATAATGCATCATGTATCGTGTTCATCCAACTCTCTTAGTGATTTGATAATGACCCTTTATAATACTTAGTGAAAATTACGTTTAACATTTGTATGTATTAGTGTTTCACCATCATCGATCAAATACTGAATATGTTCAGTATCGCTGATGATTTCTCATGTAAACAGTTAGACATAATCCTGAAGACAAATTTCGTGACAAAAGATGTTCACTGCTGAATCGAAGACAAAGCTGCTGAACAAAAGACAAGTCTACTCATGACCTGATGCGGATATCAGTGAAAAAATGACAAGTCTACTCACACGCGAAGAAGCCTGAGGAAAAGCTTCAGTGATAGCTGAACTTCTTTCTATCTCTGAGAAGGAAGAGATATCCAACGATCGATGATCACTTTGCTTATACCTCAAGTCTTTGTTGTCTTATCTATGCACAAATAATACGATTGTCAGAAAAGACATACCTCTGCAACATTCCGTACAACAACTCTGATATCTACATTGTTCATCATACGGCTAAAAGCATGTCTCCAAAAGTCAGACTCATGCAACCAACCAGAGAAGGACACATGTAAAGTACCCTGCCATGCATTTAATGCACAGGGTATAAATAGAAAGATCACAACTCCATCTGAGAGTTTCCTTAAGCCTTCAATCTTTCTGTAAAATATAGAAACCCTTGTTTTCTATATTCCCTTAATCCCCATTCTCTAATTCTTGTGCAACCATCTTAGTATTTCTTAAGTTTGTTTAGATTAGGTTCTTCCTTAATCTTATTTCGCAACAAACATGTAAATTGTATTTTGATTTATCAATAAACAATTTATTAAACTTTAAATTTTGTGTTTGTATTCAACCCCCCCCCCCCTCTACAAACTTGTTAAGCACCTTCGGGACCAACAAGTGGTATCAGAGTAGATTGTTTAATCTCATAGACAAGATCTTACTTTATTCTCTTCCTTGCTATTCTCAATATGGCACTAAACACAAACACTAACTACTATGATAATGGTTCTCTTTCAAAACCTCCTCGATTCAGCAGAGATAACTTTGCTCTCTGGAAAAATCGAATGATGCTAGTTCTAGAAGGTGTAGATACCACTATACCTGAATATGTAGAAAATTGTCCTTATGAACCTTTCACCATCAACGTTGCAGTTCCAGCTATTGCCACCACTCCTGTTGTCCCTGAAAGATATGCTATTAATGAAATAAGACAATAAAGGGATGAAGATAAAAAGAAAGTCGGTTTAGATGCTAAGGCAAAAACCATTATCTCTATGGTTCTACCTGATGAAGCCTTCCATTCCATCATGCATCTAAAAACTGCTAAAGAAATGTGGGACACCATATGTGTTCAATATGAAGGTACCACTGAAATCCAAGAAACCAGAAAGATTAACTTGGTAAGACATGAAAGTTTTATTTGTGGTAAGAATGAATCCCTATCTGATGTTCACCAAAGATTTAACTATCTAATCATTGATCTAAGAACTGTTGGTAGGACCTACTCTAACTCTGAGGTCTTAATTAAAGTCTTGGAATGTCTTCCTGAAAGTTGGGACAGTTACTCAATGTGTCTTAAGCTGACAAAAGACTTAAATTCTCTCTCTCTCTTAGCACCTTGTATGGAATATTTCTCAACTATGAGCAATCAAATCTTCTGAAGAAGAATCTTATAAAAGATTCTAAAGACTCCAAAAGCACTCCTGTCGCTTTAGTCTCTTCAGAGATCATTCCATCTCAGCGATCTACTCTCACTATCACTGAGTTAGATTCTGACTCTGATGAATTATCAGACACTGATCTTTCAGAGTTTGATGAATCCTTAGCACTCTTGACAAACTCTTTCAAAAGGTTTGCAAGAAAAGAGCAATTTCAGAAGAAATAAGCCTCTCTCTATAACTGACAAGCCAAAATCAACTCCTATTGATAAGGCTACTGCTACTTGCTTTAACTGTGAAAAAGTTGGACATTTTGCAAGTGAATGCAGGTCAAAGAAAGTTTTCAAACCTTATACCTCCAGGAAAACCAGCGTGTAACACCCTAAAAATAGGGGAAATTTAAAACTTAAAATTTTGGCAATATGACGGATGTAAATTGATAAAAACCTGTTATACAAAACTTGCCAACGAATCCCAAAGTATCATCCCAACAGGGGAATATAATATTATGCATACAACCCAGCGAATGAAGAATAATAAACGACAACCTAAATAATCTAGGTTGCTCTAATATATTACAGTCGGGTGTCGCTATTCTTCCAAAATGTAGACTATTCATCATGTATACCGGTCTCTAGATTTCCCAAAAGGATCGCTCGCGATCACACGATCGACCACTCATTACCGAAGGTTCCCGCCACTAGGATTTCCTGTCATACATGACAGCCAAAGAAACAAGTGTTATACTTAAGTCTAGTGAGGAGCAATATTCGAAAAGTATTTAGTGAAATAAAGTTATACTACGCGGGGTCATCCACATTGATATGGTATCAACACCAAGTTACTTCACCTGTCACCAAAGATTAGTTTACAATATCATTTCACCATTGACGATCATAAGTCCAACAAGCCATGTACTTGATAGCATCAACCCAAAGGAGATCTTTAGCTATTAGAGACATCAACTCAAACCGAGTCTTTAGTCTAGTAGGGACATCAACTCAAACCGAGTCTTTAGTCTAGTAGGGACATCAACTCAAACCGAGTCTTTAGTCTAGTAGGGACATCAACTCAAACCGAGTCTTTAGTCTAGTAGGGACATCAACTCAAACCGAGTCTTTAGTCCGATAAATGTAAAGCCACTAACAAGCTATAAATAATACCAATACATGTTATGGTAGTTCACTTAACCCTTATTACATGATACGCTCAACTTTCTCTTCAAATGTTCTCCTTTAAGACCTTACCCCAAAATAGGATTTTTTAGGTTAACTTTCCTTCAAACCACTCCAAGAACAAAAAGATTGAAATAATCATTAGTACATAAATAGACATGTAAGTATGTAGGAAGGTCAAGAAACACCCTCACCTTGGTGATTTCCTACAAGAAATCAAACCCTATAAGTGGTAGATAAGAAGTTGGAGACTTGTTGAGTTGGTACAAGCTAGCACTCTTCCAAAATTGCACCTAAGGAAGCATTTACTCCCCCATTAATACTACTAGAAGATCATTAAATGAAGTGGTTGAAGTTGGGGTAGAAACCTTACCAAAATCGCTGGAGCAAAGCCTTCTATCAGTTTCCAAGATTAGCCCTAAATGAAGAAATCCCGAAAATGAGGTATTTAAACCCCTGTTGCCCGACGGCGATTGTGCCTCGGCGATTGTGACATCCGTCACTATCGCGGGCAATGTCGCGAGGTTTCCCCACCCCACGGTACAGATGGGGCGATTGTGCCCCGGCGATTGTGACCTATGTCACTATCGCGGGCATAGTCGCGAGGATTCCCCACCACGCGGTACAGATGGGGCGATTGTGCCCCGGCGATTGTGACCTATGTCACTATCGCGAGCATAGTCGCGAAGGTTGTACCGAGACTTAAAATGTTCCAGATTTGATCCTTTCCACTCTCGATGCTCAAAACAGATAAAATTGGTATTTACTAAAAATTCCCAACATTCAGAAAGTTCCCAAAATACGAAGAAGGTTACATGGGTTTTCAGAATTCGGGGTGTTACACAGCGATAGCAAATACCTTAAGCTGAAAGAGAAATATCAAAAGTTGAAAAACTTTATGCGAAAAGGTAAAGGTATTATCGCTAAAGAGCATCTTTGGGCTGAATCGGAAGAATTAAGTTCTGATGAAGAAGAAGTTGTTAATCTTTGTCTTATGGCTGAGATTAAAGAAGAAGTGGAAGAACCAACAAGAACTTCCATGAGCTATATCTCCTCTCAAGTATCAATCTCTATTAATCCCTCTCTTTCTGAAGCTGAGAGAAGTCGCGCAGTAGATGTGCTGACAATAGACTTGTACAATGCACTAAATGGCAAAACTCTAGCTGAAAACAAAAACATCGACTTAACTGAACAGTTAGAGAAATGTCATGAAAGGATCAAAGAACTAACTCTTCTAGAGGAAAGTTTAAAAGATCAAGTCATTGTAAATGAAATTATCAGCATTGAATGTGAACAAGCCATCGCTGCTTTAAAAACAGAAAAGGCAACTGTTGAGGGATGGTGTAAATATTCAACCAAGATCACTGAAATCATTAGAGCTCAAATCCCTGCAAATGACAAAACTGGTCTCGGTTATCATCCTGAAACGGATGAAACTAACAGAGATTGTTCCATGCTCAAATTTGGAATGTTTGTCTCTTCTATCCTTGACACTTCTTCTACTCAATGCTCTTCATCTTCCAATCCTATTCCTGAGGACTTATAAAAAAGCTCTAAGCTCGCTGATAAAGGGAAATCCATTTCTCATCCTTAGAAGGCTACCAAGAAAGCAAAGCTGAAAGTCCTTTCTAAACCTTCAGCAAGTCAATCTTCCAGCTCTGGAACTAAAATCAATGGTATTTCCCAAAGATCAACTCCAAAGCTGAAAATTGATATTAAGCCTAAGAAATATGAAGAACTGAAAGTTCCTCCGAGATCTTATGCTAAGGGCATTCTTGGAGTTGTCCCTACTCATCTCAAGTTTTCTAACTCAACTGCTCATAGTCACAAGGAAAATTTTTTCTATAGAAAATGTTATCATTGTGGACTTACTGACCATATTGCTAGTAAATGTCCTACTGCCACAAAAGCTGAAAAGACAGCTAAAGTGAAGATGATTGCCTCCAAGGCTAAGAAGGTCACCAAAGCTGAGAAATCTGCTAAGGTGAAAAATACCACTAAGGTTAATCAAATAACCAAAGTGAAGGTTACCACTGAAGCTGGATCTTCAAATTCCGTGAAGATTGATGAACCTTCCATCTCCACTAACACTGTTGGACCCATTGAAAAGTGGGTACCAATCAGAAAATAATCTTCCTTATGTTTGCAGGGATCGAAGGGTATCTGGTATTTAGATAGCGGATGCTCTCGACAAATGACGGGACAAAAAGACCTGCTCTCTGAATACAAGGAAGAGAAAGGTCCCTCAGTGACCTTTGGTGGAAATGGAAAAGGCTATACCAGAGGGTTTGGTGTTCTCAACAATGGAACAACTACCTTCAGACGAGTCGCTTATGTAGATGGACTGAAACATAACCTTCTAAGCATCAGTCAGCTATGTGACAAAGAGTACGAAGTTCGCTTTTGTAAGAAAGCATGTTCAGTGATGAATGAAAAAGGAAAGCTCGCTCTTAGTGGTTATCGTATGGAAAATGTCTATGTAATAGATATGGACTTTACTACCACTGAAAACGTTTGTTTTCTCTCTAAGGCCTCCTCGGATGTCAACTGGTTATGGCACAAAAGGCTATCTCATCTTAACTTCAAGACACTGAATTCTCTCTCCTTAAAGGAACTAGTCTCTTGTCTTCCTCAGCACTCATATGCCAAAGAATCTCTTTGTTCAGCATGTGAAAAGGGAAAGCAGACTAAAGCTAGTTTTAAATCAAAACAAGTTTCCTCAGTGACAAGTCCTCTTCAACTCTTGCATATGGATTTATTTGGCCCTGTCAATATTCAATCCATAGTTGAAAAGAAATACACACTTGTCATTGTAGATGAATATTCTCGCTACACCTGGGTAATCTTTTCTTCGCTGTAAAAGTGACACTCTAGAAGAACTGATATCTTTTGTTAGAAAGATGGAATTGTTGAATAATCTAACCGTTCACTCAATAAGAAGTTATCATGTAACTGAATTCAAAAACAGTTCTCTGAACATTTTAATTGAAAGTAAGGAAATCTCTCACAATTTCTCTTATGTAAGAACTCCTCAGCAAAATGGTGTTGCTGAAAGAAGAAACCGAACGATCATTGAAGTTGCAAGATCAATGCTCAGCGATTCTCATCTTCCAACTCAGTTTTGTGCAGAAGCTGTCAACACTGCTTGTTTTACTCAAAACAGGTCACTGATAGTAAAAAGTTTCAGCAAGACAGCCTATGAACTCTTTCATGGAAGAAAACTTTCTATCAACTTTCTTCACATCTTTGGTTGTCAGTGTTTCATTTTAAACAACAAAGATGCTCTTGGAAAGTTCGATCTAAAAGCTGATGATGGAATCTTTCTTGGTTATTCCTCAATTTCCAAAGCCTACATAGTCTTCAACAAGAGAAGACAAACTGTAGAAGAAACCATTCATGTCACCTTCGACGAATCCAGATCAGTGAACTCTAAACCTATCGCTGACAATGAAGAACTGAATGCTTGGATGTTCTCTCATTATAGAGAAACAGAACCTCTCTTCAACACTCATCAGCATACCAACTCTCCTAATGATGATGAAGATCCAAACATCATACCTCCTAACGTTGAATCCACCTCTTGGGTTTTAGCTGTTCCTCTAAACACACTTCCTCCATCTGAACTTCCCTCTTTTGAAAACCTCTCAGTAAATAACGGTTTATCTGACACTCAACATCTCTTAGCTGAAGAACCTCAAGTTTCTTCATCAGTGAACATTCCTATTGATAATCCAACTCCTGAGATAAGCGATCATGCCCTAACTCAGCGATGGACCAGAGATCACCCCATAGATCAAATTCTTGGTGATCCTGATGCAGGTATTCAGACACGAAGAAGTTCAGGTAACATCTGTCTCTTTGTTAAATTTATTTCTCTTACAGAGCCAAAGAAGACTGATGATGCCCTCAGAGATCCAAACTGGGTCGGTGCTATGCAATAAGAGCTGACTGAGTTTGCTACAAACCAAGTTTGGAATCTCGTTCCCAAACCATCTGATAAATCTGTTATAGGAACTAAATGGGTGTTTAGAAACAAATTAGATGAACATGAAACTATAACCCGCAACAAAGCAAGACTAGTTTCTCAGAGATACAGACAAGAGGAAGGCATAGACTATGATGAAACATTTGCCCCTATGGACAGGATCTAAGCAATTCGACTATTCTTAGTTGTTATATCACATATCTATTGGATTCAAGATCATCCAATCTGAAGATCCAATCTGAAGCTAATGCCGGAAATTCGACTCTCGATATTAAATCTAATGTCGTTTGTAATAAATTGTCAAAGTTAGTTTTATTGTATTTTATTGTTTCTAAGTAACTAGTTAGTTTGTTAGTTTATTTAGTCTAGATATTAAGTTAGTTATTATATTAGTTTGTTTAGTTTAGATATTAGTTAGTTTTAACTAGTTTTATATTGCAAGTTGTAAGGGTTGTGTATCTAAGAAGCTAAGATCAGATCTATATCAGATCAGATCACTCTCATAACACACATAAGAAAAACACACACTTAAGGTGTAAAACACAGAGAGCTTCAAACAGATCAATACCGAACCTTGTAATCGTTGAATGTTATATCAAAACAAGTTGGTAATCGTTTATGTGTTTGTATTGATAAGAACTTGATATTATTGTGAACCGACAATTGGTATCAGAGCCTGAAAACAGATCAAAATCAAGTTTTTAAACTATCGACTCTATGTTCTTCATTTGAAACTCATTTTCGAGTTTTAGAGTGTTTTTGAGGTTGAAATCGATCAGGTTGTGATCGATATATGTGCTAGATCGAGTTGTTGTTGTTTGATTTCATTGTAACTCTGCAATCGAGTTCCATTTTGAGATTTTAGTGTCAAACTGTTAACGTTCAAAAAGTCACTGTTCCATCGATCTCTTTTTCAAAAAGTGATTTTATCGAGATCGAGTGGTAACAATATGTTCTAGAAGTGTTTGTGGTCATTTTACTAGAGTTTGGTACTACTAATAGAAGTAAAAACAGGTTTTTAGATCGATTTTTCGAAGTACAGGGATGAACTCACGCAAAGTCACGTTTGCGCCAGTTCATTGTCTCGTTTGCGCCATCAGTTCATCGCGCAAACATCAATTCTCGCCACCAACAGCTCACGCAAACTTCAGTTTGCGCGACCCTATTGTAACGCAAACCTCAATTCGCGCCAACAACGTGTCACGCAAACCTTGTCTTGCGCCATCAACACTTAGCGAAAATCTCGAATCTCAAAGTCTTACTTCATCACCTACTCACGCAAACCTCAGTTCACAAAAAGCTTAAGCTCAAGCAAGTACTTTTGTGCTAGTGTCTTATCACGCAAAGTTCTACTTTGCGCCACTCAAACCTTGCGCAAATCTCAATTCGCGCGACCCTCACTTCACGTAAACCTCAGCTTGATCCATTCCTCAAAGTTAAACTTTTGCGCCAACACCTTGTAGTGCAAACCATACTTTGCGCCATCCTCTACTAACGCAAAATTCTGCTTCGCGCCACCTACATCTCGCGCAAATCTCACTTGCGCCAGCAACCTTTCGCGAAAACCTCATTTTGCGCCAATACCAGACTTAGTCTTTTTCAAAGAATGACTTCCAGAGAAGCCCTAGCAATCGGAACTGACTCAAAACCACCAGTACTCTTCAGAGGAGAGTATGAACAGTGGAAGGATCGGTTCATGGACTTTATTGAAAGATATGAGTTGGGTGAATTCATCAGGAAATCGATAGAAGAAGGGGTTATGAAACCAGTTTATGAGACTCGTATGGAAGGAACTGTGGAAACAGAGTTTGAACTTAAGTTTCATAAACTAGAAGGTGATAATCTCAAAAGAGCAAAAGGTGATAGATTAGCAAAGTCTTATATTCTTCAAGGCATTCCAAACGAAATTTGTGTGAAGATAGACAGTTATAAGGCCTCAGGCAAACAAATGTGGGATCAACTAGAAAAGATGATGCTAGGTTCATAGGTTGGGAATCAGCTGAAAATATCCAACTGCCTAAACAATTATGAAGAATTTAGAGGCAGAGTTGGAGAATCTTTAGAAGAAACTTATGACAGGTTTGTGACTTTGCTGAACGAACTAAGCAAGAACAAGGTCATCAAATCGCAAATAGAGTTGAATGTCAAATTTCTCAGCATCCTCCAGCCTGAATGGAAGAGATTTGCCAGGCAGATGAAGCAGATCAAAGATTTAAACGAGATTCCACTTCATGAGGTGTATGAAACCTTCAGACAGAATGAAGAAGAGGTGGATGAAATACTGGATGAAAAGAAGCAGATTGAGAAAACAAGTGCTGACTCAATTGCTCTTGTTGTGAAAAAGAAGAAGAACAAGCTGATTATGTCTGAACCAGAAGAGATTGAAGCTGAAGCGAACTCTGACTCGGATGACTATGAAGAACTAAAGCAGGAAATGCTTATGTTGACTAAGGATTTTCAGAAGAAATTCTACAAAAAGCCAAACTCAAACAGTCAGAGATATTCTTCTGGTCCGAGCAATTACATTCACAAGGAAAAGGTTGAAAGAAATAGATTTGAAGGTAAAAGAATAGAGGAAAGGAAGCCGGAAGAAAGAAAGATTGAAGTTGAAGCATCTAGTCAGACAGAACCTCCAAAGTGCTACAACTGTGGTAGAATTGGACTTTTTGCAAAAGACTGCCGAAGACCCAAATTCAGAAACTCCAACTACTACAAGAACAAAATGCTTCTTGCAAAGCAACAGGAGGCGGGTAAGGCATTGATGGATGAAGATGAGTATTGGTTAGATCATTCAGACCAGGAAGATGATGATGAAGAGAATGACGAGAAAGCAAATATGTACTTCATGGGAAAGATGGAAATAGATGATGAAGCAGATTCTGATGAAGATAACAATGACGAGGTATGTGATTTAACTCAATCTGATTTCATAAATCAAATGCACGCCATGATGTCAAAACTCGAAGAGTTAGAGTCTAAGCTTAAGCGAGAAAAGGGTGTCATTCTTGAACAAAACCAATCAATACAGAAACTTAGCAATGTTGTTGCTGAGAAGAAAGTATTGGTTAAGACTTTACACAAAAACATTGACACCAGCGCCAAAGAACAGACCATAATTCTTCAAGAAGTTACTGAAACAAAAGTTAAATTGAGAAAGAGTGAGTTTGATTTCATTGAGCTTACGAAATTGTATTCTTCAACTTCCAAAGAAAAACATTTCTTTACTTGCTAAATTAAAAGGTTTGGAAGAGAAGTTATACAAATTGGGTCAAACTGAACAAACCATTCATCTGAACAAACCCAAAGAGGAAATAGAGAAATGGGGACTCGGTTACGAGAATCCTCATTACCTTAAAAATGCTAAATCTAAAGTGTCTGTACTTTATGATTTTACATTTATGAAACTAGCTCGACGAATCCCTGAGCTTAAAGTTTTCTGGACTGGATTGTCAAAAGAGGATGAAGCCAAGGAAACTGAAAAACGAAAGAAATCATCTAAAATTCATCTTCCATTTCGTTATGCGAAGTTGAATAATAGTTATAATGATGATCCTATATATCAAAAGAAAACTCTTTCAAATGACTTTTTTCAGAGTTATTATGTCAAAGAAATGGAGGCAAAGCCTACTCAAGGTAAACTATATGTCCCTCCTCTCGTTTTGGAAAGTAAAATTTCTGAACTCGAGAACTCTTTAACAAATGAAAGACTTTTGATTGAGATTAAACAAAAAGTTTTTTCAACTGTGTTGAAAAATGTTGTTATTTCAAAGGCTTCAAAATCTAATGATAGTTTTGGTCTAGCTGATGGAGGGTTTGGTTTTCTTAACTCTGACGGTGGTTTGGATGGTTGTTTTGATCAACTTGATTTTAATGAGAAACTTCCTAACCATTCATATTTTGTTGTAAAGTCATTGGGAAGAACCAGTACGATTGTAAAAAGTGCAAAATCAACGAAAGTTGATAAATCAGTCTCTGTGAAAGCTAAGAATGCTAAAAGTAAGATTAAATCTCAGCATTCACAGAATTCGATCACTACTGGTAACCCAAAGAAGAAGAATTCAGTTGTTACTCACAAGTCTAACTCACAAGTTTCAACTGTTTCAGATCTGAGCAAGAAAAGGCCAGAAGTTAAATCTCAATGGAAACCAAAACAGGAGACTGACAAGACTGTTAAATCTTTTTGTACTATTGATTGTAATAAGACTTTCCTAGTAAAGATGTTTTAATTGCTGATGTTGCTATTTTGAAACCAAAACTTGTCGTTTATCGCAAGAAATACTCTATGAAGCAATTATTTTCAGTTATCTTTATCTGCTAGAAAGTCTTCATATTATGATAAACATGTTTATGCTTCTTGTCAAGACTCTAATGTTTGGTTTGAAAATTATCATGTGCACTCATATCATTCTCATGCTTCAACTGACTTTAAAATAAAAAAAGGACCCAATTTCCAATGGGTACCAAAGTCTTGTGCTAACACAGTTGGATCCAAATTTCAATGGGTACCAAAAGCTAAATCTGTGTTGTAGGAACCCAAAGTTTAAGAGGGAGCTTATGGAAATGACTTCTAGACAAAACAGTCTAGGACTCGTATCTCAAAGAACAATGGTTCTTGAGCAAATCAGCTCAAGACCCGGACTTTAATGTCAATTAGGCTTTTGAACAAATCAGTTCAAGACCCGCACTTCAATGCTCATAGTCTTAAATTGTGTTTTATGACTATCTAAATCTGTTGTATCGTAATTTCTCTCGTGCAGATCTGTCATATGTGGTACTTGGATAGCGGATGTTCCAAGCATATGACTGGACAAAACGAGATGTTGTCCAACTTTACAGAAAAGTATTGCGGAACAGTTAGATTCGGCAACGATTAGTTTTCACCAATACTAGGTTATGATGATATGGTACATGACAATGTCACTATCAAGAAGGTGAGCTATGTTGAAGGCTTAAGACACAATCTGTTCAATATCGGCCAGTTCTGTGACAAAGGCTTAGAGGTCAATTTCAAAGCCAAGAGTTGTTCAGTTCGCACTGAAGAAGGCGAAGAACTCTTGGTCGGCATGAGAAAGTCAGACCTCTACACAATTAATTTGTCAAACGTCCAGACTGACAAGCAGGTTTGTCTACTCTCGAAAGCCTCGATGCAACAAAGCTGGTTATGGCATCGACGACTCTCTCACCTCAACTTTCGGTACATTAACAAACTGGTCAGTGGGAAGTTAGTGAAAGGACTTCCAGAGCTTAAGTATGAAAAAGAACACCTTTATGCAACATGTGAAAAGGGAAAGATGAAGAGGGCTCCACATAAACCAAAGCCTGAACCAAGTACAAGCGCTCCGTTAGAGTTGTTGCATATGGATCTCTGTGGTCCGATGCGAACGCAAAGTCTAGGCGGAAAGAAGTACATACTAGTTATCATGGACGACTATTCACGATACACTTGGGTCAAGTTTCTACGTTCAAAGGATGAGACACCAGATGTTCTCATTACATTCCTGAAGACGACCCAGGTGAATCTGCTGAAACCGGTCAAGATTCTAAGAACAGACAACGGCACAGAGTTCAAGAACAAGAAGGTTGAAGAATATCTCGAATCTGTCGGGATATCACATAAATACTCTGCTGCTCGTACGCCTCAACAGAATGGAGTGGTTGAAAGAAGAAATCGTACGCTAGTCGAGGCTGCTCGTACTATGCTAAGTCAATCTGACTTACCTCTATTTCTGTGGGCTGAAGTTGTATCGACTGCGTGCTACACTCAGAATCATTCCATGATACACCACAGATTCAACAAGACTCCTTATGAGTTAATCAACAACCGAACACTGACAATCAAATATTTCCATATATTTGGGTGTAAGTGTTTTGTTCTAAACGATAGAGAGAGTCTGAACAAGTTCAGTGCCAAGGCGGACGAAGGCATCTTCATTGGTTATTCATCTACATCAATTGCATACCGTGTATATCTAAAGAAGTCAAAGACGGTTATTGAAAGCGTCAACGTTACGTTTGATGAAGAGATAGCTTCTGAACAACACAGTTCAGAACCCGTTATAACCGGAGTACTAGCTTCTGGGCAAATCAGTCCAGAACCTGTGTCTCAAACGAAAAAATCAGATGAAGCATCAACGTCTACTAATCATTTATCTGATTTAGATTTATTATTTGAACTGTTTTATGATGAATTTATTGGATCTAATGTAAAGAAATCTGTTGTGGTTGACAAGAATAAAGACTCAACGACTACTCTTCCAACCATATCAGATATCCCTATTGAATCTAACTCTCAGATTCAACAAGAAATTCCAGTTCAAATGCCGACTCCAACAGTTGAAGTTGCGACAAATAATGAAGAGACAGAAGTTGTTGCATCAGTAGGATGTTCTATACAGACTAATCTACAGACGGACGAAGTTGTACCTGCTGAGCCTTCTGCACCTATTACTTCAACTGCAACCATTATTCCTTCTGAACAAACTGAAGATGGTACAAGTGGATTTATAGATGATAATATTGATATATATTCATATAATCCACTACCTCATGAACATAAATGGACCAAAGAGCATCCGATAAGCCAGATCATTGGTGATCCAACAAAACCGGTGCAAACTAGGTCAGTGTCAATGAATATGTGTATGCATGACTCCTTTCTAAGCAAGTTTGAGCCAACTCGCGTATCAGAGGCACTTGCTGATCCAGAATGGGTGATTTCAATGCAAGAAGAGTTGAATCAGTTCGACGCACTTAAAGTCTGGAGACTCGTACCAAAACCTCAAGGTAAAACCATTATAGGTATGAAATGGGTTTTCAAGATCAAGAAAGACGAAGATGGTACCGTTATCAGAAACAAAGCAAGACTTGTAGCCAAAGGATACAGACAAGAGGAAGGAATCGACTATGACGAGACTTATGCTCCTGTGGCGCGTTTAGAGGCAATTCGAATGTTTCTAGCCTACGCAACCCACAAGAACTTCACGGTCTTTCAAATGGACGTGAAGACTGCCTTTCTGAATGGCATTCTAAAAGAAGAAGTCTACGTCTCACAGCCAGAAGGTTTTGTCAATCAAGAGAAGCCGAATTATGTCTACATTATGGACAAAGCACTCTACGGACTGAAACAAGCTCCTCGTTCCTGGTATGATGTCCTATCTCAATTTTTAGTCAAGTCTGGTTTTACAAAAGGTACGGTAGATACCACTTTGTTTATCAAAAAGGAAAAATCCAATATCATTCTAATTCAAATCTATGTAGATGATATTATTTTTTGCTCTACAAATTATAAGTACTGTAAGAATTTTTCTAACCTTATGGTGTCAAGATTTCAGATGAATATGATGGGAGAGATGAATTTCTTTCTCGGTTTACAAGTCAAACAATTGTCATCGGGTACTTTTATCAATCAATCAAAATACATTCTTGAAATTCTTCGGAAATTCAAAATGGAAAATTCAAAACCGATTGGTACCCTAATGGCACCAGGTACTAAGATTGGCACCGATCCTTCGGGAAAGTCTGTTGATATTAGGACTTATAGAGGAATGATAGGTTCTTTAATGTATCTTACTTCTAGTAGGCCAGATATAATGTTTTCAACATGCTTATGTGCAAGATATCAGACTAATCCAAAAGAAATCCATTTGTCTGCAGTTAAGCGCATTTTTAGGTATCTGAAAGGGACTGCAGATCTTGGTCTGTGGTATCCTAAAGATACTAGCTTTGAACTAACAGCGTATACAGATGCAGATCATGCTGGTTGTATGTTAGACAGGAAGAGCACGTCAGGACATATACAGTTCCTCGGTGATAAACTCGTCAGTTGGGCATCGAAGAAGCAACTTTGTGTTTCAACTTCAATGGCCGAAGCAGAATATGTAGCTGCCGCTAGCTGCTGTTCTCAGGTCTTATGGATGAGAACTCAATTGCGCGACTACGGTTTTCACTTCAACAAAATCCCGATCTACTGTGACTCCAAGAGCGCCATCGCAATAACAGCAAACCCTGTTCAGCACACAAAGACCAAACACATAGATGTCAGGTATCATTTTATCAAATATAATGTAGAGAAAGGAACAATTGAACTTTTCTTTGTAAAAACTGATTATCAGCTTGCCGATTTGTTTACCAAACCTTTAGACGAAAAGAGGTTTACCTTTCTTGTCTCTAAGTTTGGTATGCTAAATCTTAAGGTCTAATCAGTAGTTACCTATCAAAGTTTTCTAATTGCATACTTTTTCATCATTTCCTCATTCATATTTTTAATTGATATCTGCACATTAACAATCCGTTCATGATCCAAGGGGGAGTATGAGAAGATTTGACAGTTGGTCAATCTTATTTTGAGGGGGAGCTCATAAGATTTCTGCATTTACCTTTTATGTCAAATTTTTTTAATGCATGATTTTAGGGGGAGCTCTTCAAACCAAAGGAGTTTGGATATGACTTCTGATTATTCCTGATCAGAACTCGTACATTCATAATTTTACTTCTTTTTGTCTTTTCAATTTAAGTGAATAAATTTGCTTTGACTTGACATAAGACTTTTGCAGAATTTTTGAGAGAAGCTTACAAGTACATATATTATGACTTTAAGCTTAGCTTCATGAGATGTAAGATAGCACGTAAAGGTACAATCCTTTATCTTAATCTCATAAGTGGTTGAAAGAAGGATAACTTTCAATCATTTGAAAACATTGTTATTAAATGTTCAAACCACTTCCCGATTCTCAAAACGAATTCATGAATTGGAAGTGTGACTTTAAATGTTTTCAAGATCAACTTTGTGCTTTAACTGAAATAGTTAAACCATTCTGAGCATCATATGCATCATAGGAAAACATGATTTCATTGTGGTAGGAATTACTTGAACTTCAATGGAGTCACGTTAACCAGTGATTTCTACCCATAAGTTAATCCATAGTGATTGAGTGTGAGAAGTCAAAAGAAATGAGTGTATTAAACAGAAAAAGGAAGTTTGGTTAGAGTAAGCTTAATGTTTAAAAGAAAGAGCGTGTGAGAACAGAGTTAAAATAATATCACAACTCTGCACCAACTTTTTCTGAGTCGGGCAACCACATTTCTAGTGTTTCACATTTCTTTGGTGAACATTATTGAAACAGGCAACTAGCCCATGCCAACTCTTGATCAAACCTCACCATCTACTCATTTTCTTCTTAAAAGGAAAATGTTTCATTTTCAAAAGGGGAAGCAACACATTTGCTATCTGGTTTTCATTTGGAAAATCTGGATATTGAAAAGAAGGAAGTCTGCCTCACCTTCGCACTTCACTCATGCACATTGAGTCTGTGTTTAACTTACTGTTGTCTCAGTGGTTTACACAATTTTGAGCCTATAAGCAATCATCCGTGCTTAATTCTTTCTATCACAAGCACGAACACACAAGGAATTTGTTTCTTTGTCATAACGTTTATAGAAATTACCTTTGTGGTGTTTCGATGATTAAATGGAAGCCCTGGAGGAGTCAACATCAAACAAATCCTTTCCAAAAGTGTATTCGTTACACACAGTGACTTAGTGTTACTGACAAGCATGTTAACTGATTCATTAGTTGATTCAGGTGTTACACGATTATTTTTTCTGGATTTGCAAAGATCTCGATAAATATCTTTTGAATTGACGGATCAGAGGCTCCAAATGACCGACATTTCTTACTCAGAGTTTTGATGAAATCGTTTCTCTATTCATCAAAAGGAGGGAGAATCTAACGCTTGAAGAAATGTTCAGTCCATTACACGACAAGACCAAGAAATGTGAGATCAAAGTATTCTGAAGACATGCTGATTTCATATAAATTTTCTTTGAAGATACTTTTCTAAAGCATTCTGAGCTAGAGAAAGAGATTGCATCTTCTGAGCGGAAAAAGAAGACTGAATTGCTAAAATCTTTTTAGTAATGATCTTGATCCAAAGGGGGAGATTGTTAGATACATATCTATTGGATTCAAGATCATCCAATCTGAAGATCCAATGTGAAGCTAATGCCGGAAAGTCGACTCTCGATATTAAATCTAATGTCGTTTGTAATAAAATGTCAAAGTTAGTTTTATTGTATTTTATTTTTTCTAAGTAACTAGTTAGTTTGTTAGTTTATTTAGTCTAGATATTAAGTTAGTTATTATATTAGTTTGTTTAGTTTAGATATTAGTTAGTTTTAACTAGTTTTATATTGCAAGTTGTAACGGTTGTGTATCTAAGAAGCTAAGATCAGATCTATATCAAATCAGATCACTCTCATAACATACATAAGAAAAACACACACTTAAGGTGTAAAACACAGAGAGCTTCAAACAGATCAATACCGAACCTTGTAATCGTTGAATGTTATATCAAAACAGGTTGGTAATCGTTTATGTGTTTGTATTGATAAGAACTTGATATTATTGTGGACCGACATTAGCCTATGCAGTTTACAAAGACTTCAAAGTATATCAAATGGATGTCAAATCAACATTCCTAAATGGAAAACTGAATGAACAAGTCTATGTTGAACAACCCCCAGGGTTCTCTGACCCTAAGCATCCAAATTATGTATATAAGTTGGATAAGGATCTCTATGGTCTAAAACAAGCACCTCGCGCTTGGTATGACGCTCTATCTTCTTTTCTTATTTCTGAGAAATTTGAACGTGGAAAAATTGATAACACTTTGTTTTTCAGAAAGATAAAAGATCATATTATTCTTGTACAAATATATGTTGATGACATTATATTTGGTTCTACTAACCCATCTCTGTGTACTCGCTTCGCTGAAAGAATGAAGAAAGAATATAAAATGAGTATGATGGGTGAACTAACTTACTTCCTTGGACTTCAGATCAAGCAAAATGATAAAGGTACATTTATTAATCAAGGTAAGTATGTTAAAGATATGTTGAAGAAGTTTGATCTCACTCAAACTTCAGCGATGAAAACTCCTATGGCACCTCCGCTGACATTAAACAAGGATCCAGCTGGAAAACCTGTAAATGTCACTGCCTACAGAGGAATGATAGGCTCCCTGTTGTATCTTACAGCGAGCCGACTTGACATCATGTACTCTACATGTCTCTGGGTACGCTATCAATCAGAACCCAAGGAATCCCATCTGATCGCTGTAAAGCGAATCTTCAGATATCTTAAAGGGACTCCTAACCTAGGTCTTTGGTATCCCAAAGATTCAGGGTTCGATCTCACTGGTTATTCAGATAGTGATTTTGCAGGTTACGAAATTGATAGAAAAAGCACCACTGGAGGATGTCAACTTCTTGGAGGAAAGCTGGTAAGTTGGACAAGTAAAAATCAAAATTCAGTATCCACTTCCACAGCTGAAGCTGAATACGTAGCAGCTGGAAGTTGTTGTGCTCGGGTCTTATGGATGAGAAATCAACTATTAGACTATGACCTTCAGCTATCCAAAATCCCAATCTATTGTGACAACAGTAGTGCCATCGCTATAGCAAATAATCCAGTGTTACATTCAAAGACGAAACACATAGAGATCAGATATCATTTTATCAGAGATCATGTGATGAATGGTGATATTGAACTTCACTTTATCCCTATTGACTATCAGCTCGCTAATCTTTTTACCAAACTTCTTGATGAGACAAGGTTTAACTTTCTCATTAGTGAACTTGGAATGCTGAATCTTGAAGATTAAATCTTCAGCTTTTATGCATTATGTCAGTGATAATACGTTCCACTTCATCATATAATCTCTGACTAAATGTGTTGGGAACTAAAGATTCTACTAAGTGTAGTTACTACTGCCAGAACAAGTTGAAGATTAATACTGCTAAGTGTTACTACTGCTAGTAGAATTAATGCTGCTAGTTAAAGTTAGTACTGCTTGAACAAAGTTAGTACTGCTTAGCTAGTTAGTACTGCTAGTAGTTAGTACTGCTTGCAGTTAATGCTGCTAGCTGAAGTTAATGCTGCTGAGCATTATTAGTGCTGCTAAAGAGATACGAATGGAAAGTACTACAGCTGGATATACTGAAGATATACTTAGAAGATATACATGGAAGATATACTGAAGATTTGTTTATTCTTTGTAATTATCTTTTTATCAGTATATGTATAGAATGTGTAGAATAGATAAAAAGAACTTTTCATAATTATTTTTCAAGAGAAAAATCGACCTCAAGGCATAGATCCTAATTCTAGAGAAGTAGAATTCGTATTGGTGAGTCTGTTCATCAATATTGAGGTTGAGAGTGTAATCTTGTAACTTTAAGCATTCAATACAAGCTTACTGTTTGATCATTATATACTGTGTTTGATTACTGTTTTATTAAATATCAAAGTGTTTTTCCGCAACTTCTTTGATATTAGTTTCTGAGTATAAATTCTTGTTAAGAATTCGATCCTGACAAGTGGTATCAGAGCCTTATTCTCTCAGAAACAGTTATTCATCATGGAAAATCTTACAGAATCAAGCAGTACTTTGGTCTCAAAAGTGCCAATGCTCAGATCCAATGAATTTGATATGTGGAAGATCAGAATCAAGCAATATATTCTCCTCACAGATTATTCTATGTGGGACATCATTGAGAATGGCCCATCTGATGGAGGAAAGATTGGTGAAGATGGCAAAAGAACTCCTCCAAAGACAGATGCAGACAGGAAATCAAGACAGACAGAGATGAAAGCCTTGAGCACACTACTCTTGGCCATTCCAAATGAGTATCAACACCAATTCTGCAATTGTACTGATGCACAGATGCTCTGGAATGCTCTAGAGAAGAGATTCTCAGGTACCAAAAGTACCAAGAGAAATCAAAAGGCAATCTTAAAGCAACAGTATGAAAACTTCATGTCAACTAAGAATGAGTCCATGACTCAAACTTTTGACAGGTTTAATAAACTAATTGGTGAACTAGCTACTATGGGAGTACAGATTGATCAAGATGATGTGAACAGAAAGTTCTTAAGGTCCCTTGGAGATGAATGGACCATGTACACTGTGTCATTCAGACAGAATGATCAGTTGGAAGAAAAAGAACTTGATGATCTGTACAATGATCTTAGAGTATTTGAAGCTGAGGTGGAGGCAAAGAAGAAGCCTTCTGGATATGTTCATAATGCTGCACTCCTATCAGCATCAATTGATTCTACTGCTAACTCTGAATCAGTTAATGCTGCTAATGGATCAAATATAGATAAAGGCACTGACTATGTATTTGAAGCTCTTCTTTCTAATCATGGAAATTCTTCTTTGATCAATGATGACTTAGAACAACTTCATCCTGATGATCTGGAAGAGATGGATATTAAATGGCAGATGGCAATGCTATCCATGAGGGTTAAAAAGTTTATAAAGAGGACTGGAAGAAACAACTTCTCACAAAGAAGAGAAGATGGAGCAGGGTTTGATAAATCAAAGGTAGAATGCTACAAATGCCATCTGAAGGGACATTTTGCTAGAGAATGCAGAAGTGGAATGTCTCACAACAACAACCATCAACAAGCTCAATCTGGAAGCTTCAATAACAACAGAAACTCTGCTCAAGCCCTTGTTTCTCAACAAGGAATGGGGTTTGATTGGAGTGATCAAGCAGAAGAAGCTATTCAGAATCAAGCTCTTATGGCAAAAGTATCTGATCTCCCATCTGAGGTAAGTTCTAATCTCTGCTCTAAAACTTGCATAGACACTGTTAAAAGGTACAGGGATCACAATCAGAAGATGAGTGATGACCTAAAGAGACTAGAAAAGGATATAAAAGACTATGTGAGGATAGTAGAGAGATTTGAAGATCAAATCAAAGGTTTTCAAGCCAATGAACTACAACACTCATATGACACTAATTACTGGCAGTGGGAGAAAAAGGATTTAGAACTTAAACTGACCAAATCTAAAGAGGAGAGTGAAAAACTGAAAGAGGAGTTAACCAAGGTTAAGCTTGATGTAGAAAAGTTTTCCAATGCTTCTAAAGCAATGGACTCCTTACTGCAAAATCAGATTCATGATAAATTAAGAAGAGGAATTGGGTATAATGCCACACCTCCACCATATAACAACAATTACATTCCTCCTACTTCAGACTTGTTAGACACCAAAGATAGGAAGGACTTGCCTGAGGGAGCCACTGAAATAGATCCCTTAGATGAGGTAATTGTTGAGGATAAGACTGAGAAAGAGGTTGGCAAGAGTAAGAAGAACAAGGTGAGTGGTGAGACTTCTATAGAAAACAACATTATCACCAATGAGGATTGTGGAAGGGCTTGGATCAAATCCAAGAACATAGAGAAGACAGAGGAAAAGTCTGGTAAGGTCCATTATAAACAGACCACAGTTGTGAATCCAGGTCCTTGCAAACAGTGTACTTGTAAGAAGAATGAACCCCAAAAACAGGACAAAAAGAGGGGAAATCAAAGAAACTGGAATAATCAATGGGCACATAAACAAGGGGTTGATCTGAGTAAAATCAATAGACCAAAACCTTGCTTTATCTGTGGCAAATTGAATCATCTTGCAAAAGTCTGTTATTTCAATCCTGTGAACCAAAGAATGAATTTCCAAAGATCCATGCAAAAACCCTTTGGTTATAAGAAAATTGAAAAGAACCATGTGGCTAAGAAAAATGTTAAAACTAAAAGCCACATGAAGAAAAAGTATTCTGTTAAAGAAAGTGTCAATATGTGGATTCCTAAAAGCACTAAAACTGTTAGTACTGCTACCACAAATAGTGCTGCTGACAATGATAGTGCTGCTAGAAGTAATACTACTGCTAACAATGTTAATGCTGCTAACAAGGTTAGTACTGCTAAACCTGTTAGTACTGCTACACCTGTTAGTACTGCTAACTCTGTTAGTACTTCTAAGGTTAGTACTGCTTCCAGTGTTGATTCTGCTAAGCCAATCATATTGACAAAGTACTCTAATAAAGAGTGCTCTGAGTTTACAAACCTCATTAAAAAGGAATGTAAATACTTTGATGAGAAAGGAAGACCCAAGATCACTTTGGCTTGGGTCCCCAATCATACTAATTGATTTATTTAATGTGCAGGGCAACCAACAGCTCAAGGGAAAGAGCATATGGCATGTTGATAGTGGTTGCTCTAGGCACATGACTGGCAACATGTCATGCCTTCAGGATTTCAAGCAAATAAATGGAGGACATGTTGCATTTGGAGACAATCTTACTGGTGGTAAGATAAGTGGAAAAGGTAATGTCACCAAAGGTAAGATGACATTTGAGGATGTCTACTATGTTGATCAATTAAAGTACAACCTGTTAAGTGTATCACAGGTTTGTGACAAACAACATAGTATATTATTTACTAATACTGAGTGTATGATTCTGGCTCCAGGGTTCAAGGTAGTTGATGAAAGCATGATACTACTTAGAACTCCAAGGAAGGACAATGTTTACTGTCTTGATTTGGACAATGTTGATAGTGATTCATCTTTAAATTGTCTTGTTTCAAAAGCTTCTATAGATGAATCCTCCCTTTGGCACAGAAGGATGTGTCACATGAATTACAAGACTATGAACAATCTTGTTAAAAATAACCTTGTAAGAGGTTTACCTTCAAAAGTCTTTTCATGTGATGATCATTGTGTTGCTTGTCTCAAAGGCAAACAACACAAAACTTCTCATAAGACCAAAGAGTTAAATTCTGTTTCTTCTTGTCTCCAGTTATTGCATATGGATCTGTTTGGTCCTACAAATGTTATGAGTATAGGCAAGAAATCTTACTGCTTGGTTATTGTTGATGATTACTCCAGGTTTACTTGGGTATATTTTCTAAGGACTAAGGATGAAACAAGTGATCTTATCAAATCCTTTATTCTAAGAATTGAAAACCAAACTAATCAAAGAGTAAAAGTCATTAGATCAGATAATGGAACTGAATTTAAAAATCATGATTTAAACACTTTTTGTGAAGGAAAAGGTATTGAGAGACAATATAGTGCTCCTAGAACTCCTCAACAGAATGGTGTTGCTGAAAGGAGAAATAGGACACTAATAGAGGCTGCTAGATCTCTGTTGGCTGATTCAAAATTGCCAATTACATTCTGGGCTGAAGCAGTTAATACTGCTTGTTATGTCCAAAACAGAGTTCTAGTGGTCAAGCAAAAGAACAAGACCCCATATGAACTTTTAAATCAAAGAAAACCTTTTATTGGTTTCTTCAAGTCTTTTGGGTGTCCTTGTACAATTCTAAATACCAAATCTCACTTAGGTAAGTTTGATAGCAAAGCAGATGATGGATTTCTTGTTGGATACTCATCTCAGAGTAAGGCCTACAGAGTTTTTAACTCTTCTTCTAGAATAATTGAAGAAAGTGACAATGTCAAATGCAATGAGAACACACCAAATCCTGTTGGGTCTGGACCTCAATGGCTATTTGACATTGATTCACTAACTAACTCTTTTGGTTTCAGTAATGAGTATATAGGAACAGATGGTGGAGAATCAGAGATCACACAAGTTCAAGAAAGTATATCTAAATCTGTGATTTTTCCCATACCCACAGTAAATGAAGACTGTGAAAAGGAATCATTTACTGAACCAAGTCAGAGTGAAGAAGACACTAGAGATGAGGAGACTCAAGAATCAGAAGTGACATCTGAAGACACTTCAGTGGACTTGCATGACTCTAATCTAGAGGCTGGACTGAATGAAGAACCTAGTCATAACACAAGAGTTCAAAAGAATCATCCTCCACAACTGGTAATAGGAGATATCTCTTCTCCTATGATGACTAGACATCAAAGCAGGCTTCAAGAAATGAAAGATCAACAGCATACAGTCCTTTCTTGTTTTCTATCCCAGCTTGAGCCTAAAAAGGCACATGATGCTATGAAAGAATCTAGCTGGATAGAAGCAATGCAAGAAGAACTGTTACAATTCAAGCTACAAGATGTATGGGATCTAGTAGACCTTCCTAAAGGTCACAGAGCAATTGGCACAAAGTGGATTTTCAGAAACAAGAGAGATGAAAGAGGTATTGTTATAAGAAACAAAGCAAGGCTGGTAGCTCAAGGCTACACTCAAGAAGAGGGCATAGATTATGAAGAAGTTTTTGCACCTGTAGCTAGGATAGAAGCAATCAGACTATTCCTAGCCTATGCTTCTTACATGAACTTCAAAGTCTACCAAATGGATGTAAAAAGTGCTTTTCTCTATGGGTCAATTGAAGAAGAAGTATATGTCTGCCAACCACCAGGGTTTGAAAACCCAAGCTATCCAGACAGAGTATACAAATTAAAGAAAGCACTTTATGGACTACATCAAGCCCCAAGAGCATGGTATGACACCCTGTCATCCTATCTCTTGGAAAATGACTTTGAAAGGGGAGTCATTGATAAGACTCTATTTATCAAAAGAAAGAAGAAGGATATCTTGCTGGTCCAAATATATGTTGATGACATTATTTTTGGTTCTACAAGAAACAATATGTGCAAGGAGTTTGAGGATTTAATGCATCAAAGGTTCAAAATGAGTTCCATGGGGGAACTTACTTTCTTCCTTGGACTCCAAGTTCAACAGAAGTCAGATGGCATTTTTATATGTCAATCCAAGTATGTGCAGGATATTCTAACCAAGTTTGGTTTCTCAGAATCAAAACCTGCAAGCACACCTATGGAAACACACAAGCAGATCACAGCAGATCTTGAGGGGGAGGATATGGATGTGCATCTTTATAGATCCATGATTGGCTCTCTCATGTATCTCACAGCATCAAGGCCAGATATTATGTTTCCAGTTTGTGTATGTGCAAGATTTCAAGTTAGGCCAAAGCAATCTCACTTTCAAGCTGTTAAGAGGATATTCAGATATCTCAAAGGGCAACCCAGATTGGGACTTTGGTATCCTCATAACTCACCTTTTGACCTAATAGCATACTCAGACAGTGATCTAGGTGGGGCAAACTTGGACAGAAAATCTACTTCTGGAGGATGTCAGTTTTTGGGTGCTAGACTAGTCTCATGGCAGTGCAAGAAACAAACCACCGTATCCACATCTACAACAGAGGCAGAGTACATAGCAGCTGCAAGTTGCTGTTCTCAAGTCTTATGGATTCAGAATCAAATGCTGGACTATGGGGTAACCTTTCTACATACTCCAATCTTTATTGACAACAGCAGTGCTATTAGCATTGTAAATAATCCAGTCAAGCACTCAAAGACAAAGCACATTGAAATCAGGTATCACTTTATAAGAGATTGTAATGAAAAGAAACTTATTCAAGTTGTCAAAGTTCACACTGATAATCAGTTTGCTGATCTATTCACTAAAGCTTTTGATGTGAGTAGATTCACTTTCTTGGTAACAAGTGTGGGAATGATAAACTTTGAATAATCTTCTTCTCAAAAAGTGAGTTTATACCTGTATATTGTTATTCTTGGTGTTACTAATCTTCTTTTCAGGATATGCATAGCAGTACTCAGTATTTAGCAAGGTTAAAAGGAGTAAGTTCAGTTAATACTGCTAGTTCAGTTAATACTGCTAGTAGTTAAGACTGCTAGTTAAGTTAATACTGCTAGTTCAGTTAATACTGCTAGTTCAGTTAATACTGCTAGTAGTTAATACTGCTAGTAGTTAATACTGCTAGTGGTTAATACTGCTTTCAGTTAATACTGCTAGTAGTTAATACTGCTAGTGGTTAATACTGCTTTCAGTTAATACTGCTAGTAGTTAATACTGCTAGTGGTTAATACTGCTAGTTAGTTAATACTGCTCTAGGTTAATACTGCTTCTATTCCGAATACTATAAATACTCTTTGCCCGCCTAAAAGTTCATAACGACTCTTTGCATACTGTTCTCTTGCGCTCAAAGCCTTTTCTCTCTCAAGTTCGAAGTTTCAGGCAAGTTTTCGCTAAGATCAATGGCATCCATGACATTCATCGACGAGCACAACGAGATTGCGATGCTACAAAAGCCAAAACAAGCTGAAGGTTTTCATCAGATAGTCGACTTTCTGAAGTCGAGCCACATTGCTCATGCTCTTACTGTATCACCTACAATCTACATTGAGCACCAAAGGCAGTTCTGGGCTAATGCAACCATTGTTGTGGAAAATGGTGTGCAAATGATCAAGACAAGAATCTGTGATCACTCACTTACAGTTACTGAAGAAGTCATTCGCATCAGTCTACGTCTAGACGATGCCACTGGTATAATGTCTATCTCTAATGATGAACTGTTTTCTAATCTTACTAGAATGGGGTATGGAGGCCCATTGGGTGTTTTCAAATTCTCAAAAGCAAAATTTTCACCCCAATGGCGTTTTCTTGTTCATACCCTAATGCATTGTATCTCCAAAAAGACCACTGGATGGAGTGAGTTCAGCAGTCCAATTGCATATGCTTTGGTATGCTTGGCTACATCCAGAAGGTACAATTTCTCAAAGATGATTTTCAATGATCTTGTATCAAATATGGGAAACAAAAAGAGTTTCTTTATGTATCCCAGATTTGTTCAGGAAGTCATTAACCATGAATTGACGGATATACCTCAACCTGTTGGGGTATATGTACCTAAACCCCCTAAAGGCAAGGTTTTCTCAAATATGAGAAGATCTGCTGGGGACTCGGAAGGAGTTGACACCCCATTGTTCTCTACAATGATGGTGGTGTCCCAAACCACTGAAGGTATGGCAGCAGGGTCAAGGCCCTCATTAGACCATCCCACTGCTAGCCAAGCCCAACCTTCTCACTCAAAAACAATTCCCCAGTCCATTCTTACAAAACCAACCTCTCCAATTACCCAAACTTATCAAAGAAAACAGGTAAAGAAGGCTCCTTCCCTTCTTGTACCATCACCCACACAGCCTTTAAGCCCTCTAAGGGAGAATTCTCCCCTAGAGAATATCCAAAGGGAAACCACAAGGGTGTCTCCCAACCCAAAGGAGGTGCTCTCTGAGGAGGAGGTAGAGCATATGGGAGATGAGGCTGCCACTACTCCTGCTAACACAGAGGAGGACAGTGGTAACATCAATAAGACCTCCCCCATGGCAACTTTGAATGAGCAATCATTTGAAGGTCCCTGGTGCCAAGAAACCACAGGGGTGGATAGTGCTTCTGCTAGGCAGAAGACTTCCACTACTAAAAGATCCAATGATCCTTCAATAGGGGGTAACACTCCTGGAGAAGGTGAGGACAGATATAACTATGATGAATTGATGGAGACCATGGGAAACATCAACCAGGATGTCATCAAGCAAGGAAAAGAAATAGAGGAGATGAAGCTGGTGATCCTGTCACAACAAGTCCAAATTGAAAAATTAAAGAAGATGGTGACCAGGCTGGTTCAAAAGAAAAGAAAGAAACAGTTTGTGCTCAAAAGGAGGAAACCAGAGACTGATGCTCCCAAAAAGGGGGAGATCAACATGGAAGAAGCATCAAGTGAAAGGGAGTTTGATAAAGAAAGAGTTGAAGTTGAGGGGGAGAAGGAAGCAGAAACTGTTAATGCTGCTGAAACCTCACAAGCAGCAGTAACAGAGTTAACACCAACAGAAATTGAAGTAGCTGAAGTGCTAATAAAAGCTAAGAATGACACTCCCAAAGCAAAGGGAGTGGTCATAAATGAAGGGAGAGACAAGAAGTCAGAAAAGAAAGACATGGCTGCAGATATAAAAAGAAAAGGGAAAGAAAAGATGATAGAATCTGATCAATCATCTAAAAAGCAAAAGATGATTGAGTCAGATGAAGCATTAGCAAAGAAAGTGCAAGAAGAGTTAGATCTAGCAGACAAGGAACAGGTTGAAAAAGACAGAGAAATGGCCAGAGCACTAGCAAATGAGTTAAATGAAGCATTCCAGAAAGGGTTAGAAACAGAGAAAGCCAAGCAAAGAGCAATAACCTTGAGAAAGGCTATGATGGTCAGATCAAGTGCAAAGAAGAGAAGACCTTCACAAACTTACCTTGCTACTCAGGAAAGAAACAAAATGATAACTTTCTTGAAAAGTGCAATTGGGGTAAAGAAAGAAATGTTTGTGAAGATGAATTTTGATCAAATCAAGGATCTATATGAGAAAGAAATGGAGAAGCTGAAGAGCAATGAAAAGGATAGAGTGGAGTTTGAAAAGAGGGCAAAGGAGAGACATGATATAGATATGAATCAACCATTCCCTGAAAGTGAAGAGGGAACTCCTATAAAAGAAATGGAAAGGGAAAAGGAAGAAAAGAAGAAGGAAGCTACTCTAGTGCAGGTTCAAAAGACTTTGAAAAGAACCAAGATGATGGCCAAAAGAAAGAAAGATAAGAAGTCTAGAACAGAAGAAGAACAAAATGTTGCTGAAGAAGAAGTGGCACCTGAGTCATCAAGCCAGCAAGGGTCATCAATCAAAGATGATGTAAGTTTATATATGGTAGTGATGGACAAAGTGCCTGAACCAATTTCTGCAGAACCTGTTGGAGTTAAGCCACCAGAGATTATTCACTGGGATGTTCTGAAAATGGATGGAAAAGATTATATCAGACTAAAGAGGAAAGGTGACAAGTATGAAATATTCAATACTTGGATCAAGGTTGTCAAAACATGCTCTAGATCTGATATAGAAGAGATGTTTGACATAGGATTTAAGCTGTATACAGACCATCTGAATACTCCAGGAATGTCTCTTACAAAACTGGTGATGGAGTATTTATGCATGATGTTCAAACCTGAAGAAGTGAACCAGGTAATCAAGAGTGTGTTTAAAGAAGTCACAAGTTGGACTCTATATGAAACTAGTGGAGTATATGCAGTGACTTTGGATAGAAATCACACAGAATACTTCCTAGTGGATAGAGTATATAATCACACCAGACTGAAGGTTCATGCCATGCTAAAGAAGAAGTTGGGTTGTGCACCAAATTCAGAAATGGCCAAGTATCTCATTCAGAGGATAATCAATCAGAGTTTGGGACTGAATCCAGACTTAGCAGCGTGATCTTGGAAGTTTTGGGAGCATTAAAAAAAAAACATCTGGAAGAATATCTGAAGAACTTGACTTCTCTTCTAAAAGTCAAGTTAGGGGGAGATTGTTGGGAACTAAAGATTCTACTAAGTGTAGTTACTACTGCCAGAACAAGTTGAAGATTAATACTGCTAAGTGTTACTACTGCTAGTAGAATTAATGCTGCTAGTTAAAGTTAGTACTGCTTGAACAAAGTTAGTACTGCTTAGCTAGTTAGTACTGCTAGTAGTTAGTACTGCTTGCAGTTAATGCTGCTAGCTGAAGTTAATGCTGCTGAGCATTATTAGTGCTGCTAAAGAGATACGAATGGAAAGTACTACAGCTGGATATACTGAAGATATACTTAGAAGATATACATGGAAGATATACTGAAGATTTGTTTATTCTTTGTAATTATCTTTTTATCAGTATATGTATAGAATGTGTAGAATAGATAAAAAGAACTTTTCATAATTATTTTTCAAGAGAAAAATCGACCTCAAGGCATAGATCCTAATTCTAGAGAAGTAGAATTCGTATTGGTGAGTCTGTTCATCAATATTGAGGTTGAGAGTGTAATCTTGTAACTTTAAGCATTCAATACAAGCTTACTGTTTGATCATTATATACTGTGTTTGATTACTGTTTTATTAAATATCAAAGTGTTTTTCCGCAACTTCTTTGATATTAGTTTCTGAGTATAAATTCTTGTTAAGAATTCGATCCTGACAAAATGTTTCTAACTCTCAGGTATGTTTTCTCATTCTCTCTCGCTGAATCTTATTCAGTAAGACGTTTTTCAAAAATCAAAATCTTTAATCACTGAATTTCTTCAAGTGGTTAAAAGCTTTTTGATAAATAAATTGTATCACTGATATTTCTTAACAGTGATCCTTTGAAAAGAAAATTTATCTCTGAATTTCTATCAGTGATACATTCTAAAAACGAAACGTTTTCTCTCTCATATGACGTCATTCTAAACGATAATCCATGGTACGCCTTTTTCTGACACGTTCGTCCGTTGCATTTCATGTCCAATCAATTTCATGGGACGTGTCCGTGTCATGATGACCTCCTTTTCCCGCTCCAAATTCATTCTCTCTCATATAAAAGGAATGCCATTTCCTTATTTGCCTTTTACCTTCTCTAAAACTTCCAAGGCAAGAAAAGTACTCTCGGCATTCAAGAAATCAAGCAAACAATTCCTTAATCTTCAAATCCTCAAGACTTTCAGGTTTTTTGTTCTTCGTCTTTTTCTTAATAAAAACACGTGTTTGATTCTAAAACTTCTATTGTTTTTGATTCAAAGTGTTTTTCATTCATAAAATCATTTTCTTTATGATTCTATTCTATGCAAAGACCCTTGGTCTTTAAGACTGTTCTTCTTCTTCTTTCCACAAAGGGAAACTGGTAAAATAATTTATCATTTTTTTACACTAAACTTTCTATTCTATTCTACTCCTTTCTATTCCAGAAATGGCCACCCAATCTACACTTGTTGCTTCCAAGAACGTCAAGTTCGCCCTCGCTGACTCTGAGACTCCAAAGAACAACCATCTGGCACGTCTGAACTTTGATGCTGAAAATTTCCTCATCTTGTGGAAGCTGCCAACTTTCTGAAGCAGTCCTGTTTATCATATGCACTGTAAGTGGATCTCAAGCCCATCAAGGCCCTTCTTCAGCAATTCTGGTTCACTGCTGACAAGGGATCAATAGTCAACAAGAAAGGTGAACTCATCCCTGCCATCTCCTTCACTACTCAACATGGCCCAGGGAACATCACTGCATTGGTTGTCCACACCACACTACGATTTCCCACCAAAACTCCAAAAGGCTTCGACCCTCTACCTTCTGACGCTGAACTGATTCAGTTTCTGGATCACATGGAGTATCAGTGGGACAACAAGCCTCGAACCACCATCCCAAACAAGAAGTTGACGACGATCCTGAAGGCGAACATGCCTTCAAAGATGAACTACATTTTCACTCACATCGTCCAGAGCATGAGTGGAAAGATTGGATCGCTGGACCAAGCCAGCAAAATCCAACTTCAGATGGGCTACTCGCTTCTAGCTGAAAAGCATTTCGACTACGCCGGAGCATTCTTTGACGATCTCAGGTCAAAGATTGAGAAGTGTTGGTCCCGAAGGTGCTTAACAAGTTTGTAGAAGGGGGGGGTTGAATACAAACACAGAAATTAAAGTTTAATAAATTGTTTATTGATAAATCAAAATACAATTTACAAGTTTGTTGCGGAATAAGATTAAGACAGACTCAATCTAAACAAACTTAAGAAACACTAAGATGGTTGCACAAGAAATTCAGAGAATGGGGGATTTTTAGAGAGATAGAAAACAAGGGTTTCTATTTTGGAGTTCAAGGATTGAGCACACCTTCAGATGAAGGAGTGAGCTTCCTATTTATACCCTATGCATTAAATGCATGGCAGGGTACTTTACACGTGGCATTCATAGATTGGCTTTGGTAGTCTCACTTTTGGAGACATGCTTTTGGCCGCTTTATGAACAGTGTAGTTGACAGAGTTGGTGTACGATTTGTGGCAGAGACGTGTCCGTTCTGACACATTGTACTGGTTGTGCAAGGTAAGACAAAAGAAAACTTGAGGCATAAGCTTTGTGATCGTTGATCGCTGAGTATCTCTTCTTCCAGAGATAAAGAAGTTCAGCTATCGCTGAAGCTTTTCCTCAGGCTTCTTCGCGTAAGTAGATTCGTCTGGTCTTCGCTGATATCCGCATCAGGTCACTAGTAGACTTATCTATTGTTCAGTGGCTTCGTCTTCGATTCAGCTATGAACTATGTTGACGCGAGACTTGTCTTCAGGGATTACGTTAACTGTGTTACATAGGAAACGATTAGTGATGACTGAACATACTCAGTTTGATCGCTGAAAGTGAAACACATACATATTAATGTTTACAGAAAGGTCATCAGCGATAACTGAACAGACTCAGTCTGATCGCTGATGATGAAACATTAATACATATAATAACGTAATTTTCACTAAGTATAAAAGAGGGTCGTTATCAAATCACTGAGAGAGTTTGGATCAACAATCTCCCCCTATTTGATAATGACAAAGTAACAAAAGAAAATTACTTTGATTCAAAATATAGTAATAAAAAGGACTCATAGAATGCATGTCCCAATTACTATTTTGAGGGATCTTTTACAGTACTGATAGGGTTAAGTACATCACTGCTATTTTCATTTAATTCAGGGATGGAATTACAAGATGTGAAACATTACAAGTGAGTAACTAACTACTGTAAGTACAACTAACAGATTACAGAGAAGAAAACTAATTTATCAGCTATTAAAAGAAGATTTAGGAGGATTGATCATATACTCAGGTATTTCTTCTCCTTTCTGTCTTCGTTCCAAAGATTCTTGACTGATAATTTCTTTAATTTTTTCAGCAGCAGGGAAGAAGTCACACCATAAGCATAAGAGATCCTTGAGATGATTCAGAGGACAGATAGGAATCTCAGAGATTCTTTGAAATCTGAGTTCCTCATCATCATCTCTGAAGAATATTCCATAAGGATTTTCGATTACTTGACCAGCTTGGAAAGGACCACCAGGAGGCAGAGATAAGTCCAGAACTGAAAGATCAGGAGGAGGACCAAATAGTGCATCTCTTGAAAATTTGATAGAAGTTTCATTCCTGATGATGGCGACATCTTCAGAGGAGGAGGACCCAATTTTTCTCTTGAGTTTCAAAGATTTGGGAGGAAGAGGAGATGGCAGCTTTAGTACAGAAACGACTCTATTTATGAGGGCTTCAAGGAGTCCTTCAACGTAGCCTCTGTATGTAGATTTGGATTTCTTCAGCGCATCCCAGAACTCTAACCATTCCGTAAATCCGAAGCTTTCAAGTTTTGATACGTACATTGCTTTTTGGGTTCCATCCTCTCTGGTAATCTCCATGGTCACTGAGAGTTGATCTTTCTTCTTGCGACCAGAGATAGTCACGGATGATATTGGAAGAAGATCAGAACGATAATCCATCTTTTGTTTGCACCATTCGATAGACTTATCGTTGATCTCTTGTTCTTTGAAGCGTTCCTCTTCAATTTCTTTCAGTAGTGCTGCTTGAACTTCCACAGGTTTACTTTTCAGCTTTTTGTCCCTAACTTGAGAGGATTGAATCTTTAAAGCGAGTTGGGCATCTCGTTTGCATTCAGCGATCAGCTTCTCAGCTTTGGCAGATTCTTCTCTTTCAGCTTCAGTGAGGAAGTCGAGCTCTGTGGATGTTTGAAGAGGGATTTTTAGCCGTTGACTTTCTAGTTGAGCGATCATTTCAACTCTTTTCTTCACCACTTCCTCTGACCAATGAGATGGTCGAGAGGGCCTTCCTGGATGGACCAGGGAATATTCTTCTTCTTCTTCTTCATCAATCTTAGTGATAGAGATTGGGATTATTTCTTCAGCGATAGCAGCTGGAATTATTTGTAGTTCAGAACCCTTAAGCAGGGGTGAGAACTGTCTGGTTAGAAAAAGAAGGAAAGAAGGGATAAGTGTATTTTTAGAACGAGAGAGATAAAGGCTAGAAAGGAATAGGGGTTTGGAAAGAGTAGAAGAGTGGTACAATTGAAAGACATACCTGAGAAGGATGCTCCCCCCTCAGATTGTGATCCAGTCCTCAAGCATTCTTCAGCGATTGGTTGCTTGTCTTTGCTTTGCGAAGGAACACTTGAAGATGTATCACCTCTCACCCCTGTTTTGACAACCTCTTGCGAAGTTGTCCCTGATACGACGTTCGGCTTAGAGAACCACATAGATTGGTCTTCATCGTCGTCGTCGTCATCGGAGGGCTGATCCTTTTCTTGATCATCAAGATCTAGATCATCTTTTTCTTCATCGTCTTCTTCCTCATCCTCTTCAAATAGAATGGAGTGAATTGATGAGGATTCTTTTGCCTTCTCCCCCTCAGATTGAGAGGGAGGTTCCTTTGGAGTCTTAGCTTCCCCAGCAGCAATAGAAGTTTCTTCAGTTTTCTCCCCCACTTTGTCATTATCAGCGGTAGGGGATTGTTCAGCTGCTGGAGTAGCTGTTGAAGCTTTTAGCACTTGAACGTCAGCCTCCAGACGCTTAACCCGGTCTTCAACCGCAGGGATGTCGCATGTGGCATCATGAATGAATTCCACAGCGATGTTGAGGTTGGTACGATCATCTTCAGTGAAGGAGGGAGGCAGCGCTGGAGCTGGTGCATTCACTTTCTGTAGAATTTGCTGAAGAAGGGACGTGCAGAGGTCAACCTTTGAAGAGAGACCCTGAACTTCAGCGGTAAGAGACTCAAATCGCCCTTGAAAGAGTCGAGAGGACTCTCTGAGTTGGACGACTTGTTCTTCAACAGCTGAAAGTTGAGAGTTCTCAGCTTTAGATGAGCAAGTGGCGGTCAACTTCTTCAGCTCCTCACCAGCCTGATTTACGACGCTGGTGGTTTCATTGATGGTGTTGGTGAGTGCGTCCACCTTCTCTCCTAGACTGTTGACATGCGTGTCAACAGACGCCAAGCTAGGACCTGAAAATAATGTTAGTTCAGATATGGGCTTATTTGGAGAGGGGGGGGGAGAGAAGTGTTTAGGATTATAGGTGTACCTGACGTATCAAACATTTTGTAGAACTGCATAGATTCCTCAAAAGTTTGATGCTCAGGTCCTATAGGGAAAGAAGAGGTGGCGGGTTCAGAGACCAAGTGAGGAGAGAAGGGAAGAGTTTTGGGGATAGAAGTAGGGATGGGGTTAATCTCAGGGAATGAGATAGTAGGTGGGGTTACTGATGATGTGACAGCGAGTGAGATCGCTGACACGGCAGTATGAGTGACTGCTGAAGTTGTGGAGGAAAGACCCACAAATGCATCTAAGGTAGCTTGTTGAGAAGCTCCCTCAGGTATAGTACTAGAGGGTGTACTTTCCTTAGTCTTTTTGGCCTTTTTGGAAGGACCAATCGGACTAGCTGATGGTCGTTTAGAAGTAGTGGTAGCGACAGGGATAACAGACGAAGGAACCGTCTGCGTGGTCGCTGAAGATGAAGAAGAATGGAGAGAGAGACGAGAGCGAAGGAGAGAGATACTTACCTCGTCGGCGAGTGTCTTGACCTCCAGTGATCGTTGACCTACCCTGGCAAAGGTGCCATCATCTTTGGTGGGATAGGTGTTGGGATAGAGGAACTTGATATACGTACATATGAAACGTACGTATGAGATCTTGGGATCTCGTTCAGGCTTCTCTAATCTCGACCTCAGATCTTCAAAGATGGCTGTGGCGTAGTCAAAGTTTTGACCAGCGATAACGGAGTAGGCCATCTGCAGTTGTGTTTTGCTGGCTTGATCCAGCGAACCACTCTTCCCACTCATGCACTGAATTATGTGCGAGAAGATAAAGTTCAGTTGTGATGGCATCTGAGCTTTTAGGATCTTGGTGAGCTTCTTGTTAGGAATAGAAGATCTTGGTTTGTTTTCCCAACAATAGCCCATTGCGTCCAGGAAGGATATCAGCTCATCATCAGTGGGGAGTGCGTCGAACCCACTCTTTGGTTTGTCAGGGAATCTTAAAGATTTCCTGAGGCTAAGAGCGGTCATGATCCCTAGCCCTAATTCCGTGCTGAACGAGATAGCAGGGACTCGTTCGCCTTTCCTGTTGGTAAGTTCAGTTGCATCAGCAGTGAACCAGAACTGCTGAAGTAGAGTCTTGGAAGGCTTAGGATCCACAGTGATCGCGTAAGCTATGCATGACTGCTTGAGGAATTCAGCGGCTTCCACCAGATGTGGGTATTTGTCAGCTTTGAAGTCGAGTCTGGCCAAATGATTACATTTAGTAATCTCAACTTCAGTGAGAGCGAATCGTACATGCTTGGAAGCAACGATTGAAGACTGTGTCATTTCTGTTATGGAAAGAGGCATAATAGAAGAAATGATTTAGATTAAAAATAATATGATTACCAGTTTCCATAGAATAAGGGAAACTGGAAAACTATCAAGTTATTTTTAGGAGAAAAATAGTGTTCTGGGTAGAAAGAATGAAGAACACTTTAAAAACATAAAATCAGAAAGAATGATCTTTAGTTTTTAAAAAAAAACGTTTAATAAAATCCATAGAAATCGAGTAGGATTTTAAAAAGAATAAAAACGTACGAACAAAGCATATAAACATGAAATAAACCTTTGTATCTTGAAGAAAAAGAGTTGCAGATTCAATATTCTGGGTTTACTTGCTTGAGTGTTCTTGAGAGAATGCTTCTTGCTTTGAAAGTTTTGAAAGCGTAAACCGTATAAAGGAGAGAAGAATACCTTTTATACGATGAGATAGAAGAGAGAGAGAAGAGAGAGAATGAAGCGGGAAAAGAAAGAAAAAAAATCATCATGACATTGACACGTTCCACGAAGTTGATTGGATAGAAGGGCAACGGACGAACGTGTCAGAAAAGGCATGTCGTGGATTGTCGGTTCAAATGACGTCATAGAGGAGAGAGACTGTACATTTGTCCGTTGAAATGATCACTGAAGAAAAGTCAGCGATAGATTTTTCTTTTTAAAAGTATCCCTTTTAGAAAAGATAGAGATAGTTTTTCCTTTTAAAGGATCACTGATTAGAAATATCAGTGATTAATGTATTTTTCAAAAAAGATTTTAATCATTTGAAGAAAGTTCAGTGATTAAAGTTTTAAAAAAAAAAATTTGAGGGAAAGGAGAAAACATACCTGAGAGTCAGAATGTTTATCAGAGAGAATGATGAGAGGGGAACTTTTGATTACTAACATAATACATGAACGCTGAAGAATTATTCTTCGAGGTTCAGCATTCCAAGCTCACTGATGAGAAAGTTGAACCTTGTCTCATCAAGAGGTTTGGTGAATATATCAGCAAGTTGAAAGTCAGTAGGGATAAAGTGAAGTTCAATATCACCATTCATCACATGATCTCTGATAAAGTGATATCTGATCTCTATGTGTTTTGTCTTTGAATGTAGCACTGGATTATTTGCTATAGCGATAGCACTAGTGCTGTCGCAATAGATAGGAATCTTTGACAGCTGAAGGTCATAATCTAATAGTTGATTTCTCATCCATAAGATTTGTGAACAACAGCTTCCAGCGGCTACGTATTCAGCTTCAGCTGTGGAAGTGGACACAGAATTTTGCTTCTTGCTTGTCCAGCTTACCAACTTTCCTCCCAAGAGTTGACATCCACCAGTGGTACTTTTTCTGTCAAGTTTACAGCCTGCAAAATCACTATCAGAATAACCAGTTAGATCGAACCCTGAGTCTTTGGGATACCAAAGACCGAGGTTAGGAGTTCCTTTCAGATATCTGAAAATTCGCTTTACAGCGATCAGATGGGATTCCTTGGGTTCAGATTGATAGCGTGCACATAAACAAGTGGAGTACATGATGTCAGGTCGGCTTGCTGTAAGATACAGCAATGAGCCTATCATTCCTCTATAGGCAGTGACATTAACAGGTTTTCCAGATGGATCCTTGTTAAGTATCAGCGGTGGTGCCATAAGAGTTTTCATCGCTGAAGTTTGTGTGAGTTCAAACTTCTTTAGCATATCTTTAACATACTTACCTTGGCAGATAAAAGTACCTTTGTCAGATTGTTTAATCTGAAGACCAAGAAAATATGTCAGCTCACCCATCATACTCATTTTATATTCTTTCTTCATTCTTTCAGCGAAGCGAGTACATAGAGATGGGTTAGTAGAACCAAATATTATGTCATCGACATATATTTGTACAAGAATTATATGACCTTTTATCTTCCTGAAAAATAACGTGTTATCAATTTTGCCACGTTCAAAATTTTCAGAGATAAGAAAAGATGAGAGAGTGTCATACCAAGCACGAGGGGCTTGTTTTAGACCATAGAGAGCCTTATCCAATTTATAAACATAATTTGGATGCTTAGGGTCATAGAACCCTGGTGGTTGTTCTACATAAACTTCTTCATTCAGCTTTCCATTCAGAAAAGCTGATTTTACGTCCATTTGATAAACGATGAAGTCTTTATAGACTGCATAAGCTAAGAATAGTCGAATTGCTTCGAGCCTGGCCACAGGGGCAAAGGTTTCATCATAGTCTATGCCTTCCTCTTGTCTGTATCCCTGAGCAACAAGTCGAGCCTTGTTGCGGGTTACAGTACCATGTTCATCTAACTTGTTTCTAAACACCCATTTGGTGCCTATTACAGTTTTATCAGATGGTCTAGGAACGAGATTCCAAACTTTGTTTCGAGAGAATTCAGTCAGCTCTTCTTGCATAGCGCTGACCCAGTTTGGATCTCTGAGGGCATCATCAGTCTTCTTTGGTTCTATTAAGGAGAGAAAGTTTACAAAGAGACAGATATTACCTGAGCTTCGTCGTGTCTGAATACCTGCATCTGGATCACCAAGAATTTGATCTATGGGGTGATCTCTGGTCCATCGCTGAGCAGGAGCAAGATTGCTTATTTCAGCGATAGGATCAACAATAGGAGCAGTCGCTGATGAAGATGCTTGAGGTTCATCAGCTAGTAATTGTTGAACATTAGATACACCAATGCTTTCAGAAGGGTTTTCAGACGTAGATGGATTTGATGGTAGAAGTGTGTTTAGAGGTTCAGCTGAAATCCATGAGTTGGATTCAGCGGTGGGAGGTATGATACTTGGTTCTTCATCAGCAGCTGGAGTTTCAGTGTGCTGTTGGTTTGAGAAGAAAGGTTCAGTTCCTCTATAGTGAGAGATCATCCAAGTATTCAGTTCTTCATTGTCAGCGATTGGTTTAGAGTTCGCTGAGCGCGTTTCATCAAACGTGACATGAATGGTTTCTTCTACGGTTTGTCTTCTTTTGTTGAAAACTCTGTAGGCTTTGGAGATGGAGGAATATCCTAAAAATATTCCATCATCGGCTTTTGGGTCGAACTTTCCAAGTTGATCTTTGTTGTTTAAGATAAAGCACTGACAACCAAAGATATGAAGAAAGCTGATAGAAGGCTTCCTTCCAAGAAAGAGTTCATAAGCTGTCTTCCCAAATCGCTTTATTATCAGCGATCTGTTTTGAGTAAAACATGCAGTGTTTACAGCTTCTGCCCAAAATTGAGTAGGGAGGTGAGAATCGCTGAGCATTGATCTAGCAGCTTCTATGATCGTTCTGTTTCTTCTTTCAGCGACTCCATTTTGCTGAGGTGTTCTTACTGAGGAGAAGTTGTGAGAGATTCCCTTGTTCTCAAAGAAATTGTTCAGGGAACTATTTTTGAATTCAGTTCCATGATCACTCCTTATTGATCGAACAGTAAGATTATTCAGCACTTCCATCTTTTTGACAAAAGATATTAGTTCTTCTGGAGTATCATTCTTACAGCGAAGAAAAATAACCCAGGTGTAGCGAGAATATTCATCTACAATGACAAGCGTATATTTCTTTCCAGCTATTGATTGGATATTGACAGGGCCAAATAGATCCATATGCAAGAGCTGAAGAGGACTTGTTACTGAGGAAACTTGTTTCGACTTGAAACTAGCTTTTGTTTGTTTTCCTTTTTCACATGCTGAGCAGAGAGATTCTTTAGCATATGAGTGCTGAGGAAGACCAGAAACCAGTTCCTTAGATGAGAGAGAATTCAGGGTTTTGAAGTTTAGATGAGAGAGCCTTTTATGCCATAGCCAGTTGACATCAGAAGAGGCCTTAGAGAGAAAACATAAGTTATCAGTGATAGTAGAGTCCATATCTATTACATAGACATTTTCTCTTCTATAACCACTGAGAGCAAGTTTTCCTTTTTCATCTACCACTGAACATGCTTTCTTAGAAAAGCGAACTTCGTAGTCTTTGTCACATAGCTGACTGATGCTTAGAAGATTGTGCTTCAGTCCATCTACATAAGCGACTCTTCGAAAGGTAGTTGTCCCATTGCTGAGGACACCAAACCCACGGGTAAATCCTTTTCCATTTCCACCAAAGGTCACAGAGGGACCTTTCTCTTCCTTGTATTCAGTGAGCAGGTCTCTTTGTCCAGTCATATGACGAGAACATCCGCTATCGAGATACCAGATGCCCTTTGATCCCTGCATACATAAGGAAGATTAAGCTTTGTTTGGTACCCACTTTTCAATGGGTCCTTCAGAGTTAGTGGATAAGGAAGATTCAGCAGTCTTCACTGCTGATGAAGATTCAGCTTTAGTGGTAATCTTCACTTTGGTTAATTTCTTAACCTTAGTGGTATTTTTCACTTTGGTGACTTTATTTGCCTTAGAGGCATTTTTCTTCACTTTGGCTGTTTTATCAGCTTCGGTGGTATTTGGACACTTGCTCGCAATATGGTCAGTGAATCCACAGTGATAACATTTTCTATATCTGATGGTGGTTTTATAACCAAAAGGTTTTGAAAACTTAAGATGAGCAGGTCCAGCTCCAAGAATGCCTTTAGCACGAGATCTGGGAGGAATTTTTATTTCTTCAGATTTCACGGGCTTTAGATCAACCTTCAGCTTTGGAGGACAGATATCAAAGATTTCTGTCACTGAGCTAGAAGGTTTATCCACTGAAGGTTTGGAGGGAACTTTCAGTTTGGTTTTCTTGGAAGCCTTCTGAGGGAGAATAGACTTTCCTTTATCTGCAGGCTTAGATTTTGCAGATATCTCCTCAGGGATGGGATTAGAAGAAGAACAGGGATAGAATTGATTATAAGAAGTGTCAAAGAAAGATGTGACAAAAGTTCCAAACTTAAGCGAGGAACTTTCTTCTTTAGGATCATTCTGTGGTGTCCAAAACCCAAGACCAGTTTTATCACTTTTAGGAGTTTGAGCATTTATTATCTCAGAGATCTTTGTTGATGATTTGCACCATTTTTCAACATGAGCCTTTTCTGCTTTTAGAGCAGCGATGGCTTGTTCGCGTTCAATGCTGATGATTTCATTTATAATGACTTGATCTTTTAGCTTTTCTTCTAAAAGATTTAGTTCACTGATCTTTTCATGACATTTCTCTAGCTCTTGTGTTAAATAAACATTTTTATTTTCAGCTTGAGTTTTGTCGTTTAGAGCATTATAAAGGTCAATCGTCAGCACATCAACAGCGCGACTTCTCTCAGCTTCAGGCAGAGAGGGATTTGTTGAGATAGATACCTGAGATGATATGTAGCTCATAGAAGGTTCAGATGGTTCTTCTACTTCTTCTTTAATCTCAGCCATGAGGCAAAGATTAGCGACTTCTTCTTCATCAGAAGATGATTCTTCTGATTCAGCCCAGTCATGTTCTTCAGCGATGAGACCTTTACCTTTTTGCTGATAGCTTTTCAGCTTTTGATATTTGTTTTTCAGCTTATGGTATTTGTCATCACTGGATCTTCTTGAGGTAGAAGGTTTGAAGACCTTTTTAGACCTGCACTCACTAGCAAAATGTCCAATTTTTTCGCAGTTATAGCAAGTGGTTGTAGCCTTATCAACCGGAGTTGATTTTGGCTTTTCAGTAATAGAGAGAGGTTTACTTCTTCGGAAGTTACTCTTTCTTGCAAATCTCTTAAAAGAGTTTGTCAAGAGTGCTAAGGACTCATTAAACTCTGAAAGATCAGGGTCTGATAAATCCTCAGATTCAGAATCTAACTCAGTGATGGTGAGAGTAGATCGCTGGGATGGAATTATCTCTGATGAGACTAAAGCAACAGCAGTGCTTTTGGAGTCTTTAGAATCTTTTACAAGATTCTTCTTCAGGAGATTAGATTGCTCATAGTTGAGCAATATTCCATACAGAGTGCTTAGAGAGAGAGTATGTAAGTCCTTTGTCAGCTTAAGACATATTGAATAACTGTCCCAGCTTTCAGGAAGACTTTCCAAGAATTTTGTTAGGACCTCAGAATTAGAATAGGTCCTTCCAACAGTTCTTAGGTCAATGATCAGGCAGTTAAACCGCTGATGAATGTCAGAAAGAGATTCATTCTTACCAGCGATAAAACTTTCATACTGTCTTACCAAGTTAATCTTTCGGGTCTCTTGGATTTCAGTGGTGCCCTCATATTGAACACATATGGTTTCCCACATTTCTTTAGAAGTTTTTAGATGCATGATGGAATGGAAAACTTCATCAGGCAGAGCCATTGATATAATGGTCTTTGCTCTTGCATCTATGCCTACCTTCTTTTTATCTTCATCACTCCACTGTCTTATTTCCTTAACGACATATCGTTCAGGGACAGCTTCAGTGGTGGCAGTAGCGGGAACTGCATCTATAATTCTAACAGGTTCATAGGGTCCGTTTTCTATATATTCAGGTATAGTAGGATCCGCACCTTCAAGAAATAGCATCATTCGATTTTTCCATAGAGAAAAGTTATCTCTGCTAAATCGAGGAGGTTTAGAAAGTGAACCATTATCATAGTAGTTTGTGTTTGTGTTTAGTGCCATTTTAGAATAGCAAGGAAGAGTATACAGCAAGATCTTGTTTATTAGATTAAACAAACTGCTCTGATACCACTTGTTGGTCCCGAAGGTGCTTAACAAGTTTGTAGAAGGGGGGGGGGGTTGAATACAAACACAGAAATTAAAGTTTAATAAATTGTTTATTGATAAATCAAAATACAATTTACAAGTTTGTTGCGGAATAAGATTAAGACAGACTCAATCTAAACAAACTTAAGAAACACTAAGATGGTTGCACAAGAAATTCAGAGAATGGGGGATTTTTAGAGAGATAGAAAACAAGGGTTTCTATTTTGGAGTTCAAGGATTGAGCACACCTTCAGATGAAGGAGTGAGCTTCCTATTTATACCATATGCATTAAATGCATGGCAGGGTACTTTACACGTGGCATTCATAGATTGGCTTTGGTAGTCTCACTTTTGGAGACATGCTTTTGGCCGCTTTATGAACAGTGTAGTTGACAGAGTTGGTGTACGATTTGTGGCATATACGTGTCCGTTCTGACACATTGTACTGGTTGTGCAAGGTAAGACAAAAGAAAACTTGAGGCATAAGCTTTGTGATCGTTGATCGCTGAGTATCTCTTCTTCCAGAGATAAAGAAGTTCAGCTATCGCTGAAGCTTTTCCTCAGGCTTCTTCGCGTAAGTAGATTCGTCTGGTCTTCGCTGATATCCGCATCAGGTCACTAGTAAACTTATCTATTGTTCAGTGGCTTCGTCTTCGATTCAGCTATGAACTATGTTGACGCGAGACTTGTCTTCAGGGATTACGTTAACTGTGTTACATAGGAAACGATCAGTGATGACTGAACAGACTCAGTTTGATCGCTGAAAGTGAAACACATACATATTAATGTTTACAGAAAGGTCATCAGCGATAACTGAACAGACTCTGTCTGATCGCTGATGATGAAACATTAATACATATAATAACGTAATTTTCACTAAGTATAAAAGAGGGTCGTTATCAAATCACTGAGAGAGTTTGGATCAACAAGAAGCTTGAACGGGATGCAAAGATTCCCTACGTCCGGTTCATCCCTGCTATTCTTCACTTCTTCCTCTCAAGTTTCCTCCTCTCAAGGAAAGCAGAAGGGGATCGCTGCCGAAGGAAACTTGAAGTTACTATCACTATATGAGGGGGAGCAACCTTCTCAGGTATGCATCTCCATTGTCCCTCTATCCTTCTATTCCTACCTATCACCCCTCTCATTCTAAACCTTTATCTTTTTCTTCCTATATTATACACTAAGGGGTTGTTCGGTTGTGTCTTAATGGGCTGAATAACCTCTATAACTTAGTCGCTCAGCCATAAGTGGTTGTTCGGTTATGGCTTAATCTGGAAATTAATAGCTTATTCGATCAGCTAGAAAAAGACTCTTGTTTACATTCATCCACCCATTTTACCTCACTACCCTTGAAGAAAAACAAGCAACCTCCTCCAGAGATCTATCGGTGCTGCTGCTCCTCCTCCTCTTGCCCTCACACTTCGACCCTCTCAAATTGGTAAGATTATATACAAATCGACCTTCTCAATATCTCAAATTTGTTCTCCATCTGCAGCGTGTCTCCATTGTTGCACCTTCATCTGTCCGTGACCTATCTGCACCGTGTCTCCATTGTTGCACCTTCATCTGTTCGTATCTCTCAAATCTGTTCTCCATCTGCACCTTCATCTGTTTGTGACCCATCCCTCATTTGTTCTTCATCTTTTGGGTTTTCTTCTGGTTCAAACCCTTCTCGTTCAAACCCTCGGACGAACGTTTTTTCTGGCTTTACTTCTGGTTCAAACCCTTACTCGATGAACAACGCCTTTAGGATTCGAATTTTACTTTTTCTTATTTAGGTTTCTGATTTGTTGAATTGAATTGAGTACCATTTCTGATTTTTGGTTTCAAATTGAGTAATATTTCTGATCGGTTTCTATCTAGTGGATCTGGTTTTGCTTTCTGGATTTTATCAATTGGTTTCTGTTTTTTCTGGGTTTCCTTCTTGTTCAAACCCTTATCGGTTGGTTTCTGATTTTAGGTTTCAAATTGATTATGGTTTCTGATTTTGGGTTTCAAATTGATTACGATTTCTGATTTTTGGGTTGATTTTGATCTATAGATTGATTAGGAACAATCGATTTGTTTAGCTGTTGAACTGAAATGTTGTAAAACAAAGGGTAAAAAAGTCATCTTCACCATTTAAGCTGTTAATTCAGCTTACCAACCGAACATCAACTCATCAAATATCATTAAGACAGATTTATCAATACATACAACTTTATCCATAAAGGACTTAATGGAAAACGAACCGAACAACCCCTAACTCCCTAATATTTTTGCTCAGACAGTTTTCTCCCCTGCTTAAGGGAACTCTATCGCTGCAAATAATCCCAGCTCTCACAGCTGATGATCAAATAATCCCAACCTCCTTCAATGAGGTTGATGAACAAGAGGAAGAAGAAGATGAAACCCTGATCCATCTAGGAGGCCCTCTCGACCACCTCAATGGTCAGAGGATGAACTTAAAAGAAGAACATAGATGATATCTCACCTAGAGAATCAGCGATTAACGATCCATCCTCAGTCTCTACCAGAAGAACTAAACTTTCTCTCTGAAGCTGAATATGAAGAATCTGTCAAAACTGAAAGACTGCTCGCTGACTACCGAAAAGATGTTGACTTAGCTCTCAAGGTACATGCGTCCATGTTTAAAGACAACAAGATAAAGGAGCATGCAGTTGTAGTTCAAGCTGCTATATTGAAAGAGATTGAAGAGGAGTGCTCAAAAGTAAAAGAGGTCAGCGATAAAAGTCTAGACTGGTGCAAACAAAAGATAGACTATCACTCTGACCCAATGAAGATCGTCGTTGTTACTATCTATGGGAGAAAGAAGAAGGACCGAAGATCAGTGACTATGGAGATAACCATAGAGGATGGAAGCTCAAAAGCAATGTTCGTATCAAGGCTTGAACACTTTGGCTACGTTGAGTGGTTAGAGTTCAAGGAAGCTCTGAAGAAATCAAAATCAAGGTACAAAGGCTATGTTGAAGGTCTCGTTGGAGCTCTAATCAACAGAGTCGCTGCAATTCTGAAAGTGCCTTCAACTCTTCCACCAAAGCCAAAGAAAATCAAAAGAAAGTCTGCCTCCTCCTCCTCTGATAATGTCGCAGTGATCAAGAACGACACCTCCATCAAGTTCTCAAAAGAAGCACTGTTCGGGCCTCCTCCTGATCTCTCAGTTCTTGATCTATCCTTGCCTCCTGGTGGACTATTCATCCCAGGGCAAGTTTTAAAGAATCCTTTTGGAATCTTTTTCAGAGATGATGAAGGTCGGCTCAGATTTCAAAGAGTCTCTGAAATCCCTCTCTGCCCTCTAAGTCATCTCAAGGACCTTCTGTGCTTATGGTGTACTTACTCTCGTTCAGTTGAACAGATCAAGACTCTCATTCAACAAGAATCAGCCGATCGAAGACAAAAAGGAGAGGAAGTACCAGATTATATGATCATGGTTCTGAAATCTTATCTAGATAGCTGATAGATTTTCTCTCTTGTAATCCGTTAGTTAGACTTACAGTAGTTAGATCTTCATTTGTACTTATAATTTTCATATCTCTTCTTGTAATTCTTTCTTTGAATTAATGAAAATTTCAGTGAAATACTTAACTCTATCAGTACTGTAAAAGATCCCTCAAAATAGTAATTGGAACATGTATGTTATGAGTCCTGATTATCCTTTATTTTGACTTAAGTAATTTTCTTCATAGTTACTTTGTCATCATCAAATAAGGGGAGATTGTTGATCCAACTCTCTCAGTGATTTGATAATGACCCTTTTATAATACTTAGTGAAAATTACGTCTAATATCTGTATGTATTAGTGTTTCACCATCAGCGATCAAATACCGAGTATGTTCAGTATCGCTGATGATTTCTCATGTAAACAGTTAGACGTAATCCGTGAAGACAAGTTTCTCGACAAAAGATGCTCACTGCTGAATCGAAGACAAAGTTGTTGAACAAAAGATAAGTCTACTCATGACCTGATGCAGATATCAGCGAAAACAAGACAAGTCTACTCACACGCAAAGAAACTTGAGGAAAAGCTTCAGCGATAGTTGAACTTCTTTCTATCTCTGAGAAGGAAGAGATATTCAGCAATCGATGATCACTTTGCTTATACCTCAAGTCTCTGTTGTCTTATCTATGCACAAATAGTACGATTGTCAGAAAAGACATACCTCTGCAACATTTCGTACAACAACTCTGATATCTACACTGTTCATCATACGGCCAAAAACATGTCTCCAAAAGTCAGACTCATGCAACCAACCAGAGAAGGACACGTGTAAATTACCCTGCCATGCATTTAATGCATAGAGTATAAATAGAAAGATCACAACTCCATCTGAGTACATTTAAAAGTAATATAGCAAGTTATATATAAAAACCCTGTCATGCATTTAATGCATAAGGTATAAATAGAGCATTTAATGCATTTAATGTTTTTGTCCATAAATATGCAAATATTATAAAAAGTAACAAATAAAAGTAATATAGCAAGTTATATATGAAAACCAAAATGCAAATAAATTACACCCTACTTTTAATAAATAATAAAAATATCAAACATATTTACCAAAATGTACATTCACTTGAACACTAAATATTTAAAATCAAAATAAAAACTAAAAAAAATACACCAAATGTAACTTTTTTTTTTTGATATTCCTTCCTATTTGGGTATGTTGATGATCATCTTGGACCAGAGAGCTCCATGGCATGGGCATCATGGTCATCATCCATCAACATCACCCCAAGCATGCTTGATGTATAGTCATCATCATTCTCATCAAATGTTCCAACCATTCCATTCCCATTCCCATTCCCATCTCCATTCCCATTCTTTCTTATGCTGCTATTGCCATTTATATGGTTATGCGTGGCCGCCCATTTCTCCGCCAAACCGTCACCCTCCAGCATCCGAACCACCTCCGACATCCGCGGCCGGTGGGCCGGGATGTACTGAGTACAAAGTAAAGCCACTTGTAGCATTTCGCCCACATCGATTTGATCGTAGTTCATCCCAAGCTCTTTGTCGACTAAAACCTCCACCTTTTTCTCTTGGTGTGCTTTTTTCACCTGAAAAAAACACATTTTTATGCATTAAAGATCTGTATCTTGTGCATTAATGCATAGGTTTCGCACAAATTGTAATTCTTTATAATAGACGGAGTAAAAATTTCTTCATATAGAAATGTGGACATTTATTTTGATAGACATATACTAATTATTGTCAATTCTAGGTAGTCTGAGAACAAATCCCAGTGTCTTAGGATATGCATTAGGTGTCTGTACTGTATTGTACTTTGGTACAACTTTCAGATGCATGTGATTGAAGTATATATTTAGGCCCAGGTAAAACACTACTAGCTGTCGATGTATAGTAGGCTATACCTTACAAATGTACAAGTCGTCAATGCATGTAGGAAATATGGTACAAGTAGAAAATGCATACTTTTTAAAGACCAAAATAGACCTCACATATCATTCAATCATACAAGTTTGTCAAATGCTTGCCTAAGGAGTTGTACCGTACTAACTCTAACTGCTAGGACAGACGGTACAACTCGATCGGTACAAATGTACAAGTCGTCAATGCATGTCTAGGACATCCTATATGCAACTAAAAACAGTAAGATGGACATAGACCTGATCTTTATCTAAAAAGTATAACAGTTGTTTCGTGAACAAAGTTTACTGATAAAAGAACTTACCCATTCAAGCATTGCCCCTTTCTGATTAACCGTTTTCCCGAACTCGAAAGCTCTCATACCCGTTATCAGCTCCAACAACAAAATCCCGAACCCAAACACGTCGGTTTTCTCCGAGGACTGGCCGGTGGAGAGATACTCCGGTGCAATGTGTCCCACGGTACCTCGAACCTCGGTGGTAACATGTGAGTCGGCATGGTCAAGGAGTTTCGCAAGCCCAAAGTCGCCCACCACAGCCTCGAAGAACTCATCCAAAAGAACATTAGCTGCCTTCACATCTCGGTGGATAATCTTGGGGTCACATTGCTCATGTAGATACAACAGCCCTCGAGCAGCACCAATCGCGATTCTCTTTCGAGCATTCCAATCCAGTGACGGCTTACCTAAATTCCAATAGTTAATTTTCGGAAAAAGAACCCGAAAAACAACAACATATGTTGACCATTTATCAAAATGTCATGGAGGACATATCCTATGAAAGGACAAGATAAAAAGGAACACCAAAATAATGTAGCAATTCTTAACGGCTTTGGCATAGTCCCCACAAACCATCCCACATTTGTTTTTGAAATTGTCAATTGGTACCCACAAGCATCATCTTGTTTGGTATATATATATATATATATATATAGAGAGAGAGAGAGAGAGAGAGAGGGGTTTGATTCAGACGAGAACATAGGTCAATATAAGAGAACACAAGAACTCCTATATCCTATCCCATGTGATTTTAGACCAAAAATCACGTGATTCAGGGGTTCTGTCAACAAAGGGGGTGTGGGCGTTTGGCCGGACCACCTAAGAGTCACATGTGAATTTTAGTCTAAAATCATATGTGATACAAGTGTTCTTTTAGTTTGACTACGTTCTCACTTGAACCTCCTTTCAAAAGAGAAGGTGGTCAATTTGCGAGAAATTCCAAGATCACATATAATTAGATGTGATAAGAACAATTAATCATTCATGATTAAAGACATGTTGCGTTGACCAACATATTGCAGGCGACCTTCCCTTCGACCAAATTCACCAAGTCGCCGTCGGCCCTTTTGTACGTTTTTAGTGATATATGATTAAGTGTTTTAATCATGTATGATCTTGGAACTTTTCACTCACTGATCCTCCCTGTATGTACATACAAACATGATGGTCCATGGTCCAAATCTAGCCGATGTGGAACTCTTTAACGATTATGCTTTTGGATGAAAATTTTTAAGGTTACAAGGTTCAAACCTTTAAGCCTTGAAGCCACACTGCCATTGGACATGTAAGGGTAAACCAGGAGCCTCTCCACAGGAGTGGCACAGTAACCAATCAACCGAAGCAAATTCCGGTGAACCGCTAAGCTAATGAGCTCCAATTCTGTCCGGAATTGTGATTCTCCGGCAGTTCCATTGATGTCTTTCAAACGCTTAACTGCCACCATCGTGCCATCTCCTAGTTTTCCTTTGTAAACATTACCAAATCCTCCGGCGCCCAGAATGTTTTTCGAGCTGAAATTGTCGGTCGCATATTGAAGTTCTTTGAATGTGAAGCATCTTAAGTTTCCTAAGCTCATTAGACCCTCTTCTGGTATATCTGCCACCAATTAGTTGTGCACCAAAAAATTCATCAACTTTGACTTTTGAGGTCAAACCTTGTATTTTGAGTCAAAGCTTCCCATACATATCTTAACAAATTTAGCATAAAGACTTCTCAAATTATCTTAAAAGCTGCAATCTGTTGTGGGTTTTAGCCAAATTTACATAAATCATAGAGAAAATTGAAGTTGAAGCTTGGTTATGATGACCTTAAAAGAATTCTTTTCTTTTGGTTTTTGCTTCTATGTTTTGACTTTTTGGGTCAAACCTAGAATTTTCTAGCTAAAAGTTAAAAATGTCCAAAATTTCATCAAGGTTTACATACTTTATTTCAAATTGAAGTTTTGAAACTTTAGTTAAATTGACCTAAAAAGGCAAAGATGCACATTTAATACACAATTTCATGTCAAGAATTCTTTTCTTTTCTGCTTTTAGGACTGTGGTTTGAGTTAAAGTTTGATGTGCATATAATTACCAGATTTACAGTCAAAGATTCTCATTTAGTAGTAATTACTGTAATCTATAACGGGTTTATCGAAATTTTCATTAAAAAACATGCACAATTCATATCAAATAGGTAATCAGAACTGGGTTACTTTGACCTCGAAAGTCAAACATAACAAGAATTAATTCATACCATTGATGTCAAGAATGCTTTGCTTCTGGTTTCTGGTTCTCTGCCACAGGAGAAACCCAAGTGATATGATGAGAAAAGCGAGACAACCGAGACTAATTCCAAGAGCAATTGCTACCCTTTTCGGCTTCGTTTTCCCTGAATTTTTGTAAGTTTTTAGAGAGAGAAACTTGGTTTATAGAGAGAGAAAGAGAATTCAGTTGTTCAGAACTTCAAACCTGATGATGAATTAAGCTCAAATGAAAGTGGCTCAGGCAAAGTTGATCCAGAACAACCCTCATTAGCATGACTTCCACAAATCAAAGGATTACCCACAATACTGTACAACAGGAAACAGATGAAGAAAAATGCAATTTTGTTTTCAAATCCAAATATCACACAACTCGTCAATGCATGAAAACGAGACTCGTTTAATACGGGATCTGGGTGTATGTTTTTATTATAAGATTTACACATACATACTTGAATGTTCTTGCTGAAAACTTGGGTACAGGACCACTGAGATTATTGTATGACAAGTCCCTGAAATGAGCAAAGTTTTTGTCGAGGATTCAATGATTTCAAAGATGGTAAGTTTACAGAATCAACAAGCCCTAGAAAAAGACTATACAAACAATATTAAAAAATAATAATAATAAAAGGGAAACTAAAACTCACAAGAGTGCAAGTTGAGGAACAGAAGCTAAGGACAAAGGAATAGCTCCAGACAAGCTGTTGTTATTCAACCTTCTACTCATTACATGACAAAAACAAAATAAACACAGGAGGGTCAAAGACTATTATCAAATTAAGAAACAAATCCAAACATTTCAACGGTCAATTTTAAAATTGACCCATCAAAGATCGTGTTTCAAATAAGGAGTTTTAGAGAGAGAAATTAGTTACAGATATTGCAGGCCATTCAAAAGGCTTAGTGATTCAGGCACATGACCACTGAGTTTGTTGTTTGACAGATCCAATGTTTGGAGCTTTGGAAGGTGCCCTATTCTGCCCGGAATTTGGCCTGAGATGTTGTTGTTCTGCAACAACCTGTTGTCAAACTTGTAAGAAGAAAAACATTTGTTTAAATAAAAATGTTGCACATGCCACTTACACTTGACGGAGGTTCGTGAGATTAGCAATAACCCCTGGCAATGTTCCTGATAAACCTTGGCTTGGAGCTCCACTGCAATGAAATCCAAAAGGGTTTTTATATAAAACAGTAAAAGTTTACCCATGAAATCTTTAGTGTGTATGTGTATAGATATAATAATATAGTGTATGCATATGGTAAAACAACATACAGGCCGGTGACAAGATTATCAGGGGAACAAGTAATCATAGCCCAGCTACAAGGGTCAACAGAGTCTTCATCCCAGTTGTTGAGAGCTCCATGAGGATCATTCAAACCACTTCTAATCAAAATCAAAACTACAACTGCACAAATTAACAATATCAGATCAATAAATCAAAAACCAACCAACCAACCAACCCATATAATATATATATATATATAATTAAAAGAAAACCCACAAGAAAGAAATTGAAAAGAAGATAAAGAGGGGAAGAGAGAGAGAAGCAAAAACCTTCAGGATTACGAGCTTCATAAGAGAGAGTAAGAGTAGGGAAGAAAAGAAAGAAAGAGAGGAGGCAAAATCTGAGAGTTTGAAGCATGATGATGATCATTGAATGCAAGTGAACAATATTAATTTACTTTTTTCTGAAGAAATTTAGTTTAGGAGAAAAATAACATGAAATAAATGTGTTCATATGAGTAAAGGTTTTGATTTCATTTCGGAATGGTGGGGCGTTTTGTTGTCTGTCTGCAAATGTGGTTAAGTCACGACAATTGCCATTGCAAAGAGTATTTGTACAGAGAGAGAGAGAGAGAGAGAGAGAGATTAAAAATAAAATAATAAATGAAGAGAGAATCAGGTGGGGATGATACGGTGGTGTCAGTGACAGTGAGGGAGGGAGGGAGGGAGGGTGTCAAGGACTTAAGCTTCCACCAAGTTGCTTTAATGGTTAACCTGCGCAGGTTATGCTAGCATGCGCTTATTCCCTTCTCTTCTTTTCCTTTCCTTTCCTTTAAATCACTCTTTTTCTTTTTCCCTGTTGGTCTGATTGCTTTACAAAACCAGCAGATGAAGCACGACAATGAAGGATATCAATCTGTATTTATTTCAAATACATTTTTATTTTATTATAAATATTCCAACTTTTAGATACAATATTTATAAATCGACTAGAAATGTATCCTCGCAATGCAGTGGATTTTTGAAATCTATAACTTGAATACTCGATCATTATTCATACTTTTTGTTACTCTTTTTTTATTTTATTTTACGATTTTGAGAAACCTATATTTTAGTTTAGTTGTTACGGGTCAAAAAAAAATGTTTAATTTAAATGATAACTATATATAAGATATTGAGTTAAATACAAATTTGGTCCTTGTGGTTTACAAATATTAACGACTAAGGTCCCTCAAAGAAATATTTAACGAATAACGTCCCTCTACTTTCCATTTTATAACACGTATGGTCCCTCTTAGTAACACTGTTTAATAACGTGTATTTAAGTGGGGGTAAATTTGTCCATTCATCTATTCTAAGTTTGGTAACATATTTGGTCCCTCCTAAAATTCAGGGATTAAAAAACTCTTTTATAGTTTATAACATATTTGGTCCCTCTATGAATTTAAATAAGAAATTAAATGCAAAATTGATCCCTATGGTTTGCAAAAAATAACAAGTAGCATCCCTTAAAATATAAATTTCATTAATCTCCAAACCTAGTACTAGCACTAGCATTTTTTGGATAGAAGCAAGAAGACAAGTCTTAAACTCACAAGTCACAACCACTACTTGGTTAACTTAAAAGAAGACGATTAATAAAAACAAACTAAATAAAAAGTATCACACCATAAAATATAAATATTTAGTCAACATAAAAGAAGACGTTGGATGACGACAACCAAGTGGTGATTTCATATGTTCTCTAAATTAAAAACTACTACAAAAATGACCCTAAATCAGCAGCTACAAAACCAACATGAAAGTTGCTACAAAAAATAATGTCAAAATAGCAGCAATTAGCTACAAAAAAGTTAAGAAGGGATAATTACACCAAGTTTTGAACAAAAGAAAATCAAACTTCACAAGTTAAGGTTCCCGTGCTTTGCATGTGTCTGAGTTATGGCTTTGTATATGTGCATGGTTTTATTTAGTTTGTCTTTATTAATCATTTTTTTAAGTTAACCAAACAGTAGTTGTGACTTGTGTCCAAAAAATGCTAGTGCAGGTTTGGAGATTAATGAAATTTAATTTTTAAGGGATGTTACTTGTTAGTTTTTGTAAACCAAAGGGATCAATTTTGCATTTAAATTCTTATTTAAATTCATAGAGGGACCAAATATGTTACAAACTATAAAAGGGGTTTTTAATCCCTGAATTTTAGGAGGGACCAAATATGTTACCAAACCTAGAATAGATGAATGGACAAATTTACCCCTACTTAAATACACGTTATTTAACAGTATTACTAAGAGGGACCCTACATGTTATAAAATGAAAAGTAGAGGGACGTTCTTCGTTAAATATTTCTTTGAGGGACCTTAGTCGTTAATATTTGTAAACCACAGGGACCAAATTTGTATTTAACTATAAGATATTTTATATTTAAAATTAAATAGATAACATACTTCAATAAAAAATAAAAATAAGGTGTTTTATCTCGAATTTTCTTATATTTATCGGTTAGTTATATCAATAGTTAAAAAATTTAGATATTTTAGAAAATAAAAATAAGTGTTTATCTGCAGTTAGTTACACGAATTCAAACATTGAGTTTTTATAAGCTGTACTTATGTTTAATCAATTTGTACCTTTAGATTTTAAGTAATATGCATTAATAAGTGGTACCTAATGCATAAAAATTAGTTTTTAAGAGTTTAGCTTAAATGCTTTATAATGTATAGATATATTAGTTAAAATTCGAAATTACAAGTTAATGAAACATAATTATAACTTATTAAAGTTCCATGTTTTTATTTGTATAACTAACTGCAAATAAACATATTAAATACAGGATAAACACTATAAGATAAAGTACCTGTTTTATTTTTTATTAAAATATATTTATTAGATCGATACATGTTTTTATAATATAGTATAGACATATTAATTATGAGATTATAACTAATATAGATATAGATATAGATATATTAAGAGCAAATCATAAAATAAAAAATAAATATTGATAATAGTAATATTGATCAAATCGTCCAATAAATATAAAAAATAAATATTGATAATAGTAGATAATATTGATCAAATCGTCCATTAAATATAAAAAACAAATATTTATATTAATAAATGATTATCCAATCCACAAATAGATGATAATGTGAGATACTGTGTTTGGATAAGTTGTACCAAGACATTATGAAATTGTAAATTAAGTAATTGGCTTTAATTGGTTGTATTTTGTGCTTAAAATATTGTAATTAAGAGTTTTTTATGTCTCTTTTATAATATAGTATAGATATAGATTAGAAAGCCGACCCATAATTTTTTTAGAAGGGGCCACAATTTAATTATAAGAAAAAACTTGTTGAAATATTTCACAGTATTAACATATATTATTTGGTTGGTTCTTGTTATTGTTATTGTAGAATGTCGAGAAGGGATCTATATTAGAGTCAAGATTATAATTATTTTCATAAGGTATATAAAAATATATCAAAATTAAAGTTGAAAACTAAAAAAATTGATATTGGTGGGACTCGAAGCCAAAGTCTTCGTACAAGTTTAGTAACATTTACCCCACTATGCCATTAGAATCTTACGCCAAAGTTTCAGTTTTAAAAACTATATGATGGCATTCAACAAAACAATATGGTGGTACCGTTCAGAAAAGTAATTTTCTTGCCTTTACAACGAAACCATGAAGCATAGCTCGTGCCACCGTATGAGCCTATGCAGGGTTGTCCCTGTTAAGAAACCCATCAATCTTTTAAACTGAGGTATATCAAGTTTTAGTTTTTATCAAAACAATCATTATAATTATAAGAAACATAAGAAAGAAAACAAAATTCTTATGAATATGATCATCATGTTTGATTTTTATACGAAAAAAAGTCGTTATATTTTAATAAGCATTCATGTTTTTATGTATATGTAATCTTTTTTTTTAACGTAAGAACATTTTCAATGAGAGATTTCTTAAACCTGGTGGGCTGATTCATAAATTTTTCATCATTGGAAGTAAGCGGTATATGCCAACATGGAAGAGGTAAAGTTCATAAACATGAACTTGTTTTTCTTCAAAAGGGTGACACCAAATCTAATTAAATACTTAGAATTTATGTTAGGGAAATTGACCTAAATAGCCTAATCTCCCACGTTTTTACCTCCTAGCCAAATCTTCCCTTTTTTTTTTTTTTTACCAATTTAGCCCTAGGTCTGCAATGGGTCAGGTCGGATCGACCAGCAATCCGCAAACCATACGCTAGAAGACAAAAAAAAAATCCGGTTAGCGGCAGGTCCGCAATTGCCATGTTAGAGGGGGATCTGTCGTGTGGTAGTAGGGTTTTATGGAAGTGGACACGTGGCACATAGGTCTGCAATTGCGGTGGTGGACCTTTGGCTAAATGTGCAAATGTGGGAGAGACTTGCCTAGAAGGTGAAAACATGAGGAGAATTAGGTGGCGTTTGGTTTCGCAGGTTCGTAGATTCTAAAGCAATCTGATGGAATTGGAATGTTGAATTCCATTGACCAAATTCCATTCATTTGTTTGGTTCATTCTTGTTCATGGAAAGAATCTCTACATTCCATCAAATTTCACAAATGAGGGAATTGAACATTCCTTAGCAACTACAAGGTATTTTGATGGAATGAAATTCTTTTTTCTCATAATACCACATATGCCCTCAATCCAATATAACCTAATCACCTAAAACTTATATGATTAAACCATGCCTCCATCGGTTCCTTCTCTGAACCACCATCGACCACCGACCACCGTCGTTCTGAACCATCGTCGATCTAAACCACTGTCGACCACCACCGACCACAACCAACCACTGACCGCCGTCGTTCTAAACCACCATTGACCACCACCGAACTGAACCACCACCGACCACCACCGATCTGAACCACCGCCGACCACCACTGATCTGAACCACCACTGATCACCACCGACCACCGCCTATCTGAACCACCGTCGACCATTGCCGATCTGAACCACCATCGACCATCACCGACCACCGACCGTCGCCATTCTGAACCACCGTCGACCACCACCAAACTGAAACACCACCGACCACCATCGATCTAAACCACCGCTGACCACCACCGACCACCGTCGACTACCGCCCATCGTCGTTCTGAACCACCGTCGATCTGAACCACCACTGACCACCGCTGATCTTAACCACCGTCGATCTGAATTCTGAACCACCGTCGACCACCATCTACCACCGCCGACCATCGCCCATCGCCGTTCTGAACCACCGCCGATTTGAACTACCGCTAACCACCGTCGATCTGAACCACCCCGACCACTACTGATCTGAACCACCGTTGACCACCGACCACCGCCGCTCTGAACCATCGCTAACCACCACTGCCGACCATCGACCACCGTCGATCTGAACCACCCCCGACCACCATCGTTCTGAACCGCCGCCGATCTGAACCAACACTGACCACCGTAGTTCTGAACCACCGCTAACCACCGTCGATCTGAACCACCGCCGACCACCGTCGTTCTGAACCACCACCGACCACCGTCGTTCTGAACCACCACCGACCACCGTCGTTCTGAACCACCGTTGACCACTGACGATCTGAACCACCACTGACCACCGCCGATCTGAACCACCACTGACCACCGCCGATCTGAACCACCGCCGACCACCGACGGTCTGAATCACCGCTGACCACCGCCGATCTAAACCACCGCTAACCACCACTAATCTGAACCACCCGTTACAAATAAATTATTTTTAATGGCTATTTTATTAAAGCTTTTTTTGTTCAAAAAAATTAAAATTGTCAAAAACGGTATTTTGGTCATTTATCAACATTTCATTCTAATTCCAAAACTACATTCTATGAACCAAACAGACGGATTCTAATTCTTTTAACATATTTCATTCCAATTTTGTCAACCAAATAGGTGGTCAAACCTGCCACATTTTATTCCAATTCTTTCGATGTCAAAATTTCTTTACAGATTTCATTTCATCCAAAAATATTATGTGAATCAAACGCCACCTTAGGCTATTTGAGTCAATTTCCCTTTATGTTATAGGTATGTTCCTTGGGGAGGACGGTACAAACGTAAACCTAGGGCCTAAAATAGGGGTCCAAAAAAGTTCATACATAATAGGAATTCAAAATAATTTAATAGATTAAAAAATCCAATTTTTTAGCAAATAGCATAAACCTAAATTTTTTTTATAGATAACTAGTCTTCAACATCGTGCGTTGCGCGATGATCGAAACACATGTCAAATAAGATATATAAAAATGTTATGATGCTACATCAACCAAAACTTGAGAATTCTAAATTCTCGTCGTACATTTGTCAATACCCTTCTAATATATGAAGACATCTCTCTTCCTCTCATATATTCATCAATGTGGGATAAACAAACTCAACTACAATTCATTATTTAAGAAAATGCAAAGTTCTCATTGTATCATGTCAATACTTTCTAGCCTACATTTCTTTCATATTGATATTTATTGTATTTATATTTATATTCATGACTGTATTGATTCGATTCTAATGAACATTTTACATTTAATGAAATCAGAAGTGAAAGTTGTTATTTTTTAAATAAATATTTTTCTTACATGACTTCAAAATTGTCATTTTAGCCAACTAACTTTTTTAATTTTCAAGGCATACCCTCTCATTTCATATACTAACTACATCTTTCGAATATTTGTCTCATTTAATGATGCCATATGAATCGCTAGAAATACGTGAAAGGTATGGCTAACATGATAAAACATAATATAAAATAATTGTTGATGTATTTATGTTGTGCAAATAAAAACAATATATAAAATTGTTGGTCCCGAAGGTGCTTAACAAGTTTGTAGAAGGGGGGGGGGGGTTGAATACAAACATAGAAAATAAAGTTTAATAAATTGTTTAATGATGAATCAAAATACAATTTACAAGTTTGTTGCGGAATAAGATTAAGACAGACGCAATCTAAACAAACTTAAGAAACACTAAGATGGTTGCACAAGAAATTCAGAGAATGAGGGATTAAGAGATATAGAAAACAAGGGTTTCTATATGGGGTTCAAGGATTGAGCACCCTTCAGATGAAGGGGGTGAACTTCCTATTTATACCCTATGCATTAAATGCATGGCAGGGCACTTTACACGTGGCGTTCACTGATTGCCTTTGGAAGTCTAACTTTTGGGAGACATGCTTTCGGCCGAACAATGAACAGTGTAGTTGACAGAGGTGTTGTACGAATTGTGGCAGAGACATGTCCGTTCTGACACATCATACTAAGTTGTGCAAGGAGAGACAAAAGGAAACTTGAGGCATAAGCTTTGTGATCGATTGATCGCTGAGTATCTCTTCTTTCAGAGATAAAGAGGTTCAGCTATCGCTGAAGCTTTTCCTCATGTTCCTTCGTATATATGTAGAGTTGTCTTTGCTTCACTGATATCCGCATCAGGTCACTAGTAGACTTCTCTTTGTTCAGCAGCTTCGTCTTCGATTCAGCTATGAACATATGTTGACGCGAGACTTGTCTTCGGGGATTACGTTAGCTGTTTACTTCAGAAACTATCAGTGATAACTGAACAGACTCAGTCTGATCACTGATAGTGAAACACTAATACATAGAAATGTTTATAAGAAAGACTATCAGCGATAACTGAACAGACTTAGTCTGATCGCTGATGGTGAAAACACTAATACATATTAAAACGTAATTTTCACTAAGTATAGAAGAGGGTCGTTATCAAATCACTGAGAGAGTTTGGATCAACAATCTCCCCCTATTTGATAATGACAAAGTAACTGAAGAAAATTACTTTATAGTTCAAAATGATGGAATAATCAGGACTCATAACATACATGTCCCAATTACTATTTTGAGGGATCTTTTACAGCACTGATGGAGTTAAGTACTTCACTGAAATTTTCATTAATCCAAGAAAAGAATTACAAGATATGAAAATTATAAGTACAAGTGATGTACTAACTACTGTAAGTTAAACTAATAGATTACAAGTAAGAAAACTAATCTATCAGCTATCTAAAGAGGGTTTAGGAGGTTTGATCAAATACTCAGGTATTTCTTCTCCTTTTTGCCTTCGCTCTAAAGATTCTTTGCAGATAATCGCTATGATTGGCTCAGCATCAGGAGAGAGAGTACACCATAGGCACATGAGATCCTTGAGAAGAGCGAGGGGACAGATAGGGATTTCAGAGACCCTTTGAAATCTGAGTTGTTCCTCGTCATCTCTGAAGAAGATTCCAAAAGGTTCTTCAAGAACTTGTCCTGCAGCATATGGTCCGCCAGGAGGCAGAGATAGATCCAGAACTGAAAGATCAGGAGGAGGACCGAACAGAGCTTCTCTTGAGAATTTGATGGAGGTATCATTTCTGATAACTGCGACATTATCAGAAGAGGAGGAGACAGGCTTTCTCTTGACTTGCATGGATCTTGAAGGAAGAGTAGATGGCACCTTTAGTATAGCAGCGACTTTGTTGATGAGAGCATCATTTACCCTTTCAACGTAGCCTCTGTATGTTGACTTTGATTTCTTCAGCACATCTTTGAACTCAAGCCACTCCATGTAGCCGAAGTCTTCCAGCTTTGAAATGAACATTGCCTTGCAGCTTCCATCCTCTCTGGTAATCTCCATGGTGACAGAGAGTTTATCCTTCTTCTTTCTCCCAGAGATAGCAACAGCTACGATCTTCATTGGGTCAGAGCGATAGTCAATTTTGTGCTTGCACCAATCGACTGTATTATCGCTGACCGCTTTTTTTTTGGAGCGTTCCTCTTCAATCTCTTTCAACAGAGTTGCCTGGACTTCCACTGGTTTGCGTTTCAGCTTCTTGTCTTTGACTTGAGAGGACTGAATTTTGAGAGCCAGAGAGGCATCTCTTTGACAGTCAGCAATCAACTTCTCAGCCCTGACGGATTCTTCAATTTCAGCGTCAGTTAGGAATTTCAGCTCTGATGATTGAGAGGGGATCTTTCGTCGTTGACTCTCCAGATGAGAGATCATCTCTGTTCTTTTCATTCTATCTTCCTCTGACCAGTGAGATGGTCTAGAGGGCCTTCCATGATGTTGCAGGGACTCTTCTTCTTCTTCATCCTCTTCATCAATCTCTCTGACAGAGACTGAGATTAGTTGGTCATCAGCTTCAGCAGCTGGGATTATTTGAAGCTCTTTACCCTTAAGCAGGGGAGAGAACTGTTTGGTCAGAAAAAGAAAAAGGTTAGATTTATATTTAGGGAAGGATAGAGATAAAGGCTAGAAAGAAACAGGGGTAGGATTTTTATAGTAAGATAAGGGAACAAGAGTAAGGCATACCTGAGAAGGATTCTCCTCAGGTAGTGAAATCATCTTCAGGGTTCCCTCAGCAGATGCACCTTTGCTTTGGGAAGGGGTTCCTGAAGGTTTCTCTTGACTCCCCCCTGCTTTGATAACTCCTTTCCAAGCTATCGCTGATGAAGTGACGGCTGAAGAACACCATAAGGATTGATCTTCTTCATCGTCATCATCATCATTTTGATGAGAATCATCCTATTGATCTTCAAGATCAAGGTCTTCATCATCGTCTTCTTCCTCCTCTTCATCATCGACTAGATCAGCGATGGTGGGAGGGGCTTTGTCAGCAGCTATCTCCCCCTCAACCTGAGAGGGAGTTTCCTTCAGTTGTTCAGCAGCATCAGCTTCTTTCTCCTTATTTTCTTCAGATGCTTTCTCCCCCTCTTTGTCATTATCGCAAAGGGAGAGATCTTGGGAAGGAGTAGAGGTCTCAGTGGTGGACAACTTCTGGCCATCAGCTTCCAGTCCTTTGAGCCGATCTTCAAGTACAGGGAAGTCAGACGTAGCTTGATGAATAAAGTCCACAGCTACGCATAGAGCAGTTCTATCGTCTTCTGTAAATGAAGGAGCAGGAGTTGGAACTGGTTCCTTCAGGTGGGAAAGGATCTGCTGAAGAAGTACTTCACATGCATCAATCTTTGTAGACAGAGCTGCAAACTGTTGCTGTGAGTCTTCCTTGACTTTGTCAATCGCTTCTTGAAGAGTAGCGAGTTGAGAAACGTCAGCTTTGGAGGCGCAGGTGGCAGTCAGCGTCTTCAGTGCTTCACCAGCTGATTGAACAACGTTGGTGGTGTTGTTGAGAGATGCAGTCATAGAGTCCACCTTTGCACTCAGAGTGTTGACATTTGTGTCAACAGTCGCCAAACTAGGACCTGAAATATAAGTTAGTTTTTCAGAACCAGGCTTATATGGTGAGTTGGGAGAAGTGTTTAAGGTTATAGGGATACCTGAATTATCAAACATTTTGTAGAATTGTAAAGATTCCTCAAAAGATTGATGTTTAGGTCCTATGGATCCAAACTGTGGAGTAGGTATAGAATGAGGGTTAGAGATCAAAGAAATAGAAGGACTAGAGATGGGGATAGAAGTAGGGATAGGGGTAGTTACCGTAGGGGTTACCTCTGGAGGAGGAGGAACCGAGACGATTGGCGGTGTCACTATTGTTGTGACAGCGATCGTAGTCGCTGGCACGGTTGATGTGGGTATCGCTGAGGATGTGGAGGAGAGACCCACGAAAGCATCTAAGGATGTTTGTTGAGAAACATCCTTAGGTCTTGAACTAGTGGAACTTTTCTCCTTGGTTACCTTGGCCTTCTTCGAAGGACCAGGGGAACCAGCTGATGGTCGTTTGGAAGGTGTAGCGGCAGGGATAGCAGAAGAAGGAACCTCCTGCGTGGCCGCTGAAGACGAAGAAGTGAGGAGAGAGAGAGACGGGAGCGAAGTTCAGAGATACTTACCTCGTTGGGGAGCGTCTTGACCTCCAGTGATCGCTGACCCACTTTCGGAAAAGATGCATCCGAGTTAGTGGGGTAAGTGGTAGGGTAGAGGAACTTCAGGTACGCGCAGATGAAGCGTACGTAGGGAACTTTGGGATCCCTCTCGGTCTTCTCTATCTTTGACTTTAAGTCATCAAAGATAGCTGTTGCGTAGTCGAAGTTGCGTCCAACTATCACTGAGTAAGCCATCTGGACCTGACCTTGCTAGCTTGGTCCAGTGACCCACTCTTCCCACTCATACACTGGATGATGTGAGAGAAGATGTAGTTGAGCTGGGAAGGCATCAGTGCCTTCTTCACAAGAGTCAGCTTCTTGTTGGGAATCGTAGTCCTTGGTTTGGGTTCCCAAGCGTATTCCATAGCATCCAGGAATTGGATGAGTTCAGCGTCAGTTGGCAGGGCGTCGAATCCATTCCTGGGCTTGTCAGGAAATCGGAGAGCTTTCCTTAGTCCTAAAGCAATCATCATCCCTGAGCCAAGTTCAGTGCTGAAGGAGATGGAAGGGACCAGATCACCCCTTTTGTTGGTGATCGAAGCTTCTTCAGCGGTGAACCAAAATTGCTGGAGAAGAGCTTTAGAGGGTGTTGGATCCACAGTGATAGCGTAAGCAATGTAGGATTGCTTCAGAAACATTGCGGCCTCCTTCAGATGAGGATACTTGATACCATCAAAATCGAGGCGAGCAAGATGATTGTTCTTTGGGAGCTCAGAGTCAGAAATGGCGAACTTGACGTTCTTTGAGGCGACAAGTGCAGATTGAGTCATTCTGAATTAGGAGTAGATAAACGAGTAGAAAAAAATTTTTAGTCTAAAAATAAAGAAGATTTGCTAGTTTCTATTTGAGGAAAGAAACGTAGAAAATCAACATATTTGCAGATTAAAACAGTTTATCTTAGAACAAGAAGAAAAGTCATAGATTTTGAATAAAGAATAAAATGGTTTTTAAAGAATAAAATCAAAAAAGAAGATGATTTTATGAGATTAGAGTCTTATAAACCCATAAATGGAGTTTTATGAAACAAGATTTAAGAAAAGAATAAGAAGAAGATAAAAAATAACCTGTTGATCTTCAAAGAAGATGATGCAAATACTTGAAAGTGCTAGAATGATTGAGAGTAAGTTCTTGTTTTGAGAGTATTTGCAGAAGGCGTAAAAATGATAAGAATGAAAAAAAACATTCTTTTTATACGTGAGAGAGAGGAGAGAGAATGTGAGAGGCGGGAAAGCAAATGCTCATCATGACATGGACACGTCCCACGATGTTGATTGGATAGAAGAGCAACGGACAAACGTGTCAGAAAAAGTTATGTCGTGGATTGTCGGTTCAAATGACGTCATAGAAGAGAGAGACTGTTCATTTGTCCGTTTTGAAATTATCACTAAAGAAAAATCAGCGATTGATTTTTTTTCTTTTTAAAAGTATCCCTGTTAGTAAAGATGGGGATTGATTTTCTTTTAGAAGGATCACTGACTAGAAATATCAGTGATAAATTTATTTTTCAAAAAGCTTTTAATCATTTGAAGAAAGGTTTAGTGATTAAGGTTTATATTTTGAAAAACATCTCAACTGAATGAAGATTCAGTTGTAGGGATTGAGAAAACATACCTGAGAGTCAGAATGTTTATCAGAGAGAATGAGGAAAAGGGGAACTTTTGATTATTGACACAATGCATGAACGCTGAAGAATTATTCTTCAAGGTTCAACATTCCAAGCTCACTGATGAGAAAGTTGAACCTTGTCTCATCAAGAGGTTTGGTGAATAAATCAGCAAGCTGAAAGTCAGTAGGGATAAAGTGAAGTTCAATATCACCATTCATCACATGATCTCTGATAAAGTGATATCTGATCTCTATGTGTTTTGTCTTTGAATGTAGCACAGGATTATTTGCTATAGCGATAGCACTTGTTCTGTCGCAATAGATAGGAATCTTTGATAGCTGAAGGTCATAATCTAATAGTTGATTTCTCATCCACAAGATCTGAGAACAACAGCTTCCAACGGCTACGTATTTAGCTTCAGCTGTGGAAGTGGACACTGAGTTTTGCTTTTTGCTTGTCCAGCTTACCAGCTTTCCTCCCAGGAGTTGACATCCACTAGTGGTACTCTTTCTGTCGAGTTTACAGCCTGCAAAATCACTATCAGAATAACCAGTTATATCTAACCCTGAGTCTTTGGGATACCAAAGACCGAGGTTAGGAGTTCCTTTTAGATATCTGAAAATTCGCTTTACAGCGATCAGGTGTGATTCCTTGGGTTCAGATTGATAGCGTGCACATAAAAAAGTAGAGTACATGATGTAACACCCCGATTCTTGAAAGATATCATTTCAAGTTAGTACAGAAACCGATATATCGAGGAAAAATAAGATATTTAATTTTGGACTTGGATCCTGGATTTTATAGTCTATATGGATGAAGGATTCAATTACGAGTCCAACGGTTCTTTCCGGAGCGAAAACGGAGCTATAACGAAGAAGTTATGGCCAAAACAGTTTCGGTACGCCCGAGGCTATAGTGCCCGGCGATTGTGACAGTGTCACAATCGCCTGTCAAGGTCGCCGAAGCCCGAGAACTCTCAGTACAATCTCAGCGATTGTGCCCGGCGATTGTGACATGGTCACTATAGCCTGGCACAATCGCCCGGGTGTTCCAGGGTGTTAAAATCGCGATTTTCAGCCCCAAACTTCATTTCTTCATAACTCTCTCATTTCAACTCCAATTTGGGCGATTCAAGTTGCTAAGGTTTCGTTTTTGAGAGCTTTTCAAGGATATGGAAAGATATTGGAAGTATATTGGATTATACTAGAGTATTTGGTGGTGGTAAGCTTCTCATCTCTCACTATTCATCTTCTTCCCCAAAGTTTTCTTGGTTTTCATCCACCATTTGTTCTCCCTTTCATAGATTGGAGTTTTGTAACCATTTTGGTGAACTAGAAGTGTTTTGGTTGGTGGATTCAAGCTTGGGTTAAGGTAATCTTCTATCCTCTTCGGTTATGGAAGTTAGGGTTTCGGTATTAGTTGAGGTATTCATGTTCATGGTTTGGGAAACGATTATTTGTGGTTGATTATGTTTATTTATGGTTGAATATGTATGGATTTAGGTTTTGGAAGTTTTGTCTTGAGAATCCAAGTGTTCTTCAAAGGAGCTCTAGTTGGGGGAAATCTAGATTTAGCCTAAATCTAGCAAGGTGAGTTCAAGATGATTTGTGAAAACGGTGTACATGCCAAAATGTTTATTTTAAAATGTTTGTGTTTTACCTCAAAATGTTAACTGCTGATAAGTTTTAGTTACTTTGAAATGTTTAGTTTTATAAACATGTTGAGACACCTATTTTGGGATTTTGGGCATTTTTATAAATAAATCATATATTTTGGGTATTCAAATGATTTTATTGCATGGAGAATATTTTTAGTATAAATGCATTCTATAGAGTGTCATGGGATGGTTTGAAAGAATGAAAGGTGTTGGGTCATCTGAAGATTTGAAGATGACCTCCTGATCTTCCATCTTATATCATCCTACTTAGAATATGTTTGAGGTTCTTTTAGCAGCTTGGTTTCTATACAAATGTTCGGTGAAGTCGAAGATCAGCCGAAGAAGACAAAGTAGGAGTACATCTCTCAAAGCGGATTGAAGATAGTCTCCTAAGCCTAAAGCCAAGCATGCCCAAGTGTTCAACACCATCAGCCAGGATGGTGTCAATCACACATCTTCGGGAAAATCCGAAGATCTCACATCTTCGGGAAAATCTGAAGATCTCACATCTTCGAGAAAATCCGAAGATCTCACATCTTCGGGAAAATCCGAAGATCTCACATCTTCGGGAAAATCCGAAGATCTCACATCTACGGGGAAAATCCAAAGATCTCTCAAGCCTTCGGCAGCCGATGACCTCTCCCTAGAAGCTGAAGATGTTCTCACATCTTCAGGAGCCGAAGATGCCTGAAGATTTCCTTCTAACACATTATACTTATCTGACAAAGTATATTGTGATATCTTGCATTGACGTGGACCTCATCTGGAGATCAGATAAAGTAAGTTTTGTCTACTACACCATTTTAAGGAAAGGTCTCTACCATCCTTCTGCAGGTCAACACTTCAATCCAAAACACCTCAAGACAAAAGGTACATCCTGTACCTTGCTGAAGACCTGTGTCCATCCTTTGCTCAACAGGTGTCCCATGCATTTAATGCATGAGGCACTATAAATATGGAGGATGGTTCAACATGCAAGATCACCAGCTCTCAAGCATTCAAGCTCTCTAAGTGCACTGGCATTCTCTCTCTAAGTAGTTCTTATTGTTTTCTAAGTGTTTTGCAATTGTTCTTCATTTCTCTTTGTGTAAGATTGTTTGAATAGATTTCATCTATTCTCTTCCGCAACAATCAAAAGTTTTCTATGTGTAATTCTTGATTTCAAATCAATAAGAATTAAATTAAGTGAAAAACTGTGTGTATTGTATTCAACCCCCCCTTCTACAATACTTCTTTTATTTACTTACTGTTATTTGGGACCAACAAGTGGTATCAGAGCGGTTTAGTTTAACCCAATAAACTAGATCCGTGATGGCAGCCTCTTCTTCTTCTTTGAAAAATGATTCTTCTCAAAACTTCACTGCTGTTTCATACGACAATGGCTCTATAGCCAAACCACCAAGGTTTAACCCCAATAACTTCTTCTTGTGGAAAAGTCGTATGATACTCTTTCTAGAAGGAGTTGACAGCAGATATCCAACTATTTTACATGAAGGTCCTTTTATTCCTAGAGTTTGGGACCGATATAATGCAGACAAGGGAAAAGCTGATGAGGACTCTTCTGAAGAAGAAAGAACTCCAGCTATTGGGAGATACATTCTAAAGGACCCCATTAAATACAATGATGAATACAGACGTCTTATAGCTCTTGATACTAAAGTCAGAGCCATCATTGCCCTCTCTCTGCCTGATGAGGTCTATCATTCTCTCGTTAACCTTTCTACTGCAAAAGAAATGTGGTCCACTCTGTGTGTTCTTTATGAAGGTACGTCTGAGATGAAAAAGAGCAAAAAGATTGCTCTTGTAAGAAAGTATGAACTCTTCTCTCATGAGAAGGGTGAGTCTCTCTCAGACTACTACAATCGCTTTAACAGTCTTCTCAATGATCTTAAACTTGTGGGTCGCATATATGATAATGAGGAAGTCTTGTGCAAGTTCATGGACTGTCTTCCTGAGTTTTGGGAAAACATCTATACTTGTATCAAGTCTACCAAGGATCTTGACTCTATGCCTCTCACTGCCTTGTATGGCACCCTCTTCAACTATGAGCAGACTAACCTCCTTAGGAAGCCATTCACAAAAGACATCAAAGGCTCTTCTCTAGCCCTTGTCGGTGAATCTTCCAAAAGTACTGTGTGTGTCCCTAGGATCACCTATCCTTCTGACTCTGACAACGATAGTCAAGAGGACCCCAATGACCCTTCAGAAGGCTATCTCAGTGAGGCTGATGATGAAGGAGAGGAGACCTCTGTGGCTCAACTGTCAGATGGTGTTGCCATGTTGGCTGGATTTTCTAAAGGCAAACCTCGCTTCTCTTCTGGAAAATCCAGGTTTTCTAGAAAACCCTCCTATACTCTTTCAAAAATTGCTTCCTCTGACAAATCAAATGAGGAATGTTACAGGTGTGGGAGGAAGGGACACTTTGCTTCTGAATGCAGAAGCAGGTCCTCTGATAAGTCTAGACGACCCTCCTCTAACCGCATATCCTCTAGGTCTGTCAGAACCAAGTCTGATTCCTACCAACCTCCCTTTCAAAAATCAAACTCGTCTGTTCCTTCAAACTCTGACCGTGCTAAAAAGTACAAGGCCAAATACAAGAGAGAGAAGGAAAGGAATGCTCTTCTAGCCAACAAAGGAAAAGGTCTTCTTGCCGAATCTCATGATTGGGCAAATGAACCAACTTCCGAAAGTGACAAGGACATGGCCAACCTTTGCTTTATGGCTAAAATAGATGATGATGATGATGGTGAAACCTCTTCCACCTTCATGGCTCTTGTGTCTGCTGAGTGCTCTACCTCATCCACTCAGGTACATCCATTTCTCTCTCTCTCTGATGCTGAGAAAATTGAAGCCTTTGACTCTTTGACCATTGACTTCTATGAAGCCAAGGATGCAAAGAAGAAGGCAAATGCTCAGATAAAATCTCTTTCTTCTCAACTGCAAATCTGTCTTTCTCAACTAAAACACTTTGATAAAATCAAGGCTGAGCTTGAAGATTTGAAAACTATAAATTTTACTCTTGCTAAAGAGAAAAATAAACTTCTTAAAAAGTTTAAAAAGGAGCAAGAAACTGTGAAAAAGTGGACAAGCTCGTCCAAAAATTTAGAAAGGATTTTTCAGGATCAAATATCTTGTGATGACAAGTCTGGACTAGGCTTCGGGAAATATGACCTTGAACCTCCTTCTGACACTCATGCTCCTTTCTCTCTTCCCTCATTCTATGAATCCTCTGAAGAGAACTATGACAACTCTGAACCTTTGGACTCTTCTGATCCCTCTAAAGATCTCAAGTTTGGAAAGTTTATCAAAGCTAAGAGCATTGACTCACCTAATGAGAGTGAGGAAGCCCAAGACTCAAATAACCCTTCTAAACCAATTATTGAGTCTATGTGTTCCTTAAAAATAAACGAGCCTTCCTCTTCTAAACCCAAACCTTCCAAAGTACCTCAGCCTTCTTCAAACAAAGTCTCTTTCTCCAAAAAGGGAAAATCTGTTGCCAATCTCAAAGAAACTTCCCAAAAGAAACTTCCCAAGAAAAACTCAAAGAAACCATCTTCTCTTCCAATCCCCAGAGCTGTGATGTTAAATAAGCTAAATTCCAAGACATCCTCTTCTATTCCTTCAACTGACTCTGGCAAAGGTATCTTGGGTCCTAAGCCTCTTGACTTTCCTCTAACCTCCAAGGCCATGAAAGTCAATGTGACCAGTCATCACAAGGAATCTGGTCAAAACTCCAAAAAGGTCTTTACCTATAGAAAATGTTATAACTGTGGTAATACCTTTCACCTTGCTAAGGATTGTCCTATGGAAAGAATTGATAAAAATGCTTCCAAGGATTATTCCTCTTCTTCTAACTCAAAAGGACCCATTTCCAAATGGGTACCAAAGAACTGATTTTCTTGTGATTGCAGGGTCTAGGGCACCAACAAATCTGGTATCTCGACAGCGGGTGCTCAAGACATATGACCGGCAACAAATCTCTTCTTGTTGACTTCGTACCTACCAAAGGTCCTTCTGTCACCTTTGGTGATAACTCTAAAGGAAGGACTAAAGGTTATGGAACACTCTCAAATGGTTCCATCACCTTTAATAAAGTAGCTTATGTTGAAGGCTTGATGCACAATCTCCTAAGCATAAGCCAACTGTGTGATTTGGGGTACAAGGTGATGTTTGAGTTATCTTCATGCATCATTTTCAACGAAAAGATGGAAACTGTACTCTCTGGCTACCGCAAAGAAAGTGTCTATGTCATAGACATGGGACATAGCTCATCCTTCGGAACAAACATCTGTTTTGTCTCTGAAAACTCTGCAAAAAGATGTTGGCTTTGGCACAAGCGTCTCTCTCACCTCAACTTCAAGACTTTGAATGTCCTTTCAAACCAGGACCTTGTTACGGGCATGCCAAAGTTATCCTTTGTGAAAGAAAAGCTGTGTGCTGCATGTGAGAAAGGGAAACTCACAAAATCTTCCTTCAAGTCCAAGCAATGCTTCTCCATCACTCAGCCTCTTCAGATGCTCCACATGGATCTATGTGGACCAGTCAGTACTCCAAGCCTTGGTGGTAGAAGGTACATTCTGGTTATTATTGATGAATTCACTCATTACACTTGGGTATTTTTTCTCAGGTATAAAAGTGACACTACTGAAGAAATCATAAAGTTCATCAAAAAGTCTGAAGTGTTGAATGGGCAGCTGGTAAGATCTGTAAGAAGTGACAACGGAACAGAATTCAAGAACAGTATGTTGGATGACTTTTTCAATGAAAAAGGCATCTCTCAGAACTTCTCTGCCGTCAGAACTCCACAACAGAACGGTGTAGTGGAGAGAAAGAACAGAACGCTATGTGAAGCTGCCCGATCCATGTTGAGTGAATCTCATCTCCCTACCTACTTTTGGGCCGAAGCAATCAACACTGCATGCTTCACCCAAAATAGGTCTATCATTATAAAAAGACATAATAAGACTCCTTATGAAGTCTTTTATGGTAGAAAACCCAACATTGGTTTTCTTCATGTCTTTGGGTGTGTCTGCTACATTCTCAATGATAGAGAAAATTTGGGAAAATTTGATCCCAAAGCTGACGAAGGAATCTTAGTGGGATATTCTCTCACTTCCAAAGCTTTCAGAGTCTACAACCTCCGAAGGAAGTGCATTGATGAATCCATCCATGTCAAGTTTGATGACCTCAAGATATCATCACTCTCTTGTGATGATGAAGAATTGAACAGATGGATATCCTCCTGTGTTGATGATGGTCCTCTTCCAACATTATCAGACATTCCCTACACAGTTCCCACTTCTCCCTACCAAAACAATGAACCCTCTACATCTCACAACCCCTCTTCTCATCAAGAGGATGATCCTCAGCCTACCCAACCTCAATATACACTCCAAATCATCCCGGTCTCTCAATCTGACTTTCCCCCCTCACCTATAAAAGCCGATCTTCCATCCATCTCTCCTCAAAATTTCCCTTCCAACTCTCCTCTACAAATCTCTTACCCTCCTTCTTTACCTCCTGCCCTCAAGTGGACAAAAGATCACCCCATTGATCAAATCATTGGTGATCAACAAGCTGGTGTACAGACTCGAAGAGGTGTTGGTAACATTTGTCTCTATGTTAACTTCCTTTCCCTCATTGAACCAAAGAAAGTTGACGAAGCTCTAGCTGATCCATGTTGGATCACTGCCATGCAAGAAGAACTTTCTCAGTTCGAAAGGAACAAAGTCTGGAGATTGGTTTCTCGTACTTCCAGAAAAACTATCATAGGAACCAAGTGGGTCTTTCGGAACAAAATGGATGAAGAAGGCACGGTGATCAGAAACAAGGCCCGACTGGTTGCACAAGGATATAGGCAAGAGGAAGGAATTAACTATGATGAAACATTTGCTCCAGTTTCCAGACTTGAAGCCATCAGAATCTTCCTTGCTCATGCTGCCTACAAGAACTTCAGAGTCTTCCAGATGGACGTAAAGAGTGTTTTTCTGAATGGGGAGCTAGCTGAAGAAGTCTATGTGAAACAACCCCCTGGCTTTGAAGATCCAGTCCATCCTGACTATGTGTACAGATTGGACAAAGATCTCTATGGTCTAAAGCAGGCTCCCCGTGCCTGGTACGACACTCTTGCTGACTTTCTCCTGAAGAACAAGTATACAAGAGGTAAAATTGACAACACTTTGTTCATCAAGCAAACCTCAGGTAATCTTATTCTTGTTCAAATTTATGTGAATGATATCATTTTTGGTGCCACTGATGAGTCATTGTGTGATGAGTTTGACTCTCTCATGAAAAGCCAATATGAGATGAGTATGATGGGGGAGCTTACCTTTTTCTTAGGACTTCAAGTTAAACAATCTTCAGAAGGAATCTTTATAAATCAAAGCAAATACATATGTGATCTTCTGAAAAAGTTCAATTTTGAAAACTCCTCCCCCATGAAAACTCCTATGGCACCACCTTTGAAACTCCATGCTGATCCGGATGGTGTATCTGTGGATATCACCAGCTACCGAGGCATGATCGGCTATCTTCTTTATCTTACTGCGAGTAGACCGGATATTATGTTTGCTACTTGCCTGTGTGCGCGTTACCAAGCCAATCCGAAGGAATCTCACTTGGCTGCGGTTAAACGCATTTTTCGGTATCTGAAAGGTACCATGAATCTGGGTCTTTGGTATCCCAAAGACTCAGGTTTTGATCTAATGGGGTATTCAGATTCTGATTTTGCAAGCTCTAAGATTGATAGGAAGAGCACAACTGGCAGCTGTCAACTCCTTGGTGGCAAGCTTGTTAGTTGGTCAAGCAAGAAGCAGAACTCAGTCTCCACCTCTACTGCTGAGGCTGAGTATGTAGCTGCTGGAAGTTGTTGTGCTCAAATCCTCTGGATGAAGAACCAACTTAGAGACTACAACCAACTCTACTCCCACATCCCGATTATGTGTGACAACTCTAGTGCGATAGCCATCACCAACAATCCGGTGCTACACTCTCGTTCCAAGCACATCGACATCCGATATCACTTCATTCGGGATCACATTTCCAAAGGTGATATCGAGTTACATTTCATCCCTACCGACCTCCAACTGGCGGATCTCTTTTACCAAGCCTCTTGACGAAGCTCGGTTCAAGTTCCTCATCGGAGAACTCGGTATGTTAAATGCCGATCTTTAATTAAAAAAAAAATGAGAGATAGAAAAGAAAAAAAAAAATGAGAGATAGAAAAGAAATAAAAAAAAAAAAAAATGAGAGAAAGAAAAGAAATCAAAAAAAAAAAAAAAAAAAAAACAGTTTTTTTTTACAACTCCGTATTTTTTTCTTTTCTTCCTTTCTCTATATCTCTCTCCCCCTCTCTTTCGGCTCTCTCTCTTTCTCTCTAGCTCTCACTAGCCGAACCCCCTCCCCTCCCAAACCCCCTTTCGGTTTTCCCTCTCTCTCTCTCCCCACCCCTAGCCGAACCCCCCTCCCCTCTCCTTCCCACTTCGGCTACCAATCCCCCCCTCCCCTCCCTTCCCCCTTCGGTTCTCCCTCCCTCTCACTCTCTACCTTCGGCTATCTCTCTCTATCTCTCACTCTCCCCCTCCCTCCCTCACCCCTCATTTCTTTCGGCCCACACCCAAACCGAACACCTTCGGCCTTGGTCCTCTTCGGCCCAACATCCAACCGAACAACCCCTTAGCCGAACACCTCCCTCCCCCTTACTCCCTCTTGTCTTCGGTAACCATCTAAGCCGAACCCCCCCCCTTCGGCCGAACCTTTTCCCTCCCCTCCCCTCACCCCCTGGCCGAACCCCCCCACACCTAACTTTATTGTTGACCGAATTCAAACCTTCCCCCATACCTTCTTATTTTTTTTTCTCTTCTCCTTCCCCTCTACACAAACCGAAATCCCCCCTTTTTTTACACCATTCGGCCGATGCCACCCCCCTCCCCAATGTTTTTTTCTTTCCCTTTTCCTTTCCCAAGACTCACCTACCATCCCTCCTTTTCTTACACCTCCTACTTCACTTTCCATCCTACCATCCTACCTTTCCCCTTCTTCCTTCCATATCTCCCTTTTTCTTACAATCCTCTCCTTTCCCCATACATATCCTCCTACTCTATATTACCTTTCCCATCCTTACCATACTTACACATCTCTCCCTATTATCTTCTCCCTACTTAGCCTACCCATTTCAAATCCCTTCCATTTCTATTTCCCTCCTATTTCCACTATAAATATCACCCTTTCCCTTACCTTTTCCACCATCCCTTCTTCACTCATCCTTTTCTCTCACACAAATCCTCTATTTTTTCATGGCTTCCTCATCTTCTCCAAAGGTTGTCAAGAAAAATGTGGTCACTTCTCCTACCACTCATGAAGATCTAATTTTCAACCCATGCAATCATGTTGCACGATTAGAGAGTGATCCCAAACACAGTGAGTTTGACCCAATTGCTTCCTTCCTCATGAAGTCTCCTCTTCACTATGCCTTGACACACAATCCACCAAAAATAAGCGCATTACTTATTGGCAATTTTTGGCTTACTTGTGTCTATGATGCTATATCTGAGAAGGTGACGGCTTCCATTCTCTCCGACCCCGCTTCACCGGATCTCACTTTTGGGGTTGAAGATGTTCGTTCGGCACTTCATCTTCCTATCTACTCCCCCTATGACAAATTCCCCCTTGGCAATGAGCATGAGGAGGTTGTTGCCGCCCTGAACTATATCCGTGGCGAACATGACAGGAGTCCAGGCACGCTGCTTCGCAAAAACATGGGAGGTATCTGGCATTTCTTCTTCTCTCATGTTATTTTATGTCTTAGCAAGAAAACTGGTGGCCATGATCAATGTCCCTCTTACATCACCCAACTGGCACATTCTCTTATCTTTCAACGAAAGATTGATTTTGCGCGGTACTTCTTCCGTGAGATAGTGAGTGTCATCACTCCTCCAAAGCGGTCCCATGTCGCTTTTCCTCGGTTTATATGGCTCATCATTTATCACAAGTTGGCTGCTGCCATTGATGCCTCTCATAGCATCACCTTCGACTACAAGGCGCCAATTATGACTAGACCCCTTCTTCATAAGGGGCCTTTGGCAACTGACAGTCCCTTATTACCAGGTATGATCTCTTTCCTTACTTCTCCCAATCTACAGTGGGGAGATGCTAAGGACACTCCGGTGTCCAAAGGTCTCTCCTCTGTAGTGGCCCCTTCCCCCTCACCTGTTGTGACGTCGGCTAGCACTCTCTCATCCTCAGCTACCGACACCGCCGCACTTGCCCAAACGACCATACCACCGAACGGACCTTCGGTGGTTACCCAGGTCACCACCACCACCTCCAAGCGGCGGCACTCTACCTCTTCCCCTCTCTCTTCTCCCAAAAGAAAGAGGAAGGTTTCTAGGGCCATCCCACATACTCCATCCTCCGATTCTTCACAATCGATGGATGTTGATATTTTCCCATCCGGTCCCGGGGATTCCGACATACCCACTGCCACCACCTTTGTATCCTCCCAAAAGGATGCAACTGTAATATTTGGGGACCCACAACTTCCCTCTTCCACTCTCTCCTTGGTAGATGAGGATGACTTGGTCTTCTCCCCGGACCAAGGATCTGCTTTCTCACTGCACGACCTGTCACCCGACCAATTTTTGGTCGATGCTTATGCACCGCCCGGTGAAACACGGGTCTTACCAAAGGCCAGTGTGGAGGGTATTTCACAATTTTTAGCTTATTTGCAACAGGGAAACGAGCAGGTGTCACCTTCCCCAATTCCTTCTACTTCTACTGTGCGTGACACTCCTACTTCTGCTCCCATCATTCCCCCAGAGGTTCTGGCCGATATTCAGGAAGCCAACCGACAGCACCGCCTCATTGGTGCTCAGTTTCGTGAACATCAGACCATTCTGGGCTCTCTTGTCAAAGTCACTTGTGACAAACTGTTATCTCTTGAGACCTCCAATCAGCACCTCACTGCCTTGGTCACTGCTCTTCAAGCAGCCTCTAGTGCTCGTGATGAGAAGGTTCGTAGGCTTCAAGCGGCTTCGGAGTCTCATCGGGACATCACTACTTAAATTCTTGAGTCCTTGCAGTCTCTTCATCAAAAGGTTGATTCTGTGTTGGTTGCTCCCCCGTCAGCCGCTGAGGGGGAGAAAGAGACGGTTCCCATTCCTTCAGACAGCGACTGTCAGGGTCCCACTCCCATCACCAATGCTCCAACTGAGGGGGATCATTCTAGACAAAGCAGAGACAAAGGAAAGAGCAAGCTATCTCCAGATGAAGAGGCCTTTTTATCTCATCAACAAAAGTCTGCTTCTCTAAAGGCTTTTGTTTCTGAAGCTGATAGGCTCAAACTTCAACCACCAAACAAAGTCACCTCTGACTTTGGCCTTTCTAAAGCTAAGCTTGATTCTCATGACATCCCTTGGTACCGAAAGACTTTAATGGAAAGAAAGTTGAAGTCTAAAATTGTTGAAATAAAGCTTGGCACCACCAAATGCTCAGATGAGGTTCGGATGTTAATCATTAGAGAAGACAAAAGTCATCACTCCATCAAATTCAGCGATCTTGAAGACTATGGACTCTCTGAATGGTACGAACTCTCTGAACTCTTATCTAAATCTCTTAGTAGGCACAAAGTTTTGGCCAAGAAGACCATCAATCGTCTTCTTGAAAAAATGAAAGACATTGCAAAAGATTATAAGCATTCTCCTGAAGAAGAAGCTCAAGTTCAATGTCTCAAAAAGATGTGTCTCTCCTCCTCTCCACAACTCTCCTCTTCTGTCACACAAAACCTCTTCAAGGACATGGTTGCCAAGGGAATGATTCCTGATATAAAGAATCTAAATCTGAAGACTCCAGGTGGTCCGTGTCCGACCCGTATTTCAGGCACTACTGGTACTGTAGTGTTTAGGCCAACCAAAGGAGTCTTTTTCCTTAATGAAAAGGAAACTCCCATGTTCTTCAGACATAAGGAGATCCCCATTGCTGACACCAAATTTCTGGTTGCTATCCTATCTCTTATCCCCATAAGTTCTGAAGGTTCTCTCTTCCGTCGGGATATTCTTCTTGAGCTCCACAAAAGACAGAAGAAAGAATGAGGTTCTTCTCTAAATATTTTTACCTTCTAATGTACTTGTAACCGTTGTTTTGCTAAGTGATATTTAATACAAGTGCATTTCCTTTATTTAGTTTGTACAAATATACTTCATTCTTTTATTCTTTTGTAAATGTCGGATATTCTTATAAATCCTTAAAAAAAAAAAATCTATGTGAAAAGAACCCAAAAAGAGTAAATACGGGTCAAAATGAATTTATTCAGTATACTCTTTCTTTCATTCTTTAGTATGGATGTCATCATCAAATAGGGGGAGATTGTTGGGTCATCTGAAGATTTGAAGATGACCTCCTGATCTTCCATCTTATATCATCCTACTTAGAATATGTTTGAGGTTCTTTTAGCAGCTTGGTTTCTATACAAATGTTCGGTGAAGTCGAAGATCAGCCGAAGAAGACAAAGTAGGAGTACATCTCTCAAAGCGGATTGAAGATAGTCTCCTAAGCCTAAAGCCAAGCATGCCCAAGTGTTCAACACCATCAGCCAGGATGGTGTCAATCACACATCTTCGAGAAAATCCGAAGATCTCACATCTTCAGGAAAATCCGAAGATCTCACATCTTCGAGAAAATCCGAAGATCTCACATCTTCGGGAAAATCCGAAGATCTCACATCTTCGGGAAAATCCGAAGATCTCACATCTTCGGGAAAATCCAAAGATCTCTCAAGCCTTCGGCAGCCGATGACCTCTCCCTAGAAGCTGAAGATATTCTCACATCTTCAGGAGCCGAAGATGCCTGAAGATTTCCTTCTAACACATTATACTTATCTGTCAAAGTATATTGTGATATCTTGTATTGACGTGGACCTCATCTGGAGATCAGATAAAGTAAGTTTTGTCTACTACACCATTTTAAGGAAAGGTCTCTACCATCCTTCTGCAGGTCAACACTTCAAGCCAAAACACCTCAAGACAAAAGGTACATCCTGTACCTTGCTGAAGACCTGTGTCCATCCTTTGCTCAACAGGTGTCCCATGCATTTAATGCATGAGGCACTATAAATATGGAGGATGGTTCAACATGCAAGATCACCAGCTCTCAAGCATTCAAGCTCTCTAAGTGCACTGGCATTCTCTCTCTAAGAAGTTCTTATTGTTTTCTAAGTGTTTTGCAATTGTTCTTCATTTCTCTTTGTGTAAGATTGTTTGAATAGATTTCATCTATTCTCTTCCGCAACAATCAAAAGTTTTCTATGTGTAATTCTTGATTTCAAATCAATATGAATTAAATTAAGTGAAAAACTGTGTGTATTGTATTCAACCCCCCCTTCTACAATACTTCTTTTATTTACTTACTGCTATTTGGGACCAACAAAAGGTATAAGCCCACTTTGGAAAATGTTCGTCCCGATCTAAATCATGTTGAAGTTATTTGGGTGTGTTGAAGCATGGGTTGCATTATTTTGGGTCATTTACGTTTGATTTTATTTTATGATTTTCAACGTTGGGTCTATGGATTTGTGGAGCTTATGGCTCGACTTGGGTTTTGTTGGGTCTTGGGGACACTTGTCCGGTTTTGATGGCTCAATATAGAGCGCTTGGTTATGATTTGCATTTATTGCATCTTATTTGGGAATTACATGTTTTGAATGCTTTGGTTCATTCGTTTTGAGTCATGTAATGTTTCAGCCCCGTCTGCTATGGATCCATGAGCACTTTTGTATTTTGTCCGGTGTTGGGACGACTAGTTTTCCACATCGGGGCACGTTCGGCATTGGATGTGATGTAAGTCCCTCGTGCTCATATCAATGGGTGTATGCTGAAAGATGCTGAGCTCGATACGTTTATTGCTTTATCCGATGGGGGACGATTAGTTTTCCCCATTGAGGCGCGGTTGGCTTCTTTGGTATGGTGTAAGTCCTCCGTGCTAGTATCTATGGGTGTATTCTGAAAGATGTTGAGCCCGATACTTAATACCACTTTAACGTAATGTGTAGCTTACTCTGTGCACGCCACATTATGCGGAATCGGGTTTTCCCCCGTCACCGAAAGGTGTATTCTTTTTGGGCTGAGTCATTTATTATTTGTGTTCGATGACTTTTTCATACATGAATTTATTCCATGTTTTATGGGTCGAGTATTAATCCCTATCCGCGTTTTGGGATGTTTTGGGACATAAAGTATTATTCACATTATCATAAATTGGGAGTCATTTTATATCCACGTTTTGAGTTTGGGTTATCTCCCTTATGCTATAATTTTGGAGACTTGAGACTAATCATATTTTGGTCGTTTGTTTTATAAAGCTTACTCAAATTTCATTGATTAAACATTACCATTGTTCCCGTTTCAATTAAGTGTTGGATTGCATCATGTCATGAAAGAGTGTTTTGGCGTTTAGGCGACCATGTATAAAATGCATATTATTGGTAAATGAGTGGTCCCATTATTTTAAAGTGAATCATTTTAAAGGATCATGATTATAAGTTACAATATTTCCATTTTACGTTTTCTTTATAATCATGATATAAACTCTTGAACTCACTAGGCGTTAAGCCTAACCTTTTATTTGTCGGCATGTGCATCAGGTTCCAGATGGGGGTTTGGTCCTAGCTGTCCCAAGAAGAGATGTGCTTAGTTCTCCCGAGTGTAAGTTAGTGAAGACTTCCGCAGTTTGGAGATAGTGACTTCTATTGTGTTTTAGTAGCACTCGTCCTTCTTATAAACCGTATATATAGAATGAATGTGTGTGTTGAGGTTAAATATTAAATTGTGGTTGTAGATGATTATTTTATTGGTGTATTTAGAAAATTTTAAATTAGTTGCTATTTCCAGAATTCAGGGTGTTATACATGATGTCAGGTCGGCTCGCTGTAAGATACAGCAGGGAACCTATCATTCCTCTATAGGCAGTGACATTAACAGATTTTCCAGAATGATCTTTGTTAAGTGTTAGGGGTGGTGCCATAGGAGTTTTCATCGCTGAAGTTTGTGTAAGATCAAACTTCTTCAGCATATCTTTAACATACTTACCTTGGCAGATAAAAGTGCCTTTGTCAGATTGTTTAATCTGAAGACCAAGAAAATATGTCAGCTCACCCATCATACTCATTTTATATTCTTTCTTCATTCTTTCAGCGAAGCGAGTACACAGAGATGGGTTAGTAGAACCAAATATTATGTCATCGACATATATTTGTACAAGAATTATATGACCTTTTATCTTTCTGAAAAATAACGTGTTATCAATCTTGCCACGTTCAAAATTTTCAGAGATAAAAAAAGATGAGAGAGTGTCATACCAAGCACGAGGGGCTTGTTTTAGACCATAGAGAGCCTTATCCAATTTATAAACATAATTTGGATGCTTGAGGTCATAGAACCCTGGAGGTTGTTCTACATAGACTTCTTCATTCACCTTTCCATTTAGGAATGCTGATTTTACATCCATTTGATAAACGATGAAGTCTTTATAGACTGCATAAGCTAAGAATAGTCGAATTGCTTCGAGCCTGGCCACAGGGGCAAAGGTTTCATCATAGTCTATGCCTTTCTCTTGTCTGTATCCCTGAGCAACAAGTCGAGCCTTGTTGCGGGTTACAGTTCCATGTTCATCTAACTTGTTTCTAAACACCCATTTGGTGCCTATTACAGTTTTATCAGATGGTCTAGGAACGAGATTCCAAACTTTGTTTCGAGAGAATTCAGTCAGCTCTTCTTGCATAGCGCTGACCCAGTTTGGATTTCTGAGGGCATCATCAGTCTTCTTTGGTTCTATTAAAGAGAGAAAGTTTACAAAGAGACATATATTACCTGAGCTTCGTCGTGTCTGAATACCTGCTTCGAGATCACCGAGAATTTGATCTATTGGGTGATCTTTGGTCCATCGCTGAGCAGGAGCATGATTGCTTAACTCAGAGGTTGGATCAACAATTGGAATGTTTACTGATGAGGACGTTTGAGGTTCATCAACAATTAACTGTTAAGAAGGTTCATCAGAGAGGTTTTCAGACGAAGGCAGATTTGATGGTAGTAGTGTGTTTAGAGGTTCTGCTGAAATCCATGAGGTGGATTCAGCGGTAGGATGTATAATGTTTGGATCATCATCAACGGCTGGAGGATCAGAATGCTGATGGTTTGAGAAGAAAGGTTCTGTTTCTCTGTAGTGAGAAAGCATCCAAGCATTTAACTCTTCGTTGTCAGCGATTGGTTTAGAGTTCGCTGAGCAAGTTTCATCAAAAGTGACGTGAATTGTTTCTTCTACGGTTTGTCTTCTCTTGTTGAAAACTCTGTAGGCTTTGGAGATGGAGGAATATCCTAGAAATATTCCATCATCAGCTTTTGGGTCGAACTTTCCAAGTTGATCTCTGTTGTTTAAGATAAAGCACTGACAACCAAAGATGTGAAGAAAGCTGATAGAAGGCTTCCTTCCAAGAAAAAGTTCATAAGCTGTCTTCCCAAATCGCTTTATTATCAGCGATCTGTTTTGAGTAAAACATGCAGTGTTTATAGCTTCTGCCCAAAATTGCGTAGGGAGATGAGAATCGCTGAGCATTGATCTAGCAACTTCAATGATCGTTCTGTTTCTTCTTTCAGCGACTCTGTTTTGCTGAGGTGTTCTTACTGAAGAGAAGTTATGAGAAATTCCCTTGTTCTCAAAGAATTTGTTCAGGGAACTGTTTTTGAATTCAGTTCCATGATCACTTCTTATTGAACGAACAATAAGATTATTTAGCACTTCCATCTTTTTAACAAAGGATATTAGTTCTTCTGAAGTATCACTCTTGCAACGAAGAAAGATAACCCAGGTATAGCGAGAGAATTCATCTACAATGACAAGTGTATATTTCTTTCCAGCTATTGATTGGATGTTGACAGGGCCAAACAGATCCATATGCAAGAGCTGAAGAGGACTTGTCACTGAGGAAACTTGTTTCGACTTGAAACTAGCTTTTGTTTGTTTTCCTTTTTCACATGCTGAGCAGAGAGATTCTTTAGCATATGAGTGCTGAGGAAGACCAGAAACCAGTTCCTTAGATGATAGAGAATTTAGGGTTTTGAAGTTTAGATGAGAAAGCCATTTGTGCCATAGCCAGTTGACATCAGAAGAGGCTTTTGAAAGAAAACATAAGTTTTCAGTGGTCGTAGAGTCCATGTCGATTACATAGATATTTTCTCTGCGATAGCCACTGAGAGCAAGTTTTCCTTTCTCATTTACCACTGAACATGCTTTCTTAGAAAAGCGAACTTCGTAGTCTTTGTCACATAGCTGACTGATGCTCAGAAGGTTATGCTTCAGTCCATCTACATAAGCGACTCTTCGAAAGGTAGTTGTCCCATTGCTGAGAACACCAAACCCTCGGGTAATTCCTTTTCTATTTCCACCAAAGGTCACAGAGGGACCTTTCTCTTCCTTGTATTCAGTGAGCAGGTCTTTCTGTCCAGTCATATGTCGAGAACATCCACTGTCGAGATACCAGATGCCTTTGATCCCTGCACACATAAGGAAGATTAAGCGTTGTTTGGTACCCACTTTTCAATGGGTCCTTCAGAGTTAGTGGATAAGGAAGGTTCAGCAGTCTTCTCAGCAGATGAAGATTCAGCTTCAGTGGTAATCTTCACTTTGGTTAATTTCTTAACCTTAGTGGTATTTTTCACCTTGGTTGATTTTTCAACCTTGGTGACCTTCTCAGCTTTAGAGGCATTTTTCTTCACTTTAGCTATTTTATCAGCTTTGGTGGCATTTGGACATTTACTTGCAATATGGTCAGTAAAACCACAGTGATAACATTTTATGTATTTGAAAATGGTTTTAGGACCAGAAGTAGAAGGTTTTGCAAGTTTAAGATGAGGAGGTCCAGGTCCAAGAAGGCTTTTCTCTTGAGATCTGGGAGGAATTTTCATTTCTTCAGATCTCGTGGGTTTAAGGTCAATCTTTAGTTTTGGAGGACAGAGATAAAAAATTTCTATCACAGAGCTAGAGGATTGCTTAGCTGAACGTTTAGAAGGAACTTTCAGCTTTGCTTTCCTGGTTGCCTTCTGAGGAAGGAGAATGGACTTTTCTTTATCCGCAGATTTAGTGTCTTTGGATTTTTCCTCAGGGATAGGATTTGAAGAAGAACAGGGATAGAATTGATTATAATAAGTGTCAAAGAAAGAGGTGACAAACGTTCCAAACTTAAGTGAGGAACTTTCTTCTTTAGGATCATCCTGTGGTGTCCAAAAACCAAGACCAGTTTTATCACTTTCAGGGGTTTGAGCATTTATTATCTCAAAGATTTTTGTTGATGATTTGTACCATTTTTCAACATGATCCTTTTCTGCTTTTAGAGCAGCGATGGCTTGTTCGCGTTCAATGCTGATGATTTCATTTATAATGACTTGATCTTTCAACTTTTCTTCTAAAAGATTTAGTTCTTTGATCTTTTCATGACATTTCTCTAGCTCTTGAGTTAAATGAACATTTTTATTCTCAGCTTGAGTTTTGTCGTTTAGAGCATTATAAAGGTCAATCGTCAGCACATCAACAACGCGACTTCTCTCAGCTTCAGGCAGAGAGGGATTTGTAGAGATAGATACCTGAGATGATATGTAGCTCATAGAGGGTTCAGATGATTCTTCCACTTCTTCTTTAATCTCAGCCATGAGGCAAAGATTAGCGACTTCTTCTTCATCAGAAGATGATTCTTCTGATTCAGCCCAGTCGTGTTCTTCAGCGATGAGACCTTTACCTTTTCGCTGATAGATTTTCAGCTTTTGATATTTGTTCTTCAGCTTATGGTATTTGTCATTACTGGATCTTCTTGAGGTATAAGGTTTGAAGACCTTTTTCGACCTGCACTCACTAGCAAAATGTCCAATCTTTTCGCAGTTATAGCAAGTGGCAGTAGCCTTATCAACCGGAGTTGATTTTGGCTTTTCAGTAAGAGAGAGAGGTTTACTTCTTCGGAAGTTGCTCTTTCTTGCAAATCTCTTAAACGAGTTTGTCAAGAGTGCTAAGGACTCATCAAACTCTGAAAGATCAGGGTCTAATAGATCCTCAGATTCAGAATCTAACTCAGTGATGGTGAGAGTAGATCGCTGAGATGGAATTATCTCTGAAGAGACTAAAGCAACAGGAGTACTTTTGGAGTCTTTAGAATCTTTTACAAGATTCTTCTTTAGGAGATTAGATTGCTCATAGTTGAGAAATATTCCATACAGAGTGCTGAGAGAAAGAGAATTTAAGTCTTTTGTAAGCTTAAGACATATTGAATAACTGTCCCAGCTTTCAGGAAGACATTCTAAGAATTTTGTTAGGACCTCAGAATTAGAATAGGTCCTACCAACAGTTCTTAGGTCAATGATTAGGCAGTTAAACCGCTGATGAACGTCAGAAAGAGATTCATTCTTACCAGCGATAAAACATTCATACTGTCTTACCAAGTTAATCTTTCGAGTCTCTTGGATTTCAGTGGTGCCCTCATATTGAACACATATGGTTTCCCACATTTCTTTAGAAGTTTTCAGATGCATGATGGAATGGAAAACTTCATCAGGCAGATCCATTGAAATAATGGTCTTTGCTCTTGCATCTATTCCTACCTTCTTTTTATCTTCATCACTCCACTGTCTTATTTCCTTAACGACATATCGTTCAGGGACAACTTCTGTGGTGGCAGTGGCGAGAACCGCAGCTATAATTCTAACAGGTTCATAGGGTCCATTTTCTATATATTCAGGTATAGTAGGATCCGCACCTTCAAGAAATACCATCATTCGATTTTTCCATAGAGAAAAGTTATCTCTGCTAAATCGAGGAGGTTTAGAAAGTGAACCGTTATCATAGTAGTTTGTGTTTGTGTTTAGTGCCATTTTAGAATAGCAAGGAAGAGTATACAACAAGATCTTGTTTATTAGATTAAACAAACTGCTCTGATACCACTTGTTGGTCCCGAAGGTGCTTAACAAGTTTGTAGAAGGGGGGGGGGGGTTGAATACAAACATAGAAAATAAAGTTTAATAAATTGTTTATTGATGAATCAAAATACAATTTACAAGTTTGTTGCGGAATAAGATTAAGACAGACTCAATCTAAACAAACTTAAGAAACACTAAGATGGTTGCACAACCAATTCAGAGAATGAGGGATTAAGAGATATAGAAAACAAGGGTTTCTATATGGGGTTCAAGGATTGAGCACCCTTCAGATGAAGGGGGTGAACTTCCTATTTATACCCTATGCATTAAATGCATGGCAGGGCACTTTACACGTGGCGTTCACTGATTGGCTTTGGAAGTCTGACTTTTGAGAGACATGCTTTCGGCCGGACAATGAACAGTGTAGTTGACAGAGGTGTTGTACGAATTGTGGCAGAGACATGTCCGTTCTGACACATCGTACTAAGTTGTGCAAGGAGAGACAAAAGGAAACTTGAGGCATAAGCTTTGTGATCGATTGATCGCTGAGTATCTCTTTTTCAGAGATAAAGAGGTTCAGCTATCGCTGAAGCTTTTCCTTATGTTCCTTCGAGTATATGTAGAGTTGTCTTTGCTTCACTGATATCCGTATCAGGTCACTAGTAGACTTCTCTTTGTTCAGCAGATTCGTCTTCGATTCAACTATGAACATATGTTGACGCGAGACTTGTCTTCGGGGATTACGTTAGCTGTTTACTTCAGAAACTATCAGTGATAACTGAACAGACTCAGTCTGATCACTGATAGTGAAACACTAATACATAGAAATGTTTATAAGAAAGACTATCAGCGATAACTGAACAGACTCAGTCTGATCGCTGATGGTGAAAACACTAATACATATTAAAACGTAATTTTCACTAAGTATAGAAGAGGGTCGTTATCAAATCACTGAGAGAGTTTGGATCAACAAAAATAATAAACAAAAGAGTAAACTTCACTTTTGGTCCTTAGTGTTTGTCAATTTTAACAGATATCGTCCCTAAACTATTGAAACTCAGATTTGGTCCCTCATGTTTGTCATTTCACTTTGGCTTTGGTCCCTCCCACTAACGGTCGTTAATTATATCCGTTAACTCCAATTAAATAAAGGGTATTATGGTCATTTTCCATATTTTTTAGTTTCCTATTAAAGTTTAAAATATAATATATAATATAAATCCAAAATTACCACCAACCATCATCATTGATCACCATCCACTACCGTTGACCAACATTGACCACTGTCTACCACCTTGGACAAACATCTACCACAATCACAAATCCAAACACAAAAAATAGGTATTCAAAGTCGTAATTGAAACATATGTCCAAACTCAAAAATCTTAATAAAACCTAAAATAGTTCCATAAAACCCTAAACCTAAATTGATCTCAAATAAAAACCCAAAACCATAAATCAAACAAAAACTAAATCAAATGAAAATGGAGACGGAGATGGATATAGATATGAAAATGGGATGTATACAAACCATATAACATAAATCAAACCGTAAGATCATAACCTGAATAATAACCCTTAAAATCAAAAATCTAGTTCCGAACATGATTGGGTTCAAGCTATTCATGGATGTGATTACATCACATATCTGGTTCGTTCACGTCATATAGATAAGGGAAATAAATCGAGGTTCAAGGGTGTAACACCCTAAAAATAGGGCGAAATTAAAGCTTAAAATTTTGGCCATAACTCGTCTAAAATATAGAGATTTATAAAAACCTGTAAGGGTGAACAACCAAAACCCAATGTGTATCATTTGAGTAATCAACAACCAAAGGGAAATTCCGGAATAAGATCGAAACAAGGTTTCCCAATACATACAACTAATACCCTAAACGGATTGAATACTAACAAGATGGGAAGTAAAATCAACAACCGAATTAATCTAAAGTGATTGACTAGATTAAGTCGAGTGTTGCTACGTCCCCAAAAGTGCTCTCTTCACATGATTCCACAAAAAGACCTGTCTCCTATGGTGCTCCTACGTGCACCAGACGACATGTCACCCCTTTCTAGTTCCGCCGCTAGCGGGACCTGTAGAACAACACATGGGACCACAAGTGTTAGGACACAACCTAGTGAGATCTTACACAATTAAATGCACATAGATTAGAGAGAAGCATTAAGAATAAAGAGAACTTTACCCACTCCGCAATGATTGTACCCTTTCATACCCATCGTGACACCAAAGGTGTAACATCCTAATTTTTATCCCAATTGAAGAAGAAAAAAAATGTTGAACTGGGTGAATCGGTAAAGGAAGAACTACATATGGAGTATGGCTATAGTGCCTTATAGTTGTGACACTTGTCACAGTAGCACCAATGGTACTAAGAGTATGGTCGTCTCGGCTATAGTGACATGTGGTTGTGACATATGTCACAATAGCACCAATGGTACTAAAAGTGTGGTAGTCCCGACTATAGTGCCATGCAGTTGTGACATATGTCACAATAGCACCGGCGTTACCGAGTGTTCGGTTGTCCCAACGATTGTGCCATGAAATTATGGCAATGGCATGAAAAATGGCATAATAGCATCAAATGTTTCAAGAGAACGGTCAAGGAATATCCAGGAGAGAGGTCGAGGAATGTCTGGGAGAACGGTCGAGGAACGGTCGGGAAAATGGTCAGGAAAGCGGTCGAAAAAACCCTCGGTACATCCCGTGCAACAGTGCCCGCTATAGTGACAGATGGCAATGTAGCATGGCAGGGTCGCCAAGAGGCAAGGGGGTCTCGGTACATCCCGGGCGATAGTGCCCGCTACAGTGACAGATGGCACTGTCGCATGGCAGGGTCGCGCCAGACCTGCAGTGCATAAAATCGAGATTTTCTTCATTTGGTCATATCTTGCTCATTTCTACTTCGTTTTGGGTGATTCAAAATGCTATGGTTTCGTCTTTGAGAGATTTTCAAGGTTAAATTGTTAGTTTTGGGAAGATTCAAGAGTATTTAGTGGTGTATTGTAAGAAAAGGTCAAGAGTTCATCATCATCACCTTCATCTTCAAGGAATTTGGGGTTTTCTAGGTTTTCACCGAAACCTAAGTGGTGAGTTCATCCTTCTAGTTTCTAAACTTTGCTATAAGTTATTAATTCTCTATTGATGATTTCCTAGTGTTCTTGTTTCTCAAATTTCGGATGTGATAATTTTGGAGAATTTAGGTCAAAATTAGGGTTTTGGCCTAAATGAGGGTTTTGATATGAAATGTTAGGGGAACTATTCTAAATGGTTGGATATGAATATTTATTGTTGGAAACTTGTAGATCTAAGTTTCTGGAAGTTTTGGCTTGAGGATTCAGAATTCTTCAAGAAAGCTCAAGTTAGGGTAAAAATCTAGATTTAGCATAAATCTAGCAAGATGAGTTCAAGTTGATTTGTGAAAACGTTGTACATGCCAAAATGTTCATTTTAAAGTGTTATTATGTTTTGCATGAAATTATCATTTGTTGGAATATTTGGTGAGTTGATTATTTGAAGTATTTGACTTTATAAACCTTGCAAAACATCCACTTTTGGGATTCTTTGGGTATCTTGATAAATAAGTCATTTTAAAGTATTTTGATGGTGTAATTCATAAATGGAAATCGTTTGGTGAAAATACAGTTTTAGTGTTTGTCTGGGTAAAAAGTTTGATTTTGTGTTATGGGACGTTTTGAAAGAATAAAAAGTATAAATCCATTTGGAAAACTATTTGTCCCAATCTAAATTGTGTTGGAGTCTACCCTTGTATTTTGGAGTGTATTTGCATGACGTGAGTCAATTGCGTTATGTAATTGGGGATTGTTAATCGTTGGTCAAAAAAGGTTTTGAGCATTTTAGCTCGGTGTTGACTTAAAAGAGTCTTGAGGACACTTATCCGGTTTTACTGGCTCAATGTAGATCCCGGTTATGGTTTACATGCTAATGCACCGTGTTGCATATTGATGTTTATTACATGCTCGAGTGAGTTGGTTATTCAGGTGTAGTCATGTAATGTTAGACTATGTTGCATTGGATCCATAGGAACGTAAATCAGTCTGTTTGGATGGTCAATTGGGTATTGCGGGGTTGAACTCGGGTACCCATGTTTTACGACCGAAAACTTTACAAGTAGGCATTGGAGGGTTGAGTCTGGAGGTGCTACCTGAGAGGTAGGCACTAGGACCTCCGCCGCTTGAAGTAATGTCTGGGCGGTAGTCTTTAAGTGTGCCGGGCCTTCGGGACGGAGTTCTTTGTAATGTTCATTAAGGTCAACCATCTCTTAAGGTGTAACTTGTTAAGAATTCGTAGGTACACTTGGGCTTTCATGTCGTGAGGTGTCATGCGATTAACGTTGCTAGAGTGGCATACTTTTGTGTTCCTCCACTCTCAACGGATACGGTCTCCCCTGTCGTCGGCCAACTGTATCTTATATGTTGACATCTTACTTTATTATCATTGGTCTTATGTGGTCGACAGTGAACGAGGACCTTAATATTGGACCTTCCTCCACGTATATTAAGGTTTGAATGAAGTATGTCATCCCCATGTTTTGATATTTAGTTTCCTTTCGCTTTATGGTCGCGTGAGTATTGGGCCTAATGTCCATGTTTTTGGACGTATTGTATATGTGGATTTTGACAATGATTTATGGCTTGGGTATTTTTCCCCACCCGCGCTTGGGTGTTTTGGGGTGTAACGTTTTATCTACGTTTCTTAAATGGGAGTTGATTCATATTATCAATTCGGGTAAGTTTGAGTTGCATCATTTTATAAAGAATGTTTGTAATGAGGCGTCCATCTTTGAAAATGCATGATATTGGAAAAGAGTTGTTTCCACGTTTTAAAGTACATTATTTGAAAGGTCATGATTTTAAGTGAAGTTCATTCCATTTAAATGTGTATTTATTCATGTAAAACTCTTGAACTTACTAAGCGTTAGCCTAACCTTTTTATTTGTCGACATGTGCAACAGGTTCCGGTTGGGAATAGTTTTAGTAGCACCGTGAAGTGAAGAATGCCAGATGTGTGCCCGAGGAGTGAATAGTTTGGTGAAGTCTTCCGCAATAGTTTCGGGAAGGGTAGCTCTTATTTGTGTTAAGTAACACCGACTTCAATTTAGTCTGTATATATTATTGGAGTTATATAATTGTTAAGGTTAATTATAGAATTCGTATTTGAGGCATATTGAGTTTTGGATCGTAAGAGGAAGTTCTATCCCTTTCTTGATGTTTTATCGGAATTTTTAATCAGTTGCTCTTACCAAATTTGAGGGTGTTACAAAAGGGTTCCAGACCTGAACATATATACACATACAACATCCAACTCGTTTTTCGGGGAAGACCCGGTCCGATCAAGTGATCAGATCAATTAAACGGATTTGTTTACAAGTAGTACTATAGGGCCTACACCTCAGGTTCTTGACTTTAGTGCACACTCTTACGATGTCACTTGAAGCCCATCCATCTCCTTTAGTGTCCACTCCACGGAGTCCCACCTCAAGGATATAGAGCCTTAGTGCCTACCCAATTCCATGAAAGTTTCACCTCAAGGTTCCGCGGTCCTTTAGTGTCTACTTTCATGTCATAAAGGGAGTTTATAAGTCCTCACACCATGTTACACAACACTTAAATATCATTTATAGCACACATTTTCATACTAGCATAGAATCCGAGTAAATACTAGCATAATCCAAGTTCTTTTATTCATCACCTTATGTTACCTTGTAAATATACACATAACCCAAGTACTTCAATACCCCTCATATGAATCTTCTTCCTCCACATTTGGGTTCCAATATAATTAGTTGTGGTTTAAAGATTACAAAAAGTCAAGGATGAAACCCAAATAAGTTTAGACAACCACAAAACCCATTTCTAGGTCAAAGTTTCCCATAACAAAATTGATATAAATAACGTTAAAGCAACAATTAATAAGGTATACATAGTAAGGAACCCACCAATAAGGTTTGTTAGGTGAAAACCCTAAAATAATGAAAACCCTAGGAATGGTGGTAGATGGAGACTTGGTGTAAGAGAATCCTAGACTTGCATTGATGGTGAAATATCCTAGGTTAGTATATCATCACTTAACCTACGGGATTAGAGATCAATGAAGAGAGATGAAGAAATAAATGCAAAACCTACCTTAGAAAAGAGAGAAAAACGTATCCAAGGAGCTCCCAAAAATTCAGATTTCTCAAAAATGTCGATCTGCCTCTTTTTAAAACACTCCAACCCACCGGCGACCTTGCCCTAGCAATAGTGCCAAGGCACAATCGCGGGGCACTATCGACCGGATTGTGCCGAGGCTCATCCCCTGGGCGCGAGAATGATAGGGCGACTATGCCCCGGATATTATCGTCGGCCATAGTCGCGACACCTGTACTGTAACTCGTGGTCACCCCGCGACATAGACTGGGCGATTATGCCCCGGGCATTATCGTCGGGCATAGTCGCGAGGCTCGTACCGATGCCCCACAACTTCGAATTTCGGCCCAACGACTTCTAAAACTACCTACCATCGAAGAATAAGTGATCTTACGGTAAAACAAATACCCTAGGCCATAAAACACGTTCGAAAGTGAAATAACAAGGATAATATCCTTACCTGAAAATCTGGGGTGTTACAATCTTCCCCCCCCCCTCCTTAGAAATATTTCGTCCCCGAAATATCGTATTACACGAAGAGATGAGGATAACGTATCATCATATCTTCCTCCGCTTCCCACGTGACGTTGGCACCTCTGTGGTGTTTCCATTGAACCTTGACCATGACTACCTCTTTGTGCCGGAGTTTCTTTGTCATCCTTTCCAAAATAGCAGCGGGTTCCTCCACGCATTTGTCATTGTCCACACGGATCTCGGACAAGGGTATAACGCTCTCTTCCTCCGCTAGGCACTTGCGTAGGTAACATACGTAGAACATGTTGTAGATCCCGTCCATCTCTGGCGGTAACTCCAACTTATACGCTTGGAGTCCAATACGCTCGATTATGGTGAAGGGTCCAAGGAAACGAGGACTGAGCTTCCCCCGCTTCCCAAATCTGATTATGCCATTCCAAGGAGATACCTTTAACATCACTTGGTCACCCACTAGAAATTCCACGGGTCTCCTCTTTTTATCTGCATAACTATTTTGGCGGTCTTGGGCCGCCTTCATCCGTTCTCTAATGCTCTTGACATTGTTGGTCATTTCTTGAATGATCTCCGGTCCCGCAAATTGCTTTTCCCCCGCCTCTAGCCAGCACACTGGGTCCTACACTATCATCCATACAGAGCCTCGATCGGTGTCATTCCGATACTAAAGTGATAACTGTTGTTGTAAGCGAATTCTACTTATGGAAGATGAGAATCCCAATTACCCCCACAATCGATGACGATGAGTAAACTGGACCGTTTTCCCGAATCAAACCGGTACTGTACCGATACCATATATTCGGTCCGGTATTCGGTTCCAACTATTATGAAAAATCGGTATTCGGTACCGGGAATTTCCCGAAAATACAGAAACCAAACCGGGAATTTTAAACTTAGTCTTTTAAGCTTCTTTGATCTTTTCCTAATATTATAAAGCTTATCTTTTCCTAATCAAATTAAATCATCTCCTAAATAACCAAATTTTGTCCATAAGTACCTATTCTTTTCCAAAAAAATGTATCACCGTCAAAAAATCGTCCCCTACATTCACATCAAAAAAGCGATGGATTCGGGATTGATTTTGAAACACATTTGAATCATTATGATAATATTTTGGTTAGTAACTGGTTTTGATATATATTTGACACATTTTTTAATTTTCAGTCCTAAGTGGTACTAGTACCGATTTTCCCGTCCCGAAACCAAAACCGTACTGGTACCGATACCGAATCGGTACATACGGTTCGGTATTCGGTACCAGTTTTTAGTCCCAAAATTTTTCGGTACCAACCGGTTCGGTACCAGTACGGTCCCGATCTCATCCCCAACTACCTCTTTCGAATATTTGTCTCATTTGATGATGCCATATGAATCGCTAGAAATACGTGAAAGGTATGGCAAACTTGATAAAAAACAAAAAAAAAATAATTGTTGATGTATTTATGTTGTGCAAATAAAAACAATATATAAAATAATAAACAAAATAGTAAACTTCACTTTTGGTCCTTAATGTTTGTCAATTTTAACAGATATCGTCCCTAAACTATTTGAAACTCGAATTTGGTCCCTCATGCTTGTCATTTCACTTTGGCTTTGGTCCCTCCCACTAACGGTCGTTAATTATATCCCTTAACTCCAATTAAATAAAGGGTATTATGGTCATTTCCATATTTTTTAGTTTCCAATTAAAGTTTAAAATATAATATATAATATAAATCCAAAATCACCACCAACCATCATCATTGATCACCATCCACCACTGTTGACCAACATTGACCACCGTCCACCACCTTGGACCACCATCTACCACAATCACAAATCCAAACACAAAAAATAGGTATTCAAAGTCGTAATAGAAACATATGTCCAAATTCAAAAATCTTAATAAAACCTAAAATAGTTCCATAAAACCCTAAACCTAAATTGATCTCAAATAAAAACCCAAAACCATAAATCAAACAAAAACTAAATCAAATGAAAATGGAGACGGAGATGGAGATAGAAATGAAAATGGGATATATACAAACCATATAACATAAATTAAACCATAAGATCATAACCTGAATAATAACCCTTAAAATAAAAAATCTAGTTCCGAACATGATTGGGTTCAAGCTATTCATGGATGTGATTACATCATGTTAGGGCCATTTTCTATGTTAAATAGAAGTTCAGGGTAGTTTGTGACAAGTTGCTATTGTTGTAAGCTTGTTGGGCCTTAAAGCCCATAAGCCCATTAGGCTTGCGAGCCCGAGTATTTAAAGTTATTTCTGTTTCATTTATCAGTTTAGAGATTCATTATTCAGTTTACTAGTTGTTAGGTTTACATACTATTATCAGAAATTCTCTCTGTAAACCTTAGCCCTTTGAAGTTTATATTAATCATATAACTAGTTGCTGTGGCCAATATATTGTTCATCATTGTTCTTATATCTGTTGATTGCACTGAAACTGGGATCTACAATTGGTATCAGAGCAGATAGGCAAAAGGTTTGATCCAGAAAAAGGTTTGTCTAAAACCCTATATTTTTTTGTGTTAATCGCGTATATGTGTTTTAGTTGATTATTAATGTTGTTTATCGATCAAAACTGTTTCTGAAGTTGGTTTGGCTTCGATCGAATCTGGTAAATTTCTGGAAATTTTGTATTCGGTCTTGGTCATTAAGTCCTTCGATCGCATTGCTTCTGATTAGTGATTATTCGGTCTTAGTGAGTTTGGCTGTTGCTTAATTTGTTAATTCCTTCGATCAAAGGATCGAAGGATCTGTGTTTGCATTCGATCGAACCCAGAAATTCTTCGGGTTCTTCGGATTCTTCGTGTTCTTCGGGGTTGTTTGTGTTTATCTTTAGTTAAGTCTTTCGACCGGACCAAATAAGACTTCCTCTTTCGACCGGACACTTGTGCTCCGGTCAAACCTTTTCGACCGAATAAGGGTCCTCCGGTCTTAACATTCGACCGGATTCGTGTGTCCCCGGTCGTATCATTCGACCGGATAAGTGTATCCCCGGACGTGTCCTTCGACCGGATAACTGCTTCCTCCGGGCATACCTTCGACCGGATATTTGTGTGAACTGATTTTCTGTTTAAATCAAGTGTTTCTGTGTTTCTTCTATTTTATTGTATTTGGATCATTCTGCTTGCCTAACGATCATTACAGTGCTCTTAAGCTAAGAAGTAAAAATGAACTCAAGGGATGCTCTAGCCATCGGTTCTGACCAAAAGCCCCCGGTGCTCTTTCGGGGAGAGTACCCTCAGTGGCATGACCGATTTATGAACTTCATAGAAGCAAAATCCTGTTGGATCAAATAATTGTATTCAAGATTAATGTTAAAGTTAAGGGTTTAAACTGCAATTGTGCTAAAGTTAATTAGAGGGTTTATTATGTAATAAGTTAATAGTTATTAAGCTATTGGGCCCAAGCCCATTAGAAAGCCCATTAAGGTTAAAGCCCATATGGCCTGGGTATTTAAAGTTTTGATTAGTTTAGTTTTAGGAGAACCTTGTAAGAACTCTGATAATTTTCTAAATAGTCGCTGTAAGTTTTCTCTGTATTCAAAGGGTATCAAGAACAATCAAGGGTTTCATTGTTTATTCAAGGGATTGGTACGTTATTATTAATCTTTATATCTCTTGATTATTATTGTGTTGCTTGATTACTTGATTGGTTGTTTACCAACTAGATTAAACTGGGATAACAATTGGTATCAAAGCCTAAAGAATCAAGTTTTTAGGATTAAATCTGTGTTTTGCGATTTCACTATTCATCGATTACTATTCACAGATTATTGTTCATCGATTACTATTCACAAATCTATTTTTTTTTCGAAAAATTCACTGTTCATCGAAAAATTTACTGTTCATCGAAAAAATACTGTTCATCCGATTTTATGAATCTGTTATCGCATCCGGTCGATTAGTAATTGATTATTTGTGTTTTTGTGCTTCATTCGATCGAAGGATTGCTTAGTTGTTGGTTTAATTGTGTTTTCGGTCGATTAAAGTTTCTGGGTTTGGTTTCGGTCGAATCCCAGAAACTCATCGTGTTCTTCGGTCATTCATCGTGTTTATCGATATTGTTGTTTGACCGATACCTATTCGACCTGAGCCTTCGACCGGGTAGTTGTAATCTCCGGTCATTCCATTCGACCAAATAGTTGTGATCTCCGGTCATTCCTTCGACCGGACCTTAGTATTCCACGGTCTTTCCTTTGACCGTATAGGAGTATCGGCCGGACCTTAGTGGTTTCCGGTCTAGTATTCGACCGATACTTGTTAATCCGGTCTTGCACCTTTGACCGGATACTTGTTACTCCGGTCTTCCCATTCGACCGGATAATTGTTTCTCCGGTCTTCCTATTTGACCGGATAATTGTTACTCCGGTCTTGCCATTCGACCGGGTACTTGCATACTCCGGTCTTTCCTTCGACCGGTACAGTTCATTCTTCGAAGCACATTTTCCAGTGCTAAGTCTGCGAAGGGGGAAAAAAGTTTTGTGCTTGATCAAAATCTTCTTAATTTTTCAGTATTTTATTCATAGATATTAGTGCTTTATACTGTGAGCGAGGACTGCATTTGATTATTTTTGGAAATTTTTTTTCTGAAAATTTTTGAGTGTAGTCTTTACTTTTGATTCTAACGATCTCATCTAGTTGGTTGTCTTGGTACAGAAAAGTCTATTTACTAACCTTACAGCTAGGATGTCGTATCAGCTCAATATGTCTGAAGGTTATAGCCATGATTTTAACAACATGACTCTATCTGAAGTAAGAGAAAAGGCTAAACAACTTGCTGGACGGTTATCAACATCATCTCGCATGATTGATGAGTATGACAAAGAAGAAAAAATGCTCAAAGCTGAAAACAAGGATTTACAGATTCAGAACTCATCTCTGCTTATTCAGATCAATGCTTTAAAAGAAAATTTAAAAGATTCTGATTCCTTAATTGACTTTGCAAGAATAATTGAGTCTAAAGAAAAAGAGATCTTTGACCTTCAAGCAAAGCTGAAAAGATCTGAATCTAGCTCAATATGGTCAAAGAAGGAACTAATGCAAAAAGAGCTAGATCAATTGAGAAGAAGAGCAAACATTGCGAGTGAGACATCTGAAGGACTTAGAACGATAAATTCTCAACTATGTGCGGACAGAGATAAGTTTAAAGATAAAGTTCTCAGTCTTGAGGTTGAGATCGATAAGCTAAAAGAAAAGGCAACCCAAGACAGAGACAATTCAAAAGCTCAAGATGAATTGTTAAAGATTGAGAAAGAGAGAAAAGAATTTGCCAAGAAATTCTCTGACTTCTCCAGAAAAGCCTTTGAAGAGAAGAAAGCATTAGAACTTAGATGTGTTAAACTTTCTCAACAAGTTTCAGACTTTGAGAAGGTTATCATTATTGAAAGAGAAAAGGCTGAGAATGAGAAGAAGAAAGATGAGCTGAAGAAAGCAAATACAGACTTTTTGGAAGAAAAGAAGATATTTGAGACGGAGATAGCCAAGCTGACAGGAAAGCTAGCTGAATTGTCAACAAACATCATGAAGGAGAAGAATGCAAAATCTGAGTTGCATAAGAAGTTTGATCTGATTGAAAAGGAAAGAAACATCTTGTCTTCAAAGATAAAGGAACTTGAAGAGATCGTTTTCAAGGTGAAGCTGACTGAGCACAAGACGCCAGAGTCAATAGCTCAATCACCAAGAGACGATCTAGCTGACTCAAATAGTTCATTAAAAACAGCTTCAAGTTCACATTTTTCAAATGTTTTCTATAATCCTTTCTATGATTTAGATGATTGTCTTACTTCTAAATCTACTGATCAGATTCGTCCTTCTAACCTTTTTTATGACAAAAATGTTGATGGTTCAGGTAACTTCAAGAAGAATAAGTCTCAGAAAAAAAGCCTCTGGAGAAAAGATGATGAGAAAGATAAAGGTAATTGGATCTGGAGTGTTAAAGGATCTCCGGAGGAAAAGAAGAAAGCAGAATCATTTGTGCATACAACGAATGCTAAATGGAACAATGCCTCTAAAGGTAAAACTTTTGGCAAACCTGATCTGGTTTACACCATTAATCAACTGATCAGGTTAGCACAAAAGAAAATTAGTTGTTCCTACTGTGGCTCAAATGATTTTGTAAGAAAAGATTACGTTAATAACTGGTATGGTTCTTACTTCATATCTCCCACTAGAACTGCAACTAACCCATTAGGACCCAAATACCAGTGGGTACCAAAAGCTAAATCTGTGTTGCAGGCACCCAATGTTTAAGGGGGAGAAAGAACAATGGCTTTTGAACAACACAGTTCAAAACCCGGACTTCATTGTTAAAAAGATGGCTTCTAAGTAAATCAGCTTAGAACCCGTACCTCAACGGAATATGGCTTCTAATCACATCGGATTAGAACCCGCACTTCAATGCCTTATTTTTCTGTTTTTTTTTCTTAATCTTAAAAAAAAAAAAAAAAAAAAAAGAGGGTTAACGGAGAATATCTGTGATATTAACAGATTTTTGGATACTTAAATGCTTATCTGACTGTGTGCTCTTAAAGATAAATACTTGTGTTTTATCTTGTCAATATACTTTGTCAAGTATTCATACACATAACGGTTCAGAACATTCTATTTTGACTTTGTTATTACCATGTATCAAAAGTTAAATCTTTCTATGGTAATACTCACGTTCTTTGTATTCACTGTTGATTGAATCAAACGTCATTTCATGTGCTTTCATTGAAAATATGTTTATATATTGTTCATATAAACAACATTCGTTTTTGATTCTCCAACATATTGTTCTTCATGACAAAACTCCTATGAGCTTCATTGTCAAACTCTTTTAGTTTGAGGGGGAGAATTGCATCGTCAAACATCTTTTGTTTTGACATCTCCGAAAGTCTTATTTCTCATGTAATAAGTGGTATTTGTGCTTACATGTACAATAGCCTGTTGAACAACATGTTTCATTTAGGAAAATACATGGGATTCAGTGTGTGAGCTTAACAGAACTTCCATGGATTCACGATAACCAGTGTTTCCTACCCAGGAAGTATTCCCTGAGTGATTGAGGGGAGAAGGGTCAAAAGAATTGAGTGATGGTGTGTGAAGAGGTAAAATGAAAAGGAGAGATTGGTTAGACGTGAGCATTAAAAGAAAGAGGGTGAGAGATCAGAGTTAAAGAATATTAAACTCTGCACCAAACTACTTTCTGAGCCGGGCAGCCACATAATCTGATTGGTTCACATTCTTTGGTGACCATCATTGAAATAGGCACCTAGCCCATGCCATCTCTTGCATACAACCTCACCAGCTACTCATTCTTTTCTCAAAAAGAGAATGTTTCACATTTTCTGGGGACGCATCACATACGCTATTGGTTCTTCATTTGGAAGATACTAATATTGAAAAAGAAGGAAAGTTGCCCCACCTTCGAACCTTTCTCATGCACATTGAGTCTTTGTATAATTTGTTGTTGTCTCAACAAGTTTACATATTTTGAGCCTATATTGAAAAGCAATCATCTATGCTTAATTTTTCATACACATGCACGAGCACACAGAAATTTGTTTTCTGTCAGAACGTTCATAGATAACCATGTGTTATTCGATGATTGAATGGAAGACCTGGGGAGTCTACATCAAACCAGCTCCTTATATAGTAACTTTGTGTTACTCAGTGACTTTGTGTTACTGACAGGCATTCTAACTGAGTCATTTGTTGATTCAGGGTTACACTTATTAACTGTTTGAATTTGAAAAGATTCCAATGGTTACTACTTTCTATTTTAATCTGAAAAGATTGAAATAATCACTCTTTCCATCTGGGAAGACTGCTCTTATTTCCATACAGGGCTCGTTACATGATGAAGACTGTGCTTACGTGATCATACACAATGGGGGAGATTGTCTTGATAAGGGGGAGATTGTTTTGCCAAGTTTTGATGATGTTGATTCTCACCACTCATCAAAAAGGGGGAGAAGATATAAAAAGGGGGAGAAGATATAAAAAGGGGGAGAAGATAAAAAAAGGGAGAATACAATCTGAAGATCTGAAGATTTCAAAGATTTTAAAGATTTTAAAGTTTTTAAAGATATCAAGTTTTGAAGCGATCAACGACATATCTGAAGAAAAGTGAAGACAAGAGAAGACCCGAAGACAATTGCAAATTTTTTTTAATCTTGAATCCAAATGGGGAGATTGTTGGATCAAATAATTGTATTCAAGATTAATGTTAAAGTTAAGGGTTTAAACTGCAATTGTGCTAAAGTTAATTAGAGGGTTTATTATGTAATAAGTTAATAGTTATTAAGCTATTGGGCCCAAGCCCATTAGAAAGCCCATTAAGGTTAAAGCCCATATGGCCTGGGTATTTAAAGTTTTGATTAGTTTAGTTTTAGGAGAACCTTGTAAGAACTCTGATAATTTTCTAAATAGTCGTTGTAAGTTTTCTCTGTATTCAAAGGGTATCAAGAACACTCAAGGGTTTCATTGTTTATTCAAGGGATTGGTACGTTATTATTAATCTTTATATCTCTTGATTATTATTGTGTTGCTTGATTACTTGATTGATTGTTTACCAACTAGATTAAATCTGGGATAACAAATCCAACTATGAAGACATATACAAATGCCTGACTGAGGGTCCACAAGATTGGCCAATGAAAGTGGTACCGGCAAACCCAACTGAAGGTTGGCCAGAGCGCCAGATCCGGAAAACTGTTGGTGATTTTACTAACAGAGAAAAGGAATTGTACGAGGCAGAAAAGCTGGCAAAATCATATCTTCTTCAAAGTCTACCGAATGACATATATGCTTGTATAGATAGTTTCAAAGACTCGTCGAAAAAGATGTGGGACCAAATAGAGAAGATGATGATGGGAAGCCACATCAATAACCAGCTAAAAGTGACAAACTGTATCACCAGATATGATGGGTTTAAAGCACGAAAGGGTGAAACGCTGACGGAAACCTACGAAAGGTTTAATATGCTTCTAAATGATCTTCAGAAAAATAAGATCACAAAGACGAACACGGAAAACAACATAAAGTTTATGAACAACTTACAGTCTGAGTGGAAACCGTTCGTCTCCCATATTCGCCACACTCAAACCTTGGAGAAGCTGTACCTTCACGAACTGTATGAAATGCTGCTCCAAGACGAAGAGGAAGTGATGGAACTTATTGGGAAAGCAGAAGAAAAGCCAGCAACTGATCAAATAGCACTCGTATCTGAGAGAAGAGGCAAATCCGTCAGCCGATCATCTGGAAAAGAACATGTGCTGAGTGATTCTGAACCTGAAGATCCCGATAGCGATTCGGATCCAGAACTTGCCAAGATGAAAGAAGCAATGGTGTTTCTCACTCAAGCATTTCACAAGAGGAAGTTTTTCTCCAAGACTTCCAATAAGCAAAGAGTTTCTACTCATCGTGATCATCGTGATAAGTCTGAAGGTAACAGTCGCTTTGAAGCTGGTAAGAAGCCTGACAAGAGACATGAAGAAAAGCCTAAAGACGAACCGATCAAATGTTACAATTGTGGTCGGTTAGGTCATTTCGCCAGAGATTGTCGCAAGCCAATTGTGCGCAACGCCGACTACTACCGAGCCAAGCTGCTTCTTGCCAAAGAAAAGGAAGCTGGTAAAGCTCTAATGGCTGAAGACGATTACTGGCTACAAGTGTCGGATGAAGAACCCGAGGATGCTGAAGCTCATCTGTGCTTCATGGGCAACCATTCATCACCATCTGATACTGATGAAGACGATAACAATGCTCCTTGCCAGGTATGTACCCCTTTTCATGAAGCTTTACTTGATCAGATGCAACTATCTATGAACAAACTTGACTCTTACAAGCTTCTGTTAAAAGAAAAAGAACAACTTCTCTCTTCTCTGGAAAACCGTGTCACTAAGCAGTCTGACTTTATGGAAAATCAAAGCTTAGAAATTTCTAGCTACATGTGCACTATTTATAATTTAAGAGAAGAAAATGTGAGGTGTTCAACAGAGTCACAAAGTTTAATGACCAAAGTAGATGACCTGGCCGATAAGCTCCGTATGTCTGAGTCCGAGAAAATTGATTTGTTAAATCAAAACGTGGCTTACAAAAATGAGAAAATAAGGTTATCCAATCAGCTAGAAGAGCTTGAAAAGAAACTTTATAAATTTGGTCAATCTGATCAATCGTTAAAGCTAATCGCACCAAAAGAACCAAAGTACGGAAATGCGGGTATCGGGTACGATAACCCTGGTTATTTAAACAAGGCTTTATCCAAAGTTCCTACTTTATATGCATCTGAATTTTTTGGATTAGACAAAATCTTTCCTGAATATAAGATACATTGGACCACACCCACTGAGGAGGAAGACCTTGAAGATAAGTTGAGAAGAGAAAACTCTGTTCTTTCTAAAAGGACATTTCCGTTTGTTTATGATACTGTAAATGCTTCTTATAATACTGACAAACCCCGTTTCCTGTCATCCGATTTTTTCCATAGTTACTCTCAAGCTGAACTAAATACTAAAACCGTTAAAACTGAGGAGGAACCTCTAGCTCCCAAGGTTTATGTTCCTACTCTGATTTTAGAAAAGAAACTTGTTCAGCTAGAAGAATCGTATGTACTAGAAAGGGAAAATTTTCAAAAGGAAAAGCAAAGTCTTTTATCTCAAATTGAGTGTCTCAGTTCCAACAAAAAGGAAACTATGTCGGACGAAGATAAAGAATATTACCAGACAGAAATAAAGAAGTTGCACTCACAACTGGCTGCTATGGCAGCAGATAATCTGAAAGTGCAACTTCACAAGGTTGACCCTCATGCTCAGCCTTCCATTCTCCAAAGAGAGTTATCGTCTCTGTCTGAAAACTCTTATCCTTCTTCTGACACATCTTCCTACAAAGCTTTTATGGGTGACTCGTCATCGATCATTTCAAATAAAGGAAAAGAGCCTCAAAGTCTTAAACCAGATCAGTGTTCTGATTGTAAAAATGCTTCCGCATATGATCTGCACTCAACAAACTCTTCAATTGCTCTGAAGTCCTCATGTGGTAAGGTCCTTTCTGATGAGGAACTTGAATTTTCCGCATTCTTGAATTCTGAAGTGTGTTTAGATAACAATTTGAGCCAATTTGATTTTAATCCTTCTCTACCTAGCCATGTTGATTTTCTAAATGAGTCATGTGCGCCTCCGGTCAATTTTCATAAGGGTGAATGTTCTACATCTGCCTCGCAAAAACCTTCTGTGAACATTCCTTCAGAACCTTCCATGTCAAAATCGAAAAGGCGTTCACAGAAGAAGAAAAGGACCGGTCGCTCTCAAATGTCACAATCGTCAATTTTCAAATCCTCTGACTATGGGTTCAACGGCATTTCAGATACGTATGGTCAGCGGAAAGAAGTGAAATATGCTTGGGTAGCTAAGAAGTCAAGAGAAAGCTCGACAACATCAGAATTAGTTGATCCAGTGTTAAAGTCTAGAAAGAACAATAACAATCATGATGTTTTTATTTCTAAACCTCTAGTTGATTGTAATGGAACTTTTCCTTTAAAACTTTATTCAATTCCGAAATTACTTCAACTGTCGCATGATTGTTTGTGTTGTTCTCATTGTGGATCAAATGATTTTGTTGATAGCCGTTATGCATCTGATTGGTTTGGTTCATATCATATTGCTACTAATAATTCTCATAGTCATGTTTCCCGTGAAAGACAAAGACCCAATTATAAACGGGTCTCTAAGTCGGGTGTTAACCCTAACCCTAAAGGACCCAATCGCAGATGCAGAACTGATTCCCGAGGATCAGTTCCTTCCACTTACAGCAAATAACTACCATCTCGATGTGACCCAACTCGCCATTCAACATCAGGTCATCATCGAGATACTAAGGGGCCATCCACTCTCCTATGCTCTAACAGAAACAGCCACCGTTCCAATCATATACCTACAGCAATTCTGGCGTTCCCTTCATGCCTTAGAAGCCGATGGCGGTTTCCATCTTGAAGGTCGGATAGATCACACACCAGTGCTTCTCACAAATGATCTATTCCGCCAATTTCTTCGGTTACCGACCGCCGGATCTGTAGCTGGCCAAGAAGACTTCGACCCGCTTGTCTCAGATGCTACATTGTGCACCGATCTTATCTCGTTGGGATACGGCGCAGAACTCCGCATACCATCAACATTCACCCGCAAACATCTATCGACGTTATGGTACACGCTGTTCACTTATATCAATCGGTGTCTATCGTCTATAACGAAAGGCATTGATCAGACGAGCGCTCCGATTCTACGCATCTTTCATGCGGTGGCAATCAATCGCCACGTCGACTTTGCCGATCTTCTATGGTTTGAACTCATTCAGAGAGTTCGGTCGACTGTATCTCGGCGGTCAAACTTCGTCCCCTTCATGCGGTTCCTACAGATAATCATCCGGAACTACATGAACATGTATCCCGAGATACAGCGCCGCTCCACCCACCCGATGTGCCCACAACATCCAACCCGGAAGATTCCTTCCCGTGCTGATCCAGAAGGTGTTGTCGCCCGACAAATCCCAGTCGGGGTACTAGACCATGCTCGTCCCACGGCACTGAGTGTGATAGCTTATAGGCACACACACAACATCCCAGCTCCTATGGTCCGGCCAGGACCGGCAGGACCTGCCCAAGGAGCAAGACCTGAGCGACGTGAGGGTCAGCGTCCACGAACAAGAGGTGGGAGCGTCCGGATAGCTGGGGCTTCCGGACAGGGTGTGTCGAGGGCCATTATCGTGAGGGGAACTGGAGTGGGCAGTGCCGTTGGAACGAGCCAGCCAAGTTCTTCGAGACAACCTTCTCCGCCACCAACAACAGGTACTCAAACGACAGAAGAGGCAACAGTTTCTGAAGCCGTTCAAGCTCAGTCTTCTTCTGTCGCTGCTACTGAAGGAACATCAGCCACTTCAGATACCGAGGAAATCCAAACCGCAACATCGACATCAAATGAAGAGTCTTCTGACTCTGATGGTGACGATAATCAGCCCCCATCCGGAGAGATAAGGAGAGCGGAGGGAGTATTAGTTGAACATCAAGAGGTGAGCTGTGTGAGGGACAGGCGGAGTAAGATACATTCTGAGAGTACACGAGTGATGGGACAACCATCTTCGGTTGTATCCCCCCCAGCCACATCTAGCCAGGTAGCCACATCTGCTATCCAGTCTCATATGTTGGGACTGGGTATTGAAGAAGCCGCCGTGGACCTAGCGGCGCACTTGCACGCCCAACCAAGCCACTCCACCATCTCTCAACAGATGGTGGTTTCACAAACTCACGGGGATTTAGCACATACGCTATCGGGCTCTCACTTGGAGGGTGCCGATATTGAAACAAGAGAACAGCTGCCCCCGTTCTCGCCTTCTTTGCATGCACGGAGTCTAGATCCATTTGTATTACACGCCATTCCTAGGACACATATTCCGTTTTCGGCTATCGCCGGTAGCCTAAGTGGCCCGGCCGGAACATCCATAGTAAACCCACCTTCGGGTAGGTTACGAGGATTGGATGGAAGTCCTACCACGGCTATCATCACGCCAACCGTGAACGTAGGCGGCTCGAATTCTACAGTCGTAGCTACAACGGGAAGTCTAAGTGACCCCGGCGTTACCCACACTGAGTTTGTCTCAAGGGAATACATGGACGGCGCCCTAAAGGCTGTCCAATCTATGATGACGGAGGAGTTGGACAACATCAAACGCATGGTCAAAGGCAAAGGTCCTGCGATTGAGCCGGAGACCACATCTACTCCATCTTCTCTATCAGCTGCGGATATGTCCATACCTGAACTGAAATCTATCCTTCTCGCCAAACTTATAGCCCAATCTCTAACCGAACCTACCCAGGATGCCGATTTGTTATCCTTACTTTCTCAAGCATCTACACCGACCCCACCTACACCCCAACCTATCGTTTCTGTCGAAGCCTTCCAGATCCAACAAGTTATGCTTCAGTCACTTCAGCAAACCGTAGCTGTTTTGACTGAACGCCTTTCGGCAGTGGAAGATACTAGCCGTGGCCAGGCAGAACGGCTCAAGCGCCGACATGATGATCAGGATGATCCTGATCACCATGAGGGGGAGAAGCGCCAACGTCGATCTGAGCCGGAGTCTCATGTAGTGGAGTCGGAACAGGTTGAACAGGGTACGGGTTCGGGTACAAGAACAGAGGGACAGAGGCAGGAACAGGAACAGCAACGGGAACCAGTGACTGATCTGATACTATATGATTATCCGACGGTTGAAAAGCCTGAGGAATTTGAATTTGATTCTCCGATAGTTCCTGAAGATTGGACGATAATACTAGATCCGTATGAAGTAATAGACACGATAGAAGAATGTGCAAATTCTGAAAGAGCTCTGGTGGTTATGCAAGAAGAAATTGATGAAATACTGCATACAGAGGATCAGTCTTCTGTCGTGATTCCTCTATTGGCTTATCCTGTTATTTACCCTGAATTTTCTGATACAGTAGTTCCCGAGAGATCTCCTCCAGCTTCACCAGTTAGAGAACCAGTCAATACAACTCCAGCTCGTCCATCCAAGTGGGAAAGAGTCCGAATAAAAGTTCCTTTCCTCGAAGAAAGTCAGAAGAGGATATTTGCCCACTGGATCAGAAAGTATGATGAAGTTGTTATACATGGTCTACAGTCAGTGAAAAACAAAGAAAAACAGCGTGAACTTGTGTTCGTATACCGAAAGTTCCAGCACAAGTACTCCAAGACGAAGCTCAGGATTGTATCAGTTGATAAGATTATACCTGCCTACTTTATAAAGGTCAAGTATACGGACTTTATGGTTACTCGAGAAGATGGTCAACAATATTGCTTTTCTGATGCTGATTTTCCATGCTTGGAGCCACAAGATCTGCTGTATATCTTACGTGACTTAAAGACCAAAACTGTCAGACCCGGAGAAGTCATTGATGCTCTAGAAACAGTGAAAAGATACATGAAGTGTGCAATGAAACTTGCTTCGGTGGAAGATTTTCAGATCGGGTTAGAAAGCAACCAGCCAAAGATTAATCTGCTCAAGCCTGATTTGAAGATTCCGTCTGATATCCAGAATGTACCTGCGTTTACTGTGATAAAGCTTCCAGAGTTTGGCATGACCTATGTGAATGACAAAGGAATTATGCATTTCATTCGTTTCAATCAGATTGCCAGATTCTGCGATGGTACGTTGATGTTGCTGAAAGACAAGTTGAAGCGTGCACTTGATAAAGATGAAAAAGGGGTTCAGTTTTTGGATCCTAAATACAAGGCACTTGTCCTTGAAGCACTGGGTGAAATTGAAGAGCGACTGGAGTACAGAACTCAGATTAGATATTTCGAGATCAACTTTGGTTTCCGAAAAATCTTCGTTCCTAACTGGCGTGACTATCAACTTCTATTTAAAGGGGGAGATTGTTAGGGCCATTTTCTATGTTAAATAGAAGTTCAGGGTAGTTTGTGACAAGTTGCTATTGTTGTAAGCTTGTTGGGCCTTAAAGCCCATAAGCCCATTAGGCTTGCGAGCCCGAGTATTTAAAGTTATTTCTGTTTCATTTATCAGTTTAGAGATTCATTATTCAGTTTACTAGTTGTTAGGTTTACATACTATTATCAGAAATTCTCTCTGTAAACCTTAGCCCTTTGAAGTTTATATTAATCATATAACTAGTTGTTGTGGCCAATATATTGTTCATCATTGTTCTTATATCTGTTGATTGCACTGAAACTGGGATCTACACATCACATATCTGGTTCGTTCACGTCATATATAAGGGAAAGTGATCGAGGTTCAAGGGTGTAACACCCTAAAAATAGGGTGAAATTAAAGCTTAAAATTTTGGCCATAGCTCGTCTAAAATATAGAGATTTATAAAAAAATGAAAGTGCGAACAACCAAAACCCAATGTGTATTATTTGAGTAATCAAAAACCAAAGGGAAATTCCAGAATAAGACCGGAACAAGGTTTCCCAATACATACAACTAATGCCATAAACGGGTAGTTTATATACTCAAATGACTACTAACAAGATGGGAAGTAAAATCAACAACCGAATTAATCTAAAGTGATTGACTAGATTAAGTCGAGTGTCGATATGTCCCCAAAAGTGCTCTCGTCACACGATTCCCCAAAAAGCCTGTCTCCTATGGTGCTCCTACGTGTACCGGACGACATGTCACCCCTTTCTAGTTCCACCGCTAGCGGGACCTGTAGAACAACACATGGGACCACAAGTGTTAGGCCACAAATTATTGAGATCTTACACAATTAAATGCACATAGATAAGAGAGAAGCATTAAGAATAAATCCAACTTTACCCACTCCATAATGATAGTACCCTTCCATACCCATCGTGATACCAAAGGGTTCCATACCTGAACATATATACACATACAATATCCAACTCGTTTTCCGGGGAAGACCCAGTCCGATCAAGTGATCAGATCAATTAAACGAATTTATTTACAAGTAGTACTATGGGGCCTACACCTCAGGTTCTTGACTTTAGTGCACACTCTTACGGTGTCACCTCAAGCTCATCCATCTCCTTTAGTGTCCACTCCACGGAGTCCCACCTTAAGGATCTAGAGCCTTAGTGCCTACACAATTCCATGAGAGTTTCACCTCAAGGTTCTGTGGTCCTTTAGTGTCTACTCTCATGTCATAAAGGGAGTTTATAAGTCCTCACACCATGTTACACAACACTTAAATATCAGTTATAGCACACATTTTCATACTAGCATAGAATCCGAGTAAATACTAGCATAATCCAAGTTCTTTTATTCATCACCTTATGTTACCTTGTAAATATACACATAACCCAAGTACTTCAATACCCCTATATGAGTCTTCTTTCTCCACATTTGGGTTCCAATATAATTAGTTGTGGTTTAAAGATTAAAAAAAGGCAAGGATGAAACCCAAATAAGTTTAGACAACCACAAAACCCATTTCTAGGTCAAAGTTTCCCATAACAAAATTGATATAAATAACGTTAAAGCAACAATTAATAAGGTATACATAGTAAGGAACTCACCAATAAGGTTTGTTAAGTGAAACCCCTAAAATAATGAAAACCCTAGGAATGGTGGTAGATGGAGACTTGGTGTAAGAGAATCCTAGACTTGCATTGATGGTGAAAGATCCAAGGTTAGTATATCATCACTTAAACTCTTTGATTAGAGATCAATGAAGAGATATGAAGAAATAAATGCAAAACCTACCTTAGGGAAATAAGAAAAACGTATCCAAGGAGCTCCCAAAAAGTCAGATTTCTCAAAAATGTCGATCTGCCTCTTTTTAAAACACTCCAACTCGCCGACGACCTTGCCTTGGCGACAGTGCCAAGGCACAATCGTGGGGCACTATCTCCCGGATTGTGCTGAGGCTCGTCCCTGTACGCGAGAAAGACAGGGCGACTATGCCCCGGGTATTATCGTCAGGCATAGTCGCGACACTTGTACCGTAACTCGTGGTCACCCCACGACAAAGACTAGGCAACTATTCCCCGGGCATTATCATCGGGCATAATAGCGAGGCTCGTACCGACGCCCCACAACTTCGAATTTTGGCCCAACGACTTCTAAAACTACCTACCATTGAAGAATAAGTGATCTTACGGTAAAACAAATGCCCTAGGCCATAAAACACGTTCGAAAGTGAAATAACAAGGATAAGATCCTTACCCGAAAATCTGGGGTGTTACAATCTTCCCCCCCTTAGAAAGTTTTCGTCCCCGAAATCTCGTATTACACGAAGAGATGAGGATAACGTCTCTTCATATCTTCCTCTGATTCCCAGGTGACGTTGGCACCTCTGTGGTGTTTCCATTGAACCTTGACCATGACTAGCGCTTTGTGTCGTTGTTTCTTTGTCATCCTTTCCAAAATAGCATCGGGTTCTTTCACGCATTTTTCATTGTCCACACGGATCTCGGACAAGGGTATAACTCTCTCTTCCTCCGTTAGGCATTTGCGTAGGTAACATACGTGGAACATGTTGTGGATCTCGTCCATATCTGGCGGTAACTCCAACTTATACGATTGGAGTTCAATACGCTCGATTATGGTGAAGGGTCCAAGGAAACGAGGACTGAGCTTCCCGCACTTCCCAAATCTGATTATGCCCTTCCAATGAGATACCTTTAACCTCACTTGGTCACCCACATGAAATTCCACGGGTCTCCTCTTTTTATCTGCATAACTATTTTGGCGGTCTTGGGCCGCCTTCATCCGTTCCCTAATGCTCTTGACTTTGTCGGTTGTTTCTTGAATGATCTTCAGTCCCGCAAATTGCTTTTCCCCTGCCTCTAGCCAGCACACTGAGTCCTATACTATCGTCCATACAGATCCTCGAACGGTGCCATTCCGATGCTAGAGTGATAACTGTTGTTGTAAGCGAATTATACTAATTGAAGATGAGAATCCCAATTACCCCCAAAATCGATGACACAAGATCTCAACATATCCTCTAAAGTCTGTATAGTCCTTTCGCTCTGCCCGTCTGTCTGCGGGTGATAGGCGGTGCTCAGCTTGATTCTAGTGCCCAACTCCATCTGCAATCCATTCCAGAAGTTTGAGGTAAATCGGCTATCACGGTCGGATACAATGGATAGTGGAACCCCGTTCTCGAGACAACCTCATCAATATACAACCTTGCCAACTTATCCATTGGTAGAGTTTCCCGCATTGCCAATAAGTGAGAGCTCTTGGTCAATCTATCCACTACAACTCAAATGGTGTTGTGACCTCTTAAGGTTTTGGGCAACTTGGTCACGAAGTCCATGGTAATATGTTCCCATTTCCACTCCGGAATCTCGAGAGATTTCAAACTACCATAAGGGCGTTGATGCTCGGCCTTGACTTACAATCAAGTCACACATCTTTCCACGTACTTTGCCACATAGAGCTTCATTACCGGCCACCAGTAACTTAACTTCAAGTCCTGGTACATCTTTGTGCTCCCAAGATGAATGAAATACCTTGATTTGTGGGCGTCGCCTAAGAGTAACTCCCGACATCCCCCGATTTTGGGTACCCACACTCGCCCTTGAAACAATTTGAGACCTCGACTATTATCCATCAAAAGAAGATGGTGCTTGGTCATGACTTCTCTTTGAGGTTTTCCTCTAACAAGGCTTCGGTTTGTGACAACTTGATTCTCTCTAGAAGGCTTGAGACTACATCAATTCTTGAGATCGACGCCCACACACAACTGCTATATTCCTTGTGACTCAAGGCGTCCGCTACAATAGTGGCCTTACCCGGGTGGTAGAGTCGTTCACAGTCGTAGTCCTTCAATGACTCTAACCATCGTCGCTGGCGCATGTTTAACTCCTTCTGATCAAATACGTACTTCATGCTTTTATGGTCAGTGTAGAGCGTGCACTTTATGCCATAAAGATAGTGTCGCCAAAGCTTTAAAGCAAACACCACAGCCGCTAACTCGAGATCGTGAGTTGGATAGTTCTTCTCATGCTCCTTGAGTTGCCTTGAAGCATAGGCGATAACCTTCCCTCGTTGCATCAAGATACATCCGAATTCCAACTTGGATGTGTCGCTGTAAACTACAAAATCTTCTATCCCCTCGGGTAGAGATAGGATTGGCGCCTCACACAACTTCTTTTGCAAGGTCCTGAATTCTCACTTTTGAGTTTTCGTCCATAAGAATTTTACATTCTTTCTCGTCAAGGAAGTCAACGGTGAAGCAACCATGGAGAAATCCCGGATGAATCTTCGATAATAACCGGCTAGACCAAAGAAACTCCGGATCTCGCTCGGGTTCTTCGACGACTCCCAGTTCATCATAGCTTCAATTTTGGATGGGTCCACCTTCACTCCATCTTTCTTCACCACGTGACCAAGGAATTGCACTTCTTGAAGACATAATTCACACTTTGAAAATTTTGCATAGAGTTTTTCTCTCCTTAGAACTTCTAAGATTTCTCGCAAAAGGTACTCATGCTTCTCTTCTCTCTAAGAATAGATGTGGATGTCGTTAATGAATAGGATGATAGATTTTTCCAAATAGGGGTGATAAACCTGATTCATCAAGTCAATGAATATTGCAGATGCATTGGTTAACCCGAATGGCATCATGAGGAACTCGTAATGCCCATACCGAGTTCTAAACACCGTCTTCGCCACGTCCTCTTCTCTTACCCGCACTTGGTGGTAAACCAATCGTAGGTCTATCTTCGAGAAGCATCCCGCTCCTTGCAACTGGTCAAAAAGGTCATCGATCCGCGGAAGAGGATACTTGTTCTTCACAGTCACCTTATTCAACTCGCCGTAATCAATGCACATTCGCATTGTGTCGTCCTTCTTTTTGACAAATAAAACTGGAGCTCCCCAAGGCGAGGAACTCGATCGTATGAAACCTTTCTCTACGAGTTCTTGCAATTGCTTCATCAATTCTAGCATTTCCGTTGGTACAAGACGATAGGGTGCTCGAGCGATTGGCGTCATGCCGGGAACCAAGTCTATGCGGAATTCCACTTGGCGGTCAGGAGGTAATCCCGACAAGTCTTCGGGAAATATGTCGGGAAACTCCCGTACGATCTTCATGTCCTCCACCTTTCTCTTTTCTGCCTTGTTGTCCAATACGTACGCTAAAAATGACGGGCACCCCTTCGATAAGCATTTTCATGCCTTGAGATAAGAGATGACCGCCACTTCTCCTTTCCGCTTCTCACCGTAGATAAGGATAGAACCTCTATCTTTGGTCGGAACACGAATTATTTTCTTGGAACAAAAGATTTCGGCTTGGTTTGACACTAACCAATCCATTCCTATCACCACTTCGAATCCTCCGATGGGTATAGGGAGTAAGTCCACCGGAAAGCATTTGCCGTTGATTTCTAGTTGACAATCCTTCACGACTTCGTGCAACACAATTTGGTCCCCACTTACTATCTCTACAACTAAGGCATCACTAAGGGTGGTGGAAGGTACATTCAATGATTTACGAAAAGAGTTTGCTAGAAAAGAACGATTCGCACCCGAGTCGAAGAGTATTCTAGTGGGTAGAGAGTTGAGTAGAAACGTACCCGACACCACATCCACGATCTCTCTTGCTTCTTCAATTGTCATTTGGAATGCCCTTCCTTGAGGTCTTGGATTACTTTCCTTCTTGACTGGCATTCCCGTGCTAGTTCTTCTCGAATTGACTTCAACTTGGGACAGTTGAGCCGCACATGTCCCACTTCTTTGCATTCATAACATACTGTCCCCCGAACGGGGTACACTTGGCTAGTGTGGCCCGCCTTACCACACTTGAAGCACACAAGAGGGGTGGAATTTCAAGCTCCAAAATGCTTACTTTTACATTTCGGGCACCAACTTGGTTCCTGGCGTGGTTCCACTCTAGAATTCCCCACAAAAGGTCACAGGCGATGTGGCAGTCCCGAACGATTTTCCCATTTTCTCTTCTCACTCACATGATCCTTCTCTTTCCGGTTTTGGATGATGTCATCCTCCACCAACTGTGATTCCTCAATTGCGTCTTGTAGCGTAGTCACTCTAGCATTTCTCATGGCGGTTTTCATTTATTCCGACAATTCCTTGTGGTACAATTTGATCTTGGCCTTCTCATTCGGGGTTAGATGCCCCACAAAGTTCAGTTTCTCCATAAAAAGCTTGGAGTATTTGTCTATGGTCTGATCCCCTTTCGTCAAGCTTCTAAACTCATCTTCAATCTTATCCAACGCCATTTCATTGCAGTATTTGTCCATAAATTTCTTCTTGAAATCTCCCCACGAAAGTCGGGACATAACTACTGGATCAACAGTCGACCGGACAACGTTACACCAAGTAAGGGCATCACCCCGAAACATCTGAAAAGCAAAACGAACTTTTTGTGCTTCCCCACACACACAAGATTCAAAGGCTAACTCTAACTCTCGAAGCCAATTCATGCAGATCACTGGGTTTGTAGTACCCAAGAATTCCGAGGGTATACAACCGAGGAAAGAATGGAAGGAACGGGTTTTCTCTTCTCGCCTTGTGTCATTTATGACTAGTTCAACAGTCGGAATCCCATTCCCGGTTCCCCCGGACCCCGTGACAACCACATTTTCGGCTACTGCCTCATGCCTACGGTGACTAGCATCTCTATCCTCCAAGAGCTTCATAAACAAGTCTTGTTGCTTAGCCATAGCCTCGTTCATGACTTACATCATGTTATTCATCATCCTTGATTCAGGGGTGGCTTCGGTCAACACCGGGTTTGAGGACGCCAGATTCACTCTTGGAATGTGCTCCGGTGCCCCACCCAACACGTCTATCAATGAAAGATTCCCTCCAGTTTCCCCACCTCTTGGTTGGTCGAGCATCGATGTTGTAGCCTCGTGTCCTTCTGGAGGAGTCCTCGGTCTACCCCATGTGTTAACCATCTCAGTCTGCCACATACATGAGAGTATATGTGAGAATAGGCTATAAAAGTTAAACACAAAGAAACGTACTAATAGATTCATTAATTGTCATAACAACAGTAGATCAACTACACTCTACGATTATCTCACCTTACGAGTTCTACCCCATCTCACGAGTCATAACTTAATTAGTCTCAGCTTAAGTCCAGGCATCTTATCATTATACCTAGTTGAATTAAACTACTGCTTTGATACCAACTTGTAACACCCTAAAAATAGGGCGAAATTAAAACTTAAAATTTTGGCCATAGCTCGTCTAAAATATAGAGATTTATAAAAACCTGTAAGTGCGAACAACCAAAACCCAATGTGTATCATTTGAGTAATCAACTACTAAAGGGAAATTCCAGAATAAGATCGGAACAAGGTTTCCCAATACATATAACTAATGCCCTAAATGGGTAGTTTGTATACTCAATTGACTACTAACAAGATGGGAAGTAAAATCAACAACCGAATTAATCTAAAGTGATTGACTAGATTAAGTCAAGTGTCGCTACATCCCCAAAAGTGATCTCTTCACACGATTCCCCAAAAAGGTCCGTCTCCTATGGTGCTCCTACGTGCACCAGACGACATGTGACCCCTTTCTAGTTCTGCCGCTATCGGGACCTGTAGAACAACACAAGGGAGCACAAGTATTAGGCCACAACCTAGTGAGATCTTACACAGTTAAATGCACATAGATAAGAGAGAAGCATTAAGAATAAAGCCTACTTTACCCACTCCGCAATGATAGTACCCTTTCATACCCATCGTGACACCAAAGGGTTCCAGACCTGAACATATATACACATACAACATCCAACTCGTTTTTCGGGGAAGACCCGGTCCGATCAAGTGATCAGATTAATTAAACGGATTTGTTTACAAGTAGTACTATGGGGATTACACCTCAGGTTCTTGACTTTAGTGGACACTCTTAGGGTGTCACCTCAAGCCCGTCCATCTCCTTTAGTGTCCACTCCACAGAGTCCCACATCAAGGATCTAGACTCTTAGTGCCTACCCAATTCCATGATAGTTTCACCTCAAGGTTCCGTGGTCCTTTAGTGCCTACTCTCATGTCATAAAGAGAGTTTATAAGTCCTCACACCATGTTACACAACACTTAAATATCAATTATAGAACATTTTCATACTAGCATAGAATCCGAGTAAATACTATCATAATCTAAGTTCTTTTATTCATCACCTTATGTTACCATGTAAATATACATATAACCCAAGTACTTTAATACCCCCATACGAGTCTACTTCCTCCACATTTGGGTTCCACTATAATTAGTTGTGGTTTAAAGATTACAAAAAGGCAAGGATGAAACCCAAATAAGTTTAGACAACCACAAAACCCATTTCTAGGTCAAAGTTTCCCATAACAAAATTGATATAAATAACGTTAACGCAACAATTAATAAGGTATACATAGTAAGGAACTCACCAATAAGGTTTGTTATGTGAAAACCCTAAAATAATGAAAACCCTAGGAATGGTGGTAGATGGAGACTTGGTGTGAGAGAATCCTAGACTTTCATTGATGGTGAAAGATCCTAGGTTAGTATATCATCACTTAACCTCTAGGATTAGAGATCAATGAAGAGAGATGAAGAAATAAATGCAAAACCTACCTTAGGGAAGAGAGAAAAACGTATCCAATGAACTCCCAGAAAGTCATATTTCTCAAAAATGTCGATCTACCTCTTTTTAAAACACCCCAGCCCGCCGGCGACCTTGCCCTGGCGACAGTGTCAAGGCACAATCTGGTACTGTATTTGTTTAGATCAAGTTATATTTGACTTTTGTTTATGTACTTTGACTTTTGAGAGAACTTTGTAGTAAGGTTTCCTTGTAATGTCTTGAGAGAAGTCATGTCATATAAATAGATTTGTCTTGAGAGTTCTTTGTAACCTTTTGAAACATTCTGAATTGTACGCATATCTCTTGAAACTTAATAGACATATGACTTTCTCTCTCTACACTCTCTCTTTAGAATCTTGATATGATTTGTGATTGAATTGTTAGATAAAGCTTGATTTGGACAATTACAATTGGTATCAGAGTCTACCCAATAGATTTCAGAGAGTTTGGATTATCACATTGGATCGATTTCTGAATTTTCTTGATTTCACGAACTCGTTTTCTGGAAGATCACTGTTTGATCGATTTTTCATCATTTTGTTCAAATTAGTGTGTATCAATGGATTGATTGTAATCGATTAGTGTTTGTAAACACTTTGTATTAACACATAATCACAAAATAATCACTGAATTTGATTTGATTTTGTATTTTCTTGTTTTTCTGAAAACACGAACACATAATCTGTTTAGAATGAATTGCACTGTAATTTTTCATTTTTGATCATTGTTGTATGTTCAAAAAGTAACCAATATCACTTTTCGAACTTGTTGGATTAGTTTGTAAAGTGATTTGCAGGAACTGTGAAGTTTTGGAACGAATTCTAGAAGCAAAGGGAAGAACTCGCTAGATCTACTGTTCGCGCTAAGGAAGAACGCGCAAAGAACTGTTGATAGGGTTTTCTGCGAGTTTTATCTGTTTCGCGCATAGTTTGGCTTTTGAGAAATCATTTCGCGCAAAGGGTTTCTTTGATTGTTCTACGAGTTCTTGGTATATCTGAAGTTTTCTAAGTCCAGTTCGAGCAAGTTCCTTCTGCGAGTTTCTCAGCCTGCGAGTTTACATTTTGCGAGTTTCGATCTTATCAAATATTTTCTAAGTATGGTTCCCGCAAAGGCATGTGCGAGTTTCATCTGACGTGCGTGTTTTGATTCATCTGCGAGAAGTTCAAGTCTTGAAATTTTTCTAAGTCAGGTTCGCGCATAAGACATCTTGCGAGAAGCTACTTCGCGCATAACTCTTCTAGCGAGTTTTTCAGTTCGCGCAAGTAGTATCCTGCGAGTTTTGATTTCGCGCACGAGGCTTCTAGCGAGAAGTATTCTGAATAGTGACTTGCGAGTTTCTGCTTTCTGCGAGTTCTAATTCTGTGCGAGTTCTGTACTTGTATTTTTTCTAGAAATTTGTTTCTGTGGTAATTTGGGTTTAACTCTTCTAGTCAACTGTTTCTGAATCTTTTGGGAGATTTACTGTTTTCAAGCTTTCTTTCAGTCATCTTTCTCAGTTATCTGCAATCATGTCTCGAAATCTGCTCAATATGGGTTCAAAATCCAAACCTCCAGTCCTTCAAGCCGATGAGTACCCACAATGGCGAAAGAGGATGATAAATTTCTTAAATAATCAGGATAAGAAATTGATGGAATCAATTCTGAACGGTCCTCACTTCCCGCATGTTAATGTATCTAGGATTCCAGCAACAAAGACAAATCCTGAAATTCCTGAGTGAATAGTAGCATGAGATCCAACTCAATACACTGACACAAACAGAGATTTAGTCGAAAGAGATGCTACAACTTTGACCTTCCTCATCATGGCTATTCCGAATGATATCTTCAACCGAGTTAACAGCAGAGAATCTGCAAAGGACATTTGGGATGAGCTAGAGAAGCAGTTTATGGGTTCTGCAAAAGTCTATCAAGACTAAAAGGAATCAAAGCATCAACGCATATGAGGGCTTCAGAGCAAAAGAAGGGGAATCTCTTAGGGAAGCTTATGATCTCTATAACATCATCCTGAATGATCTTAGAAGGAACGGAGTGCAGAAATCCGAGTCTGAGATTAATTTCAAGTTCATCAAGAATCTTCAACCAGAGTGGGACATTTATACCATTCAAATGCAGATCAATAAAGATATGGATGAGGAGAAACTGAATGATCTGTTCTGTGCTCTAAACCAACACGAGGACAAAGTAAAGGAGAAAACTGCTGTAAACAAGGAATTGTATCAGTTAAAAGACAAGCAGAAGAAGATAAAGGATTCTTTGGCATTGCTAGCTCAGGGTAAGGGCAAGATGATTAAGTCAAGTTCTGGTTCTGGAAAGAGTATGAAGAAGAAAGCCCTAATGACCAGTATGATTGATAGCTCAGACAGTTCTGATGATAAGCTTGTGGAAGAATCGGATGATGATTAATTAACATAATTTGCAGAAAAGCTTGCACTTTTGACTTCAAGCTCTCATAAAAGGTTTGGCAAGAAAAGGTTTTACAACAAGCCGAAGTACGATTCTTACAAGTCTGGCAAGCACAGAGGCAGATATGAAGAGAAGAAAGAGAAAGAGAAAGAGATGAAAGAGGAGAGAAAAGAAGAGAATATAGAAGAGAAAGAGAAGTCAGATAAGTGTTACAATTGTGGAAAGACCGGCCACTTCATCAAAGATTGCCTAGAAAAGTGTGTAAAGAATTATGAGTACTATAAGAAGAAAGCTCAACTGGCAAAAGCAATGGAAAAGGGCACAACACTGAAGGCTGAAGAGGAAATATGGTTTGAATATTCTGATGATGAAGAGGCTGAGGTAGCAAAGATGAATCTGACTCAAGTGCATTACAACTTAATGACACATCTGAATGAGGAGTCAGATTCAGAGGTAAATTCTATATCTGACAATTCTGAATTTTTTAATGATAATGATGAAGTGATGAACTTGATGTCCCAGCTAAACTTGATGAACTCTGAGTTTTTGAAATTAAAAGAAAATTTCAAACAACAAAAGAGTACAATACAAGGACATCAAGATCAGGCTTACATTTATAAAACTTTGGCTGAAGAAAAAGAAGAAGAAAAAATGTTCTGAAATTGGATATAACTAAGCTTCAAACAAGAATTTCTGAACTACAAAAAGAGATAGTTACATTAAAGGATAAGAATCTTGATCTAACTCTTAAGTATGACATTGTTTTGAAAGACAGGACGGAAGCTTACACCAAGATCAAAGAATTGGAAGATCTGAATTTCAAAAGAGGTCAAACAGAACAGACTCTTAAGATTTTAACCAACAATCAGAAAGACACAAGATTTTACAAGGCAAAACCTGGTTTGGGTTTATCAGATGTGGATGTTTTAAAAAAGACACCTGAAACTCTTTACAACTTTAAAAAGTCGAGTGATGAACCTAATATTTTAATACCCCACATTCTGGAAACTTTTGTCAAACTAGAAAATTCTTTACCTGAATCTCCGAAGATGAAAAAGGAAGAATTAATGGAACAAAAGTCAGATTTTAAAACTGACTTAGAAACTCAGGGTTTTAATTCAGTTAAGTTTTCATATGATGAATTAAATTCTTCTTACGAAAGTAAAAAAAATTCATTTGTTGAATATGAAAATATTTGTTCAACAAAACATGAGTCTTCAAAAGCAAGTTCAAATTCTGACTCAACTGAAATTGTTCTAACTTGTTCTATCTTAGAAGATAAAAATGAAGATGTCATTTCTTATAAGTCTGATTCAGTTTGTGCTTCAAAATTTTCTGATCTTGAACATCAACAAGCCTTAGACAAAATTGAAGAGTTACAAAGGCAAATTTCCCATCTCAACAACATGATTGTTGAATTGGAAGAAGCCAATGAGAATTTCGGGATGGAACTAGATTCGAGTTTTATTCAGAATGAATCTTTGCAAAAAGAAATAAGAAATCTAGAATCCCTAATTTCTGTGAATCAAAGTGTTAAGCCTACATCCGAATCTGTCAAAACAAAAGACATAGGTGAATGTTCTTATTCTTCATCATTAATTAATATCTCTAAATCTCTTTCTGTTTCAGATGATAAAGTGAAGAAAGATTGTTTGAAGGAAAAGAAGACTGAAGTGGAAAAGACTGTGAATAATTTAGATGAATGTCAATGTAATAGAGTAGTTAGTTCTTGTACTGATGTCAATCAACAAAGTTTCAATAAAACAAAAATATTTTCCCGAAAAGAGTTGTTGACGCAAGCTACTACTAAATTGCAATGTTCATATTGTCTTAAAAGTTCATTCTCTTGGAAACCAAAGTCTTCAAAGGCAAAGAAACATATTCAATTTAAGAACATGAACTTTTCTAATCATTCCAAAGCCAAAAATGCTGAAATATGTTCTTTAAAGAAGAAAAACAAAGATTTTCAAGTTAATAAAATTGTTGATGTGAAGTTTGTGTGGAAATGGATTCCGAAAGCTGAACTTAACACACAAACTTTACCAAAAGGACCAAGATTTGAATGGCGCATTAAAGGGTCATCAGCAAATTTAAATACTGTTAAGAGTACTAACAAGAAAGGACCCATATTCATATGGGTACCTAAAGTTAAGTGATTGTTGATTTCAGGCCTGTCATGTGTGGATCATTGATTCTGGAGCTTCAAGAAACATGACAGCGCATAAACACCTGCTGTTTGACTATGTAGACCATTACGCAGGTACAGTAAATTTTGGAAATGAAATGAAAGGCCTACGTCAGAGGTTACGACACTATCAAGAATAGTATGATCACTATCTCAAAGGTTCTGTATGTGGAAGGCTTGGCTTACAATTTGTTCTCGATAAGTCAATTTGCAGAAAAGAAATGGAAGATAGAATTTGATGCTGATTATTGTTACATCAAGGATCAAAGTGGAGCAGAACTCATCTTAGCCGGTAGAATGGGATTGTTATACGGTGTTCACTTTCCAACACTGAAAGCTTCAAAGCTAGTGTGTCTGATTTCTAAGACATCTACGGAAGAGAGTTTGATGTGGCATCGAAGACTATCTCATCAGCACTTCCGTGATTTGAATAAGCTGAGGATACAACATCTAGTGACTGGACTTCCTGATTTGAAGATTGAACAAGATTCTCTTTGTTCAGCCTGTGAAAAAGGAAAGATGAAACGAAGTTCACACAAACTGAAGATGTTATCCAACTGTAACAAGTGTCTGGAGCTCATTCATATGGATTTATGCGGACCGATGAGAACTCAATCCATGAACGGAAAGAAATACATCTTAGTTATGGTGGATGAATACTTACGGTATACCTGGCTAGAGTTTCTAAGGAAGAAATCTGAGGCTCCTGATCTAATCATCAAGTTCATCAAGAAAATTCAAGTTCTTCTACAAAGTCTTGTACAACAACTGAGGAGTGATAACGGAACAAAATTCAAAAATGCGACTCTACTAGCGTTCCTGGAATCTGTTGGAATATCACACAATTTTTCTGCCGCGATGACACCTCAACAAAATGGGGTCGTTGAATGCAAGAACAGAACTTTGGTAGAGGCTGCTCGAACAATGTTGGCATATTCAGAACTACCAATGTTCCTCTGGGCTGAAGTTCTAGCAACTGCATGCTTCACACAAAACAGGACCATTATTAATAGACGTTTTAATAAGACTTCTTATGAATTGATTAATGGTCGTAAGCCTATAGTTAAATTCTTTTGTGTGTTTGGATGAAGGTGCTATGTACTTAATGATCGAGAGAACTTATCCAAGTTTTAATCAAAATCCGATGAGGGAATATTCATTGGGTATTCTCTACAGTCTAAAGCATACAAAGTCTACAATACCCGAACAAAGACTGTGATCGAAAGCGCAAATGTGACCTTTGATGAGAACAAGACAAGGACTTTTGAACACAGCAGTTGAGAACTCGGATCTAAAGGAAAAGACAAAGCTTCTACTTCTTCAAGAGTAGAACCAGATCGTCAACAAAATAAGAATTCTGAACCGAACACTGATTCTGATCTTGATCTATTATTCTTTGATGCTTTTAATGATTTATCTGTTGAAGATAATAGTCAAGAAAATTTAATAAATACTAACTCACATCCTTCCAGTGCAGATATCTCTGGCCCATCTGAAGAAGTTGGTGAAGTTTCTACAAGCACAACGCAAAAGGTCTCTGAAAAAGTTGTTCCAGAAAACACAACAGAAATGATCTCATCACAATTTGAAGTGGGATCAACATCAGCAACATCTGAACAACATCAGACATAATCCACATCTGCAGAAGCTGAACCTTCTTCCAATGCACAAAGTCCAACTGCTAGTGAAACAAAACAACCTGCAGTACTTGATGAGTTTGACACAACAAATAATCAGACTTAAAGAGATGTATTGCCCAACACACACAAGTGGACGAAGAGTCATCCTCTGGAAAACATTATCGAAGATCCGAATGCTAAAGTATCTACTAGATCTGCAACTGCATCTGCATCGGCCAATTTGTGCATGTACTCAAACTTTCTTAGCAGCATGGAACCCAAAAATCCGTCTGAAGTTCTCAAGGATCCTGATTGGATAAATGCGATGCAAGACGAGCTAAATGAGTTCAAAAGGAATGAGGTGTGGAGACTTGTACCAAGACCCAAGGATAAGACTATTGTTGGAACAAAATGGGTATTTTAGAACAAGAAAGACGAGGCTGGTATAATTGTCAGGAAGAAAGTACGACTTGTAACGAAAGGTTATAATCAACAAGAAGGAATCGACTATGATGAAACCTACACTCCCGTGGCAAGGATCGAGGCAATAAGGATCTTTCTTGCGTACACAACACACAAAAATATCAAAGTATATCAGATGGACGTCAAATCGGCTTTCCTAAATGGTGTACTACATGAAGAGGTGTACGTAAGTCAACCAGAAGGCTTCATTGATCCGAAATTTCTAGACCATGTATACGTGCTAGATAAATCCCTTTATGGACTGAAGCAAGCACCGCGTGCATGGTATGAAACCCTTTCAGTTTACCTTACCAAGTCGGGATGCCAAAAAGGTACAATCGATACAACTCTTTTTCTTAAAAAGAAAGGTGAGGATTTAATGCTAGTACAAATTTATGTAGATGACATTATTTTTGGTTCTACAAATAATGAGCTTTGTGATGAATTCCAAAACATCATGAAGAAAAGATTTCAAATGTCAATGATGGGTGAATTAAATTTCTTTCTAGGCTTGCAAGTTAAACAAACCCCACAAGGGACTTTTATTAATCAAGCCAAATATATACAAGACATGTTGAAGAAATTTGACATGAACTCGCCATCACCCATGAAGACTCCCATGCAAGCTGAAAGTCTGTTGGACACTGATATTGCTGGAAAATCAGTAGACCAATGGACATACAGAAGCATGATGGATCTCTTCTATACTTGACATCTAGTAGACCAGACATAATGTTTGCTACCTGCTTTTGTGCTCGGTATCAAGCAAATCCTAAGGAGTCACATGTTGTTGCAATCAAACGAATCTTCAGATACCTCAAAGGCACACCAAATTTGGGCCTTTGGTATCCGAAAGATTCTGTTTTGAACTAATGGCCTATACAGACGCAGATCATGGAGGCAACAAATTAGACCGGAAGAGTACCTCAGGAGCATGCCAGTACTTGGGTGACAAGCTAGTAAGTTGGTCATCTAAGAAGCAAAACTGTGTATCAACTTCTACAACTGAAGAATATGTTGCAGCTGCGAGTTGTTGCTCACAGGTTCTGTGGATGATGACACAACATAAGGACTATGGATATACATTCAACAAAGTACCCATTTATTGTGACTCCAAGAGTGCCACAACAATAACTTCCAATCCGGTACATTATTCTAAAACTAAGCACATCGACATGAGGTACCATTTTATAAAGGATCATGTTGAGAAAGGAAATATTGAAATGCACTTTGTTTCTACTGATTTTGAGGTTGCTGTCCTATTTACAAAATCTCTTGATGAAAAGAGATTTACATTTTTAGTCAGTAAACTTAGAATGGTAAACCTTGATGTATAGCAATATTTTATTTCTGTACCTGTTGTTGAAGGGGAGCTAGATCTGTTTTCATATGTTTAAGTGTTTTGGTCAATATAATCTTTGAAAAGTTTTATGCTATTAACATTTTTGGACTCATGTTCAATGAGTACCAAAGACTTATCTTGTTTTGCAGTATAAAAGTTTCATGCAGTATTCAGAAAGATCATACATTAGACTATGACTTCTGATCACATCAGATTAGGACTCGTACTTCAGTCAGATGAGCAGAATGACATATCAAGGGGGAGACACATACAGACTTGCACATATGAAGGGGGAGCATATTGAAAAGTCTGTAAGTTAGTGTGTATTTTAAAATGGTTTTGAAATCAGAAAGTAATTTTTCAGAAAACAAGTTAATTTTTGTGCTTAAAAGTGTTTTTACAAAACTTGTTGTTTTTAGAATGAGGCTTAATGCATTTTTGGAAAGTTTCTATTTTTGAAAAAAATTTCAAAATTTTTCTAAGTGTAGAACGCGCATAGCATTATGCGAGTTTACACTTCATCGTGCAAATCATTGTGTGCGCAAAGTGTAGAACGCGCACACTTCATCGTGCGAGTTCTCACTTCGCGCATGACAAAGGCTGCGCGAAGGCCAAAACTCGTAAGCTATGTCATGCGCGTTTCTACTTCGCGCACATAACTACTTGCGAGTAGTTACTGTTCATCATGGTTTGCGCATGAAGAGTCATGCGAGTTTCTTTTTGCGCAAGCTTAGTTGTGCGAGTTTCACCACTTCGCACACATCGTTCATGCGCGAAGTGCATACACATCTTGCCATTCGTTGTACGACAAGTCCAGTTTTCTTTGTTATGCGAGAAGTGTGTCACCCTATTAATTCGTGCCACGTGTCAAGTCTTTCTTAGGGTATATATTTCCGAGTTTTCAGCTTTCAGACTCACTTCTCTCATATTCTTTCAGCGAGTTCTTGCACTTAGATTTTTTCTCTCAAGCTCACTTGTGACTTTCTCGATTTCAGACTTATTTTCATTGAAGAATCAAGTGTAGGTGTTGTTTCTTATGTTCAATTATTATTTATCTTTGTTTGTTTTGATTTCCAGATTCGATTTTGACAGATTTAGGGTTTTGGTTTTGGTTTTTTCTTCTTCGTGTTTGTTCATCTTCTTGAACGGTGACACTGGTTATTTTGAATGGTGTTCTTTCAAAATTATTACTGATGTTGCAAATAATACTGGTTTGTATATCTGGGTTTTGTTTCAATTTCACTTCTTTGCAGGTTACCTTAACTCAAGGATTCATGAACTGAAAATTTGAACTTTTGGACCTCGATCTATTGAACAGAACTATTGGATTCTTGAAACTCTTGATTTCTTTGAACTAACTCTGGATTAAAAGTAAACTTAAACCTAAATCTGAATATTTTAGCACATATTGACCTTATCTTCAGCAAGATAAATATTTGAATTTTGAAATTCAAATTTTCAGATGAACAGTAATATGCAATTTTTTTTTTAACTTAAAGATTCATGAGAGTTCTTTGACTTGAGAGTTTTTAGACTTCATAATGGACAGATCCATGAGAGTTCTAATCAGAGTTCATGATAGTTTTATGAGAGTTTCAGAGTCTGAGAGTTTTTGGTACCTTTGCAAGTTCTTTGTTATAAGAATTCTCTAAGTCTCTCAGTGTCTTGAGAGTTCTCTACTTAGATAATTTTTTCACAATTTCAAGCTGTCAAGTGTTATTGCAATACAACATCATTTGTCAGAATAATTCAAAATATCAAGTGTACAGTTCAATTTTGTTTTTTTTAGTTTTTTTATGTTCAAAGTTACATTTTGCAATCTTGTAACTTTCTGAGCTTATTTGTAATGTGCTTAAAGTACAATTGTTTCTGTACTTGATACTTTGATTATCAAAATGATTTTCTGAAAATATTTTTGAGCTTATTGACTAACATATTGGATTTTATCCAATATCTGTTATTTTTTTTCAGGTAATCAATGGCGGAGGAAGAAGTTCATGATCAAAGTGTCCATATGGATGAAAATGATCCACATGGCTCCAAAGAAACTCCTATGCCTTCCTCCCGATCTCACTTCCAATCTGAAAGTGGTGAAGATCCTGATTAAGCCCTCATAAACCAATCTGAGTACCTATTGTTGTATCCCAACTACCACCATGTCGACTTTGACAGGTTGAATGTTAATCCACTTGTTGTGGAGATTCTGAAAGGCCATCCACTTCACCATGCTCTGACAGACACTGCTGTTGTTCCATTGATCTCCTTACAGCAAGTCTGGAAGACGATCGAGTATGTGGTAGAAAGTGACACTAACAAATACTTCAGGCTCAGAATAGACAATTTCACCTCAATTCTTACTTATCAAAGACTTAGATGGATTTTGGATTTACCAGAGACAAATTCCAGAGAAGGCAGAACCAGATTTGATCAATACTAGTGGACTCTGAAGTATTTGCAGGCATTCTAGCCTTGGGTTATACTGGTTCACTTACCAAGATCAGTGACTTCAAGAAGACCAATCTTCCTCCCTTTTACTATCAGATGTTCTCAGTCTTCAACCGATGCTTCACGTCAAGAAATTTCGGTCTGGACAACACCAACATGCATACCCTGAGGTTATTTCATGCAATCGTGTACGATCTACACGTCGATTACTCAGTGGTATTCTGGACGGAATTATATGAGAAAGTGATCAGCAAAAGGACATCTAAGAGTCCTATCTACGTGCCTTATCAGAGATTCTTACAGCTGATTATCCGAAGTATGATCCGATCGAACAGAGACATTCCGAAAAGAACTCAGCATGAACTTACTCTGGAATTTGAGATGAAATATCTTCAAAAGCAGAAAAAGCAGTTTCCTTACTCCATGCCGGTTCCAAAAGCTCTACTCTCATATGCCAATCCGAACTCTGAGTGCATCATTGAGTATAGAGAGTCTATGGGAATACAAGAACCGATAATCCCTACCCAAGACTCAAACCTTAGGCGAGAGGAGTCGGTGAGGGTTCCTGAAACCACGGGGCTTCAGGAGCGGGGAGAGACGAGGGAAAATCAAGAGAGGGGAACTGGTGGGGTTCAGAATATTACATCTGAAGTTGTGGGGACCTCGGCACAAGCTACCACACGTTTAGAGGTTTCCATATCCGAACCTGAACGAACTTTAATCCGTCAATCAAGTCCTCAGGTAAGGATAGCTGATGAAGGTGTAAATTATGATACTGAGTCGGATAGGCAAACTAGTTCATCAGAGACAGTTCTTTCAGCTGCTTCGGATCACCATGCTGAAGAAGTTATCTTTCATGAAACTGGTGTTGATAACGAGAATCTTCAACACAGTTTTGGATTTCTAGATGATGTTTCTTTACATCATGAGGATATGGTTATTGCCACTTTTGATACTGGCATTGCAGAAGTGTTGGGAGATATAAAGAGATCAGAGGGAGATATAGTTGAAAATGTTGAAAATGTGAGACAGAGAGAAATTGAAGCAAAAGAATATGGTGAGCGTGAGTGCAACATAACCTACCAATCCATAAGGGTAACCAAATCTAGTGCTCCATTGCATGTGTTGCAATCGGTCGCACAAGACATAAGTCGCCCACTTATGCAACTGCACACCACAGCTAGCCATTCTACTGCCTCTCAACAGGCTGTAGTCTCATATTCTCATGGGGGTTTAGCACAAACTCTATCTGCATTTCACTCAAAAATGGAAGGTATTGAAACAAGAGCTCAGCTGCCCCAGAGCTCAACTTCTTTGTTTGTACAATCGAGTCTAGAGCCAATTGTTTCATCATTCATTCCTAGGACACAACCAATTATTTCTGCTATCACTGGTCAAGTGACCCAGTCGGAACACCTATAGTAGCTCCGCAGTCCGGACTACGAGGATCAGGTGGAAGTCCTGTCATTGTTAACGAAATTCCAGCAATGAACACAGGCCACACTGTTGGATCCTCAACAGTTATGTCAACGGGAAGTCTACGTGACCCCGGAGTTACTTTACCCGACTTCGTGTCAAAGGAATACCTCGACGGTGCCTTAAAGGCTGTTGAGAACACCATCACTGAGCGCTTAACTGCCAATTTTTAGGAGAAGATTGCGAAGGTGAAAAGTTTATTGAAGGGTAAAGGCCCAGTGGTGGAAGATCCTGTTCAGCCACCTCCACCACCACCAGTTCAGCCGATTGATCTTTCGGTGGAGGAGCTGAAGTCTATGTTATATGCCAAACTGCTTTCCCAGGCACCCGCTGAGGATACTGATGATGATCTAGTTGGATTATTAAGAGCTCAACAAACTCCAGTCGCTACTGAAGTTGTTTCCATTACTGAGTTCAACACTTTCAAATCAGAAATGATTCAGCATATTCAGGAGTTGACCAAAGCAGTTCAAGATTCATGCAAGACTCAAGCAGGTTCGAAGAAAAGGCATGATCATGATTCAGATCATGACCATGAGGGGGAGATAAGCAAGAAACAACGAACTGCTACTGAATCTGAACGTGTTGTTAGTGGTTCAGACAGGCGTGAGGACACTGAGATGGTTGATCTAGTTGGTTATGATCAGATGGATTTGGGTGAAGGTCATGGAATGAAGCTGATCTTATACGTTAATGAAGAAGTAGATCCATTGGTTGAAAAGCCCGTGGTTGCTACTGAAGAAGAGATCATCAGGCTAACAGGTTTGGAGGAGATTTATGCTATAGATCTATCTTCTGATGATGAAGAATCTTCTGGTGAAAAGTATGAAACGTTTTGGAGGATTAAGGAAGAAGAAAGAGATTTGTTTGAAGAAGGTGAAGCTAATATTCTGGACATCCTTGCGTGCTCTCAAGAGGATATCCAACTTAGTCCTGTGAACACTGAGCTTCCAGAAACTAACCTTGAACAACCTGATATCCCATCTTTCAAAGACATAAACCTTTCAAAACCTTTCAACCAACCTTCACAAAGCCTAGAAATTCAACCTACCCAAACCACCATACCTACCCAAGCTACCCAATCCACCCAAACTGATACACTTACTCAGCCTATCCTATCTAGCCAATCCATTCCACCTACCCAAACAAACTTACCAAGCCCACAAAGACTACCAAGCCCAATCCATGAAGAACAACCTATAAACACTGAACCTGAATCTTTCTTTCCTTCTAATCCTGTTGAAACCCAAGTCGGTCCTTCTGATAAACCCTTTTTACCTCCTGTTCTTATTGATGCTCAAGTCAGGCAGTTGAGGAATAGATTGAGGCAACCATTTATTGGAGAAGAGATGAAGGGTATATTTGTTCATAGGATTAGAGAGATGGATAGATTTAAAGTCTTGGGTGTCTCAGATCAACATCTAGAATATCAAGAAGAGTATGCACGTTTGATGAACTGGGTGAGGAGACCAGAAAGTTCAGTGAAAAACAAGTTAGGGATTGTATCATTGAAGTTAGTTAGACTTGTTTAGTTTATTCACATCCGGTATCATGTATTTCATGTACAACGAAGAAACTTAAGAGAATGTACTTTCTCTGAAGCTGATTTCTGTTTTCTAAACGTAGATGAAATTGAGTACTTGTACCATCTGTTCAGAAACATGACAATAAGGAAGGACAACATTTTGGTTGCTTTGGATGTTGTTAAAAGGTTCATGAGAAGACAGGCTAATTATACTTACTGCTATGACTTTCAACTCGGAATAGAGACAAATCAGAGTAAAGTCAATATGAAGAAACCTGATCTTAGCTTGGAAAATATTGATGATCACAATCTGTTCACTGTGCTTGACAAACCTGAACTTGGTGTGGTTTACAAGACTTCTGAGAATAAGAAAAGGTTCTTCAGACTTTCAGAAATCACCAAGTTTTCAGATGGAACTTTAAAGTTGATAAAGATGCAATTAGAAAGGAAGCTGAAAGAAAATAAAGAGAAGTTAAGGGAAGGTGAAAAAGGTATGGGAAAACTTCTTAGACTCAACACTGAAAGAATAGTTGATGCCATTTATGATCGTTTCAACTTTCGGCGCGACGTCAGAAATTTTGAGTCATTGCTCGGGATTCGTCAAGGCAGACAATCTCGTTGGGGAAGACCTATCATTCACACTTGATGTAAAAGGGGGAGATTGTGTGTCCCTGATTCTAGTTTCTAATCACAAACAATTAATAAAAACAAACAAGATTGATCCAATTACCTGTTTGATTTCACTTTCAAATTCAAGAATACAACTTTCTCTCTCTAGAACTCTCTTTCTCTCTCTAAACGTATTCTCTCTCTAAATTACAACTGAATACCACTTCTGTTTGTTGCTTACTTATTACAAAGCAAGGAAACCTATTTATACCTACAACTAATTACAAAGAAAAAAAAATACAAAATACATTGACTTTTATTACAAAAGACTTTGACTTTAATGAGATTTGACTTTCTCAGCTTTGACTACTTGAACTTTGACTTTTGTCTTCTTGATCTTGTATCCAACATATTTATGCTCTAACAATCTCCCCCTTTGGATTCAAGATCACTGTTGAAAGATCTAGCAATTCAGTCTTCACTTTAAGCTCTGTCAGTACAATCTCCTCTTTTTCTTTGACTGTATTCTTTCCAAAACTATCTTCAAACGATTAACAAACTCCCCAAAACTTTCACAATACTTTCAGACTTTGGAAAGAAATTATCTTCAAAATCAGCTCGAATTTGCTTTAGCAAATAATCTTCAAAGAAAATTTCCTCAAATCTTCAGAAATTCTTTGATCTTCTTCAAATCTTTACTTTGAACTTTTCTGACTTGGACATTTCTGAAAATCTTCTCTCAAAACTTTATCATTTCTTAATATCATCTCCCCCAAACTACAAAACTTTAACATTTCTTGATATCATCTCCCCCTTTTTGATGATTTGAGCATCTATATCATCAAAACTTTTCTCCCAAGAAATGTCTTTGACCATCTGATCTGTCCAAGAGCCTCTAATTCTGTGATCCATAACCAAGTAATCATCCAGATCTTTTCAAATCCAGACAAAATAAGAACATGTAACTCCTGAATCAACAAATGAATCAGTTAAAATGCCTATCAGTAACACAAAGTCACTGTGTGTAACGAATACACAATATAAAGGAGCTTTTTGATGTTCACTCCCCCAGGGCTTCCATCCAATCATCGAAACACCACAAAGGCAATTTCTATGAATGTTATGACAAAGAAACAAATTCCTTGTGTGTACGTGCATGTATAGAAAGAATTAAGCACGAATGATTGCTTTTTAAATAAGGCTCAACATTATGTAAACCATTGAGACAACAGTAGATAAACACAGACTCAATGTGCATGATTGAAGTGCGAAGGTGGGGCAGACTTCCTTCTTTTTCAATATCAGATTTTCCAAATGAAAACCAGATAGATTATATGTTGCGTCCCCTTGAAAATATGAAACATTTTCTTTTTAAGAAGAAAATGAGTAGCTGGTGGGGTTAAGTCAAGAGTTGGCATGGGCTAGTTGCCTGTTTCAATAACGTTCACCAAAGAGTTGTGAGACGCTAGTAAAGTAGCTGCCCGACTCAGAAAGTAGTTGGTGCAGAGTTTAATATTCTTTTACTCTGTTCTCACACCCTCTTTCTTTTGATCATTAAGCTCACTACTAACCAAACTCTCTGTTCCATTTTACCTCATCACACCGGCACTCATTTCTTTTAGACTCCTCACACTCAATCTCTATGGATTAACTTCGTGGGTAGAAATCACTGGTTAACGTGATTTCATAGAAGTTCAGTTAAGTCCTAGCACAAAGAACCCATATAATCCTATGAAAGCATAATGTTGCTCAAATGGTTTAACTATAGCAGTTAAATCTCATATACAAATGTCAGATGTGAATATGCTCAGAAAATAATCATGAAGATAAGAGCCTTTTTAAGCATTGAAGTATTTTCAAACAAGTATATTGAATGAATGAATATGAATGCAAAAGCCTTGTTTGAAAATCTGACATTGTATGAAAATGATCAGAAATGAATGATATAACAATCAAAGCTTATGGTCAAGAACAACGGATATTGTCCATACGAAACAAAATATAGACATTCTTGAAATGACGTTTCGAAATGAAATATCGCTCAAAATTCTTTGAAGTACAAGCGGGGTGTCTTACCATCGAAAAAATTGGTTACAATATGAGACATGGTAAGATCATTTTGAACAAAGTCAAACCGATGTGTGTGAATATTTGAAAGTATATACAAAAGACAATACACAAGTATTAATCTTTGAATAACACACGGTTTGTTTATCAATGAAGCACAAAAATAAAATGAAAACATTTAAAATCACACTTCCAAATTATAAAATCTGGTTAAAATTCGGGAAGTGGTTTGAATATTTAAGAACATGTTTTCTATATCTGAAAGTTGTCCTTCTTTCAGATATATTTGAGATTAAGATAAGAAATTTACCTTTTAGATTTGTCTTAAATCTCATGAAGTCATGCTTAAGTCAAAATGATATGATCGTGTCATCCTCTCTCATCCTGCATAAGTATCAATGTCTAGTCAAAAACAAATTTATTCACAAAAATTTATTCAAAAATGAAAAGACATAAAGCAATAAAACGATTAAAGAACGAGTTCTGATCTTAGGTAATCAGAAATCATAATTCTTACTCCCCCTGAAAATATGCATCTGAAATTTATCAGTGAAAAAATACATGATAGAGATCTACAACTCCTTTTGAAGTGTAGTTTATCATATCTTCCGAATACATATTTCCAGAAAAATTTATGTACTCCCCCTTGAAGGTTGATTTCCTCTTCAGAGTATCTGAGTACACTCTCTTATCAGCCCGGGAGTAGCATTTCTTTTTCATCATTGAAGAGGGAGTCCTAAACTGTTGTGTTTAGAAGTCAAACTTCGTTAAAGTACGGGTTCTAAGCTGATGTACTTAGAAGCCTTGGTTCTTGACATTGAGGTGCGGGTCTTGAACTGTATTATTCAAGAGCCATTGTTCTCTTACTCCCCCTTGACTTGTGGTGCCTGCAACATAGAATCAATCTTCGGTTTTGGTACCCACTCGTATTTGGGTCCATGTGTGTTAGTTGAAATTCGTATGGGAGTAACTGAATAAGAACCATACCAGTAATGATCACTTGCTTTATGTACAAAATCATATGTATGACAGTAAGAACAATACCTCTGTTTAGATAACTTGATCATTTGATCTCTCGAGTAAGCATGATCAGGTTTTCCTGTCAGCACTTTGTTCTTCTTAGCTTTTGATGCATGTACAAATGATTTGTTGCTTTTCTTCTCTTCCTTCTTTCCTGTCTTTTTAGCTTTCTTATCATTTTCAGCTACTGGTTTTACTCTCCATACCAGTTTTTCTTCATTATATTTCCTTCTTCTATGTGTACCCGAACCATCTACATTTTGATCATAGAAAATATTAGAAGTGCGAATCTGATTGAATGAATTGACTAACCTTCTTGAAGAAACAGGTTTCATGTATGAACTTGAAGCTGTCTTTTTAAAATCAGCTGAATTATTTCTAGGTGTGTGGATTTTGGACTCTGGAGACTTTTGCTCCATCACCACCACCTTAGAAACAATCTCTTCAAGTTGTTTGATCTTTGAAAAATAACTGTCTCTTTCTTTAATGAGCAGGTCAATCTTCTCCTTGAATTCAGACTTCGCTTTCTGATCATTCAAAGCACTTTCAGATAGTTCAGATAACTTCACAGTAAGCTTCTTAATCTCAGCTTCAAACAAACTTCTATGTTCCTCAAAGCCCATTTCAGCATTTGTTCTCTGACCAGATATCTCTTTGAATATCCCAACATTCTTTTGCTCTATTAACTTCTTTTCTTTGGCAAAATTCTCCCTTTCCAGAATGATTACTTTCTCAAAATCAGAGATTTGTTGAGAAAGCTTAATGCATTTAAGCTCAACCTTCTTCTTCTCGTCAACACATTTTCTGGAAAACTCTGAGAATTTCTTTGCAAATTCTTTCTTGTCACTCTAAAAAATATCTTTATCTTTGACCATCTTTTGTTCCAAATCAGATATTTTCTTTCGAAGCTCAGCAATAGCATCTTCCAGACTCTTAATCGTCTCCTCATAACTTTCAACAGATGCTTGCTGCTGGATTTGGATAATCTGATATTCCAAGTCAAAGATTTTATTTTTCAGCTCAGTTTCCAAACTTATTACCTTATCTTCACTTAGCCCAGAAGTCTGTTTCAGAAGATCTTCATTTATCTTCTTCAAAGCACTAACTTCTTCTCTCAGTAGCTTTCTTTCATCTTTGTATCTCTTTGACCTCTTTGTGTAATAATCAACTAAGGAAGTAAGATTTTGGTTCTCAATTTTGAGCTCTTTAATCTTCTTGTCATCATCATCAGAAAAATATCCCATCTTGAATATCTGATTCAAAAAGAACTTGAATTTGATCGTTAATCCAAATGAAATCACAAGAATACAGAAAAACTTGAAATAAAAATTCAGAGATTTTGATCACAAATCAGAAATATGTCCCCCTTCGCAGACTTAGCACGGGGGTCGAGGGGCAGCTCCCCTAGATAAAAAATTTTCACTATTAAAGGCCATATTACTATTTTGAAAATTTCTCAGAAAATATTCCAAGACTTTCACGCTTTGCGCTTCACACAGGAATCGCAAACTTCTACTTTGAGTTTCACGTTGCAGACGCAAGATACACTTCGCGTTTCTAGTTGCAAGCGCAAACCACACTTTGCGTTTCTCGTTACAAACGCAAGATACACTTTGCGTTTCTAGTTGCAAGCGCAAACCACACTTTTCTCTGAGCCCACACACTTCTACTTTGCGTTTGTGATTAAACCCGCAAAACCCACTTCTCGTTTCTCGAAGTAACAATATGAACTTTCTCACTTTGCGGATATGGTTTAACACGCAAACCTTTACTTCTTGATACTTGAAGGAAACGCAAACTTTAACTTCTCGATTCTTGAAGGAAACGCGAACCTTAACTTCTTGATACTTGAAGGAAACGCAAACCTCTGAATGAAACGCAAACCTCTATGAATGAGACGCAAACCTTGATGAACACCCGCAAACCTCTAAAATTGACCAAAATCACACCAAAATCTCATCTAGACCTAGAATTTCAACACTAAACTTCGACAATTTACTCGTCTAAACAACTAGAACACAAAAACTAACACTGAATTTCGATCAAATACACAAAAGATACAAATTTGATACAAACACAATGTCAAGAACTCGTGAACAGAAAAACTACAAAAATTCGAAAATTCGAATTGATTACAGTGCAATTCACAAATCTTTCTATACAAACTCAATCGATTACACTGTTCTAACAGAATCTAATAAAAAACAACTCGAAATTCACACAAAAACTCGAAAACAGATCTGAACATGAAGAACACAGTGTCGAACATTCTGATTTTCTTGATTTTTCGATTTGGATCTGCTCTGATACCAATTGTATGTCCCTGATTCTAGTTTCTAATCACAAACAATTAATAAAAACAAACAAGATTGATCCAATTACCTGTTTGATTTCACTTTCAAATTCAAGAATACAACTTTCTCTCTCTAGAACTCTCTTTCTCTCTCTAAATTACAACTGAATACCACTTATGTTTGTTGCTTACTTATTACAAAGCAAGGAAACCTATTTATACCTACAACTAATTAAAAAGAAAAATAAAAATACAAAATACATTGACTTTTATTACAAAAGACTTTAACTTTAATGAGATTTGACTTTCTCAGCTTTGACTTCTTGAACTTTGACTTTTGTCTTCTTGATCTTGTATCCAACATATTTATGCTCTAACAGAGATTTTTAATGTATATGTTTAGATCAAGTTATATTTGACTTTTGTTTATGTACTTTGACTTTTGAGAGAACTTTGTAGTGAGGTTTCCTTGTAATGTCTTAAGAGAAGTCATGTCATATAAATAGCTTTGTCTTGAGAGTTCCTTGTAACCTTTTGAAACATTCTGAATTATACGCATATCTCTTGAAACTTAATAGACATATGACTTTCTCTCTCTACACTCTCTCTCTAGAATCTTGATATGATTTGTGATTGAATTGTTAGATAAAGCTTGATTTGGACAATTACACAATCGCGGGGCACTATCGCCCGGATTGTACCGAGGCTCGTCCCCTGGGCGCGATAATGATAGGGGGACTATGCCCCGAGCATTATCGTTGGGCATAGTCGCGACACCTGTACTGTAACTCGTGGTCACCCCGCGACAAAGACTGGGCGACTATGCCCTCGGCATTATCGCCGGGTATAGTCGCGAGGCTCGTACCGATGCCCCACAACTTCGAATTTTGGCCCAATGACTTCTAAAACTACATACCATCGAAGAATAAGTGATCTTACGGTAAAACAAATGCCCTAGGCCATAAAACACGTTTGAAAGTGAAATAACAAGGATAAGATCCTTACCCGAAAATCTGGGGTGTTACAAAGGGGGAACCAGATACCGATGTGTGGCAGCACCACAAATCCAAGGCAAAGGTACTGAGAAAATTGGTTGCGATGGTGGGAGTTTGATTGTAGATCTGGTGGTGGTGGGCTCGTGATGGAGTAGGAGTTCGATGCAAATCCTATGGTGGCGTTGTGAAAAATCTAGTTCGGAACATGATTGGGTTCAAGCTATTCATAGATGTGATTACATCACACATCTAGTTCGTTCATGTCAGAGATAAGGGAAAGAGATCGAGGTTCAAGGAGGAGCCAGAGACCGATGTGTGGCAGCACCACAAATCCAAGGCAGAGGTACGGAGAAAATTGGTAGCGATGGTGGGAGTCTGATTGTAGATATGGTGGTCGTGGCCTCGTGATGGAGTAGGAGTTCGATGCAAATCCGATGGTGGTGTTGTGCCATGGTGGGATGCAGATTTGCTCACTTGGTCAACGGAAAAAGTTAACAATCGTTAGTGGGAGGGACCAAAACCAAAGGGAAATGACAAACGTGAGGTACCAAATACGAGTTTCGATAGTTTAGGGACGATATCCGTTAAAATTGACAAACGTTAGGGAAGAAAAATGAAGTTTACCCTAAAGAAAAGAAAAGGTTAAAACTCATTTAATGAAAAATTTATTATTTAAAAGAAATTTAAAATCATGAGAAATTAGAAAAATGTGAATGAAGGTTTCTCATTGTGTCACATAATCAACTCCACATTTTGCTTTTATATATATCACGTCATAGATAAGGGAAAGAGATCGAGGTTCAAGGGGGAGCCAGAGACCAATGTGTTGCAGCACCACAAATCCAAGGCAGAGGTACTGAGAAAATTGGTAGCAATGGTGGGAGTCTGATTGTAGATCTGGTGGTGGTGGCCTCGTGATGGAGTAGGAGTTCGATGCAAATCCAATGGTGGCATTGTGAAAATCTAGTTCGGAACATGATTGGGTTCAAGCTATTCATGGATGTGATTACATCACATATCTGGTTCGTTCATGTCAGAGATAAGGGAAAGAGATCGAGGTTCAAGGGGGAGCTAGAGACCAATGTGTGGAAGCACCACAAATCCAAGGCAGAGGTATTGAGAAAATTGGTAGCGATGATGGGAGTCTGATTGTAGATCTGGTGGTGGTGGCCTCGTGATGGAGTAAGAGTTCGATGCAAATCCGATGGTGGTGTTGTGCCACGGTGGGATGCAGATTTGCCCACTTGGTCAACGAAAAAAGTTAACAATCGTTAGTGGGAGGGACAAAAACCAAAGGAAAATGACAAATGTGAGGGACCAAATCCAAGTTTCGATAGTTTAGGGACGATATCCGTTAAAATTGACAAACGTTAGGGACCAAAAATGAAGTTTAATCTAAAGAAAATGAAAGGTTAAAACTCATTTAATAAGAAACTTTTTATTTAAAAGAAATTCAAAATCATGAGAAATTAGCAAAATGTGAATGAAGGTTTCTCATTATGCCACATAAACAACTCCACATTTTGCTTTTATATATAATAGTCTTCTTCACCGCGTGTTGCGTAGTGATCAGAATCTACTTTAAAATGTAATATTGACAATGATAAAATTAGGTATAAAAAATTGTAATTTTCAATTTAGATTAAAGATTGGTTTCAAAACTATTTTCGTCGAAAGATAGAAGCAATCTTTATCCCCCTCATATGGATCTCTTACTGATCCGGAATGTGTCCAATTAATGCAATTAATGAACACTTGATATATAGAGATTTTTTATAAACGGGAACATATATACATAATATCACATATTATACTGAAGCACTTTGAAAAATTCATCTTTTAACATATTTGGAGGAGTGACATTATGTTGTTCGAACTAATATAGTTTTAAACATGATTCAAAACTGTGGTTACATTTTCTAAAACCTTGTTTTGACAAATGAAATACTGAATTAAAAAACATTTATTTAGTAGAAACCAAAAAAATGTGCATTTTACCACCCCTTTTGTGAGCAACAATGTTATATTATAATTAATAATACTCAAATGTTCTTTTAGTGTTGTGGATGACTTGTGTGAAAGACCTGTTTGCAAAAAAATCAAAATGAAAATCAAATTGAGATTAGAGAATTATATAGAATGACTTATATGTAATAATATATATGTACCTTGACGATGAGTTTTCATGTTCTTCGAGATATTTCGAGATCTAAATGGTTTGTTTAGATAGTAAGTTGTTTGTTTTTTATTTTAATTGTGCTACAATCTACAAAAATAAGTGTAAAGAGTCGACACAACACTAAATATTTTAACGATAAACAAAAGTTCACTACTTAGATTAACCTTTTAGCAAGAAATTTAGATAAAAGTATATCATTTATACATTGATTGTAATAAGTTTTTTTTTAATTGCCATAACTATTTCATTTATATACATTGATTATATATTAATTGTAATAGGTTTTAGTTTATTTATTTTATCATGTATACTAAAATGTATTAAAATTCTCACAAATATTTCATTTATATACATTGATTCATAATAACTAAAAAAAGAATATGAAAAGTTAGATCAATTAATGAGTTATATTGATTTATAATAAGATTTCTCCAAGCCCATCTTGTGGTTTACGAGCGTAAGCTTTGGAAAGGAAATGACCTACTTTGGATCTTCAGAGCGATGTGAGAGTTTCGGTCGAAAACCAAAAAATTTCAGGCGACGGCAGCCCTTCGGCGACAATGCCCGCGATTGTGCCACAGGGCACTCTCGCGGGGCAAAGTCGCGGCCAAGGGGGCACCCGCGGTACAATTCTGGCAACATTGCCAGTGATTGTGCCACGGGGCAAGGTCGCGTGGCAATGTCGCGGTCGGTCCCAGGCTTTGATTAAAATTCGATTTTTTACTCCCATTTCACTTATTCTTCACCCTCTCTTCTCCTTTCTCTCCCAAAACGAATCCTTTTGAGTTATTTTGGGTTTTCAACCATTGGAGGCCTCAATCCTTGAAGTTTATGAAGAATCTTCATCACTAAGCTAAAGAGTTGTTAAGAAAGTTTGGAACCCTTCATCCCCTTCATCATTTTCATCAATTTCTAGGGTTTCCACCTAACCCTTTTCATCATTTCGATGTTTGGTAGTTATTGACTCATTTTGGTGACCTAAAGTGCATTGTTGATGGATTCAAGTTGTGGGTAAGGTAACATTATATTTTCTTGTCAGGATCTAATTCTTAACAAGAATAATAATACTCAGAAACAATATTAAAGGAGTTGCGGAAAAACACTTTAATATTCAATTATCAATGTAACAGTGAATCATAAATTACAACTTGTAAACTTTATTGAATGATTAAAGTTACAAGCTTTCAAACAAAACCTCAATCTTGATGAACAGGCTCACCAAGACGAATTCTACTTCTCTAGAACTAGGATTATAAACCTTGAGGTTAATTCTCTCTAAAACGTATTAATCAAAAGTTAATTATATCAAAGACTTCTATACTATTTATACAAGACATATTACAAGATAATTATCAAAATACAATTGATCTTCAATCCATAATTATCTTCTTTACTTTAGCAAGTCTTCTATACAACTGTCTTCCTTCCATACTGAGTCTTCATCTCATAAGAAGCACTAACCTTCTTCAGAAGTATTAACCATGTTCAGCAGCATTAAACACCTCAGCAGCATTAATCATGTTGGCAGTAGTAATCCCTTAGCAGTACTAACTACTAGCAATACTAACTCTCCAAGCAGTACTAACTATTGAAGTAGCAGTACTAACTTTTCAAGCAGTATTAAATCTACTAGCAGTAGTAATCATGATATACTAGCAGCATTAACCATACTTGAACAAAACTTAAATTCCCAACAATCTCCCCCTAACTTGACTTTTAGGAAGAGAAGTCAAGTTCTTCAGATATTGTCTTCAAGATGCTTTCAACACTTCAGCTTAGTTGCCCAAATTTGGATCCGGTCCCAGACTTTGATTTATTGTTCTTCTAATCACAATTCTGGCCATTTCAGATCCTTTTGCACACACTAGCTTGGCTTTAAGCATTCCTTCTAGCTTCTCCTTGCTATGATCATTGATAACTCTCAAATATTGAGAGTTAGTTCCTCTCTTTTTATATTCATTTTGCCACATTTTCACCCTTTTTGTCTCTCATCTCCTTCATTTGGTCTTAATTGTTCAAACATGATGATGAAGTCTCAAGAATGCAAAAATTTCGGTTTCACTAACTTTTGTGCAGAAAGTGGCCACCTTGCTGGCACCTTGTCACCACGTTGGACGTGGGCTGGAAATTTGTTGATAAGATTTAGCCATTTTGGGAAAGATTGACTTTTGAAGAAATGAAAAGAACTTTATGATCTTTCACTACAATATTCAAGGAAGAGGACAAAAAGTGGAGGTCCAAGGAAAGTTCAACACTCTTCCTTAAAAGCTACTTTTGAGGAATAGTCACATCAACACTTTTCTCTTCCTTGGGCTATAAATGAGGGCTTGAAGGAACAATTTGGACAGACAACAACTTCCAGGAGCATTAAACACTTCTGGATCTTAGCATTTAAGTTTTAGTCTCTCTTTAAAGCTTGTAGTTTAATTGCATTTAATTTTTGTAAGTTTTAATTTCCTTGTAAAAGTTGTTGCCAAGTGGCCACCTTGTCACCACCTTGGCAGCAACTCTTTAGTTATTTATGCAAGTTATGTTTATGTTTTCTCCTTCTTCTCCTATGTCTTTTGTTGTTATTATGAGCTAAACACCCCCTCGGGTGTGGGTATGAGCCAAAGCTAAGACTAGTAGTCAACACTTGGGTGTTGCTAACGTTGCTAACTCTTAGACTTGGTCACTTGAGTCAGGACTTCAACTCAACGCGGACAAGCCGATCACTTGTTAGTGTTAATATTAGATCTTAAACCTCGAGAGGGGCAGATCTAAAATACGGCTTGGGTGATGCAAAGAAGATTTGAGAAAGTCTTTTATAACCACGTAGGGATATGGGTTTTTGCATGACTTTAACTAAGGTTCAAATGTCGGTTGATATGGGTGTCACTAAGAGATTTGGGCGTTCATATCTATATTGGTGGAACTGAAATCCTTAGAGGTTTACTTAGTTAAGTCGGCAAGTCTAGAGTTGGCCAACGTGGTGACAAAGTGGGGACAAGGTGGCCACGTTCCGAGGAAACTCATTTTCGAGAGAAAAGGGTTTTACGGTTGTCGTGTGTCATTTTGTTTCTAACCAAGTTGTTACTACATCAGTCTTAGTCAATGCTTGTACCCACATCCTATCTTTAATACTGTTAATTCCGTTAATCGTTGTTTAATTCGCTTAAAACTCACAAAATATTGATATTGTTCTCAAAAATCAACCAATCACTAGAAGTTCATGAAAAGTTCTCTGATTCTTAGTTGACTAGTCCCTCTAGAAACGATCTCGGTACTCTACCACTGACACTTGTGGTGATTCTTAGATCTTAGACCTCGAGAGGGGCAGATCTAAAATACGGCTTGGGTGATTCTTAGACCAAGCACTTGCACCGCCACTGTGGCAACATAGTGGCCACTTTGTGGACCTATACGATTTTTCGCTATCAATCATACACTTTGTCCACCAAAAAATACTCATGATAGCAATTATCTATGGTGATCATATAGACACCACAGTTTTCAAAGAGTATCCACTTATCAATCCTTTTGAACCCATACTCATGATGCAAATCCTTGATCCTGTACAATACTTTTTCTCGTTCAAACATCATACACAAGTATTCCATTACAATCTTGAGTAGACTTTCTTCAGTTCCTTTCATCACAGGCTCATATAACTTTATTCCCACCTTATGCATTTCTTCTAAGTCAGCCCTGGAACAACTTCTGATCACTTTCCCCCAAGTTGCATATACTTCAAATACATCACCAACTCTTTTGAGTCTGAAGTACTCCTTTCTGTTGTCCCTCAGAATATCCCAAAATATGACTTCTGGTGCCTTCATAGAAATGGGAACAACTTGTACTGTTTCTATTAAAGTCATGTAAAGGACAACATGCTCATCTGATTGAGTTGGTTGTTGTTCACTTTGACTTGTATGCTCTGTATGATCTGCAACAGATGGTTCTGCCTCCTTTTCTGCTTCTTCAATCCTTGGCCTTTTGGACTGTTTCTTGGAAGCTATGGTCTTTACTCTCTTTGCAGATTTGGCTTCTACATCAACTTGCTCTTCCTTCTTTTCTTCAACTTTCTCCTTTGAAGGAGTGGTTGAAGGAGTGGTTTCCTCAGGAAAGGGTTGTTGGATGTTGATATCATACCTCTCTTTCATCCTCCTTTCTGCTTCTTCCCTTTGAGAGGAATCCCCTTGAAGCTTTGCCATTTCCTTCTTATATAGCTCCTCAACTTTGATGTATGCCATGTTGGTAAACATCTCTCCTTTTACACCAATTGATCCTTTCAGAAAGTTGATCATTTTTCTCCTTTCTTGATTGGCCAAAAAGGTCTTAGAGGGTTGTCTTTTCTGGATCTTTGAAGGCAGTCTGTGCTTTGTTGCTTTTACTATACTTTTCTTGGCTTCAGCTGCTATTTTCAGGCTCTTTTGATACTCCTCATTCAGCTTAGTAGACAGATCTAGAGCAATCTGTCTATCTTTGGCCTGTTGAGTCTCTTCTTCTTGTTGTAGCTCAGCCTGCAGCTTCTTAGCCAATTCCTCATCTTGTTCAATCTGTTTCAGTTTCTTTGGTGGCTTTGCAGACTCATCCACCTTTTCCTTTCTTTTCCTCTTTAATTCTGCCTCATTGATTTCTGTTCTTTTCTGCTGAATAGCTCCTTCTTTAATGACCACTCCCTTGGCCTTTTGAGTAGCCTTAGGAGTGTCATTCCTGGCTTTGACCAAAGTTTCTGCAATTTCTAACTCTTCAACAGATAGCCCTGTTACTGCTGCTACCTTTTCAGTTATTGCTGCCTTACTACTTTCTGCTGCTAGGTTAACAGTTTCTGCTTCTTTGGTTACTGTTTCCCTGTTCTTCTCCCCCTCAAACTGTGCTTCCATACCAATGGGACTTTGTTTCTTCCCTTCTCTTTGTTTCTCCCCCTTGTTGAAAGCATCTTTCCTTTTCTTCAGAACATATTGCTTTCTCTTCTTTTTCTGCACCAATCTCCTCACCATCTTCTTCAATTTGGTAATCTATACTTGTTGAGACAGAATCACCATTTTCATCTCCTATATGTCTGCTCCCTGTTTGATAACATCCAGATTAATGTTGCCCATTGTATCCATCAATTCTTGGTAGTTATATCTATCCTCACCTACTCCAGGAGTGTTACCCTCTTTTGAAGGATCATTGGAACATTTAGTAGTGGAAGTCTTCTGCCTAGCAGAAGAACCCTCCACCCCCTTGGTTTCTTGGCACCTGGGACCTTTGAATGATTGCTCATTCAAAGTTGCCATGGGGGAGGTCTTATTGATGTTACCACTGTCCTCCTCTATGCTAGCAGGAGTAGTGGCAGCCTTCTCACCCATATGCTCATGCATCTCCTCAGTGAGCACCTCCTTGGGGTTGGGAGACACCCATGTGGTTTCCCTATAGATATTCTCTAACGGAGAATTCTCCATTAGAGGGCTTAAAGGCTTTATGGGTGAAGGTACAAGAAGGGAAGGAGCCTTCTTTACCTTTTTCCTTATGTAAGTATTGGTGATGGGTGAAGTTGGTTTTTGAAAAAGGGACTGAGGGATTGATATAGTGATTGAAGGTTGGGATTGGCTCTCAGTGGGATGGTCTAATCATGGCCTTGACCCTGAAGTCATACCTTCTTGATTGTGGGACACCACCATCATTGTAGAGAACAATGGGGTGTCAACTCCTTCCGAGTCCATGGGATATCTCTTCATATTTGAAAATACCTTGCCCTTGGGGATTTTGGGTACATATACCTCATCAAATTGAGGTATATCCGTCAATTCAGTTGTGATAACTGCCTGGACAAACCTTGGATACATAAAGAAACTCCTTGTATTCCCCAGGTTTGACACAAGGTCATTGAAAATCATTTTTGAGAAATTATACTTTCTGGCAGTGGCCAAGCAGACCAAAGCATAGGCAATGGTACTACTGAACTCACTCCATCTAGTAGTTTTTCTAGAAATGCAATGCATAAGGGTATGGACAAAGAAACGCCATTGGGGAGAAAATTTAGCTTTGGAGAACTTGAAAACACCCATTGGGCCTCCATACCCCATTCTAGTGAGAGTGGAAAACAGATCATCATTAGAGATAGATGAGATACCTGAGGCATCGTCTAGTCGTAGACTGATGCGAATTACCTCTTCAGAAATTGTCAAGGGTTTGTCACACACCCTTGTCTTGATAACCTGCACACCATTTTCAGTAATAGTGGTGGTATTGGCCCAAAATTGCTTCTGGTGCTCGATGTAGATTGAGGGTGACACAGTAAGAGCATGAGCGATATAGCTGGTCTTGAGAAAATCTACTATATGATGGAATCCAGCAGCTTGCTTAGGCTTTTGAAGCATCGCAATCTCGTTGTGTTCATCAATAAACGCCATTGATGCCATCGAGCTTGAGTAGGCTTGACTAAAACTCACTAGGTGCTTGAGAGAAAAGAGTTAGAGAGAAGATGAATAGTATTCAAAGAGTCGTTAGGAGCTTTTAGGCGGGAAAAAAGGGTATTTTTATGATTCGGGAAAGAAGCAATATTAACCATCTAGCAGTATTAACTAACTAGCAGTATTAACTGAGAGCAGTATTAACCACTAGCAGTATTAACTAACTAGCAGTATTAACTGAGAGCAGTATTAACCACTAGCAGTATTAACTAACTAGCAGTATTAACTGAGAGCAGTATTAACTACTAGCAGTATTAACTAACTAGCAGTAATAACTGATACTTGAAGTAGTAATTTGCACTGGCAGCATTAAAACTGCACTGGCAACATTAACTATACTTACACTGTTGAAGCTTGTGATAGTCTGATCAAGGCAATACATTTCCTGAGAAAGATGATTAGAAGCCCCAACAATAACCAAATAACAAGTATACAATCACTTTTTAAACATGAGTTCATTCAGAGTTGATCATGCCCACACTTGTGACCAAGAAAGTGAATCTACCCACATCAAAAGCTTTAGTGAATAGATCAGCACACTGGTTATCAGTATGAACTTTAGCAACTTGAATAAGCTTCTTTTCATTGCAGTCTCTAATAAAGTGATACCTGATTTCAATATGCTTTGTTTAGGAGTGCTTGACTGGATTGTTAACAATGCTAATAACACTGCTATTGTCAATGAAGATTGGAGTGTGCAGAAAGGTTACCCCATAGTCCAGCATTTGATTCTGGATACATAGAACCTGAGAGCAGCAACTTGCAGCAGCAATGTACTCAGCTTCTGTTGTGGATAGGGACACTGTGGTTTGTTTATTACACTGCCAAGATACTAGTCTTGCACCCAAAAGCTGACATCCCCTTAAGTACTCTTTCTATCCAAATTAGCACATCCCAAGTCACTGTCTGAATATGCAATCAAGTCAAAAGAAGATTCATAAGGATACCAAAGACCTAATTTAGGTTGTCCTCTTAAGTATCTGAAAATCCTCTTAACAGCTTGAAGATGTGACTGCTTTGGCTTGACTTGGAATCTGGCACAAACACACACTGGAAACATGATATCTGGTCTTGAGGCTGTGAGATACATGAGAGATCCAATCATTGATCTATAAAGATGGACATCAACATCCTCCCCCTCAAGATCAGCAGTGATCTGTTTGTGTGTTTCCATAGGTGTGCTTGCTGGCTTTGAGTCTGATAAACCATATTTGTCCAGGATGTCTTTCACATACTTTGATTGACTTATGAAGATCCCATCTTTCTGTTGTTTCACTTGAATCCCAAGGAAGAAAGTAAGTTCACCCATTGAACTCATTTTAAAGCTCTTGTGCATCAAATCTTCAAAGTCTCTACACATCTGATCTTTTGTGGACCCAAAGATGATGTCATCCACATAGATCTGAACAAGTAGGATGTCCTTCTTTCTTCTTTTGATGAAAAGGGTTTTGTCAATTATTCCTCTTTCAAACCCATTTTCCAAGAGATAGGTAGACAGAGTATCATACCATGCTCTTGGGGCTTGATGTAGACCATAGAGTGCTTTCTTAAGTTTGTACACTCTGTCAGGATATGATGGATTTTCAAATCCAGGGGGCTGACAGACATATAATTCTTCATCAATTGTTCCATAGAGAAAGGCACTCTTCACATCCATTTGATATACCTTGAACTGCATAAATGAAGCATAGGCTAGAAACAACCTAATTTCCTCTACCCTTGCAACTGGAGCAAAAACTTCCTCATAGTCTATGCCTTCTTTCTGAGTGTACCCTTGTGCCACTATCCTTTCTTTGTTCCTGATTACTATTCCTCTCTCATCCTTTTTATTTCTGAAAATCCACTTGGTGCCAATAGCTCTATGACCTTTTGGAAGGTCCACCAAGTCCCAAACATCTTGCAACTTAAAGTGTAGAAACTCTTCTTGCATGGCTTCTATCCAACTTGAATCTTTCATTGCATCATAGGCCTTCTTAGGCTCAATCTGAGATAGAAAACAAGAGAGTGTTGTATGTTGCTGATCCTGCATCTCTTGAAGTCTGCTTTGATTCCTAGTCATCATAGGAGAAGAAATGTCTCCTATTACCAGCTCAGAAGGATGATTCTTCTGAGTTCTTGTTTGAAGACTAGGTTTTTCATTAATTCCCACATCTAAATTGGAATCATTTAAGTCAGCTGAGGGAATCACATCAGCTGCTTCTGGCTCTTCATGCTCTGAATTCTCCTCATCTCTTCTTTCTTCTTCACTCTGAATTGGTTCAGTAACAGTTTCCTTTTCACATATTTCAACAGAGTCCATTGTAGGTATGGGAAAGATCACAGACTGAGGAATACTATTATGTATTTGTTCTTCCCTCGATCCTCTACTTCCTGAACCTGCATGATCATCACTACTGAAACCAAAAGAGTTAGTTAGTGAATCAATGTCAAACAGCCACTGAGGACTAGAACCAATAGGGTTTGGTGTGTTCTCATTGCATTTGACATTGTCACTTTCCTCAATTATTCTAGAAGAAGAATTAAATACTCTGTAGGCCTTACTCTGAGATGAGTAACCAACAAGAAAACCATCATCTGCTTTGCTATCAAACTTTCCTAAGTGCGTTTTGGTATTGAGAATGGTACAAGGACACCCAAAAGGTTTGAAAAATCCAATAAATGGTTTTCTTTTATTTAAAAGCTCATATGGTGTCTTGTTTTTAGGCTTGACTACTAGAACTCTATTTTGGACATAGCAAGCAGTATTAACTGCTTCAACCCAGAAAGTAATTGGAAGTTTTGAATCAGCTAACAGAGATCTAGCAGCTTCAAATAGTGTCCTATTCCTTCTCTCAGCAACACCATTTTGTTGTGGAGTCCTAGGAGCACTGTATTGCCTCTCAATTCCTTTTTCCTCACAAAAGGTGTTTAGGTCAAGATTTTTAAATTTAGTACCATTGTCTGACCTAATGACTTTTACCTTTTGATTTGTTTGGTTTTCAATTCTTAGAATAAAGGATTTGATCAGTCCACTTGTCTCATCCTTAGTCCTTAGAAAATATACCCAAGTAAATCTAGAGTAATCATCAACAATAACTAAGCAGTATGATTTCTTACCTATACTCATAACATTTGTAGGACCAAACAGATCCATATGCAACAACTAAAGAGAAGAAGAAATTGTGTTCACTTCTTTGGACTTATGAGAAGTTTTGTGTTGTTTTCCTTTGAGACAAGCAACACAATGATCATCACATGAAAAGACTTTTGAAGGCAAACCTCTTACAAGGTTGTTTTTAACAAGTTTATTCATTGTTTTAAAGTTCATGTGACACATACTTCTGTGCCAAAGTGATGATTCATCCAAAGATGCTTTTGAAACAAGACAGTTTAGGGATGAATCAGTTGACACATTTTCCATATCCAAACAATAGACATTATCCTTTCTGGGAGTTCTTAGTAGTATCATCTTTTCATCAACTACCTTGAATCCAGGAGCAAGGATAATGCATTCTGAATCAGTGAATAATATACTATGCTTTTTGTCACAAACCTGTGATACACTTAACAGGTTGTATCTTAACTGCTCAACATACAAAATATCCTCAAAGGTCATCTTACCTTTTGTTACATCACCCTTACCACTAATCTTACCTCCATCTGGAGTATTACCAAAGGCAACATGTCCTCCATCAATTTTCTTGAAATTCTTGAGGCAAGTCATGTTCCCTGTCATGTGCCTAGAGCAACCACTATGAACATGCCAGATGCTCTTTCCCTTGAGCTGTTGGTTGCCCTGCACATAAGATAAAACAATTAGTATTGATTGGGAACCCAAGCCAAAGTGGTCTTGGGTTTCCCTTTCTCATCAAAGTATTTACACTCCTTTTTGATGAGATTTTTAAAATCAGAGCACTCTTTACTAGAGTACTTTGTCAAGATGATAGGTCTAGCAGCACAAACACTAGAAGCAATACTAATTTTAGAAGTACTAACAGAGTTAGCAGTATTAACATTTGAAGAAGTACTAACAATGTTAGTTTTAGAAATACTAATACTCTCAGCAGCACTAACATTGGTAGCAGTAGTATTGCTTCTAGCAGTACTAACTTTGTCAGCAGAACTATTTGTAGTAGCAGTACTAACAATTTTAGTGCTTTTAGGAATCCACATCTTGACACTTTCTTTCACAGTCTTTTTCTTCATGTGGCTTTTAGATTTAGCAGGTTTCTTAGCCACATGGTTCCTTTCATCCTTCCTATAACCAAAGGGTTTTTGCATATATCTTTGAAAATTTATCCTTTGATTAATTGGATTAAAATAACAGTACTTGGCAAGATGATTCAATTTTCCACATATGAAACAAGGTTTTGGTCTGATGATTCTACTCAGATCAACTCCTTGTTTCTGAGCCCACTGATTATTCCAATTTCTTTGATTTCCCCTCCTTTTATCCTGTTTTAGGGGCTCAGATTTATTACATGCACACTGTTTGCAAGGAATATGATTCACAACTGTAGTCTGCTTGTAATGAACCTTTTTGGACTTTCCCTCAGTCTTCTCTATGTCATTGGATTTGATCCAAGACCTTCCACAATCCTCATTGGTGATAATGTTATTCTTTAAGGGAATCTCACCACTCACAGTATTGTCCTTACTCTTACTAGCCTCTTTCTCAGTCTTGTCCTCAACAACTCCTTCATCTAAGGGATCTATCTTAGTGGCTCCCTCATGCAAGTACTTCCTATCCTTAGTCTCTAGCAAGTCTGATGTAGGAGGGATGTAGTTGTTGTTGTATGGTGGTGGTGTGGTATTGTACCCAATTCCTGGTTTAAGCTTATCATGGATTTGAACCTTTAGGATTGAATCCATTGCTTTAGAAGCATATGAAAACTTTTCCACATCTAGCTTAACCTTGTCTAGTTCTCCTCTTAACTTTTCATTCTCCTCCTTGGACTTTGTCAGTTGGATTTCTAGATCATTCTTCTCCCACTTCCAGTAATTGGTATCATATGTGTGTTGAAGTTCATTGGCTTGGAAACCTTTAATCTGTTCCTCAAACCTCTCAACAATTCTCACATAGTCTTTTCTATCCTTTTCTAACCTCTTAAGGTCATCACACATACTCTGGTTGTGATCCCTGTACCTTTTAATAGTGTCTATGCAAGTTTGAGAACAAAGTTTAGAAAGTACCTCAGTTGGGAGATCAGATACTTCTGCCATGAGAGCTTGATTTTGAATGGCATCTTCTGCTTGATCACTCCAGTCAAACCCCATTCCTTGTTGAGAAACAAGGGCTTGAGCAGAGTTTTTGTTCTGATTGAAGCTTCCAGTCTAAGCTTATTGGTGATTTGTGTGAGACACTCCACTTCTGCATTCCCTAGCAAAGTGTCCCTTCAGATGACACTTATAGCATTCCACCTTTGACTTATCAAATCCTGCTCCATCTTCTCTTCTTTGAGAGAAGTTGTTCCTCCCAGTCCTCTTGATGAACTTCTTCACCCTCATAGAAAGCATGGCCATCTGCCATTTAATATCCATCTCTTCAAGATCATCAGGATGAAGTTGTTCCAAGTCATCATTGATTAAAGAAGAGGTACCATGGCTGGAAAGAAAGGCTTCAAACACAGATTCATTGCCTTTTTCTTGATTTACTCCATTAGCAGCATTAACTGATTCAGGGTTAGCAGTAGAATCAATTGATGCTGATAGGAGTGCAGCATTATGAACATATCCAGTAGGCTTCTTCTTTGCTTCCACCTCAGATTCAAACACTCTTAGATCATTGTACAGATCATCCAATTCCTTTTCTTCCAATAAGTCATTCTGTCTGAATGAAACAGTGTACATGGTCCATTCATCTCCAAGAGATCTGAGGAACTTTCGATTGAAGTCATCTGGTTCCATCTGGACTCCAACTGTAGCCAACTCACCAATCAACTTATTGAATCTGTCAAAAGTTTGAGTCATAGACTCATTCTTTGAGGATGTAAAATTCTCATATTGCTGCTTGAGAATGGTGCTTGAGAATATCCCTTTGATTCCTCTTGGTGCTCTTGGTGCCAGCAAATATCTTCTCTAGGGCATTCCATAGAATCTGAGCATCAGTGCAGTGTTAAAACTGATGTTGATACTCACTGGGAATGGCCAAAAGCAGGCTGCTTAAGGCTTTCATCTCCAACTATCTGACTTTCTTCTCACCATCAGTTTTTGGAGGTGGTCTTCTTCCATCTTGACCAATTTTACCTTCAGCAGAGGGACCATTCTCAACAATGTCCCACATAGAACAGTCTGTAAGGAGGATGTACTATTTGATTCGAATTTTCCACATGTCAAACTCATTAGGTTTGAGCATGGGAACCTTTTAGACAAAAGTACTGTTTGATTCACCTGTGTTGTCCATGATGAATGAAGGTTTCTGAGAATACTAGCTCTGATACCACTTGTCAGGATCTAATTCTTAACAAGAATAATAACACTCAGAAACAATATTAAAGGAGTTGCGTAAAAACACTTTAATATTCAACTATCAATGTAACAGTGAATCAGAAATCACAACTTGTAAACTTTATTGAATGATTAAAGTTACAAGCTTTCAAACAAAACCTCAATCTTGATGAACAGGCTCACCAAGACGAATTCTACTTCTCTAGAAGTAGGATTATAAACCTTGAGGTTAATTCTCTCTAAAACGTATTAATCAAAAGCTAATTCTATCAAAGACTTCTATACTATTTATACAAGACATATTACAAGATAATTATCAAAATACAATTGATCTTCAATCCATAATTATCTTCTTTACTTTAGCAAGTCTTCTACACAGCTGTCTTCCTTCCATACTGAGTCTTCATCTCATAAGCAACACTAACCTTCTTCAGAAGTATTAACCATGTTCAGCAACATTAAACACCTCAGCAGCATTAATCATGTTGGCAGTAGTAATCCCTTAGCAGTACTAACTACAAGCAGTACTAACTCTCTAATCAGTACTAACTATTGAAGTAGCAGTACTAACTTTTCAAGCAGTATTAAATCTACTAGCAGTAGTAATCATGATATACTAGCAGCATTAACCATACTTGAACAAAGCTTAAATTCCCAACATTTTTTCATATATGGGAATTAGGGTTTTGAGATAAGATGAAATCTTCATATAAAATGTTTGGGGAATGTTTCTACATTGTTGAATATGGTTATTTACGATTGGAAATGTTTGCATCTAGGTTTTGGATGTTTTGGCTTGGAGGATTCAAATTTCGTCAAGGAAGATCTTAGTTGGGGTAAAATCTAGATTTAGCCTAAATCTAGCGAGGTGAGTTCAATTTGATTTGTGAAAACGTTGTACATACCAAAATGTTTATTTTAAAGTATTTATGCGTTTATCATGAAATTATCATTTGTGGAGTTACTTGATGGGTTTTTGTTATTTGAGAAGTTTAGTTTTATAAACCTTGTAAAACACCCATATTGGGGATTTTTGGGCATTTTGATAAATGAGTCATAAATAGGTGTGGTTGGTGATTTATTGCATAAATGACTTTATCTAGTTAAAAGGCGTTTTTAGCGTTTTTTTGGGTAAAAGGTTTAATTTTGTGTTATGGGACGTTTTGAAGGGATAAAGAGTATAAATCTATTTGGAAAACCTTTTGTCCCGACTTAAACTGTGTTGGAGTCCATTCAAGTATTTTGGAGCGTGTGATTTCATGGTATGGGTCGAGTACGTTTATTATTTGAAAAGCGTTAATCATTGGTCAAAAAGAGGATTTGAGTATTTTGGCTCGATGTCGTTTTAAAGGAGTCTTGAGGACACTTGTCCGGTTTTATATGGCTCAATGTAGAGTCCAGTTATGATGTACGTACTGATGCGTTGTGTTGCGTACTGAGTTTGGTTACAGGCTCGAGTGCTTTGGTCATTCATGTGTAGTCTGGTACGGTTAGACTGTGTTGCATTTGATCCATATGCACGTAAGTCAGTCTATTTTGGGATGGTCAATTGGGTGTTGCGGGGTTAAACCCCGGTACCCATGTTTTATGATCGAAAACTTTACAAGTAATCGCTAGGAGGGTTGATTCTATTAGTGCTACCGGGGAAGTAGGCGCTAGGACCTCCGCCGCTTGAAGTAATGCCTGGGAGGTAGTCTTTAAGTGTGTCGGGCCTTTGGGATGGAGTTCTTCGGAATGTTCATCAAGGTCAACTACCTTGGGGTGACACTTGTTAAAGAAGTCGTATGGACACCTGGCTGTGATTTCGGGAGGTGTCATGCGATTAACGTTGCTTGGGTGGCATACTTTTGTGTTTCCTCCACTCTCAACGGATACGGGTCTCACCCATTGTCGGCTATCCGTAATTCAAATATAAGGATGTCTCATTTTATTGTCATTGGTTCTTTATGGTCGACAGTGAATGAGGGCCTTAATATTGGACCTCCCTCCTCGTATATTAAGGTTTGAATGAATTATGTCAACCCCTTGTTTTGGTAGTTAGATTTCTTTCGCTTATGGTCGTGTGAGTATTGGGCCTAGTGTCCATGATTTTCTGACGTATGACATATATGGATTTCTAACAAGGACTTGTGGGTTGAGTGTCATGTTTCACTCTTGTGTAGGGTGTTTTGGGATACAACGTTTTACTTACGTTTCTTAAATTCGGGAGCTAATCCCTATTCTTGTATCAAGTAAGTGTGGGTTGTATCATTTATAACGAATGTTTGTAACAAGATGTTTGTTTCCGAAAATGCATGATATTGGGAAAGAGTTGTCTTTGGGTTTAAAGTAAACTATCTGAAAGAACGTAATTTTAAATGGAGGTTATTCCTTTTAAATGATTTATTTATTCATAAAAAACTCTTGAACTCACTAGGCAATAGCCTAACCTTTTTTATTTGTCGGCATGTGCAACAGGTTCGTTTGGGGATTGGTTCTAGTGACACCTTGGAGAGAGAGGTGCTAGACGTGTGCTCGAGGGTGAGTAGCTTGGTGAAGCTTTTCGCCTTGTCTTGGGAATAGTAACTTGTATTCGGGTTTTAGTAACACCCGACCTCTATCTAGTCGTTGTAGAAGAATTTATTTACCTTCGTTGATGGTTAGACCTAGTCTAATATTTCAAGTATGAGCTTGTTGTAAGTGATCTTATCTATTTTGAGGCATTATTGAAATTTTTAATTTAGTTGCTCTTTCCAGATTTGAGGGTATTACAAGTTGGTATAAGAGCATAAGTTTGAGAGAATTAGGTGTTGATTTTGGATACCTAGACTCAAACTAGCGTCCTTTTAAGTGATTGCAAGTGAAATTGCACCATTAGGTACCCTAAGATAGGATATTTCGGAATGGATTGAGTCGTGAGAAACGGGAAACTTGTCAAGGATAGCAAGGATGATCATGTGTGGTACGTTCATAATGGCACCTGACCAGTGTTATGGTGAACCTACATGCTACATGGTCATGCTTGTACTACCTTGATGTAACGACCGTTGGGGTAGTGAAGAAGTTTCTATGTGGGTAGCCGTTAGGAGAGACTGATGATTTTAGCGTTCGTCACTTAGTGTGACAATAAGTATGGTGGTTGCATTAAGTGGACCCTTTCGGGTCGAGATGATTGGTTGGATTAGAACCATAGACTTTTGGAATCAACATTATTCGAGGAGAAATTGTAAGGTTAACCAATTTAGTGTGATTATTGCCTTAAGATGTTTGAGCATCCAGATGACGATAGTGTGGCTAGGAATTTGAGAAGCGTGGTTCTAAGACGTTGAGTGCCGACCAAATTCATGCACGAAATGTATTTCCGAAATAAATTGCATCAGTTACTTCTCATGTTCCCAAATCACCATGTGGATTATATTACGAAATATTGGGAAAAATCTTTAGCATACACAAGTATTTAAACTATGATTTTAAACATGCATAAAATTATTTTATTGCATGTGGTTACAAACTTTGTTAAGATTTTCTCTATCCTCGTTGTTGTCCAACACCATTTTTGGATATTGTGATGTCCTTGTTTTCATGTTGTTTAGAGTCTTGGACAAGTAACTGAAATTTATGACCTTGACATTGGACCTCCTCCACGTATGTTAAGGTTTTAAAGGAATAATTGTTCTCGTGTTCTTGAGTCAGAATTTTCTTGGGCATTGTTTTACTACGATTTGGGCACGTGAGTGTACTTTGGGTCGCGTGAGTTTTAATTTTATTGTGTGTAAATTGCGAGATTATTAGGCGTCGCGTCTCATGTTAGTGTTATTGGAAAAAAAGGGCCGTTTTATCTTACGTTGTGGTCTTAAGATTTTAATATTTTTGACTTATTGTCATCTTATGCTCTTTTCGTTGAGTTTTATGGTGTCTTATCTTACAACATTTTGCATCGCGTAGATAAATTTTGGAACGTATATACATGCATTTTTGTGTGCGTTAATTTATAGGTTTTGTTAATATATGTCACCCCGCTTGTTGTTTTCGGAAAATTTCATTATCATGTGTTTTATCTTTGGGGCTTTATACAAGTGTCGATCGTTATATACTATTTGTATTTGGATTAAATTTATACTGTTGGTCTGAGTAATCATATAAAAGATTTATGTTGTTTCATATGCATAATATAAATTTATGCATGTTGTGACCATGGTAGTCCGTTTGAAAATTTTGTTACGCATCTTTTGTTATTAACCATATTAACGTAAGTACTGATCAAATGAGTTTTGGAAATGGTTTTACATGCGTTGTGTTGGTGATCAATTTTGAAACCTATCGAATGAACGGTAGTGTATTTTTACCGCACGATTAATTGTTATAAAACTTATGTATTTGAAAATTTTATAAATTTCAAATTCGCATACTGGTTGAAAAACCTTAAACTCATTAGGGCTATAGATTTAAGACCCCTATCGCGAAAGGAGTTGCAATTAAGGGACAAGAGGAGACCTTGGGATTTTAAGCGTTGGATGATTCGACTGGTGGTCAACCTTGAATTTGGGTTTCAGTTTTTGAATCGGGTCATGCGTGAAGAGTGGAGGTATTAGATTATGTCCCCCAGTTAATTAAGAAATGATCTTTATGTTTCGGTAAACCTGCGGATAAGATCTCGTGTGATTATTTACGCTTGGTTGGATTTGATTCGTTGGATGAGTGATCTGTTTGTTAGAATGTAAGATTTGGAATCTTAGTACCTTGTTAAGTGTTAATTTGACCATGACAATACGTCTGGAATGAAATCTTGGGGCGGGATGTCCACGTTTTCGATGTCACCATTTTGATATTAAGCGTCAACTCGTTTCGTGAAGCCAATGAATCTTGGAATGTTTGGAAGTATCCCGGTTGGATCATGAGAAATGTTGACCTCTCGGTGGTGGAATTTAAAGGAAGATTAGATGTGGGTAATTAAGTATCGATGTGTATGAACTTTCCCGATGTGGTAAATATCTTGTTGATGGAATGTTTTAAGGTTGGGAGTTTAGCGGGATTGCGTAATAGTCGGATCTGCATTAACCAGCTACCTGGAGAGCGTATTGGTACGCCTAGGAAGGACGGCCTGATCAATATCAAAAACCGAGTATTAAGAATTTAGAGGATTCCTTGGAGGTTTATGTCGAACTTTGGTTTGGGTTCAGAAGTATGTTGAGTGGAGGTGTATTGTTCAATGAGAAGTTGAGGTCACAAACTACTCTTGAGGTAGTACGTGTCGCTTAAGGTTGGGAGACAACCGAGATCGTATAATCGGAAATTACCCCAGTAAAATTCAATTTCCACTCTAGTCTGAATGTACTAGGTCAAAGTGAACATTCCATGTAAAAGTCTTATTGGAACTCAGACCAGCAGTTGCAGCAAGGAAGTATTCAAGTTGTAGTAAAAGGATGAAGAGGATTAGAGACAATCCCTTAGAAAGGGAGACGGTCGTTTTGGGAAAATGGCATCTTTGGGGTTTATGGTTAGTTTAGTACCTTCTTGGGAATCGAGGAAACCCAATGAGTGTTAAGGGTGGTAATTAGATGTCTTGGGTGAGACATAGATTTCGGGGACGAAATCGTTTTATGGTTGGGAGGATTGTAACACCCGTAAATTTCCAACGAGTAAAGGTTGCTCCAAGCCCATCTTGTGGTTTACGAGCGTAAGCTTTGGAAAGGAAATGACTTACTTTGGATCTTCAAAGCGATGAGAGAGTTTCAGTCGAAAACCGGAAAATTTCGGGCGACGGCAGGCCTTCGGCGACAATGCCCGCGATTGTGCCACAGGGCACTCTCGCGGGGCAAAGTCGCGGCCAAGGGGGCACCTGCGGTACAATCCTGGCGACATTGCCAGCGATTGTGCCACGGGGCAAGGTCGCGTGGCAATGTCACGGCCGGCCCCAGGCTTTGACTAAAATTCGATTTTCTACTCCCATTTCACTTATTCTTCACCCTCTCTTCTCCTTTCTCTCCCAAAACGAATCCTTTTGAGTTATTTAGGGTTTTCAACCATTGGAGGCCACAATCCTTGAAGTTTATGAAGAATCTTCATCACTAAGCTAAAGAGTTGTTAAGAAAGCTTGGAACCCTTCATCTCCTTCATTATCTTCATCAATTTCTATGGTTTCCACCTAACCATTTTCATCATTTCGAAGTTTGGTAGTTGTTGACTCATTTTGGTGACCTAAAGTGCATTGTTGATGGATTCAAGTTGTGGGTAAGGTAATATTATCTTTTCTTCATCTATGGGAATTAGGGTTTTGAGATAAGATGAAATCTTCATATAAAATGCTTGGGGAATGTTTCTATATGGTTGAATATGGTTATTTACGATTGGAAATGTTTGCATCTAGGTTTTGGATGTTTTGGCTTGGAGGATTCAAATTTCGTCAAGGAAGCTCTAAGTTCGGGTAAAATATAGATTTAGCCTAAATCTAGCGAGGTGAGTTCAAGTTGATTTGTGAAAACGTTGTACATGCCAAAATGTTTATTTTAAAGTATTTATGCGTTTAACATGAAATTATCATTTGTGGAGTTACTTGATGGGTTTTGGTTATTTGAGAATTTTAGTTTTATAAACCTTGTAAAACACCCATATTGGGGATTTTTGGGCATTTTGATAAATGAGCCATAAATAGGTGTGGTTGGTGATTTATTGCATAAATGAGTTTATCTGGTTAAAAGGCGTTTTTAGCATTTGTTTGGATAAAAGGTTTAAATTTGTGTTATGTGACGTTTTGAAGGGATAAAGAGTATAAATCTATTTGGAAAACCTTTTGTCCCGACTTAAACTATGTTGGAATCCATTCAAGTATTTTGGAGCGTGTGTTTTCATGGTATGGGTCGAGTACGTTTATTATTTGAAAAGCGTTAATCATTGGTCAAAAAGAGGTTTTGAGTATTTTGGCTCAATGTCGTTTTAAAGGAGTCTTGAGGACACTTGTCCGGTTTTATATGGCTCAATGTAGAGTCCAGTTATGATGTACGTACTGATGCGTTGTGTTGCGTACTAAGGATGGTTACGGGCTCGAGTGCTTTGGTCATTCATGTGTAGTCCGGTAAGGTTAGACTGTGTTGCATTTGATCCATATGCACGTAAGTAAGTCTGTTTTGGGATGGTCAATTGGGTGCTGCGGGGTTAAACCCCGGTACCCATGTTTTATGACCGGAAACTTTACAAGTGATCGCTAGGACGGTTGATTCTATTAGTGCTACCGGGGAAGTAGGCGCTAGGACCTCCGCCTCTTGAAGTAATGCCTGGGAGGTAGTCTTTAAGTGTGTCGGGCCTTTGGGGTGGAGTTCTTCGGAATGTTCATCAAGGTCAACTACCTTGGGGTGACACTTGTTAAAGAAGTCGTATGGACACTTGGTTGTGATGTCGGGAGGTGTCATGCGATTAACGTTTCTTGGGTGGCATACTTTTGTGTTTCCTCCACTCTCAACGGATACGGGTCTCCCCCGTTGTCGGCTATCCGTAATTCAAATATAAGGATGTCTCATTTTATTGTCATTGGTTCTTTATGGTCGACAGTGAATGAGGGCCTTAATATTGGACCCTCCTCCTCGTATATTAAGGTTTGAATGAATTATGTCAACCCCTTGTTTTGGTAGTTAGATTTCTTTCGCTTATGGTCGTGTGAGTATTGGGCCTAGTGTCCATGATTTTCTGACGTATGGCATACATGTATTTCTAACAAGGACTTGTGGGTTGAGTGTCATGTTTCACTCTTGTGTAGGGTGTTTTGGGATACAACGTTTTACTTACGTTTCTTAAATCGGGAGCTAATCCCTATTCTTGTATCGAGTAAGTGTGGGTTGTATCATTTATAAAGAATGTTTGTAACAAGATGTTTGTTTCCGTAAATGCATGATATTGGGAAAAAGTTGTCTTTAGGTTTGAAGTAAACTATCGTAAAGAACGTAATTTTAAATGGAGGTTATTCCTTTTATGTCGGTCCACAATATAATCAAGTTCATATCAAAACAACGACACAAATGATTTACCAACCTTTCTACTACAAACAATGGATTACAACGTTTGATGTTTGTGATTTCTCTCTTGAAGCTCTCGGTTGGTTTCTCTCTGATGAACAGTAAAACTCGGATCTTAGATTGTGTGTTGTATAAGATATGTATTCACCTAACTTCTAATACTAACATAATATCTAAACTAGATATTATGTAAAACAAAATATCCTAAACTAAATATCAATTATTAGATATTTAGGACTAATATTAAATACTATAATTAACACAATAATTAACTTTGGCATTTAATACAAACGTAACATTAGACTAATATCGAGAGTGGTTTTTCAGCATTAGCTTCAGATTCCAAACTTCAGATTGGATGATCTTGAATCCAATAGATCTGTGCGCTAACAATCTCCCCCTTTGGATGAAGATCATTAATAAAAAGATTTTAGCAATTCAGTCTTCTCTTTCAGCTCAGAAGTTGGAATCTCCTTCTCTATCTTCAATATGTAATGTAATCTCCAGGTTTTAGCTCAGAATGCTTTAGCAAAGTATCTTCAAAGAAAAATTTCTCTAAAATCAGCATGTCTTCAGAATACTTTGATCTCTCGCATTTCTTGGTTAGCTCTTCTCTTTTCCAATCTTGTAATGTAATGGACATTTCTTCAAGCTTTAGGTTCTCCCCCTTTTTGATGAATAGAGAAACGATTTTATCAAAACTCTGAGTAAGAAATGTCTTTCATTTGGAGCCTCTGATTCGTCAATTCAAAAGATATTCATCCAGATCTTTGCAAATCCAGACAAAATAATCGTGTAACACCTGAATCAACAAATGAATCAGTTAAAATGCCTGTCAGTAACACTAAGCCACTGTGTGTAACGAATACACATTGGAAAGGAGCTTTGTGATGTTCACTCCCCCAATGCTTCTATTCAATCATCGAAACACCACAAAGGTAATTTCTATGAACGTTATGACAAAGAAACAAATTCCTTGTGTGTTCATGCATGTGATAGAAAGAATTAAGCACTTGATGATTGCTTATAAGGCTCAATATTGTGTAAACCACTGAGACAACAGTAAGTTAAACACAAACTCAATGTGCATGAGTGAAGTGCGAAGGTGGGGCAGAGTTCCTTCTTTTCAATATCCAGATTTTCCAAATGAAAATCAGATAGCAAACGTGCTGCTTCCCCTTTGAAAATGTGAAACACTTTCTATTTTAGTAGAAAATGAGTAGCTAGTGGGGTTAATCAAGAGTTGGCATGAGCTAGTTGCCTGTTTCAATAATGATCACCAAAGAAATGTGAAACACTAGAAATGTGGCGGCCCGACTCAGAAAGTAGTTGGTGCAGAGTTCTGATATTCTTTTAACTCTATTCTCACACCCTCTTTCTTTTAAACATTTAGCTTACTTCTAACCGAACTCTCTTTTGCATTATTGCTCATCACACAACCCACACTCATTTCTTTTTGATTTCTCACACTCAATCACTATGGATTGACCTCTTGAGTAGGAAACACTGGTTAACGTGTATCCATAGAAGTTGTGTTAAGTCCTAGCACAATGAAATCCGATGTTTTCCTATGATGCATATGATGCTCAACTTGGTTTAACTATATCAGTTAAAGCACAAAGTAGATCTTGAAAACATTTAAATGCACACTTCCAATTCATGAAATCGGTTTGACATTCGGGGGAAGTGGTTTGAACATTTAAGAACAATGTTTTCTATGATTGAAAGTTGTCCTTCTTTCAACCATATATGAGATTAAGATAAAGGATTATACCTTTACGTACGATCTTACATCTCATGAAGCTAAGCTTAAAGTCATAAAGATATGAACATGTAAGCGTCTCTCAAAAACTGCAAAAGTCTTAAGTCATAGTCAAAGCAAATTTATTCACTGAAATTAAAAAGACAAAAAGCAGTAAAGCAATTAAAGTACGAGTTCTGATCAGAAATAATCAGAAATCATAAGTCTTTTACTCCCCCTGAAATTATGCATCCAAAAATATGTCAGTTAAAAAGATATGCATTAAAATTTCAGACAAATATGTACTCCCCCTTGAAGGTTGATTTCCTCATTCGAGTATTTGAGTACACTTCTCATATCAGCACAGGAGTAAGGTCTTTTGATCACTGAAGTACGAGTTCTAAACTGTTGTGTTTAGAAGTCATTCTTCGTTGAAGTACGGGTCCTAAGTTGATTTACTTAGAAGCGTCCGTCTTGACATTTAATTCCGGGTCTTGAACTGTTGTATTCAAGAGCCATTGTTGACATTGATGTCCAGGTCTTGAGCTGATTTACTCAAGATCCATTATTCTCCTACTCCCCTTTGACAATAGGTGCCTGCAACACAGAATCATCCATTTTCTTTGGTATCCATTTCCATTTGGATCCAACTGTGTTAGTTGCAGTTCTTATGGGAGTTATTGAGTAAGAACCATACCAGTATTGGTTACTCGTTTTATGAACAGGATCATGTGTACGACAATAAGAAAAATAGAATTTATTACCTGACAAACTGATTAATTGATCTCTCGTGTAGACAAAATCAGGTTTACCTTTACGCGCATTGTTCTTCTTGGCATTCTGCGTATATACACATGACTTTTTACTTTTCAGCTCATATTTCTTCTTTGCTTGAACTGGTTTCCTTTTCCAAACCAGTTCTTCTTCTTTGTAGGTACTTCTCCTTCTTTGATGTGTACCTGAACCATCTGTATTCCTATCAAAAAAAAGGTTAGAATTACGAATTTGATTAGAAGATTTAACTGACCTTTTTGAAGAAACAAATTTGGATGTTGAACTTGCAGCTGACTTGAATGAGCATTCTGAATCAGCTGAATCATCTCTAGGTGAGTGGGCAATTGACTCTGGAGTCTTGTGCTCAGTCACCACACCAAATAATCTTTTCAAGCTCATTAATCTTTGAAGAATAATTGTCTCTTCCTTTGACAAGAAGGTCAATCTTCGTCTCAAGCTCAGACTTCTTTTTACAAGAAGGTCAATCTTCGTCTCAAGCTCAGACTTCTTTTTCTTCTCTTTCTGTGCACACTTAGAATGTTCAGATAGCTTTGCATTAAGCTTTCTAATTGCAGCTTCAAAGATGCTTCTTTCTTTTTCAAATTCCTTCTTAGCACCCTTTCTTCCATCTGATATCTCTTTTAAGAATCCAACATTCGTTCGTTCTATTGCCTTCTTCTCTTTGGCAAACTGATCTTTTTCCAAAATGATTACTTTCTCAAAGTTACTAACTTGTTGAGAAAGCTTTATACTTTTAAGCTCAATCACCTTCTTCTCTTCAATACTCTTCTTGGAAAGATCTGAGAACTTCTTCTCAAACTCTGATATTTTCTTTTGAAGTTCAGTGTTTGTACTCTCCAAATCCTTTATCTTTTCTTCATAGCTTTCAACAGAAGCTGCTTGCAGGATCTGGACACTTTGATCTTCTAAGTCTGAGATTTTTCTTTTCAACTCATCATTCTCAGTTTCCAAAACATTACCTTTTCTTTTGGAGACAATTTTGATATATCTTCAAGTTGATCCCATAACTGTTTTGCTGAAGCCCATTTGCTAAGTCTGCTATTCATTTGAATAGTAATCTCTTCTGAAATTCCTTTCAAGATAAGAATTTTGGCAAATTTATCAGCTTCATGTCTCCTTTTCTGCTCATCTGTGTATTCATTAAGGTATACGGGAACCTCTTTCATTTCCATAAATCCATAAGCTCCTCGAAAAGTATTGAACATTGTTGGAATTTTCATCATCCCTTCCTACAAAGATAATCTGATATAAGTGTTCAATTCATGTTTGTCAATAAAGTCTAAGAAATGGATTTTCCACTGCTCATATTTTCCTCTGACTAAAACAGGAGGTTTCATATCAGTTCCAGATGATAAAAAATCTTTTGAAATAGACATCTGGTCTAGTTGATACTGCTCTTTAAGATCTGAAACTTTCTGAGACTGACTTTTCTCTCTAGGTGGAGCAAAGAAATCATCATCCATGATTCATGTAATAAAAGAACTTGACAGATATGATCATTAATCCAAATAAAATCTAATACAATTCAGAAATAAAATTTCCAAATTTTAACCAAGTATAGAACTGGCGCAAAAGCACAAATTTGCGCTAAGTGAAGGTGGCGCAAAAGTAAACTTTGCGTTAGAAGAAGTTGGCGCAAAAAGGAGTTTGCGCGAGAAGCGGGTCGCGCGAACTGAGGTTTTCGCGAGTAATGTTTGGCGCAAAACAAAGTTTGCGTGAGAAGTAGGTCGCGCGTTTTGAAAATTGCGTGAGCAGTTGGTCGCGCGAAAGAACTTTTGCGTGAGAAGTTGATGGCGCAAAAGTGATACTTGCGCGAGCAGTTGATGGCGCAAAAGCAAAGTCAACCGGTATGATGACCGGGGTGTTGCTCGACCGGAGGCATGATTGGCGCAAAGGTAGATTTGCGCGAACAGTGTGTGGCGCGAACTAAGGTTTGCGCTACGTGAAGGTGGCGCAAGACACACTATGAACTGGCGCAAATCTTTCAACTCTCGCGAGTTCATCCCTGTTCTTCGAAAATACGATTTGATTGCTCAAATAACCCTGTTTGTCAACAATTAGCAATCCCTTTGATCTCAATAAAAACCCTTTTTGAAAGATAGATCGATCGAACAGTGGGTTTTTAGAAGTCGACTTCAGACACCAAAAATCACAAAATTGGAATTGCTATTAGTGTTATACTGAAATTAAAGTATAACAACTCGATCTAGCACCATATTCGATCACAACCTGATCGATTTCAAACCCAAAAACACACTTAAACTCGAAAATGATTTTGAAATGAAGAACACAGAGTCGTTCTTTTAAAAACTTGATCAGAATCTATTTTAAGCTCTGATACCAATTGTCGGTCCACAATATAATCAAGTTCTTATCAAAACAACGGCACAAATGATTTACCAACCTTTCTATTACAAACAATGGAATACAACGTTTGATGTTTGTGATTTCTCTCTTGAAGCTCTCGGTTGGTTTCTCTCTGATGAACAGTAAAACTGAGATCTTAGATTGTGTGTTGTATAAGATATGCATTCACCTAAATATCAATTATTAGAAATTTAGGACTAATATTAAATACTATAATTAACACAATAATTAACTTTGACATTTATTACAAACGTAACATTAGACTAATATCGAGAGTGGCTTTTCAACATTAGCTTCAGATTCCAAACTTCAGATTGGATGATCTTGAATCCAATAGATATGTGCGCTAACATTTTAAAAGATTTGTTTATTCATATAAAACTCTTGAACTCACTAGGCGATAGCCTAACATTTTTTATTTGTCGGCATGTGCAATAGATTCGTTTGGGGATTGGTTCTAGTGACACCTTGGAGAGAGAGAGGTGCTAGACGTGTGCTCGAGGGTGAGTAGCTTGGTGAAGCTTTTCGCCTTGTCTTGGGAATAGTAACTTGTATTTGGGTTTTAGTAACACCCGACCTCTATCTAGTATTTGTAGAAGAAATTATTTACCTTCGTTGATGGTTAGACCTATCTAATATTTCAAGTATGAGCTTGTTGTAAGTGATCTTATCTATTTTGAGGCATTATTGAAAATTTTAATTTAGTTGCCCTTTCCAGATTTAAGGGTGTTACATATATATATATATATATATATATATATATATATATATATATATATATATAGAGAGAGAGAGAGAGAGAGAGAGAGAGGGGCACCTTCAAGTACAAACTTTTTAATGGTGCAAACCATTAAAATATGAATATATATATATATATATATATATATATTGTTTTTTAACTAATTAATGGAATATATTGATTTTAAAAACCGAACATGGATAAAATAGTAAAAATTATCATCAAAAACTTCTAAAAAAATGCCAACATACATTCTTTTAATCTATTTTTGTTCCAATATTATGCTTATAGAAGGAAAAACGATTATATGAGAAAAGGGGCACGAAAGGAAAAAACGGAGAAAACATAAGTACAAAAAAAACCTGCCCTATCAAACCGAAAAAAATGTATAAGTACAAAAAAACATGCCCTATCAAATCGAAAAATGTCTCTCAATGCTTTGGCTATGATTTCGATTTTCTGTTTCTCAATCGAACGTCTCTATGATGCGGCTCTCCCTCCTCATGACTACCTCCTTCGTCGGCTCTCCAATTCCAACCGTGTAGAAAAATATGAATTTATAATTGAGCTTTCTAATTCTAGGGTAGAAGAATATTATCGATTTATGATGGAGGTTGCATATAACCGAAGGAATTTATTGAAGTAATTAATAATTGATTGTTAGGGAGATAGAGAGGAAGGGAAGAGGAAACCAAGAGGACGTGCAAGAAGAAGGAGATTATGGTTATCTGGAGGATATTTTAGATTGCAAATATGTAAAAATACCAAAAAAAATACCTTGTGGACAATAAAACAAACATATATATATATATATATATATATATAGGCCGATAATCAAATGAAAACCAAAAATATGTTACAAACCCTTGAGAACCGATATAAAAATATTTTTTTACATGATTTTTTTTCATCAAAACCTATGATTTAAGATATTGTTTCATATATGTTTTTGTTCACCTAGTGAAAAGATTATACGTGAAAAATAAAATTTGATTCACCTAGTGAAATGAAAAATACAGGTAAAAAATATCCATGTGATGAAACAAATACATGTAAAACTATCATATTATGAAACAAATATATGGCAAGAAATATATTAAATCCAAGCATTTGGTGAAAATATATCATGTGAAAAAATATTTTTATATTGGTTCTCACATGTTTGTAACATATTTGTGGTTTTCATTTGATTTAGCCCCTATATATATATATATATATATATATATATATATATATATTTGACATTTTAAAGAAATTAACAAATATAGAAAAATTTTGTGGCCACTGAGGTTTAATCAGGGCTGATGTATTACAGTCATAATTTGTTAAGGGATTAGTCTAGGCATAGCCTAGGACACCCTTCCCAAAAAAATATAGAAAAATAAGAATCTTGATGTTAACAGATGTCACCTAAAAACTACTGGGTTTTTCTTACGTGTAATACCTACTCGCAAGATTCGATTATCGCATCGTCGTTGCCATCAAAACTTTATAACCGCTACCAAGAACAAACATCTGGTTCGATTGGAAAAAACGTAAAAAAATAAATATAGAAGACAAAAGTAAGAAAAAAAACTCTAATATCCCAAGAAAAGTCAATAAGGAATAATACCCGCATTATTATCATCAATGGAAACCTTGAAAACGATTTTGTTGAATAATAACAGTTTGCGAAATAAAAGAATAAATCAAGTGACGGAGAGGGAGAAAGAGAGTTTACCTGAAAAACGATTTTGTTGAAGAATAATTTGTGAAATGAACAATATATCAAGTGATGGAGAGAAAGAGAAGACATTTGATGGACAAATCAAGATGTATGAGCACATGAAAGGGTTTGAATTTTCACCTTCAATAATGAATATGGAAAGAATTGGAGGATTCATCTTTAAGAATGAAGATAAAAAAATTGGAGGTTAAAATTTTTTAAATTACCAAAATAACCCTATCCCAATGAATTTTATGTTTTTAATATAAGGACGGATAAGTCTTTAACATATCAAATATTTTAAAAAATCAAAAAACTAAGAAAAAAGAAAGATAGGCTTATAGTGCAAGAGAAATACCATGAGTCAGAGGAGGATGTCATAGGAGATGAAGAGTTTTGCGATTATAAGCAACTATAGGTTTTCGTTTTAGATATATATAGATACTAGTGTTTTTACTGTGCGTTGCGCGGTGATCACAATCTACTTTAAAATGTAGTATTGATAATGATGAAATTGGATGTAAAAAAAATTATCATTTTAATTTAGCTTATAAATAGTGGTTTTAAAACTATTTGATTATATGATTACGGAACATGTTGGATATACACATTCTAAGCGATACATCTTATTTGATTTTTACGTCGAAGGATGAGAGCAACATTTATCATCCTCATATGGATCCCTTACTAATCCATAATATGTTCGATTAATTAACATATATTGTACTCTCATATGCCTTGAAAAGCTACATGTAACATTTGATATAAATACATTTTTTTTATAAATACGTGAACATATATACATTATAGCACGCATCATACTGAAGTACTTTGAAAGAATCATCTTTTAACATATTCGAAGGACTGAAAGCAAGTTGTTTGAACCAATATAGTTTTAAACATGATTCAAAACCATAATTACATTTTTTTTAAACTTTGATTTGTCAAATGAATCACTAAAAACTTTTATTAGTAGATACCAAATCAAGAATCGAAACTAAAAAAATGTGGATTTTACAACCCCTTTGGTGAATAATAATGTTATATTATAATAAAAAATACCGAAATGTTTTTTTTAACGTTGTGGATGACTTGTGTGAAAGAAATACTTGTAAAAAATCAAAATGAAAATTAAATAGAGATTGGAGAATTATATAGAATGACTTATATGCAATAATATATATATGTACCGTGACGATGAGTTTTCATGTTTCGACATATGTCGGGATCTTCACGATGTCTTTAGATAGTACATTATTTGTTTTTATTTTAATTGTGCCATCTCTACAAAAATAAGTGTAAAAACTCGACATAACACTAAATATTTTAACGATAAATAAACGTTCACTACTTAGAATAATCTTTTAGCAAGAAATTTAGTGAAAGAAAGTCAAATCTAGTAAGATAGATAAGAGATAAAAGTATTTATAATAAGTTTTTTTAATTGTCAATACTATTTCATTTATATACATTGATTATATATTAATTATAATATGTTTCAATTGATTTATTTTATATGTATACTAAAATGTATTAAATTTCTCATAAGTATTTCATTTATATATATTGATTCATAGTAATTAAAAGAAGAATATAAAAAGTTAGATCAACCAATAAGATATATTAATTTATAATAATTAAAAAATATATATAAATATTTTAACCAATTAATAGGATATATTGATTTTAGAAAATAAAAAATGGATAGAATAGTAAAAAGTATCATCAAAAACCTCAAAAAAACGCCGACATACATTTTTTAAACTTTTTTATAATGATTGTTGATCCAAACTCTCTCAGTGATTTGATAACGACCCTCTTTTATACTTAGTGAAAATTACGTTATTATATGTATTAAGTGTTTCATCATCAGCGATCAGACTGAGTCTGTTCAGTTATCGCTGATGACCATTCTGTAAACATTTAATATGTATGTGTTTCACTTTCAGCGATCAAACTGAGTCTGTTCAGTTATCACTGATAGTTTCCTATGTAACACAGTTAACGTAATCCCTGAAGACAAGTCTCGCGTCAACATAGTTCATAGCTGAATCGAAGACGAAGCCACTGAACAATAGATAAGTCTACTAGTGACCTGATGCGGATATCAGCGAAGACCAGACAAATCTACTTACGCGAAGAAGCCTGAGGAAAAGCTTCAGCGATAGCTGAACTTCTTTATCTCTGGAAGAAGAGATACTCAGCGATCAACGATCACAAAGCTTATGCCTCAAGTTTTCTTTTGTCTTACCTTGCACAACCAGTACGATGTGTCAGAACGGACAAGTCTCTGCCACAAATCGTACACCAACTCTGTCAACTACACTGTTCATAAAGTGGCCAAAAGCATGTCTCCAAAAGTGAGACTACCAAAGCCAATCTATGAATGCCACGTGTAAAGTACCCTGCCATGCATTTAATGCATAGGGTATAAATAGGAAGCTCACTCCTTCATCTGAAGGAGTGCTCAATCCTTGAACTCCAAAATAGAAACCCTTGTTTTCTATCTCTCTAAAATCCTCCATTCTCTGAATTTCTTGTGCAACCATCTTAGTGTTTCTTAAGTTTGTTTAGATTGAGTCTGTCTTAATCTTATTCCGCAACAAACTTGTAAATTGTATTTTGATTTATCAATAAACAATTTATTAAACTTTAATTTATGTGTTTGTATTCAACCCCCCCCCCCTTCTACAAACTTGTTAAGCACCTTCGGGACCAACAAGTGGTATCAGAGCAGTTTGTTTAATCAAAAAAACAAGATCTTGCTGTATACTCTTCCTTGCTATTCTAAAATGGCACTAAACACAAACACAAACTACTATGATAATGGTTCACTTTCTAAACCTCCTCGATTTAGCAGAGATAACTTTTCTCTATGGAAAAATCGAATGATGCTATTTCTTGAAGGTGCGGATTCTACTATACCTGAATATATAGAAAACGGACCCTATGAACCTGTTAGAATTATAGCTGCGGTTCCCGCTACTGCCACCACTGAAGCTGTCCCTGAACGATATGTCGTTAAGGAAATAAGACAGTGGAGTGATGAAGATAAAAAGAAGGTAGGCATAGATGCAAGAGCAAAGACCATTATATCAATGGCTCTGCCTGATGAAGTTTTCCATTCCATCATGCATCTAAAAACTTCTAAAGAAATGTGGGAAACCATATGTGTTCAATATGAGGGCACCACTGAAATCCAAGAGACCCGAAAGATTAACTTGGTAAGACAGTATGAAAGTTTTATCGCTGGTAAGAATGAATCTCTTTCTGACATTCATCAGCGGTTCAACTGCCTGATCATTGACCTAAGAACTGTTGGAAGGACCTATTCTAATTCTGAGGTCCTAACAAAATTCTTGGAAAGTCTTCCTGAAAGCTGGGACAGTTATTCAATATGTCTTAAGCTGACAAAGGACTTACATACTCTCTCTCTAAGCACTCTGTATGGAATATTGCTCAACTATGAGCAATCTAATCTCCTGAAGAAGAATCTTGTAAAAGATTCTAAAGACTCCAAAAGCACTGCTGTTGCTTTAGTCTCATCAGAGATAATTCCATCCCAGCGATCTACTCTCACCATCACTGAGTTAGATTCTGAATCTGAGGATTTATCAGACCCTGATCTTTCAGAGTTTAATGAGTCCTTAGCACTCTTGACAAACTCTTTTCAGAGATTTGCAAGAAAGAGTAACTTCCGAAGAAGTAAACCTCTCTCTCTTACTGAAAAGCCAAAATCAACTCCGGTTGATAAGGCTACAGCCACTTGCTATAACTGCGAAAAAATTGGACATTTTGCTAGTGAGTGCAGGTCTAAAAAGGTCTTCAAACCTTCTACCTCAAGAAGATCCAGTGATGACAAATACCATAAGCTGAAAAACAAATATCAAAAGCTGAAAAGCTATCAGCAAAAAGGTAAAGGTCTCATCGCTGAAGAACATGACTGGGCTGAATCAGAAGAATCATCTTCTGATGAAGAAGAAGTCGCTAATCTTTGCCTCATGGCTGAGATTAAAGAAGAAGTAGAAGAACCATCTGAACCTTCTATGAGCTACATATCATCTCAGGTATCTATCTCTACAAATCCCTCTCTGCCTGAAGCTGAGAGAAGTCGCGCTGTTGATGTGCTGACGATTGACCTTTATAATGCTCTAAACGACAAAACTCAAGCTGAAAATAAAAATGTTTATTTAACACAAGAGCTAGAGAAATGTCATGAAAAGATCAGTGAACTAAATCTTTTAGAAGAAAAGCTAAAAGATCAAGTCATTATAAATGAAATCATCAGCATTGAACGCGAACAAGCCATCGCTGCTCTAAAAGCAGAAAAGGCTCATGTTGAAAAATGGTGCAAATCATCAACAAAGATCTCTGAGATAATAAATGCTCAAACTCCTGAAAGTGATAAAACTGGTCTTGGTTTTTGGACACCACAGGATGATCCTAAAGAAGAAAGTTCCTCGCTTAAGTTTGGAACTTTTGTCACATCTTTCTTTGACACTTCTTATAATCAATTCTATCCCTGTTCTTCTTCTAATCCCATCCCTGAGGAGATATCTGCAAAATCTAAGCCTGCAGATAAAGGAAAGTCTATTCTCTCTCAGAAGGCTTCCAAGAAAACCAAACTGAAAGTTCCCTCCAAACCTTCAGTGGATAAACCTTTTAGCTCAGTGACAGAAATCTTTGATATCTGTCCTCCAAAGCTGAAGGTTGATCTAAAGCCCGTGAAATCTGAAGAAATAAAAATTCCTCCCAGATCTCGTGCTAAAGGCATTCTTGGAGCTGGACCTGCTCATCTTAAGTTTTCAAAACCTTTTGGTTATAAATCCACCATCAGATATAGAAAATGTTATCACTGTGGATTCACTGACCATATTGCGAGCAAGTGTCCAAATACCACCGAAGCTGATAAAACAGCCAAAGTGAAGAAAAATGCCTCTAAGGCAAATAAAGTCACCAAAGTGAAAAATACCACTAAGGTTAAGAAATTAACCAAAGTGAAGATTACCACTGAAGCTGAATCTTCCTTATCCACTAACTCTGAAGGACCCATTGAAAAGTGGGTACCAAACAAAGCTTAATCTTCCTTATGTATGCAGGGATCAAAGGGCATCTGGTATCTCGATAGCGGATGTTCTCGTCATATGACTGGACAAAGAGACCTGCTCACTGAATACAAGGAAGAGAAAGGTCCCTCTGTGACCTTTGGTGGAAATGGAAAAGGATTTACCCGTGGGTTTGGTGTCCTCAGCAATGGGACAACTACCTTTCGAAGAGTCGCTTATGTAGATGGACTGAAGCACAATCTTCTAAGCATCAGTCAGCTATGTGACAAAGACTACGAAGTTCGCTTTTCTAAGAAAGCATGTTCAGTGGTAGATGAAAAAGGAAAACTTGCTCTCAGTGGTTATAGAAGAGAAAATGTCTATGTAATAGATATGGACTCTACTATCACTGATAACTTATGTTTTCTCTCTAAGGCCTCTTCTGATGTCAACTGGCTATGGCATAAAAGGCTCTCTCATCTAAACTTCAAAACCCTGAATTCTCTCTCATCTAAGGAACTGGTTTCTGGTCTTCCTCAGCACTCATATGCTAAAGAATCTCTCTGCTCAGCATGTGAAAAAGGAAAACAAACAAGAGCTAGTTTCAAGTCGAAACAAGTTTCCTCAGTAACAAGTCCTCTTCAGCTCTTGCATATGGATCTATTTGGCCCTGTCAATATCCAATCAATAGCTGGAAAGAAATATACGCTTGTCATTGTAGATGAATATTCTCGCTACACCTGGGTTATTTTTCTTCGCTGTAAGAATGATACTCCAGAAGAACTAATATCTTTTGTCAAAAAGATGGAAGTGCTGAATAATCTTACTGTTCGATCAATAAGGAGTGATCATGGAACTGAATTCAAAAATAGTTCCCTGAACAATTTCTTTGAGAACAAGGGAATCTCTCACAACTTCTCTTCAGTAAGAACACCTCAGCAAAATGGAGTCGCTGAAAGAAGAAACAGAACGATCATAGAAGCTGCTAGATCAATGCTCAGCGATTCTCACCTCCCTACTCAATTTTGGGCAGAAGCTGTAAACACTGCATGTTTTACTCAAAACAGATCGCTGATAATAAAGCGATTTGGGAAGACAGCTTATGAACTCTTTCTTGGAAGGAAGCCTTCTATCAGCTTTCTTCATATCTTTGGTTGTCATTGCTTTATCTTAAACAACAAAGATCAACTTGGAAAGTTCGACCCAAAAGCCGATGATGGAATATTTTTAGGATATTCCTCCATCTCAAAAGCCTACAGAGTTTTCAACAAAAGAAGACAAACCGTAGAAGAAACCATTCATGTCACGTTTGATGAAACGCGCTCAGCGAACTCTAAACCAATCGCTGACAATGAAGAACTGAATACTTGGATGATCTCTCACTATAAAGGAACTGAACCTTTCTTCTCAAACCAACAGCACACTGAAACTCCAGCTACTGATGAAGAACCAAGTATCATACCTCCCACCGCTGAATCCAACTCATGGATTTCAGCTGAACCTCTAAACACACTTCTACCATCAAATACATCTACGTCTGAAAACCCTTCTGAAAGTATTGGTGTATCTAATGTTCAACAATTACTAGCTGATGAACCTCAAGCATCTTCATCAGTGACTGCTCCTATTGTTGATCCTATCGCTGAAATAAGCAATCTTGCTCCTGCTCAGCGATGGACCAGAGATCACCCCATAGATCAAATTCTTGGTAATCCAGATGCAGGTATTCAGACACGACGAAGCTCAGGTAATATCTGTCTCTTTGTAAACTTTCTCTCCTTAATAGAACCAAAGAAGACTGATGATGCCCTCAGAGATCCAAACTGGGTCAGCGCTATGCAAGAAGAGCTGACTGAATTCTCTCGAAACAAAGTTTGGAATCTCGTTCCTAGACCATCTGATAAAACTGTAATAGGCACCAAATGGGTGTTTAGAAACAAGTTAGATGAACATGGAATTGTAACCCGCAACAAGGCTCGACTTGTTGCTCAGGGATACAGACAAGAGGAAGGCATAGACTATGATGAAACCTTTGCCCCTGTGGCCAGGCTCGAAGCAATTCGACTATTCTTAGCTTATGCAGTCTATAAAGACTTCATCGTTTATCAAATGGACGTAAAATCAGCTTTTCTGAATGGAAAACTGAATGAAGAAGTTTATGTAGAACAACCACCAGGGTTCTATGACCCTAAGCATCCAAATTATGTTTATAAATTGGATAAGGCTCTCTATGGTTTAAAACAAGCCCCTCGTGCTTGGTATGACACTCTCTCATCTTTTCTTATCTCTGAAAATTTTGAACGTGGCAAGATTGATAATACGTTATTTTTCAGGAAGATAAAAGGTCATATAATTCTTGTACAAATATATGTCGATGACATAATATTTGGTTCTACTAACCCATCTCTATGTACTCGCTTCGCTGAAAGAATGAAGAAAGAATATAAAATGAGTATGATGGGTGAGCTGACATATTTTCTTGGTCTTCAGATTAAACAATCTGACAAAGGTACTTTTATCTGCCAAGGTAAGTATGTTAAAGACATGCTGAAGAAGTTTGATTTAACACAAACTTCAGCGATGAAAACTCCTATGGCACCACCACTGACACTTAACAAGGATCCATCTGGAAAACCTGTTAATGTCACTGCCTATAGAGGAATGATAGGCTCATTGCTGTATCTTACAGCAAGCCGACCTGACATCATGTACTCTACTTGTTTATGTGCACGCTATCAATCTGAACCCAAGGAATCCCATCTGATCGCTGTAAAGCGAATTTTCAGATATCTGAAAGGAACTCCTAACCTCGGTCTTTGGTATCCCAAAGACTCAGGGTTCGATCTAACTGGTTATTCTGATAGTGATTTTGCAGGCTGTAAACTTGACAGAAAAAGTACCACTGGTGGATGTCAACTCTTGGGAGGAAAGCTGGTAAGCTGGACAAGCAAGAAGCAAAATTCTGTGTCCACTTCCACAGCTGAAGCTGAATACGTAGCCGCTGGAAGCTGTTGTTCACAAATCCTATGGATGAGAAATCAACTATTAGATTATGACCTTCAGCTGTCAAAGATTCCTATCTATTGCGACAGCACTAGTGCTATCGCTATAGCAAATAATCCAGTGCTACATTCAAAGACAAAACACATAGAGATCAGATATCACTTTATCAGAGATCATGTGATGAATGGTGATATTGAACTTCACTTTATCCCTACTGACTTTCAGCTTGCTGATATATTCACCAAACCTCTTGATGAGACAAGGTTCAACTTTCTCATCAGTGAGCTTGGAATGCTGAACCTCGAAGAATAATTCTTCAGCGTTCATGTATTGTGTCAGTAATCAAAAGTTCCCCTCATCATTCTCTCTGATAAACATTCTGACTCTCAGGTATGTTCTCTCTCCCTCAAAGATGTTTTTCTTCAAAATATAAACTTTAATCACTGAACTTTCTTCAAATGATTAAAAGCTTTTTTTTTGAAAAATACATTAATCACTGATATTTCCAGTCAGTGATCTTTTAAAAGGAAAATCTATCCCTATCTTTACAATCAGGGATACTTTTAAAAAGGAAAATCTATCGCTGACTTTTCTTCAGTGATCATTTCAACGGACAAATGAACAGTCTCTCTCCTCTATGACGTCATTTGAACCGACAATCCACGACATGCCTTTTCTGACACGTTCGTCCGTTGCCCTCCTATCCAATCAACTTCGTGGAACGTGTCAATGTCATGATGATTTCTTTTCCCGCTTCATTCTCTCTCTTATCTCTCTTCTCTCTCTTCGTATAAAAGGAATTCTTCTCTCCTTTATACGGTTTACGCTTTCAAAACTTTCAAAGCAAGAAACATTCTCTCAAGAACACTCAAGCAAGTAAACCCAGAATATTGAATCTGCAACTCTTTTTCTTCAAGATACACAGGTTTATTTCATGTTTATATGCTTTGTTCATATGCTTTTTATTCTTTTAAAATCCTACTCGCTTTCTATGGATTTTATAAAACGTTTTTTTGTAAAAACTAAAGATCATTCCTTCTGATTTTATGTTTTTAAATAAAAACCTTTTGGTTTTAAAGTGTTCTTCATTCTTTCTACCCAGAACACTATTTTTCTCCTAAAAATAACTTGATAATTTTCCAGTTTCCCTTCTTCTATGGAAACTGGTAATCATATTATTTTTAATCTAAATCATTTCTTCTATTATGCCTCTTTCCATAACAGAAATGACACAGTCTTCAATCGTTGCTTCCAAGCATGTACGATTCGCTCTCACTGAAGTTGAGATTACTAAATGTAATCATTTGGCCAGACTCGACTTCAAAGCTGACAAATACCCACATCTGGTGGAAGCTGCTGAATTCCTCAAGCAGTCATGCATAGCTTACGCGATCACTGTGGATCCTAAGCCCTCCAAGACTCTACTTCAGCAGTTCTGGTTCACTGCTGATGCAACTGAACTTACCAACAGGAAAGGCGAACGAGTCCCTGCTATCTCGTTCAGCACGGAATTAGGGCCAGGGAGCATGACCGCTCTTAGCCTCAGGAAATCTTTAAGATTCCCTGACAAACCAAAGAGTGGATTCGACGCACTCCCCACTGATGATGAGCTGATATCCTTCCTGGACGCAATGGGCTATTGTTGGGAAAACAAACCAAGATCTTATATTCCTAACAAGAAGCTCACCAAGATTCTTAAAGCTCAGATGCCATCACAACTGAACTTTATCTTCTCGCACATAATTCAGTGCATGAGTGGGAAGAGTGGTTCGCTGGATCAAGCCAGCAAAACACAACTGCAGATGGCATACTCCGTTATCGCTGGTCAAAACTTTGACTACGCCACAGCCATCTTTGAAGATCTGAGGTCGAGATTAGAGAAGCCTGAACGAGATCCCAAGATCTCATATGTACGTTTCATATGTACGTATATCAAGTTCCTCTATCCCAACACCTATCCCACCAAAGATGATGGCACCTTTGCCAGGGTTGGTCAACGATCACTAGAGGTCAAGCCACTCGCCGACGAGGTAAGTATCTCTCTCCTTCGCTCTCGTCTCTCTCTCCATTCTTCTTCATCTTCAGCGACCACGCAGACGGTTCCTTCGTCTGCTATCCCTGTCGCTACCACTACTTCTAAAAGACCATCAGCTAGTCCGATTGGTCCTTCCAAAAAGGCCAAAAAGACTAAGGAAAGTACACCTTCTAGTACTATACCTGAGGGAGCTACTCAACAAGCTACCTTAGATGCTTTTGTGGGTCTTTCCTCCACAACTTCAGCAGTCACTCATACTGCTGTGTCAGCGATCTCACTCGCTGTCACATCATCAGTAACCCCACCTACTATCTCATTCCCTGAGATTAACCCCATCCCTACTTCTATCCCCAAAACTCTTCCCTTCTCTCCTCATTTGGTCTCTGAACCTGCCACCTCTTCTTTCCCTATAGGACCTGAGCATCAAACTTTTGAGGAATCTATGCAGTTCTACAAAATGTTTGATACGTCAGGTACACCTATACTCCTAAACACTTCTCTCCCCCCCCTCTCCAAATAAGCCCATATCTGAACTAACATTATTTTCAGGTCCTAGCTTGGCGACTGTTGACACGCATGTCAACAGTCTAGGAGAAAAGGTGGATGCTCTCACCAACACCATCAATGAAACCACCAACGCCGTAAATCAGGCTGGTGAGGAGCTGAAGAAGTTGACCGCCACTTGCTCATCTAAAGCTGAGAACTCTCAACTTTCAGCTCTTGAAGAACAAGTCGTCCAACTCAGAGAGTCCTCTCGACTCTTTCAAGGACGATTTGAGTCTCTTACAGCTGAAGTTCAGGGTCTCTCTTCCAAGGTTGACCTCTGCACGTCCCTTCTTCAGCAAGTTCTACAGAAAGTGAATGAACCAGCTCCAGCGCTGCCTCCCTCCTTCACTGAAGATGATCGTACCAACCTCAACATCGCTGTGGAATTCATTCATGATGCCACATGCGACATACCTGCGGTTGAAGACCGAGTTAAGCGTCTGGAGGCTGACGTTCAAGTGCTAAAAGCTTTAACAGCTACTCCAGCAGCTGAACAATCCCCTACCGCTGATAATGACAAAGTGGGGGAGAAAACTGAAGAAACCTCTATTGCTGCTGGGGAAGCTAAGGAACCTCCCTCTCAATCTGAGGGGGAGAAGGCAAAAGAATCCTCATCGATTCACTCCATTCTCTTTGAAGAGGATGAGGAAGAAGATGATGAAGAGGAAGATGATCTAGATCTTGTTGATCAAGAAAAGGATCAGCCCTCCGATGACGACGACGACGATGAAGACCAATCTATGTGGTTCCTAAGCCGAACGTCGTATCAGGGACAACTTCGCAAGAGGTTGTCAAAACAGGGGTGAGAGGTGATACATCTTCAAGTGTTCCTTCGCAAAGCAAAGACAAGCAACCAATCGCTGAAGAATGCTTGAGGACTGGATCACAATCTGAGGGGGAGCATCCTTCTCAGGTATGTCTTTCAATTGTACCACTGTTCTACTCTTTCCAAACCCCTATGTCTTTCTAGCCTTTATCTCTCTCGTTCTAAAAATACACTTATCCCTTCTTTCCTTCTTTTTCTAACCAGACAGTTCTCACCCCTGCTTAAGGGTTCTGAACTACAAATAATACCAGCGGCTATCGCTGAAGAAATAATCCCAATCTCTATCGCTGAGATTGATGAAGAAGAAGAAGATTCCCTGGTCCATCCAGGAAGGCCCTCTCGACCATCTCATTGGTCAGAGGAAGTGGTGAAGAAAAGAGTTGAAATGATCGCTCAACTAGAAAGTCAACGGCTGAAAATCCCTCTTCAAATATCCACAGAGCTCGACTTCCTTACTGAAGCTGTAAGAGAAGAATCTGCCAAAGCTGAGAAGCTGAACGCTGAATGCAAACGAGATGCCCAACTCGCTTTAAAGATTCAATCCTCTCAAGTTAGGGACAAAAAGCTAAAAAGCAAACCTGTGGAAGTTCAAGCAGCACTACTGAAAGAAATTGAAGAGGAACGCTTCAAAGAACAAGAGATCAACGATAAGTCTATCGAATGGTGCAAACAAAAGATGTATTATCGTTCTGATCTTCTTCCAATATCAGCCGTGACTATCTCTGGTCGCAAGAAGAAAGATCAACTCTCAGTGACCATGGAGATTACCAGAGAGGATGGAACCCAAAAAGCAATGTACGTATCAAAACTTGAAAGCTTCGGATTTACGGAATGGTTAGAGTTCTGGGATGCGCTGAAGAAATCCAAATCTACATACAGAGGCTACGTTGAAGGACTCCTTGAAGCCCTCATAAATAGAGTCGTTTTTGTACTAAAGCTGCCATCTCCTCTTCCTCCCAAATCTTTGAAACTCAAGAGAAAAATTGGGTCCTCCTCCTCTGAAGATGTCGCCATCATCAGGAATGAAACTTCTATCAAATTTTCAAGAGATGCACTGTTTGGTCCTCTTCCTGATCTTTCAGTTCTGGACTTATCTCTGCCTCCTGGTGGTCCCTTCCAAGCTGGTCAAGTAATCGACAAGCCTTATGGAATATTCTTCAGAGATGATGATGAGGAACTCAGATTTCAAAGAATCTCTGAGATTCCTATCTGTCCTCTGAATCATCTCAAGGATCTCTTATGCTTATGGTGTGACTTCTTCCCTGCTGCTGAAAAAATTAAAGAAATTATCAGTCAAGAATCTTTGGAACGAAGACAGAAAGGAGAAGAAATACCTGAGTATATGATCAATCCTCCCAAATCTTCTTATAGCTGATTGATTAGTTTTCTTATCTGTAATCTGTTAGTTATACTTACAGTAGTTAGTTACTCACTTGTACTTATGTTTTTCATATCTTGTAATTCCATCCCTGAATTAAATGAAAATCGCAGTGATGTACTTAACCCTATCAGTACTGTAAAAGATCCCTCAAAATAGTAATTGGGACATGCATTCTATGAGTCCTTTTTATTCCTATATTTTGAATTAAAAAGTAATTTTCTTTTGTTACTTTGTCATTATCAAATAGGGGGAGATTGTTGATCCAAACTCTCTCAGTGATTTGATAACGACCCTCTTTTATACTTAGTGAAAATTACGTTATTATATGTATTAAGTGTTTCATCATCAGCGATCAGACTGAGTCTGTTCAGTTATCGCTGATGACCATTCTGTAAACATTTAATATGTATGTATTTCACTTTCAGCGATCAAACTGAGTCTGTTCAGTTATCACTGATAGTTTCCTATGTAACACAGTTAACGTAATCCCTGAAGACAAGTCTCGCGTCAACATAGTTCATAGCTGAATCGAAGACGAAGCCACTGAACAATAGATAAGTCTACTAGTGACCTGATGCGGATATCAGCGAAGACCAGACAAATCTACTTATGCGAAGAAGCCTGAGGAAAAGCTTCAGCGATAGCTGAACTTCTTTATCTCTGGAAGAAGAGATACTCAGCGATCAACGATCACAAAGCTTATGCCTCAAGTTTTCTTTTGTCTTACCTTGCACAACCAGTACGATGTGTCAGAACGGACAAGTCTCTGCCACAAATCGTACACCAACTCTGTCAACTACACTGTTCATAAAGTGGCCAAAAGCATGTCTCCAAAAGTGAGACTACCAAAGCCAATCTATGAATGCCACGTGTAAAGTACCCTGCCATGCATTTAATGCATAGGGTATAAATAGGAAGCTCACTCCTTCATCTGAAGGAGTGCTCAATCCTTGAACTCCAAAATAGAAACCCTTGTTTTCTATCTCTCTAAAATCCTCCATTCTCTGAATTTCTTGTGCAACCATCTTAGTGTTTCTTAAGTTTGTTTAGATTGAGTCTGTCTTAATCTTATTCCGCAACAAACTTGTAAATTGTATTTTGATTTATCAATAAACAATTTATTAAACTTTAATTTCTGTGTTTGTATTCAACCCCCCCCCCCTTCTACAAACTTGTTAAGCACCTTCGGGACCAACAAGTTTGTAGAAGGGGGGGGGGGGGGGTTGAATACAAACACAGAAATTAAAGTTTAATAAATTGTTTATTGATAAATCAAAATACAATTTACAAGTTTGTTGCGGAATAAGATTAAGACAGACTCAATCTAAACAAACTTAAGAAACACTAAGATGGTTGCACAAGAAATTCAGAGAATGGGGGATTTTTAGAGAGATAGAAAACAAGGGTTTCTATTTTGGAGTTCAAGGATTGAGCACGCCTTCAGATGAAGGAGTGAGCTTCCTATTTATACCCTATGCATTAAATGCATGGCAGGGTACTTTACACGTGGCATTCATAGATTGGCTTTGGTAGTCTCACTTTTGGAGACATGCTTTTGGCCACTTTATGAACAGTGTAGTTGACAGAGTTGGTGTACGATTTGTGGCAGAGACTTGTCCGTTCTGACACATCGTACTGGTTGTGCAAGGTAAGACAAAAGAAAACTTGAGGCATAAGCTTTGTGATCGTTGATCGCTGAGTATCTCTTCTTCCAGAGATAAAGAAGTTCAGCTATCGCTGAAGCTTTTCCTCAGGCTTCTTCGCGTAAGTAGATTTGTCTGGTCTTCGCTGATATCCGCATCAGGTCACTAGTAGACTTATCTATTGTTCAGTGGCTTCGTCTTCGATTCAGCTATGAACTATGTTGACGCGAGACTTGTCTTCAGGGATTACGTTAACTGTGTTACATAGGAAACTATCAGTGATAACTGAACAGACTCAGTTTGATCGCTGAAAGTGAAACACTAATACATATTAAATGTTTACAGAAAGGTCATCAGCGATAACTGAACAGACTCAGTCTGATCGCTGATGATGAAACAATAATACATATAATAACGTAATTTTCACTAAGTATAAAAGAGGGTCGTTATCAAATCACTGAGAGAGTTTGGATCAACAATCTCCCCCTATTTGATAATGACAAAGTAACAAAAGAAAATTACTTTATGATTCAAAATATAGGAATAAAAAGGACTCATAGAATGCATGTCCCAATTACTATTTTGAGGGATCTTTTACAGTACTGATAGGGTTAAGTACATCACTGCAATTTTCATTTAATTCAGGGATAGAATTACAAGATATGAAAATCATAAGTACAAGTGACTAACTAACTACTGTAAGTATAACTAACAGATTACAGATAAGAAAACTAATCTATCAGCTATAAGAAGATTTGGGAGGATTGATCATATACTCAGGTATTTCTTCTCCTTTCTGTCTTCGTTCCAAAGATTCTTGACTGATAATTTCTTTAATTTTTTCAGCAGCAGGGAAGAAGTCACACCATAAGCATAAGAGATCCTTGAGATGATTCAGATGACAGATAGGAATCTCAGAGATTCTTTGAAATCTGAGTTCCTCATCATCATCTCTGAAGAATATTCCATAAGGCTTGTCGATTACTTGACCAGCTTGGAAGGGACCACCAGGAGGCAGAGATAAGTCCAGAACTGAAAGATCAGGAGGAGGACCAAACAGTGCATCTCTTGAAAATTTGATAGAAGTTTCATTCCTGATGATGGCGACATCTTCAGAGGAGGAGGACCCAATTTTTCTCTTGAGTTTCAAAGATTTGGGAGGAAGAGGAGATGGCAGCTTTAGTACAGAAACGACTCTATTTATGAGGGCTTCAAGGAGTCCTTCAACGTAGCCTCTGTATGTAGATTTGGATTTCTTCAGCGCATCCCAGAACTCTAACCATTCCGTAAATCCGAAGCTTTCAAGTTTTGATACGTACATTGCTTTTTGGGTTCCATCCTCTCTGGTAATCTCCATGGTCACTGAGAGTTGATCTTTCTTCTTGCGACCAGAGATAGTCACGGCTGATATTGGAAGAAGATCAGAACGATAATCCATCTTTTGTTTGCACCATTCGATAGACTTATCGTTGATCTCTTGTTCTTTGAAGCGTTCCTCTTCAATTTCTTTCAGTAGTGCAGCTTGAACTTCCACAGGTTTGCTTTTCAGCTTTTTGTCCTTGACTTGAGAAGATTGAATCTTTAAAGCGAGTTGGGCATCTCGTTTGCATTCAGCGATCAGCTTCTCAGCTTTGGCAGATTCTTCTCTTTCAGCTTCAGTAAGGAAGTCGAGCTCTGTGGATATTTGAAGAGGGATTTTCAGCCGTTGACTTTCTAGTTGAGCGATCATTTCAACTCTTTTCTTCAGCACTTCCTCTGACCAATGAGATGGTCGAGAGGGCCTTCCTGGATGGACCAGGGAATCTTCTTCTTCTTCATCAATCTCAGCGATAGAGATTGGGATTATTTCTTCAGCGATAGCCGCTGGTATTATTTGTAGTTCAGAACCCTTAAGCAGGGGTGAGAACTGTCTGGTTAGAAAAAGAAGGAAAGAAGGGATAAGTGTATTTTTAGAACGAGAGAGATAAAGGCTAGAAAGACATAGGGGTTTGGAAAGAGTAGAAAAGTGGTACAATTGAAAGACATACCTGAGAAGGATGCTCCCCCTCAGATTGTGATCCAGTCCTCAAGCATTCTTCAGCGATTGGTTGCTTGTCTTTGCTTTGCGAAGGAACACTTGAAGATGTATCACCTCTCACCCCTGTTTTGACAACCTCTTGCGAAGTTGTCCCTGATACGACGTTCGGCTTAGAGAACCACATAGATTGGTCTTCATCGTCGTCGTCGTCATCGGAGGACTGATCCTTTTCTTGATCAACAAGATCTAGATCATCTTCCTCTTCATCGTCTTCTTCCTCATCCTCTTCAAAGAGAATGGAGTGAATCGATGAGGATTCTTTTGCCTTCTCCCCCTCAGATTGAGAGGGAGGTTCCTTAGCTTCCCCAGCAGCAATAGAGGTTTCTTCAGTTTTCTCCCCCACTTTGTCATTATCAGCGGTAGGGGATTGTTCAGCTGCTGGAGTAGCTGTTGAAGCTTTTAGCACTTGAACGTCAGCCTCCAGACGCTTAACTCGGTCTTCAACCGCAGGTATGTCGCATGTGGCATCATGAATGAATTCCACAGCGATGTTGAGGTTGGTACGATCATCTTCAGTGAAGGAGGGAGGCAGCGCTGGAGCTGGTTCATTCACTTTCTGGAGAACTTGCTGAAGAAGGGACGTGCAGAGGTCAACCTTGGAAGAGAGACCCTGAACGTCAGCTGTAAGAGACTCAAATCGTCCTTGAAAGAGTCGAGAGGACTCTCTGAGTTGGACGACTTGTTCTTCAAGAGCTGAAAGTTGAGAGTTCTCAGCTTTAGATGAGCAAGTGGCGGTCAACTTCTTCAGCTCCTCACCAGCCTGATTGACGGCGTTGGTGGTTTCATTAATGGTGTTGGTGAGAGCATCCACCTTTTCTCCTAGACTGTTGACATGCGTGTCAACAGTCGCCAAGCTAGGACCTGAAAATAATGTTAGTTCAGATATGGGCTTATTTGGAGAGGGGGGGAGAGAAGTGTTTAGGAGTATAGGTGTACCTGACGTATCAAACATTTTGTAGAACTGCATAGATTCCTCAAAAGTTTGATGCTCAGGTCCTATAGGGAAAGAAGAGGTGGCAGGTTCAGAGACCAAATGAGGAGAGAAGGGAAGAGTTTTGGGGATAGAAGTAGGGATGGGGTTAATCTCAGGGAATGAGATAGTAGGTGGGGTTACTGATGATGTGACAGCGAGTGAGATCGCTGACACGGCAGTATGAGTGACTGCTGAAGTTGTGGAGGAAAGACCCACAAAAGCATCTAAGGTAGCTTGTTGAGAAGCTCCCTCAGGTATAGTACTAGAAGGTGTACTTTCCTTAGTCTTTTTGGCCTTTTTGGAAGGACCAATTGGACTAGCTGATGGTCTTTTAGAAGTAGTGGTAGCGACAGGGATAGCAGACGAAGGAACCGTCTGCGTGGTCGCTGAAGATGAAGAAGAATGGAGAGAGAGACGAGAGCGAAGGAGAGAGATACTTACCTCGTCGGCGAGTGGCTTGACCTCCAGTGATCGTTGACCAACCCTGGCAAAGGTGCCATCATCTTTGGTGGGATAGGTGTTGGGATAGAGGAACTTGATGTACGTACATATGAAACGTACGTACGAGATCTTGGGATCTCGTTCAGGCTTCTCTAATCTCGACCTCAGATCTTCAAAGATGGCTGTGGCGTAGTCAAAGTTTTGACCAGCGATAACGGAGTATGCCATCTGCAGTTGTGTTTTGCTGGCTTGATCCAGCGAACCACTCTTCCCACTCATGCACTGAATTATGTGCGAGAAGATAAAGTTCAGTTGTGATGGCATCTGAGCTTTAAGAATCTTGGTGAGCTTCTTGTTAGGAATAGACGATCTTGGTTTGTTTTCCCAACAATAGCCCATTGCGTCCAGGAAGAATATCAGCTCATCATCAGTGGGGAGGGCGTCAAATCCACTCTTTGGTTTGTCAGGGAATCTTAAAGATTTCCTGAGGCTAAGAGCGGTCATGCTCCCTGGCCCTAATTCCGTGCTGAACGAGATAGCAGGGACTCGTTCGCCTTTCCTGTTTGTAAGTTCAGTAGCATCAGCAGTGAACCAGAACTGCTGAAGTAGAGTCTTGGAGGGCTTAGGATCCACAGTGATCGCGTAAGCTATGCATGACTGCTTGAGGAATTCAGCAGCTTCCACCAGATGTGGGTATTTGTCAGCTTTGAAGTCGAGTCTGGCCAAATGATTACATTTAGTAATCTCAACTTCAGTGAGAGCGAATCGTACATGCTTGGAAGCAACGATTGAAGACTGTGTCATTTCTGTTATGGAAAGAGGCATAATAGAAGAAATGATTTAGATTAAAAATAATATGATTACCAGTTTCCATAGATGAAGGGAAACTGGAAAATTATCAAGTTATTTTTAAGAGAAAAAATAGTGTTCTGGGTAGAAAGAAGGAAGAACACTTTAAAACCATAAGGTTTTTATTTAAAAACATAAAATCAGAAAGAATGATCTTTAGTTTTAAAAAACGTTTTATAAAATCCATAGAAAGCGAGTAGGATTTTAAAAGAATAAAAAACATATGAACAAAGCATATAAACATGAAATAAACCTGTGTATCTTGAAGAAAAAGAGTTGCAGATTCAATATTCTGGGTTTACTTGCTTGAGTGTTCTTGAGAGAATGTTTCTTGCTTTGAAAGTTTTGAAAGCGTAAACCGTATAAAGGAGAGAAGAATTCCTTTTATACGAAGAGAGAGAAGAGAGATAAGAGAGAGAATGAAGCGGGAAAAGAAATCATCATGACATTGACACGTTCCACGAAGTTGATTGGATAGGAGGGCAACGGACGAACGTGTCAGAAAAGGCATGTCGTGGATTGTCGGTTCAAATGACGTCATAGAGGAGAGAGACTGTTCATTTGTCCGTTCAAATGATCACTGAAGAAAAGTCAGTGATAGATTTTCCTTTTTAAAAGTATCCCTGATTGTAAAGATAGGGATATATTTTCCTTTTAAAAGATCACTGATTGGAAATATCAGTGATTAATGTATTTTTCAAAAAAAAAGCTTTTAATCATTTGAAGAAAGTTCAGTGATTAAAGTTTATATTTTGAAGAAAAACATCTTTGAGGGAGAGAGAACATACCTGAGAGTCAGAATGTTTATCAGAGAGAATGATGAGGGGAACTTTTGATTACTGACACAATACATGAACGCTGAAGAATTATTCTTCGAGGTTCAGCATTCCAAGCTCACTGATGAGAAAGTTGAACCTTGTCTCATCAAGAGGTTTGGTGAAAATATCAGCAAGCTGAAAGTCAGTAGGGATAAAGTGAAGTTCAATATCACCATTCATCACATGATCTCTGATAAAATGATATCTGATCTCTATGTGTTTTGTCTTTGAATGTAGCACTGGATTATTTGCTATAGCGATAGCACTAGTGCTGTCGCAATAGATAGGAATCTTTGACAGCTGAAGATCATAATCTAATAGTTGATTTCTCATCCATAGGATTTGTGAACAACAGCTTCCAGCGGCTACGTATTCAGCTTCAGCTGTGGAAGTGGACACAGAATTTTGCTTCTTGCTTGTCCAGCTTACTAGCTTTCCTCCCAAGAGTTGACATCCACCAGTGGTACTTTTTCTGTCAAGTTTACAGCCTGCAAAATCACTATCAGAATAACCAGTTAGATCGAACCCTGAGTCTTTGGGATACCAAAGACCGAGGTTAGGAGTTCCTTTCAGATATCTGAAAATTCGCTTTACAGCGATCAGATGGGATTCCTTGGGTTCAGATTGATAGCGTGCACATAAACAAGTAGAGTACATGATGTCAGGTCGGCTTGCTGTAAGATACAACAATGAGCCTATCATTCCTCTATAGGCAGTGACATTAACAGGTTTTCCAGATGGATCCTTGTTAAGTGTCAGTGGTGGTGCCATAGGAGTTTTCATCGCTGAAGTTTGTGTTAAATCAAACTTCTTCAGCATGTCTTTAACATACTTACCTTGGCAGATAAAAGTACCTTTGTCAGATTGTTTAATCTAAAGACCAAGAAAATATGTCAGCTCACCCATCATACTCATTTTATATTCTTTCTTCATTCTTTCAGCGAAGCGAGTACATAGAGATGGGTTAGTAGAACCAAATATTATGTCATCGACATATATTTGTACAAGAATTATATGACCTTTTATCTTCCTGAAAAATAACGTATTATCAATCTTGCCACGTTCAAAATTTTCAGAGATAAGAAAAGATGAGAGAGTGTCATACCAAGCACGAGGGGCTTGTTTTAAACCATAGAGAGCCTTATCCAATTTATAAACATAATTTGGATGCTTAGGGTCATAGAACCCTGGTGGTTGTTCTACATAAACTTCTTCATTCAGTTTTCCATTCAGAAAAGCTGATTTTACGTCCATTTGATAAACGATGAAGTCTTTATAGACTGCATAAGCTAAGAATAGTCGAATTGCTTCGAGCCTGGCCACAGGGGCAAAGGTTTCATCATAGTCTATGCCTTCCTCTTGTCTGTATCCCTGAGCAACAAGTCGAGCCTTGTTGCGGGTTACAATTCCATGTTCATCTAACTTGTTTCTAAACACCCATTTGGTGCCTATTACAGTTTTATCAGATGGTCTAGGAACGAGATTCCAAACTTTGTTTCGAGAGAATTCAGTCAGCTCTTCTTGCATAGCGCTGACCCAGTTTGGATCTCTGAGGGCATCATCAGTCTTCTTTGGTTCAATTAAGGAGAGAAAGTTTACAAAGAGACAGATATTACCTGAGCTTCGTCGTGTCTGAATACCTGCATCTGGATTACCAAGAATTTGATCTATGGGGTGATCTCTGGTCCATCGCTGAGCAGGAGCAAGATTGCTTATTTCAGCGATAGGATCAACAATAGGAGCAGTCGCTGATGAAGATGCTTGAGGTTCATCAGCTAGTAATTGTTGAACATTAGATACACCAATGCTTTCAGAAGGGTTTTCAGACGTAGATGGATTTGATGGTAGAAGTGTGTTTAGAGGTTCAGCTGAAATCCATGAGTTGGATTCAGCGGTGGGAGGTATGATACTTGGTTCTTCATCAGCAGCTGGAGTTTCAGTGTGCTGTTGGTTTGAGAAGAAAGGTTCAGTTTCTCTATAGTGAGAGATCATCCAAGTATTCAGTTCTTCATTGTCAGCGATTGGTTTAGAGTTCGCTGAGCGCGTTTCATCAAACGTGACATGAATGGTTTCTTCTACGGTTTGTCTTCTTTTGTTGAAAACTCTGTAGGCTTTTGAGATGGAGGAATATCCTAAAAATATTCCATCATCGGCTTTTGGGTCGAACTTTCCAAGTTGATCTTTGTTGTTTAAGATAAAGCACTGACAACCAAAGATATGAAGAAAACTGATAGAAGGCTTCCTTCCAAGAAAGAGTTCATAAGCTGTCTTCCCAAATCGCTTTATTATCAGCGATCTGTTTTGAGTAAAACATGCAGTGTTTACAGCTTCTGCCCAAAATTGAGTAGGGAGGTGAGAATCGCTGAGCATTGATCTAGCAGCTTCTATGATCGTTCTGTTTCTTCTTTCAGCGACTCCATTTTGCTGAGGTGTTCTTACTGAAGAGAAGTTGTGAGAGATTCCCTTGTTCTCAAAGAAATTGTTCAGGGAACTATTTTTGAATTCAGTTCCATGATCACTCCTTATTGATCGAACAGTAAGATTATTCAGCACTTCCATCTTTTTGACAAAAGATATTAGTTCTTCTGGAGTATCATTCTTGCAGCGAAGAAAAATAACCCAGGTGTAGCGAGAATATTCATCTACAATGACAAGCGTATATTTCTTTCCAGCTATTGATTGGATATTGACAGGGCCAAATAGATCCATATGCAAGAGCTGAAGAGGACTTGTTACTGAGGAAACTTGTTTCGACTTGAAACTAGCTCTTGTTTGTTTTCCTTTTTCACATGCTGAGCAGAGAGATTCTTTAGCATATGAGTGCTGAGGAAGACCAGAAACCAGTTCCTTAGATGAGAGAGAATTCAGGGTTTTGAAGTTTAGATGAGAGAGCCTTTTATGCCATAGCCAGTTGACATCAGAAGAGGCCTTAGAGAGAAAACATAAGTTATCAGTGATAGTAGAGTCCATATCTATTACATAGACATTTTCTCTTCTATAACCACTGAGAGCAAGTTTTCCTTTTTCATCTACCACTGAACATGCTTTCTTAGAAAAGCGAACTTCGTAGTCTTTGTCACATAGCTGACTGATGCTTAGAAGATTGTGCTTCAGTCCATCTACATAAGCGACTCTTCGAAAGGTAGTTGTCCCATTGCTGAGGACACCAAACCCTCGGGTAAATCCTTTTCCATTTCCACCAAAGGTCACAGAGGGACCTTTCTCTTCCTTGTATTCAGTGAGCAGGTCTCTTTGTCCAGTCATATGACGAGAACATCCGCTATCGAGATACCAGATGCCCTTTGATCCCTGCATACATAAGGAAGATTAAGCTTTGTTTGGTACCCACTTTTCAATGGGTCCTTCAGAGTTAGTGGATAAGGAAGATTCAGCAGTCTTCACCGCTGATGAAGATTCAGCTTCAGTGGTAATCTTCACTTTGGTTAATTTCTTAACCTTAGTGGTATTTTTCACTTTGGTGACATTATTTGCCTTAGGGGCATTTTTCTTCACTTTGGCTGTTTTATCAGCTTCGGTGGTATTTGGACACTTGCTCGCAATATGGTCAGTGAATCCACAGTGATAACATTTTCTATATCTGATGGTGGATTTATAGCCAGAAGGTTTTGAAAACTTAAGATGAGCAGGTCCAGCTCCAAGAATACCTTTAGCACGAGATCTGGGAGGAATTTTTATTTCTTCAGATTTCACGGGCTTTAGATCAACCTTCAGCTTTGGAGGACAGATATCAAAGATTTCTGTCACTGAGCTAGAAGGTTTATCCACTGAAGGTTTGGAAGGAACTTTCAGTTTGGTTTTCTTGGAAGCCTTCTGAGGAGGGAGAATAGACTTTCCTTTATCTGCAGGCTTAGATCTTGCAGATATCTCCTCAGGGATGGGATTAGAAGAAGAACAGGGATAGAATTGATTATAAGAAGTGTCAAAGAAAGATGTGACAAAAGTTCCAAACTTAAGCGAGGAACTTTCTTCTTTAGGATCATCCTGTGGTGACCAAAAACCAAGACCAGTTTTATCACTTTCAGGAGTTTGAGCATTTATTATCTCAGAGATCTTTGTTGATGATTTGCACCATTTTTCAACATGAGCCTTTTCTGCTTTTAGAGCAGCGATGGCTTGTTCGCGTTCAATGCTGATGATTTCATTTATAATGACTTGATCTTTTAGCTTTTCTTCTAAAAGATTTAGTTCACTGATCTTTTCATGACATTTCTCTAGCTCTTGTGTTAAATAAACATTTTTATTTTCAGCTTGAGTTTTGTCGTTTAGAGCATTATAAAGGTCAATCGTCAGCACATCAACAGCGCGACTTCTCTCAGCTTCAGGCAGAGAGGGATTTGTAGAGATGGATACCTGAGATGATATGTAGCTCATAGAAGGTTCAGATGGTTCTTCTACTTCTTCTTTAATCTCAGCCATGAGGCAAAGATTAGCGACTTCTTCTTCATCAGAAGATGATTCTTCTGATTCAGCCCAGTCATGTTCTTCAGCGATGAGACCTTTACCTTTTTGCTGATAGCTTTTCAGCTTTTGATATTTGTTTTTCAGCTTATGGTATTTGTCATCACTGGATCTTCTTGAGGTAGAAGGTTTGAAGACCTTTTTAGACCTGCACTCACTAGCAAAATGTCCAATTTTTTCGCAGTTATAGCAAGTGGCAGTAGCCTTATCAACCGGAGTTGATTTTGGCTTTTCAGTAAGAGAGAGAGGTTTACTTCTTCGGAAGTTACTCTTTCTTGCAAATCTCTTAAAAGAGTTTGTCAAGAGTGCTAAGGACTCATTAAACTCTGAAAGATCAGGGTCTGATAAATCCTCAGATTCAGAATCTAACTCAGTGATGGTGAGAGTAGATCGCTGGGATGGAATTATCTCTGATGAGACTAAAGCAACAGCAGTGCTTTTGGAGTCTTTAGAATCTTTTACAAGATTCTTCTTCAGGAGATTAGATTGCTCATAGTTGAGCAATATTCCATACAGAGTGCTTAGAGAGAGAGTATGTAAGTCCTTTGTCAGCTTAAGACATATTGAATAACTGTCCCAGCTTTCAGGAAGACTTTCCAAGAATTTTGTTAGGACCTCAGAATTAGAATAGGTCCTTCCAACAGTTCTTAGGTCAATGATCAGGCAGTTAAACCGCTGATGAATGTCAGAAAGAGATTCATTCTTACCAGCGATAAAACTTTCATACTGTCTTACCAAGTTAATCTTTCGGGTCTCTTGGATTTCAGTGGTGCCCTCATATTGAACACATATGGTTTCCCACATTTCTTTAGAAGTTTTTAGATGCATGATGGAATGGAAAACTTCATCAGGCAGAGCCATTGATATAATGGTCTTTGCTCTTGCATCTATGCCTACCTTCTTTTTATCTTCATCACTCCACTGTCTTATTTCCTTAACGACATATCGTTCAGGGACAGCTTCAGTGGTGGCAGTAGCAGGAACAGCAGCTATAATTCTAACAGGTTCATAGGGTCCATTTTCTATATATTCAGGTATAGTAGGATCCGCACCTTCAAGAAATAGCATCATTCGATTTTTCCATAGAGAAAAGTTATCTCTGCTAAATCGAGGAGGTTTAGAAAGTGAACCATTATCATAGTAGTTTGTGTTTGTGTTTAGTGCCATTTTAGAATAGCAAGGAAGAGTATACAGCAAGATCTTGTTTATTAGATTAAACAAACTGCTCTGATACCACTTGTTGGTCCCGAAGGTGCTTAACAAGTTTGTAGAAGGGGGGGGGGGGTTGAATACAAACACAGAAATTAAAGTTTAATAAATTGTTTATTGATAAATCAAAATACAATTTACAAGTTTGTTGCGGAATAAGATTAAGACAGACTCAATCTAAACAAACTTAAGAAACACTAAGATGGTTGCACAAGAAATTCAGAGAATGGGGGATTTTTAGAGAGATAGAAAACAAGGGTTTCTATTTTGGAGTTCAAGGATTGAGCACGCCTTCAGATGAAGGAGTGAGCTTCCTATTTATACCCTATGCATTAAATGCATGGCAGGGTACTTTACACGTGGCATTCATAGATTGGCTTTGGTAGTCTCACTTTTGGAGACATGCTTTTGGCCACTTTATGAACAGTGTAGTTGACAGAGTTGGTGTACGATTTGTGGCAGAGACTTGTCCGTTCTGACACATCGTACTGGTTGTGCAAGGTAAGACAAAAGAAAACTTGAGGCATAAGCTTTGTGATCGTTGATCGCTGAGTATCTCTTCTTCCAGAGATAAAGAAGTTCAGCTATCGCTGAAGCTTTTCCTCAGGCTTCTTCGCGTAAGTAGATTTGTCTGGTCTTCGCTGATATCCGCATCAGGTCACTAGTAGACTTATCTATTGTTCAGTGGCTTCGTCTTCGATTCAGCTATGAACTATGTTGACGCGAGACTTGTCTTCAGGGATTACGTTAACTGTGTTACATAGGAAACTATCAGTGATAACTGAACAGACTCAGTTTGATCGCTGAAAGTGAAACACTAATACATATTAAATGTTTACAGAAAGGTCATCAGCGATAACTGAACAGACTCAGTCTGATCGCTGATGATGAAACAATAATACATATAATAACGTAATTTTCACTAAGTATAAAAGAGGGTCGTTATCAAATCACTGAGAGAGTTTGGATCAACAGGGACCAACAATGATATATTTATATTAATATATTGATTGTTACGTAAATAAAAAAAAGTTAAAGGCAAATAAAAAAATTGTTTCTTAATTATATTGGTTGTAAAAAATATATATCTAGTTATATATAATTTGATACTAATTTCATTTATAAAAAATAAAAAAAAGCACAAAAATGAAAGATTTAGTAATAAATGTGTTGATTATATATTTAAAGTAAAAGTAAACTAAAATAAAAGGAAAAAGAATAAAATAATTGAAAGTTTATCTTTAAATCATGCATTAGTTTTTTACTTTAATATATAAAATATATGTATTGACGTTTTTCTTTAAAAATTACGTAATTAATTTGAGATGAAATGGAATTTGTCAATTAAATAACTATTAAGAAAATACAATGTACCACAATAAACATATTTTAGCATATTATAGTTGTAAATATATTATTTATATTGTTTCTATAAAGAGAATTCAAACATGTTCTTATATTTTATCAAATAATTAATTTTCCAATGTAATGTTATGTTTGTACACAAATGATTAGTCGCAAATATCTGTGCAATAGCAAACATTATTATTGGAGAACTCAAAATTAATATCCTAAATTTAGCTTATAATGCTTATATTACAATCTCGTTATAACCCAATAATAGATTGTACATAAAAAATTATCACTAACTGCCACATAAAAGTTATTTTACATAATATAATTTGTTTGCAAAAAATAAAAGAAGAAACAATATATTATAACTACTTAGTTTTAAGGAACATTATGTAACGTCCCATTTTTTTTTAAATAATATTAAACATCCATATAAATAAATCCATAAGGTCTACATAAATCGACGCAACAGAATAATTCATGATAACAAAACTTAAGGAAATGTTTGTCAAATCTCAATCACTTAAAATCTCGAACAACATTCTTCGTCATGCCTTTATTCAAACGATAGTCTAACTCTAGACCTTCTCCTTCCCTTTGCTACTACTCCCGATTGGTTGACGACTTGGTTGCATAATTATTTTGCAAAGGAGTTGGGTGAGCCTAGGGCCCAGTGAATACACGGTGTTTATGCATGATAATATAAATAACGAATTTCACAAAGCATCATAATTTATCATGCATGCGGTAAAATAATTTAAATCACAAAGCTAACGGCATATTGGGAGGTATTTAATTCACACAACTTTACCTGGCGAACTCACACAACATGTTCACACTTACGGTTTAGACAAGCTCACACAGCATGCTCGCCTTACGGTCTCACACCGTAATACACCCCCGTTGCCACACAAATTTCAAAACATGTATCATGGAAATATTTTATGTTTCATGCATAAACGACATTTAGAAATATCAATAAGCTTGTAAGTAGTTTTTAATTAAACATGCAACCATTTATAAAAATACACGTATAACTCACATTGCAATTCGTTGTCCAAATCGTTCCTTGAAGTTTCTCATGCCTTACCTACAACTTACGATCACGTTTAACTCTAAAGTACAACATCCAAACCAGAAAAACTTCGAGATAACCGCTTTCGTTTCTAGGCTACTATTTACCTAAACGTTTCAATATACCCTCACCTAATTCTTAAGTTTGAAAATACATGTATTTATACATATAATGCCTTCACACTCTCATAACCATTGTTGCAACTCACGAGATTTCGAGTGACATCCCAAGAGACTATATATATACATATATATATATAGGGTTAGGTTCACGTGAGACCAACCTGTTTTCGTGAGACCGGTGAGACCAAGAATTTACACTTGAAACTTCACAGCAAAACACTGTGAAGGTAAAAAAATCTGAAACTTCACAGTCTTTTGCTGTGAAGGTTTTTACCTTCACAGTGTTTGTTGTGAAGGTTCAAGTGTAAATATTTGGTCTCACGGGTCTCACGAAAACAAGGTGGTCTCACGTGATCCCAAGTCTATATATATATATATATATATATATATATATATATATGTATGTATATATATATATTTGTAGATTCATGCCACAAATATGGATATATTTATATATATAACAGACGGTGTCAATTATCAATACCATCCCAACCCATGTTATATATATATACACATATATATCCATACATACATATACACAGTTTCATAAAAAACAAGAATATATTTATGTAGCAATGAGATTCTCACATCGAAACTCCATCACATGACCTGCTACATGCATATATATTTATATATTCCAAAGGTTATTGTATTGTTGAAGTTTAGTAAAGTAATCTATATGTTATTGTATTGGGCCTCGTATTGGGTTTGGGCTTATTAGTGTACAAGGGGTGTGGGAGTATATAAGGAGTCTGTAGTGTGTAGTTTAGAAGTAAGTTTTTCATTTTCACAATGTAGACATTCATACGAGTTCTCTCTGTAGTTGTGTAGTTTACAATTCAATAAATAAAACTACATATTTCCAATCCCAATTCCTTGTTTATTTAGTTTATTCAATCAATCATGATCTCAGGGACTCAACAGTGGTATCAGAGCTGAACGCAGAATCATTCTACGACAATCGAGATCAGATTGCATTGATAAGAACAGTCGCTGTTGAAAAATTTCAATTTCTGGAATTGATGTTTGATTGGATGTTTTATGTAGCCAAATTGATTCACAAGTTATAGTTTATCATCATTGAATCAATAACAAGTTCCAATTTCATTCCAGAAAGTCAGATTGGTCGATTTTGAGTTCATTTGTTCGAAAACTTTCAGTCACTGTGGTTGGATTGATTTGTGATTTAGAGTCAAAATTAGACAAGATGATCAACTACAATTATGCTCCAGTGGTGTTTTCGAACTTGTGTATAAAGTTTCAACTCAAAATTCGATGTATAGAGGTTGAATTCGAAGAATAGTTGAAAAAAAAAGTTTGAGATCCATAGAATTCGCATGATCAAGTTTGAAGAACTCGCAGATGTTTGAAGAATTCGCAGAGAAAAGAATTCGCATAGTAAAGTTTTTGAAGATTTCGCATGTCTAAGAATTCGCACAATGGTATTTGAAAATGAACAAGTATAGATTTCGCATGTCAGTGATAAGCGAAATGTGCAGAATTCGCAGACTAGTGTTATACGAAAAGCTCGATACGAATTCATGTGGTCAAAAAGATTTTCTAAGTGAAGAATTCGCATGTAGTCAATATGCGAAATGTTGAGAATTCGCAAGCTACCTTATGCGAGTTGTGAGAATTCGTATGCAGCTGATGCGAAAAGTGATGGATTCACAGGTGTGTGTTATGCGAAATGCGAGGAATTCGCAGAATAGAGTTATGCGAATTGTGGTTTTCAGCTTAGTCTATCATGCGAATTGTTGCTTGTATGCGAAAAGTTTTGATCTTTTTGAGATTTTTGACTGTTCTGAACCAGTTTTATACAAGTTTGCCCTGTTCACGAGATTTATACGCGGAATGCATATGTGACATCATTCTTATCATATGTTGGTCACATATCATTAGCAACTAATCAAGTTTTCACGAGTGCTCATGCTTTTCAAGATTTTCAGATTCTGGATTTGATGATTTAGTCTCTGATTGGATTGAGTTAGCTGCCTGAGCATCTGTAATCATCATTCTGGAGAGCTTCTTTTGTGGTTAGACCATTAAGAGCACTTTATCACTCTTCTAAACTGATCACTCAGTAGTGTGAGCGACTGCAATCATTGTTCTGATGCTTGAGTTGTAATTCAGAATCCTGAGTGCTTATAATCATCCAGCTGATCCATGAAGAAAGGAGTTCTGAGTTCTTTCGTTCGGTGGTCTGGAAAGCAGTCAGAAAATGAGCATATTTCATCAGTTATTGAACAATTACCCGTCTTCTAACCCTTGCATTGTAGTGTTGCTACTGGTTACTGCCTCCTGAAAGCTGATCATAATAAGTTCTTAAGCTGAATTCTTATTTCAACTCAAGGTTCAAAGACAGATAAGATGTTATACACTGAAGTTGCACTTGGTTGTCATTCCATAATCCACACATATCATTATTGTGGGCGTTAAGGAATGTGTTGGATTTACTAGAGATAAAAGTTGTCTTTATGTGCACTCAGTCGAGGTTACTGACTACATCAAATCTGGTATTACAGTTGAAACTTCAAGGATAAGAGCTACTTTCAAGGGGGAGCTAGAGGAACTTTGAAGTTTATGCAACACTAAGTTTTATAAAGAAATCGAGGGGGAGAGGAGTTGAAGTTGGAGCTGATCAGAGAATGATTACTTTACAAAACTTAGGGGGAGAATGTTAGAACATAAATATGTTCACTTTAGAAGTTTAGTAAAGTAATCCATATGGTAGTATATTGGGCCTTGTATTGGGTTTGGGCTTAATAGTGTACAAGAAGTATGGGGTATATAAGGGGTCTGTTTAGTAGTTTAGTTTGTTAAGTTTTCATTCAAACATGTAGCCTGTTCGATTTCTTCGTGTCCTGTAGTGTAGTTTTAATTCAATAAATAAAACTACAGATTTCCAATCCCAATTCCTTGTTTATTTAGTTTATTCAATCAATCATGATCTTAGGGACTCAACAATATATATATGTATATATATATATATTTCACAGGTTCATGACATGACGACCACCTCCCTCGACTCAAAACGTTTTTCTTTTTAAGCTACTTATCAAACTAGAATATTCGGGTGTCTCAAGGCTGGGACGGGAGCTTTGTACCGAAACACATAACGGTAATATCGGTAATACCGGTTGGAACGTCGACCATGACCAGTGGTACTGATCACCTTATCGGGACACCAATCATCTCGTCGAGGGTCTGAAACTACTATATGTAATTAACTATGACAGATCGAGGAAAGTAAACACTTACCGGTAAGTACCGAAACTGTTGCGATTCATCGAACCGTCATCGTCTTCCGCTTCCCTTATACGAGTTTCTTCTCTCGGATGTTTTTGCACATATGATTGCAAGTCTAACCCCCTATTTATACATAATTGGATCGTCAGTTTCGGCTATGTGAATAGCCAAGGTCTTGAGCTCTAAATGTCATTGGTCGTTTAAGGCATTTCACTTGCAAACCATAAATCACATTTAATTTTTTTTAAACTAGAGTTATTACAAACTTCCTCCCTTAACAAAATTTCATCCTCGAAATTTGCTCTATACAAATAAACGAGGGTACTTCAATCTCATCTCCTTCTTGGGTTCCCAAGTTGCTTCTGGCCCTCTATGATGTCTCCATTGAACATTCACGAGAGCAATCTCTTTGTTTCTTAGTTTCCTTACTTTTCTATCCACGATAGCTTCTGATTCTTCAATATAACTCAAAGTTTTTTCCACCTTTACATCCTTAAGAGTTACCTCAATACTTTCATCAGCCAAACACTTCCTTAGATTAGATACGTGAAAAGTGTTATGAATGCCTTGAAGTTCTGCAAGCAGCTCCAACTTATAAGAAACCTCACCTACTCTTTCAGTTATCTTGTAAGGACCAATGTAATGAGGACTAAGTTTCCCTCATTTTCCAAAACGAACCACACCTTTCCATGGTGAGATCTTAAGCATAACTTTGTCCCCAACTTGAAATTCTATCGGTTTCCGACTGTCTCTATCAGATACTATCGATAATGGAACGTCATGCCGAGTCACGATCTCGTCTATATAGAGCTTAGCTAGTCTTTCCATCGAGTATGTTTCCTTAATTGGCAGAAAATGTGCTGACTTGGTGAGTCTATCAACGATTACCTATATAGCATCATAACCCTTTGGTGTTCTTGGAAGCTTTGTCACAAAATCCATTGTGATGTGGTCCCACTTCCACATCGGAATTTCTAAGGGTTGCAACTTACCATACGGTCGTTGATGTTCAACTTTAACTTGCAGACATGTCAAGCACCTTTTGAAATAATGGGCTATGTGTTTCTTCAACCCTGACTACCAGTAAGATTGGCGAAGATCTCGATACATCTTATTGTTTCCCGGGTGGATAGTGTACCGAGATTTATGAGCTTCATCTAATACTTGGTTATGAAAGTTGCCTAAGCGAGGGATCCAAATTCTACCCTTGTAGCACATTAACCCTTGATTGTTATCTTCAAGAAACAAAACAACCCCTTCCATTCTCTCAGCCTTCAAGTTCTCTTCAGTTAAAGCTTCTTCTTGAACTTTCTTGAGTTCATCAGTCCAACTTGGAGTCACCTCTATCCGTATTGCTTTAATCCTAACCCGATCACACCTTTCTTTGCGACTTAGTGCGTCAACCACCACATTTTCCTTCCCGGGATGATACAAAATTTCATAGTCATAATCTTTCAGCAATTCCATCCACCTTTGTTGTCTCATATTCAATTCCTTTTGATCGAACAAGTACTTTAGACTCTTGTGATTAGTATAGATTTAACACTTTACCCCATATAAGAAGTGTCTCCAAATTTTCAGTGCAAATACCATAGCTTCCAGTTCCAAGTCATGAGTTGGATATCGCTTCTCGTGATCCTTCAATTGACGAGAGGCATATGCAATAACTTTACATTGTTGTATCAATACACAACCAAGTCCTAGCTTGGAAGCATCACTATAAACCACAAATCCTTCGGTTCCTTCTGGTAAAGTCAATATCAATGCAATGCTCAACTTTTCCTTCAAGACACCAAACGCCTCCTCTTGAGCTGGTTTCCATTCAAACTTTACACCCTTCTTTGTTAGCGATGTCAACGGCGTCGCAATTCGTGAAAAGTCTTGAATGAACCTTCTGTAATACCCTGCTAATCCCAAGAAACTATGTACCTGAGACGGGGTCCTCGGTGGTTCCCACCTCTTTATATCATCCACTTTGGTCGGGTCTACTTTTATTCCTTCTTGGGTCACCAAATGGCCAAGAAATTAAACTTCACGGAGCCATAACTCACACTTAGAAAACTTTGCGTACAGTTTTTCCCGTTTCAGCAAACCCAAAACCGCCCGAAGGTGTTGCTCATGCTCTTTTTCAGTGCGTGAATAGATCAAAATATAATCAATAAAAACAATGACGAATTTATCTAAGTAAAGTTTTCATACCCTATTCATCAGATCCATAAAGGTTGCAGGTGCATTTGTCATTCCAAATGGCATTACCAGGAATTCGTAATGCCCATACCTAGTCCTAAAGGCTGTCTTAGGTACATCCTCCTCTCGAACCTTTAGCTGATGGTAACCCGATCGTAGATCGATCTTCGAGAAATAACAGGCACCCTGGAGTTGATCGAAGAGATCATCAATCCTTGGAAGAGGGTACCTATTCTTTATCGTTACTTTGTTAAGTTCGCGATAGTCGATGCACACTCGCATCGTACCATCCTTTTTCTTAACAAATAACATCGGTGCTCCCCAAGGAGAGGTTCTAGGGCGTATAAAACCCTTGTCGAACAACTCTTGTAGTTGAGACATCAACTCTTTCATTTCTGACGGTGCAAGACGGTAGGGTGCCAGAGCGATAGGTGTGGCTCCAGGTATGAGATCAATCTGAAGCTCTACCTGTCTTTCAGGTGGCAGACTTGTCAGATCATTCGGGAAGACTTCAGGAAACTCTCTTACAACGGGAATGTCTTCCATACTCTTTTTCTCTTTCTTAGCATCTATCACATATGCTAAATAACTCTAACACCCCTTTCTCACACATCGTCTTGCTTTTGCCATAGAGATCATGTTGGATTTCCTATTTCTTCTGTCTCCGTAAATAACTATGGTTCCATTATCAGGTAATTCAATTTGAATTATCTTTTTGTTGCACATAATTCTGGTCTGGTTTTCAGCTAACCAATCCATGCCAATTATTATATCAACTTCCCCAAGGGTCATAGGGAGTAGTCTCAATGGAATCGAATGACCATCTATCTGAATATTGCAGTCATCATACTCCTCTCTAATAGTCCCCCGATTATCATCCGCGATTTCTACTTCTAAGGTCGAGCTTAAAGGCTTGGGCACTCTATGCAAGTAGTCACAAAATGCAGTAGATACAAAAGAGCGAATTACTCCAGAATCAAACACTACTCTAGCATGCACAGAGTTGACCAGAAAAGTACCTGTCACCACGTCTGGTGTCTCCTCGGCCTCTGTTGCCATCATCTGGAATACTCTCCCCTTTGGCTTTGATGCTTTAGATCGTTTTTCCTCCCACTTACCATTTCGACTTCCACCCTGACAAGAGGCGTACTCATTCTTTTGCTAAGGACAATTTGCTTGTATATGGTTGGGTGACTTACAGATGAAACCTAGTCGTTCTCTCCTCTCGACTTTGCAATCCTGAGACTAGTGTCCTGGCCTCCCACATCGGTAACACACCCTTGGTTTGATCAGGCATTCTCCCTTGTGCATACGGTTGCATCTAGGACATGGTTTGACAGTTTGTCCTTGCCATGTCTTCCTTTCTGGACCCGAGAACTTTGACTTTTTGATTTCATTGCTTGGACCTTCCCATTTCCTTTTTATATTGCCTCACTCAACCTCTTGGCGATTCTTCTCTTTTTCTCTAACCTCTGTCGCGTTTACTGCAGCCTGGAATGTGGTTGGTTACATAGTAAGTACAAATTCTCGGATGGATGCTTTTAATCCACCGATATATCGCTCTACTCGTCTTTCCTCTGTCGAAACATACTACTCGGCAAACCTCGCCTTCTCGGTAAAACTGGTTGTATACTCCCTCACCGTCATTGTTTCCTGCTACAACCTTAAAAACTCCTCCTCCAGTTGTTTTACCGCAATACGCGGACAAAATTTCTCGTTAAACAGTACCTTAAATTCTTCCCATGTCATTCTTTCCACTTCATCGTCGCCTGTGGCCCAGTGATTACTAGCATTAACACATACAGATTGACACAAACACTTTTATTAGATCTCAATCACATGAATTACAATTAATCACAGATCTAACATCTAGTCACAGATCTCACGTATGTGTGTGTTCTTTGTGTGTGTTCTTACTCTCTCTCAACTACCACCAATATTACACCTTCACTTTTTACACACTTACTCTCTTTCACGTCTACTAGAAACAAAACAAAGACTTGCTTATATATAGGTCAACATGACCAAGCAAGGTCAAACCTTCTAAGCTCATTACAACACATATCCAAACACTAATTACAACAATGACCCTCATTTAATCTTGAATACAATTTTAGTCTAACAATCTCCCCCTTTGGATTCAAGATTAAAAAAAAATTGGCAATAATCTTAAGGTCTTCATATCTTCAGAATTAACTTCAACTTCAAATCTTTTCTGGCTTTGACATCTCTAAAACTTTGACAATTCTTCAAACTTGTCTCTCCCTTTGAATTAACTTTTGCATAAACTCTGACTTTCTTTCACTTTCTCTTTGATAAGCTTTCTTTAACCTTTGACTTTGATCATCTGACAACTTTATCTCCTCTGAAATCTTTAAAACTTCAATCTGATCTTGAACTTTGATTATTCTCCCCCTTTTTAATGATTAGTAAGAATCAAAATCATTAAAACACTTCAAGGTCAGATCTGTCATTGAATAAACTTCCCACTATCTGATAAGCACATTCTTCATGAACTTTCATCTCCTCTTTTTGATAAAAGACAATCTCCCCCAAATAGGAAAATTATGAATCTCCCCAAAACATGATGTAATAAAATCTGTCATCTGATCTGAAAGAGCCGTTGAACCATGAATGTATTCATCTGAATCTTTTCAAATTCAAACGAAATAAGAATTGTAACCCTGAATCAACATATGAAACAGTTAGTAATGCCTGTCAGTAACACGAAGTTACTGTGTACAACGAATGTACAATATAAAAGCTTGTTTGATGTTGACTCCCCAGGACTTCCATTCAATCATTGAAGAACACAAGGTAATTCAATGAATGTTCTGACAGAAAAACATATTCTCTGTGTGTACGTGCTTGTGTTTTGAAAGAATTAGCACAATGATTGTGTTTCATAAGGCTCAATATATGTAAATCACTGAGACAACAATGGTTATACATGGACTCAACGTGCATGAGAAAAGGGTCGAAGGTGGGGCAACTTTCCTTCTTTTTCAATATCAGTATCTTCCAAGTGAAGATCCGATAGATTATGTGCTGCTTCCCCAGAAAATATGAAACATTCTCTTTTTAATAAAAGAATGAGTAGCTAGTGAGGTTGTATGCAAGAGATGGCATGGGCTATTTGCCTATTTCAATGATGGTCACGAAAGAAATGTGAACCAATCAGTAATGTGGCTACCCGGCTCAGAAAGATGTTTGGTGCAGAGTTCTGATATTCTTTTAACTCTATTCCCACTCCCTCTTTCTTTTAAACATTTAAGCTTACATCTAACCAATCTCTCATTTCCATTTTACCTCAGCTCACTCCCATACTAAATTCTTTTAGACCCCTCTCCCCTCAATTACTCAAAGGATTTCTTCCGGGGTAGGAAACACTGGTTATCGTGAATCCATGAAAGATCTATTAAGCACTCACACTGAATCCCATGTTCCTAAAATTACATGTTGTTCAATGATTTACTTGACATGTAAAGCACAAGAAATCATATGTCAGTGTTTATATGCTCATCAAAGATCAGAAATGAAATTTGAGCATTTTGAACATTTAAGATATCTCAAAACTTTAGATGAATGAAAAGAATAGAAATGTTTTGAGAATCTGACAATGATTAAGATCAGATCAAATTATCATGAAGAAAAATATTTTGGGAATTCAAAGACGTATGTTGTTTATATGAACAAGATATAAACATATTATCAATAAAAGCACATTAAAATGAAATGACGTTTGATTCAAACAACTGTGAATACCAAACGACGGGAGTATTACCATAGAAAGATATATCATTTGATACATGGTAATAACAAAATCAATTTGAAAATACTGAACCAATGTGTGTATGAATACTTGACAAAGTATTTAGAAAAGAAAATACACAAGTATTATTCTTTTAAAGAACACACGGCCAGATAACCAATGAAGTATCCAAAAATCATTTAAAATTCACACTTCTCAAATCAGAAAAACATTTTAAGATCGTGAAGTGGTTTGAACATTGTAAAAACATTTTTCACAAGTGAAAGTTGTTCTTCTTGCACAAGTGTTAGAGTATAACAATTAGAATGATATACCTGTAAATCAGAATCCTTAACTCCCCCTGGAATAAATATAGCAATTAAAGTATCCTTGAATAGATATCCTCCCCCTTGATATCTGTAAAACGTCAATCTTTTTAGAAATATTATTATAAAAGATATAACAATATAATTTCTAAACTTCCTGAAAAGATATAATCATTAAAGCATCCTTTAGAAGAAAACATTTGAATACGGGTTTTGAACTAAATTGTCCAAAAGCCATTATCATATAAAATATCCTGCAAGAAAAAGATTATGGTAATCATTATAAAAATGATTCCGCTTTAGTCAGTTAGCATGTGATGAAATATCCAAGATATATTCAAATAACACACAAGCTTAGAAAACTCCCCCTAGAATCATGAAGTGGCATTTAACATACCAAGTTTGCTAACTAAAAAGTTAAACCTCTTTTCATCCAACGGCTTGGTGAAAAGATCAGCCAACTGGTAATCTGTAGTCACAAAGTGCATCTCGATATCGCCCTTTTCAACATGATCCTTTATAAAATGATAACGCACGTCAATATGTTTCGTTTTGGAATGATGTACTGGATTAGCTATAATCGCAATCGCACTCTTAGAATCACAGTAGATCGGGACTCGTTGGTAAGAATATCCGAAATCTTTTAACTGTGTTCTCATCCAGAGGACTTGTGAACAGCAGCTTGCGGCAGCTACGTATTCAGCCTCGGCGGTGGATGTAGAAACACAATTTTGTTTATTAGATGTCCAGCTAACCAACTTATCACCTAAGAATTGACAAGAACCAGATGTGCTTTTTCTATCCAGTTTGCATCCTGCATGATCAGCATCAGTATAGGCAGTTAAATCAAAAGACGAACCCTTAGGATACCAAAGGCCTAACTCAGTAGAACCTTTAAGATACCTAAGAATCCGTTTTACAGCGATCAGGTGTGATTCCTTCGGATTAGCTTGATATCTCGCACAGAAACATGTAGCAAACATAATATCCGGTCTACTTGCAGTTAAGTACAGCAGTGAACCAATCATGCTACGGTACACTTTTTTATCTACTGATTTGCCAGAAAGATCTGCATCTAAAAGTGTGCCTGTTGCCATCGGGGTTTTCATCACTGAACTGTCACTCATATTAAATTTCTTTAAAATATCTCGAATATATTTTGACTGATTAATAAAAATGCCTTCGGGTAACTGTTTCACTTGAAGACCAAGGAAAAAATTTAGTTCACCCATCATTGACATTTCAAAACGAGATTCCATGATTCTTGAAATTTTTTTACAAAACTTTGGATTTGTAGAACCGAAAATTATGTCGTCTACATAAATCTGGATTAGAATCATATCATCACCTTGCTTTTTCAGAAAGAGAGTAGTATCAATTGTACCTTTCTTGAATCCTGAAGCAAGTAGAAATTGAATTAGAGTTTCGTACCAAGCTCTTGGTGCCTGTTTGAGTCCATACAAGGCTTTGTCTAAGACATAGACATGATCAGGATTCTTTGGATCAACGAATCCTTCTGGTTGAGAAACATATACTTCTTCATGCAATATCCCATTTAAGAATGCTGATTTTACGTCCATTTGGAAGACCGTAAATTTTTATATGCTGCATAGGATAAGAAGATTTGTATCGCTTCCAGTCGTGCCACAGGAGCAAATGTTTCTTCATAATCAATCCCCTCCTGTTGACAATAACCCTTTGCAACAAGACGAGCTTTGTTTCGAACTACAACTCCAGATTCATCTCTCTTATTTCTGAAAACCCACTTTGTTCCAATAACAGATTTTCCTTTTGGAAGTGGTATAAGTCGCCAAACTTTGTTCCTCTCAAATTGCAAAAGTTCATCTTGCATTGCCAGTATCCAATCTGGATCGCGCAAGGCTTCTGAAGCTTTCTTTGGCTCGATAGAACTTAAAAATCTTGAATACAGACAAAAATTAGCCGATGCTGCACGCGTTTGTACACCCGACTGTGTATCACCAATGATATTATGAAATGGGTGATCTCTTGTCCATTTCATTGTACTCGGAATCGGATGAATTTCAGCTTGAGTATTATCCTCCTCATATTCATCATATACTGCAGGTAAGTCTTGATCAACCACAGATGTGCTCGGGACATCTTGTACAACCTCTTCTGAAGTAAATATTTCTGGAGCAATAGAAGAATCACTCTGAACTTCTGTTACAGAATTTGGATCTGCATTCACAGAATCAACATTAGTACCTTCAGAATGTATATGTGTAGATGTACCTGATGTGGTTGATATTGTGACATTTTCAGAAGGCCCTGAAATATCTGCAATTATAATTGGAACCTCTGAAGTTGATGCGGATATGTTTGATTTTTGAAAATCTGCACAGATATCCAGAAAAGCATCAAAAAATAATAAGTCTAATTCAGCTGTAATTTTATTTGAATTAGAAGACTTATTCTGTTTGACTTCGGGTTCTATTCCGTCTTGAATAGAAACTTTCTGTTTAAGCTTGAGTTCTGAACTGTTGTGTTCAGAAGTCAACATTGATGATTCGTCGAATGACACATTAATGCTCTCTATGATCGTCTTGGTTCGTCTATTGTAGATCCGATAGGCTTTAGACGTTAACGAATAACCAATGAAATAGCCTTCGTCAGCCTTCTTGTCAAATTTACCAAGATTGTCTCGATCATTGAGAATATAACACCTGCAACCAAAAGTACGAAAAAATTTAATATTCGGTTTTCGACGATTAATAAGTTCATACGCTGTCTTTTTATGTCTTTTGATGACAATCGTGCGGTTTTGTGTGAAACACGCAGTGGCTACGGCTTCAGCCCACATAAATATTGGCAACTCAGAATAGGCTAACATAGTCCTCGCAGCTTCCACCAGTGTTCGATTTTTCCTTTCAACTACACCGTTTTGCTGAGGAGTATAGGCAGCAGAAAAATTGTGAGAGATCCCAACAGATATGAGATAACTCTGAAGCTTTTCATTCTTGAATTTTGTGCCATTGTCACTTCTCAAAGATATAACCGGCAATTGTAGTCGAACCTGGATTTTCTTGATAAACTCAATGATCAGCTCTGCTGCATCTGATTTGTTCCTTAAAAATTCCAGCCAAGTATATCTGGAGTACTCATCTATCATGACCAAAACATATTTCTTACCATTGATAGACTGAGTTCTCATTGGGCCGCAAAGGTCCATATGTATCAATTCAAGAGGTGTTGAAGATGAGAATTTTGTCTTTGCTTTATGAGATGTTCGCTTCATCTTTCCCATTTCACAAGCGGGACAAAGAGAATTCTTCTCAAACCTTAGTTCTGGTAGACCTTTGACAATACCTTGTCTCGCCAGCTGATTAATCGCATCAAAATTTTGATGAGACAGACGCCGATGCCATATCCAACTTTCAGCTCGTGAAGCTTTTGCAATCAGACAAATAGGTCTTCATGCAGAAAGTGTTGGAAAATTCACAGAATAAAGATTTGCATTCCGCTTAGCTTTAAAAACTGCACGACCATCTTTATCTTCAATATAACAGCATATATCAGTAAACCGAACTTGAAATTGACTATCGCAGAATTGACTTGTACTGAAAAGATTATGATCAAGTCCTTCTACGTATAGTACTCTTTTGATCGTCACGATGCCATTTGTTAACGATACGTGTCCTCAAATGTATCCAGTAACCTCAGAATTTGCATAACTTACAGTACCGGCAGGTTCCTCAACATAATTGTGAAGTAGATGCTTAAATCCTGTCATATGGCGCGAGCATCCTGAATCTATATACCATGTATGTGAGGCCTGCAAAAAGAACAACTCATTTCTTTTTAGGTACCCATATCCAGATGGGTCCTTCCTTGTTAGCTTTTTGCAACTTATCAACATCATCTTCCTTAGCCTTAATTCGCCACTCATAGCGAGGCTTAGGTACCCATTTCCATACCATTTTAACATTAAGCTCATGAAATGTTTTCTTTTTCGAAAAATGATCAATCTTATCATGAAAAATTTTAGCCTGATGAGTTAAGGATTTTGAAACTGATTTGACATGAGATGTTTTTCTGGCAACTTTAGATTTAGGATGAATGAAAGGAATGATAAATGCATTATCATGACAGTGTTTGCAGATAAAATTCTTACATGAAAATGTCAAAAGCTTAGATTTATCCAATGAAGTACAATCATTCATACAACTTTGACATTTGGAAACGTTTGAATTTTTACACATCAAACTACCACTATCACTGATTTTACATTTATTTTTAGCAACTTTATTTTCCTTCACATTCTTCATCCTTTCTCCTTTACCATTCTGCCTTTTTACATCTGAAACAGGAAACAGAATCTTGTTAGTGGTCTTTGAAGAAGATGATTTTAGCTTTGAATTACAAGAAGCTTCTCCTTTTTCAAAAATACTCGAAGGATATTCAGGAGTAGTAGTATAAACAACTGAAGTTTTAGAATTAACAATATCAAACTCTGGATTAGAATGAACATTCCAGTTTGTAGAGTCAAACATCTTTTTCTCCTTTAGATTTTGTTGAAACAAATCATCTTTTAAAATATTTAACTCTCTAGAGAGTTCTTTGTTTTCTTCAGAAGACTTATCAAGTTTGAATTTGAGATCAACATTCTCATCTTCTAACTCTTCAATCGTATTTTGAAGATCTGTGATTTGTTTCTCAAAATTAGATGCTTGATTTACCTCAGAGTTTGATTCCATCTTTTCGATAATAGGAACAGGATCTGAAGCATTCATCATTTCTGTAAAGATCTCCTCAGTCATAATTTTTGAAAAATCAGAATTAAGGTTTTGATTCATGATATTTTCACTCTTTGATCTAATTGATGGATTAGACGTGAATAAATCAGATAATAACACTTGATTCTCAACATCAGTTTCTAAATCAGATTCATCAAACTGACACTGAGATTCAGTATTATTTTCTTCAACCTTGGCTGATTCTGTTGGTAAACAAGGAGAAAATAGAGACGTAAATTCACTAAATTATATCTTTCTTGTTTTATAACTTTCATTTAAATCTTTATAAGCAAAACCAACAGATTTTAAACTTGAAATGGAATCAGCGCAAGATGAAGTGTCATCATCATTCACAACTTTACCTTTTACAAAAGTATCATGAATATCAGGTTTTGTAGAAATAGAGCTCATTTTATTAAAATTATACAAATTTTCTGGTGCTCTTTTCAAAACAGTATTTGGTTCAAAACCTAAACCTTTTTTAACATTATAAAATCTGACATCTTGGAGTTTGTTTGTTAAAAGATTTAATGTTTGCTCAGTCTGTCCTCTTTTCAGATTTAAATCCTCCAGTTGCTTGATTTTACAATATGCCTCGTTTCTTTCTTGAAAACACGCTTCAAATTTTAGTTGAAAATCACCTTTTTCAGCATTTAAGTTTACAAAATCTCTTTCAAGCTCAAATATTTTTGAATTTAAAACATCTTTGTCCTTTTTCAAACAATCTTTCTCAGATTCTTTTTCCTTAACAACATCTTTCAATATTGAATTTTCATCACAAAAATTCAACATTGTTTGTCTTTCATGACTAAGTTTGCCTTTTAAAGTTTTAAACTCTTCTTTCATGAATTTAACTTGAGCTTTTAAAGATTGAATACGTACCTCGGAACCACAGTCGGAATGATCAGAAGATGATCCAATGTCCTCATCTACTTTGGCCATCATACACACCTGAGTAAAGTGTGCAGATTCATCATCAGAACTCTTGTAGAGCCAATTCTCTTCTTCTGCCATTAAGTTCTTACCATCTTCCACCTTCTTTGCTAACAGAGTTTTCCGAGCATAATATTCTGAATTCTTTGTACGCTTGAACTTGCAATCCTTGGAAAAATGACCTGGTTTTCCACAGTTATAGCATCTTCCATATTTCGGCTCAGTCTCTTCTTTCTTTCCTTCTCTCTTCTCTTCTCGTTTCTCTTCTCGCTTTTCATCTCTTTTCTCTCCTCTTTTCTCATACTTCTTTTCAGATCTAGGTTTGTACTTGTCTTTCTTGTAACTTTCATATTTCGGCTTGTACTTGTTCTTTCCAAAGGTTTTAAACTGCTTTGTGAGAAGAGCCAGATTTTCAGCGAATCGTTGCATATCCTCATCTGAATTTTCTTCACTTTCAGTAGAAGACTTATCAGTGCTTGAATCAGTGATTTCAGTGAGGAGAGCTCTGGATTTCCTTGACTTTGACTTGTAAGAAGAACTGGACTTGAAACTTGACCCTTTCTTACGTTCAGACATTAAGTCTAGAGAATCTTTGACCATCTTCTTTTCAGCACCAAGCTGCTTTACTTCATCCTCATGCTGAGATAAAGTTGTGAAGATATCATTAACGTCTTCTTGTGCCATGTCCTTAGTCATCTGAATGTTGATAGCTTAGCTTTTCCATTCTGGGTTCAAGTTCTTGATGAACTTATAATTAATCTCTGATTCCGACTTCTTCATTCCATTTCTCCTTAGATCATTCAGAATCACATTAAAACGATTGTATCTTTCCAACAAAGTTTCTCCTTCTTTCGCATGAAAACCTTCATATGCATTTATACTCTGATTCAGCTTTGTCTGAATTGACTTCTTTGATCCTTGAAACTGTTTCTCCAATTCATCCCATAAATCTTTTGCAGATTCCCTACTATCTACTCGATTGTAGATATCATTAGGGATTGCCATAGTGAGATAGATAAGTGCCTCTTCATCTAGCTTGTGTCTTGCCTTTTCCACATCAGTAAAGAATTGATATGGTTTTGACACATATCGATCTGGGATTGCTGGTGATGTAGCTGTGGCTGCTTGTCCAGGTACAAACGATTGTGGATTTCCCGGACCATCTATGATAGATGTCATATAATCTCTGTTCTTTAGATTTAAGAACTAAATCATTCTTTTCTTCCATTGTGAATAATCTCCGACAGACAAGACTGGAGGCTTCAGATGAGATCCCATAGAGAGAAATTCATTTGCCATGATTGAAAGATGTATGTACCTACACAAGATGAAAAATATTAGCTAGTAAAGATCTTTAAATCCAATCAAATCAAGAAAACTTTTCAGAAAAAAAAAATTAAGTACAACTCAGAGTGAAACGCAAAACGTGTGAGTAGTGTGAAACGCAAACCATACTTTGCGTTTGAAGTATGGAACGCAAACCTTAGCTTTGCGTTTATGATGTGGTACGCAAACCTTAGTTTGCGTTTGTGCCGTGAAGCGTAAATGTTACTTTGCGTTTGTGATGAGCAAATCTTACTTTGCGTGTGTGCTAAGAAGCGCAAACTTCTACTTTGCGTGTGTGCTAAGGAGCGCAAACCTTACTTGCGTGTGTGCTGAGGAACGCAAGAAATACTTTGCGTTTGTGCTGTGGAGCGCAAAGATATCTTTCAAACACTTTGCGTTTGTGTGATGTAACGCAAATAACACTTTGCGTTTGTGTGGTGAAACGCAAAATACAAATCAAACACAAATAAACTTTCGATGAATGAAACGCAAACCAGGATGAATCAAGCGCAAAGTTTGATAAACATACGCAAACCTCTAAAATCGATCAGAATCACACCAAAACTCATATAGACTTCGAATTTCAATCTGAAAAATTGACAATTTACTTACCAACACATTTCGAACACAATTCTAACAAGTAATTTCGATTAAAAACACACAAATCATCAAATTGATTCAAAAACAGTACGTGAAACTCGTGAACTCGAACTCAACAAAAATCACAAATTCATACTCGATTTCAGTGCAATTAACAAATCTATCCAGACATACTCGATCGATTATACAATACGAACATAACCTAATCAGATTCAACTCAAAAATTCCACTAAAAATCAAAATTGATTTTGACTTCGTGAACAGTAACGTGAACAGTGTCGACTCAAAATATTTTCTTGATTTTCAAACGGATTTGGCTCTGATACCAATTGTGGCCCAGTGATTACTAGCATTAACACATACAGATTGACACAAACACTTTTATTAGATCAATCACATGAATTACAATTAATCACAGATCTAACATCTAGTCACAGATCTCACGTATGTGTGTGTGTTCTTTGTGTGTGTTCTTACTCTCTCTCAACTACCACCAATATTACACCTTCACTTTTTACACACTTACTCTCTTTCACGTCTACTAGAAACAAAACAAAGACTTGCTTATATATAGGTCAACATGACCAAGCAAGGTCAAACCTTCTAAGCTCATTACAACACACATCCAAACACTAATTACAACAATGACCCTCATTTAATCTTGAATACAATTTCAGTCTAACAATGCCTTTTAAGTTCCAAACTACTTCCCACCAAGAAAGGGCTTTCGATTTGAGCATGGTCGTCCCATATGTCACTTTATCTTCTTCTGCACATTTGTTGATTCTGAATACGACTTCTATCTCTTTTATCCACCTCATCACCATCATTGGGTCGCAATCACCTTGAAAAGGTTGGGGCTTACAAGCCATAAAGTTCTTAAAGCTACAACCTTTTTGTCCTGAACTCATGCTGATAGGACTCGGTGGTCTTGACCGCACATGCTGTTCTTCCCTGTTGCTTGAATTGTTATTATCCTCCATTCTGCTGCTTATCACCCTACCTTCTTGATTTTTCAATTCCGCCTCCCGCACTTGAGCTATAACCATGGGCAAGGCTGTTTGCAAAGCTTTCTTTACCTCCTGAGCAATGATGTCTACAGGGGTTGTCGTGGTTGCCTAGGCACGCCCTCATCCCCTACCTCGACCTCGACCTCTTCCAGATGCATAAATTGCTTGCACAGAGGGCTCAGGTTCATTGGGTGTTGCTTGACTTCTACCTCGTCCCCTTCCCTTTCCACGACCTCGTCCTTGCGTGCTAGCGGTCCTTGTAGCCGCTACAGATGTTGGTCGGGTTTCGTGTACATTTGGGGTAGCCCCTATTGGTGGCGGGTCTACCGCATCAGGTGTAATTGATGTCGTTCTTCCTGACCGGCGTGACATATTTGATGTGTACGATGAAAACTTACATTTATAAGCATAACTAAATTTATACATAACCTAATTATCTGATAAGTTCAACATTGGCATAATAAGATTAACACCAAAATATTATTATTTCAAAAGGCGATTCAAAACATGAGTCTTTTGCATAATGTGCCAAACCAACTTATACATACTCCAAACTAAAATTAAACCAGTTCAAGACCACTAAACATTCAAAACATTTTATTACGACAAAAGTACTTACGATAAACTATCTCTCTCCTCACTCTATCTTTCATGGCATGTCCGTAGGGTAGTAAGTAAAATTCACGGATTCTTCATAGGTGTTAACTGGGCGATATTTCCAGATAAATCCCAAGCTTGGACCCTGACGGAATTGATGTGCCCAGTCGGAAAAATACCCTTTGATCAAACCTACATACTTCGAGGCCGCTCCCCAATAGTAGCGAGCTCGATCTCCTAATCGCATCTTCCAAGTACGGGCACGATCCTTCTCTCCCACTCTAACGCCACACACTTCCATCCCATGTCATGGTTGTTTTCCCAAAGCTCCTCATTTTCTTTCAATACCTTGTTCAACTCACCTCCTAACTTAACATTCTCTCCTTACAAGTTTCTCAACCACCCTCCTACTTGGTCCTTTTCAGCTTGAACCTTAGACAATTCATTTCTTAATTCAGTATTCTCTTCACGCAGGTTTGCTACATCCTCTTCCAAGTCCTCACGGGTAGGCGTATGTGGGGTGTATTCCTCGTAAGGTTCCTCCGTTGGATCATAGGAAGAATCATCGATCGGGTTGTGTTGAGATGACTCGACCCTCGGAACACTCGCACTACCCCTGGAACTGCTCCTCGCACTTATAGGACGTCTGCTAGAGCGGCTAGAACTCGCACGGTCGTGTCGCCCGACTCCACCTCTTGGACCTAGTCCGGCAGCTATCGCACGACTTCCGCTCCTGCCCCTTCCTCGACCAATGCGCCTAGTTGTCTTTGTGTAAACCATTGTCCTATAAAACCACAATGATAAACCTATCACTTTAGGCATGTCAAAACTTAAACGTTGACTAACACATTTCCCTTATTTCTAATATTTATACTTCCTCTCAGTTTAAGCTTAGGCTAAAATTAATAACATATTTCTCTTAAACTAAGGCTCTGATACCACTTGTAACATCCCAATTTTTTTTAAAAATAATATTAAACGTCCATATAAATAAATCCATAAGGTCTACATAAATCGACGCAACGGAATGATTCATGATAACAAAACTTAAGGAAATGTTTGTCAAATCTCAATCACTTAAAATCTCGAACAACATTATTCATCATGCCTTTATTCAAACGATAGTCCGACTCTAGACCTTCTCCTTCCCTTTGCTACTACTCCCGATTGGTTGACGACCTGGTTGCATAATTATTTTCAAAAGGAGTTGGGTGAGCCTAAGGCCCAACGGTATTTATGCTTGATAATATAAATAACGAATTTCATAAAGCATCATAATTTATTATGCATGCGGTAAAATAATTTAAATCACAAAGCTAACGGCATGTTGGGAGGTATTTAATTCACACAACTTTACCTGGCGAACTCACACAGCATGTTCACATTTACGGTTTAGACAAGCTCACACAGCATGCTCTCCTTACGGTCTCACACCGTAATACACCCCCGTTGCCACACAAATTTCAAACAATGTATCATGGAAATATTTTACGTTTCATTCATAAACGACATTTAGAAATAACAATAAGCTTGTAAGTAATTTTTAATAAAACATCCAACCATTTATAAAAATACACGTATAACTCACAGTGCAATTCGTTGTCCAAATCGTTCGTTGAAGTTTCTCACGCCTTACCTACAATTTACGATCACGTTTAACTCTAAAGTACAACATCCAAACTAGAAAAACTTCGAGATAACCGCTTTCGTTTCTAGGCTACTATTTACCTAAACGTTTCAATATACCCTCACCTAATTCTTAAGTTTGAAAATACATATATTTATACATATATTGCCTTCACACTCTCATAACCATTGTTGCAAGTCACGAGATTTCGAGTGTCATCCCATGAGACTATATATATACATATATATGTATATATATATATATAATATTTGTTGATTCATGCCACAAATATGGATATATTTATATATATAACAGACGGTGTCAATTATCAATACCATCCCAACCCATGTTATATATATATATACACATATATATCCATACATACATATACACAGTTTCATAAAAACAAGAATATATTTATGTAGCAATGAGATTCTCACATCAAAAGTCCATCACATGACCTGCTACATACATACATATATATATATATATATATATATATATATTCCACAGGTTTATGGCTTCCTCAATATATACATATAAGTTTACGGCTTCAATATATACTTCTATATATATATATGTACATATATATATATATATATATATATATATATATATATATATATATATTGCACAGGTTCATGACATGACGACCACCTCCCTCGACTCAAAACTTTTTTCTTCTTAAGCTACTTATCAAACTAGAATATTCGGGTGTCTCAAGGCTCGGACCGGAGCTTTGTACCGAAACACATAAAGGTAATATCGGTAATACCGGTTGGAACGTCGACCATGACCGGTGGTACTGATCACCTTATTGAGACACCAATCATCTCGTCGAGGGTCTGAAACTACTATACGTAATTAACTATGACATATCGAGGAAAGAAAACACTTACCGGTAAGTACCGAAACTGTTGCGATTCACCGAATCGTCACCGTCTTCCGCTTCCCTAATACGAGTTCCTTCTCTCGAATGTTTTTGCACGTATGATTGCAGGTCTAACCCCCTATTTATATATAATTGGATCGTCGGTTTCGGCTATGTGAATAGCCAAGGTCTTGAGCTCTAAATGTCATTGGCCGTTTAAGGTCTTTCACTTGCAAACCATAAATCACATTTCATTTTTTTTAAACTAGAGTTATTACACATTACCTCAAACGTCAACTCCTAGAAGGATCTTTTACCCACATAAATTATTGTACATAGTGAAAAAGAATGTGTGAACAAACTAAAAATCAGTGAACTGGGATGAATGACTCTGAGACGCTCCGAAATCGGTTGTGTTTAATCAACAATCGCTTGCAAAGAGATTTCTCTGTCTTAGGAGTGACTTCGAAAGAATTTCGATTAACCACCATTTCGTTATTAGCTTATAGAAGGAAACAATGATTATATGAGAAAAAATGGAATGTGGAAGGGAAAAACGGAGAAGACGTAAATAAAAAAAACCTGGATTTATGATGGAGTTTCGACCATGATTTCGATTTTTTGTCTCTCAATCGAACGCCTCTGTGATGAAACTCTCTCTCCCCATGTAGATCCCAGTTTCAGTGCAATCAACAGATATAAGAACAATGATGAACAGATTATAGGCCACAGCAACTAGTCATATGATTGATATAACTTCAAAGGGCTAAGGTTTACAGAGAGAATTTCTGATAATAGTATGTAAACCTAACAACTAGTAAACTGAATAAAATGAAACTCTTCTAAATTGTTCTACCCTAATTATGAACTAAAATAACCTTTATATACTTAGGCTATCAAGCAATTGGGCTTTATGGGCTTGGGCCCATCTAACAAATTAACTATTAAAGAATTACATTTCGAACCCTTATAAATACTTTATTCCACTTTCAACACTCAGGACTTTCAGTCCTAACAATCTCCCCCTAAGTTGAATAAAGCATTTAACAACTTGAAAAACTTCAGGCCTTGATCTTCTTTCCCTCTTGAATCTTTTGAAGAACTTTGGTGTTGCATGTCTTCATGTCTTTCAACTCCCCCCCTTGAATAAAGCTCTTGGTCTTCATAGTATCAACTTTGTAACCAGATTCAATGTACAGTAGCCTCGACTGAACGCACTATCAAGCAGCTTTTAACTGTAGAAACTCAATCACATCGGATCAGCACACAAGAAAATTAATGTGAGAGTTACTTGACATTCCACGTTGCTTCTTCAGTTTAAAACACAAAATATGTCTTTGAACCGCGAGTTGAATAGGCTTTCAGCTTAAGAACTTGTTTCAATCAGTTCGTAGGAGGAATAATGAAGAAACTTGTAGCAGACACCACATGATACGGGAAAGAATCAATACAAACTTTGAAAACTTCACTGTCTTCAGACAAACAAATTTAGCATTAAACTCATATCTTCATCTCTTTGATCTTTAGACCGTCTTCAGAAAAACAAACTTTCTTTCTTCAAAAACTTTGAAATTGAACTTTGAAAAATTCTCCCCCTTTTTGATGATTGTGAGCATCATGATCATCAAAACTTCTTCAATTTCAACGCATTCTTTGATCTCCCCTTTATGATAATATGATATTCTTCCACCTGTGATCTGAGTATCCGTCAATTCATGAAATGTATATATCCGAATCTTTTCAAACTCAGATATATTAGGAATGGTAAACCTGAATCAACAAATGATACAGTTAGTATGCCTGTAAGTAGCACGGAGCCACTGTGTACAATGGATGTACTTTGGAAAGGAGATTTTGTGATGTTCACTCCCCCAGGGCTTCCATTCAATCATCGAAAAACCACAAAGGAATTTTCTATGAATGTTATGACAAGAAAACTCATTCCTTGTGTGCTCGTGCAAGTGTAGAAATGATTGAAGCTACTTAGCTTGATCAGGCTCAAATTGTGTAAACTGTTGAGACAACAACAGATATTACACGGACTCAATGTGCATGAAAAAGGTGCGAAGGTGGGGCAACTTTCCTTCTTTTTCAATATCTAAATCTTCCAAATGAAGACTAGATAGCAGATATGTTGCGTCCCCAAAGAAAATTAAACATTTCTTTGTTAAGAAAGAAACGAGTGGTTGGTGGGGTTAATGCAAGAGTTGGCATGGGCTCACTGCCTATTTCAATGATGGTCACCAAAGAATGTGAACCAATAAGAATATGTGGCTGCCCGGCTCAGAAAGTGGTTGGTGCAGAGTTCTGATATTCTTTTAACTCTGTTCTCACACCCTCTTTCTTTTTAGCATTATGCTCACTTCTAACCAAACTCTCATTTTCCATTTTACCGCTCCACACAATGAGAAAAACTCAACCCGACGAGTTATCTCCCCCACTCTTTGATTTATGACCCCTCACCCCTCAAATCACTCTAGGATAACTTCCGGGGTAGGAAACACTGGTTTACGTGAATCCATGGAAATTCTGTTTAAGCTCTCACACAAATCCCATGTAATTCCTATAAAGAATGATAGCTCAACAATTTATCTTGAACATTTAATCTCAAAAAGTATTATAACATTGTCAAAATGTATGCTCATGATATTTGAGCAATTGAACTTTGAAGATTTCTTAAAACAAGTATATTGAATGAATGAAATGAAATCAACAGAATTGTTTTGAGAATCTAACAGTGTATCAATCAGATCACATAAAATGGATAGGGTATCAAAGAATTGGATATTTTGTTTATATGAACGAATATAAACAATTTTGCAATGAAAGCACAATATTAGAAATAATGATTTATGCTCAACAATATTGAATATCAAACGGGGGTATTACCATCGAAAAATTGGTTCATTATGAGACATGGTAATAACAAATACAAATGAAGTACTGAATCTGTGTGTGTGAATACGTTACAGTATAAGGATAAGATAATACGCAAGTATTGATCTTTAGAAACACACAGTCAGTTAGACATTAAAGTTCAAGAATTGAAAAACATTTTAAAATCACACTTCTTAATTCATAAAATATTTTGAGAGTCAGAAGTGGTTTGAACATTTCAGAAACTGTTTTTTCATGCTTGAAAGTTGTTCTTCTTTCAAACAATTAGAGATCTAGGATTAGAAGATATTTACCTTTTAAGCTCCCCCTCAAATCATGATATAATGATATAGATCTATTAAGCTCACCCTGGATATTTGCAATAAAATCCAAGTCTGAACGTTGAAGAACGGGTCCTGATCTGTCATGTGATCAGAAGCCAAAATTCGTTGAAGTCCGGGTTCTAAGCTGATTTACTTAGAAGCCATTGATCTTCTACTCCCCCTTGACAGTAGGTGCCTGCAACACAGAATCAGTTTTCGGTTTTGGTACCCACTGGTATTTGGGTCCTCGAATGTTAGTTGCAGTTCTTGTAGGGGATATAGAATAAGAACCATACCAAAAATGATCACTTGTTTTGTGAATGTGATCATGTGTACGACAATAAGAAAAGTGGTATTTCTTACCTGACAACTTGAGTAATTGATCTCTTGAGTAAATGTGATCAGTTTTACCTTTACTCGCATTGTTGTTCTTTGCATTAACCGCATGTACACACGATTCTCTTTCTTTCAGCTCATCTTTAACTGGTTTCTTCTTCCAGACCAGTTCCTCTTCTTTGTATCTCCTTCTTCTAGAGCGTGTACCTGAACCATCTATATTGCTATCATAGAAAAGGTTAGTTTTACGAATTCGATCAAAAGATTTAACTGACCTGTGTGAAGAGACATATTTCTGATTTGAGCTTGATACATTCTTTTCAAGCACTTTAATCGTTGAGGCAAAGTTGTCTCTTTCTTTAACAAGCAGGTTAATCTTCTTCGTGAATGCAGACTTCGTTCTCTGCTCTTGTAGTTCCTTCTCAGATAGTTCAGATAATTTGGCAGTTAGCCTTTTTATCTCAGTCTCAAAGATGCTTCTCTCTTTTTCAAATCCCTTCTCAGCATCATTTCTTTGGCCTGATATTTCCTTGAAGAATCCAACATTCTTCTGTTCAATGGCCTTCTTCTCTTTGGCAAACTTCTCTCTTTCTAGAATGATTACTTTCTGAAAATCAGAAACTTGCTGAGAAAGTTTTATGCATTTCAGCTCAACTTCTTTCTTCTCATCAGCACATTTTCTCGAGAATTCTGAGAACTTCTTTGCGAACGATTTCTCAAACTCGGATTTATCTTGAGCATGCTTTTGCTCCAAATCAGATATTTGCTTTTGAAGCTCAGCATTTGTATCTTTCAGATGCTCAATCTGCTCCGCAGAACTTTCAACAGATGCTGCTTGTTGGATTTGGACAATTCGAACTTCCAGATCAGAAATCTGTCTTTTTAGTTCAGAGTTCTCAGTTTCCAAAGACTTTACTCTTGAAGACATCTTTGTTCCTGTCATTATCTTTTCAAGATGTTCCCACAGCTGTTTTCCTGTAGCCTTTTTACTGTCTAAACTTACAGAAATCTCTTTTGAAATCTCCTCGGAAATTCCTTGCAAGATAAAAGCTTTAGATAATTTATCAGCTTCAAATCTCTTTCTTTGGTCATTTGTGTAATCCTTAAATGGTATTGTGTACACTAAGTGTTCCGTTCTTCCATTTTCTCCCATATAATGACAAATATCTGTCGGAGTTTCCATTTTTCCTTCCCTCAGAGATAATCTGATATACTCACCCAAGTCATGTTTATCAATGAAATCTAAGAACTGAATCCTCCATTTGTCATATTCTCCTCTGTAAAGAACCGGTGGCATCTCATCCATACTTATTGAAAGAGCTTCGCTTGAAGGCATTCCTTTTGATATACAGGAACTGAACTTTTCAAAGAGATGGTACGCTAAAGTGCAAGGACCAAAAGTGACAACTTGTGAAACTTGAAAGTTTAGGGTCACAAATGTCACGCTGAATCCTTGAAGTACGGGGGCTAAAATAAATACACTGCAAAAAGATCGTGAGACAAAAAAATTTGACCTTTTATACTCTTTTTTTTTTTTTTTTTTTTTTTTTTTGATTTAGAACACCGGTCTAAGCAAAGACCGGAGTATGCAAGATATCGGTCGAAGGTATGCCCGGAGGAAGCAGGTATCCGGTCGAAGGACACGTCCGGTCATACACTTATGCGGTCGAATGATACGACCGGAGCACACGAATTCGGTTGAATGAGACGACCGGGGAACACGTATCCGGTCTAATGAGACGACCGGGGAACACGTATCCGGTCTAATGAGACGACCGGGGAACACGTATCCGGTCTAATGAAACGACCGGAACACCCTTATTCGGTCGAATACTCAGGTCGAAAGCCTAAAATCAGATAACCACAAAACAAACGATAAGATCGATTAACACCGACGAACACGATGAATTCGACCGAAGAACTCGAAGAGTTTCTGGGATTCGATCGAACCCAAACTCAGATCCTTCGATCCTTTGATCGAAGGAATTAAAACAAATCAAGCAAAAACTAATTTCTCTAAAATCGAAGGAAACAATGATCGGATATGAACAAACCCAGAACCACTAAGACCGAATACTCACTTTCCAGAACACTATCAGATTCGATCGAAACCAAAAAAAAAATCCAGAAAATAAGCTTCTATCGATAAAACACATAACAAGATAATCAGATAAGCACATATAAGCGATTAACACACACAAAAAAAATTATAGGGTTTTAGACAAACCTTTTTCTGGATCAAACCTTTTGCCTATCTGCTCTGATACCAATTGTAGATCCCAGTTTCAGTGCAATCAACAGATATAAGAACAATGATGAACAGATTATAGGCCACAACAACTAGTCATATGATTGATATAACTTCAAAGGGCTAAGGTTTACAGAGAGAATTTCTGATAATAGTATGTAAACCTAACAACTAGTAAACTGAATAAAATGAAACTCTTCTAAATTGTTCTACCCTAATTATGAACTAAAATAACCTTTATATACTTAGGCTATCAAGCAATTGGGCTTTATGGGCTTGGGCCCATCTAACAAATTAACTATTAAAGAATTACATTTCGAACCCTTATAAATACTTTATTCCACTTTCAACACTCAGGACTTTCAGTCCTAACACCCCACGACTACCTCCTTCGCCGATTTTCCAATTCCAACCGTGTAGAATAATATGGATTTATGCTGGAGTTCTCCAATTATAGGCAATGTTCTAAAAAACTCGCCGCACAGCCGCCATGGCGCGCCATGGCAGCAAGGCTTGTGTGTCACGCCACGTTAAGCCCATGGCACGCCATGGCCTAATGCGCGGTTATTGTAATGAGATATTTGATTTTCTTTACGTTTTTAATGTCTTATTTGCAAGTTTTTTATATATACAACCTAATTTAACTTCCCTATTAATATTGACTCACTGAGTAACACTACAAAACATACGTTTTTATATATAATATTATATATGAAATAGAAATTTGACGCCATAAGTCACGCCTTGAAAACGCCATGGCTTCGCCGTGGCTCCTAATTAAGGCTTGAGGCTTGGCCTCGCCGCCACGCCTCACGCCATTTAGAACCTTGATTATAGGGTAGAAGAATATTATCGATTTGCGATGGAGATTGCATCTAACCAAATGAACTTATTGAATAATAATTAATAATTAATTATTAGGAGATGAAGAGTAAGGAAAGAGGAAACCAAAAGATTATTTGGAGGTTATTTTAAATTGCAAGTATGTAAAAATATCAAAAAAAAATCTTGTGGATAATAAAACAAACATCTACATATAAGATGTAACACCCCCAAATCTGGAAATAGCAGCTTATTTAAAATTTTCTAAATAAATCAATAAATGAATCATCTACAACCACGAATTCAGATTTAGCTACAATACACGTATACCATCTTATATATATATACAGACTATAAGGGACGGGTGCTACTAACAACCCAAGCATAGTCACAATCTCCATAATGCGGAAGACTTCACCGAATACTTACTTTCGGATCTAGCTAAGACTTTACTCTTCACAGGATTGTTAGAACCAACTCTCAACCTTGAAACCTGATGCACATGCCGACAGATAAAAAAGTTAGGCTTAACGCCTAGTGAGCTCAAGAGTTTTAACATAAGTATATATCTTTAAAAGAAAAGAATTCAATTTAAAGCAAGGTCCTTCGAAATATTACGCTTAAAAATGGAAACAACACATTTTCCCATAATATGCACTTTTAAAGGCGAAGCTCCCAAAACACACATTTCTTATATAACGCACAACGCATAACTCACCCAAACGGGATCATAGTTCAACACTTATTTGGTAAAAACATGAATAATCATTTATGACCCAAAGTACCCAAAACGCGGGCGGGACAGAATGCTCGACCCATGAATCGTTATCAAAACCACATATACCGTACGTCCGAAAACATGGACACTTGGTCCAATACTCACGCGACCGTAAGGAAACAATGACAATAAAATAAGGCGTTCTTATATTTAACATACCGATAGCCAACAACGGGGGAAACCCGTATCCGTTGAGGGTGGAGGGAACACAAAAGTATACCACCCAAACAACGTTAATCGCATGACACCTCCCGACATCCCAGCCCGATGTCCGTACGACTTCTTTACAAGTGTCACCCCAAGTCAGTTGACCTTGATGGATCATTCAAAAGAACTCCATCCCGAAGGCCCGACACACTTAAAGACTACCTCCCGGGCATTACTTCAAGCGGCGGAGGTCCTAGCGCCTACTATTCCGGTAGCACTAGCCGACTCAACCCTCCTAGCGATCACTTGTAAAGTTTCTGGTCATAAAACATAGGTACCGAAGTTCAACTCCGCAATACCCAATTGACCATCCAAGACAGACTGACTCACGTGCCTATGGATCCATTACACAATGTCTAACGTTACATGACTCCAATTGAAAGACTAAAGCTCCAAAAACATATAACTCACCAATGACACAAATTAAGTGTCATCATATCCAAAACCCACGACGGCTAAAAATCCGGACAAATGTCCACACGACTCGTTTAAGCCAATACTGAACTAAAGAGCTCAAAATCCGTTTGACCAATAATTACCGGTCTCCAAAATAGTGAAATGTCTTTACATAACGTTTATGAAGACAAATACTTCAAAGACTAGATTTACCCAAAACTCCATACGAGATGGCACTCAAGATTTCGAAAGTGTTTATGAATGCAAATACACCAAATGCATATATCATGATTTAGACTTTACTTGTACAAAATCGTCAAAGACGTATAACTCATAAAATAGACCTTACTTGTACAAAATCACCAAGAATACGTAATTCATGTTATTTAGTTGTTGGAAACATTCAAAACCCAATAGAAGCATTTTAAGAGGTTAACACAGCCTAAGTTTACTAAGTAATAAAACTTATCAGAATACTCTCACTTTGACAAATAACTAAGTAAAACATATTTTACTTCTAAATACTCAAAACTTATCAGCAGTTAACCATTTCGTGTAAAACACTTTAAAATACACATTTTGGCATATACACCGTTTTCACAAATCAACTTGAACTCACCTTGCTAGATTTAGGCTAAATCTAGATTCCACCCAACGAGCTCTTTTGAAGGTCGCTTGAATCCTCAAGCCGAGAACTTCCGAAACCTAGATCCAAACACTCCAAACCATAAATATCCATAAACAACCGCATAGAAACATTCCCCAACATTATATACTAAAATCCCTAGACGAGATCAAAACCCTAGTTTCTCCAAAACTAACAAATCCGATATTTGAGATACCAAACACTAAGAAACCACCAATGGAGCATTTATAACATTATTTCAAGAAAGCTTACCACTTAAGATGATGAGACCTTCCGAGAACACCCAATCCAACACTTCAACCCGAGCTCCCAACTGTTGAACTTGATGAGGAAGATGAAGATGGAGATCCTTGATGTCTAACTTTTACTCTTAAGCTTGACGCCGGTTTACCACCAAGATATCCAAGGATTTGAGCCAAAATACCCCACAATATTAAAGGGGTGGTGCTAAGTCGTTCTTGAGAGGTTTGGAGAGGGTTTGGAACTGATTTGGGTGGGGAGAAATGAGAAGAACACTGAAAATCGCGACTTTAAGGGGCCTGGCACACCCTGGCGACATTGCCAGGCGACAATGCCAGTGGCATAGTCGCTGGAGTGTACCAGCCCTCGGTACCTCCTCAGCGATTGTGACATGCGACTATGACACTGTCATAGTCGCCGATCATTGTCGCGGAACCCCTCCCAAGTTCCGAAACTCGACTTTTCCAATGCCAACACTCCCGATACTCCGAGGGACTTTAAATAATACATTTTCCAACAAAACCCCACTGTTTACAAGTCACATAAACGTCCGGGTGACAATTACTTACCGAAAATTATGGGTGTTACAATCCTCCCAACCTTAGAATGATTTCGTCCTCGAAATCTAGATTCCCATGGAATTTTTCCCGCAGAAGGATTTCCCTTAACTCTTCTTCCAACACCACTATTTGGACCTTTGCACTGATACACATCTATGCTGCCCCTCTTGGGCACAATATGCTAATAACCAAGCGAACACTTAACTCTCCAAAGTAACCTTTTACCCACATGGTTACGGTCGTCTCCCGACCTTAGAATGATAATCACTACCTCTAGGGTAGTTTGTGACCTCAACATTTCACCAATCAAATTCCTTCGGATCATCACGGTGCCGAACCCAATCTCAAAGATCATAACTAAGCTTCCAAAATCCTCATATTTCAACTGATTCATTCCTAATGTTGATAAAGTTGACCTCCTAAGGCGCACCAATGCGTCCTTCAGGCAACTGGTTAACCCGGATTCGGTTAACACTCAACTCCGTTCCAACCCTAGGCTCACAATAATCCTATAATGCAACCCTTTTCACCATGGAAAAGCTTATACACATCGGTATTTTCTTAACAAGATCTAACCTTCTTCAAATTTCCATTACCGAAAGGTCATTATCTCCCATGGTCCAACTGGGATATTTCCGAATATTCCAAGATCCATTGACTTCAAGAAAACAAGTCGACACTTAGGGCTAAACGGTGACCTCGAAAACGTGGACATCCCGCCAAAAAATCCCATTCCAGACGGATTGTTACACTAAGGTTGACACCTAACAGAATGCTAAAATTCGAAACCTTACATGTCTAACAAACGAACCACAAAATTTCCTTTGATCGCGGAACGCACTAAGACGGTACACCATCAACATAATCCATAATGTCACACCGACGAGCAACCCACCAAGTCGTACCCAATTCAAGCGCAGATAATCATGTGAGACCTTATCCCGCATGCTTACCAAAGTATAACATCATTTCTTAATTAACTGAGAAGACTTAATCTAATATCTCCATTATTCATGCATTACCCAAAACAAAATCTGAAACCCAAAACTCAGAATCAACCACACGTCGGATCTTCCGACGCTTCGCTTCCCACAGACTCTTCTAATCCCGAATTACAACATCCTTTTTCGATAGGGTTTTTAAATCTATAGCCCTAATGAGTTCAAGATTTTTCAACCATTACGCCAATTTGAAATTTATAAACTTTCAACTACATAAATTTTATAACAGTTAATCGTGCAGTAAAATACACTACCGTTCAAAACTGATTATCAACACTACGCATGTAAAACCATTTCCAAAACTCATTTGATCGCTACTTACGTTAATAAAACGGTAACATAAGATGCACAACAAAATTTTCAAACGGACTACCAAAGTCCCAACATACTACAAATTATACTATGTATACCAAAAATAACTTTCTGCACCAAACGCGTGTAATAAATGTTCGTACAGCTCCAAAAGAGAACTTCACAACTTTTAACTTTTCCTTTTTTAACCGAAAACGTTGCTGCATAAAATCTTCAACAAGTCTCCTATGCATCAGTTTATTCCCCAAAACTTTGTAAAATGATTGGAAAGCAAATAAATTTTCAAATCGAGTTTAAAGCCTTGAGACGCCTCAATAAAACACATTTGACCAAGATGGTAACTACAACGATATGCAATCCGAAAATTCATTTCATGCCTTGTAGAAAATTTATAACAGCAAAGTCTACAATCGAAGCACGTTTAGATTAGAAGTTTAACATGAGATAACATAAATATTTCACATATTTACTCACGCGAGTGAAAATCAGATCCAACCCAAAGGTATGCACATATACCCGTGTGAAACTCAAGATGCAATCATGCAACATTAAGATTTTCAAGGTGCCTTTTACGGTTGCAAAAATGTAGGTGCAAAACTCGCATAAGACAAAGTATTAAACAAAACTCGTAAATTAACACACACAATAATGCAAGTCTACCCGTTCCAATTTTTTTTTTTTACGCGGTTCTAAGGGTCATAAAATAAAACGCCATAAACCCAACTAAACTTTCATAAACTCATTAACGGTAAAATCAAGTGGTGTCAAAATCTATGTTTCTCAACATAAAAAGCGTAAAACGACAATAAGTCTAAAATGTCAAAACTCTAAAACCACCACGTAGGATAAAGTGATCCTTTTCCACAAAACTCACATTAGATACGTCACCCAAAAGCTCATAATTTATATGCCATAAAAATTAAAACTCACGCATCTCAAAATATACCCACAAACTCAAAAGGTTGTAGGACTATACCCCGTAAAATTAAACACGACTCGTACAGACTAAAATTCTCTAGAAATTCCGACTCGAGAACAGTGGGACAACTCTTCCTTTAAAACCTTAACATACGTGGAGGAGATCCAATGTCAAAGTTAAAAATTATACAGTCACTTGCCCAATACCACATGTGGCATTAAAACACGGATCTTAAGATGTCCAAAAATAGCGTTAAACACAAAACAGGGACGGGGAGATTTTTCCATATAAATTGTAATAACTTGCAACAAACAATTACATACATGCTTAAGCTCACAGTTTAAAAATCTGATGAGTGCTAAATGTTTTACCAAGACTTCAAAGTATAACACACTTTATGCTTCGAATCATGAGAAACAATTGATGCAAACTTATTTTAGAAATAAATTTCATGCATGAACTTGGTCGGCACTCAGCATCTCAGGACTACACTCCTCCATTTTCCCGACGTACTATTGCCATCAGAATACATCAAGCATCTTAGAGTTACGAACCCACTAATTGGGTTAACTTACAATTTCTCCTCAAAATAAAATTGGTCTAACGAACTTATAGTTCTAATCCAACCAATAATTCTTACTCAAGATGATCAACTTAATGCATTCAACGTATTTAACTATCACTTCAACGTCACATCGCTATAGACATCAACCTTTCCTTAGATTACTCGTTTCGAAACTTTCTCACTACCCCAACGGTCATCATACTAAGGTAGTTCAAGTATACACATGTGATATGTAGGTTCACCATATCACTGGCCAGGTGCCATTATGAACGTACCATACATGATCATCCTTGCGACCATTGACGATTTCCCGTTTCTAGCGACCCGATCAACTCCAAGATATCTTATCTTAAGGCGCCTAATGTGCAACTTCACTTTCAATCGCTTATAAGAACGCTAGTTTGAGTCTAGGCATCCAAAAATCAATACTTAAATCTCTCAAACTTAAACTCTGATACCAACTTGTAACACCCCCAAATCTGGAAATAGCAGCTTATTTAAAATTTTCTAAATACATCAATAAATGAATCATCTACAACCACGAATTCAGATTTAGCTACAATACACGTATACCATCTTATATATATACAGACTATAAGGGACGGGTGCTACTAACACCCAAGCATAATCACTATCTCCATAATGCGGAAGACTTCACCGAATACTTACTTTCGGATCTAGCTAAGGCTTTACTCTTCACAAGATTGCTAGAACCAACTCTCAACCTTGAAACCTGATGCACATGCCGACAAATAAAAAGGTTAGGCTTAATGCCTAGTGAGCTCAAGAGTTTTAACATAAGTATATATCTTTAAAAGAAAATAATTCAATTTAAAGCAAGGTCCTTCGAAATATTACGCTTAAAAATGGAAACGACACATTTCTTATATAACGCACAACGCATAACTCACCCAAACGGGATCATAGTTCAACACTTATTTGGTAAAAACATGAATAATCATTTATGACCCAAAGTACCCAAAACGCGGGCGAGACAGAATGCTCGACCCATGAATCATTATCAAAACCACATATACCGTACGTCCGAAAACATGAACACTTGGTCCAATACTCACGCGACCGTAAGGAACCAATGACAATAAAATAAGACGTTCTTATATTTAACATACTAATAGCCAACAACGGGGGAAACCCGTATCCGTTGAGGGTGGAGGGAACACAAAAGTATACCACCCAAACAACGTTAATCGCATGACACCTCCCGACATCCCAGCCCGGTGTCCCTACGACTTCTTTACAAGTGTCACCCCAAGTTAGTTGACCTTGATGGATCATTCCGAAGAACTCCATCCCGAAGGCCCGACACACTTAAAGACTACCTCCCAGGCATTACTTCAAGCGGCGGAGGTCCTAGCGCCTACTATTCCGGTAGCACTAGCCGACTCAACCCTCCTAGCGATCACTTGTAAAGTTTCTGGTCATAAAACATAGGTACCGAAGTTCAACTCCGCAATACCCAGTTGACCATCCAAGATAGACTGACTCACGTGCCTATGGATCCATTACACACTGTCTAACGTTACATGACTCCAATTAAAAGACCAAAGCTCCCAAAACATGTAACTCACCAATGACACAAATTAAGTGTCATCATATCCAAAACCCACGACGGTTAAAAATCCGGACAAATGTCCACACGACTCGTTTAAGCCAATACCGAACTAAAGAGCTCAAAATCCGTTTGACCAATAATTACCGGTCTCCAAAATAGTGAAATGTCTTTAAATAACGTTTATGAAGACACATACTTCAAAGACTAGATTTACCCAAAACTCCATACGAGATGGGACTCAAGATTTCCAAAGTGTTTATGAATGCAAATACACCAAATGCATATATCATGAATTAGACTTTACTTGTACAAAATCGTCAAAGCCGTATAACTCATAAAATAGACCTTACTTGTACAAAATCACCAAGAATACGTAATTCATGTTATTTAGTTGTTGGAAACGTTCAAAACCCAATAGAAGCATTTTAAGAGGTTAACACAGCCTAAGTTTACTAAGTAAGAAAACTTATCAGAATACTCCCACTTTGACAAATAACTAAGTAAAACATATTTTACTTCTAAATACTCAAAACTTATCAGCAATTAACCATTTCATGAAAAACACTTTAAAATACACATTTTGGCATGTACACCGTTTTCACAAATCAACTTGAACTAACCTTGCTAGATTTAGGCTAAATTTAAATTCCACCCAACGAGCTCTTTTGAAGGCCGCTTGAATCCTCAAGCCGAGAACTTCCGAAACCTAGATCCAAACACCCCAAACCATAAATATCCATAAACAACCGCATAGAAAAATTCCCCAACATTATATACTAAAATCCCTAGACGAGATCAAAACTCTAGTTTCTCCAAAACTAACAAATCCGAGATTTGAGATACCAAACACTAAGAAACCACCAATGGAGCATTTATAACATTATTTCAAGAAAACTTACCACTTAAGATGATGAGACCTTCCGAGAACACCCAATCCAACACTTCAACCCGAGCTCCCAACCGTTGAACTTGATGAGGAAGATGAAGATGGAGATCTTTGATGTCTAACTTTTACTCTTAAGCTTGACGCCGGTTTACCACCAAGGATTTAAAGGGGTGGTGCTAAGTCGTTCTTGAGAGGTTTGGAGAGGGTTTGGAACTGATTTGGGTGAGGAGAAATGAGAAGAACACTGAAAATCGCGACTTTAAGACGCGTGGCACACCCTGGCGACATTGCCAGGCGACAATGCCAGTGGCATAGTCGCTGGAGTGTACCAGCCGTCGGTATCTCCTCAGCGATTGTGACATGCGACTATGACACTGTCATAGTCGCCGGTCATTGTCGCGGAACCCCTCCCAAGTCCCGAAACTCGACTTTTCCAATGCCAACACTCCCGATACTCCGAGGGACTTTAAATAATACATTTCCCAACAAAACCCTACTGTTTACAAGTCACAGAAACGTCTGGGTGACAATTACTTATCGAAAATTACGGGTGTTACATAAGGATAGAAAAATCTTTACAATATTAAACATTTTAAAAAAAATCAAAAATCTAGAAAAAAAGATAAATATGAATCTTGATGTTAGAAGATGTCATCTAAGACTATGGAGTCATGCTTTAATAGATATATAGATTGATAGGTGCCAAAAAGGTTTTATGAATAGTAAGAGTCAAAATATATATATATATATATATATATAGGGTCATGTTCATTTGTTAACCACATTTTCTGTGTTAAGTTTATGAACCATTATAAGCCATTGATCTTGCAAATCAATGGTTAAAATTGAATATTTTTTAAAAGCCTTAATAAATGTACAATTAATGAAAAATTAGGAGTAAACTATAGTGATAAGGGTATTTTGGGAAAAAATTATGAAAAATTATGTTTTTATTCTCTCTTAATTAATGTTCCTTCCAAAAGAATCGTAACCCCCGGTTCATTAGTGTTCATGAATCTGCATGTATTTGAACATTATTCTTCCAAAAGAATCGTAACCTCCGGTTCATGCATGTTCATATAAAGAAATATGAACATTATTACTTTTAAATATCATTTTCATATGAAGAAATATGAACAATATTACTATTAAATATCATATTCGTATGAAGAAATATGAACAATATTACTTTTAAATATCACTTCAAACATGTGTTAACTTTATGTTACCTTAACTGACGTCATATTCATATGAAGAAATATGAACATTATTACTTTTAAATATCATATTCATATGAAAAAATATGAACATTATTACTTTTAAATATCACCTCGAACATGTGTGTATGCACTTACATACGAATCGCCTTAACTGAATATCCTCCATCCATATTCTGTGTTTCCCATATCGACACGATTCCACCAATCGCACTACTATCGACGTCATTATATATGATTGAATTCATAACATTTGATGTCGTTGTTGCATTCATTTCAGGTATGTTCATGTGTTTTATGATTTAAGAAAAATAGCGGAAAATTTTCTGGAAAACTATGACTATACGATTTTATCAAACAAAGGAACCGGAAAAACTATAATAATAATGGTTTGATTTCAAAAATTTGATGAAAATGGACAAAATTCTACAATCGTAGCCTACAATAAAATTATGGAAACTTGAATCTTGTAACTCCCCAATAAAATTAATGAAAATTGGTTATTTAGAAAATGACTTTTATACCCTTTTACATTAAATATCAAAATAAATTAAACATCACCCAATCTTGCAATCCTATTGGTTGAGCAAGGTTCATAAAGTTAACAAGAAATGTATGGTTAACAAATGATCCTCTCTCTCTCTATATATATATATATATATCTATATATCTATATATATATATATATATATCTATATATATATATATATATATATCTATATATATATATATATATATATCTATATAATCCTATTGGTTGAGCAAGGTTCATAAAGTTAACAAGAAATGTATGGTTAACAAATGATCCTCTCTCTCTCTCTATATATATATATATATCTATATATATATATATATATATATCTATATATATATATATATATATATCTATATATATATATATATATATCTATATATATATATATATATATCTATATATATATATATATATATATATATATATAGGGGTGGTATCAATTGGAAACCAAGTTTCATTGGAAACTTTAGAAACCAAATTTCTGCCATTGATCTTTATAATCAATGGTTAAAATTCATTTGAATTATATATAGTAGTAAATTAATTAATTTATTAATAATAAATAAAAATAATAGATGAAAAGGGTAAATATGTCTTTTGATTTTGTGTCTCAAATATGGCAAGAAAGGTTTATTTTATTTAGATTACTTGAAACCAAAATAAAATTTCCCACACAATCTAAATTTTGTTATTTTTTTTACTATAAAAACGTGGAGAATTTGTCTTTTCATCAAAAAAATTATTTTTCTTTTAAAATGTAAGAAAATATTTTTTTTAATTTCATTTTATTATAAAATTTCCCACGCAATCTAATATTGTGATGAAACAGAATGAATTTGTGGATTACAGATTTCATTGGATTACAGATTTCATCAGATTCATCGTGTTAGCATTATTGTTTCATAATGAAAATAGATTAATCAGGTTCATCGTGTTAGCATTATTGTTTCATAATGAAATATTATGAATTTGTGTCATTTTTGTTAACTTCCCATTTTTGTTTCATTACCTGTTCAGTTGCATATCCGTATATGAAAATAGATTCATCAGGTTCATCGTGTTAGCATTATTGTTTCATAATGAAAATAGATTAATCAGGTTCATCGTGTTAGCATTATTGTTTCATAATGAAATATGATGAATTTGTGCCATTTTTGTTAACTTCCCATTTTTGTTTCATTACCTGTTCAGTTGCATATCCGTATATGAAAATAGATTCATCAGGTTCATCGTGTTAGCATTATTGTTTCATAATGAAAATAGATTCATCAAGGTTCATCGTGTTAGCATTATTGTTTCATAATGAAATATGATGAATTTGTGCCATTTTTGTTAACTTCCCATTTTTGTTTCATTACCTGTTCAGTTGCATATCCGTATATGAAAATAGATTCATCAGGTTCATCGTGTTAGCATTATTGTTTCATTATTACCATATATAAGCTAAATTAAAATTAAATAATTTACCTAAATTAAATATCTCATTTTTAAATTAATTAATGATTATTATTACCATATATAAGCTAAATTAAAATTAAATAATTATTAATATAATAATAATAACAGTTACCATATATATTATGAAATAATGTAAAAGTCAAAAATAACCTTTTCAATAAAAAAAAATTCACTGATTGGTTGATTTCGGTTTCCAAAGTTTTCAATGTAATACTGGTTTACAATTGATCGCTCCCCTATATATATATATATATTATATAACACATAACACATAAAACGAGGCCAAAATGAATTTACTGAATAATTAGGGCTAAAAAATGTACTTCTCCGTCATAAAATAAACATCTACATTTGAAAAAACACAATTTTAAAAATATTTAATTATTATATTTTTTAATTAATTAAATGATAACATTATCCTTAATAATAGAGGGGATAATAAATTTCTACATATCATAATTAAGGGTAGAATTGGAAAGTAATCACTTGCTTTTGAAATTGAGTACTTATTTTGGGACAGATGAAGTATTATTCAATTATATTGGAGCTTATTAATTTAATTACACTGTCACGACCCTTCGTTCTTTATTATTTAGATAAAAAGTTCATTAATAGCAATCCCAACATATCCCATACAGAAGCCTCCTCCAATGATACCATGTAATCTCACCATATATAATTCATTTATAAGTTATAGGGTGTTGCTATATGCACCCTAGTCTATATGCCTAGGGTGCAACTGGATCGGAAAACCAAGCAGTAATTATCCCATTCTCTCCTCACAATATCACTAGACTAAGGTGTAAATGGCATGTAGACTAGGGTGTATTAGAATGACCCTAAGTTATAACCTATGACAATTAGTCATATGAGGGGTTTAGAAATGTTTGTATTTTGAAGTGGGAATAAACTAAATTATGTTATATATTGCTAAAATTTTCTCCTACTTCTAGGTGTTTAGAAATGATTTTGCATATAGAAATGTTCCAAGAAATTATTCTTTATGAATCATTTATATTTCTTACATTTGATTATATTTTTTTAATAAAAAAAATATTTGTTTAAGATCTCTTGGTACTTATAGGGGTCATTATTTCTAGAATGCCCAAAGCATGTAGAATTTGAGGAACAAGCATGTAATGTTATCAATCGGTTCATTATTGGGGTAAGAAGGTTTATAAAATATGTAAGAAGGATAAATCTATTGTTAAAAATAGAAAAATATGACATGATTTTGAAGATGACTTAATTACAAGGTTGCTACAAATATGAATTAAGTAATTACAAAAGAGTAATGCTATATGCATCCTCTTTTATGTGAAAATGAGGTCAAATTATGCATTAAGAAAATGAAAATAGTGAACAACGGTGCATGCAATACATATGGGTACATTTAAATCTACCCTTACCGAATTGAGATGTGAAGAGTTGGAGCATCTCCAACCTTAGCACAAAAAAAACACACCAAAAACACCAAATTTGGTGGGCCCATCAACACAAAAAAAAAATCTCAACTCCAATCATTCTCTAAAAAAAACACCAAATTTGTAAAACCTACATTAAAATAACATTATTTAATATAAATATGTTAATTTAAAAAACAAATTATTATATATTTAATATAATATAATCCCCTTCGATGCCTTTGAGAGAGCTTAACAGGATTCGAACCCTGAACCTAGTATTAAAAATAAAAAAAAATAAAAAAAAGTGGTGGGGTCCCTGGATTAGAGTTTTTGCCGTGTGGAAAGTGACCGGCAAATATGCCGGCCAAATGTGAAGACGGGCAAAAAATTTTGCCGTTTGCCGTTTGATTGGGGGCCTCCAACCGGCAAAAACCCTGACTTGGCGTTGGATTGGAGATGCTGTTAGAAAGTGATGAAGATGGGGATTATGGATTGGAAGCGAAGTAAAGGAAATCATGTGATGGGAGATGACTGAAAATATTATTATGTTCCTTTTGGTAGTCTAAGTTAAAGAAAGATAAGACTACACCCTGCCATTTAACCCTCCATATCATTATTTCCCTGCACACTCTACTTTGCTTTTTTTCATTTCTTTTCTTCTACCCTTTCAATCAAACAATATCTTTTATTTTTCAATTTTAATTACACTTTTAAATATACATAATGTATTTTTTTTTTTTTGGAGAGGGTATCCCAGACCACATTGGGCCCAGACTAATCCCTGGCAATATGGGCCGAAGCCCTACATAATGTATTCTTACTGTAACTTGAAAAACATATTATGTTTAAATAATATTATTTCAAAAAACTTGTTAAAATATTTCATCATATTGGTGTCCTTGAAGACAGATTTCGTATGAGACCGATTGTTGTTGCCGATTATCAACTTTTTTTATCCAAAAAAGACGGGAGTTGAAATAAACTAATAACCACTAAAATAGCTACTGAATATTATATAAAGAAAAGTCTATCAGGTTCAAACCTTTTCATTGCCTTCGACTACTCTAGACTTTGATGCTCCTTTAATGTAAGTAATCAACTATTAAGGTAGGTAAGTTCGTGGTTTCATACAATAAACATGCATACAATGAAAATATTGCTCCTTAACAAGGTTATATATAATATATATATATATATAGGAAAGTTAAAAAAAAACTCAATTTTTATTGTGTATGTGAGGACAAATCTTCGTCCCCCATCTCTATTGATCCAACAACTCATATTAAATAGAGTTTTTTAATTAAGATGATTAGAGGTAAAAATGAAAGGTAATTTAAACTCACCCCTACCATATTTGACTTTTTATTTTCCTTTTTAATTAAAAACTTTTACCCATTTTAAGTTTAAAACAAATTAATATTTTAATCAAATAAATTACATCAAAAAAACGAAAATTTCGTGCTCTTCGATATGACATCCATCTCGATATAGTTTTTTTTTGTTGTTTTAACTGTTTTTTACGTGAAATACTATATATGTGTTATATTCATTATGAATATTTATGTAAATTCAAGTGTGTACAACACCTCAATATCGTAACTCAACATCACTTTCTTCAACACCTTTTCTTCAACGTCGTAAGATATCGCCCTTCATCACCGTAACCCAACACTCAACAAGACGAATCGAGAACCTATCGAGTTTTGGTTGTGTACCGAGGAACAAAAGAGAGTGTGCCACGTCTCCACACCTTCACGGGTCATTTATATATTATTCATCATGAATAATGTATCGTTCAGGATGAATAATACAATATTCAGGGTGAATAATACACGATTCATGAATGTTGTATAATTCATCCTGAATTATTGTATTATTCATCATGAATAATGAATGAACGTTCACATTTGTTATTCATACAGAATGTGGGAAACCCGGGGATGCCCATGCATATTCATAATGAATTAAACCAAATTTCGGTTATGAATCTGGAAACAAAAGAGAGTGTGCCATGTGTATTATTCATCATGAATCGTGTATTATTCATCCTGAACACTGTATTATTCATAATGAATAGTGAATGAACATTCACCTTTGTTATTCATACTGAATGTGGACACCCAGGGACGTGCATATATATTCATAATGAATATAACACATATATAACATTTCATGTAAAAAACGGTTAAAATGAAAAAAAAAACTATATCCAGATGGATATCATATCGAATGACATGAAATTCTTGTTTTTTTGATGTAATTTGTTTGATTAAAATATTAGTAGTTTTTAGGATAATTTATTTTAAACTTTAAGGAGATAAAAAAATTTTTAATTAAAAAAGAAAATAAAAAGTCCAATAAGGTAGACGTTGATTCAAATTTCCAGGTTTGTCCCTAATCACTTCTCAATTAATCTTATTATGATTTAACAATTATTTAATTTTTTAGGTTTTGATCAATGACTAAGATTGGTCCTCACGTGCATAATAAAAAATGAGTTTTCATTTGAACTTACCCCTATATATATATATATATAGGTTCAAATGAGAAGTGCTAAAAATATGAGAAGTAGAAAAGTAATCCTAGCTCTCATACGGTCAAACTCGGATTTGACTAGTCAAGAATAGCGACTTTGATTGGTCAAGAATTACGGCTTTGACTTGTCAAAATTTGTGGCTACGCCAAAAATAGAGGGGTAGTTTCGTAACTTTTATAGATAGGCGGCAAACAGGTTCATATGTGAACCCGTGTAATTCACATATGAATTATTTTTACTGATTCACATATGAACTAATTAACTTTCATATGTGAATCACATAGGTTCACATATGAATTTGTTTGTCGTTTATTTGTAAAAGTTACGAAACTATCCCTCTATCTTTTGCAAACTATGCTAGGAATTAACCAGTTTTTCACAGTCAAAGCCACAAATGTTAACCAAATGAAGGTCTAGAATCAATTCTCTACTTCTCATATTTATATAGTGTTTGGTTCATTTGAGAAATGGTAAATATATGAGAAATAGAGAAGTAATCCTAGCCATTCATATGGTCAAGATCGGATTTGACTAGTTAAATATGGCGGCTTTGACCGGTCAAAAGTTGCGGCTTTGACTGGACAAAAGGTGCGGCTATCCAAACAATAGAAGGATAATTTCGTAAATTTAACAAAACACATGGGTTGTATTCATAAATGAACATGTATAATTCACATATGAACTATATGTTCATATTTGAACCAGTGCAATTCACAACTGAACTCTTTTAACTGATTCATATATGAACCTTTGTGATTCATATATGAATCAGTTGAACTAACTAACAGATTCATATATGAACCTTTGTGATTCATATATGAATCTGTATGAATCACAAAGATTCATATATGAACCTTTGTGAATCACAAAGATTCATATATGAATCCGTATGAATCACAAAGATTCATATATGAATCAGTTAACTAATTAACAGATTAATATATGAATATTTGTGATTCATACAGATTCATATATGAACTCATCCCGTGTATTTTACGAAATTACCCCTCTACCTTCTATAGACCACACAAAGAATTATCCGGTGATTCGCGGTCAAAGCCGCAAATGCTGACGAGATGAATGGCTAAGATTACTTCTCTATTTCTCATATATTTACCATTTCTCAGATAAACCTCTCCCTCTATATATATATATATATATATATATATATATATATATATATATATATATATATATATATAGAGAGAGAGAGAGAGAGAGAGAGAGAGAGAGAAAGAGGGGCTAATTCATTTGTAAACCAAAAAAAGGTTACAAACCATGTAACCACATCTACAACACACAATTAAACAATCAACCGTTACGATGGAGGTGGTTAAATTTTTAAAAAATTAAAAATGAAAATACTTCTTAAAAGGGGGTATGATCTACGGTTATGATCGAATTTCATTGGTTTACAAGGTTTACAACCTTTTTTCGGTTTGCAAAAGAATATCCTTCTTTATATATATATATATATATATATATATATATATATAGAGAGAGAGAGAGAGAGAGAGAGACCCCTTCAAATACAAACCGTGCATATGTTGTACCCCTTACAAACCAATCTCAATCCTTGATATATATCTTCAAAGGTTTCATACATGCATTATTCACATTTTTCAATTTACGACTATATAAAATATTCACATACGCTATTACCATTTATGGAATTGCATATGTGAAAATGCAATTTCTTCATATGCAACTATATATTTCCTGTCCATATGCATATATGAAATTGTGAAGAAACCATTTGATTGATGCATATATGGAAACCGTCCATAATATCAAGGGTTGAGATTGGTTTGTAAGGGGTGCAACAAATAAATAGTTTGTATTTGATTTGCCCTCTCTCTCTCTCTCTCTCTATATATATATATATATATATATATATATATATATATATATATATATATATATATGTTGATCCAAACTCTCTCAGTGATTTGATAACGACCCTTTTCTATATTTAGTGAAAATTACGTTTTAATATGTATTAGTGTTTCACCATCAGCGATCAGACTGAGTCTGTTCAGTCATCACTGATAGTCTTTCTTATAAACATTTGATATGTATTAGCGTTTCACTACCAGTGATCAAACTGAGTCTGTTCAGTTATCGCTGATAGTCCTGATGTAAACAACAACGTAATCCCAAAAGACAAGTCTCGCGTCAACATATGTTCATAGCTGAATCGAAGACGAAGCCACTGAACAAGGAGAAGTCTACTAGTGAACTGATGCGGATATCAGTGAAGCAAAGACAACTCTACTTATATGCGAAGGAACATGAGGAAAGCTTCAGTGATAGCTGACCTTCTTTATCTCTGAAAGAAGAGATACTCAGCGATCAAAACGATCACGAAGCTTATGCCTCAAGTCTCCTTTTGTCTTACCTTGCACAACCAGTACGATGTGTTAGAACGGACACGTCTCTGCCACAAATCGTACAACAACTCTGTCAACTACACTGTTCATGATACGGCCGAAAGCATGTCTCCCAAATGTCAGACTACCAAAGCTAATCACTGAATGACACGTGTAAAGTACCCTACCATGCATTTAATACATAGGGTATAAATAGAAAGATCACCTCTCCATCTGAGAGCGTGCTCTTTTCTTGAACCAACATAGAAACTTTTGTTTTCTATACTCTCTAAATCTCCCATTCTCTATATTCTTGTGCAATCATCTTAGTGTTTCTTAAGTTTGTTTAGATTGAGTCCTACTTAATCTTATTCCGCAACAGACTTGTAAATTGTGTTTGATTTATCAATAAACAATTTATTAAACTTTAATTTCTGAGTTTGTATTCAACCCCCACCCCCCTTCTACAAACTTGTTAAGCACCTTCGGGACCAACAACATATATATATATATAGGTTAACCCAATAATTAGTGTTAACTATGTCAACCAATCCTAGCCTTTAATTTTTGAAATATATGGTTTAAATTTATCTGGGAATTTTTGAAATAAATTAAAAAAGATGCATAATGAACAATAGTGAACATGGTAAAATTGGAAAAGACCAAGAGCTTTTATTATGCATCGCTATCAGTTCCTGGGAATCTCTCCTTCATCATTTTGAAACCGAAATCAATCACATTTACTTGTTCACTTATGAACGGTTTATTAGTTCACCGATGAACATTTATATGATAAGTAACATAAGTCGGTAGTTATGAAAATTGTTAACTAATGAACCTTTGATTGATTATTTGTGTATAATGTCTCCGGTTCACACATGAATATCATGTGAACTGAGTTCACTATTGAACAAATCATTAAAAACCCCAAAAACGAAGAAATCATCGGAATCAATATGTTGAATGGTATTGTGTTCATTTTAATTATCCATATTCAAATTAATTTGAACATAATCATTGAAAATCTTGAAAATGACGATATGATATCACCCCTAAAAACAAGCAATTACTTTTTTTTTTGTAATATCTCATCTAATACAATGAAGTAACTTATAAATGAAAATTACATATGTACACTTAATCATTGACTTTAACATTTGAAGTAACCATGATTAAAGAATGATTCTGATTGGTCCAACGAATTCATAAAGTTAACACCATTTTTTTAGAATACCAAAAGGAACATATAAGGGCATGTTCAGTTGCAAACTTAAGTTCCTCTGTGGACCAAGAGATAAAGGAGAGCATGACACGTGTCCCAGACATTCATGGGATATTCATCACGAATGGTTTATCATTCATCCGAAATGTTTACGTTCATTATTTATGATGAATGTGAACAAATTGGGACAAATATAGCACTCTTCAAAATGAAAACATGTTTGCAACTAAAATTTTCTCCCCCCTCTCTCTCTATCTCTCTCTCTCTCTCTCTATATATATATATATATATGTTGTTCCTAAATAAGTAAAACAATATTGTAGAGGGGGGGGGGATGAACACAATACTAAAAAATTTCACTTAATTTTAATTTTTTTATTGATATAAAATATCAAGAATTACACATAGAAACAAAAGATTGTTGCGGAAAAGAACAGTAACTATTCTAACAATCTTACACTTAGAAACCTTTTAGAACACAACTTTTCTTGAGTGCACTGAGTTCTCTTGATGAAAGAGTAGCTTGCATGGAGGATGTCTTCACCTTTATATACTACCTTATGCATTGAATGGAAAGGACAATTGTCAAATGTAGATTGGATCTTTGAGATTTTATTCAATAAATTATAAGATATTTGAAATGACTTATCAAGATACAAAAGGGACTTTTGTACTATGATAAGACACTATCTCAATAAAATATACCTGATACAAATCTTTTTGAGATCTTTTGGAGAAAGTCTCTATCAAATTAGAACTTGGGTGAATATCCTCTATGCAATAGAAGGTTCCATTCCTTTTGTCAGAAGGATGTTGGAAATAAAGAAGTATAGTCAAATCATGAGGATTTGGCTATAAAGGAAGATAGCCGAATAATGAGAGTGTTCGGAATTAGGGTTGTCTTCCGAAGGATCGGAAGTAAGAATGTCTGCCGAAGGATCGGCAGATGGAAGGTTGGCCAAAATAGAGAAGATCGGCAAGGGGTGTCCTGCCGACAAAGTATAGAGATATCGGCAGGAGTGAAGCCTGCCGAAGATTGATCTTTTCTTCGGCAGAAATAGCTTAGTAACTGAAGAAGTTTGTCTTTGATCCGCATCAGTAGGCTTACTTCCTTTTGAATTCGGTTAGTCTTCGATTCACCGATCTTTTAAGGCACAACTATGCTATTACAAAAGAACCATAAAATACACTAAGTATGGAGATGTACATGTAACACCCCGAAGTTCTCGAGTAAACTCATTTTTCCTTTAAACGCTCACTTTATATATATATATCTCATTGAGTCACCACTTCATCTAGTTCTTATGTGATGAATTAGACATTTACATCGCATGCATTTATGTACTTAAGCTAAGTGTCCTATGTGTGGGTGTTTGAATTTATCGATCATGCATGTGTCTATGTGTCTATTATATATATATATATATATATATATATATATATATATATATATTTGCATTTGGGATCGTTACGGTTTAGAAACAAAATTTCGTAAGCCAAGGGGTGGCCGACGACTATGCCTGACGACCTTGCCGTGGGCATAGTCGCAGGTGTCATTGTCGCAAGCAGCTACCATCGAGCCAAACATTCCAGTGAGCATGGGGTGGGGTGCAACTATGCCCCAGCGATAATGCCATGGGCATAGTCGCATGGGCATTGTCGCCTGTGGGGGTGCAGGCTCTGTTTTGAGATGCGATTTAAGGGCCAAACTTAAATACACTTTTCCACTTATCAGCTACACATTGATCTCTCTCAACCCTTAGGCGATTTTCACCCTCTTGTCTCTTCTCCCTCCTCATTTAATAGCATCAAGTGGAATCTAGCATTTAGTGTTTTCAAAAAGGGTGGTTGAACTTGATGGATTGATCCTTTGTGCCATTAAAGCTCCAAGTGAAGTCAAGCTCTCTCAAGTCATCCATTTTTAGGGTTTTCTCTTTACAAACCCTAGATTGTGAGTTCTTACTCTTTAAATGCTCATGTACATATTTATTGCTTGTAGTAAACACTTATAAATATATATATATATATATATATATATATATATATATATATATATAGATAGATAGATATATGCTATACATTGGGTTGACCTAATTTCTAGGGTTTCATGGATTTGGTCATAAAGAACATATAAATCATTGTTATCTTGTTTAATAACTTTGTAGAAGGTATTTGATTGAGAAATATATTTTGGATAAGCTACATGAATGTGATGAGTAATATCTTAAAATGGAAAGTTCCTTGTGATGAATACAATGTTCATGAGTTGAAATATGAAGCATGTCTCCTTGTGTATATTTATATGGTCAATGATTACATAATGTGGATTTTGATACCTACATCCTTGTGCACGAGGATGTAGCTTGGATATTGAATGGACCTATTATGGTCGGCCATTTTGGGCGTAAGCGAGTAGGCAATGAGGGACGTAAGTTCTTGAGGTGTAACTCGTTTAGATTGGATAGACAATAATGTCCCTAAGACCTTGAGGTGTAACTTGACGGAGTAGGCAATAAAGGCAACGTTATGGTTTCAGGTTGTGATGTCTCGATGACATGGGAACTAGGACTGGGACATAAGGTGTAATCCAATAACATCATGGGTGACTCGACTCTCATGTACATGTCACCCCGATGGAAACGGGTCTCCCCCGTATTTCAAGGGTTATCTCTTATGTGTTTATGATCAGGTTTGGGAACATCGTTGCAAGTGGGAATAACATTGTGAGGCAATGGAGTTCGGTAACACAAGTCTTGTATTATGATATTTTTGTTTGTGAAATGTATAATTTATGAGATCTCACTAGGCTTCGTCCTAACAGTTGTTATGGTTGTTGATTTTTCTCACAGATCCCACTAGCGGTAGAATCTAGGATGTCAGGCTTGTCAACCGGGCACGTAGGAGATCTTGAAGTGCCGGTCTTATGGGGATTTTTGTGGAGAGAGATTCTAGTGGAATAGCAACACCCATTTTAATCTAGTTTGAATTAATTCTAGATTAAGTAGGTTGTTGTAACCTTTATGTCCCATTCTTTTGCAACTTTTTGGTGCAAACTATACCAACTTAATTTGGGATTTATGTAACACCCCGAATTCTGGGAGTTTTCGTCCTAATCCGATGTTGAGCGAAGGGGCCAAGAGGATGACATAGAGCGCCGACAGTGTTCCGCGCGGTTCACCATGTGAGTGGAACCGCGCGGATGACTCCAGAACCCGTCCCAACTCCAGAACCCGGTATGGCTCTCCATGCGGGTCAAACCGCGCCGCCAACCGTGCGGAGCCCCTGTGCGAATAAAAAGGGGGAAACCGGCTTTCCATCCCATTTTTTTCTCAAAAACCTCAAATCTCCTCCCCCCTTTCTCTCCCAAACCGACCCCCAACCCCAAACTCGAACCCTAGCTCATATTTAGGGGTTTTCCTCCTAAAACTAAGGTGTTGTTTGTTTTTTAAGAGGTTTAAAGTCTGAAGTCTTATTTTAGTTATGATTAATAAGAGGTAGTGTATAAAAAGGTCTGAACGATTCAGACTTAAAAGCCATTAAGAGGTTTTAAAAAAAAAAAAAACAACCCCTAAGTGTTTCTTCTTCATCTAGCAAGTTGGGAGCTAGAACCATCATCCTTCCCCACCTTCATCTCTTCACCAAATTTTCTAGGGTTTCACCCAACCCCTTTTCACCATTTTTAAGGATTGGAAGCTTGGGTCTCATCTTGGTGACCTAGAGGTATCTTGGTTGGTGGATTCAAGTTACATTTAAGGTAATCCTCTATTTTTCAACTATTGAAGTTAGGGTTTTGGTATCAGTTGAAGTTTTCATGTGTGATGTTTGGGAAGCGCTTTTTATATGGTTGAATATAAATATTCATGGTCGAAATGTGTGGATCTAGGTTTTGGAGATCTTGGCTTTGAGGATTCAAGTTTCTTCAAGGAAGCTCAAGTTGGGGTAAAATCTAGATTTAGCCTAAATCTAACAAGGTGAGTTCAAGTTGATTTGTGAAAACGTTGTACATGCCAAAATGTCTATTTTAAAGTGTTTAGGTGTTTTACATGAAATTATCAACTGTGAGTTATTTGGTAACTTTTGATTACTTGAAGTGTTTAGCTTTATAAACTTTGTAAAACACCCACATTTGGGACATTTGGGCATTTTGATAAATTGTTAGATCACAATCTCATTGGATTCAAGATCATCCAATCTGAAGATCCAATCTGAAGCTAATGCCGGAAAGTCGACTCTCGATATTAAGTCTAATGTTACTTTGTAATAAATGTAGAAGTTGATTAATGTTTATTATAATTTAGTATTTAGTTTAAATTAGTTTCAATATCTAGTGATTAGATATTAGTTAGTTTTAGATATTAGTTAGTTAATATCTAAATTAGATATTTGTTTTAATATCTAAGTTTAGATATTATAGCAAAGTATGTTTGAGAAGCTAACAACATAGAAATCAGAAAACATACACAACACACACTCACGGTGTAAAATAGAGAGAACACATCGAAAGCTTCAATCGATCAATCCTATAATATTTGTTATTAATCTAAACAGGTTGGTTAATCGTTTATGTGTTGTTTTGATAAGAACTTGATATATATTGTGGACCGAAAATTGGTATCAGAGCCTAATAATTGATTCAAATCAAGTTTTAGAAAAACGACTCTGTGTTCTTCATTTCAAAAATCGATCTCGAGTTTAAGTATGTTTTAGGTGTGGAAATCGATCAGGTTGTGATCGATTAGGGTGCTAGATCGAGTTGTGAGTGTTTAATTTCAGTATATAACTGAAATCGAGTTCCAATTTGTGATTTTAGTGATAAAACAGTCGACTCTTTAAAGTCACTGTGCCATCGATTTGCTTTTCAAAAAGTGAGTTTTATCGAGATCGAGTGGCAACAATCTGTTCTAGAAGTGTTTTTAGTCTTTTTGCTAGAGTTTGGTACTGCTAATCGAAGTCGAAATGGGTTTATTGTGATTTTTTGTCGAGTTTATAAGTTACAGGGACGAACTCGCGCAAAACAGGGACGAACTCACGCAAGTCTTACTTTGCACCACCCACTTTGCGCCACCAACAGCTCACGCAAACTTCAGTTTGCGCGACCCTCTTGTAACGCAAACCTCAATTCGCGCCAACAATTGCTCACGCAAAGCTTTCTTCGCGCGACAACCTGCTCACGCAAACCTCATCTTGCGCCACCTTGTCTCGCGCAAATAACTTCGCGCAAATACTTCGCACCATTCGCAGATCTCACGTACATTTGCTCCAACACCTTGTAGCGCAAACCATACTTTGCGCCATCATCTTCTAGTGCAAAGCATTACTTCGCGCCACGTACATCTCGCGCAAATCTCTCTTGCGCCAGAAATCTTTCGCGCAAACCTACTTTTGTGCCAATACAAGACTTGGTCTTTTTATTTAGAATGACATCCAGAGAAGCCCTAGCAATCGAAACTGACACCAAACCACCGGTACTCTTCAGGGGAGAGTACGAACAGTGGAAAGATCTTTTCCTGAACTTCATTGAAAGACAAGATTTGGGTAATTATATCAGGAAATCCTTAGAAGAGGGACTTATGGCACCAGTTTATAGGGAACCTCCAGAGGGAACTAATGAGCAAATAATTGAACTTAAGTATGAGGATCTAGGACGTGATGACCAGAAGAGAGCAAAAGGAGATAGATTAGATAAGTCTTATATTCTTCAAGGCATTCAAAACGAAATATATGTGAAGATAGACAGCTATAAAGCCTCTAGCAAACAGATGTGGGATCAGCTAGAGAAGATGATGTTGGGTTCAAAGGTTAGGAACTAACTCAAAATTTCCAACTGCCTAAACAATTATGAAGAATTTAAAGGCAGGGTTGGAGAGTCTCTAGAAGGAACTTATTATAGATTCGTGACCTTGCTGAACGAACTAAGCAAGAACAAGGTCAACAAATCACAAATCGAGCTAAACGTCAAATTCCTAAGCATTCTACAGCCTGAATGAAAGAGGTTTGCCAGGCAAATGAAGCAGATCAAGGATCTGAATGAGATTCCACTTCATGAGGTGTATGAAACCCTCAAACAAAATGAAGAAGAGGTGGATGAAATTCTAGATAAGAAGAGGAAGACAGTGAAGACAGTTGATGACACAGTTGCTCTTGTTGTCAAAAAGAAGAAGAACAAGACAATTGTGTATGAATCAGAAGAAATTGAAGCTGAAGCAAACTCTGACTCGGATGATTGTGAACAACTGAAGCAAGCAATGCTTATGCTAACTAAGGCTTTTCAGAAGAAGTTCTACAAGAAGCCAAGTTCAAACAGTCAGAGGTATTCTTCTGGTCCGAACAACTATGTTCATAAGGAGAGGGTTCAAGGAAAAAGATTTGAAGGAAAAATAATAGAGGAGAGGAAGCCTGAAGAGAGAAGATTTAAAGCTGAAGGATCCAACCAGTCAGAACCACCAACGTGCTACAACTGTGGCAAAATAGGTTACTTTGTCAAAGACTGCCGAAGACCCAAAGTCAGAAACTCCGATTACTACAAGAACAAAATGATTCTTGCAAAGAAACACGAGGTGGGTAAGGCATTGATGGCTGAAGATGAGTACTAGCTTGACCATTCAGACCGGGAAGAAGAGAATGAAGAAGAGGATGAGGCAGCCAACATGTGCTTGATGGGAAAGCAGGAATCAGAAGCTGAAGCTGACTCAGATGATGAGAAGAATGAGGTATGTGATTTATCTTATTCCAATTTCTTAAATCAAATGCATGCCATGAATATAAAACTCCAAGAATTAGAGTCGAAGCTTAAGCGAGAAAAGGGTGTTATTACTGACAAAAACCAATCGATACAGAAACTTAGCAATGAAATTGCTGAGAAGGAAGTATTGATTGAGGTTTTACATAGAAACATTGACATCAACGCAAAAGAACAGACAATAATTCTTAAGGAGAATTCTGAAATCAAGTCTAAACTGAGAAAGAGTGAGTTTGATTTAAAAGAGCTTACGAAAATGTATTCTTCATGTACTGAAGAAAACAAATCTTTAATTGCAAAATTAGATGCTTTGGAAAAGAAGTTATACTCACTAGGTCAAACTGAGCAAACCAATCATCTTAACAAACCAAAAGAGAATAAAGACAATTGGGGAATTGGTTATGAGAAACCTCACTGCCTTAAAAAGGGTATATCTGAAGTGCCTGCACTTTATGATTTTACTTTTATGAATCTTTCTCACCGATACCCTAAACTTCAAGTTTTTAATACTGGACTATCAAAAGAGGATGAAGCCAAGGAAATTGAAAAACGGAGGAAATCATCTAAAGTTCACCTTCCATTTTATTATGCGAAGTTGAATAATAGTTATAATGATGATCCAATTTATCACAAGAAATCACTTTCAAATGACTTTTTTCAAAGTTATTCTGTCAAAGAATTGGGGGCGAAGACTATTAAAGGTAAACTTTATGTCCCTCCTCTTGTTTTAGAAAGTAAAATTTCTGAACTCGTGAACTCTTTAACAGATGAAAGACTTTTGATTGAGATTCAACAAAAAGTTTTTTCAACTGTGTTGAAAAATGTTGTTATTTCAAAGGCTTCAAAATCTGATGACATGTTTGGTTTAACAAACGGAGGGTTTGATTTTATTAACTCTGACGGTGGTTTGGATGATTGTTTAAACTTCGTAACCATTCATCTTTTATTGTGAAATCATTGGGAAAAACCAGTACGTCTGTTAGCAGTGTAAAATCAACGAAAGTTGATAAGTCAGTCTCTGTGAAAGCTAAGAATGCTAAAGGTAAGATTAAATCTCAGCATTCACAGAAACCGATAACTAATGGTAAGCCGAAGAAGAAGCATTCGTTTGTTACTCAAAAGTCTAACTCACGAGTTTCAAATGTTTCAGATCTGAGCAAGCAAAAGCCAGAAGTTAAATCTCAATGGAAACCGAAACAGAAGCTTGACAAGACTGATAAATCATTTTGTAGTGTTAATTGTAATAAGACTTTACCTAGTAACGATGTTTTGAAAGCGAGTGTTGCTACTATTTTGAAACCAAAACTTGTTGTTTCTCGCAAGCAATATTCTTTTAAGCAATTATTCCAGTTATCTTTATCTGCTAGGAAGTCTTCTTTTTATGATAAACATGTTTCTACTTCTTTTCAAGATTATGAGGTTTGGCTTGGAAATTATCATGTGCATGCATATCATTATAATGCTTCAAATGAATTTCAAATGAAAAGAGGACCTAATTTCAAATGGGTACCAAAATCTAGTGCTAACATAGTTGGACCCAAATTCCAGTGGGTACCAAAAAATAAATCTGTGTTGCAGGCACCCAACATTTAAGAAGGAGCATAGATTTGGTTCTTGAGTAAATCAGCTCAAGACCCGGACATCAATGTCAAAATAGGTTTTTGAATAATGCAGTTCAAAACCCGAACTTCAAAGACTTAGGCTTCTGAATATTTCAGTTTAGAACCCGGACATCAATGTCAATTAGGCTTTTGAACAAACCAGTTCAAGACCCGCACTTCAATGCTCAAAGTCTTAAATTTTGTTTTATGACTATCTAAATCTGTTGTATCGTAAAGTCTCTTGTGCAGATCCGTCATATGTGGTACTTGGATAGCGGATGTTCCAAGCATATGACTGGACAAAAAGAGATGTTGTCCAACTTTACAGAGAAGTGTTGTGGAACAGTTAGATTCGACAACGACCAGTTTTCACCAATAATGGGATATGGTGATGTAGTACATGACAATGTCACGATCAAGAAGGTGAGCTATGTTGAAGGCCTAAGGCACAACCTGTTCAGTATCGACCAGTTCTGTGACAAAGACTTAGAGGTCAATTTCAAAGCCAAGAGGTGTTCAGTTCGCACTGAAGAAGGCGAGGAACTCTTGGTCGGCACGAGAAAGTCCGACCTCTACATAATTAATTTGTCAAGTGTCCAGACTGACAAACAGGTTTGTCTAGTCTCGAAAGCCTCGATGCAGCAAAGCTGGTTATGGCATCGACGATTCTCTCATCTCAACTTCAGGTACATCAACAAGCTGGTCAGTGGAAAACTAGTCAAAGGACTTCCCGAGCTGAAGTATGAAAAAGAATATCTTTGTGCAGCATGTGAAAAGGGAAAGATAAGAGGGCTCCAGATAAACCAAAGTCTGAACCGAGTACAAGCGCTCCGTTAGAGTTGTTGCATATGGATCTCTGTGGTCCGATGTGAACACAAAGTTTAGGCGCAAAGAAGTACATACTAGTTATCGTGGACGATTACTCGCGATACACTTGGGTCAAGTTTCTACGTTTAAAAGATGAGACACCTGATGTTCTCATCACATTCCTGAAGACGACCCAGGTAAATCTGCAGAAACCGGTCAAGCTTCTAAGAACAGACAACGGCACAGAGTTCAAGAACAAAAAGGTTGAAGAATATCTCGAATCTGTCGGGATTTCACATCAATACTATGTTTCTCGTACGCCTCAACAGAATGGAGTGGTCGAAAGAAGAAATCGTACGCTAGTTGAGGTTGCTCGTACTATGCTAAGTCAATCCGATTTACCTCTATTTCTGTGGGCTGAAGCTGTATCGACTGCGTGCTACACTCAGAATCGATCCATAATACACCGCAGATTCAAGAAGACTCCTTATGCGTTAATCAACAACCGAACACCGACAATCAAATATTTCCATATATTTGGGTGTAAGTGTTTCATTCTAAACGATAGAGAGAGTCTGAACAAGTTCAGCGCCAAAGCGGACGAAGGCATCTTCATTGGTTATTCCTCTACATCAACTGCATACCGTGTATATCTAAAGAAGTCAAAGGCGGTTATTGAAAGCATCAACGTCACGTTTGATGAAGAGATGGCTTCTGAACACGTCTGTTCAGAACCCGTGATAATCGGAGTACTAGTTTCTGGGCAAATCAGTTCAGAACCTGCGTCTCAACAGAACAAATCAGATGAAGCATCAACGTCATCTAATAATTTATTTGATTTAGATTTATTATTTGAACTATTTTATGATGAATTTCTTGGATCTAATGTAAAGAAATCTGTTGTGGTTGACATGATGGAAGACTCAAGAAATTCAACACCCCGATTCAGCAAGAAATTCCGGTTCAAATGCCAACTCCAATAATTGAAGCTGTGACAAATGATGAAGAGACAGAAGTAGCTGAAACAGTAGGATGTTCTATACAGATTAATCTACAGCCGGACCAAGTTGTACCTGCTGAGCCTTCTGCACCTACCACTTCAACTGCAATCATCATTCCTCCTGAACAAACTGAAGAAGGTACAAGTGGATTTATAGATGATAATATTGATATACATTCATATAATCCACTACCTCATGAACACAAATGGACCAAAGAGCACACGATAAGCCAGATCATTGGCGATCCAAAAAAACCGGTGCAAACTAGGTCAGCGTCAATGAATATGTGTATGCATGACTCCTTTCTGAGCAAGTTCGAGCCAACTCGCGTATCAGAGGCACTTGTTGATCCAGAATGGGTGACTTTAATGTAAGAAGAGATGAATCAGTTCGACGCACTTCAAGTCTGGAGACTCGTACCAAAACCTCAAGGTAAAACCATTATAGGTACGAAATGGGTTTTCAAGATCAAGAAAGACGAAGAAGGTACCGTTATCATAAACAAGGTAAGACTTGTAGCCAAAGGATACAGACAAGAGGAAGGAATCGACTACGACGAGACTTATGCTCCTGTGGTGCGTTTAGAGGCAATACGAATGTTTCTAGCCTACGCAGCCCACAAGAACTTCACGGTCTTTCAAATGGACGTGAAGACTGCATTTCTGAATGGCATTCTAAAGAAGGAAGTCTACGTCTCTCAGCCAGAAGGCTTTGTCAATCAAGAGAAGCCGAATCACGTCTACATTCTCGACAAAGCACTCTATGGACTTAAACAAGCTCCTCGCGCCTGGTATGATGTCCTTTCATAATTTCTAGTAAAGTCTGGTTTTTCAAAAGGTACGGCAGATACCACTTTGTTTATCAAAAAGGAAAAATCCGATATTATTCTAATTCAAATCTATGTAGATGATATTATTTTTGGCTCTACAAATCCTAAGTACTGTAAGAATTTTTCTAACCTTATGGTGTCAAGATTTCAGATGAATATGATGGGAGAGATGAATTTCTTTGTCGGATTACAAGTCAAACAATTTTCATCGGGTATTTTTACCAATCAATCAAAATACATTCTTGAAATTCTTCGGAAGTTCAAAATGGAAAATTCAAAACCGATTGGTACCCCAATGGCACCAGGTACTAAGATTGGCACTGATCTTTCGGGAAAGGCTGTTGATGTTAGGACTTATAGAGGAATGATAGGTTCTTTAATGTATCTTACTTCTAGTAGGCCAGATATAATGTTTTCAACATGCTTATGTGCAAGATATCAGGACAATCCTAAAGAAATCCATATGTCTGCAGTTAAGCGCATATTTAGGTATCTGAAGGGCACTGCAGATCTTGGTCTGTGGCATCCTAAAGATACTAGCTTTGAACTAACAACGTATACAGATACAGATCATGCTGGTTGTATGTTAGACAGAAAGAGCACGTCAGGACATATATAGTTCCTCGGTGATAAACTCGTAAGTTGGTCATCAAATAAGCAACTTTGTGTTTCAACTTCAACGGCCGAAGCAGAATATGTAGCTGCTGCTAGCTGCTGTTCTCAGGTCTTATGGATGAGAACACAACTGCGTGACTACAATTTCCACTTCAACAAAATCCCGATATATTGTGACTCCAAGAGCGTCATCGCAATAACAGCGAATCCTGTTCAGCACACCAAGACCAAACACATAGATGTCAGGTATCATTTTATCAAAGATAATGTCGAGAAAGGAACAATTGAAATTTTCTTTGTAAAAACTGTTTATCAGCTTGCCGATTTGTTTACCAAACCTTTAGACGAAAAGAGGTTTACCTTTCTTGTCTCTAAGCTTGGTATGCTAAATCTTAAGATCTAATTAGTAGTTACCTATCAAAGTTTTCAAATTGTATACTTTTTCATCATTTCTTCATTCTTATTTCTGATTGATATCTGCACTTCTATATTCTGTTCATGATCCAAGGGGGAGTATGAGAAGAAATTGACAGCAGGTCAATCTTATTTTGAGGAGGAGCTCATAAGATTTCTGCATTTACCTTTTATGTCAAATTTTTGGTAATGCATGATTTTAGGGGGAGCTTTTCAAGTCAAAGAAGTATGGATATGACTTCTGATTCTTTCTGATCAGAACTCGTACTTTGATAGTTTTACTGCTTTTTGTCTTTTCAATTTAAGTGAATAAATTTGCTTTGACTTGACATAAGACTTTTGCAGAATTTTTGAGAGAAGCTTACAAGTTCATATGTTTATGACTTTAAGCTTAGCTTCATGAGATGTAAGATCGCACGTAAAGGTACAATCCTTTATCTTAATCACATAAATGGTTGAAAGAAGGATAAATTTCAATCATTTGAAAACATTGTTCTTAAATGTTCAAACCACTTCCCGAGTCTTAAACCAATTCCATGAATTGGAAGTGTGATTTTAAATGTTTTCAAGATCAATTTTGTGCTTTAAATGAAATAGTTAAACCATTTTGAGCATCATATGCATCATAGGAAAACAAGGATTTCATTGTGCTAGGACTTAACACAACTTCTACGGAATCACCTTAACCAGTGATTTCTACCCAAGAAGTTAATCCATAGTGATTGAGTGTAAGGAGTCGAAAAGAAATGAGTTTGGTTAGAGTAAGCTAAATGTTTAAAAGAAAGAGGGTGTGAGAACAGAGTTAAAACAATATCACAACTCTGCACCAACTTTTTCTGAGTCGGGCAGCCACAATTCTAATGTTTCACAATTCTTTGGTGATCATTATTGTTAAAGCACATATTTATTGGATTCAAGATCATAATTATCTGAAGATGGAAATCTGAAGTCAAAGCTGATAAAGTCGTCTCAACAAATAGTCTAGGGTCCTTTTGTAATAAATAGTAAAAGTATGTTTTCGTATTTATTTTATTAGGCTTTAGATTTTAGTATTTAGTTTGTTGGGCCAAGCCTTGCAAAGCCCACTAGGCTAATAAAGCCTTAGTATAAATTGTTTTAGTTTAATGGTAATTAGGTTAGAGATCTTAATTAGAGAATTAATATTGTGAGAAGGCTGCAGTTCTGCTTAGTGTGCCGTGAACAAGAGGAAAGCAGAGAGATTTCAATTTCAGTTTATCAAGAACACTTGTAATCGCTTGCTTAATCAATATCAGGTTTGAATTATTGTGTTATTTATTTGTTTACTTGATTGAATGATTGCGTATTGGGACACACAATTATTGAAACAGGCAACTAGCCCATGCCAACTCTTGATCAAACCTCACCATCTACTCATTTTCTACTCAAATAGAAAGTGTTTCACATTTTCTAAGGGGAAGCATCACATTTGCTATCTGATTTTCATTTGGAAAATCTGGATATTGAAAAGAAGGTAGTTTGCCCCACCTTCGCACTTCAATCATGCACATTGAGTCTGTGTTTAACTTACTGTTGTCTAAGTGGTTTACACAATTTTGAGCCAATAAGCAATCATCACGTGCTTAATTATTTCTATCACAAGCACGAACACATAAGGAATTTTTTTCTTTGTCATAACGTTTATAGAAATTACCTTTGTGGTGTTTCGATGATTGAATGGAAGCCATGGAGGAGTCAACATCAAACAACTCCTTTCCAATGTGTATTCGTTACACACAGTGACTTAGTGTTACTGACAGGCATGTTAACTGATTCATTAGTTGATTCAGGTGTTACACGACTATTTTTTCTAGATTTGAAAAGATCTGGATGAATATCTTTTGAATTGATGGATCAGAGGCTCCAAATGATTTACATTTCTTACTCAAAGTTTTGATGAAGTCGTTGCACTTTTCATCAGAAAGGGGGAGAATCTAAAGCTTGAAGAAATGTCCATTACATTACAAGACATTAAAGAAGATAAAATCTAACCATGAAATGCGAGATCAAAGTATTCTAAAGACATGCTGATTTCAGATAAATTTTCTTTGAAGATACTTTGCTAAAGCATTCTGAGCTAGAGAAAGAGATTGCATCTTCTGAGCTGAAAAAGAAAACTGAATTGCTAAAATCGTTTTAGTAATGATCTTGATCCAAAGGGGGAGATTGTTAGATCACAGTCTCATTGGATTCAAGATCATCCAATCTGAAGATCCAATATGAAGCTAATGCCGGAAAGTCGACTCTCGATATTAAGTCTAATGTTACTTTGTAATAAATGTCAAAGTTAATTAATGTTTATTATAATTTAGTATTTAGTTTAAATTAGTTTCAATATCTAGTTATTAGATATTAGTTAGTTTTAGATATTAGTTAGTTAATATCTAAATTAGATATTTGTTTTAATATCTAAGTTTAGATATTATAGCAAAGTGTGTTTGAGAAACTAACAACTTAGAAATCAGAAAACATACACAACACACACTCACGGTGTAAAACAGAGAGAACACATCGAAAGCTTCAATCGGTAATCCTGTAATCTTTGTTAATCGTGGCAGGATCGAAATTCAAAACAAGAATTTAAATAAACACTCAGAAACTTTGTTAAAGAAGTTGCGGAATAACACTTTAACAATAAATCAATGAAACAGTGTATGAATTCAAATCACAAGTTATATTGAATTAATTTGATGATTACAACCAAAGCCTCAATCTGTTGAACAGACTTAACAGACGTTCAATACTTCTCTAATGAAAGGATCACTAAGAATCTTGAGGCTAATTCTCTCTTTGAAAACAAAAGACATATATCAAATAATCTAAGACTTCTAGACTATATATACTAAATAGATTACAAGATAATTACGAAAGTAAAGTTGATCTTCAACATCCATTCCATAATTATCTTCAACTCCTTGTCTTTCGCTTCAAGACATCTTTATCAACATCAACAACATTTAATCCTTCTAGCAGTATCTTCACCCTCAGCAGTACTAACATGCTGGCAGTAGTATCTTCCAACTTGCAGTATTAACTCTCCAAGCAGTACTAACTATTCTTCTAGCAGTACTAACCCTTCAAGCAGTACTAATACTACTAGCAGTAGTAATTTCTTCAAGTAGCAGTACTAATGTCTTCAGAAGTAGTAATCTTCAAGTCGAAGCAACACTATCCATACTTAGCATTTTTCAGACCCAACAATCTCCCCCTAACTTAACTTTTGAAACCAAGAACTTAAGTTCTTCAGAATAAGGTCTTCATGATGCTTTCAAAACCAGTGCTCAAATTCCCAAATCAGGATTCAATCCCATACTTTGATTGATTGTTATTCTAACCAAGATTCTTGCCATCTCTGAACCTGTAGTGCAGACCAACTTTGCCTTTATCCATCATAGTATCCCAATGAATGATTTCTGGGGCTTTCACTGAGATAGGATCAACTTTCAATGGTTCTTCATCTGTCACTGTCATATACACATCAAACTTCTCATTAAATTGTGTTGACTTGATTGCTCTTGACTCTGCTCTTGAGTTTCAACATGCTCTACTTGTTTGTGCTGCTCTTGTTGTTTCTGCTCTTTCTCACCTTCCTCAGTTCTTGGCTTTTTTTCCTTTCTCTTTGTAGCAATTGATTTCATTTTCTTGGCAGCTCCAATCTTCTGAGCTAGTGTCTCTTCTTTTTTCACTTCTACCTTTTCTTTAGTCGGAGTTCCTTCTTCACTGTCAGGAAAAGGCCGTTGAATGTTCAGATCATGTCTTTCTTTCATCTTTTTTTCATATTCAACCCTCTGATTGAAGTCTCCTTGCAGCTAGGCCATCTCCTTTTTGTATAAGTCTTCTATCCTACCAAAAGACATTTTTGTAAACATCCCTTCAGGATCTCCAATAGATCCTTTCAAGAAGTTTATCATCTTTCTTCTTTCCTGTGCAGCTAGAAAGGTCTTTGAAGGCTGCCTTTGTCTAGTTGCTTTCATTGTAACCCTCTTTGCAGCAGTCTTCAAACTCTTCTGATATTCTTTATTTAGCCTTGTTGCCAAATCTCTTGCAATCTTTCTGTCTTTGGCCTTTTGAATATCATCCTCCTTTTCAAACTCCTTTTTAAATTGTACATTTAACTCCTTTGCTAATTATGCATCCAAATCAATTTGATTCTGCTTCTTTAATGGTTTCACAGGATCAACCATCTTCTCTTTCCCTTTCTTCTTGGCCTCTGACACACAGACCTCTTCCTTTTTCTTCTCTAAGCCTCCTTCTTTAATCACCACTCCCTTCGCCTTTTGAGTGGCCTTAGGAGTGTCATTCTTTTCCTTCACCAAAGTCTCTGCAATCTCTATTTCTTCTATAGACATTCCAGTTTCTACTGCTGCTTTCTCTGTTTCTACTGTTTTAGCAGTTTCTACTGCTGGTTCAGTAGTTACTGCTGCTTTCACATCTTCCTTCTTCTTCTCCTCAACATTCTTTTTAGCTTCTCCACCAATCTCCCCCTCAAATTGAAATTCCATATCCACTGAACTCTCCTTCTCTGCTTCTTGATTCTCCCCCTTTTTGGAAGCATCATGAGCACTTCCCCTTTTCTTCAAGACATATTGCTTTCTCTTCTTTTTGTGCACCAAACGGAGTACCATCTTCTTGAGTTTGTTTATCTGCACTTTTTGAGAAGTGATCACCTTTTTCAACTCCTTTATCTCCAAGCCCTGATTGATTACATCCAAGTTCATATTGCCAATGGTTTCCATCAATTCATCATAGTTATATCTGTCCTCACCTCCTTTAGGTGTGTTTACCACCCGTGAAGGATCATGGGATCTTTTAGTAGAGGCCTTCTGCCTAGCAAAATCACCTACTACCCCCTTGGTTTCTTGGCACCTGGGTCCCTTGAATGATTTCTCATCTAAAGTTGTCGTGGGGAAGGTCTTAGTCATGTTCACACTGTCCTGATCCACACCTTGTGCAGAATCAGTAGTGTGAACCTTGCTGTCCACATGCTCATCCTTCTCCTTAGAGAGCACCTTCTTGGGGTTAGGAGACACCCCTGTGGATTCCCTTTGGATATTCTCTGATGGAGAATGCTCCATCAGAGGGCTTGTAGGCTTTTGGGGTGTAGGTACATGAAGGGAAGGAACCTTCTGTACCTTTTTCCTTGCATATTGTTGAGTGATGGGGGGAATTGGCTTATCAACAGTGGTCTGAGGAAGAATATTGGAAGTGAATGGTGTGGGTAGGTCATCAGTGGGTTGGTCAGATATGGATTGTGACCCTGATGCCTCACCATGGGAATGGGACACAACCATCATTGTAGAGAACAATGGTGTGTCTGTTCCAGAGAAGTCCTTACTAGGCCTTCTCATATTGGAAAATACCTTCCGTTTGGGAGGTTTAGGTACATATACCTCTTCAAAAGAGGGTAAATCCGTCAATTCCTTGCTTAGTACCTCTTGTACAAACCTTTGATACATATAAAATCTTTTGGTTTTGGTTTTAGTATCCAGGTTTGACATCAAATCATTTAAGATCATTTGTGAAAAATTGAAATTTCTGGAGGTAGCTAAGCATACAAGAGCATAAGCTATTATACTGCTAAACTCCTCCATCCAGTTGTCTTGCGAGATATGCAGTGTTGAAGAGTATGAACAAAGAATCGCCACTGAGGTGAAAATTTGCTTTTGTATAACTTGTAAACCTCAGTAGGACCTTCATACCCCATTCTACCAATCTCTTGAAATAAACCTTCCTTTGGGAGAGTAGAGATACCTGATGCATCATCTAGACGAAGATGAGTGCGTATGCAACCTTCTGTGAATGTGATAGGTTTATCACAGACCCTGGATTGAATGCACTGATTGCCATCAACAGTCTGAATGGATGCATTTGCCCAGAACTGTCGCATATGTTCCACATAGATGGTAGGATTGACAGTAAGCGCATATGCAATATGCGATGATTTGAAGAAATCCACAATGTCATGAATACCCTCAGCTTGTTTGGGTTTTTGTAGCATTGCAAGCTCATTGTGTTCATCAAAGAAATCAAGTGCTGCCATCTTTCTGATCGATTCTAGGGTTCGAATCAAAGCGAGGGTTTACACACTTGTAATCAAGAGTTCGAGAGAGAGAGAGAGAGAGAGAGAGAGAGGTTATGAACACTCAATGGAAATTCAAAGAGCCGTTTGGGTTTTGGCGGTCAGAAAGGGTATTTATAGGTTAAGGGTTTCAGTTAAAAGCAGTACTAAGTACCCTAGGAGCATTAACAAACCCGCAGTATTAACCCATATAAGCAGTAGTAACACATACCAGCAGTATTAACACATACCAGCAGTATTAACACAGACTAGCAGTATTAACACATACCAGCAGTATTAATACTGTCTGGCAGTAGAAATAAGGAAAGCAGTAGTAACTTTGCACTGCCAGTATAAACTACCTAGCAGTAGTAACCATATTTGAACTGTCAGTAGGAGTAATAGTGAGAACAGTATTAACTTAACCAGAAGTACCAAGTATCTAATCAGTAAAGCAATCTGAAACACTTAAACACAAATGGTTAGCAGCACCACGCACAATGAAATATGAGAAAGTAAACATTGAAGAATCTATACAGAAATGGTACATGACAAAATTCAAACGAGGCTTATTCAGTGTTTATAATGCCCACACTTGTAACCAAGAATGTGAATCTACCCACATCAAAAGCTTTGGTGAATAGATCAGCAAATTCATTACTAGTGTGTACTTTCAAAACCTGAATTAACTTCTTTTCATTGCAATCTCTAATAAAATGGTACCTGATTTCTGTATGCTTGGTTTTTGAGTGCTTCACTGGATTATTAACTATGCTTATAGCACTGTTGTTATCAATGAAGATGGGAGTGTGAAGAAAAGTAATGCCATAGTCCAACATCTGATTCTGAATCCATAGCACTTGTGAGCAGCAGCTTGCAACAGCTATATACTCTGCTTCTGTTGTAGAGGTGGACACTGTGGTTTGCTTTTTGTACTGCCATGAAACTAGCCTTGCACCCAAAAACTGACATCCCCCTGATGTAGACTTTCAACCCAAGTTTGCACCACCCAAATCACTATCAGAATATGCAAGTATATCAAATGGTGAGTCATGAGGATACCAAAGACCCAACCTAGGTTGTCCTTTGAGATATCTGAAGATCCTTTTGACTGCTTGAAAGTGAGATTGATTTGGCCTCACTTGAAATCTGGCACACACACATACAACAAACATAATGTCTGGTCTTGAAGCTGTTAGATACATGAGGGAGCCTATCATGGATATATAATGATGAACATCCACATCCTCCCCCTCAAGATCTGCAGTGATCTGTTTGTGTGTTTCCATAGGTGTGCTTGCAGGCTTTGCTTCTGAAAATCCAAACTTTGTAAGTATATCCTGCACATACTTGGATTGACTTATGAAAATGTCATCTTCCTTCTGTTTAACCTGTAGCCCAAGTAAAAATGTGAGTTCACCCATAGAGCTCATCTTGAATCTTTTGTGCATCTACTCCTCAAACTCCTTGCACATATAAGCTTTTGTGGATCTAAAGATGATATCATCCACATAGATTTGAACAAGCAGGATGTCCTTCTTCTTCTTTTTAATGAAAAGGGTCTTGTCAAGGATTCCCCTTTCAAAACCATTTTCCAAGAGATAGGTATACAGAGTGTCATACCATGCTCTTGGTGCTTGATGTAGCCCATAAAGTGCCTTTTTTAATTTGTATACTTTGTCAGGAAAGTTAGGATTCTCAAACCCTAGAGGCTGACAGACATAAACTTCTTCCTCAATTTTCCCATATAGAAATGCACTCTTAACATCCATCTGAAATACTCTGAACTTCATGAAAGAAGCATAGGCTAGAAACAGCCTAATTGCCTCAATTCTGGCTACTGGTGCAAACACTTCTTCATAGTCTATCCCCTCTTCTTTTGTGTACCCTTGTGCCACAAGTCTGGCCTTATTATTTATAACTATCCCTCTCTCATCTTTCTTATTCCCTGAAAATCCATTTAGTTCCAATTGCCCTATGTCCTTGTGGAAGATCAACCAGATCCCACACATTTTGCAGCTCAAATTGCAACAGCTCCTCTTGCATTGCTTCTATCCAGTTTGGGTCTTTCATTGCATCATATGCCTTCTTGGGTTCAATCTGGGATAGAAAATAGGACAACAACCCTGACTGTAAGTCTTTCAGTCCTCCTAACTTACTTTGATGCCTTGTGATTATGGGAGAATTGATATCACCAATCACCAACTGAGGAGGATGATTCTTCTGACTTCTTGTTTGATGGGCAGCCTCCTCATTAATATTTGCATCAAGATTAGAGTCATTCTTTTCAGGAGTGTTTCCACCAAATACTGAAGAATTTTCTTCATCAGTATCATCCTCTGACAATGTGGGCATTTCAGGACCTGTGTTTCCTGAACCTGAAGGATGAGCATCCTCCTTTTCACCTATATCCTCTTCATCACCTTTATCATCTTCATCCCCTTTATCATCTTCATCCTGTTCTGCTTCAGAATCATCTATTTCTGAATCAACTATAGGTATAGGGAACAGTACAAACTCTTGTCTCTGTTCTGGTATCTTTTCTGAACTTGTTCCTGCAATTTGTTCATCACTAAAACCCAAAGAATTAGTTAGTAAATCAATGTCAAATAACCAATCAGGACCTGTACCAATCAGATTTGGTGTGTTCTCATTGCATTTGACATTGTCACTTTCCTCTATAATCCTGGAAGAACTGTTGAATACTCTGTATGCCTTGCTCTGAGAGGAGTATACAATAAGAAATCCATCCTTAGCTTTGCTTTCAAACTTGCCTAAATGAGATTTGGTGTTGAGAATTGTGCAAGGACACCCAAAAGGTTTGAAAAATCCAATAAAAGGTTTCTTCTTTTTGAAAAGTTCATAAGGTGTCTTTCCTTGGGATTTGACTACTAGAACTCTGTTTTGGACATAACAAGCAGTATTAACTGCTTCTGCCCAAAAAGTAATGGGTAATTTTGAATCTGCCAACAGAGATCTAGCAGCCTCAATCAATGTCCTATTTCTCCTCTCAGCAACACCATTTTGTTGAGGAGTCCTAGGAGTACTGAATTGTCTCTCAATACCTTTAACCTCACAAAAGCTGTTTAAGTCACCGTTTTTAAACTCAGTTCCATTATCAGATCTGATGACTTTAACTCTTAGATTTGTTTGGTTTTCAATCCTAAGAACAAAGGATTTGATCAGTCCACTTGTCTCATCCTTAGTCCTCAGAAAATATACCCAAGTAAATCTAGAGAAATCATCAACAATGACTAAGCAATAGGATTCCTTACCAATACTCATCACATTTGTAGGACCAAAAAGATCCATATGCAATAACTGAAGGGGTGAAGAGATTGTATTTATTTCTTTGGACTTATGAGAAGTTTTGTGCTGCTTGCCTTTGAGACATGCAACACAATGATCATCACATGAAAACACGTTTTGAGGCAAACCTCGCACAAGGTTGTTTTTCACAAGTTTGTTCATAGTTTTAAAATTCATGTGACACATCCTTCTGTGCCAAAGAGATGATTCATCTAAGGAAGCTTTTGAAAACAGACAATTAAGTGATGAATCAGAAGAAACACTCTCTAAGTCCAAACAGTAAACATTATCCTTTCTAGGAGTTCTAAGTAGTATCATACTTTCATCAACTACCTTGAATCCTGGAGTAAGGATAATACATTCAGTATCACTAAATAATATACTATGTTTCTTGTCACAAACATGTGATACACTTAATAGGTTGAATCTCAATTGCTCAACATAGTAAACATCTTCAAAAGTCATCTTACCTTTTGATACCATACCTTTACCACTTATCTTACATCCTTCTGGATTGTCACCAAAAGCAACACGTCCTCCATCAAACCTTTTGAAATTTTGAAGGCAGTCCATGTTACCTGTCATGTGCCTAGAGCAACCACTATCTACATGCCAAATGCTCTTCCTCTTGAGATGTTGGTTGCCCTGCACATAGGATAAAACACTTAGTGTTTTGAGGGAACCCAAGCCAAAATGGTCTTGGGTTGCCCTTTCTCATCAACATACTCATAATCAGTAAGCTTTGTCTTGATGAGATGATCAGAATTAGGAATCTCATGGCTGGAGTACTTTGTCAGAATTATAGGCTTGACAGTATTATCACTGGTAGCAGTACTATCTTTGTTAGCAATACTAACTTGGTCAGCAGTACTAACCTTGTTAGCAGTACTAACTTTGTTAGTAGTAATAACTTGGTCAACAGTACTAACTTTGTTCACAGTACTAATTTTGTTAGCAGTAGTATTGCTATCAGCAACACTATTTCTGTTAGCAATACTATTTGAGGTAGCAGCACTAACAGGTTTAGTGCATTTTGGAACCCAATTTTTGGCAAAGTTGTTTGCTTTGTTATTCTTTGAGTTACTCATGGGTTTGCTTGGAGTATTTTCTTTTGTTTTAGCAAACTTATTCTGAATATGAGATTTTGCAGTACCAATTTTCATTGGTGCTGTTCTCACATTCTCAGCCATGTGGTTCCTTGATCTTCTTGATTGCTTCCTATAACCAACAGAATTTTGTATTTTTCTTTGAAAAGTAATTCTTTGGTTAACAGGATTGAAATAACAGTGTTTGGCTAAATGATTCAACTTGCCACAAATAAAACAAGGCTTTGGTCTAATGATTTTGCTTAGATCAATTCCTTGTTTTTGAGCCCACTGGTTATTTCTGTTTCTCTGATTTCCCCTTATTTTATCATGTTGATGGGGCTTGTTCTGTTGACAAGTACAGAGATTTACAATAGTAGTTTGCATATAGTGAACTCCATGTACCTTTTCCTTCTCTGTCTTAGAGGTCTTAGCTTTCTCACTCTTGACAAATGGTTTACCCCCCTTCTCATTTGTAAGAATATGGTTTTCTAAGGGAATTTCTTTCTGGTCTTCCTTATTCTTATCCTCAGTGTTCTCTTCTTCAGACTCTACTTCAACCACTACATTGTCTAGTGGATCTACTTGTGTGGCTCCTGCAGGTAATTCATTCTTATCTTGCCTTTCTAAGAGGTCTGAGGTGGGTGGAATATAGTTGTTATTGTAAGGTGGAGGGGTGTTGTTGTAGCCTATACCTCTCTCCAGTTTGTCATGAACTTGAGATTTGAGTAAAGTGTCCATTGCTTTAGAAGCATTGGAAAATTTCTCAATGTGTAATTTGGCCTTCTCAAATTCACTCCTAACTTTCTCACATTCTTATCTAGCCTTCTCTAGCTTAATCTCTAACTCCTTCTTCTCCCACTTCCAATAGTTGTGATCATATGAATGTTGAAGTTCATTGGCTTGATATGCTTTGATCTATTCTTCAAAATATACAATGATCAAACTAGACTCTCTCCTATGTTTCTCCAATCTTTTAAGATCATCACACATGCTCTGATTGTGATCCCTGTACTTCTTAACAGTTTCAAGACAGGCTTTAGAGCAAAGTTTAGATTTTACCTCTGTGGGGATTGCTGTGCTTGAAGACTCTGAAACCTCAGACATCAATTCTTGATTCTGGATTGCCTCATCTGCTTGATCACTCCAATAAAAGCCCATTCCATCTTGTGAGACAAGTGCTTGAGATGAGTTCTTGTTATTGTTGTAGTTTGTGGACTTTAATTGTTGATTGTTGCTCCCATGCTGTTGAGACATTCCTCCTCTGCATTCTCTTGCAAAGTGCCCCAATTTGTGGCACTTGTAGCACTCCACCTTGGATTTGTCAAATCCAGCACCATCATCTCTTCTCATGGCAAAGTTGTTTCTTCCAGTTCTTTTAATGAATCTTTTGATTCTCATGGTGAGCATTGCCATTTGCCACTTGATGTCCATCTCTTCAAGATCATCAACATTGATCTGCTCCAGATCATCATTAATAAGAGACGATTTAGCATGGCTAGCAAGGAAAGCTTCCAAAACAAAATCATTGGGTCCATCCTGTTTTGAGCTATAAGCAGCACTAACTGATTCTGTGTTTGCAGAAGAATCAGTAGTAGATGATAAGAGAGAAGCATTGTGAGAGTATCCAGATGGCTTCTTCTTAGATTCAACTTCTGCTTCAAACACCCTGAGATCATTGTAGAGATCATCAAGTTCCTTATCCTCCAGATTATCATTCTGCCTGAATGATACTATATACATTACCCATTCTTCACCAAGAGATCATAGAAACTTTCTGTTGACATCATCCTGGTCCATCTTGACACCAACAGTGGCCAATTCTCCAATCAACTTGTTGAACCTATCAAAGGTTTGAGTCATAGACTCATTCTTTGTAGACATAAAATTTTCATAATGTTGCTTGAGAATTGCTTTCTGATTTCTGTTAGTGCTTTTGGTACCTGAAAACCTCTTCTCCAAAGCATTCCATAGGATTTTGGCATCAGCACAGTTGCAAAACTGGTGTTGATATTCATTAGGTATTGCCAGGAGCAGAGTGCTCAAGGCTTTCATCTCAGTCTGCCTCATCTTTCTTTCTCCATCAGTCTTTGGTGGAGGTCTCTTGTCGTCTGCTCCTATCTCTCCTTCACTGGAGGGACCATTCTCAATGATATCCCACATTGAGTAGTATGTAAGAAGTATATACTGCCTGATCCTGATTTTCCACATGTCAAATTCATTAGGTTTGAGCATGGGAACCTTTGAAACAAGAACACTGTCGTGTGATCCGTCCATGATGATTATTGATTTCTGAGTTCCTTTGCTCTGATACCACTTGTCAGGATCGAAATTCAAAACAAGAATTTAAATAAACACTCAGAAACTTTGTTAAAGAAGTTGCGGAATAACACTTTAACAATAAATCAATGAAACAGTGTATGAATTCAAATCACAAGTTATATTGAATTAACTTGATGATTACAACCAAAGCCTCAATCTGTTGAACAGGCTCAACAGACGTTCAATACTTCTCTAATGAAAGGATCACTAAGAATCTTGAGGCTAATTCTCTCTTTGAAAACAAAAGACATATATCAAATAATCTAAGACTTCTAGACTATATATACTAAACAGATTACAAGATAATTACGAAAGTAAAGTTGCTCTTCAGCATCCATTCCATAATTATCTTCAACTCCTTGTCTTTCGCTTCAAGACATCTTTATCAACATCAGCAACATTTAATCCTTCTAGAAGTATCTTCATCCTCAACAGTACTAACATGCTGGCAATAGTAACTTCCAACTTGCAGTATTAACTCTCCAAGCAGTACTAACTATTCTTCTAGCAGTACTAACCCTTCAAGCAGTACTAATACTACTAGCAGTAGTAATTTCTTCAAGTAGCAGTACTAATGTCTTCAGAAGTAGTAATCTTCAAGTCTAAGCAGCACTATCCATACTTAGCATTTTTCAGACCCAACAATCTTGTCAGGATCGAAATTCAAAACAAGAATTTAAATAAACACTCAGAAACTTTGTTAAATAAGTTGTGGTATAACACTTTAACAATAAATCAATGAAACAGTGTATGAATTCAAATCACAAAATCTATATTGAATTAACTTGATGATTACAACCAAAGCCTCAATCTGTTGAACAGGCTCAATAGACGTTCAATACTTCTCTAATGAAAGGATCACTAAGAATCTTGAGGCTAATTCTCTCTTTGAAAACAAAAGACATATATCAAATAATCTAAGACTTCTAGACATAATATACTAAACATATTACAAGATAATTACGAAAGTAAAGTTGATCTTCAGCATCCATTCCATAATTATCTTCAACTCCTTGTCTTTCGCTTCAAGACATCTTTATCAACATCAGCAACATTTAATCCTTCTAGCAGTATCTTCATCCTCAGCAGTACTAACATGCTGGCTGTAGTAACTTCCAACTTGCAGTATTAACTCTCCAAGCAGTACTAACTATTCTTCTAGCAGTATTAACCCTTCAAGCAGTACTAATACTACTAGCAGTAGTAATTTCTTCAAGTAGCAGTACTAATGTCTTCAGAAGTAGTAATATTCAAGTCTAAGCAGCACTATCCATACTTAGCATTTTTCAGACCCAACAAATCGTTTATGTGTTGTTTTGATAAGAACTTGATATATATTGTGGACCGACATAAATAAGTCATGAATGAAGGTGTTTTAATAATTTATTCATAAATGGAGATTATTTGGGTCAAAATACATTTTTAGTGTTTATTGGAAATATGCATACGAATGTGTAAGTCCTTTGATTTTGGTTATTCCCGACTTTGGGAACATTTTAGAAATGGTAAACCTTTTAGTTTTGGGCCAAAGGCCAATTGTAATTTGAGAGACAAAGATTTTTTGGGAAAAAACGTATTTTGGTTTTGTAACCCTATTGGCTCACATATTTTAAGCAATCGTTCATTATGACTTTTGGGGCTTGGTTTACACTCAATTGAGTCTTTGGAACATTTGTTCAGTTTTGGTAGCTCGTTAAGGATCCTTGGACGTATGGAGTACTTAGTTGCATCTTATTTGAGAGTTACATGTTTTGAATGCGTTAGTTCATTCGTTTGAGTCATGTAATGTTTTAGACTGTAATGCATTGGATTCATAGGTATATGAGTCAGTCAGTTTGTTTAGTTGGGGACTTTATCCCCGCTTTGGGACTGGAAATTGTTTATGGCTAGCGGGAGCTCGAGGTATAGATCGTGGGTGGTTGAACTCGATAACCGTGTAACCTTTATTGAAGAGCTCAAGGTATAGATCGTGTGTGGTTGAACTCGATGCCCGTTTGTAATCCAGTCTGGTTACTCATCGGGGAATTTAGTGTCCACATTTGAAGTCTAGTGAGTAGTCCCCAAGTCATGTTTTATGGAAGCTTGCGGTGGTGCTCTGCATAGCCGTATACGGAGCTAAGTCTTGCGGTGGTGCCCATGGTGAGCCAGATACGGGGACTCGTGGCTTTTGTGGTGACACTCATCTAGAGGTCGAGTAGACACTAGGGTCATTTGGGTATATTGCGGTGGTAGCTCGGTAGGGAGCCGTATACGGGGATCCATGACTCTATGTGAAACTCGAGAACATCGAGAAGTGGCTTAACTTTATGTGCCCACCACATTCGTTGGAATTCGGGTCTCCCTCGTCATCGAAAGGTGTTGTTTTGGGTATTGAGTTTTATTATCCATGTTTTCAGTGACGTTTTGTTTATATGGGTTTTTATCCATGGTTTATGGGTTGAGTATTATGCCCCACCCATGTTTTGGGTGTTTCGGGATATAGAGTTTATCCGCGTTGGGAGTCCACTTTCTATTCTCCTTTTGAGTGAGTTTTGCGTTGAAATTAATTTACGAAGGAATGTTTTTTTTGGGTCTTAGTCCTTAAAACAGTTTGGTTGGGAAAACGTTTATTTTGGTGTCTCCTTCGTCTAAAATGCATATTATTGGAAAATGAGTCGTTTTCATATTTGAAGCATATCATTTTGAAAGACTATGAATTCAATTGCATTATTCCTTTTTAACGATATATTTATTAATGTTGAAAACTCTTGAACTCATTAGGTGTTAGCCTAAGCTTTTTATTTGTCGGCATGTGCAACAGGCTTCGTTGGGAATAGTTCTAGTGACACTGTGAAGAGAGCATTCTAGTCAAGTCCTGAGAGGTGAGTAGCTTGTTGAAGTCTTCCGCTTTGGTTTTGTGGAGAACAACTTGTATTGGGCTTAAGTAGCACCCGACTTCGGTTTAGTCTTTGTTCATTACTGGAGTTAAATTTATGATGAGGTTATTTATCGAATTTTATATTTGAGGCATATTGAGTTTGATTTGTGAGAAGAGATGTTGTCTTTTATTTGATGTTATATCGAAAATTTTATTAGTTGCTCTTACCAAATTTGAGGGTGTTACAAGTTGGTATCAGAGCTTAAGCTTGAGAGAATTAGGTGTTGATTTGGAACGCCTAAACTCAAGGTAGTATTCTTTTAAGTGAATGAAAGAGAGAATTTCACCAATAGGTACTTTAAGATAAGATGTTTTGAGACTAATGGATCCACTAGGAACGGGAATCACGTCGAGAGTAGCAAGGATGATCATGTACGGTACGTTCATAATTGCACCTGGCCAGTGTTATGGTGAAGCTACGAGTTTCATGTGTATACTTGAACTACTGGGATGTGATGACCGTTAGGGTAGTGAAGAAGTTTCTAAGGGGGTAACTGTTGGCAGAAGTTGATGACTTTAACATTCGTCACTTGGGGTGACAGTAAGCATGAGAATTGTATTAAGTGAACCATTTTGAGTCGGGATGATTGGTTGGATTAGAACCATAGGCTTGTGGAACCGACATTATTCAAAGAGAAGTTGTAAGGTGAACCTATGAAATCCTTGATTTTTGCCTTGAAACCGACATAGATTATTTCATGTTTTTATCCAGAGCGCATACACACATCACTTTACTAGTCTTGTGAAACAAACCGTCTCATGCAAGTTTTGTTGTGGGATCTTATTCCATGCCGTATTGTGGCTAAAAGAGAGAAAACTTTGAGAGTTTGATATCATGAAAATTTTGTTTTGGGTTTTACAAGCATTTTATCGGTACGGCCTAAAGTTTGGAATCAAACTAAATTATTCTTACGTTTGATCAAATCGCATGCATCTGTCTTTTACTAAGTTTTGGGGAATAAACTGATGTATGCGAGTCAAGTTGGAAAATTTTATTACATGACATTATATGGTTAATGCGAAAATTTCTAGAATTTGATTTCATGAATTTCCCCTTCTGTAGTTTTGTACAAACGCCTTGTTATACACTGTTTTAGTACATAAAACTATTTCTCATTCATGGCATAAATTTATGCATGTTAGGACCATAGTGGTCCATTAAAAAAAACTTGTTGCATATCCTTATTCATCGTCACTATTAGCTTGAATAATGGTTAGATAGTTTTCAAAATGATTTTATATGTGTGGCATTGGTGACCGCTTTGTACACCTACCGAGTAAACGGTAGTAGAGTTTTATTTGTATGACCAATCGTTATAAAGATTTTACATTTAGAAGTTTTATAAAAGTTTAAATTGGCATAGTAATTTGAAAAACCTTGAACTCATTAGAGCTATAGATGTAAGCCCTCCTGTGATAGAGGTCGAGATTAAGGACTAAAGAAGTCCTCGGAGTTTGAAGCGTCGGAGGACCTAACTTATGTTTAGTTTTGAATTTTGGACTTCGGTTCATGAATTGGTTCACGCAGAAGTGTTTCAGGTGTTAGACTTATGCTTTCTCCCAGTTAATTAAGTGATGATATTTACGCTTCGATAAACCTTCGGGTGAAAACCGTGTACGGTTGTTTAGGTATGGTTGCTTTTAAATTTGTGGGTTAATGGTACGACGGCATACTATGTGTCAGTGGTGTACTATTTTAATGGGTATTCATGAATAATGATGAGGTTATGGTTGGCTAGTAAAGTTGTTTGATTTGGGGTTTTATTTCCATGAGTAGGCGTCAACTTTATTCGACATTTCAACTCTGGAACGAAATATTTGGTGGTATACCACGTTTACAGAATGGCCATTCCGAGGATAGGTGTCGACGCTCGGTTTTGAGGACAATGACTGTTGGTGTGCTTCAGTGCACTTCCGTTGGACCTGGTGTGTCTGCTGGTCAAGTGGGCCTTGAGGTGATTAGATGTTGGTAATTACGAATCAATCATTGGTGTTTCGGTAATCGGCAAGGCTTTTGCTGATTCATCAATCGATGATTGAATGCATTATGGGAGATATGTGAGCTCTGGCTTTAGAATCAAGAGCAACAAGACGTTTGTCATCCTCAGTATAATTCTTGGGCATTTTGAGGATGTATCTCCCAGTAGCAGAGGTTCATTCTTCATCCGAGGAATCATCAGAATCACTATATAAGACATCTTTATCTTTATCTTTATCTTTTGAGTCAGTACGAGTTTTTTGAAAACGATCCCAGACTTTAAGGATTATGAGTCCCTCACGAAGCACAGTGAGGAATCGACTATCCACACCTTCAAGAAACAACATCATATGAATTTCCCAAAGGGAAAAGTTGTTAGGGTTGAACTTTGGTGGTTTGGCTATAGAGCCACTGTCGATAGGAAAAGAGTTTTGAGAAGAAGACTCAACTTTTGCAGAAGATGGTGATGCCATTGTAGATCAAGTTTATTAGATTAAACCAACCTGCTCTGATACCACTTGTTGGTCCCAAATAAATAAAATAGTATTGTAGAGGGGGGGGGGTTGAATACAATACTAAAAAATTTCACTTAATTTTAATTCTTTTATTGATATAAAATATCAAGAATTACACATAGAAAACAAAAGATTGTTGCGGAAAAGAACAATAAACTATTCTAAAAATCTTACACTTAGAAACCTTTTAGAACACAACTTTAGAAAACACTAAGTTTAAAAGCTATGAGGATGAGAGGAATAGTTGCCAACTTTTCTTAAGTACACTAAGTTCTCTTGATGAAAGCGTAGCTTTCATGGAGGATGTTTTCACCTTTATATATACTACCTTATGCATTGAATGCAAATGACACTTGTCAAATGTAGATCGGATCTTTAAGATTTTATTCAATAAATTATAAGATATTTGAAGTGACTTATCAAAATACAAAAGGGACTTTTGTACCATGATAAGACAATATCTCAATAAAATATACCTGGTATCTTTTTGAGATCTTTTGTAGAAAGTCTCTATCAAATCAGAACTTGGGTGAATATCCTATGTATAATAGAAGGTTCCATTCCTTTTGTTAGAAGGATGTTGAAAATAAAGGAGTATAGTCAAATAATGAGGATTTGGCTATAAAGGAAGATAGCTGAATAATGAGAGTGTTCGGCATTAGGATTGTCTGCCGAAGGATCGGCAGTAAGAATGTCTGCCGAAGGATCGGCAGACGGAAGGTTGGCCGAAATAGAGAAGATCCGCAAGGGATGTCCTACCGACAAAGTATAGAGATATCAGCAGGAGTGAAGCCTGCCGAAGAGTGATATTTTCTTGGGCAGAAATAGCTTAGTAACGGAAGAAGTTTGTCTTTGATCCACATCAGTAGGCTTACTTCCGTTTGAATTCGTTTAGTTTTCGATTCACCGATCTTTTAAGGCACATCTAAGCTATTACAAAGAACCATAAAATACACTAAGTATGGAGATGTACAACATTTTACAAATATATAATTACAAGCCTAAAGGGGAGGTCATCTTCAAATCTTTGATGACCCAACAATATATATATCATGTCATGAAAAGATGCTCATCAACTAAAGAAAACCCCTTTTTAAGTGAGATTATTCTAGTATGCTATGGGTTATCATCTCCTTAAAGTGCGGCTTATATGGACTTGCTAACTTAGATCGATCTTACATCGATGGACTCAACATCCCCTGTCTTATGATTTTATCATTGACGTCCTTATATATGAACATATAAACTAATACACATATAGAACCTCATTCTCATGCATAATAATGAACGATGTTGAATTTCATGTAACATGTTAAAATAGCTAAAAACAAGTAAACATATAGCATAGATATCTTCTTTTTAAAATATTGAACACATAATATATGGGTACCCTTCTTTTGTTAACCAAACCATTGGTATTAATCATGTTAACCATCTCTAAACCAATCAGAATTTAGGAATAACTTATGTCAATGTTCATGCCTATTAAATAGGGTTGGGGTAATATAGGTATTTCTTTTAATAAGATATGGCTTAAATAGTTTCCATATTTTGCTCAAACACTAAATTTGGTAGTTATTTTAATTTATTTTAAATAGAATATTTTAAAAGTTAAAATTGATATTTCTCATTTTTTTAATTAAGATATGAAATTGGTAGTTATCACTCGACGTGCACCTCTTTTGAATATTTCAAAAATCTTGTTTTGAATATTTCAAAATCTTTGCTTTCGGAAGATGAAGAGATGAACTTTGGAATTTAGTTACAGAGAAATTCAGCAAGAAGCTTTCCGGTGATTGATTCGCTTTTTCCTTCGTGCAAGCCTTTGGTTCAAACTTATATATAACAGAACGGGCGACAGTCGATTAGTGTGCATATATGCACTAATTGAACTAGTATGCATATATGCACTAGTGTGATTGTGTGTACATGCATATATGCACCATAAGTAACTGTGAGTTGATCCCATATGCACAATAACAAAGTTTAATGTGCATATTTGATCAACATATGCAAGTGTGCACATATGAACTGTATGTACATATGCACCATTATGGTTCTTGATGTTGTGTTCAAAGTGTGCCCATATGCACTGTATGCACATATGCAAGTGTGAACATATGTACTGTATGCACATATGCAAGTGTGCACATATACATTATATGCACTGCAAATATGTACATATGCAAGTATGCACATATGCAAGTGTGCACTGCATATAAATGTCACAAAAGTTTAGCTATTGCTTAAAACCCTAGGTATCAGATCTGGGATCAATGAGAAGAAATACCAATAGCATTCAAAAACAGAATTCCAATGGAATTTTGGAATAAGATAATCTAGTTCAAAAATATCTAACAAACCTTGTAATATGAATTGAGAATAGAAACATCGATTATCAAAATGCAATCAAATCGTTTAAGAAACCGTAGATCTCTGGAAACAACACTCGAGTAAACAATCAAATCTCAAAATCTCTCTCGGTTTCTAATTACAAATATCTAAGAACTGGTGAATTTGGTAACTGCTTTGGTACCTTCAGAAACGGCGTGTTTCGACAACTCACCGGGCAGCACGAGCCTAACAGCAGTCTGGATCTCGCGAGATGTGATCGTCGGCTTCTTATTGTAATGAGCGAGACAAGACGATTCCTGAGCGAGCTTATCGAAAAAACATTAATCATCTCCATGAACTTGTGAAAACACAATATTAGTTACTTTAAAACTTGATTAAATATGCTTGTTGATCAATAGAGTACATATACATTAAATCATGAATCATCTCCATGAACTTGTCAAAACACAATATGTTTTACTTTAAAACTTGATTAAATATTCTTATTTTCTTTTGAGATTAGGTCTCCTTGATTACCAAAGAGGAGTTAATATGTTTCCTTAAATATTATTATTTCCTTTCGAGATCAGGTCTCCTTGATTACCAAAGAGGAGTTAATATGTTTCATTTTTTAATTGGATGAGTTCTTTTACAATTATACCCTTGTGTATATGTGCATGGTTATTCCAAGCGTATGAATCTGTTTTAAAATCAATGTTTTATTTAAGCCGTTGATCAAAAGTTTTAATTGTTGAGATTGATTAACACGGTTAATACCAATGACTTGGTTAACAAATGAATGAGACTCTACAATATATATCAATCTTTCCTGAAATTATTGTTTCATTTCATAAATCTATACTATATTATAAAGCACGGATAAAAAACTCTTAAAAACAATTGTTAAAACTTAATTTACCGTTATTTAATGCTAATTACTTAAAATCTCTTAAAAACAACCATTAAAGCTTTATGTACTACATTTAATGCTATTTATTAACTTTCAATCATTATCACAATAAAAGATATAATCACACAACAAGAGATTAATCAAACCTGTTTTAGATTTCTCAATCAAAGGATTACAAAAACTCTCTTGAAGGATATTTTCTCTCTCTAAGCTCTCTCTCTCTAGAATATGAGTTTGGCGGCTGCAGGTTTTCTAATTTGGCACACTCTCACTCTCAACAACCCTAGCACCTAAATGCCTTATACCTATTTAGGGAAAAAGACAAAATAACAAAAATACAAGAAAATAAACTTTAACTATTTATTACAAAGGACATAGACTTTTATTGAGTTTGACTTTGGAGCTTAGACTTCTTGAATCCTTCATCTTCAATTTTGATGATCTTGAATCCAATACATCTGTGATCTAACAATCTCCCCCTTTGGATCAAGATCATTACTAAAAAGATTTAGCAATCCAATCTTCTCTTTAAGCTCAGAAAGAATGCAATCCCTCTTTGTCTTCAAAATATAACAATCTCCCCAAAAGACGAAAATAAAATCTCTTTCAGATGATGGAAAAAAATTATCTCCAGATTTAGCTCATAATGCTTTTAGTAAAGCATATTCAAAGAAAATTTCTTCAAAATTCAGTATATCTTCAGAATACTTTCTCTAAACTTGTGTTCTCCCATTTCATGGTTAACGCTTCTCCCTTCAAATGTCTCTTGAAACAAAACTTGTAATGGACATTTCTTCAAACTTTAGGTTCTCCCCCTTTTTTGATGAATAGAGCAACAATTTCATTAAAACTTTTCTTCCAAGAAATGTCTTTGACCATTCTGATATGTTCAAGAGCCGCTGATTCTTTGCTAATTCGAACAATGTATTCATCCAGATCTTTTCATAACTAGACAAAATAGGAATGTAACCCCTGAATCAACAAATGAATCAGTTAATATGCATGTCAGTAACACTGAGTCACTGTGTGTAACGAATACACATTGGAAAGGAGATTTTTGATGTTCACTCCCCCAGGACTTCCATTCAATTATCGAAACACCACAAAGGCAATTTCTACAAACGTTAATGCAAGAAAACAAATTCCTTGTGTGTTAGTGCATGTGATAGAAAGAATTAAGCACAGATGACTGCTTATAAGGCTCAACATTGTGTAAACCACTGAGACAACAGTAGATAACACAGACTCAATGTGCATGATTGAAGTGCGAAGGTGGGGCAGATTTCCATCTTTTCAATACCCAGATTTTCCAAATGAAAATCAGATAGTAAATGTGCTGCTTCCCCTTTGAGAAAATGAAACATTTTCTTGTTGAGAAGAAAATGAGTGGCTGGTGGGGTTAATGTAAAGAGTTGGCATGGGCTAGTTGCCTGTTTCAATAATGTTCACCAAGAATTGTGAAGCATTAGTAATGTGGTTGCCCAGCTCAGAAAGTAGTTGGTGCAGAGTTTAATATTGTTTTACTCTGAACTCACACCCTCTTTATTTTAAACATTAAGCTCACATCTAACCAAACTCTCATTTACATTTTACCTCTACTCACAACCCACACTCATTTCTTTTCGACTTCTCACACTCAATCACTAAGGATTAACTTCTTGGATAGGAAACACTGGTTAACGTGAATCCATAGAAGTTTCAATTAAGTCCTAGCACAAAGATCCCGTATTTTCCTAGAAAGCATGTGTTGCTCAGATGATTTAACTTTATCAGTTAAAGCTCAAATACAAATCAGATGTTTGTATGCTCAGAATATAATCATGAAGATTTGAGCATTTGAAACATTGAAGTATTTTCAAACAAATATATTGAATGAATGAACATGAATGCAAGAGACTTGTTTGAAAATCTAACATTGTATTAAAATGATTAGAAATGATATGACAATCAAGGCTTATGGTCAAGAATAATGGATATTGTCTATACGAACCAAAATATAGACATTCTTGAAATGACGTTTCGAAATGAAATGACGCTCAAAAAAATTCTTTGAAATACAAGCGGGGTGTATCACCATCGAAAAATTGGTCAATATGAGACATGGTGATAACTTAATCAACAAAAGAATTGAACCGGTGTGTGTGAATACTTGAAAGTATATAGACAAGATAATAGGCAAGTATATATCTTTAGAGACACACGGTTTGTAAAGCATTGAAGCACAAAATAGATCTTGAAAAACATTTAAAATCACACTTCCAATTCATGAAACCTGTTTAAGAATCGGGAAGTGGTTTGAACATTTAAGAACAAGTTTTCTTATGATTGAAAGTTGTCCTTCTTTCAACCATATATGAGATGAAGATAAAGAATTATACCTTTTGCGTGCAGTCTTACATCTCATGAAGTCAAGTTTAAGTCATAAAGATATGATCTTGTAAGCATCTCTCAAACTGTAAAAGTCTTAAGGTCATAGTCAAAGCAACTTTATTCACAGAAATTAAAAGAACATAAAGCAGTAAAACAATTAAAAGTACGAGTTCTGATCTGAAGTAATCAGAAGTCATTGTTCTTTTACTCCCCCTGAAATTATGCATCATAAAATTATCATTGTAAAAGATATGCATTAACTCCCCCTCAAACGTTGATCATCATATCTGTCGGATGCATAAAATTTCAGACAAATATGTACTCCCCCTTGAAGTTTGATCTTCTCAGATATGTATCTAGGAGTACAATATCATTCAGCTCAGGAGTAAAGTCTTTTGATCATTGAAGTGCGAGTAATAAAATGTTGTGTTTAGAAGTCATAACTTCGTTGAAGTACGGGTCCTAAGATGATTTACTTAGAAGCCTTTGTTCTCTTACTCCACTTTGACAGTAGGTGCCTGCAACACAGATTCATCCTTTTTCTTTGGTACCCATTTGTACTTGGGTCCAAATGTGTTAGCACAGGATTTTGGCACCCATTTAAATTTGGGTCCACTTTTCTTTTGAAACCTATTTGAAAATTAGAACGATAAGAGTAAACATGATATATGCTGAACCAAACATTAGAATATTTTCGAGAAGCATAATCATATCTATCATAATTTGAAAACTTTCTAGCAGACGGAGATAACTGGAATAATTGTTGTATGGAATATTTCTTGATAGAATCGACAAGTTTTGGTTTAGAAATAGCAACATTCGCAATCAAATCATCTTTACTAGTAGTCTTCTTATTACAATCAGAACTAGAAAATGAGTTAGCATTCTCGTCTATCTTATGTTTCGGTAGCCATTCCGACTTAACTCCAAGCTTTTTCTTTCTCAAATCTGAAACATTTGAAGCTTTAGAGTTAGAATGGTGAGAATCAATCAAATTCTTCTTCTTTCACTTATCAGTGGTGATCTGTTTCTGTGAATTCCCAGATTTCTTCTTCTTACCTTTGGTAACTTTGGATTTCACAGAAACTGATTTATCAACTTTCGTTGATGTTTCACCTTTTTTCATACACACATGGTAATCAAACAGAATTAACAACAAAAGAGGAATGATTAGGAAGTTTAGCATTAAAGTCAAAATCACCAACACAGTCATCTAAACCACCATCAGAGTTTAGAAAATCAAACTCATTATCAAGTAAACCAGATCTATCATCAGATTTTAAAGCCTTGGATAATTTAGAAAACTCAATATATTTGAACACAGTAGAAAATACATTTTGTTCTATGTCCATCAAGATCCTTTCTTCTTTGAGAGTATTCTCGAGTTCAGAAATTTTGGTTTCCAAAATGACAGGAGGAACATAAAGCTTACCTTCAATGGGCTTAGCCTCCATTTATTTTACATAATAACTCTCAAAATAGTCATTAGAAAGAGATTTTGATTTATCAGAACTATAACTGTTATTCAACCTCTCATAACGAAATGGAAGTTGAACTTTAGTTGTGTTCTTTCTTTTAGTATATTCCTTGGCTTTATCCTCTTCAGACAGACTAGTCCAGAAAACTTTGAGTTCAGGGTATTGAGGTGCCAGTTTCATAAATCCAAAGTCATAAAGAGCAGGCGCTTCAGATATACCCTTTTTGAGGTGGTGTGGTTTCTTGTAACCAAGTCCCCAACACTCAGGATTCTCTTTAGGTTTGTTCAGATGAATGGTTTGCTCAGTTTGACCCAAAGTATATAATTTTCCTTCCAAAGCATTCACTTTTTCGATTAAAGATTTCTTTTCTTTTGAAAGCGAAGAATACATTTTAGAAAGCCCTTTTGATTCAAACTCACACATTCTATATTTTGAAGTTGTTTCAGCTAACTCTTTATGAATTATAGTCTTCTCTTTTGCGTTGGTGTCAATGTTTTTATGCAACGCTTCAATCAATACATTTTTCTCAGCAATATCATTTCTAAGTTTCTGTATAAATTGATTTTTATCATTAATGACACCCTTTTCACGCTTAAGTTTAGACTCTAATTCTTGGAGTTTAGTCATCACGGCATGCATTTGATTCAAGAAATCTGATTTGGTTAAATCACATACCTCATCGTTATCGTCTTCATCCGAATCAGCTTCAGGTTCTATCTTCATGTGACCCATCAAGCACAAGTTTGTTGTCTCATCCTTCTCTCCTTCCTCCAATTCTTGATCAGAATGGTCGAGCCAGAACTCATCTTCGGCCATTAATGCCTTTCCAGCCTCCTGTTGCTTGGCTAGAAGCAGCTTGTTCTTGTAGTACTCAGAGTTTCTGACTTTGGGCTTACTGCAGTTCTTAACAAAATGACCCAGTTTTCCACAGTTGTAGCACTTTGGAGGTTCTGTCTGTTTGGTCTCTTCAGCTCTATACTTCTTCTCTTCTGGTCTCCTATCCTCTATCCTCTTTCCTTCAACTTTCTCCTTGTGATTGTAGTTGCTTGAACCAGATGAATACCTCTGACTATTTGAGCTAGGATTTTTGTAGAACTTCTTTTGAAAAGCCTTGGTTAACATAAGCATAGCCTGCTTCAGGTTATCACAGTCGTCAGAGTCAGAGTTAATCTCTCTTTCATCCTCTTCTGATTCAGAACTTATCATCTTCTTCTTTTTTTCTTTACAACCAGAGCAAGTGGATCAATAACTGTCTTCTTAGCCTTTCTCTTTTCATCCTTGATCTCATCTACTTCCTCCTCATTCTGCCTTAAAGTTTCATAGACCTCATGAAGTGGAATTTCATTAAGATCTTCCATTTGCTTCATCTGTCTGGTAGACCTTTTCCACTCAGGCTGGAGGACGTTGAGGAATTTTATATTCAGCTCAACTTGAGATTTGTAGACATTATTCTTGCTTAGTTCGTTCAGTAAGGTCACAAATCTGTCATATGTAGCCTTCACAGATTCTCCAACTTTAGCTTTGAACTCTTCATAGTTATTCAGGCAGTTGGATACTTTGAGTTGGTTGCCGACTTTTGATCCGAGCATCATATTCTCCAATTGATCCCACATCTGCTTTCCAGTAGCGTTGTAGCTATCAATTTTGACATAAATCTCATTCGGTATGCCTTGGAGAGTGAATGATTTTGCCAGTTTGTCACCCTTATGTCTCCTTTCTGCTCATCCGAGTATTCATCAAGCGGTAATGGATACTCTCTCTGTTCTTCTTCATCATTCTCTCCAGCTACAGTGAGTACCTTGGTAGGAGGTGTCATGATTCCTTCCTTTAGGGATATTCTGATGTAATCTCCTAAGTCATTTCGATCAATGAAATCCAAGAATCGGTCTTTCCATTGTTCGTACTCTCCTTTGAAGAGTACTAGTGGCTTCACATCAGTTCCAATAGTGAGAGCTTCTCTTGATGTCATCCTGTTTTAGATAAATATGCAATAAGAAACTCGAAATTGATCGTTAGTCCAGGTAAAATCAAATGAATACAAATTTATATTGAAAATAATAAATGGGGATAAGATAATCTGGCGCAAAACACAAAAAAATGCGCTAAAGACAGAAATGCGCCAAGGGCCGTGGCGCAAAAGAAACTTTGCGCTAAAAGAAGTTGGCACAAAAACAAGTTTGCGCGAAGTACTTTGACACCCTTGAGGAGTTTTGTGCGAGAAGAGGGTGGCGCAAGAAGGGTTTTGCGCGAGAGGCGGGTCGCGCGAAATGGAGGTTTGCACGAGAAGTGGGTCGCGCAAAATTGAGGTTTGCGCGAAAAGTTGATGGCGCAAACCGGGGTCTTGATTGTCCCTCCTTCGACCAGTGTCCCACCGGGGTCCTTCGACCGGTGTCCTGCGACCGGGGTGCCGTCAACCGGACCAGTGTGTCGACCGGTGTCCTATGACCGGTGTGGTACGACCGGTGTGGAGCGACCGGTGTGTGCCCGACCGGTGTGGACCGGTGTGCTGTGACCGGGGCTCTCTGACCGGGGTGTTGCTGCGACCGGTGTCTTGTATGGCGCAAAACTCAACTTTGCGCCAAGAGAAGGTGGCGCAAAAGATGAGATCTTCAGGTATGCGCTACGAGGCTATGGCGCAAAACACACTTTGCGCTATGCATTTGGAAACTCTTGAACTAGCGCAAACGCAGTATGAACTGGCGCAAAAACGTGTTCTTCAACTATTCTTCGAAAGTCGGCTATGAAAATCCCAAAAACCTATCTAGACTTTGAATTACAACCCCAGACTTTGACAATAAGATCGTAAACACATCTAGAACTGATTACAAGCAAATAATTTCAAAAACAAACACCCAAAAAAGATTCGATCTATGGAACAGTGCACTAGACTCGTAAAAATCAAAATACCAAAATCATCAAAATGTGAATCGATTACAGTGCAATACTCGATTAAACCAACACAAACTCAATCTAATACTGATTTCGACCACAACCCAAATGATTTCTAATCGAAAAACACACAAACACTCAGAAATCAAATCTGGAAGATGATGAACAGTGTCGAACAGTATTTCTGGAAAAACTTGATTTTAAACTGGGTTAACTCTAATACCAATTGATTGTCCCTGAAAATCAAGTTTCTTATCATAATAAAAGATATAATCACACAACAATAGATTAATCAAACCTGTTTTAGATTTCTCAATCAAAGGATTACAAAAACTCTCTTGAAGGATATTTTCTCTCTCTAGAATATGAGTTTGGCGGCTGCAGGTTTTCTAATTTGGCACACTCTCACTCTCAACAACCCTAGCACCTAAATGCCTTATACCTATTTAGGGAAAAAAGACAAAATAACAAAAATACAAGAAAATAAACTTTAACTATTTATTACAAAGGACCTAGACTTTTATTGAGTTTGACTTTGGAGCTTAGACTTCTTGAATCTTTCATCTTCAATCTTGATGATCTTGAATCCAATAAGTTTGTGATCTAACAATCTCTAACCAATTTAACTTCCCAAAATCACTCCCCACTTCAATCCCATAAAATCACTCCCCAACATAATTAAATAATGATAAAAATCTAATTTTAAATATAAAAAATCTAAAATATAATTAAGAAAATCTAACAGAATATTTAATGTTTAATCTAAAATAAATTACATTATTATTAAACTATCGAAGAAAATCTTAAAAACCAGTTCTTATGCATTAAATATTGTTTATTGATACACATACATAGAATTCATTATTACAAGTAATGATGCATGAATACAATTTTCCAAAGCTATATGTTTGAATTCATAGCTAACTAATAAACATAATCAAAACAAGATAAACATTTCAATTTAAATATAAAGAATTTAAAATATATAAAATAATTACTGAATTCTAATAAAATACTTAATTTTTTATATAAAAAACATTATATTATTAAGCCTAAATTAAAAAAATTTAAAAAAAAAAATTATCACTCTCTCAAAACCATCCAAAATCGTACCGTAAATCGACAAAAAATAAAATGAAACATTAAAATCATGATGTATCTCGCTGCATTGCGGGAGAGCACATATAAAATATATCAAACTTTGTAGAAAATTTGTTTCCATAAATAATACTGAAACATATTGAATATCATGCAAAATGCTAAAATAGTTTAAAACAGGTAAAAACATAAAATGAATAGCTCATTAAAGGGCAAAATATATCAAATAACAAAAAAGCTTAGTTTAGTTCTATGTATTATAATGATGATTTGTTTTCCAATCAATTTAGCAAAGTTTCAAGCTTTCTATTTAAAAGATATATAAAACTTATTATCATAATTATTAAAATTTATATATTAGTTGATTTATTTATTTATGTAATATTATGTTTTGGTTTTTATGGCTATAAAATAAAAATAATACAAATGATATCATAAATATAATAAAAGATTAAAGTCAGATAAACCTTAATCTGTATAGTCTATTATCTATTTAATTAAATATCACAAAAAGTTAAGTATGAACAATTTTTGGTGTATTATTAAGAGGTTTTTTTTTTAACCATGGTTTTCGGATCAGTTTACGCACACCGACTAATCTCCGAGTGACCACAAAATCAAATGCTTACCCAGATAAGCGTTTATCAAGTCATATCACCTTACCAGATTAATATGAAAAAGACCAACAATCTTATCTGATAAGAGCTAAGTTGCTAAGGCAATGACCAAGAGTCTTACCCAATAATTGAATGCGAAGACTCTTACCACGGTTAATGCTTACAGGAAAAATTGTTGCATACGATACCGTTTTAGTGGACTAAAATCTTACCCGGTAAGTAAGGGATTGTGTTGAATTTTAGCAATAAATGCTTACCCTGTAAGTGTTTGATAAACGGCCCCTAAGATGTCACGATATAAATAGTCCGAGTATAAATTATTGTTTTTGATAACATAATAAACTACAACCTGATCGAACATGAGTACATGACACATAAACTTATCGATTATTCATTACTGTTAAAAAAATATAAATTCAACTTAATAGTTCAACGTCACATTTTTATTTTATCCTAAGTGGTATTTGGTTCGAAAAATCTGATGGAATTTGGTGGAATTGGAATGTTGAATTCCTTTTTGACCAGATTACATTCCTTTGTTTGGTTCAAAGTTTTCAATGGAATGAAATCTTCCAATTCCATTAAATTCCATACATAAAGGATTTTAACATTCCATCATCAAACTCAAGTATTTCAATGGAATGAAATTTGTTATTTTCATAATTCCAAAATTATCCCTTGCCCCAAACTAAACCCTACTAATATTGATTATCAGCAGACACCAACTCTCTCTCTCCTATCCTCTCTCTCTCTGTCTCCTCTCTTTCCTCTCTCCCTCTCTCTCCTCTCATCTCCCCTCTCTCTCTCTCGTCATCATTCGTGTGCTAAAATAATCAAAGCAATTTTAGTTAATAATTAAACTATTTAATGACTATTTCATTAAAATAATTTTAATTGAAAAAAATTAAAATAATCAAAAAGGGTATTTTGGTCATTTACCAAAATTCCATTCCAATTCTAAAGCTACAATCTGTGAACCAAACAGAAAAATTTCAATTCATTTAACAGATTCCATTCCAATTCTGTCAACCAAACAAGTGGTCAAACCTGACAACATTTCATTCCAATTCCTTCAAAGTCAAATTCCTTTGATAGATTCCATTCCATCCAAAAACATTCTGCGAACCAAACGCCCCCTAAGTGTTTGATTGTCGTTAACATCATCAAAATAAGACAATTTTAGTTAGGGCCGTTTACTAAACACTTACCATGGTAAGCGCTTACTGGTTCAATTACCTTACCCGGGGAATATAACAAGGACCGAGAATCTAACCTAGTAAGAGGAAGACAATGATCGACAGTCTTACCCGGTACGAGCTTACCGGGTTATACACGCTTACCATCAATTTTTTTTGATGGTCAGGAATGTTACGTCATAAAATTAATGAGGGTGATAACTCTTGCCAATAAACGTTTGATAAACGACCCCTTAGTCGTACATCTTATCAATTTACATTTAGGTGCCTTTTGTTTTTTAAGAGGTCTGAAATCTGAAGTCTTATTTTACTTCTTATTAATAATAGGTGGTGCTGAAGTCTGAATCAACAAGATTGTATGTTTCTGTGACGTCTGGAGGCATCTTGAGAGAAAGAAGAACATATAAACAGAGATGACGATAATAGGTTTTAAGAAGTTAGGTCACCACTTCTTATTTCAAAAGTATTCAAGAGTTAAGAGGTTCCGAAAACTGGAAAAAAAAACAAACAGTCTAAATGTAAAAATGTGTAAACGATTCAGATTTAAGAGCCATTAAGAAGGTTTTTTTAAAAACCAAACAACACCTTATTGTATAAACAAAAGCCAAAATATTTAAAATAAATGTTGCATTTTCAATATTTCATTAAATTATATACGTATAACCGAAAATGTTAAATTAATCAATCACGTCTATATAGTTTCACAATCATGCAGATTATACTATTTTCGTTTTAATGCAATCAACAAGCTATAATGGTCATTTAGGATAAGTGGAAAGATGTAAAGAGGATTATAATGACGACTTAACAAATAACATGCTAGTTATTCACAAGGCTTGTGGTGTAGTGGTAATCACCTGGGGAGTTCATAGCACTCAACCCGGGTTCGATTCCCTGCATTCGGCTTGTGACCACAGGGTTTAATCTTAGGGCTGCATGCTTTCACAGTCGGTTGCTTTGCCAGAGATTAGTCTGCGCCATAGGCCCAGGATACCCTTTCAAAAAAAACATGCTAGTTATTTATATATCGTTATTCATAATTTAGCTAAAATAATTCAACTTAATATAATTGAAAATGATTTAATTTTTGCAATTACGACAAAGTAAATAGGATTTTAAAATGTAACTTAAATAAGTATTATATATATATATATATATATATATTATCAACCTTAAAAAAAGTTGATTTTTGATAAGATCAAAGATTAAACAAATAATTATTGATGAATGGGAGCTTGAGAGGGTGTGTCATCATCAACAACAAAAAGGAACAAAAGTAAAAGGCAAACAACACTCAAAAGAAACCAATGGAGAAGCTTTTCTCACATTCTAAAATACCTTTGTCTTTTTTAGAAATATGTGTACACTTAAATATTATATATTATACATTGTATATATAAACAAAGGTTTAAACATTAAACCTTTTTACGTCTAATTTTTTTTAAAGAAAATTTTCACAATATAAAATAAGTATATGTTAATAAATACATTAAATATTGACCTTAGATGAAAACAATGAAGTGAAATAACAAATGATACATTGGTTTCCATAATTTTTAACTTTTTATGGTTCTAATTTGATTAATCTCTCACACATACACACATATATATATACACTAGGTTCAACCTCATATATTACATGGAGTAATTTAAAAAAATTAAATCATGTCAAAAAACTTATCTTACAGATATGAATGATTATCGAAAGTACGATACTACTTTTCCAAGGTTTTTTTTCCTTCATAGTTGTTTTTTTTTTGCAGTTGGTTACAAAATGTCTTTGTTTTAGGCAGTTTTCACAAAGGATGTTTTACAAAAAATTAATAAAAAATATGAATAAATATTAAGAATTTATAAAACAAAATTTATAATATAAGTAAATGAAATTATGGAAAAGTGCATTGTTAAAATTGATATGAAATTGCAAAAAGAAAATCACGACAATTTAACGATTATTTGTATCAAATCACATACTAATTTCAACAAATCTCATACTAACCACGACACATTAATTCGTATATATTTATTATATTTAATAATATAATTAAATCTAAAAATATTCAATATTTGGCTCATTTCGAAGGTATTGACGAAGCGATTACAATGGTATAATTTGTAAAAAATAGAAATGTTTTTTAATGCATTTTAGTTCATATACATTATTTATGTTTATATGATTAGAGTTTAAACTGAAAAATAAAAAAGTAAGAGATTAAAAGTAACTACATACCTAATTATAAGGGTAGTAAATGTAACGTATAAATTTAAAAAAATTGAATTTAAGAAAGATTTATGAAGGAATGAATGTGGATGTGTTAATTGAACTTATAATGTAAACTGCGTCCAGATATATGTTTAGGCGGGAAAATACTGATGTCGACCCACCAGAAGACGACACATGGCATGCTAGTTACTTATTTATTATATGTATGTATATATATACATATATATAGAGGCGTGTTCAAATGCAACCCTTTTTAATGGTGCAACCCCATGCAACCTACATATCTACCACTCATTTTGTTTTCACCTTTTTAATTAAAAAAAGTGAAAATAAAATGAGTGGTAGATAAGGTGGGTTGCACCATTAAAAAGGTTGCACAATAACTCACCTATCTCTCTCTCTCTATCACTCTCTCTCTATCTCTCTCTCTCTCTCTCTCTCTATATATATATATATATATATAGGGGTGGGTTCAAATGAAAACTCGTCTTTCATTGTACACATGAGGACAAATCTTAACCATTGATCAAAACTTAGAAAACTAATCAATAATTAATACATAATAAGGTTAATTGATAAGTGATTAAAAACAAAATTGTAATTTTGAATCAACTTCTACCTTCTACCTTCTTTGACTTTTTGTTTTTATTTTTAATTAAAAAAAAATTTACCCTCTTAAACTTTAAAATAATTTATTTTAAAAATTACTAATATTTTAATCAAACAAATTACATCAAAAAAAACGAGAATTTCGTGCTATTCGATATGACATCCATTTCGATATCGTTTTTTTTTCATTTTAACCGTTTTTTACGTGAAATTATATATACGTGTTATATTCATTATGAATATGCATGCACGTCTTCGAGTGTCCACATTCAGTATGAATAACAAATGTAAACGTTCATTCACTATTCATGATGAATAATACCGTATGCAGGATGAATAATACAATATTAAGGATTTTCTCGTTTTAACCGTTTTTACGTGAAATTCTATATATGTGTTATATTCATTATAAATATGCATGCACGTCCTCGGGTGTCCACATTCAGTATGAATAAGAAAGGTGAACATTCATTCACTATTCATGATGAATAATACACGAATTCATGATTCATGTATTATTTATCATGAATCGTGTATTATTCACCCTGAATGTTCTATTATTCATCCTGAATGATACATTATTCATGATGAATAATATATGAATGACCCGTGAAGATGTAGACACATGACACACTCTCTTTTGTTTTCCAATTCATAACCGAAATTTGGTTTACTTCATTATGAATATGTATGCGCATCCCCGGATGTCCTACATTCAGTATGAATAACAAATGTGAACGCTCATTCATTATTCATGATTAATAATATAGTATTCAGGATGAATTACACAACATTCATGACGAATAATACACGAATTCATGAATTGTAAATTATTCACCCTGAATGTTGTATTATTCATCCTGAATGATACATTATTAATGATGAATAACACATGAATGACCTGTGAAGATGTGGAGACGTGACGCGCTCTCTTTTGTTCCCCGATTCACAACAATTACGCGATAGGTTCTCGATATGTAACACCCTAAAAATTGGGGTAATTTTAAAAATTGAAAATTCGGCAACATAACGTTTATAAATAGGGCAAACCACCCATAATGGGCAAACGTGATCATTTACAAAACCTGCAACAATGAATAGGGAAACAACAACAACCTAATCTAAACTACAACTAGCCAGATTACATTGGTTGTCAACCTAATACCAAAAAGAAATAATTGTTTCAATGCTAAGCGTTCCCAAAAATGACTATCATCCAAAAATGCCCGTAAGAGACCACGCTCTTCACTCAAACCCTTGAAGACCCGCCGCTAAGGGAACCTGTTATACACATCGTTTGAGAAAAAGTGTTAGGCTTAAAGCCTAGTGAGAAAATACAGTTTATGTGAAAGACGAACAAAAGTCAAATGCAAAATAAGTAAACTGTTTTCATCAATAACATCATTGTAAATGGTTTAGTAAACACATAGTGACCTTCCGGTCCAGACTTCATCTTGCGATGACGGGTGTAAGCCCGAATTCCAAGGATTGTGGCGAAACACAAAGTAAGCCACCTTCCGAGTTTTGAGCTCACCATACTAGGATCAAGGTCGTGAACCTGCCGGTCCAAATAACGATGTGGGAGGGTGGCACCCGATGATCCAAGTCATACTCATTCGCTAGGATTTACATTTACGACCCATGGCTAGTAACCGGCCCCACATAACCGTACCAAAGTGCCTCCGAGGATCCAATGTCTCAACTAGCTACATACAGAATTACCCCAAATAATAAGTCAACTAAATACCTATGGATCCATTTGTAGTAGTCTAGACTCGTCACAATACACATGTGACCAACTATAATCAAACATATAGTTCATAAAACCAATTAGTTCTCAAATCACCATTTAATGGTTAACTGCTGATAAGAATCACAAGCCCATATATAAAACATACGGCTAACAACTTAAATCCCAAAATGTTTCTTTACCAAAATAAACCTTTCCATGATAGAAACCATTTTATACAAACATGGATTTCTTTATATTTTAACCATTTGTTTCCTTTCCACAAAATAACCATTTTCACCAAATCTCTTATAAAATGTTTAATCATAAACATGGCTAAAAGCCATAAGTTGAACATTTATTCAACATAATGCAATAACAACACATTTGTAGTTCCAATACATCGTTTATATCATCATTTACCAAAAATGGTAATAAACCCTAAAATCTCCCAAAATCACCAAGTTAGGTCAAAATCTCATGAACATTAAATATGTAAATAAGGAGATGTTTAGAAGTCAAAACATACATTTTGATGTGTATAATAGTTTAGTAAATGGAAGTATGAACTCACAAAGTGGGTTTTTGGAAGAACCCAAACCCTAGATTCAATCCTTTGGGGAAGATGACAATGGAGGTTGAGACCCTAAGCTCCACTCTTGAACCCTTAGAAGGAACAACCAACTTCTTGCAATAAATGAGGTAGTGTTGGGTGGGAAAACCCTAATTTTCGGATGTGTGGAGTTATGAGGGTTTGAGAGAGAGTAAAGAGGGTAGATAGAGAAGTAAATGAGGTAAGAAGGGGGAAAAACCCGTATGTGGGTGTCTAGGGAGTCCCGCGGGTTATGCCGCGACCTCAAGTCGCGGCATAAGTCGCCCGTGGCGCTGAAAGAGAACCCATATAATGGGTTACACGGGTTGTGTCGCGGTTTGCAAGTCGTGCGCTACTTGCGAAATCCCCTGTGAACACAATTCCTCCAAAACTCCAAATACCAAACTGTATACAAAACGGGGTGCTAACGACAAATGCTAAACATAAGAACACCAAGACTAAACGATAAACAAGGCTAGAAATCTTAGCGCTAGAATTACATAACAAAATTCGGGGTGTCACAATCCTCCCCAACTTGGGAATGATTTCGTCCCCGAAATCCCAACTACTCGAACAGGTGAGGACATCTTTGCTTCATATCCTCCTCGGCTTCCCACGTCACATTGGCACCATGATGATGCTTCCATTGCACCTTGACCATAGTGACTTCTTTGTGGCGAAGTTTCTTTGACTTAATCTCCAAAATGGCTTCCGGCTCTTCAACACAATGGTTCCCCTCGTCCACTCTAATCTCGGAAAGAGGGATGACACTCTCCTCTTTCGCCAAGAATTTCCGAAGATAGAAAATGTGGAATGTGTTGTGGATCCCGTTCATTTCTGGAGGAAGTTCCAACTGATAAGCTTGCAAGCCCGCACGCTAAAACACTTTAAATGATCCAAGGAAACGGGGACTCAACTTCCCGCGCTTTCCGAACCGGATGATGCCTTTCCATGGCGACACTTTTAACATCACGCGGTCGCCCACTTGGAATTCCATCGGCCGTCTCTTCTTATCGGCATAGCTCTTCTGCCGATCTTGGGCTGCTTTCAACCGTTCCCGAATTCCTTTAACTTTATCGGCCGTAACTTGCACGATTTCGGGTCCGGTGAATTGTTTCTCACCCGCTTCTAACCAACAAACCGGGGTTCGGCATTTCCGGCCGTACAAGGCCTCAAAAGGAGCCATGCCAATACTGGAGTGGTAACTGTTGTCGTAGGCTAACTCGACTAATGGCAGACGAGAGTTCCAACTCCCGCCAAAGTCGATCACACACGATCTCAGCATGTGTTCGAGCGTTTGGATGGTTCGCTCGCTTTGGCCGTCGGTTTGGGGGTGATACGTCGTGCTTAACTTTACTCTAGTCCCCAACTCTTTCTGGAGACCATTCCAAAAATTGGAAGTGAAACGGCTATCGCGGTCCGATACGATGGACAAGGGTACACCATGCCTCGAAATTATCTCGTCGATGTAAAGTTTGGCTAACTTGTCCATCGGGAGAGTTTCTCTCATGGCTAAAAAGTGAGCACTCTTGGTCAGGCGGTCCACTACCACCCATATCGTATCGTGCCCTCTGAGAGTCTTCGGCAGTTTTGTCACAAAATCCATGGTGATGTGCTCCCACTTCCATTCCGGAATTTCCAAGCATTGGAGACTCCCGTATGGTCGTTGATGTTCTGCTTTGACTTGAAGACAAGTCACACATCTTTCCACGTAATTAGCCACGTCTAACTTCATGGCGGGCCACCAATAATTGAGTTTCAGATCCCGGTACATCTTTGTACTCCCCGGGTGGATAGAATACATGGATTTGTGGGATTCTTCGAGAAGTAATTCCCGATTGCCCCCGATCTTGGGCACCCAAACTCGCCCTTCAAAGAGTTTTACTCCCCGCCTATCTTCGATTAGGAGGTGACGTTGCTTCACCATCACTTCATTCTTTAGATTCTCTTCCCGAAGGGCCTCGACTTGAGACTCCTTGATCTTCTCGATCAGACTTGACACTAGCTCAATTCGAGAGAAGGAGGTTTGCAGACATCCACTATACTCTTTTCTGGTCAACGCGTCTGCTACTACATTCGCCTTTCCAGGATGGTACAACAGTTCACAGTCATAGTCTTTTAGGAGTTCTATCCACCTCCTTTGTCTCATATTCAACTCCTTCTGGTCAAATATGTGTTTCAGACTCTTGTGATCTGTATAGAGAGTGCACTTTGTACCATAGAGATAGTGTCGCCAAAGCTTCAAAGCGAACACCGCTGCCGCCAACTCTAGATCATGGGTAGGGTAATTCTTTTCGTGAATCTTGAGTTGCCGAGACGCATAGGCGATCACGTTTCCCCTTTGCATAAGTACACACCCAAGCCCCATCTTGGACGCATCGCTATAAACCACAAAGTCTTACGTTCCTTCGGGTAAGGATAATATCGGTGCTTCGCAAAGTTTCTTTTGGAGAGTTCGGAAAGCTTTCTCTTGGGCATCCGACCAAACGAATTTTACATTTTTCCGAGTAAGGGGTGTCAAGGAAGAAGCAATCTTAGAAAAGTCTTGTATAAATCGCCGATAGTAACCCGCTAAGCCCAAGAAGCTTCGAATCTCTGACGGACTCTTTGGAGGTTCCCAATTCATCATGGCCTCGATCTTGGAAGGGTCCACCTTCACCCCGTCTCGGGTGACAACGTGTCCCAAAAATTGGACCTCTCCTAGGAAAAAATCACATTTCGAAAATTTGGCATAGAGTTGTTGCTTTCTCAACACCTCGAGTACCTCACGGAGGTGTCGTTCATGATCGAGTTCATTCTTAGAGTAGAATAGGATGTCATCGATGAACACTATCACCGATTCATCGAGGAAGGGTCGGCACCCACGGTTTATCAAGTCCATGAATACTGCCGACGAGTTGGTCAACCCAAAAGGCATGACCAAGAATTCATAGTGCCCGTACCGGGTCCTAAACGCCGTCTTTGAGACGTCTTCGCCTCTCACCCTCACTTGGTGATATCCGAATCGAAGATCAATTTTTGAGAAACAACCTGCCCCTTGAATCTAATCGAACAGGTCATCGATTCTCGGAAGCGGATATTTATTTTTCCCCGTGGCCTTATTCAGTTCGCGATAATCGATGCACATTCTCATCGTGCCATCTTTCTTCTTGACGAACAAAACCGGAGCTCCCCAAGGTGACGAGCTCGGTCTTATAAATCCCTTTTCTAGGAGTTCTTGAAGTTGAGCCATCATTTCTTGCATTTCAGATGGCGCCAACTGGTAAGGAGCTCGAGCGATTGGAGTTACTCCCGGTATGAGATCAATCCGGAACTCTACTTGACGATCGGGTGGCAAACCGGGCAAATCGTCCGGAAAGACATCGGGAAATTCGCGCACCACCTTCACGTCTTCGAGCTTCTTCTTCTTGAGTTTCGTGTCTATCACATAAGCTAGGAAGGACGAACATCCTTTCACCAGGCACTTTCGTGCCTTAGCCATGGTGATAACCGCCACATCACCTTTCCTTCTTTCGCCATAAACTACCACCATGTCACCATCCGATATAGGGAGTCGGATTAGTTTCTTAGAGCATAAGATTTCGGCATGATTGTCCGCCAACCAATCCATACCGACCACTACGTCGAATCCACCAATGACCATTGGCATCAAGTTGATTAAGAACTTATTTGCTTCAATGCTAAGGGTACAATCCTTCAAGACGACACGGATTAAAACTTGGCTACCATTAGCTATCTCTACCACTAAAGTATTTTCTAGACTAATAGTGGGCATGGCTAGCTTTTCACGAAACGCAACAGATATGAAAGAAAAACTGGCACCCGAATCAAATAGCACACGAGCAGGTACAGAGTTTAGGAGAAACATACCCGACACCACATCGGCGGATGCCTTGGCCTCATCAGCCGTCATCTGGAAAGTTGGGCCAGGCACTCTTGGAGGGTTTTCTTTCCTTTCCGGGACGCTCCCCGTCTTGAACATCCGGCACTCTCTTCTGAAGTGCCCCGGCGTCTTACACTCGAAGCAAATAACCCCCTTGACCGGGCAATCTCTGACAATGTGACCGGTCTTACCGTACTTGACACAAGCGGTGGCATTAGGATTACAGTTGCCAAAATGCTTGCTCTTGCACCTTTGGCACCAACGTGCCTCCGGTCGGTTGTTGGAACCTCGATTCCCCACAAAAGGTTGATTCCTCCTAGGAGGTGCAGGATTGTTCTCCCATTTTCTCTTGTCCCCAACCACAACGGCTTTCTCCTCTTTGCTTCTCGAAAAGATTTCTTCCATGAATTGAACTTCCTTAATCGTTTCACGAAGATTGGAAGCCTTAGAATTGTGGACCATAGACAACATGTCCGCCGATAGGCCATTGAGGTAGGCCTTCACCTTATCTTTCTCCGTTGGGGCCACATGCCCCACCAATCTCAACTTCTCCATAAATTGACGGGTATACTCCCTCACCGTCAAGTTTCCCTTCACTAGGGACCGAAACTCCTTTTCGATGCGATCCATCGATCTTTCGCTGTAGAATTCTTCCATAAGCTTTTTTTTGAACTCGGCCCAAGACAACTGAGCCAAAACGCTCGGAGAGAGAGTGGATTGAGTCACATCCCACCAGGCGAGTTCCACATCTCTAATCAATTGCGCACCAAATCGTACTCTTTGATCGTCTCCACATTCAGCAGAGCCGAAAGCTTGCTCGACAGCTGTAATCCACTTCACACACACAACGGGGTCGTCAGAACCAGAGAATTCCGGTGGCCCGCATCCTAGAAAGGACTTGTAGGAGCAACTCTTCCCACTTTTCTGACCAGGCGCAACTCTGGGCTCTTCAGTTCGGATACCCGAACCGGTACCACCAGAACCCACTACAACGCCCTCAGCAACCCCCTCATTCCTTCTGAGGCTAGCATCACGGTCTCCTAACATCTTCATGAACGCCTCTTGTTGCTTTTCCATAGCCGTCGATACCATTTGCATGATACTGGCCATCATGTCGGTCTGAGGGTTCACCACTTGCACAACTGGGTTGGTGGATGCCAACTCCACCCGAGGCACCCGTTCCACCTCCCCAATAAATATCGGTGGCATACCGGGAGGAATGACCGCCGGTACTCTGACCACGGGGTTCTGCTCTGGCGAACTATCATCGCGAAGATCATCGACGTCTAACTGACGACTGCGAGTGTTCACCATAACTGAGAAATGGCTGCCACACAAGCACGAGAAAGAGTAAGAAGGAGGTAAACCGAAACAAACACGAAAGGAACGTACTACTATATCTACCAATTGTCATAACATCAGCAAACTAAGCACACTTACGTAAAATATCCTCATAATAACATTAGCTAAGTGAGATTATGAACATATAACACATAAGGGTTCTCGTTACCATCATCACAATGCTTGATGAACATAACCTCCGTTGACTCTAAGACTTACCCATCTTAGAATTCTACCCAACTCACAATCATTGCCTAACATACTCAGTCTAAGTCTAGACATCTTACATTCATGCCTAGTTTGCTTAAACTAGGGCTCTGATACCAACTTGTAACACCCTAAAAATTGGGGTAATTTTAAAAATTGAAAATTCGGCAACATAACGTTTATAAATAGGGCAAACCACCCATAATGGGCAAACGTGAGCATTTACAAAACCTGCAAAAATGAATAGGGAAACGACAACAAACTAATCTAAACTACAACTAGCCAGATTACATTGGTTGTCAACCCAATACCAAAAAGAAATAATCGTTTCAATGCTAAGCGTTCCCAAAAATGACTATCATCCAAAAATGATCGTAAGAGACCACGCTCTTCACTCAAACCCTTGAAGACCCGCCGCTAAGGGAACCTGTTATACACATCGTTTGAGAAAAAGTGTTAGGCTTAAAGCCTAGTGAGAAAATACAATTTATGTGAAAGACGAACAAAAGTCAAATGCAAAATAAGTAAACTGTTTTCATCAATAACATCCTTATAAATAGTTTAGTAAACACATAGTGACCTTCCGGTCCAGACTTCATCTTGCAATGGCGGGTGTAAGCCCAAATTCCAAGGATTGTGGCGAAACACAAAGTAAGCCACCTTTCGAGTTTTGAGCTCACCATACTAGGATCAGGGTCGTGAACCTGCCGGTCCAAATAACGATGTGGGAGGGTGGCACCCGATGATCCAAGTCATACTCATTCGCTAGGATTTACATTTACGACCCATGGCTAGTAACCGACCCCACATAATTGTACCAAAGTGCCTCCGAGGATCCAATGTCTCAACTAGCTACATACGAAATTACCCCAAATAATAAGTCAACTAAATACTTATGGATCCATTTGTAGTAGTCTAGACTCGTCACAATACACATGTGACCAACTATAATCAAACATATAGTTCATTAAACAATTAGTTCTCAAATCACCATTTAATGGTTAACTGCTGATAAGAATCACAAGCCCATATATAAAACATACGGCTAACAACTTAAATCCCAAAATGTTTCTTTACCAAAATAAACCTTTCCATAATAGAAACCATTTTATACAAACATGGATTTCTTTATATTTTAACCATTTGTTTCCTTTCCACAAAATAACCATTTTCACCAAATCTCTTATAAAATGTTTAATCATAAACTTGGCTAAAAGCCATAAGTTGAACATTTATTCAACATAATGCAATAACAACACATTTGTAGTTCCAAGACATCGTTTATATCATCATTTACCAAAAATGGTAATAAACCCTAAAATCTCCCAAAATCACCAAGTTAGGTCAAAATCTCATCAACATTAAATATGTAAATAAGGAGATGTTTAGAAGTCAAAATATACATTTTGATGTGTATAATAGTTTAGTAAAAGGAAGTATGAACTCACAAAGTGGGTTTTTGGAAGAACCCAAACCCTAGATTCAATCCTTTGGGGAAGATGACAATGGAGGTTTAGAGCCTAAGCTCCACTCTTGAACCCTTAGAAGGAACAACCAACTTCTTGCAATAAATGAGGTATTGTTGGGTGGGAAAACCCTAATTTTCGGATGTGGGGAGTTATGAGGGTTTGAGAGAGAGTAAAGAGGGTAGATAGAGAAGTAAATGAGGTAAGAAGGGGGAAAAACCCGTATGTGGGTGTCTAGGGAGTCCCGCGGGTTATGCCGCGACCTCAAGTCGCGACATAAGTCGCCCGTGCCGCTGAGAGGGAACCCATATAGTGGGTTACACGGGTTGTGCCGCGGTTTGCAAGTCGCGCGCTACTTGCGAAAGCCCCTGTGAACACAATTCCTCCAAAACTCCAAATACCAAACCGTATACAAAACGGGGTGCTAACGACAAATGCTAAACACAAGAACACCAAGACTAAAAGATAAACAAGGCTAGAAATCTTAGCGCTAGAATTACATAACAAAATTCGGGGTGTCACACGATACGTCTTGATGGGTGTTGGGTTACGGTGCTGAAGAAACGTGATGCCTTACGACGTTGAAGAAAGTGTTGAAGAAGGTGATGTCGAGTTACATACTTACGGTGTCGAGGCTTTGTACAAACTTGAACGTACATAAATATTCATAATGAATATAACACATATATAACATTTCACGTAAAAAACGGTTAAAACTACAAAAAAAAAAACTATATCGAGATAGATGTCATATCGAAGAGCACGAAATTTTCGTTTTTTTGATGTAATTTGTTTGATTAAAATATTAGTAATTTTTAAGATAATTTATTTTAAACTTTAATTGGGTAAAAAGTTTTTAATTAAAAAAGAAAATAAAAAGTCAAATATGGTAGGCGAGTGTTTAAATTTTCTTCCATTTTTACCCTTAAGGATTTTAAAATTAAAAATTCTATTTAATATGAGTTATTGGATTAAAAGAGATCGAGTGGCTGAGATTTTTCCTCACGTGCAAATGAAAAATGAGTTTTCATTTGAACTTTCCTCTCTCTCTCTCTCTCTCTCTCTATATATATATATATATATATATATATATATATATATAATGTTGGTCCTGACGAAGATAGAGGAAAGTTCATATGAAAACTCAATTTTCTTTGTGCACGTGTGGACAAATATCAACCACTCCATCTCTATTGATCCAACAACTCTTATTAAATAGAGTTTTTAATTTTAAGATGATTAGAGGTAAAAATTGAAGATAATTTAAATTCACGTCTACCATATTTTACCTTTTATTTTCTTTTTTAATTAAAAAAACTTTTATCCAATTAAAGTTTAAAATAAATTATCTTAAAAATTACTAATATTTTAATCAAACAAATTATATCAAAAAAACGAGAATTTCCTGCTCTTCCATATGACATCTATCTCGATATAGTTTTTTCGTTGTTTTAACCATTTTTTTTTACGTAAAATGCTATATATGTGTTATATTCATTATGAATATTTATGTACGTTCAAGTCTTTACAACACCTCGACACCGTAAGTATGTAACTTGACATCACCTTTTTCAACACTCTTTTCAACGTCGTAAGGCATCACGTTGTTCAGCACCGTAACCCAACACCCATTAAGACGAATCGAGAACCTACAAGTAATTCTGTTGTGAACCGGGGGAACAAAAGAGAGTGCGTTACGTCTCCACATTTTCACAGGTCATTCATGTATTATTCATCATGAATAATGTATCATTCAGGATGAATAATACAACATTCAAGGTGAATAATTCACGATTCATGAATTCGTGTATTATTCATCATGAATGTTGTGTAACTCATCCTAAATACTATATTATTCATCATGAATAATGAATGACCGTTCACATTTGTTATTCATACTGAATGTGGGACATCCGGGGATGCGCATACATATTCATAATGAATTAAACCAAATTTCGGTTATGAATTAGGAAACAAAAGAGAGTGTGCCATGTGTATACACCTTCACGGTTCATTCATATATTATTCATCATGAATAATGTATCATTCAGGATGAATAATACACGATTCATGATAAATAATACATGAATCACGAATTCGTGTATTATTCATCCTGAATAGTGTATTATTCATCATGAATAGTGAATGAACGTTCACTATCGTTATTCATACTGAATGTGGACACCCGATGACGTGCATGCATATTCATAATGAATATAACACATATATAGAATATCACGTAAAAAACGGTTAAAACGAAAAAACTATATCGAGATGGATGTCATATCGAAGAGCACGAAATTCTCGGTTTTTTGATGTAATTTTTTTGATTTAAATATTATTAATTTTTAAGATAATTTATTTTAAAGTTTAAGGGGGTAAAAAAATTTAACTAAAAAATAAAATAGAAAGTCAAACAAGGTAGGCGTTGATTCAAATTTCCAATTTTGTCCTTAATCATTTCTCAATTAACCTTATTATGTATTAACCATAGATTAGTTTTCTAAGTTTTGATCAAAGGTTAAGATTTGTCCTCATGTGCACAATGAAAGATGAGTTTTTATTTGAACCTACCCCGACAAAGATATATATATATATATATATATATATATATATATAGAGAGAGAGAGAGAGAGAGAGAGAGAGAGAGAGACTCCTTCAAATAGAAACTTTGGATTAGGACAAACTATGCAACCCAAGGGTATTTTTGTCTATTTACAAGTTTCGTATTTTTAGGAAATAACCAACTTCCTTAATTATCTCTCTCTCTCTCCCCTCTCTCTGTCTCTCTCACACACACACGATCCCTTGTCACCATCCACTTCCGGCCTCCGACGACATCCTCCCATTGGCGGCGACCTCCTCCCACTCCGGCGACCTCCACCATTTCCGGCGAGTTTCATATGAGAAAGAACATAAGAAACTTCAAAATTTTCACGATTCATACGAGAAAAACATATGAAATTCGAAAATATATAATTATTTCGAAAAAAAATCTGAATATTCATATAGGAGAAATATATGAAACTTAAAAATCCGATTATTTATACGAGAGAAGAATATATGAAACCATTTTATGAAAAAAATTTGAAATCGTTAATGACAATATATGAAGTTATATAAAAATATATGATTATTATGAAATTTTCACGTTTCATATGAGAAAAAATATGAACCCATTAATGAAAATGCAGAAAACCCACCGGAGTTTAGAATGATTCGCAGGAGTTTGGTATCCTCTTCGATTTCACTTTCTTGTTCATCATGGTGGCAGGAACTTTTGAGAGAGAGAGAGAGAGAGAAAGACGACGACCATAATTTTGAGAGAGAAAGAAAGAGATGTCGACTGAATTTTTGAGAGGAGAGAGAGAGATTAGGTAAAAATGAGTAAATTAAGAAGATAATAACCATAATTAGATTAATTTAAATTTTAAAAATTGTTAAAATTATACCCAAACTGCTATTTCCCTATTCTTTTAATAAATCTAAATCCTAAAAATTCTCAACCGTTGATTAAAAATTCAGATGGTCTAGATGGGTTTGTAAGCTTGCATGGTTTAAAAAATTTGCAAATGATTGTCCCCCCCCCCCCCCCTCTCTCTCTCTCTCTATATATATATATATATATATATATATATATATATATATATATAACACATAGGGGTGAGTTCAAATGAATACTCATCTTTCATTGTGCACATGAGGACAAATCTTAACCATTGATCAATAATTAGAAAACTAATCAATGGTTAATACATAATAAGGTTAATTGAGAAGTGATTAAGGACAAAATTGGAAATTTGAATCAACGCCTACCTTGTTTGATTTTTTATTTTTATTTTAATTAAAAAAAATTTACCCCCTTAAACTTTAAAATAAATTATGTTAAAAAATACTAATATTTTCATAAAACAAATTAAATAAAAAAAACAAGAATTTCGTACTCTTCGATATGACATCCATCTCAATATAGTTTTTTTTCTTCGTTTTAACCGTTTTTTACGTGAAATTCTATATATGTGTTATATTCATTATGAATATGCATACACGTCCTCGGGTGTCCACATTCATTATGAATAACAAAGGTGAACGTTCATTCACTATTCATGATGAATAATACAGTATTCAGGATGAATAATACAACATTCAGGATGAATAATACACGAATCCATGATTCATGTATTATTTATCATGAATCGTGTATTATTCATCCTGAATGATACATTATTCATGATGAATAATATATGAATGACCCGTGAAGGTGTAGACACATGACACACTCTCTTTTGTTTTCCAATTCACAACCGAAATTTGGTTTAATTCATTATGAATATGTATGCGCATCCTCGGATGTCCCATATTCAGTATGAATAACAAATGTGAGAGTTCATTCATTATTCATGATGAATAATATAGTATTCAGGATAAATTACACAACATTCATGATGAAGAATACACGAATTCATGAATCGTGAATTATTCACCCTCAATGTTGTATTATTCATCCTTAATGATACATTATTCATGATGAATAATACATGAATGAATTGTGAAGATGTGGAGACGTGACACACTCTCGTTTTTTCCCCGGTTCACAACATAATTACTCGATAGGTTCTCGAGTCGTCTTGATGGGTGTTGGGTTAGGGTGCTGAAGAAACTCGATGCCTTATGACGTTGAAGAAAGTGTTGAAGAAGGTGATGTCGAGTTACATACTTACGGTATCGAGGTGTTGTACAAACTTGAACGTAGACAAATTTTCATAATGATTATAACACATATATAACATTTTACGTAAAAAACGGTTAAAACGACAAAAAAAACTATATCGAGATGGATGTCATATCGAAGAGCACGAAATTCTCGTTTTTTTATGTAATTTGTTTGATTAAAATATTGGTAATTTTTAAGATAATTTATTTTAAACTTTAATTGGGTAAAAGTTTTTAATTAAAAAAAAAAGTCAAATATGGTAGGCGTGACTTTAAATTATCTTCCATTTTTACCCCTAAGCATCTTAAAATTAAAAAATCTATTTAATATGAGTTGATGGATCAAAAGAGATAGAGTGGTTGAGATTTGTCCTCACGTGCACAATGAAAAATGAGTTTTCATTTGAACTTTCCTCTATAAACATATATATATATATATATATATATATATATATATATATATATATACACGAAGGATCGTGTGAAAATAAGAGTTAAAATGAGAAGTGTAAAAACGGATCTGGACCTTTGATCACTTTTAATCTCACACCCATCCATGAATTGCGCTTATCACGGGAATCGATCCGGTGCATCCTGATGCACCACATTAGTGTTGATCTTCAATTAGGACTGATCTAATGGTGGAGATCCTTCTTACCATTCTCACAAGAACCCAGCCGTATATATATATATATATATATATATATATATATATATATATATATATATATATATATATATATATATATATAGAAAGAGAGAGAGAGAGAGAGGTAGGTTATTATGCAACCCTTTACATGGTGCAACCCATGCAACCATTTTATCCACTACTCATTTTATTTTTAGTTTTTTCCTTTTTCTCAGTTACAAACGTGAAAATAAAATGAGTGGTGGATAGAGGAGTTGCATGGGTTGCATAATGTAAAGGGGTTGCATTTGAACGTACCCCCCTTCTCTCTCTCTCTCTCTATATATATATATATATATATATATAGATATAGGGAGAGGTTCATTTGAGAAATGACACATGTATGAGAAATATAGAAGTAATCTTAGCCATTCATCTAGTCAACATTTGCGGCTTTGACCGCGAAGTATCGGATAATTTCTTGCATGGTCTATAGAAGGTAGAGGGGTAGTTTTGTAAAATACACTGGATGAGTTCATATATGAACCTATATGATTCACATATGAACTATACGTTTATATGTGAATTTGTTAATTAGTTCATATGAGATCAGTTAATTAATTCATATATGAATCACAAAAGTTCATATATGAATCTGATAATTACTTCAACTGATTTATATATGAACCTACAATTAATTAGTTCATATGTGAATCAGTTAATTTGTTTATATATGAATCACAAAGGTTCATATATGAATCGGTTAAAAGAGTTCATATGTGAATTACACTGATTCACATATGAACATATAGTTCATTTGTGAATTATACAGGTTCATATATGAACACAACCCGTGTATTTTGTAAAAATTACGAAAGTGTCCTATTTTTGGAATAGCTGCAACTTTTGACAAGTCAAAGCCGTAACTTTTGACTAGTCAAAGTCGAAATATTTGACCAGTCAGATCCGATCTTGTTCGTATGAATGGTTAGGATTACTTCTCTATTTCTCATATATTTACCATTTCTGAAATGAACCTAAGGCTATATCGAGTTCATTTGTTAACCATATTTTTTGTACTAACTTTGTGAACCGAAATCTTAACCATTGATCTTGAGATGAAGGGTTGAGATTAAAACCAACTCAACATTAATTCTTATTTATGAGCCTTTTATTAAGTAATTATATTGAACATATATGTATTTGGGGAAATTATCAACCCTTTCTCTCATTTAATATCTTCCCCAAGATAGTATTGTAACTCCCTCATTAAATAAATGTTATAATTAACAAAATAAAAAATTCCAATAATGACCTCATATATTTATTGTACATATATAATTAAACCAAGACTAACAATGACTTCCTATTGGTAGAATTAGGTTAACAAAGTTAGTATGAATGGGATGGGAAAAAAGTAAAATAATTTGTAAGGGAGCGAATATGAACATGTATACGTTAACAATCCTCCATTAGTGTTCATTTGAGAATGTGAATGTATATGAACATGAATAGACGTATATTAACAATCCTCCATTAGATTGGTAATTTATCATTAGTATAAACTCTTTGAACGTGTATGTTGATATGATGTTCATTTGTGGGTCAACTAGGATGATTAGTACAAAAAAACGGTTCATAAAGTTAGTACAAAAAATATGGTTAAATACGGTTAGTACAAACGTAGTAAGGGGGTTGTCATAATCTTCATACTTGGTGATATAATATTTGTTACTACCAGTTGTTCATATATATCAACTCGTTCATTAAAGTTCAGTCAAGAATGTGAACGTATATGAACATGAATGTCTATAACATTCACACATGGCTAGCTCTCAAGCATAACCCATCTATATGCCTATGGTGAATTCATATGTTCCCTATGGTGTTCATATATGTTAACACTCCTCCATATTGGTTTGCCAACATTATGTAGAAAGTATTACCAATCCTGACCACTTCATCTATACGTGTCATGGTGTACTGAGTCTGGAAATTGTAACTTCCATCAACACTAGTTCTTAATGCAATGCCTGAGAAATTGAAAAAGAAAGTACATGCAATGTTGTTAGTTTATAACCTTCTCCTAATTAATTGTTACTTAGGGGCTGTTTGGCAGTTGCTGAATGGCTAGGTGCAGAATGATTAAGAGGCTCTTATGATATAATGTGAAATGAAATATGGTTGTTTGCTAATTGTTCAAGATGAAATCAGGGCTCTGAATGGTTAAGGCAGGGTCAAGACACTAAATCATTCAGAGGGTTTTGGAACCATTAAGAGACAAATCTTTTTTTGCCAAACAAGATTTGCCTCTTAACAATTCAGAGGTTGCCTCTTAATGGAACCATTAAGAGGTAAACAAACAGGCCCTTAGTAACTCCTAAACCAAAAAGTCTATAAAAAAACAATGTGAACTACCATTTCTCCCTTGAATATTTAATGATTTGTTCAAACAGACCAAGGTTGAAAGTGAATTCCTATTGGTTGAGAGAGGTTCATAAAGTTAATACAATTTGGGAGGTTAACAAAGTAACCTCCCCCCCTCTCTCTCTCTCTCTCTATATATATATATATATATAGGGCCAGGTTTAGGGGAAAACCCTAAATAAATGGAAAACCAAAAAACTACGAAAAAATGGATGAAAAGATATATCAATATGGATGTCCAATTAACGAGAAAAATATGATCATTTTTTTGGTGTAATTTATTTCGCTCGAATTTTGTTTATTTTTCGTCTTTTTTCGAATAAAGAAACATAGGGGGCTAGAGTTTTTTTTAATTCAAAAGATATTGTTGTAACCGCCCATTTAATCACATCCACTAGATCAATTAATCTAATGGTTGATTAGGTGTTTTTTAGTTTTTCATTTATTTAGGGTTTTCACGTGAACCACCCCTCCCCCCCCCTCTCTCTCTCTCTCTATCTATCTATCTATCTATCTATCTATCTATCTATCTATCTATCTATCTATCTATCTATCTATCTATCTATCTATCTATCTATATATATATATATATATATATATATAAGGAGAGGTTCAAATGAGAAGTGCTAAATATATGAGAAGTAGAGAAGTGATCCTAGCCCATAATCTGGTCAACATTTGCGGCTTTAACTGTGAAACATTGGATAATTTCTCACATGGTCTGCATAAGATAGAAGGGTAGTTTTGTAAATTTTACTAATAGACGGCAAACAAGTTCATATGTGAACCCGTTTTTTAGTTCACATGTGAACTATTTAACTTATTCACAAATGGACCCGTAGGTTCATATGTGAATTATAGGTTCATATGTGAATCATTTAATTAGTTCATATGAGAATCAGTAATTAGTTCATATGATACAAATATGAACGTATGGGTTCATATGTGAATCAGTTAATTAGTTTATATGTCAATCAATTAATTAGTTTATATATGAATCATAAAGATTCATATGTGAATTAGTAAATGAGTTAAAATAGTTCATATGTGAATTACACGGGTTCACATATGAACATATAGTTCATATGTGAATCATAATACGGGTTCACATATGAACCCGTTTGCCGCCTATTTATAAAAGTTATGAAAGTACCCCTCTATTTTTGGCATAGCTGCAAATTTTGACCAGTCAAAGCCACAATTCTACACCAATCAAAGCCGTAATTCTCACCAGTCAAATTCGATTTTGACCGTATGAAGGGCTAGGATTATTCATCTAGTTCTCATTTGAACCTATGGCTATATATATAGCCTTAGGTTCATTTGAGAAATGGTAAATGTATGAGAAATAGAGAAGTAATCCTAGCCTTTCATATGGTCAAGATCAGATTTAACTTATCAAATATTGCGTCTTTGACTGGTCAACAATTGCGTCTTTGAGTGGTTAAAAGTTACGGCTATTCCAAAATTAGAAGGACGATTTCGTAATTTTTACAAATACATGGGATGAGTTCATATATGAACCTGTATGATTCACATATGAACTATGTGAACCAATGTAATTCACATATATGAACCTTTGTGATTCATGCATGAATTAATTAACTGATTCACATATGAACTAATTAACTGTAGGTTCATATGTGAATCAGTTGAACTAATTAACATATTCACATATGAACCTCTGTGATTCACATATGAACTAATTAACTGATTCATATATGAACGTATATTTCATATGTGAATCACATAGGTACACATATGAACTCGTCTCGCGTATTTTACGAAACTACCCCTTTATCTTTTACAGACCACGCAAGGAATTATTCAGTGTTTCACGGTCAAAGCCGCAAATGCTGACCAGATGAAGGGCTATGATCACTTCTCTATTTCATATACATTTAGCATTTCTCAAATGAATCTCTCCCTATATACATATGGGTATAATAAAAAAAGAACTCAGTACTTTGTGATAGCCATGAGATCCACTATAAACCAACCATTTTATGTAATTAATTATATTGCCTTAATTAATAAAAGGGGTATAGTAGTAATTTTCTAAATTTAGATAACAACTCACCAAACCTTTTCCATGCGTCCATATATATCACATAATCAATACTTCCATCTTTATCGCATATACATTTTAATATAGAAAAACTAGCCTAAAACAATCAATCCCAATTCAAAAAATCAACCCAATATCAGAATTTTATGACAGATGGTTGCATTTTCAGATCTGCTTCTCCTTTAGGTTTGTTTCGACGATTGTAAAGCAATACAAAAGACGATGGAGAAAGAAAAATAGAAGCTGACGTGAGGGAAGACAAAAATCACGTATTAAAACGGAGGAACTTCCATTTGGAGGAGTGGAGTGGAAGTGCAACGTATCATGTGTGTAACACCCTGGATTTTCATTATACATATATCGTTGTAATCTTGTGTTTAACCGTTGTCGTTATCACCCCATTTAGTATATCGTTCGAGTTTATGGTTTTCGGTGAAATTGTGAATTTCCAATGAGTTTCGCGACTTGCTTGCGACTTGGAGTCGCGGCATAGGTCGCAATGTCCACTGTTGGTTTTAGAGTTTTGAGAACACGGGTGAGTTATGCCGCGAGTTGAGGTCGCGGCATAACCCGCGAAAGACCCTGACCGACTTAAGGGTTTCAGTTTCCAAATATCTCATTTGGATCTCATCTCTCAATCTCTAAACTCTCTCTTCTCTCTCTAAATCGTTTCTCTCTCTCTCTCTAGAGTTTGGTAGTTAATATTTGGTGTTTGATCCGAGGTTTCGGTGTTTTAAGCTTCACCTCTACGTCGTGATCGTTATCTGGTTTTCCGGGTTTTATCCTAAAACCTACTGGTGAGTTCCTACTACCATTTTACAAACTTTATACATGTCAAAACTCTTATTTGCGAAATCCGAAGTATTTCTACGGTATGATTTCATGTTCTCTACATTTTGATATAAATGAAGTTTTTGGTGATTTTCGGGGTTCCCGATCAGTTTTGACTAAAATTACTAGTTCCACCTTATTTAAAGTTAAATGATGTTTACTTGCCTATGTTTGTGACTTATTGAAAGAATGTATATAAACTGGTTTTATGATTGTCTTTCTTACCAGCAGTTGGTCTGAAAAATGACATTTTGAAATATAAATGTGTTGAAGGCATTTTATCTAGCTTTAAAATGGTCACATGAAATATTGTGACAAGTCATGACTATACTAGTGGATCCCTAGGTATCGAGTCGGCTTATGGCTGGGAAGGTTGTGCCCCTTCTGTAGTAGTTAGATACATTTGATCTTCGGGAGCATTTGGTACGGTTATGTGAGACCGGTTACTAGCCATGGGTCAAATGTAGTCTAACGAAGAGTATGACTGGTTCCTTGGGGGCCTCCCTCACATCGTAGTACGGACCGAAGCGTTCGTGGCCATGGTTCTATGTATTTAGCTCATAACTCGGATTTGTGGCTTACTTTGTGTGTTCCACTATAATCCTTGGTAAATTGGGTAATCCCCGTCATCGGAAGATGTGTTTTGGACCGGTTGTCCATATATTATCAAAGAACTGTATTTTGCATAACTAAACCTTTGGAAGGATTTACTTTGACGCATTTGATTATATTTCTTGAGATTTATGAACTGTATGTTCTCACTAGGCTTTAAGCCTAACACTTTTTCTCAAATGATATGTATAACAGGTTTCCCTTAGCGGTGGGATGCACAGGGTTTTGAGAGACGAGTTTGGTCTCGAGGCATTTTTGAGATGACTAAAGTGTGTTGATAGTTGGGCATTGTTAAGTCCCATTCTTTTGATGAATTTTGGATTGTCAACTGACGTAATCTAGATAGTTATATTTAGATTAGTTTGTTGATGAATTCTAAATCTGTACAGGTTTTTGTAAAGTCTAAAGGACTGATACACTTTTTGAGGAGTTTGTGTCAATACAGATGTCATGTTGCCTGCATTGAGAAGTTTTATTTTACTCTGACTTTTAGGATGTTACAAGTTGGTATCAGAGCTCTAGTTTAAGTGAACTAGGCATGAATGTAAGATGTCTAGACTTAGACCGAGTATGATAAGAATTGATCCGTGAGATTGGGTAGAGTTTTTAAGATGAGTTAGTCTTAGAGTCAACGGAAAGTACGTTTATCAGGTGTTGTGGCGATCGTGACGAGAACCTTTATGTGTTATATGTTCATAATCTCACTTAGCTAATGTTATTATGAGGATATCGTACGTAAGTGTGCTGGAATTTCTATTGCTATGATGATTGGTTGTGTGGTAGTACGTTTCCTTTGTGTTTATTCCAACTCTCTCTTATCTCTTTTCATGTTCTGTGAAGCAGTTTGGCATGGTGAATACGCGTAGTAGACCGCGTACGCGTGTTGATGGTCTGGAAGCGACAGCCTCCACCGCTGGTCAGCCGGAGGGAGTTGAGGTTGTTGTGCGACCACCTGTTCAGCAAGGGCTAGGTGGGGGTCCAGAGGTCATTCCGCGAGTAGACCTGGCTTCATCCCACCCAGTCATCAGGGATGCTAGTTCCCCGTCTGAGTTGATGGCCAGCATGATGTTGGCAATGAGGGAAGAGATGGCAAAGCAACAAGAGTTTCTGCTGAAGGTGATTGAGGACCGCGATGTGAACAATCAGAGGAGTGAGATGGTTGTGGAAAACATTTTAGCGGGTCCTCGAGGCGCTGGTGCAGGGGTCAGGGTTGGGGAGCACGGGATTGTGGGTGCTCCGGGAATTAGGAAAAGTTGTTCCTACATGTCCTTTCTGGGTTGCGGACCGCCAGAGTTCTCTGGTTCCGACGACCCATTCTTGTGTGTGAAGTGGATTCGAGCGGTCGAGCAAGCTTTTGGCTCTTCCAAATGCGGAGACGATCAGAGAGTGCGGTTCGGTACCCAACTGCTGAGGGATAATGCGCTCATTTGGTGGAATGTCATTCAATCCACCCTATATCCTGCTGTGTTGGCTCAGTTGTCTTGGGCCGAATTCAAGAAAAAGTTGTTAGAAGAGTTCTGCAATGAAAGAACAATGGATCGAATCGAGAAAGAATTCCGGTCTCTGGTAAAGGGAAGCCTGCCGGTGAGGGAGTACACCCGTCAATTCATGGAGAAGCTTGATCTGGTGGGGCACGCTGCCCCAACAGAGAAGGATAAGATGAAGGTCTATCTGAGTGGTCTACCCGCGGACATGCAATCTATGGTCCACAATTCTAAAGCTTCTAACCTCCGCGAGATGGTTGAAGAAGCTCAGTACATGGGAGAGATGTTCGCGAGAAACAAAGCTGAGAAAGTTGTGGTCGTGTCTGATAAGAGAAAGTGGGAGAGCAGTTCTGTACCTCCCAAGAGAACCCGACCTTTTGTCGGAAACCGCAGCTTCAACGGTTATCAAGAAGCCAGATGGTGCTCGAAGTGTCGAACAAAGCACCATGGTAATTGTAATCTCACTTATAGATTCTGCTTCAAGTGTGGTAAAAATGATCACACCGCCCGCGACTGTTCTGTCGCGGGGATGGTCTGCTTCGAGTGTAAGACACCGGGGCACGTGAAGAGAGATTGCCCGAAGCTCAAGACGGGTAGCGTGGCGGCAAAGAAGGAGAACCCTTCGAGGGTTCCGGGTCGAGCATTTCAGATGACGGCCGATGAGGCCAAGGCATCCGCTGATGTGGTATCGGGTACTTTTCTTATAAACTCTGTACCTGCTCGTATTTTATTCGATACGGGTGCCAGTTTCTCTTTCATATCTGAGTTGTTCCGTCAAAAGATTGCTATGCCCACTACTAGTCTCGAGGTTGCATTAGTAGTAGAGATAGCTGATGGTAGTCAAGTTCTGATCCACGATGTTCTGAAGCAGTGTACTCTTAGTATCGAAGGGAGAGAATTCTCAATCGATCTACTGTCAATGTTAATCGGGGGTTTTGATGTTGTGATCGGCATGGATTGGTTGTCAAACAATCATGCCGAGATCGTATGTTCCAAGAAGTTGATTCGACTTCCCAACCCCTCTGGCCAAGCCGTTGTCATCTATGGTGAAAAGAGAAAAGGTGAAGTGGCAAAAATCACAATGGCAAAGGCACGCAAATGCTTAGTAAAAGGATGTTCGTCTTTCCTAGCCTATGTGATCGATGCCAAGTTCGAGAAATCAAAGCTGGAAGATGTGAAAATTGTGCGTGAGTTTCCAGATGTCTTTCCGGACGACTTGCCCGGGTTACCACCCGATCGTCAGTTAGAGTTTCGGATTGATCTTGTGCCTGGAACAGCACCAATTGCTAAAGCTCCTTACCGTTTAGCGCCATCAGAGATGCAAGAAATGATGGCACAACTCCAAGAGCTTTTGGAGAAGGGTTTATAAGACCGAGTTCGTCACCTTGGGGAGCTCCGGTCTTGTTTGTAAAGAAGAAAGATGGCACGATGAGAATGTGCATTGACTATCGTGAGTTGAACAAAGCTACATTAAAGAACAGATATCCGCTTCCGAGAATAGACGACTTATTCGATCAACTTCAAGGAGCGGGATGTTTTTCCAAAATCGACTTACGCTCGGGTTATCACCAAGTGAAGGTGAGAGAAGAAGATGTTCCGAAGACAACTTTCAGAACGCGTTACGGCCATTACGAGTTTCTTGTGATGCCTTTTGGTCTAACGAATGCACCGGCGATATTTATGGACTTGATGAATAGAGTGTGTCGACCATTCCTCGACCAGTCGGTCATTGTATTCATTGATGACATACTCGTGTACTCCAAGAGCGAGTCAGAACACGAACAACATCTGCGGGAAGTGCTTGAAGTGTTGAGAAAGGAAAGATTGTACGCCAAGTTTTCCATGTGTGACTTTTGGCTTAAATAGGTACAATTTCTGGGTCACGTTGTCACTCGAGACGGAGTGAAAGTGGATCCCTCCAAGATTGAAGCTATGATGAATTGGGAATCTCCCAAGAGTCCGTCAGAGATCCGAAGTTTCTTGGGTCTGGCAGGGTACTACCGAAGATTTATCCAAGACTTTTCGAAAATCGCTTCTTCCTTGACAGTTTTGACTCGGAAGAATGTGAAGTTTGAATGGGCCGAAACACAAGAGAAGGCTTTCCGTATCCTTCAAAAGAAGTTATGTGAAGCTTCGATCTTATCGTTACCTAAAGTGTCAGAAGACTTTGTGGTTTATAGCGACGTTTCGAAGATGGGTTTAGGTTGTGTGTTGATGCAGCGGGGCAAGGTAATCGCTTACGCCTCGAGATAACTTAAGATACACAAGAAGAACTATCCTACCCACGATTTGGAGCTAGCAGCGGTGGTGTTCGCCCTGAAACTTTGGCGACATTACCTCTATGGCACCAAATGTACACTCTATACTGATCACAAGAGTCTAAAGTATGTCTTTGATCAAAAGGAGTTGAATATGAGGCAATGGCGGTGGCTCGAGTTACTCAAGGATTACGATTGCGAGCTGCTTCACCAACCTGGTAAGGCAAACGTGGTAGCCGATGCGTTGAGTCGGAAGGACTATAGCGGTTGTATTCGGGCTACCCATTCGAGAATCGAGTTGGTGTCTAGTCTTGTTGAAAAGATCAAAGCATCGCAAGTTGAAGCATTGTTAGAAGAGAATCTCAAAGAGGAAGTCATGACAAAACAGCGTTTGCTCTTAACGGAAGATAGCCGTGGGGTAAAACTGTTCAACAGTCGCGTGTGGGTACCCATGCTTGGGGGTAACCGTGATCTGTTGCTTGAAGATGCACACAAGTCCAAGTATTCCATTCATCCGGGGAGTACAAAGATGTACAGGGACTTGAAGCTGCACTATTGGTGGCCGGTAATGAAACTTGACGTGGCGAGTTACGTTGAGCGTTGTGTGACGTGTTCGCAAGTCAAGGCCGAACATCAACGACCGTATGGGAGTCTTCAGTCTTTAGAGATTCTCGAGTGGAAGTGGGAGCATATCACTATGGACTTCGTGACAAAGTTACCTAAAACTCTTCGAGGTCACGATACCATTTGGGTGATAGTTGATAGATTGACAAAGAGCGCTGACTTCTTGGCCATGCGCGAGACATTACCGATATACAAGCTAGAAAAATTGTACATCGATGAGGTGGTCTCGAGGCACGACATACCATTGTCGATTGTATCGGATCGCGACAGTCGGTTCACTTCGAACTTTTGGGATGGGTTTCAGAAAGAGCTTGGTAAACGAGTTAAGTTGAGTACGACTTACCATCCACAAACCGATGGGCAAAGCGAGAGAACGATCCAGACACTGGAAGACATGTTGAGGTCTTGTGTCATCGATTTCGGGGGTAGCTGGGACTCTCACTTACCTTTGGTGGAGTTCGCTTACAACAATAGCAACCACTCGAGTATTGTAATGGCACCTTTTGAAGCATTGTACGGGCGAAAATGCTGAACTCCCGTGTGTTGGCTTGAAGCGGGAGAAAAGCTGTTCGCTGGACCTGAAATCGTACAAGAGACGACCGATAAGGTCAAATGTATTCGTGTAAGATTGAAAGCGGCTCAAGATCGGCAGAAGAGTTATGCCGATAAGAAGAAACCGCCGATGGAATTCCAAGTGGGCGATCGTGTGTTGCTTAAGGTATCGCCATGGAAAGGTATTATACGATTCGGAAAGCGTGGGAAGTTGAGTCCCCATTTCCTCGGACCTTTCAAAGTGCTCAAGCGGGTAGGTTTGCAAGCGTACCAATTGGAACTACCGCCCGAGTTGAGCAGAATCCACAACACGTTTCATATTTGTTATCTTCGGAAGTGTTTGGCGGAAGAGGAAAGCGTTATTCCTCTCTCCGAATTGACAGTTGACGAGGGTAACCGTTGTGTGGAAGAACCCGACGCTATCTTAGAGAGAAATTCTAAGAGGTTGCGTCACAAAGAAGTCACATTGGTCAAGGTGAAGTGGAAGCATCACCGAGGAGCAAATGTGACGTGGGAATCCGAAGAGGATATGAAGCGAAGATATGCTCATCTTTTTGTATAGTTTGGATTTCGGGGACGAAATCATTCCCATGTTGGGGAGGATTGTAACACCCTGGATTTTCATTATACATATATCGTTGTAATCTTGTGTTTAACCGTTGTCATTATCACCCCGTTTAGTATATCGTTCGAGTTTATGGTTTTCGGTGAAATCGTGAATTTCCAGTGAGTTTCGCGACTTGCTCGCGACTTGGAGTCGCGGCATAGGTCGCGATGTCCACTGTTGGTTTTAGAGTTTTGAGAACACGGGGGAGTTATTCCGCGAGTTGAGGTCGCGGCATAACCCGCGAAAGACCCTGGCCGACTTAAGGGTTTCAGTTTCCAAATATCTCATTTGGATCTCATCTCTCAATCTCTAAACTCTCTCTTCTCTCTCTAAATCGTTTCTCTCTCTCTCTAGAGTTTGGTAGTTAATATTTGGTGTTCGATCCGAGGATTCGGTGTTTTATGCTTCACCTTTACGTCGTGATCGTTATCTGGTTTTCCGGGTTTTATCCTAAAACCTACTGGTGAGTTCCTACTACCATTTTACAAACTTTATACATGTCAAAACTCTTATTTGCGAAATCCGAAGTATTTCTACGGTATGATTTCATGTTCTCTACATTTTGATATAAATGAAGTTTTTGGTGATTTTCGGGGTTCCCGATCAGTTTTGACTAAAATGACCGGTTCCGCCTTATTTAAAATGATGTTTACTTGCCTATGTTTGTGACTTATTGAAAGAATGTATATAAACTGGTTTTATGATTGTCTTTCTTACCAGCATTTGGTTTGGAAAATGGCATTTTGAAATATAAATGTGTTGAAGGCTGTTTATCTAGCTTTAAAATGGTCACATGAAATATTGTGACAAGTCATGACTATACTAGTTGATCCCTAGGTATCGAGTCGGCTTATGGCTGGGAAGGTTGTGCCTCTTCTGTTGTAGTTAGATACATTTGATCTTCGGGGGCATTTGGTACGGTTATGTGAGATCGGTTACTAGCCATGGGTCAAATGTAGTCTAACGAAGAGTATGACTGGTTCCTTGGGGGCCTCCCTCACATCGTAGTACGGACCGAAGCGTTCGTGGCCATGGTTCCATGTATTTAGCTCATAACTCGGATTTGTGGCTTACTTTGTGTGTTCCACTATAATCCTTGGTAAATCGGGTAATCCCCGTCATCGGAAGATGTGTTTTGTACCGGTTGTCCATATATTATCAAAGAACTGTATTTTGCATGACTAAACCTTTGGAAGGATTTACTTTGACGCATTTGATTATATTTCTTGAGATTTATGAACTGTATGTTCTGACTAGGCTTTAAGCCTAACAATTTTTCTCAAATGATATGTATAACAGGTTTCCCTTAGCGGTGGGATGCACAGGGTTTTGAGAGACGAGTTTGGTCTCGAGGCATTTTTGAGATGACTAAAGTGTGTTGATAGTTGGGCATTGTTAAGTCCAATTCTTTTGATGAATTTTGGATTGTCAACTGATGTAATCTAGATAGTTATATTTAGATTAGTTTGTTGATGAATTCTAAATCCGTACAGGTTTTTGTAAAGTCTAAAGGACTGATACACTTTTTGAGGAGTTTGTGTCAATATAGATGTCATGTTGCCTGCATTGAGAAGTTTTATTTTACTCTGATTTTTAGGATGTTACAATGTGGATGAGTCTGATGGATCCGAGAGGTCGAGGAGGCCGTTTCTCAACACCGGAGTTTCAAGTAATCTTACTCTTCCCGTTCCAATAATGCCAGATCTTGTCGGTGCACTATAACACAACCCAAATCTCGACGATGCACTACAACCTAGCCCAAATCTCGATGATGCACTACAACCCAGATCTCGACAATTTCTCTTCACCATCACCAGCTTCAACGACCTCTCTTATCCTCTAATCGCCACCGTACCTACAGCCACAATCACCACAACTAAACTATATTTACGAAGTGTTTCACAATATGTATTTTCGTTGTTTTTGTCGTTTTATGAAGTATATTATAGTGTACATTTTTGTTATTTTCGTTGCTTTATAAATGGTATCACTGTGTGTATTTTTGTTATTTTCGTTGTTTTATGAAGTGTATCACATTGTGTATTTTCTTTATTTTACAAAGGTATGTCATTATACATCTTGTATGTATCTTGGGTATCATAGTGAGTATCGTTTTGTTGATCCAAACTCTCTCAGTGATTTGATAACGACCCTCTTTTATACTTGGTGAAAATTACGTTATTATATGTATTAGTGTTTCATCATCAGCGATCAGACTGAGTCTGATCAGTTATCGCTGATGACTTTTCTGTAAACATTTAATATGTATGTGTTTCACTTTCAGCAATCAAACTGAGTCTGTTCAGTCATCGCTGATCGTTTCCCATGTAACACAGTTAACGTAATCCCTGAAGACAAGTCTCGCGTCAACATAGTTCATAGCTGAATCGAAGACAAAGCCACTGAACAATAGATAAGTCTACTAATGACCTGATGCGGATATCAGCGAAGACCAGACGAATCTACTTACGCGAAGAAGCCTGAGGAAAAGCTTCAGCGATAGCTGAACTTCTTTATCTCTGGAAGAAGAGATACTCAGCGATCAACGATCACAAAGCTTATGCCTCAAGTTTTCTTTTGTCTTACCTTGCACAACCAGTACGATGTGTCAGAACGGACAAGTCTCTGCTACAAATCGTACAACAACTCTGTCAACTACACTGTTCATAAAGCGGCCAAAAGCATGTCTCCAAAAGTAAGACTCCCAAAGCCAATCTATGAATGCCACGTGTAAAGTACCCTGCCATGCATTTAATGCATAGGGTATAAATAGGAAGCTCATCCCTTCATCTGAAGGTGTGCTCAATCCTTGAACTCCATAATAGAAACCCTTGTTTTCTATCTCTCTAAAAATCCCCCATTCTCTGAATTTCTTGTGCAACCATCTTAGTGTTTCTTAAGTTTGTATAGATTGAGTCTGTCTTAATCTTATTCCGCAACAAACTTGTAAATTGTATTTTGATTTATCAATAAACAATTTATTAAACTTTAAATTCTGTGTTTGTATTCAACCCCCCCCCCCTTCTACAAACTTGTTAAGCACCTTCGGGACCAACAAGTGGTATCAGAGCAGTTTGTTTAATCTAATAAACAAGATCTTGCTGTATACTCTTTCTTGCTATTCTAAAATGGCACTAAACACAAACACAAACTACTATGATAATGGTTCACTTTCTAAACCTCCTCGATTTAGCAGAGATAACTTTTCTCTATGGAAAAATCGAATGATGCTATTTCTTGAAGGTGCGGATCCTACTATACCTGAATATATAGAAAACGGACCCTATGAACCTGTTAGAATTATAGCTGCGGTTCCCGCTACTGCCACCACTGAAGCTGTCCCTGAACGATATGTCATTAAGGAAATAAGACAGTGGAGTGATGAAGATAAAAAGAAGTGAGTGCAGGTCGAAAAAGGTCTTCAAACCTTCTACCTCAAGAAGATCCAGTGATGACAAATACCATAAGCTGAAGAACAAATATCAAAAGCTGAAAAGCTATCAGCGAAAAGGTAAAGGTCTCATCGCTGAAGAACATGACTGGGCTGAATCAGAAGAATCATCTTCTGATGAAGAAGAAGTCGCTAATCTTTGCCTCATGGCTGAGATTAAAGAAGAAGTAGAAGAACCATCTGAACCTTCTATGAGCTACATATCATCTCAGGTATCTATCTCAACAAATCCCTCTCTGCCTGAAGCTGAGAGAAGTCGCGCTGTTGATGTGCTGACGATTGACCTTTATAATGCTCTAAATGACAAAACTCAAGCTGAAAATAAAAATGTTTATTTAACACAAGAGCTAGAGAAATGTCATGAAAAGATCAGTGAACTAAATCTTTTAGAAGAAAAGCTGAAAGACCAAGTCATTATAAATGAAATCATCAGCATTGAACGCGAACAAGCCATCGCTGCTCTAAAAGCAGAAAAGGCTCATGTTGAAAAATGGTGCAAATCATCAACAAAGATCTCTGAGATAATAAATGCTCAAACTCCTGAAAGTGATAGAACTGGTCTTGGTTTTTGGACACCACAGGATGATCCTAAAGAAGAAAGTTCCTCGCTTAAGTTTGGAACTTTTGTCACATCTTTCTTTGACACTTCTTATAATCAATTCTATCCCTGTTCTTCTTCAAATCCCATCCCTGAGGAGATATCTGCAAGATCTAAGTCTGCAGATAAAGGAAAGTCTATTCTTCCTCCTCAGAAGGCTTCCAAGAAAACCAAACTGAAAGTTCCTTCCAAACCTTCAGTGGATAAACCTTCTAGATCAGTGACAGAAATCTTTGATATCTGTCCTCCAAAGCTGAAGGTTGATCTAAAGCCCGTGAGACCTGAAGAAATAAAAATTCCTCCCAGATCTCGTGCTAAAGGCATTCTTGGAGCTGGACCTGCTCATCTTAAGTTTTCAAAACCTTTTGGTTATAAAACCACCATCAGATATAGAAAATGTTATCACTGTGGATTCACTGACCATATTGCGAGCAAGTGTCCAAATACCACCGAAGCTGATAAAACAGCCAAAGTGAAGAAAAATGCCTCTAAGGCAAATAAAGTCACCAAAGTTGAAAAATCAACCAAAGTGAAAAATACCACTAAGGTTAAGAAATTAACCAAAGTGAAGATTACCACTGAAGCTGAATCTTCATCAGCGGTGAAGACTACTGAATCTTCTTTATCCACTAACTCTGAAGGACCCATTGAAAAGTGGGTACCAAACAACGCTTAATCTTCCTTATGTATGCAGGGATCAAAGGGCATCTGGTATCTCGATAGTGGATGTTCTCGTCATATGACTGGACAAAGAGACCTGCTCACTGAATACAAGGAAGAGAAAGGCCCCTCTGTTACCTTTGGTGGAAATGGAAAAGGATTTACCCGAGGGTTTGGTGTCCTCAGCAATGGGACAACTACCTTTCGAAGAGTCGCTTATGTAGATGGACTGAAGCACAATCTTCTAAGCATCAGTCAGCTATGTGACAAAGACTACGAAGTTCGCTTTTCTAAGAAAGCATGTTCAGTGGTAGATGAAAAAGGAAAACTTGCTCTCAGTGGTTATAGAAGAGAAAATGTCTATGTAATAGATATGGACTCTACTATCACTGATAACTTATGTTTTCTCTCTAAGGCCTCTTCTGATGTCAACTGGCTATGGCATAAAAGGCTCTCTCATCTAAACTTCAAAACCCTGAATTCTCTCTCATCTAAGGAACTGGTTTCTGGTCTTCCTCAGCACTCATATGCTAAAGAATCTCTCTGCTCAGCATGTGAAAAAGGAAAACAAACAAAAGCTAGTTTCAAGTCGAAACAAGTTTCCTCAGTAACAAGTCCTCTTCAGCTCTTGCATATGGATCTATTTGGCCCTGTCAACATCCAATCAATAGCTGGAAAGAAATATACGCTTGTCATTGTAGATGAATATTCTCGCTACACCTGGGTTATTTTTCTTCGCTGTAAGAATGATACTCCAGAAGAACTAATATCTTTTGTCAAAAAGATGGAAGTGCTGAATAATCTTACTGTTCGATCAATAAGAAGTGATCATGGAACTGAATTCAAAAATAGTTCCCTGGACAATTTCTTTGAGAACAAGGGAATCTCTCACAACTTCTCTTCAGTAAGAACACCTCAGCAAAATGGAGTCGCTGAAAGAAGAAACAGAACGATCATAGAAGCTGTTAGATCAATGCTCAGCGATTCTCACCTCCCTACTCAATTTTGGGCAGAAGCTGTAAACACTGCATGTTTTACTCAAAACAGATCGCTGATAATAAAGCGATTTGGGAAGACAGCTTATGAACTCTTTCTTGGAAGGAAGCCTTCTATCAGCTTTCTTCATATCTTTGGTTGTCAGTGCTTTATCTTAAACAACAAAAATCAACTTGGAAAGTTCGACCCAAAAGCCGATGATGGAATATTTTTAGGATATTCCTCCATCTCCAAAGCCTACAGAGTTTTCAACAAGAGAAGACAAACCGTAGAAGAAACCATTCATGTCACGTTTGATGAAACGCGCTCACCGAACTCTAAACCAATCGCTGACAATGAAGAACTGAATACTTGGATGATCTCTCACTATAGAGAAACTGAACCTTTCTCAAACCATCAGCACACTGAACCTCCAGCTGCTGATGAAGAACCAAGTATCATACCTCCCTCCGCTGAATCCACCTCATGGGTTTCAGCTGAACCTCTAAACACATTACCACCATCAAATCTGCCTTCGTCTGGAAACCTCTCTAGTGAACCTACTCAACAGTTAATTGCTGATGAACCTCAAACGTCCTCATCAGTAAACATCCCAATTGTTGATCCAACCTCTGAGTTAAGCGATCATGCTCCTGCTCAGCGATGGACAAGAGATCACCCAATAGATCAAATTCTCGGTGATCCAGATGCAGGTATTCAGACACGACGAAGCTCAGGTAATATCTGTCTCTTTGTAAACTTTCTCTCCTTAATAGAACCAAAGAAGACTGATGATGCCCTCAGAGATCCAAACTGGGTCAGCGCTATGCAAGAAGAGCTGACTGAATTTTCTCGAAACAAAGTTTGGAATCTCGTTCCTAGACCATCTGATAAAACTGTAATAGGCACCAAATGGGTGTTTAGAAACAAGTTAGATGAACATGGAACTGTAACCCGCAACAAGGCTCGACTTGTTGCTCAGGGATACAGACAAGAGGAAGGCATAGACTATGATGAAACCTTTGCCCCTGTGGCCAGGCTCGAAGCAATTCGACTATTCTTAGCTTATGCAGTCTATAAAGACTTCATCGTTTATCAAATTGACGTAAAATCAGCTTTTCTGAATGGAAAGCTGAATGAAGAAGTTTATGTAGAACAACCACCAGGGTTCTATGACCCTAAGCATCCAAATTATGTTTATAAATTGGATAAGGCTCTCTATGGTCTAAAACAAGCCCCTCGTGCTTGGTATGACACTCTCTCATCTTTTCTTATCTCTGAAAATTTTGAACGTGGCAAGATTGATAATACGTTATTTTTCAGGAAGATAAAGGGTCATATAATTCTTGTACAAATATATGTCGATGACATAATATTTGGTTCTACTAACCCATCTCTATGTACTCGCTTCGCTGAAAGAATGAAGAAAGAATATAAAATGAGTATGATGGGTGAGCTGACATATTTTCTTGGTCTTCAGATTAAACAATCTGACAAAGGTACTTTTATCTGCCAAGGTAAGTATGTTAAAGATATGCTAAAGAAGTTTGATCTCACACAAACTTCAGCGATGAAAACTCCTATGGCACCACCACTGACACTTAACAAGGATCCATCCGGAAAACCTGTTAATGTCACTACCTATAGAGGAATGATAGGCTCATTGCTGTATCTTACAGCGAGCCGACCTGACATCATGTACTCTACTTGTTTATGTGCACGCTATCAATCTGAACCCAAGGAATCCCATCTGATCGCTGTAAAGCGAATTTTCAGATATCTGAAAGGAACTCCTAACCTCGGTCTTTGGTATCCCAAAGACTCAGGGTTCGATCTAACTGGTTATTCTGATAGTGATTTTGCAGGCTGTAAACTTGACAGAAAGAGTACCACTGGTGGATGTCAACTCTTGGGAGGAAAGCTGGTAAGCTGGACAAGTAAGAAGCAAAATTCTGTGTCCACTTCCACAGCTGAAGCTGAATACGTAGCCGCTGGAAGTTGTTGTTCTCAAATCTTGTGGATGAGAAATCAACTATTAGATTATGACCTTCAGCTGTCAAAGATTCCTATCTATTGCGACAGCACTAGTGCTATCGCTATAGCAAATAATCCAGTGCTACATTCAAAGACAAAACACATAGAGATCAGATATCACTTTATCAGAGATCATGTGATGAATGGTGATATTGAACTTCACTTTATCCCTACTGACTTTCAGCTTGCTGATATATTCACCAAACCTCTTGATGAGACAAGGTTCAACTTTCTCATCAGTGAGCTTGGAATGGTGAACCTCGAAGAATAATTCTTCAGTGTTCATGTATTGTGTCAGTAATCAAAAGTACCTCTCATCTTTCTCTCTGATAAACATTCTGACTCTCAGGTCTGTTTTTCTCCTTTCCATCAAAGACGTTTTTCTTCAAAATATAAACTTTAATCACTGAACTTTCTTCAAATGATTAAAAGCTTTTTTTTTTTTTTGAAAAATACATTAATCACTGATATTTCTAGTCAGTGATCCTTTAAAAGGAAAATCTATCCCTATCTTTACTATAAGGGATACTTTTAAAAAGGAAAATCTATCGCTGACTTTTCTTCAGTGATCATTTCAAAACGGACAAATGTACAGTCTCTCTCTTCTATGACGTCATTTGAACCGACAATCCACGACATGCCTTTTCTGACACGTTCGTCCGTTGCCCTTCTATCCAATCAACTTCGTGGAACGTGTCAATGTCATGATGATCCTTTCTTTTCCCGCTTCATTCTCTCTCTTCTCTCTCTTCGTATAAAAGGAATTCTTCTCTCCTTTATACGGTTTACGCTTTCAAAACTTTCAAAGCAAGAAACATTCTCTCAAGAACACTCAAGCAAGTAAACCCAGAATATTGAATCTGCAACTCTTTTTCTTCAAGATACACAGGTTTATTTCATGTTTATATGCTTTGTTCGTATGCTTTTTATTCTTTTTAAAATCCTACTCGTTTTCTATGGAGTTTATAAAATGTTTTTTTAAAAACTAAAGATCATTCTTTCTGATTTTATGTTTTTCAATAAAAACCTTTTGGTTTTAAAGTGTTCTTCATTCTTTCTACCCAGAACACTATTTTTCTCCTAAAAATAACTTGATAGTTTTCCAGTTTCCCTTCTTCTATGGAAACTGGTAATCATATTATTTTTAATCTAAATCATTTCTTCTATTATGCCTCTTTCCATAACAGAAATGACACAGTCTTCAATCGTTGCTTCCAAGCATGTACGATTCGCTCTCACTGAAGTTGAGATTACTAAATGTAATCATTTGGCCAGACTCGAGTTCAAAGCTGACAAATACCCACATCTGGTGGAAGCTGCTGAATTCCTCAAGCAGTCATGCATAGCTTACGCGATCACTGTGGATCCTAAGCCCTCCAAGACTCTACTCCAGCAGTTCTGGTTCACTGCTGATGCAACTGAACTCACCAACAGGAAAGGTGAACGAGTCCCTGCTATCTCGTTCAGCACGGAATTGGGGCCAGGGAGCATGACCGCTCTTAGCCTCAGGAAATCTTTAAGATTCCCTGACAAACCAAAGAGTGGGTTCGACGCACTCCCCACTGATGATGAGCTGATATCATTCCTGGACGCAATGGGCTATTGTTGGGAAAACAAACCAAGATCTTCTATTCCCAACAAGAAGCTCACCAAGATCCTAAAAGCTCAGATGCCATCACAACTGAACTTTATCTTCTCGCACATAATTCAGTGCATGAGTGGGAAGAGTGGTTCGCTGGATCAAGCCAGCAAAACACAACTGCAGATGGCCTACTCCGTTATCGCTGGTCAAAACTTTGACTACGCCACAGCAATCTTTGAAGATCTGAGGTCGAGATTAGAGAAGCCTGAACGAGATCCCAAGATCTCGTACGTACGTTTCATATGTACGTATATCAAGTTCCTCTATCCCAACACCTATCCCACCAAAGATGATGGCACCTTTGCCAGGGTAGGTCAATGATCACTGGAAGTCAAGCCACTCGCCGACGAGGTAAGTATCTCTCTCCTTCGCTCTCGTCTCTCTCTCCATTCTTCTTCATCTTCAGCGACCACGCAGACGGTTCCTTCGTCTGCTATCCCTGTCGCTACCACTACTTCCAAACGACCATCAGCTAGTCCGATTGGTCCTTCCAAAAAGGCCAAAAAGACTAAGGAAAGTACACCCTCTAGTACTATACCTGAGGGAGCTTCTCAACAAGCTACCTTAGATGCATTTGTGGGTCTTTCCTCCACAACTTCAGCAGTCACTCATACTGCCGTGTCAGCGATCTCGCTCGCTGTCACATCATCAGTGACCCCACCTACTATCTCATTCACTGAGATTAACCCCATCCCTACTTCTATCCCCAAAACTCTTCCTTTTTCTCCTCATTTGGTCTCTGAACCCGCTACCTCTTCTTTCCCTATAGGACCTGAGCATCAAACTTTTGAGGAATCTATGCAGTTCTACAAAATGTTTGATACGTCAGGTACACCTATAATCCTAAACACTTCTCTCCCCCCCTCTCCAAATAAGCCCATATCTGAACTAACATTATTTTCAGGTCCTAGCTTGGCGTCTGTTGACACGCATGTCAACAGTCTGGGAGAAAAGGTGGACGCACTCACCAACACCATCAATGAAACCACCAGCGCCGTCAATCAGGCTGGTGAGGAGCTGAAGAAGTTGACCGCCACTTGCTCATCTAAAGCTGAGAACTCCCAACTTTCAGCTGTTGAAGAACAAGTCGTCCAACTCAGAGAGTCCTCTCGACTCTTTCAAGGGCGATTTGAGTCTCTTACCGCTGAAGTTCAGGGTCTCTCTTCAAAGGTTGACTTCTGCACGTCCCTTCTTCAGCAAATTCTACAGAAAGTGAATGCACCAGCTCCAGCGCTGCCTCCCTCCTTCACTGAAGATGATCGTACCAACCTCAACATCGTTGTGGAATTCATTCATGATGCCACGTGCGACATCCCTGCGGTTGAAGACCGGATTAAGCGTCTAAAGGCTGACGTTCAAGTGCTAAAAGCTTCAACAGCTACTCCAGCAGCTGAACAATCCCCTACCGCTGATAATGAAAAAGTGGGGGAGAAAACTGAGGAAACTTCTATTGCTGCTGCTGGGGAAGCTAAGACTCCAAGAGAACCTCCCTCTCAATCTGAGGGGGAGAAGGCAAAAGAATCCTCATCAATTCACTCTATTCTCTTTGAAGAGGATGAGGAAGAAGACGATGAAGAAGAAGATGATCTAGATCTTGATGATCAAGAAAAGGATCAGCCCTCCGATGACGACGACGACGATGAAGACCAATCTATGTGGTTCTCTAAGCCGAACGTCGCATCAGGGACAACTTCGCAAGAGGTTGTCAAAACAGGGGTGAGAGGTGATACATCTTCAAGTGTTCCTTCGCAAAGCAAAGACAAGAAACCGATCGCTGAAGAATGCTTGAGGACTGGATCACAATCTGAGGGGGAGCATCCTTCTCAGTTCTCACCCCTGCTTAAGGGTTCTGAACTACAAATAATTCCAGCTACTATCGCTGAAGAAATAATCCCAATCTCTATCGCTGAGATTGATGAAGAAGAAGAAGAAGATTCCCTGGTCCATCCAGGAAGGCCCTCTCGACCATCTCATTGGTCAGAGGAAGTGGTGAAGAAAATAGTTGAAATGATCGCTCAACTAGAAAGTCAACGGCTGAAAATCCCTCTTCAAACATCCACAGAGCTCGACTTCCTCACTGAAGCCGAAAGAGAAGAATCTGCCAAAGCTGAGAAGCTGATCGATGAATGCAAACGAGATGCCCAACTCGCTTTAAAGATTCAATCTTCTCAAGTCAAGGACAAAAAGCTGAAAAGCAAACCTGTGGAAGTTCAAGCTGCACTACTGAAAGAAATTGAAGAGGAACGCTCCAAAGAACAAGAGATCAACGATAAGTCTATCGAATGGTGCAAACAAAAGATGGATTATCGTTCTGATCCTCTTCAAATATCAGCCGTGACTATCTCTGGTCGCAAGAAGAAAGATCAACTCTCAGTGACCATGGAGATTACCAGAGAGGATGGAACCCAAAAAGCTATGTACGTATCCAAACTTGAGAGCTTCGGATTTACGGAATGGTTAGAGTTCTGGGATGCGCTGAAGAAATCCAAATCTACATACAGAGGCTACGTTGAAGGACTTCTTGAAGCCCTCATAAATAGAGTCGTTTCTGTACTAAAGCTGCCATCTCCTCTTCCTCCCAAATCTTTGAAACTCAAGAGAAAAATTGGGTCCTCCTCCTTTGAAGATGTCGCCATCATCAGGAATGAAACTTCTATCAAATTTTCAAGAGATGCACTGTTTGGTCCTCCTCCCGATCTTTCAGTTCTGGACTTATCTCTGCCTCCTGGTGGTCCTTTCCAAGCTGGTCAAGTAATTGACAATCCTTATGGAATATTCTTCAGAGATGATGATGAGGAACTCAGATTTCAAAGAATCTCTGAGATTCCTATCTGTCCTATGAATCATCTCAAGGATCTCTTATGCTTATGGTGTGACTTCTTCCCTGCTGCTGAAGAAATTAAAGAAATTATCAGTCAAGAATCTTTGGAACGAAGACAGAAAGGAGAAGAAATACCTGAGTATATGATCAATCCTCCTAAATCTTCTTTTAATAGCTGATAGATTAGTTTCCTTCTCTGTAATTTATTAGTTATACTTACAGTAGTTAGTTACTCACTTGTACTTATGTTTTTCATATCTTGTAATTCCATCCCTGAATTAAATGAAAATCGCAGTGATATACTTAACCTCATCAGTACTATAAAAGATCCCTCAAAATAGTAATTGGGACATGCATTCTATGAGTCCTTTTTATTCCTATATTTTGAATCAAAGTAATTTTCTTTTGTTACTTTGTCATTATCAAATAGGGGGAGATTGTTGATCCAAACTCTCTCAGTGATTTGATAACGACCCTCTTTTATACTTGGTGAAAATTACGTTATTATATGTATTAGTGTTTCATCATCAGCGATCAGACTGAGTCTGATCAGTTATCGCTGATGACCTTTCTGTAAACATTTAATATGTATGTGTTTCACTTTCAGCAATCAAACTGAGTCTGTTCAGTCATCGCTGATCGTTTCCCATGTAACACAGTTAACGTAATCCCTGAAGACAAGTCTCGCGTCAACATAGTTCATAGCTGAATCGAAGACGAAACCACTGAACAATAGATAAGTCTACTAATGACCTGATGCGGATATCAGCGAAGACCAGACGAATCTACTTACGCGAAGAAGCCTGAGGAAAAGCTTCAGCGATAGCTGAACTTCTTTATCTCTGGAAGAAGAGATACTCAGCGATCAACGATCACAAAGCTTATGCCTCAAGTTTTCTTTTGTCTTACCTTGCACAACCAGTACGATGTGTCAGAACGGACAAGTCTCTGCTACAAATCGTACAACAACTCTGTCAACTACACTGTTCATAAAGCGGCCAAAAGCATGTCTCCAAAAGTAAGACTCCCAAAGCCAATCTATGAATGCCACGTGTAAAGTACCCTGCCATGCATTTAATGCATAGGGTATAAATAGGAAGCTTACCCCTTCATCTGAAGGTGTGCTCAATCCTTGAACTCCATAATAGAAACCCTTGTTTTCTATCTCTCTAAAAATCCCCCATTCTCTGAATTTCTTGTGCAACCATCTTAGTGTTTCTTAAGTTTGTTTAGATTGAGTCTGTCTTAATCTTATTCCGCAACAAACTTGTAAATTGTATTTTGATTTATCAATAAACAATTTATTAAACTTTAAATTCTGTGTTTGTATTCAACCCCCCCCCCCTTCTACAAACTTGTTAAGCACCTTCGGGACCAACACGTTTGTATGTATATTTTTTTAACAGTGTCGATGCTATTTTAAGTATCATAGTGTGTATCTTGTGTTCACATGTTGTTTATCGTAATAAGGGTTTCCAGAGAGAGGGGAGAAGAGAGAGAGACAACAGAGAAGAGAGATACTATTTCTAAAATACCTAAAATGCCCTTCAATTAAAATTTTATGTCAAAATTACCAAAATTATTAATTTCTTGATCTATCCTTTGATTTGTGGTTGAGATTAGATCTCACGGTTATCACATGTGAATTTATTTTAACATATGATAACTTACATTAAAATTTCATGCTAATATCAGTTACAACCTTTCTATGATTCTTACAAAATTGTGATTTCACACAAAAACACACACACACATTCATATATATATATATATATATATATATATATATATGTGATAAGGTTCAAATAAAAAAAGACAAAATTTGTAACACCCCTAAAATAGAAGGGAATTTAAACCTCAAAATAAAGTGACATAAATGCAAATATATAAGCTCACCGAAAGATGGGACTGTAAAAGTGTTTATATCACAAGGAATGGATGGTAGCTAACAACCTACTAATCTAAATAGATCTAGGTTAAGATTACAATTGAGTGTCGCTACAATTACCAAAAGAATTCAAATAAGTGTATTGCAAAATTTCACACCAAAAAGTCGATATCCCCAAAAATGCCTCTACGCCGGCACCCATCACTCCACTCAAGCATTAGTGGCCCCGCCACCTAGAGATCCTGATATAGATTCATTTAAGAAAAAGTGTAGGCTTTCGCCTAGTGAGCTCAAATAGTAAATGGAATGGAAGTCATAAAAAGGTATATTGATCTTCACGAGTTATAAAAGATTTAAACCATAAATATGGATTTATCAAGGTTAACCATTTCAAAATATAATAGTTTCAAGACCTAAGGTTAAAACACATATTGCGATAGGGGGATACCCGATTTACCATTGATAGTGACGTAACACAAAAATAGGTCACATATTTATGTTAATGGACATCACTTACGAATCAATAGTTCATTAAGTTCAACCATTCCAGGTCTATAGTTTGATGAGTCCTTAAGCTTAACCAATCTTTATTCCTTGTAGAGTTCTCAAGTTCAACCACTTCAGGCCCATAACTTGAGGTCTCTAAGGATCCTAGTTAAGCTCGTACACTAGAAATTACATTATATTGGTTCATGGTCGATCCCCGACTCAAGAATCTACACCATGTTGCCTATGAAGACCCAATGCCTATTTCAAGTTACAATAAAGGGATATCATCTCATTCATACCAATTAAACTGACTCCTATGCCTATGGATAAATTGTATTATAGTCTAATATTCAATGACATCTAGATGTGTGAATCCACATCAAACACATAAACTTTTACGCAAACCAAGTACTCAAAAAAGGAGAATCCCTATTTTACCAATAAATCAAATTATACCAAAACCAAGAGTTTAGGTTCCAGAAGACTTTATATTCCAACCTCGTTGTTCACAAAAGAGGGTTAGTTCACAATCAACAAATAGTTAAGTCCATGAACCCTTAATGGTACAAAATCCAAAATAAACCAAAGCTTGATATTTTCACTCTAAATACTTCATATATTTGGACAAGGTAATCCTTATATCATTTCCAAAGAACACACATCATTCAATTAACAAAATGGGTGAAGTCCCCAAATTTCCTAAAATCATCTAAATGGCCAAAATTACCAAATATGAAAATACACCATAGGGAGTATGGAAGACTAAAATGAAGCATTTTGACATGTATAATGTTTTATAAAAGTGTAGAATAAACTTATAATGCTAGGTTTTGGTGAAAACCTAGAAACCAAGAAAAACTCTAAAATGAGAAGGAGATCTTGAAGCATTGGCCTTAGACAAGAATCTTCTATCTTAAGGCTCTTCAAATGGTTCCAAACTTGCTAAAATGGTGCTTTTAATGCTCCAAAATCGGAATAAATGAGGAGAGAGTGGAAGAGGATAACTGAGGAGTAAATTGTCCTTTTCAAGCAACTGGTGGTTCCTGTGACCTTTGCTCTCGACCCTAGGGTCGCGGCTTTTCAGCTTTGCACAAATAGTAGCTTGCGTGGAACAAGGCCTAAGCTACGCACCAGTCCGCGCTAGCCATAACTCCTATTTTAGGCCTAAGCTACGCACCAGTCCTAAGCTACGCACCAGTCCTAAGCTACGCACCAGTCCTAAGCTATGTATTTATATGTTGGCTCAACCATTTGATTTGATAATAACCCAAATACATCCAATTTGACACTTAGAAATATTTAAGGATTATACCTAAATATCTGATTACTTGTCATCGGATAAGGTTAGATGAATCTCTATCTGGAAAGAATGGAATCCAATATATATATATGTTTGTGGATCTGGATTTCTATTAAGGATTCGATTTGTACTTACAATTCAAAAGTCTTTTTGGATCCAAATATTGTGTAATCTTGCTGGTTCCGAAATGTAACTTTTATTTCGGAGAAAAAGATTAGAATATGATTTCTATTGTAATGTTCTTATTATAATCAGTATTGGTCCATAAGAAAAATGCCTTCAACAAAATCGGAGATTAGTTGAAGTAAAGCCAAGATCAATACCAAAGCGGATTGGATTGTCATCTAGCCGATTGAATAGCAGTACTAGATAAAGTCAAAAATAGTTTGAAAAATACTATTTTTGGTGAGCCAATTTTAGTGCAAACTTAACCAACAAGTTTGACTCACCAACTCCTACAAACTTATATCTTGGAATAGGAATATGCTCAATATGTCAGACAAAGTAAGTTCAATATTACTATTTTATTAGTACATATTTCCTTTACTGTTCCATCTGCATATAGAAGGATAGGTTGTGATAAAAAACATCTACTTCATATCTTTAAGATAATCAAAGACTGAAATGAACAGTACAAGCATGCACCGATCAACAAATCAGATGAAGACACATGTTAAAGTTGGATAAGAACATTTAATGCATTGGTGGCTATAAAAGGCGACATTTGGCAATGTTGCAACTCATCCATTTTGATAGGTAGTTTGAGTGATAGTTTCTTAGGCAAAATCGTCATCATATATGAAGACTTTCTTAGTTCTTTAGATATGAAAGAGTAGCTTCTTCTACTCTTTCAGTGTCTCATTTGTGAGAAAATTTGTCATATTGTTTAGGATAATGTCTTACCTCCTTAGCTTTCACAACAAATTTGTAATTCTTTGTTTTTATAAACATAGAAAATTACAAAGTGAAAATCTGTTGTGTTTGTATTCAAGCCCCTTCTACAAACACATGTTTGGCACGACATGAGACATGATATAATTATAAAACTCATTGTCCCATGTTTGGCATGACATGGGATATGACATAAACTCACTATCCCACGTTTGGAAACATGGGACAAGGACTGGGACTCGGTGGGACGAGGTAGGAAAAAAATCTCTTTTTGTTCAACCAAAATAGGTGGAACAAGATGGGACAATAATGAGACATAAACAAAAAAATTACTAATCTACCCTCATTTGATATAACCCTAATATGACATTTGTTTTAATGGTCACCATCGTCCACCGTCGCTACCAACTCACAAGCGGCCACCGGTAGCCACCACCGACACCACTATTACAACCTCCTCTCCCACCTCCACAACCACCGTTGACCACCTCCATTATAACCGACACCAACACCATCAACTACCACTACCACTATTGTTCCAGTATCAAGTCCAATAAATCTAAACATAATTCTTTAATCACAAGTCATATTAATTGATGTAAGAATGATTTACATTGAATTTCTCTCTCTAAGATCAATGGCTTTCTTTCTCTAAACAAAATATCTCACTTGTAAGAATGATTCACTATCTCTCTATGTTACATGATCACAAAGGAACTCAAGCTATTTATAGTAAGTCAAACAAGTTGACTTTCACACCACCTAACACCAATTACAAAATAGACCTTTTAAATCTTGAAGACAACAATTAAGTCCTAACAATCTCCCCCTTTGGATTCAAGATTTTAGAAAAATTGACAACAATCTTCAGCTCTTTCTTCTTCAGTTCTTTAACACTTTTCAACTCTTTTGCTTTTGAATAATCTTCATCTTTGCAGCTTTCAGAACTCTGATACCATAAAGTTTTCTCTCATTTTGAAACCAACAACTGTAATCTTGAAATGTCTACTTTGTACTTTGAACTTGAAATCATTGAATTTGGAGTATCTTTCCACAAAAACAATCTTTTTTTCATCAAAACATTCTTTATCAAAACTTAGAACTCTCTCTTTTTGACTTTAGTTTAACATAAATATTCTCTTTGTATATATCTCCCCCTTTACTTCTCTTTTCTTCAATATTCTATTTCTCCCTAACTTGAAACATTCAAAATATCTCCCCCTTTTTTGATGAATTATGAGCATCAAAATCATCAAAACTCTTTTTCAATGTCAGCACAGTCTTTGAATACCACCTTTGACCTGAACTTCCTTCAATTCAAAATATATTTATCCAAATCTTTTCAAATTCAGACAAAATAAACGTTTTAACCCTGAATCAACAGATGAAACATTTAAAAATGCCTGTAAGTAGCATGGAGCCACTTAGTACAACGAATGTACTTAGGAAAATAGCTTTTTGATATTCACTTCCCTGGGGCTTCCATTCAATCTGTAGCTCCCATATTTTCGTTTTGAACATTATATATATATATATATATATGTAACTATTCTTATACCTTTCAAGCCATGTTGGCATCCTGGAACAACGACTTGCGCGAGTTCTAAGTCGCGACCAAGGCCGCGGAAATTGCTGGAGTTTAGGAGTTGGGAAGCACGTGCGGCCTATAGGGTGTCCTCGAAGTCGTGGAACCACCTGCAGATCCTAAAACGGGTTTTCACCCCATTTGAGCTCATTTTCAAATTTCCCAACATTAGGGTAATCGTTTTTGCGAGCTTTCTTAGTGTTTTCTCCTCCATTCACCCCTCTCCTCATTTAATATCAACCTAGGGTTTGAGATGGGCATTTATTGAAGATCATGAGGTCAAGGAGGGAATTGAGTGTGGTTGTTAGCATCATTCAAAGTCTCCATTCTCCACTACATGAAGCTAGGGTTTCTAAGTTTCTAGAGTTTTCTATAAAACCTAGTTAGTAAGTTTTCTAACTACTTTTAAAAATGAGATACATGTCATAATACATTTCTTACCATCATTTTTATGCTTTATTTAATTATAACAATCATTTGATGAAATACAAATAAATTGCTATAGTTGGGATATGTTGGGATTTTGGTCATTAATCATTTATGAGGATATTATGAGGTGATTATGTTGGTAAATGTTGAGAAGTATTCATGTGATATGTATACATGGTGGATGGATCCTATATGTGAACTTACATGATTTAGGGTTTTAGACCTGAATTGGGATTGAAACTATTTGGGATCTTATACATGTATTTTACTTGATGTGGAATATGTATGATGATGGATTATATATTGGATGAACCACGGGTAGGCATTAGGAGGATGTAGTCTTGGGGTGCCACCTTTTCGGTATGTGCCTAGATCTCCGCCATTTAGAGAATTCCCTTGGAGGTAGTCTTCAAATGTGTCGGGCCTTCGGGATGTTGCTTATGAGAGTGAACATCAAGGTACATCGACTCTTGTGGTGAAACTCGTTGGTGTTTTGGGTCTCCCCCATTAATTCCTCTATGGTCTCTTAGGTGTATTAATTGTTGCTTATGTGATCATATCATGCTATTGTTCAACTAAGTAGTCTCTTTTGGCCAAACACTTGATTGGTTTGATATGTATCTCAGGTTCTAGTTGCGCGACCGCCAAGAAGGTTTAGCAGGCCTTAGATGTGAGCTTGGGAGCACTTTTGGGACGCCAAATATAGAAGATGAATATTTTGGGACTTATATAACAGCTTTCCATAATATCTTTTCTTGTTAGAATTTAGATTAAAGGGTTGTTATCCCGCATTGCTTTACTATTACAAACATGTAATTATAACAGGCCTATATTGTTCCCTTTTTGGGAAAGCTCATGCTATGGCATTATTTTTATATACCACATTTCCTTTTCGGAAATTTTTGTTGTCCCAATTTTTGGGGTGTTACAAGTTGGTATCAGAGCTTTAGTTTAAGTGAACTAGGTATAGACTCTCGTATACCTAGACTTAAGCTGTTTATGTCTATAGAATCACTGCCCATTTCGGGTAGAACATTCTTAGATGGGGAGAGTATTAGGACCATGGAAATGCATTGATTGAAAAATTATGATGACGACGACGAGAATTCTTATGTAAAATACGTTCACAATCTCACTTGGCCAGCGTTGTTCTGAATTTATCATTACGTGAGCATACTTGAATTTGTTATTATGACGATTAATCTTTGTAGTAGTACGTATTGAACCACTAATCTTTTAAAGAATTAACTGATATTTTATTTATCATGTGTGACAGTTCACAATGGTAAACACGAGGAGTCGGGTTGGGGTTCCCAAAGCTGCTAATTAGGTGAGTGTAACCGTCCCGGAAACTTCGAGGCCAGTAAATCCAACGGTCAATCAAACTGTTCCGCCAATCCCCACTATGTTAGAGAGAATTGTTGATGAAGTTCCTAGAGTGAACTTCGAGACCGAGAACCCATTAATCCAAGAAGTGGAACCCCAATTTTGGAACCCCAATTGGTCTTATTGGCCAACATTATGCAGATGATGAACTCTGCGATGGACAAGCGGGGTGAGAGATTCATGAAAGTTTATAGAGGATCGAGATGCAAGCAATCGAAGGCAGGAGACAGTGGCAAAAAATTCAATAAAGATCGGGTGGTACCGGTAATGCCATTGGAACTGAGGAGCAAGCAGTGGGAGCCGAAAGGAGGAAGGAAAGAGGAAGCTCTTACAAGACCTTTTATGTAGCAAACCTCCAAAATTTCCTGGAACCACAAATCCGGTGAACTGCATGAACTGGATAAGGGAAGTAGAGATGTCATTTGAATCAAGTGAGTGTGATTACTCCCAGAGAGTTAAATTTGCATCCTAACTATTCCGAGGGGAAGCCTTAATTTGGTGGAACCTCACCCGGACGGCTCTGACTCTGGAGATTTTGGCCAAGATCACTTGGCCAACTTTCACAAGAAAGGTATTGGACAAGTATTGCAATGAGAGGGCTCTTGACAAGATCGAAGAAGAGTGCATGAATCTGAAGAAAGGGAACCTGACTATTACCGAGTCCTCAAGGAAATTTGTGGAGAAGCTCAGTCTAGTCGAGCATTTGGCCGTTGATGAGAGGTCAAAGATTAAATCCTATCTGAGGGGTTTACCTGCGAACATGAAGACCAGTGTAAGAAACTCCCGGGTGTCTATGTTACATGAAGTGATAGAGGAGTCCCAACTTGTGGAGGATGATCTCATTCAAGATAGAGAGGAAGGAAACCAATCCGGTGAGAAGCGAAAATGGGAAGGGTTGACCGGGCCCACACGATCTTCCAAACCCTTCACTGGGGGAAGGAACATGGAACCGCAGCGTGAGGCTAGGTGGTGCCTCAAGTGTGGGAGTAAGCATTTCGAGCCTTGTAATCTGAGACCTTTCTCCAACACTACCGAGTGGTTAAAGTGAGGAAGGAAGGACCATGTGAGTCGAGATTGCCCCTCCCGGGGGCCGATTTGTTTTGAGTATCGGGAGCCAGGGCACATAAAGAGAGAGTGTCCCAAGCTAGTGGGGGACACCGAGGGGATTCAAGTGGGATGGTGCCGAAGAAGGAGATTCCACCAAAGGCGCCTAGTCGGGCCTTCCAAATGACAGCGGAGAAAGCATGGGTGATGGCTGATGTTGCTCCAAGAAGATGGTTAATGTACCCTTGCCAAAGGGAGGAGAAGTGATAGTCTACGGGGAAAAGAATCGAAAGGCAAACACGGTCATCTCGTCACTCAAAGCGCGTAGGATCCTAGCCAAGGGGTGTACTTCATACTTGACTTACATCATCGACGCAAAACTTGAAAAAAAGATGATTGGAGATGTGGACGTGGTGCGTGACTACCCCGACGTCTTTCCAGAAGATTTGCCCGGACTACCACCAGAACGCCAAGTGGAGTTCCACATTGACCTTACTCTGGGTGCCGCCCCGCTTGCCCGCATTCCTTATCGTCTAGCCCCGACGGAGATGCAAAAATGACGACCCAACTATAGGAACTCCTTGAGAAAGGTTTCATACGACCGAGCTCGTCACCGTGGGAGCTCCAATTTTATTTGTGAAGAAGAAAGAAGGGACCATGCGGATGTGCATCGACTACCGCGAGCTAAACAAAGTCACCGTGAAGAACAAGTATCCACTTCCTCGAATCGATGACCTCTTCGATCAATTTCAAGGGGCGGGGTGTTTCTCCAAAATAGACTTGCGATCCGGTTACCATCAAGTGAGGGTGAAGGAGAGCAACATTCCGAAGACGGCGTTTTGGACAAGATACGACTACTATGAATTTCTAGTTATGCCATTCGGGTTAACTAACGCTCCGGTTGTATTTATGGATTTGATGAACCGAGTGTGCCGACCTTTCTTGGAGCAATCGGTGATAGTTTTCATCGACGACATCTTGATCTATTCGCGAGACGAGACCGAGCATAGTTAACATTTGAGAGAGGTGCTAGAGATTCTCCAAAAAGAGAAATTATTCGCAAAGTTCTCCAAGTGCGAATTTTGATTGCAAGAAGTCAAATTATTGGGCCATGTAGTATCCAAGGATAGGGTGAAAGTAGACCTGAAAAAGATTAAAGCGATGATGAATTGGGAGCCACCGACGAGTCTAACAGAGATAAGAAGCTTTTTAGTTTTGGCCGGCAACTACCGACGGTTTATTCAAGATTTTTCGAAGGTCGCCTATCCACTAATATCGTTGACAAGGAAGAACGTCAAGTTCCTATGGACCGAGACACAAGACCAAACCTTCCGGACCCTTTAAAAGAAGCTATGTGAGGCACTTATTCTACCCGTACCCGAAGGATCAGATAACTTCATGGTTTATAGCGATGCCTCCAAATTGGGCCTTGGGTGTGTGTTAATGCAAAAGGGTAAGGTGATAGCGTATGCTTCGCGATAACTCAAGGATCACGAGAAGAACTACCCCACTCATGACATGGAACAAGCGGCGGTGGTGTTTGCATTAAAGCTATGGCGACACTACCTTTACGACACGAAGTGTACACTCTTCAACGACCATAAAAGACTGAAGTACATATTTGATCAAAAGGACCTCAACATGCAACAAAGAAGGTGGTTAGAACTTTTGAAGGACAATGATTGCGAGTTGCTTTACCATCCTGGTAAAGCCAACGTGGTGGCGGATGCCTTGAGCCGAAAGAATTTTGGGAACGAAGTCAAATCAAACCTTTCTATAATCGATGTGATATCAAGTCTAGTGGAGGACATCAAAACAAGTCAAGTCGAGGCACTTCGTGAAGAGAACCTCAAAGCCGAAATCATGGTGAAGCAACGAGAGGTACTAATGGAATATAGCCCGGCCTCAAGCTATTTCAAGGAAGGATTTGGGTACCAAAGATTGGCGGGATCTGTGAGTTACTCCTAGCAGAAGCTCACAAATCCAAATACTCTATACACCCTAGTAGCACCAAGATGTACAGAGATTTGAAGTTGCACTATTGGTGGTCGGTAATGAAGGTCACTGTGGCCAACTATGTGGAAAGGTGCGTCACTTGCCTCCAAGTCAAATTGGAACATCAAAAGCCTTATGGGAGTTTGCAACCACTGACCATTCCAGAATGGAAGTGGGAGCACATCATGATGGACTTCATCACTAAGCTACCGAGAACCGTGAGGGGTCACGATACCATCTGGGTGGTGGTGGATCGAATCACGAAGAGTGCACACTTTTTGGCAATGCGAGAGACGTTATCGATGGACAAATTAGCCAAGCTCTATATTGATGAAGTAATATCGCGTCATGGTGTTGCACTATCTTTAGTTTCAGATCAGGATAGCCGGTTCACTTCCAAGTTTTGCGATGGTCTACAAAAGGAATTAGGCACGAAAGTCAAGTTGAGGACGACCTATCATCCTCAAACGACGGTCAAAGTGAGAGGACGATCCAAACTCTCTAGGATTTGCTCCGGACGTGTGTTATAGATTTTGGGGGCAACTGGGATTCACATCTAGCTTTAGTGGAATTTGCCTACAATAATAACTATCATTCGAGCATTGGGATGGCACCTTTCGAAGAACTATATAGACGGAAATGTAGAGCACCAATGTGTTGGCTCGAGGCGGGAGAAAAGCAAATTGTGGGATTGGAAATCGTACAAGAAACGGAGGACAATGTAAAGGGGATCCGAGAGCGTTTGAATGCGGCATAAGATCGCGAGAAAAGTTATGAGGACAAGAAGCGGAGACCGGTCGAGTTCCAAGTGAGAGAGCGAGTCATGTTGAAGGTATCCCCGTGGAAAGGGATTATTCATTTTGGGAAGCGTGGGAAGCTTATTCCCAACTTCCTTAGGCCATTCACTATGTTACAACGGGCCAGACTATAAGTGTATAAGTTGGACTTACCGCCGGAAATGGACGGGATTCACACTACATTACATGTATGTTACCTTCATAGATGTTTAGCCGAGAAGGAGAGCATCATTCCATTGACGGAAATTCAGGTGGATAATGGAAATCGATACATGGAGGAGTTGGAGTCCATATTGGAATCAAAGACGAAGAAATTCCGGCATAAAGAGGTGACCATGGTCAAGGTACAATGGAAGCACCACCGAGGTGTCAACGTGACGTGGGAATCGGAAGAAGACATGAAGAAAAGATACCCCCATTTGTTTGATGGATAAGATTTCGGGGATGAAATACTCTTCAAGGTAGGGAGTATTGTAATGCCCGTATTTTCGTTTGGAACATTATATATATATATATATGTGTGTGTGTGTGTGTGTATTCTTATACCTTTCAGGCCATGTTGGCATCCTGGAACAGCGACTTGCACGGGTTCCAATCCGTGGCCAAGGCCGCGGAACTCGTTGGAGTTTAGGACTTGGGACGCACGTGCGGCCTATAGCGCAACCTCAAAGCCGCGGAACCACCTGCAGATCCTAAAACGAGTTTTCATCCTATTTGAGCTCATTTTCAAATTTCCCGACATTAGGATAATTGTTTTTGAGAGTTTTCTTGGTGTTTTCTCCTCCAATCACCCTTCTCCTCATTTAATATCAATCTAGGGTTTGGGAAGGGCATTTATTGAAGATCATGAGGTCAAGGAGGGTATCAAGTGTGGTTGTTAGCATCATTCAAAGTCTCCATTCTCCACTACATCAAGCTAGGGTTTCTAAGTTTCTAAGGTTTTTTATAAAACCTAGTGAGTGAGTTTTCTAACTACTTTTAAAAATGAGATACATGTCATAATACATTTCCTACCATCATTTTATGCTTTATTTAATTATAACAATCATTTGATGAAATAGACATAAATTGCTATAGTTGGATATGTTGGGATTTTGGTCACTAGTCATTTATGAGGATATTATGAGGTGATTATGTTGGTAAACGTTGAGAAGTATTCATGTGATATGTATACATGGTGGATGGATCCTATATCTATACTACCTTATAAAGCAGATTTCCAAATCTCTTAAAAATAATTTTTGATGCACAATGTACAAGTGTTTTCTGCACAATCTCTTAAAATCTCTTAATTACAACTTTAAAAGCCTAATGTACAACTACACTAATGCATAACATCTTCCACATAATCACAACCGTGTCAGTCAACTGATCGCTCTATCGAAGGCGACGCTTCATACTCTCTGCTTGCTTCCAAGGCGACGCTTCAAACTCTCTGCTTGCTTCCAAGAATAACGCTTCAAATATGCAGGGTTTGGGATGTGCAGATACACCATTAATTCACTCTTTCCTCTCGCTGCTCTCGCTTCTCTCGACGAACATACATCAGTTCTCAATCGATTTCTTCTTCAAGGTCAGTTCGATTTCTGTTTTGGGTCGATTTATGTTTTTGGGTTGATTTCTGTTTTTTGGGTTTGAAGCGACAATTTGTGTAATCGATGACCTAAATCGATTACACATTCAGGTAATCGATTTCTTTGATTTCAAACCCAAATCATTTTACATTATTCAGGCATTAGTTCTTCTCAATCGATTTCTTTGATTTCAATCTGTGTAATCGATTACCTAAATCGATTACACATTCAGCTAATCGATTTCTTTGATACTTGTTTCCAACTGATTGATTCTGTAAATTGCATTTTCCTTCTACTACACTTGTTTTTTTATTCAATTTCATTATTTGCGATGGCTTATCTATACTACCGGATTCTCGATCTGTATGAATCGATTCTGTGAGACTGTGATCTAATTTTATAGTGATGTATACTGTTTGTTCTAATTTCTTTGATTTCAAACCCAAATCGTTTTACATTATTCAGGTAATCGAGTTCATAGTGATGTATACTGTGAGATTTGATGCATTAGTTAGTTGTACATTTGTTACTGGGTTCTTACTGTTTCTAGACATGCCCACTAGATTATTGCACTTCTTTCACATTATCTTCCTATCCCACTCTATCTCTGTAATATTGAATTCAGACAACCTTGAAAATGTTCAGGTGTGTTATCTATCCTGTTTAATTATATAAATGCTTAAATAGGTAGATTTGTATTTTTAGATTTTGTATCTTGTTTAGCAAAGCAGAGAATAGATTGGTGTGCATCAGCGCATGTGAAATATTATACAAGGTTTTGATTCTTTAACCCAAAATAGGTGATAGATCTATGATTTGAGTTTTAGGATTGGTGTTGTGTACATCTCATGGGTCTCAGTTTGAGTTCATCCAATGAGTTGGGATAAAAGGAATGTTATTTTTTAGGCATAAAGAAAATTTTAAATGGTGGAATACAGATGGAACTTAAATCTAAGCTGGGACCTTTTTATATTTGCTGGTAGACTAGGACACACTTTATGTAAATGAATGTCTCTGTTCATGGTTCGGATTTGCAATGTTTACTTGGACTTTCGTGCACCAGTTATATAAATTATGGCCTCTTCTGTTTTGATTTGATTTTCAATTGTCACAATCGATTTTTTTTTTGATTTTGTGTTTGTTTGCTCAATCTATTTATAGAAGTTACCATTTCTTCTTTGCCACTCCGTTGCTTCCTCGCTGCTACCGCTGCTTCCTCGCTTCTGCCGCTGCTTCATCGCTGCTGCCGCTGCTTCCTCACCGTTATAACTACCTGGTATGATTCCTCTACTTCATATGAAAGGATAGAACATTAAAACCTCTAAAAAGGTATGAGTCCAAGTTGAGCATTGAACAAAGCCTCAAGTTTCCATATTTGTGAGGAAATATGAAAAGGATGCACCTGTAACTATCCTTTCTAGACTGTCTAATTTTGACCTTTTTGTTTATATCCTTTCCTTTATTTTATGTGGCCTATTTGGGTTAGCTTGTGGCATTGTCTATTTGTCTGTCTTCCGGTCAAGGTTTATGTGTGCTTTAAAGCATAACCTATATATTTGATCATCGTTTTTTTTTGGAATTAATCTGCCACCTGTTAGTAAGTGAACATGAAAGGATCAGGTGTGACAACGAGCTGGCATTAGAACCAGCGATTTTCTCTTCTCTGGAATTAATCTGCTACCTTTTAGCCTTATATAGCCTTACATATTCATGTTACATTTATGCTTTGATCTTTAATTACAGTTCATCAAAAACTGTTGTTGCAAGTGTTATAACTAATTATAACATGGGCTTTTTCTGAAGTGTTTGAATCACTACAACAATCTCATGTATGGTGGAATTTTGCGTATGTGTATCTGCAATTGATTTAAATTTAATGTATGGTGGATTTGCATTTAAATTTAACAAACCACATGCATGTTCATGTTGCTGCTGCATTCCAATTTCCATGTCCAACTCTAATATATATGATTATATAGATTATATGGAGATTGTCATATTGGTTTATTGGAATATGGAAATCTCTCACAACACGTCAGAATGCTATGCTAGATGCAAGTATGTTATATATTATATATTATTTAATATTTATATTTTATTTAATATTAAATTTTACTAAAAGTGATTTTTTAAATATTTTCAGTGAATGTTTTGAGTTCTACGGATTTGACCAAGATTGCCATTGATCCCGGTATGCCGGAAGCACACTGCATTAGAATTATGCTGGTTTAAAAAATGTTGTTGTTCAAGTTGATTAGGGTTATGCGTTTTGTTTTGTGATTGTTGTGAAGAAGTTTAGAACATATATGCGTAACTTTTTTTGCTATGTTGTATTGGTTGTAATGATTTGGTTGTAACTTTTTTGAACTTATATGGTTGTAAATTTTTTGAACATGTATGTGATCATTCGGTGAATGTTTTGTGCAAGAGTTATGAGTGATGTGCTTCAATATTTATTTTGTATATGTATTTTAGGTTGTTTGCAATGAGGACTGTTGATAAGAATTCTGCAAATGTTGATGTGTCTCAAGTTAATGTAGACATATCAAAAGGTGAGTGGAATAAATAACATGAATTGGCTTTAATCAAAACATGTACTCACTCGATATATATTTAAAAATCAATTTGGTCGTAATTGCTGTCGTAGAAAGACAAAAGGAGTACAATAGACGTTATTATGCACGACAAAAAGAGAGAAGCAAAATGAGAAACATAACGCTTGGTTAAGGAAGTATTCAATCTATGACTAATATCTCTTCGATGGAGATGATGCAAGAGAATGTTCATGAAACAACCCCTGTCAGTGCAACAACTTTTGCTCAAAGGAAAAAAATTGCTAATCGAAATTGCTATCTAGGAGACAAGGAAAATAACGAAAATATGGTTGATACACAAGGGACAAGTGTTATGGGTTGTGAAGGAACAAGTCAGATATGTTCAAGGTTGACACAAGAAAACTTCTACGGTAAAAACAATGCTATTATTATCATTTTGTAATTTGGAATGTACATAAACTAAGGCTCATTGGCAAGATGTCTTTTTTTATAGGCATTCGAATTAAGCGTGGAATACTACTACCTATTTTTGATGAAGTCGTGAATCAAGAATCATCAAGTTAGTATTTTTTTTTAACTCGATCTTTCTTGAACAAATAGTACAATCTTGGTGTTAATCTTTATTTTTGATGTTTGAATATCTTATATATAGGCGGTTGTACTGGGGCCAATATTAATATATCACCACGAAATGAGATCCAACGGACGGTTATACTGGATCGAAATGTTGATGCCTCCCAAGTTAATGTAGATATAGCAAAACGTATGTGGAATATATAATATGAATACAAATTAATTCTTGATGTACTCACTCAATGTATATTTAAAATCAAAATTAATGTTGTCGCAGAAAAACGGAAGGAATACAATAGACAATATTATGCACGACAAAAGGAGAAAAACAATATGAGAAAAATAATGCTTGGTGAAGGAAGTAGTCAATCTATTACAGATATCTATCCGATGGAGATGACGCAAGGGAACACCGAGGATCCATACAATTTTATTTATGATGGCGTCCCTTCACAACATCGTGTCTTGAAGGAAGAAAATGCATGTGAACATTGTGGAGCAAAACGATTCGAATTTGAATTTCGTTCCTTTTGTTGCATGAGTGGAAAGACAAAGTTGGCATACTCACCAATTCCTGAAGAGTTATACCATCCATTTACAACGCAATCAGAATTAGGCGAGTTGTTTAGGCACAATATACGTGCATACAACACAAACTTTTCTTTCACGTCAATGGGGGTAACTTTGGATAGTACTGTGAGCAATATGACATCTAGAGTATATACATTTCGTGCTCAAGGATCGATATATCATAGAATTGATCAGTTAGTTCCCAGGGATGGACAACCTAGGTACTTACAACTTTATTTCTTTGATGCTGAATCTGAGTTTTCGCATAGAATACAGTGGCCAAATCTTGATAGAACCATCGTTGAAATGTTGACTTGTGTTCTTTCTATAAACCCGTACGTGAGAACATTTCGAAGTCTTGCTGAGCTAGGACCACTCGACAATTATAGAGTCACTTTGAATGCTTCCGTCGAACTTGACCAGAGGGTGTACAACAAACCGACCACATATGAGGTTGAAATAAAAATATTTATTTTCTCTTATTTAAAATAAAAATGTATCATATGCATGGTACTAAAGCAAATTCTACCATTCTACAGGTTGCTGGTATTTGGGTTGAAGGCAATGACAACATCACTTCATATAAGAGAAGTATTGTTGTGTATGGGAGGTAAAAAATTGAACATCACTATGGTTGCTATGATCCTTTGTATTATCCTTTATTTTTTCCCAACGGTGAGTCTGGATGGCATCCTAGAATACCTAGACATGGAGTGTGCATCGATGAAATTGTTGATGATGACGAAAACTTCAACGACGATCTTGAAGGTACGAACATCATCACGTATATTTATTATCTTATTCACTCAATTGTTAATCTATACCATTCAAAATCAATACTATTCAGATGTTAGATCTGGAAGGGGTAATAAAACTGTAACGATGCGGGAGTATTATTGTTACAAGTTCCAGATTCGGTCGAGTGGGAACGTGATTCTGTTGGGTGGAAGATTGTTTCAACATTTTGTGGTAGATATGTATATCAAGATAGAGACTGCACGTTTGTCTTTTATTGAAAAAAACCAGAAGAAAATAATATCAGATTTATACCAAGGTGTTGTGGATTGCGTCAATGCCGGCGAGGTTCAACCAAGTAGAATCGGACAACGGGTTGTGCTTCCTGCAAGTTTTATCGGAGGCCCACGTGATATGCGACGAAGATTTATGGATGCCATAACTTTAGTTCAAGATGACGGGAAGACTGATGTATTCCTTATAATGACGAGTAATCCGAAATGGCCTGAAATCCTTAAAGAGTTATTGCCTGGTCAGACCGCACAAGATAGGTCGGACCTTGTTGCAAGAGTTTTTCGTGCCAAACTAGAGGATCTCAAAAATCAACTATTCAATAAGCATATCCTGGGCGAGGTTGGGTCATATGTTTATGTCGTCGAGTTTCAAAAACGTGGTTTGGCACATGCACATTTCCTCATGATAATGAAACCGGAACACAAGATTACAAATCCAGACCATTACGACAAGATCGTGTGTGCTAAAATCCCAGACCCGACAAAGTATCCTGAAACACACCAGCTGGTGATAAAGCACATGATGCATGGTCCTTGTGGTCATTTACGACCGTACAGTCCTTGTATGGAAGGTGAGCCGAGAAAATGTCATTTTAGATATCCTCATCCATTCAATGACAAGACGTCGCAAGCAAATGACTCATATCCAATGAATCGGAGGAGAAACAATGAAATAGAGGTGAATGTCCGAGGCAATATCCTAGATAATAGATGGGTGGTTCCATACAACCCAAAGTTGCTAATGATGTTCAATTGTCACATCAATGTTGAGGTTTGCTTAGTAATCATTGGTCACTTTTATCTTTTGCATATCATTTATCACAACACAAAATCTGTCAAATACACTTTTCAGAGACTCGTCATCTTTGGCTTTGAACTCTTCAAAGTTGTTCATGTAGCGCGTTTGCCGAAGTTGTGTTGCAACCGTCAAGCCAAGCATAATCTTTTATATCTGAGTCCACATCATCTTCGTATCATGCTTGAAACAATCAATTCGATTGTATATAGGATTAGGTAAAGCTAGCATCAAATTAAACTTTGCTTCACGATCGAATTTTTCTCGTGTAACCTCTTCGGCAGTCAAGGGAGTATCATTCTTAGGTTTGACAAATGGTCCTTCAGTGAATGATTTCATCATATTCTCTCCGTTTGCTTGACTCTCGATAAAGTTAATGAACCGATCTTGCCATTGAGTGAACTCATTTTCATTGATTAAAACAGGAGGACTCGTATCTGTTCCTAATGACATCATAATGTCGTTCTTGTAAAACTGAGCTTGAAAAGAGAACTTTCACATATCCATATCTTCTAGAAAAAAACTGAGAAAAAAATCCGAAGTCTTGAAACAGAGAGACACTGGCGCAAATAGGAGATTCGCGCTAACAGAGACTGATGCAAACTAGGCTTTGCGCGAACAGAAGATGGCGCAAACTTGAACTTTGCTCGAACAATAACTGGCGCAAACTTGTTTTGCGCGAAAAGAAGATGGCGCAAACTTGACTTTGCGTGAGATGAAGCTGGCGCAAACTTAACTTTGCGTGAGATGTATGATGACGCAAAAGTAATTTGCGCGAGACTGAGATGGTGCAAACTAAACTTTTCGCGAGAAGACTTGACCTGAACTTGGCGAAAAACTTAGAACCCCTGATAAACTTAGCACAAAGTTTGAATCTGGCCCAAATTGAAGAAGAACTCGCGCTAAATTCAGATGAACTCGCTCAAACTGATGATGAACTCGAGCAAAACTAGATGAATCTGAATGAATTGGCGCAAATTCCAGATGAACTCGCGCAAAACTCGGATCTGGCGCAAAACGAATATAATCAAGAAAAAATTCCAAAATCGATTGCAGAAACGTAATTGATGAAATTTTCTAACACATAAGTGATCAAAAATAGTTTTCAAAACACTTTGAAGCAATCAATTCGATCAATTTTAGTAAAAAACGTGAATTCTTGAATCGAACAGTGAGTTTTATCGTACAGAACCAGAACTCGAAAAATCTCAAAATTGAAGATCAAAACCAGAATTTCTTGCAATTTGATGTGAATCAAAAGTATTTTAATGGAGAAACCGAATCCAACAAACCAAAATACAAGGAAATTCGTTCAGAAATCAACAAGAAATCGTGAAAAAATTCAGAAAATGAGATTTTCTTGATAAAAATCAAGAAAATCGATCAAATTCTCTGAATTGTTTATGAATTCAGTTTGAAAAAAACAATCTCTCAGATTTAGATTAGGCTCTGATACCAATTGATAATCCAAGATCAACTAAATCTTAGAGAGAGAGAGAGTTATCCGCCAAATGTAAATGTATTCAAAATATCCAGCAAGTGTTACACAACACAAAGGCAACAAGGGACTTAAATACCCTTGGCCAATACAAAGATATTACTAGCTCTAAGAACCAGTATTATACCAAGTCTATAAATACAATGATTACTATAAAATCTGACTTAACAATGAGAAACAGGTTATTCATGTTGATCCTGACAGAGAAGATGTTGTTATTAACGAGATCAAGAGGTTTCAAGATGCACGTTATGCTTCGCGCCTTCGCCACCTGAGGAAATTTGGCGAATTTTTAGCTTTGGACTTTCTCAAATCCACCTTTCTGTGATGGCTTTGCAGGTCCATCTTCCGAATAAGAAGTTGGTTAGGTTAAGAGAGAACGATATAATGACATATATTATTGATAGAGAGAAGGATAAGAGATCAATGTTGACTGCATTTTTTGAAAGGAATAAAACAGATGTGGGTGCAAGACAACATCTGTACAAAGATTTTCCGAAACATTTCACATGGAATGCCAATTCATGTAAATGGAATCCTCGAAAACAAGGATCACAGAGAGGACGACTCGTTTATGCTAATCCTGCTGAAGGAGAACGGTATTATCTACGCCTACTACTGTCTCATATTATCGGACCTACGTGCTTTGAAGGTCTTTATACGGTGAATGGCGTATTACATTCGAAATTTCGAAAAGCAGCTCTTGAGAGAGGGTTAATAGAGACCGACGATAATTTATCTCATTGTCTTGCCGAGGCCTCTTTATTTCAGTTTCCCAATGCTCTTAGACAACTATTCGCAACGATCTTGATTTATTGTGAGCTGGGAGATGTTCGCAAGTTATGGGATGAACATTATGATTCACTTTCTGAAGATTATAGACGGGACTATGAAAATGTTGCGGGAGTCCAAAATATGGTTCTTACAGAGATCGCAGTCTTTTTACAATCTATGGGTAAGATACTCGATGATTTCGATCTTCCAAGATTAAATGCACCTGTCAATTTAGAATCACGAGGATTTCGTGAGGTAAAAGAGGAGTACTCCATAATTGTGGAAGACGAAGACTTACGTGCTCGAAACTCCCTAAATTCCGACCCGAAACATGCGTTTGATGAGATCATGAGTCACGTAGATAATGATCGTCCGAGTGTGTTTTTTGTAGATGGTCCAGGTGGAACTGGAAAAACATTTTTGTACAAAGCTTTGCTCGCTAATGTTCGTTCCCGTGGACATATTGCGCTCGCGACCGCTTCATCGGGTGCTGCCGCTAGTAACATGCCAGGGGGGAGAACAACTCACTCTCGATTCAAGATTCCCCTCAGTCTTAGTAATAATTCTGTGTGCAGTATAAAAAAACAAAGCGGAACTGATCAACTACTCCAAGCTGCAAAAATAATCATTTGGGATGAAGCATCAATGGCAAAGAGGCAGGCAGTGGAGGCACTCGATTGAACAATGCAAGACATCATCGGGGTGCGACTCCCATTTGGTAGAAAGATAATGATTATGGGAGGTGATTTTAGACAGGTGTTGCCAGTAACAAGACGTGGAACCCGAGCACAGATTGTCGACACTAGCCTACGGATGTCACCTATTTGGTCTTCGATTAAAAAGTTGCGGGTAACGATCAATATGAGCGCACTTACAGATCCATGGTTTTCGGATTTCCTTTTATGAGTCGGCGATGGAGATGAAGAATCAGTGGACGAAAACTTTATTCGCATACCTGATGACATGGCCATTCCTTATACCAAGAAAGATGAATCGAAGGATGCTTTGATCAAGGCAATATTTCCTTCTCTGCAAACAAACAGGATTGCTTCAGATTATATCATCTCGAGGGCGATACTAACAACTAAAAATGAGCATGTCGACGAGATTAATGATCAGTTGATTGAAAGATTTTGCGGAGAGGAAAAAATTTACTATAGTTTTGACGAAGCAGAAGATGATAAGAATAATTTATATCCGATGGAATTCTTAAACTCGCTGACTGTTAGCGGTTTGCCGCCTCATTACCTGCGGCTTAAAATTGGATGCCCAATAATTCTATTGCGGAATATCGACCCTTCAAATGGATTGTGTAACGGAACAAGGTTGATATGTAGAGGTTTTCAGCCGAACGTCATCGATGCAGAAATAGCTGTCGGTCAACATGCTGGTAAGAGGGTATTTTTACCAAGAATTCCTCTATGCCCCTCTGAAGATGACATGTTCCCGTTCAAACTGAAGAGAAAACAATTCTCCATTCGACTTTGCTTTGCTATGACAATCAATAAAGCTCAAGGGCAAACAATTCCGGTGGTAGGTGTTTATCTACCAGAATCGGTATTCTCGCACGACCAACTTTACGTGGCATTGTCCAGAGGGATATCACGTGGCACTACAAAGGTATTAGTGAAGCCTACCAAAAAATTCGATCAAGACGGAGTCTACACATCAAATGTGGTTTATCGAGAAAGCATGATTGTAATTTCTATTTTGGTTAAACATAATTTTTTGACTTTTTGAATGGAAAATTGCATTAAGTTTTCATTTTTGGATTTACATTACATCCCTTTGCATTATGAAAAACTCTTAATACAACATGTGAACCACCAAGTATTTCAAAGATATTTTGCAAAAAATATATAAATGAAAGTTAAATGTATCTTTATAGAACCTTAACATCCCACCGCATTGCGCAGGTACTCAACTAGTGTTAACTTACATGATTTAGGGTTTTAGACCTGAGTTGGGATTCGAACTCTTTGGAATCTTATACATGTATTTTACTTGATGTGGAATATGTATGATGATGGATTATATATTGGATGAACCACGAGTAGGCATTAGGAGGATGTAGTCTTGGGGTGCCACCTTTTCGGTATGTGCCTAGATCTCCGCCATTTGGAATAATCCCTTGGAGGTATTCTTCAAATGTGTCGGGCCTTCGGGATGTTCCTCATGAGAGTGAACATCATGGTACATCGACTATTGAGGTGAAACTCGTTGGTGTTTTGGGTCTCCCCCATTAATTCCTCTATGGACTCTTAGGTGTATTAATTGTTGCTTATGTGATCATATCATGCTATTGTTCAACTAAGTAGTCTCTTTTGGCCAAACACTTGATTGGTTTGATATGTATCTCAGGTTCTAGTTGCGCGACCGCCAAGAAGGTTTAGCAGGCCTTAGATGTGAGCTTGGGAGCACTTTTGGGACGCCAAATATAGAAGATGAATATTTTGGGACTTATATAACAGCTTTCCATAATCTCTTTTCTTGTTAGAAATTAGATTAAAGGGTTGTTATCCCGCATTGCTTTACTATTACAAACATGTAATTATAACAGGCGTATATTGTTCCCTTTTTGGGAAAGCTCGTGCTATGACATTATTTTTATATACCACATTTCCTTTTCGGATATTTTTTTTGTCCCAATTTTTAGGGTGTTACAAGTTGGTATCAGAGTTTTAGTTTAAGTGAACTAGGTGTAGACTCTAGTATACCTAGACTTAAGCTGTTTATGTCTATAGCATCACTGTCCATTTCAGGTAGAACATTCTTAGGTGGGGAGAGTATTAAGACCACATAAATGCATTGATTGAAATGAACACACAAATTTAAAGAAAGTATGATGCTCAACAACATTGAAAGCAAACAGGAGTATTACCATTGAAATATGTTTCGTTTTGAGACAGTGTAATAACAAAATCAATATGAAGCTGTACCGGTGTGTGTGAATACTTGAAAGTATAGAGAAGATAATAAGCATGTATTAATCTTAGGAAACACACGGTCAGAAATGATGTAATCCGATATTCTCATGGAAAACTTTTAAAATCACACTTCTAAACTCATAAAATCTTGTTGAGAATAAAGAAGTGGTTTGAACATTTAAGAAAACATTTTTCATGTTTGAAAGTTGTCCTTCTTTCAAACATTCTGAGATTAAGAATCAGAAATACTTACATTTAGTGTAGAATTCTTAACTGCCCCTTGAATTATTCTCCAAAGAAAATATTAACTCCTTCTTAAGGTAAAAATTATCTGTAAAACAAAAAAATTATTTTGGTAGTCATCTATGATGATTCCTCATTCGTCAGTAAATGAAATCAGTATCTGAACTCCCCTTCAAATAAAGCATAAATATCATGGACTCCCCCTAGACTCATGCATAGAAACACAGACTTAGATAGACATATTAAGCATACCTAACTTGCTAATATGGAATTTGAACCTCTTTTCATCAAGCGGTTCTATGAAAAGGTCTGCAAGTCGATAGTCCGTCTGTACGAAATACATCTTGATCGATCCTTTATAGACATGGTCTTTGATGAAATGGTATCTGACATCAATGTGTTTGGTCTTTGATTGCTAAACCGAATTAGCCGTTATAGCAATCGTGCTCTTCGAATCACAGTAAATTGTTACTTTGTTGTAAGTGTAGGCGTAGTCTTTTAGTTGTGTCATAATCCATAAAACCTGTGAACACCAACTCGCTGTATCAACATATTCTGCTTTTGCTGTCGAAGTCGAGACACAGTTCTGTTGACAGTAACCTTTAGCTACCAGTGTAGCTTTGTTTCTGACAATGATTCCAACTTTTTCTTTCTTATTTCTGAAAACCCATTTCGTTTCGATAATCGATTTGTCCTTAGGTTTTGGAATTAGCCACCAGACTTTGTTTCTCTGAAATTGTAAAAGCTTGTATTACATCGATAGAATCCAATCAGGATCTTGTAAAGCTTCCGAGACATTCTTTGGCTTTATAGCACTGAGAAAATTTACATACATGCAATAGTTTGCAGATGTCGATCTTGTCTTAACACCACTATTGATATCACCAATTACGTTATGCAGGGGATGATCACGAGTCCACTTATGTGTACTTGATAGGGGTTGCACATCAATCTGATTGTTTTGATCATCATAAGCGTCCGTTATTGCATGAATATCTGAATTACGCACAGTTTGAACTTCTTTAGCAAAAAAACTCTGATGTATCCAACTATGGCATGACAGATTCAATACTTGGAATTTCAACTTTATAGTTTTGTTCTATAGACACAAAAATCAAATTAGTGTGATCAGATTCATTTGTACTTGTAGAAGCAGAAGGAGTACAAACAGAGTCAGATGGTCCAGAAATATTGACACTTGTATCCGGTACCACAGAGGTAGAAGTAATGGATATGCTTGATTTGTCAAAATCTGCACAAATATCCATAGATGCATCAAGAAATAATAAACCTAATTCAGAATTAAGTGAATTTGCAGTAGGATAAAAAATCTTAGTCTGTTGTAATGTAGGTTCCACTCTAAATTGATTAGAAGCTTGAACACTAGGTCCGAGTCCTGAACTACTTTGTTCAGAAGTCACATCAATGCTTTCCATAACAGTCTTTGTACGCTTGTTGTAGATTCGATAAGCTTTTGCAGTTAGCGAGTATCCAAGAAAATATCCTTCATCATCTTTCTGGTCAAATTTCTCAAGATTGTCACGGTCATTTAGTATGAAACATTTGCATCCAAAAACACGAAAGAATTTGACATTAGGATTCCTATGATTAATAATTTCATAAGGTGGTTTGTTCAGTCTCTTTGTGATGATAGTTCTATTTTGCGTAAAGCAAGCAATTGCAATCGCTTTAACCTAAAGATATAATGGCAGCCCTGAGTATGATAGCATTGTTCTAGCTGATTCAACCAAAGTTCGATTCTTTCTTTCAACAAATCCGTTTTGTTTAGGAGTACATGCGGCTGAAAAATTATGAGATATTCCAACTGATGTTCCAGATTCAAGCTACCCATTCAACAAGTGTCATGTGGAATCCTCAAGAAGATGCGAAATTCTTCGATCTTGTGAATTCTTGATGCTTTCGACTTCAAATCACTTCAATCACACAAATTTGAACCAAAACTTCGAATTAGACTCTGAAACTTTATGAATTTATCCAGGAAGATATCGATAGCAAAACCTCACCATCAATTACATCAAAACTCATATGAATCAAAACTTTTGATTCAAATTACAGTGCGTGAAACTTGATCATAGAAAAGTTACAAATTCAAGAAATTTACAACGAAATACTGTGAATTTGTGATTACAACATGAACAAAATGTGTTCTAAAACATCAAACACATACTGTGCAACAAGGAATTTAACAATTACAGTGCAAAATCACATAAATCGATCAAGAAACAGTCCTGTGCGAGTTCTTCATTACGAACTGAAAATTTTGTCTCTGATTTTATCTGATTAGGCTCTGATACCAATTGTTGTTCCAGATTCAAGCTACTCAATCACACAAATATATGGAAATCATGTTTATTGATTGATCATGAATTACAGTGATTTCTTTTTGTCACAAATCTCACAGAGTGCCCCAAGTCTTTTACTGTGTGTTTCTCTCTCTCTAGAATCTGTTTTTGTCAGCGAGTCTACTAGAATTAGAAAGACCAAAACTATTTATATGGTCAAACTAATTGACCTTACAACTCAAACTAAAATGTCAAAGTCAAACACGTTGACTTACACTATTCTACAAACACATTTTTTGAAACATTTACAACTTTGACCCTTTTTAATCTTGAATTCAACATTTAACTCAACTCCAACAGACTGTAGAAAGTTCTGTAGAGTCTCATTCTTGAATTTAGTACCATTGTCACTTCTAACTTTCTTAACAAGAAGTTGTGAAAGAACTTGAATCTTCTTGATAAATGCAATGATTAACTCTCGTGCATCAGATTTAACTAACATGAACTCTAGCCAAGTATATCTAGAGTATTCATCAATCATAACCATCATATACTTCTTGCCATTGATTGATTGAATCCTCATTGGTCCGCAGAGGTCCATATGAATCATCTCTAAAGGTGATTTGCAAGAAGATTCCACATTTGATTTGTGGGAACTCCATTTCATTTTTCCCATTTCACAAGCTGAGCACAGGGAATCCTTCTCAAATCTCATCTCTGTAGACCTCTTATTAAACCTTTGCTTGCTAACTTGTTGATGTCGTTGAAGTTTTGGTGAAATAATCTTCTGTGCCAAATCCAACTCTCTTCTTTTGTAGCCTTTGAAATTAGACATACTGATCTTGAAGCAGATAGAGTAGGAAAATTGATAGCAAAAAGACCAATAAACCTTTTAGGTTTGAAGATATCAACTCCATCCTTATCATCAATAGAACAACTTTTGATTGAAAACCTAACTTGAAAAAGGCTATCACAAAATTGACTAATGCTAAAGAGATTATGATCTAATCCTTCAACAAATAGTATGTTCTAGATGGTGACTATTCCATTAGTTAACCTCTGACAAAGCCTTTAGTTTTGTTTCCAAAACTGACTGTTCCTCCAGGTTGTTCAACATAATTGTGCAATAAGTGCCTGAACCCTGTCATGTGTCTTGAGCATCTTGAGTAAATGTACCACACATGACATTCTTGCAAAAGAACAATTACTTTGCTTTAGGTACCCATATCCATATGGGTCCTTCCTTGTTAATGGCCTGTAACTTTTCAACATATGTTACCGAGCTTTGATTCTCCATTCATATCTAGGCTTTGGTAACCACTTCTAAACAAACTTTACATCAACATATTTGAAAACAGTTTTCTTTGAAAACTTATTCGTTTCTGCTCTAAAAACATGAATTTGTTGAGATGAGGCATTTCAAAATGATTTGTTCTGAGAAAAGCTTTAGGCATTTCTTTTCTTTGAAAGAGTAGGATTGAAAGAGAATGAATTATTTCTACAATTATTGCAATGCAAATTATTTTGAGCTAATGTCAACATCTTTGATTTATCAAAAAGATTACATTTATTCGAACAAAGTTGACATTTATTAGCAACAAAAGTACTACAACTGTTTTGGGTAACCCCGATACATCTTTCATTGTTTACATTCACATCCTTAGCATTCTGAACAGAAGTTCTGGATTTTGAAACTTTTTGATTGCCCTTCTGTTTAGACAAATTTGTCTACAAATGCACACCTTTCTTGCCTTTTACTTCTGAAACAACACAAGAATTAGAGTTATTAGAATTCTTAGAAGATGAACTTTCAAACTTAGTGCCTGAAGTTTCTCTGACTTCAAAAATGCTTGGCTTCTTTTCAAACTTTTCAACATATACAACCGAGGGTTTTATCTGAGATACAAACTATGGGTTTGAATAAACATTGTAATTTGGAGTTTCAAAACCTTTATGATCAGACAAATTTTATTTAAACTTTAAATCCTCAAACTCTGTAATCATTTTGCTAAGCTTTTTCTTCTTATTTAAACACTTTTCAAGTTGAAATTGAAGAACAACTTTTCATCATTAACCTATTCAAGAAGCTTTTGCAAAACAGAGAGTTCTATTTGCAAATCAGAAATTTTATCAGTCTCAGATTTTGATTTAGACTTTTTAAGATCAGGTTCAGAATCTGATGCATTCATCAACTCATCAAAAAATTGTTCAGACATTGTGTTGATGAATTCAGACTTGTCTTTGAAAACAAATTCCTCAAACAGTAGCATAATCCTCTACCTAACACTCCTTACAAGAATCAGAAGAAATATATTCAGATTTAGTATGACGAATACAATTGTTAGAATCAGATTCATATTCATCATACTAACATTTGGATTCAATGTTTTCTTTATCCTCAGGTATTGATTCAGCAAATGTACTTGTTCTGGAAAACAATGATTCAAACTCATTAAATTCAAGTTTTCTGCTTTTATAGCTTTTGTTTAAATCATCATATTGAAATCCAACTGAGTTAAAACTTGAGTTCTGTGAATCAACATTATCATCAGATAAATCCTCATCTATCTTCTCTTTTCCTTTTTCAGAAGTCTCAGATATTGGAGTTCCAACTTTAGCAAATGTTTCACGGATATCTGGAATCTTTTGTGAATTTGGCCCCATTTTATCAAAATTATAAAGATTTTCAGGAGCACTTTTTAAAATATTGTTTTCTAATAAACCCAAACCCATCTTTAGATTATAAAATCTGCCAACTTTGGGTTTATTGGTCAAAAGATTCAAAGTCTATTCAGTCTGACCCCTTTTATAGTTCAAATCCTCAATTTGTTTGATTTTAGAATAAGCCGCATTTCTTTCTTCATAACAAACTTCAAACTAGATTATATCTTCACCTGTTTCAGAATTCATATTAACTAAATCCTTTTGAAGTTCAGAAATTTTGGCTTCTAAATTAGCTTTCTCAGTTCTCAGTTGAACTTTTTCATTTTCCTTGTCCTCAACTAACACTTTCAATAATGCATTTTCAACTTTGAAACTCATCATTGACTATATTTCATGATTGAGATTTTCTTTTAAAACTTGAAATTCATTTATCATGAAATCAATTTGAGCTTTGAACTTCATCAGAATAAACATTAGAATTGTCAGAAGAATGACTTACCTCAGAATCAGAATCTGAATTGCCATCCTCAGTGGTGATTGCCTCTTCATTCATCTTGGCCATAAGATTGTAATGCAATAGAGTAAAGTGAGCTTGCTCTTCATCAAAAGTCTCATCAAGCCAGTTCGCTTCTTCAGCCAAGAGAACTTTGCCTTCTTCTTGGATTTTCACCAACTGATCTTTCTTCGTGTAATATTCAGAATTCTTTACCTTCTTGAATCGACAATATTTGGAAAAATGTCTAGGTTTTCCACAGCTAAAGCATCTAACATTCTGAATATCATCCTTTTCTTTCTCATCTTTCATAATTGTCTTTATACTTATCAACCTTGTAGTATTCATGTTTGCTCTTAGAGTAATACTTCTTCTTCCCAAACCTTTTGTTGAAATTGTGAGTCAACAAAGCTAGATTCTCAACAAATCTTTTTATATCCCCATCAGAATCCTCTTTCTCTTCAGATGAATTCTTGAGTATTTAAGGTATCTTTGACATCAGTGAAGCTTTTGAATGCTTGGACTTAGAAGAACTTGACTTCATACTGCTTTGTTTTCCAACAAGAAGTGCAAGAGAATCAGCTACCATCTTCTTTTAATCACTAATCTGTTTAACTTAAACCTCATGCTGAATCAAAGTCACACAGAGATCATTCAAATCCTCTTGATCTATATTATTTGTCATTTGAAGATTTATAGAATAAGTACCCCACTCTGGATTCAGATTCTTCACAAACTTGTAGTTGATCTCAGACAATGTCTTCTTTAGCCCGTTCCTTATCAAGTCATTTAGAATCACATTAAATCTGTTATAGCTATCAGTTAGAGACTCACCTTTTTTTTGCCTTAAAGCTCTCATAAGCATTTATTCTCTAGTTCAGCTTTTCTTTGATAGATCTTTCAGTACCTTGTAGTTGTCTCTCCAATTCATCCCACATAGCATTTGCACATTCTCTACTATCCACCCGATTATATAAATCATTCAGAATAACAATGGTCAGTAGAATTAAGGCTTGATCATCAATCAATACTTGTGCCTTTTCTGTATCATTGAAATACTCATATGGCTTTAGGATCTGTCTGTCTGGTATTACAGACAAAGTGGCTGTTGGAGGAGAACCAACTACTCTGATCTGAGGTTCAGTTAGTTCTTCAAGGATAGACTTCATTAACTTTTTATCCTTGTTGTTTAAAAGTTGAATCATTCTTCGTCTCCATTGTGGATATTCTCCAATTGACAAGACTGGAGGTTTGGACTGAGAACCCATGCTCAATAAATCCTTAGACATCTTGAAATATGTGAAAAAATGTGAACTTGATATGATCGTTAGCAAAAAATCAGAAAAACTTTGACTTAGAAAAAGTCAAACTGGTCAATAATAAAATTTGTCTCAAAATTGGTTAAGTTCACTTGTCGCAGGTCAAATGACAAAATTTGTCGCAGACTGAGTTGATTCACTTGACATAGATCAAAGAAACCTACTTGACGTACGTGCGTCGAACACACTTGTTACAACTTAAAGAACACGAGTAGTTTACTTGTCGTAAGCCCGAGAAGTACACTTATTGTATCAGCCTACACCTGAGAAGTAGTTTGTCGTATGTAACGACTTGCGTCAACTATATTTGTTGTACCACGAAGCTTGTGAATACTTCACTTCTCGTAACACATCTTTTACGACAACCTCAATGAATAGTGAGTTGACGTAGAATGCACCTTGCGTCAAGTACACTTCTGGTGTGTTGTTTTTTGCATCAACTAGACTTAGCCAAATTTCTAAAAACACAAACAAAAGATGATGATTCTTGCGTCAAGTGTGAAGAATTTGCGTCAAGTACTATGAATGTTTCGACAAGTCGAGATCTTGCGTCAAGTCGACTTAAAATCCAAAATCGGCCATAGCCTTTAAAATTCTTCGACTTTTGCAACAAGAATTTGCAAATTAGCTCACAATCAGTTTCTGAACATCTTTGTACTTGACAATTTTGATCAAAAAATCACTGGAGATTACAACTCAATCTAAGAACAGTATTTATCAACTTTCGAACAAAAACGTGACAAAATCTCAGAATTGATAAAATCAATTTTGAATTAAGCTATGTGATCTGAACTAGAATCATTCCAAACTACAAATCGAACACATTATAATCAAAATCGAACTCAAACAACTCACAATCAGTAAAATTCAAAATCAACAAAGTAAGTTCTTGAAAATAGAATGCGACAACTTCAAATCTTCAAACTTTGACCATTTTTCTGAATTCTTTGTATGCTCTGATACCAACTGTTGTTCCAGTATCAAGTCCAATCAATCTAAATACAATTCATTAATCACAAGTCATATTCATTGATGTAAGAATGATTACAATGAATTTCTCTCTCTAAGATCAATGACTTTCTCTCTCTAATACAATTCATTAATCACAAGTCATATTCACTGTATTCAAGATTATATAAGGGTCATTGTTGTAATTAGTGTTTGTGTGTGAGTTGTAAATGAGCTTAGAAGGTTTGACCTTGCTTGGTCATGTTGACCTATATATAAGCAAGTCTTTGTGTTGTTTCTAAGTAAGGGTGAACAATTAAGTGTGTGAAAGTGAAGGTGTAAGCATGGTATTGATTGAGAGAGTAAGAACACATAGTTGCACACCTTGAGAACACACACAAACACTCTATCTTGAAAGGTTTATCACAAATAGGTATATGGTTTGATGTAATCTTTGTGATTAATAAACAAAAGTGTTTTGTGTAGATTTGTATGTGTTTATGCTAGTAATTCTTGGGCCACAATTGGTATCAGAGCCAAATCCATTTCAAAATCAAGAACATTTTTTGAGTCGTACTGTTCACTGTTACTGTTCACTAAGTTCAAATTGATTTCGATTTTTAGTGGAAATTTCGAGTTGAAATTGGTCAGGTTATGATTGTGGAGTGAATTAGATCGAGTCTGTATCGTTTATTTTGGAAATTGCACTATAATTGATCATCAATTTGATGATTTTTTGTGTTTTTGAGTTCACGAGTTAATATGCACTGTAAATCGAGTCAAAGTGTATAATTTTGTGTTTGTTATTGAAATTCTTGCATTGTAACTTGTTCGAGTATTGAATTTGAGGATTTCTGCAAAGTTTTGAAGCAATTGAAGAAGTTTTGAGTCGAAATTCGATGAAAAAGTGAAGAACACGCACGGAAATCTGAAGAACGCGCTAGATCTGTAAAACGCGCAAGTTCGTCGATAGAACGCGCAACCTGAAGAATCTCAATTTTTGCCAAAACGCACAAGGCGTTTGTTGATCCAATCTCTCTCAGTGATTTGATAACGACCCTCTTCTATACTTAGTGAAAATTACGTTTTAATATGTATTAGTGTTTCACCATCAGCGATCAAACTGAGTCTGTTCATTTATCGCTGATAGTCTTTCTTATAAACATTTATATGTATTAGTGTTTCACTATCAACAATCAGACTGAGTCTGTTCAGTTATCACTGACAGTTTCTGATGTAAACAGTAAACGTAATCCCTGAAGACAAGCTCGCGTCAACAGATGTTCATAGTTGAATCGAAGACGAAGCTGCTGAACAAAGACAAGTCTACGAGTGACCTGATGCGGATATCAGTGAAGCAAAGACGAATTTACTTATACGCGAAGGAACATGAGGAAAAGCTTCAGCGATCGCTGAACTCTTGATATCTCTGAAGAAAGAGATACTCAGCGATCGAATGATCACTTAGCTTATGCCTCAAGTTTCCTTTTGTCTCACCTTGCACAACTTAGTACGATATGCCAGAACGGATATGTGTCTGCCACAATTCGTACAACACCTCTGTCAACTACACTGTTCATTGTCCGGCCGAAAGCATGTCTCCCAAAAGTCAGACTCTCAAAGCCAATCAGTGAACGCCACGTGTAAAGTGCCCTGCTATGCATTTAATGCAGAGGGTATAAATAAGAAGATCACCCCTTCATCTGAAGGGTGCTTAATCTTTGAACCCCGAAATAGAAACCTTTGTTTTCTATATCTCTTAATCCCCCATTCTCTGAATTTCTTGTGCAACCATCTTAGTGTTTCTTAAGTTTGTTTAGATTGAGTCTGTCTTAATATTATTCCGCAACAAACTTGTGAATTGTATTAGATTTATCAATAAACAATTTATTAAAATTTAATTCTTGTGTTTGTATTCAACCCCCCCCCCCTTCTACAAACTTGTTAAGCACCTTAGGGACCAACAAGTGGTATCAGAGCGGTTTGTTTAATCTAATAAACAAGATCTTGCTTTATTCTCTTCTTTGCTGTTCTAAATGGCACTTAACACAAACTACTATGATAATGGTTCACTTTCTAAACCTCCTCGTTTTAGCAGAGATAACTTTTCTCTATGGAAAAATTGAATGATGCTATTTCTTGAAGGTGCGGATCCTACTATACCTGAATATATAGAAAATGGACCCTATGAACCTGTTAGAATTATAGTTGCAGTTCCCGCTACTGCCACCACTGAAGCTGTACCTGAACGCTATGTCGTTAAGGAAATAAGACAGTGGAGTGATGAAGATAAAAAGAAGGTAGGAATAGATGCAAGAGCAAAGACCATTATTTCAATGGCTCTGCCTGATGAAGTTTTCTATTCCATCATGTATCTAAAAACTTCTAAAGAAATGTGGGAAACCATATGTGTTCAATATGAAGGCACCACTGAAATCCAAGAAACTCGTAAGATTAACTTGGTAAGACAGTATGAAAGTTTCATCGCTGATATGAATGAATCTCTCTCTAACGTTCATCAGCGGTTTAACTGCTTAATCATTGACCTAAGAACTGTTGGCAGGACCTATTCTAATTCTGAGGTTCTAACAAAATTCTTAGAATGTGTTCCTGAAAGCTGGGACAGTTATTCAATATGTCTTAAGCTTACAAAAGACTTAAATTCTCTTTCTCTCAACACTCTGTATGGAATATTGCTCAACTATGAGCAATCGAATCTCCTGAAGAAGAATCTTGTAAAAGATTCTACAGACTCCAAAAACACTCCTGTTGCTTTAGTCTCTTCAGAGATAATTCCATCTCAGCGATCTACTCTCACCATCACTGAGTTAGATTCTGAATCTGAGGATCTATCAGACCCTGATCTTTCAGAGTTTGATGAGTCCTTAGCACTCTTGACAAACTCTTTTAAGAGATTTTCAAGAAAGAGCAACTTCCGAAAAAGTAAGCCTCTCTCTCTTACTGAAAAGTCAAAATCAACGCCTGTTGATAAGGCTACTGCCACTTGCTATAACTGTGAAAAGATTGGACACTTTGCTAGTGAGTGGAGGTCGAAAAAGGTCTTCAAACCTTCTACCTCAAGAAGATCCAGTGATGACAAATACCGAAAGCTGAAGAACAAATATCAAAAACTGAAAAGCTATAAGCGAAAAGGTAAAGGTCTCATCGCTGAAGAACATGACTGGGCTGAATCAGAAGAATCAAGCTCTGATGAAGAAGTCACCGCTAATCTTTGCCTCATGGCTGAGATTAAAGAAGAAGTGGAAGAAGCATCTGAACCTTCCATGAGCTACATATCATCTCAGGTATCTATCTCTACAAATCCCTCTCTGCCTAAAGCTGAGAGAAGTCGCGCTGTTGATGTGCTGACGATTGACCTTTATAATGCTCTAAACGACAAAACTCAAGCTGAGAATAAAAATGTTCATTTAACTCAAGGGATAGAGAAATGTCATGAAAAGATCAAAGAACTAACTCTTTTAGAAGAGAAGTTGAAAGATCAAGTCATTATAAATGAAATCATCAGCATTGAACGCGAACAAGTCATCGCTGCTCTAAAAGCAGAAAAAGCTCATGTTGAAAAATGGTGCAAATCATCAACAAAGATCTCCGAGATAATAAATGCTCAAACTCCTGAAAGTGATAAAACTGGTCTTGGCTTTTGGACAGCACAGGATGAGCCCAAAGAAGAAAGTTCCATGCTTAAGTTTGGAACGTTTGTCACTCCTATCTCTGACACTTCTTATGATCAATTCTAAACTTCTTCTTCTAATTCAAAAATTCAAAGACACTAACTCTGCGGATAAAGGAAAATCCATTCTTCTTCTCTAGAAGGCTACCAGGAAAGCAAAGTTGAAGGTTACTTCTAACAGCAAATCAATCCTCTAGCTCTGTGATAGAAATATTTGATCTCTGTCCTCCAAAGCTAAAGATTGATCTTAAATCCACGAGATCTGAAGAAATGAAAATTGCTCCCAGATCTCATGAGAAAAGCCTTCTTGGACCTGGACCTGCTCATCTTAAACTTGGAAAACCTTCTACTTCTGGTCCTAAAATCATTTTCAAATACAGAAAATGTTATCACTGTGGTTTTACTGACCATATTGCAAGCAAATGTCCGACTGCCACCAAAGCTGATAAAACAGCTAAAGTAAAGATAAATACCTCTAAGATTGAGAAGGTCACCAAAGTTGAAAAATCAACCAAGGTGAAAAATACCACAAAGGTTAAGAAATTAACCAAAGTGAAGATTACCACTGAAGCTGAATCTTCATCTGCTGAGAAGACTGCTGAAACTTCCTTATCCACTAACTCTAAAGGACCAATTGAAAAGTGGGTACCAAACAACACTTAATCTTCCTTATGTGTGCAGGGATCAAAGGGCATCTAGTATCTCGATAGTGGATGTTCTCGTCATATGACTGGACAAAAAGACCTGCTCACTGAATACAAGGAAGAGAAAGGTCCCTCTGTGACCTTTGGTGGAAATGGAAAAGGATATACCCGAGGGTTTGGTGTCCTCAGCAATGGGACAACTACCTTTCGAAGAGTCGCTTATGTAGATGGACTGAAGCACAACCTTCTGAGCATCAGTCCGCTATGTGACAAAGACTACGAAGTTCGCTTTTCTAAGAAAGCATGTTCAGTGGTGGATAAGAAAGGAAAACTTGCTCTCAGTGGTTATCGCAAAGAAAATGTCTATGTAATAGATATGGACTCTACTATCACTGAAAACTTATGTTTTCTCTCTAAGGCCTCTTCTGATGTCAACTGGCTATGGCATAAAAGGCTCTCTCATCTAAACTTCAAAACCCTAAATTCTCTCTCATCTAAGGAACTGGTTTCTGGTCTTACTCAGCACTCATATGCTAAAGAATCTCTCTGCTCAGTATGTGAAAAAGGAAAACAAACAAAAGCTAGTTTCAAGTCTAAACAAGTTTCCTCAGTGACAAGTCCTCTTCAGCTCTTGCATATGGATCTGTTTGGCCCTGTCAACATCCAATCAATAGCTGGAAAGAAATATACGCTTGTCATTGTAGATGAATTCTCTCGTTATACCTGGGTTATCTTTCTTCGCTGTAAGAGTGATACTCCAGAAGAACTAATATCTTTTGTTAAAAAGATGGAAGTGCTGAATAATCTTATTGTTCGTTCAATAAGAAGTGATCATGGAACTGAATTCAAAAACAGTTCCCTAAACAATTTCTTTGAGAACTAGGGAATTTCTCATAACTTCTCTTCAGTAAGAACACCTCAGCAAAACGGAGTCGCTGAAAGAAGAAACAGAACGATCATTGAAGCTGCTAGATCAATGCTCAGCGATTCTCATCTCCCTACTCAATTTTGGGCAGAAGCTGTAAACACTGCATGTTTTACTCAAAACAGATCGTTGATAGTAAAGCGATTTGGGAAGAAATCTTATGAACTTTTTCATGGAAGGAAGCCTTTTATTAGCTTTCTTCATATCTTTGGTTGTCAGTGCTATATCTTAAACAACAGAGATCAACTTGGAAAGTTCAACCCAAAAGCTGATGATGGAATATTTCTAGGATATTCCTCCATCTCCAAAGCCTACAGAGTGTTCAACAAAAGAAGACAATCTGTGGAAGAAACAATTCATATCACATTCGATGAAACTCGCTTAGCAAACTCTAAACCAATCACTGACAATGAAGAGTTAAATGCTTGGATGTTTTCTCACTACAGAGAAACATAATCTTTCTTCTCAAACCATCAACATTCAGATCCTCCAGCCGCTGATGATGATCCAAACATTATACATCCTAACGTTGAATCCACCTCATGGGTTTCAGCTGAACCTCTTAACACACTACTACCAATAGATCTACTTTCGTCTGAAAACCTCTCTGATAACAACAGCATGTCCAGTACTCAACAGTTAATTGCTGATGAGCCTCAAATGTCGTCATCAGTAATCATTCCAATTGTTGATCCAACCTCTGAGTTAAGCAATCATGCTCCTTCTCAGCGATGGACCAAAGATCACCCAATAGATCAAATTCTTGGTGATCTCAATGCAGGTATTCAGACACGACGAAGCTCATGTAATATCTGTCTCTTTGTCAACTTTCTCTCTTTAATAGAACCAAAGAAGACTGATGATGCCCTCAGAGATCCAAACTGGTTTAGCGCTATGCAAGAAGAGCTGACTGAATTCTCTCGAAACAAAGTTTGGAATCTCGTTCCTAGACCATCTGATAAAACTGTTATAGGCACCAAATGGGTGTTTAGAAACAAGTTAGATGAACATGGAACTGTAACCCGCAACAAGGCTCGACTTGTTGTTCAGGGATACAGACAAGAGGAAGGTATAGACTATGACGAAACCTTTGCCCCTGTGGCTAGGCTCGAAGCAATTCGGCTATTCTTAGCTTATGCAGTCTATAAAGACTTCATCGTCTATCAAATGGATGTAAAATCACCGTTCCTAAATGGAAAGCTGAATGAAGAAGTCTATGTAGAACAACCTCCAGGTTTCTATGACCCTAAGTATCCAAATTATGTTTATAAATTGGATAAGGCTCTCTATGGTCTAAAACAAGCCCCTCGTGCTTGGTATGACACTCTCTCATCATTTCTTATCTCTGAAAATTTTGAACGTGGCAAGATTGATAATACGTTATTTTTCAGAAAGATAAAAGGTCATATAATTCTTGTACAAATATATGTCGATGACATAATATTTGGTTCTACTAACCCATCTCTATGTACTCGCTTCGCTGAAAGAATGAAGAAAGAATATAAAATGAGTATGATGGGTGAGCTGACATATTTTCTTGGTCTTCAGATTAAACAATCTGACAAAGGTACTTTCATCAGCCAAGGTAAGTATGTTAAAGATATGCTGAAGAAGTTTGATCTTACACAAACTTCAGTGATGAAAACTCGTATGGCACCACCCCTGACACTTAACAAAGATCCTTCTGGAAAACCTGTTAATGTCACTGCCTATAGAGGAATGATAGGCTCCCTGCTGTATCTTACAGTGAGCCGACCTGACATTATGTACTCTACTTGCTTATGTGCACGCTATCAATCTGAACCCAAGGAATCCCATCTGATCGCTGTTAAGCGAATTTTCAGATATCTGAAGGGAACTCCTAACCTTAGTCTTTGGTATCCCAAAGACTCAGGGTTCAATCTAACTGATTATTCTGATAGTGATTTTGCAGGCTGTAAACTTGACAGAAAGAGTACCACTGGTGGATGTCAACTCCTGGGAGGAAAGTTGGTAAGCTGGACAAGCAAGAAGCAAAATTCAGTATCCACTTCCACAGCTGAAGCTGAATACGTAGCCACTGGAAGCTGTTGTTCTCAGATCTTATGGATGAGAAATCAACTATTAGACTATGACCTTCAGCTGTCAAAGATTCCTATCTATTGCGACAGCACTAGTGCTATCGCTATAGCAAATAATCCAATACTACATTCAAAGACGAAACACATAGAGATCAAATATCACTTTATCATAGATCATGTGATGAATGGTGATATTGAACTTCACTTTATCCCTACTGACTTTCAGCTTGCTGATTTATTCACCAAACCTCTTGATGAGACAAGTTTCAACTTTCTCATCAGTGAACTTGGAATGCTGAATCTCGAAGAATAATTCTTCAGCGTTCATGCATTGTGTCAGTAATCGTAAGTTCCCTTTTTATCATTCTCTCTGATAAACATTCTGACTCTCAGGTATGTTTTCTAAATCCCTATAACTAAATCATCAGTCAGTTAAAATGTTTTTCAAAATATAAACTTTAATCACTGAATTTTTTTAAATGATTAAAAGCTTTTTGAAAAATACATTAATCTCTGTTATTTCTTGTCAGTGATCTTTAAATAGAAAATCTATCCCTATCTTTACCATCAGGGATACTTTCAAAAAGAAAATCTATCGCTAATTTTTCTTCAGCGATTATTTCAAAACGGACAAATGAACAGTCTCTCTTCTATGACGTCATTTGAACCAACAATCCACGACATGTTTTTTTTTCCTGACACGTTCGTCCATTGCCCTTCCATTCAATCAACTTCGTGGGACATGTCCATGTCATGATGAGCATTTGTTTTCCCACCTCTCACATTCTCTCTCCTTTCTCTCAAGTATAAAAAGAATGTTTTTCCATTTTTATCATTTTACGCTTTCTGGAAATACTTTCAAAGCAAGAATACTCTCTCAAGCATTCTAGCAATTCTCAAGCATTTGCATCATCCTCTTCAAAGATCAACAGGTTATTCTTGATCTTTTTCTAATTCTTATCTTAAATCTTTTTACATAAAACTCCATTTATGGGTTGATAAGATTCTAATCACATAAAATCATTTTCATTTTTGATTTTATTCTTTAAAAACCATTTTATTTTGATTTTATTCATTCAAAATCTTTGGTTTTTCTTCTTGTTCTTGTATATTATTTTAAGAACACCTTGTTAATCTTCAAATTTGTTGATTTTCTATGTTTCTTTCCTCAAATAGAAACTAGAAAATCTTCTTTTTTTTTAGACTAAATCCTTTTCTTCTACTCTTTTATCTACTCATATTCAGAATGGCTCAATCTGCACTTGTCGCTTCTAAGAACGTCAAATTCGCACTCATTGAATCGGAGCTTCCAAAGAACAATCATCTCGCACGTCTCGATTTGGACGGTGTCAAGTACCCACATCTGAAGGAAGCCGCAGCATTTCTAAATCAATCCTGCATTGCTTACGCTATCACTGTGGATCCCACACCCTCCAAAGCTCTTCTCCAGCAATTCTGGTTCACCGCTGAAGAAACCTCTATCACCAACAAAAAGTGTGAACAGGTTCCTGCCATTTCCTTCAGCACTGAACTAGGATCAGGGATGATGACTGCCTTAGGGCTGAGGAAAGCTCTGCGTTTTCCTGACAAACCCAGGAATGGATTCGATGCCTTGCCAACTGATGCTGAACTCATCCAATTCCTGGATGCAATGGAATACGCTTGGGAACCCAAGCCAAGGACGACGATTCCCAACAAGAAGCTGACTCTTGTGAAGAAGGCACTGATGCCTTATCAACTTAACTACATCTTCTCACACTTCATTCAGTGTATGAGTGGAAAGAGTGGGTCACTGGACCAAGCCAGCAAGATTCAGGTCCAGATGGCTTACTCATTGACCGTTGGACGAAACTTCGACTACGCAACAACTATCTTTGACAATCTCAAGTCAAAGATAGAGAAGACCTAAAGGGATCCCAAGGTCCCCTACATACGCTTCATCTGCGCGTACCTGAAGTTTCTCTACCCTGCTACTTACCCCACTAAATCGGATGCATCTTTTTCGAAAGTGGGTCAGCGCTCCCTAGAGGTCAAGACGCTCCCCAATGAGGTAAGTATCTCTGAACTTCGTTCTCGTCTTTCTCTCCTCACTTCTTCGTCTTCAGCGGCCACGCAGGAGGTTCCTTCTTCTGCTATCCCTGCCGCTACCCCTTCCAAACGACCATCAACAGGTTCCCCTGGTCCTTCAAAGAAGGCCAAAGTGACCAAGGAGAAAAGTACCACTAGTTCAAGACCTAAGGATGTTTCTCAAAAAACCTTCTTAGATGCTTTCGTGGGTCTCTCCTCCACGTCCTCAGCGACAACCACTTCAACCGTGCCAGCGATCTCGGTCGCTGTCACAACAACAGTGACGCAACCTACAATCTCAGTTCAGCACCAACCTGAGGTAACTACCCCTATCCCTACATCTTCTATCCACATCTCTAGTCCTTCTATTTCTTTGATCTCTAAATCTCCATCTATTTCTACTCAACCACAGTTTGGACCCATAGGACCTGAACATCAATCTTTTGAGGAATCGTTACAATTCTACAAAATGTTTGATAATTCAGGTATCCCTATAACCTTAAACACTTCTCCAAACTCTCCATATAAGCCTGTTTCACAAAAACTAACTTTTATTTCAGGTCCTAGTTTGGCTACTGTTGACACCAATGTCAACAGTTTGACTACCAAGGTGGAGGCTCTGACTTCATCTCTCAACAACACCACCAATGTTGTTCAATCAGCTGGTGAAGCTCTGAAGACGCTGATAGCCAACTGCGCCTCCAAAGCTGACATTTCTCAAATCTCTACTCTCCAAGAAGCGATTGTCAAAGTTCGGGAGGACTCACAGCAACAGTTTGCAGCTCTGACTACAAAGGTTGATGCCTGTGAGGTTCTTCTTCAGCAGATCCTGACCCGTCTGAAGGAACCAGCTCCAACTCCTGCTCCTTCATTTACAGAAGACGATCGCACCGCTCTAGACGTAGCTGTACTTGAAGACCGGATCAAAGGACTGGAGGCTGAAGTCCAGAAGTTGTCCACTGCTGAGACCTCTACTCCTTCCCAATATCTCTCCCTCCGTGATAATGACAGAGAGGGGGAGAAAGCATCTGAAGAAAATAAGGAGAAAGAAGCTATTCTTGCTGAACAACTGAAGGAAAGTCACTCTCATGTTGAGGGGGAGATAGCTGCTGAGAAAGCCCCTCCTACCATCGCTGATCTAGTTGATGATGAGGAAGAGGAAGAGGATGAAGATGATGATGAAGCCCATGATCTTGAAGATCAAGTGGAAGAACCTCTTCTAGAGGATGATGATGACGATGAAGAAGATCAATCCTTATGGTGTTCTTCAGCCGTCAATTCACTAGCGATAGCTTCGAAAGAAGTTATCAAAGCAGGGGGGATTCAAGAGACACCTTCAGGAACCCCTTCCCAAAGCAAAGGTGCAACTGCTGAGGGAACCCTGAAGATGATTTCACTACCTGAGGAGAATTCTTCTCAGGTATGCCTTACTCTTGTTCCTTTATCCTTCTATAAAAATCCCACCCCTGTTTCTTTCTAGCCTTTATCTCTCTTCTTACCTAAAAATAAATCTAACATTTTTCTTTTTCTGATCAGATAGTTCTCTCCTCTGCTTTAGGGTAAAGAGCTTCAATTAATACCAGCTGCTGAAGCTGATGACCAAATAATCCCAATCTCTGTCAGAGAGATTGATGAAGAGGATAAAGAAGAAGAAGAGTCCCTGCAACATCATGGAAGGCCCTCTAGAGCATCTCACTGGTCAGAGGAAGAGAGAAAGAAAAGAACAGAGAGGATCTCTCATCTAGAGAGTCAACGACGAAAGGTCCCCACTCAATCATCAGATCTTGGATAAATGAAAATTTCAGTGAAGTACTTAACTCCATCAGTGCTGTAAAAGATCCCTCAAAATAGTAATTGGGACATGTATGTTATGAGTCCTGATTATTCCATCATTTTGAATCATAAAGTAATTTTCTTCAGTTACTTTGTCATTATCAAATAGGGGGAGATTGTTCATCCAAACTCTCTCAGTGATTTGATAACGACCCTCTTCTATACTTAGTGGAAATTACGTTTTAATATGTATTAGTGTTTCACCATCAGCGATCAAACTGAGTCTGTTCAGTTATCGCTGATAGTCTTTCTTATAAACATTTCTATGTATTAGTGTTTCACTATCAGCGATCAGACTGAGTCTGTTCAGTTATCACTGATAGTTTCTGATGTAAACAGTAAACGTAATCCCTGAAGACAAGCCTCGCGTCAACAGATGTTCATAGCTGAATCAAAGACGAAGCTGCTGAATCAAAGACGAAGCTGCTGAACAAAGACAAGTCTACTAGTGACCTGATGCGGATATCAGTGAAGCAAAGACGAATCTACTTATACGCGAAGGAACATGAGCAAAAGGTTCAGCGATCGCTGAACTCTTGATATCGCTGAAGAAAGAGATACTCAGCGATCGAATGATCACTTAGCTTATGCCTCAAGTTTCCTTTTGTCTCACCTTGCACAACTTAGTACGATATGTCAGAACGGACATGTCTCTGCCACAATTCGTACAACACCTCTGTCAACTACACTGTTCATTGTCCGGCCGAAAGCATGTCTCCCAAAAGTCAGACTCTCAAAGCCAATCAGTGAACGCCACGTGTAAAGTGCCCTGACATGCATTTAATGCAGAGGGTATAAATAGGAAGATCACCCCTTCATCTGAAGGGTGCTTAATCCTTGAACCCCGAAATAGAAACCTTTGTTTTCTATATCTCTTAATCCCACATTCTCTGACTTTCTTGTGCAACCATCTTAGTGTTTCTTAAGTTTGTTTAGATTGAGTCTGTCTTAATCTTATTCCGCAACAAACTTGTAAATTGTATTTGATTTATCAATAAACAATTTATTAAAATTTAATTCTTGTGTTTGTATTCAACCCCCCCCCCTTCTACAAACTTGTTAAGCACCTTAGGGACCAACAACGTTGTTAGCGAGTTCTAGAAACTCGCAGGTCGAAGTCTGCGAGTTTGGAGAATTGAAAATTTTTTCTAAGGACCAAAACGCGCACGTAGTGGTTAGCGAGTTTTACAAACGCGCTAGTCGAAGTGTGCGAGTTTCATCAGGAACAGGGATTTGCGAGTTCATTCATCGTGCGAGTTTGAAATTCTAAGAAATTTTTCTAAGTGTTGGAACGCGCAAGTATGGTTAGCGAGTTCTCTCAAATGCGCAAGTAGTGCCTAGCGAGTTTTGGGAACGCGCACATCTCTATTAACGCGTTTCAACATGAATAGTAACTTGCGTGTTTAGGCATTAGCGAGTTTCTTCGAGAACAGTCTCTTGCGAGTTTTAACGACTAGAGAGTTTTAGCCATCTGCGAGTTTATCAGAACACGCAAGTCTTTGCGTGCGAGTTTCACAAACACGTAAGCTTAAGTTTCTCAATAAACAGTGTTTTGCGATTTTCCATACTTAGAAGATTTTTCTGAGAAATTTTCAAAAATGTAATATGGCCTTTTTTAGCGGGACCCCCGTGCTAAGTCTGCGGAGGGGAAACAAAGTTCTTATTGTGATCAAAATTTCTGAATTTCTAACGATCATATTTCAAGTTTCTTTGAAACAGATATTCAAGATACAGTGTTATACTTGATTTTTTTTTGTTTTCTTGATTTGTTGGATTTAAAGATCTTTACTAGCTAATATTTTTCATCTTGTGTAGGTTTATACATCTTTCAATCATGGCAAATGAATTACTCTATATGGGATCTCATCTAAAGCCTCCGGTCTTGTCAATCGGAGATTACTCACAATGGAAGAAAAGGATGACTCGGTTCTTGAATATAAAGAACAGAGATTATATGGAGTCTATCATACATGGTCCAATTGAGCCACAAACTTATGTACCTGGACAAGTAGCCACAGCTATATCTTCAGAAATTCCATATATATATGTGTCAAAACCATATCAATTCTTCAGTGAAGCAGAAAAGGCAATATATAAGATAGATGAAGAAGCACTTATCTATCTCACTATGGCAATTCCCAATGACATCTACAATCGTGTAGATAGTAGGGAATCTGCAAAAGCTTTATGGGATGAACTGGAGGGACAGTTTCAGGGAACAAAGAAGTCAATTCAGACAAAGCTGAATCAAAGTATAAATGCGTATGAAGGCTTCCATGCAAAAGAAGGAGAGACTTTGTTGGAGTCTTACAATCGTTTTAATGTGATTCTGAATGATCTAAGGAGAAATGGAATGAACAAGTCAGATTCAGAGATCAATTATAAGTTCATTAAGAACTTGAACCCAGAATGGAAAAGCTATGCTATCAACATTCAGATGACTAAGGACATGGATCAAGAAGACGTCAATGATATCTTCACAACTTTGTCTCAGCACGAGGATGAAGTAAAGCAGATGAGTGATGAAAAGAAGATGGTCAAGGATTCTCTAGCCTTAATGTCTGAACGAAAGAAAGGGTCAAGTTTTAAGTCCAGTTCTTCATATATGACAAAATCAAGGAAATCCAAAGCTCTTCTCACTGAAATCACTGATTCAAGTACTGATGAATCTTCTACTGAAGTTGAAGAAAACTCAGATGAGGATATACAACGATTTGCTGAAAATTTGGCTCTTCTAACAAAGCAGTTTCAGAAAAGCTTTGGTAAGAACAGATACTCAAAGCTGAAAGATGAGAGTTACAAGAAAGACAAGTACAAATCAAGATCTGAAAAGAAGTATGAGAAAAGAGGAGAGAAAAGAGATGAAAGGCGAGAAGAGAAAAGAGAAGAGAAGAGAGAAGGAAAGAAAGAAGAGACTGAGCCGAAATATGGAAGATGCTATAACTGTGGAAAACCAGGTCATTTTTCCAAAGACTGCAAGCAGAAGCGAATAAAGAATTCAGAATATTATACTCGGAAATCACTGATAGCAAAGAAGGTGGAAGATGGTCAAAACTTAATGGCGGAAGAAGAAAATTGGTTCTACAAGAGTTCTGATGATGAATCTGCACACTTTACTCAGGTCTGTATGATGGTCAAAGTGAATGAGGACATTGGATCATCTTCTGATCATTCCGACTGTGGTTCTGAGGTATGTATTCAATCTTTAAAGGCTCAAGTTAAATTCATGAAAGAAGAGTTTAAAACTTTGAAAGTCAAACTTAGTCATGAAAGACAAATAATGTTGAATTTTCATGATGAAAATGCAATGTTGAAAGATGTTGTTAAGGAAAAAGAATCTGAAAAAGATTTTTTAAAAAAGGACAAAGATGTCTTAAATTCAAAAATATCTGAGCTTGAAAGAGATCTTGTAAATTTAAATGCTGAAAAAGGTGATTTTAAAATAAAATTTGAAGCGTGTTTTTAAGAAAGAAACGAGGCATATTGTAAAATCAAACAACTGGAGGATTTAAATCTGAAAAAAGGACAGACTGAGCAAACATTAAATCTTTTAACAAACAAACTCCAAGATGTCCGATTTTATAATGTTAAAAAAGGTTTAGGTTTTGAACCAAATAATGTTTTGAAAAGAGCACCAGAAAATTTGTATAATTTTGATAAAATGGGCTCTACTCCTACAAAACCAGATATTCATGATACTTTTGTAAAAGGTAAAGTCGTGAATGATGATGACACTTCATCTTGTGCTGATTCAATTTCAAGTTTAAAGTCTGTTGGTTTTGCTTATAAAGATTTGAATGAAAGTTACAAAACAAGAAAGATAGAATTTAGTGAATTTACGTCACTCTTTTCTCCTTGTTTACCAACAGAGTCAGCCAAGGTTGAAGCAAATAGTACTGAATCTCAGTGTCAGTATGATGAATCTGATTCAGAAACTGATGTTGAGAATCAAATTTCTTTATCTGATTCATTCATTTCTAATTCCTCAAAAGAATCAAAAGATGAAAATATCATGAATCAAAACTTTAATTCTGATTTTTCAAAAATTATGACTGAGGAGATCTTTACAGAAATGATGAATGCTCCAGATCCTGTTCCTATAATAGAAAAGATGGAATTCAACTCTGAGGTGAATCAAGCATATAATTTTGAGAAACAAATCACAAATCTTCAAAAGACAATTGAAGAGTTAGAAGATGAGAACGTTGATCTCAAATTCAAACTTGACTAGTCTTTTGAAGAAAACAAAGAACTCTCTAGAGAGTTTAATGTTTTGAAAGATGATTTGTTTAAACAAAATCTAAAAGATAAAAAGATGTTTGAATCTCCAAACTGGAATGCTCATTCTAATCCAGAGTTTGAGACTATTAATTCTAAAACTTCAGTTGTTTATACTAATACACTGAATATCCTCCGAGTATTTTTGAAAAAAGGAGAAGCTTCTTGTAATTCAAAGTCAAAATTATCTTCTTCAAAGAAAGCTAACAAGATTCTATTTCCTGTTTCAGATATAAAAAGGCAGAATGATAAAGGAGAATGGATGAAGAATGTAAAGGAAAATAAAGTTGCTAAAAATAAATGTAATATCAGTGATAGTGGTAGTTTGATGTGTAAAAATTCAAACGTTTAAAAATGTCAAAGTTGTATGAATGCTTGTACTTCATTGGATAAATCTAAGCTTTTGACATTTGCACGTAAGAATTTTATCTGCAAACACTGTCATGATAATGCATTTATCATTCCTTCCATTTATTCTAAATCTAAAGATGCCAGAAAAACATCTCGTGTAAAATATGTTTCCAAATCCTTAACAGATCAGGCTAAAATTTTTCATGCTAAGATTGATCATTTTTCGAAAAAAAAAACATTTCATGAGCTTAATGTTAAAATGTTATGGAAATGGGTTCCTAAGCCTCGCTATGAGTGGCGAATTAAGGCTAAGGTAAATGATGTTGATGAATTGCAAAAAGCTAACAAGGAAGGATCCATATGGATATGGGTACCTAAGCAGAAGTAATTTGCTCTTTTTACAGGCCTCACATCTATGGTATATAGATTCAGGATTCTCGCGCCATATGACAGGATTTAAACATCTACTTCACAATTATGTTGAGGAACCTACCGATACTGTAAGTTATGCAAATTCTGAGGTTACTGGATACATTAGAGGACACGGATCTTTAACAAATTTCATCGTGACGATCAAAAGAGTACTATACGTAGAAGGACTTGATCATAATCTTTTCAGTACAAGTCAATTCTGCGATAGTAAATTTCAAGTTCGGTTTACTGATAAATGCTGTTATATTAAAGATAAAGATTGTCGTGCAATTTTTAAAACTAAGCGGAATGCAAATCTTTATTCTGTGAATTTTCCAACACTTTCTGCATCAAGACCTGTTTGTCTGATTGCAAAAGCTTCACGAGCTGAAAGTTGGATATGGCATCAGCGTCTGTCTCATCAAAACTTTGATGCGATTAATCAGTTGGCGAGACAAGGTATTGTCAAAGGTCTACCAGAACTAAGGTTTGAGAAGAATTCTCTTTGTCCCGCTTGTGAAATGGGAAAGATGAAGCGAACATCTCATAAAGCAAAGACAGAATTCTCATCCTCAACACCTCTTGAATTGATACGTATGGACCTTTGTGGCCCGATGAGGACTCAATCTATCAATGGTAAGAAATATATTTTGGTCATGATAGATGAGTACTCCAGATATACTTGGCTGGAATTTTTAAGAAACAAATCAGATGCAGCAGAGCTGATCATTGAGTTTATAAAGAAAATCCAGGTTCAACTACAATTGCCGGTTATATCTTTGAGAAGTGACAATGGCACGAAATTTAAGAATGAAAAACTTCAGAGTTATCTCATATCTGTTGGGATCTCTCACAACTTTTCTGCTGCCTACACTCCTCAGCAAAACGGCGTAGTTGAAAGAAAGAATCGAACACTGGTGGAAGCTGCGAGGACTATGTTAGCCTATTCTGAGTTGCCAATGTTTCTATGGGCTGAATCCGTAGCCACTGCGTGTTTCACATAAAACCGCACGATTGTCATCAAAAGACATAAAAATACAGCGTATGAACTTATTAATCGTCGAAAACCGAATATTAAATTTTTTCGTACTTTTGGTTGCAGGTGTTATATTCTCAATGATCGAGACAATCTTGGTAAATTTGACAAGAAGGCTGACGAAGGCTATTTCATTGGTTATTCGTTAACGTCTAAAGCCTATCGAATCTACAATAGACGAACCAAGACGATCATGGAGAGCATTAATGTGTCATTTGACGAATCATCATCGTTGACTTCTGATCACAACAGTTCAGAACTCAAGCTTAAGCAGAAGGTTTCTATTCAAGACGGAATAGAACCCGAAGTCAAACAGAATAAGTCTTCTAATTCAAATAAAATTACAGCTGAATTAGACATATTATTTTTTGATGCTTTTCTGGATATCTGTGCAGATTTTGAAAAATCAAGCATATCCGCATCAACTTCAGAGGTTCCAATTATAATAGCAGATATTTCAGGACCTTCTGAAAATGTCACAATATCAACCACATCAGGTACATCTACACATATACATTCAGAAGGTACTAATGTTGATTCTGTGAATGCAGATCCAAATTCTGCAACAGAAGTTCCGAGTGATTCTTCTATTGCTTCAGAAATTTTTACTTCAGAAGAGGCTGTACAAGATGTCCCGAGTACATCTGGGGTTGATCAAGACTTACCTGCAGTATATGATGAATATGAGGTAGATAATACTCAAGTTGACATTCATCCAATTCCATGTACCATAAAATGGACACGAGATCACCCACTTCATAATATTATTGGTGATGCATAGTCTGGTGTACAAACGCGTGCAACATCAGCTAATTTTTGTCTATATTCAAGCTTTTTAAGTTCTCTCGAGCCGAAGAAAACTTCAGAAACCTTGCGTGATCCAGATTGGATACTGGCGATGCAAGATGAACTTCTGCAATTTGAGAGGAACAAAGTTTGGCGACTTATACCACTTCCAGAAGGAAAATCTGTTATTGGAACAAAGTGGGTTTTCAGAAATAAGATAGATGAATCTGGAGTTGTAGTTCGAAACAAAGCTCGCCTTGTTGCAAGGGGTTATTGTCAACAGGAGGGGATTGATTATGAAGAAACTTTTGCTCTTGTGGCACGACTGGAAGCTATACGAATCTTCTTATCATATGCAACTGATAAAAATTTTACGGTCTTTCAAATGGACGTAAAATCTGCATTCTTGAATGGGATATTGCATGAAGAAGTATACGTTGCTTAACCAGAAGGATTCATTGATCCGAAGAACCCTGATCATGTCTATGTCTTAGACAAAGCCTTGTATGGACTCAAACAGGCACCACGATCTTGGTACTAAACTCTAACTCAATTCTTACTTGCTTCAGAATTCATGAAAGGTACAATTGATACTACTCTCTTTCTGAAAAATCAAGGTGATGATATGATTCTAATACAGATTTATGTAGATGACATATTTTTCAGTTCTACAAATCCAAAGTTTTGTAAAAACTTTTCAAGAATCATGGAATCTCGATTTGAAATGTCAATGATGGGCGAACTGAATTTTTTCCTTGGTCTTCAAGTGAAACAATTACCCGAAGGCATTTTCATTAATCAATCAAAGTATATTCGAGATATTTTAAAGAAATTTAACATGACTGACAGTTCAGTGATAAAAACACCGATGGCAACGGACACACTTTTGGATGCTGCTCTTTCTGGCAAATCAGTAGATCAAAAAGTGTACCGTAGCATGATTGGTTCACTGCTGTACTTAACTGCCAGTAGACCGGATATTATGTTTGCTACATGTTTCTGTGCTAGGTATCAGGCCAACCCGAAGGAATCACATTTGGTCGCTGTAAAACGGATTCTTAGGTATCTTAAAGGTACTACTGAGTTAGGCCTTTGGTACCCTAAGGGTTCGTCTTTTGATTTAACTGCCTATACTGATACTGATAATGCAGGATGCAAACTGGATAGAAAGATCACCTCTGGTTCTTGTCAGTTCTTAGGTGATAAGTTGGTTAGTTGGACATCTAAGAAACAAAATTGTTTTTCTACATCCACCGCTGAGGCTGAATACGTAGCTTCCGCAAGCTGCTGTTCACAAGTCCTCTGGATGAAAACACAGTTAAAATATTTTGGTTATACTTACCAACGAGTCCCTATCTACTGCGATTCTAAGAGTGCGATTGCGATAACAGCCAATCAGTGCAGCATTCCAAGACGAAACACATCGACGTGTGTTATCATTTTATAAAGGATCATGTCGAGAAGGGCGATATCGAGATGCTCTTCGTGACTACAGACTACCAGTTGGCTGATCTTTTTACCAAGCCGTTGGATGAAAAGAGGTTTAACTTATTAGTTAGCAAACTTGGTATGTTAAACGCCACTCCATGATTCTAGGGGGAGTTTTCTAATCTTGTGTGTTATTTGCATATATTTTGGATATTTCATCATATGTTGACTGACTAAAGCGGAATCATTTTTATAATGATTACCAAAATCTTTTTCTTGCCGGATATTTTATGTGACTATGGCTTTTGGACAATTCAGTTCAAAACCCGTATTCAAATGTTTTCTTCTAAATGATGTTGTCATGATTACATCTTTTCAGGAAGTTTTTCGTTTGAAAGGGAGTTTAGAATTTATATTGCTATATCTTTTATAATAATAATTCTAAAAAGATTGATGTTTTACATATATCAAGGGGGAGGATATCTATTCACGGATACTTTAAATTGCTATATTCATTCCAGGGGGAGTTAAGGATTATGATCTACAGGTATTTCTTTCTAATCCTTATACTCTAACACTTGTGAAAGAAGAACAACTTTCACTTGTGAAAAATGGTGTTAAAATCTTCAAACCACTTCACGATCTTAACATGTTTTTATGATTTGAGAAGTGTGAATTTTAAGTGATTTTTGGATACTTATATGCTTATCTGGCTGTGTGTTCTTTAAAGAATAATACTTGTGTATTTTCTTTTCTATATACTTTATCAAGTATTCATACACACACTGGTTAAGTATTTTCAAATTGATTATGTTATTACCATGTATCAAATGATATATCTTTCTATGGTAATACTCAAGTTTGGTATTCACAGTTGTTTGAATCAAACGTCATTTCATTTTTAAATGTGCTTTTATTGAGAATATGTTTATATATTGTTCATATAAACAATTTACGTCTTTGACTTCCCAAATATTTTTCTTCATGATAATTTGATTTGATCTTAATCATTGTCAAATTCTCAAAACATTTCTATTCTTTTCATTCATATAAAGTTTTGAGACATCTTAAATGTTTAAAATGCTCATATTTCATTTCTGATCTTTGATAAGCATATATACACTGACATATGATTTCTTATGCTTTACATGTCAAGAAAATCATTGAACAACATGTACTTTTAGGAACATGGGATTCAGTGTGAGTGCTTAATAGATCTTCTATGGATTCACGATAACCAGTGTTTCCTACCCCGGAAGAAATCCTTTGAGTGATTGAGGGGAGAGGGGTCTGAAAGAATTGAGTATGGGAGTGAGCTGAGGTAAAATGGAAATGAGAGATTGGTTAGATGTGAGCTTATGTGTTTAAAAGAATGAGGGTGAGAGAACAGAGTTAAAAGAATATCAGAACACTGCACCAAACATCTTTCTGAGTCGGGCAGCCACATTACTGATTGGTTCACATTTCTTTCGGGACCATCATTGAAATAGGCAAATAGCCCATGCCATATCTTGTCTACAACCTCACCAGCTACTCATTCTTTTCTCAAAAAGAGAATGTTTCACATTTTCTGGGGAAGCAACACATAATCTATCGGATCTTCACTTGGAAGATACTGATATTGAAAAAGAACGAAAGTTGCCCCACCTTCGACCCTTTCTCATGCACATTGAGTTCATGTACAATCATTGTTGTCTCAGTGATTTACATACTTTGAGCCTTATGAAACACAATCATTGTGCTAATTCTTTCAAACACAAGCACGAGCACACAGAGAATTTGTTTTTCTGTCAGAACATTCATAGAATTACCTTGTGTTTTTCAATGATTGATTGGAAGTCCTGGGGAGTCAACATCAAACAAGCTCCTTAAATTGTACATTCGTTGTACACAGTAACTTCGTGTTATTGACAGACACTTCTAACTGTTTCATATGTTGATTCAGGGTTACAACTTTTATTTTGTTTGAATTTGAAAAGATTCAGATGAATACATTCATGGTTCAACGGCTCTTTCAGATCAGACGACAGATTTTATCACATCATGTATTGGGGAGATTAATAATTTTCCTATCTGGGGGAGATTGTCTATTATCATATGGGGGAGATGAAAGTTCATGAAGAATGTGCTTATCAGACGGTGGGAAGTTCATTCAATGACAGATCTGACCTTGAAGTGTTTTAATGATTTTGATTCTTACAAATCATTAAAAAGGGGGAGACTAATCAAAAGTTCAAGATCAGATTGAAGTTTTAAAGATTTCAGAGGAGATAAAGTTTTCAGATGATCAAAGTCAAAGGTTAAAGAAAGCTTGTCAAAGAAAAAGTGAAAGAAAGTCAGAGTTTGAAAGCAAAGTTGTCTATTCAGAATATTCAGAAGCTAATTCAAAGGGAGAGACAAGTTTGAAGAATTGTCAAAGATCATACAAAGTGTAAAATGACTTAAAGATAACAAAGTTATGAAAGAGCAAAAGCTGAAGACAATTCTGAAGATAAGAAGACCTGAAGATTATTGCCAATTTTTTTTTAATCTTGAATCCAAAGGGGGAGATTGTTAGACTGAAATTGTATTCAAGATTAAATAAGGGTCATTGTTGTAATTTGTTTGTGTGTGAGTTGTAAATGAGCTTAGAAGGTTTGACCTTGCTTGGTCATGTTGACCTATATATAAGCAAGTCTTTGTGTTGTTTCTAAGTAAGGGTGAACAATTAAGTGTGTGAAAGTGAAGGTGTAAGCGTGGTATTGATTGAGAGAGTAAGAACACATAGTTGCACACCTTGAGAACACACACAAACACTCTATCTTGAAAGGTTTATCACAAATAGGTATATGGTTTGATGTAATCTTTGTGATTAATAAACAAAAGTGTTTTGTGTAGATTTGTATGTGTTTATGCTAGTAATTCTTGGGCCACACTCTAAACCAAATATCTCACATGTGAGAATGATTCACTCTTTCTATGTTACATGATCACAAAGGAACTCAAGCTATTTATAGTAAGTCAAACAAGTTGACTTTCACACCACCTAACAACAATTACAAAATAGACCCTTTAAATCTTGAAGACAACAATTAAGTCCTAACAACCACCACCAACCACCATATCTACCTTCAATACGTCGACCACGACTAACTCCTACACAATTGTTGGTGCCCTCACCACCAATATCCACCATCTTCACATCCTCCATACTCACCGACGTCCACCAATCACCACTGTCCCTATCGCCACCACCATTATCGTTGCAGCAACCTCAACGCTTCTTGTCCACCATCTTTAGATCCTCACAGTCATTGTTCTCCACCAGCAACACCACCCTTGGCTACCACTACCCCCACCCATAACAATCTCTACCAACACCACATTAGCCACACTACCTCCTCCATCACTATTCACCATATTCATCATCCACAGTCACCATCATCCACCAGTCACACCATCCTATAGTGAAACATAGGAAATCCGTTCACATAATGCTGGATTTTAGCTGACTCCCACTGCCTCTACTGCCAATGCTATTGTTGCTACAACAACCTCCCCCATGCCTCCGCCAATTCATAAGGATCTTATAAACCGAATAAAACATAGTTTATAAATTACAAACCGGTTTTTTCGAACTACCATCAATTATATCAAATTATTCATTCAAATTTGGTACTATTATATATTGTTGGTCTCAACCATTGGATTTATAAATAATACAAATAGCATCCGATTCAACACTTAGAAGAAAAATTCTTAACATTTGCCTTGTAATGGTCATATCAAGTATCTACCATTTATCGAATTTGACATTTCATGTGCTAACATTCAAACCTTGTGTAACAAAGGATTTTATTAACTCAAGGTCTTGGATATTAGTCACAATCGGATTTAACAACTAAGATAGTTTGTTGGAATCAAACTTCGGATTTGAATCCTCATCCGAATAAAGAATCTGACTGATTTGTTAATATGGTCAACCAGTCACAAAAAGTAGGGGTGTTATTCGGTCGGTTAAATCGGTTTTCGGTTTATTCGGTTCGGGTTAATCGATTTTCAATCTTTTTAAAAACTAACCGATAACCAAACCAAATAAGGTTCGGTTTAATCGGTTTTGGGTTATTCGGTTTCAGGTTATTTAGTTCGGTAACCGGTTAAACTGAATAAGGATTTATATTTTTTCGTTGGACATTTGCTCAAATAATGTTTTCAAATCAAGTGTATGTTACTTATAATATACAATTGTATCATACATTCATACTCAAAAATTGACTTATATTAAGTAAAATACACCATCTATCAAAACCTATTTCTACCATATTTTTCTTCATGCGACAATGTAATTCAAGCATAAAATGTAATCTAATAAAAAACATTATCTACTCTCAATAAAAAACATTATATATCAATAACATATGTAAAATAATAATAGTATAACATGCCTTAGGTTTATATTTTATAAACATGGAATATTTAAAACATTAGTAGAATGTCTTATTCAGGTTATTCAGTTTAACCGAATTAGGAAAAAATTAACCGAAAACCGAAGCGAATAAGGATCCTTATTCGGTTAAACAAACCGTTTAACCCGAAAACTAAATAACCCGAAACCGTTTAACCCAAATTTCATTCGGTTCGGGTGGGTTATTCGGTTTCGGTTATTTTTGACACCCCTAACAAAAAGAACCAACATTTATTCTAAGTTATTTTGGAATCTAATGTTTTCACTTCATAACTATTCTATAGATGGAATCCGATCTATAACTTATATTTCGGAATAAAAAAGATAGGACTTTACTTTGTAAAAACTTGTAACTATCTATATTGATCCAAGAACGAAAAACCTTCAACAAAATCGAAGACTAGTTGAAGTGAGGTCAAGATCGTCACCAAAGTAGATTGGTTTGTCATATATCCGAAAGATGACATTGATATAAAGTCAAATAGTAGTATAACAAATACTACTACTAGCAAGTCGCATTTGGGAGTTTAAACTTGTGCAACATGTTTGGCTCACTAACTTCACCAATACTCACCCTGGTATTGGAACATGCTCTGCATGTCTGTAAAAATAAGTTGTAAATCACAATTTTATTAGTGCGATTGTTTCTTTACTAGTCCCTCTTCATACAAAAGGATGGGATGGATTAACAAGTGTGTACATCAACCTTAAAGGTTGAAATGAAGTGTACAAATATTCATGGATCAACAAATCAAATGAAAACACATGTTAAAGTTGGATAGTAGCATTTAATGAAATGGTATCTATAAAAGGTCACCCTTATCATTTATTGCTACTCATCCGTTTTGATAGAAATTCTATGTGATAGTTTCATAGGCAAAATTGGAATCACTATCTGGAGGATTATCATAGTACTTCAGATCTAAAAGAGTACCTTCTTCCTCTACTCTTTCAGTGTTAGCAAATTTGTCATAGTCAAATTGTTCAGGATGAGGTATTACCTTCCTAGCTTCTGTAACAAATGTGTAATTCTTTGTTTTAATATAAAATATAGAATTAAAAGTGAAAATTTTTGTGTTTGTATTCAAACCTTCAACAAACACATCCTGTGTAAGTCATTACATTCCAGGACCAACAAGTGGTATTAGAGCGGTTTGTTTAAACTCATAAACAAGATTGGAAATGACTTCCACAACCAATGACAATGGATCTATATACAAACCACTTTGATTTCACAAAGATAACTTTTCTCTTTTGAAAAACTGGATGAAACTCCTCTTAAAGTAGTTGACCATCAAATTCTAAGTGTTCTCAGAAATGGTTCATATGTTTCTACCATCTTTCTTTCTTACGAAAAAGATAAATATGACAATCTCATTGGATTCGGAAGGTCATTCATCAAATTCCAATATCAGTGAACAAAAAATGATGTAAAGCAAGTTGCAGAAGTCATCAATACCGTTAAGTTCATTGTGATATTGTTTCCAGATGATGTCTACAAAAGGTTTTAATCTTTCTTCATTAATCTCATAATATACGATAAAGTTTTTGACAACTCATAAGTTTTGAACAATCTTATGGATTGTCTTCCAAACTCTTGGAAAATATAACTGAGTGTTTAAAAACTTTTAAGGATATACATATTTTGTTCCTCACATCCTGGTATGAAATTTCACAAGACCATGAGCAAACGAATGATTTTCAAAAAAATTTCCCTCAAGATGACAAGAGTGCAAATCGTGTCTTATCATTATATGATTCAGAATTTGTACCTCTTACAATATGTTGTGAAGTCATAAAATCAAACCTTTTCTTTTCGTCAGAAGTTTCTATTGTTTCTCACTCTTTTCATAAGAATTAAATAGATCATAATCTAAGTAAAAAGTTCAAAAGAAAAAAAAATAAGAAATCCTCTAGGACAAGAAAAATAAATGATGGCTGAAGGACATGTCTGGAATGTTAGAGCACATAATTGTTGGATTCAAGATCACAGAGATTGAAGACAAAAGATCAAGAAGTCAAAGCTGGAAAAGTCAACTCTCAAGCAAAGTCAAAGTCATTTGTTAATAAAGTCAAAGTCAATGTAATTGTATTTTGTTTTTTTCCTTTGTAATTGTCAAGGGTATAAATACCTTTGTTGTTTTTGTAATTAGTATGTACACGAATTAGAGAGAGAGAGAGACAGAGAGCAGATTAGAGAAGAGCTAATTAGAATACGTTTCTAGTGAGAGAGTCTAGAGAGAGAAAGTTGTAATTTGTAATCTTTGAGTTTGGATTCAATGACATATGATTTGGAATTCTCATCTTGAGTGTTTGTTAGCAATTAGAACTTGATAATAGGGAATATCAATTGGTATCAGAGCCGATCCAAAATCGAAAAATCAAGAAAATACGAAAGTTCGTCTATGTTCTTGAGCGAAAAATAAAATCTGAGTTTTAGTGCATTTTTGGAGTTGTAATCGATTAGATTTTGTTCATATAGCATAATCGATCGAGTCTGTATAGGTGATTTGAAGAAATGTACTGTATTTGATTGTTAATTTTGATTTTAGTTGAGTTTGAAGTTCACGAGTCCTGTGCACTGTAATTGAGTCGATTTATACATTTTTGTGTATTTGATCGAAATTAGTTGTTATGATAGTATTCTAGTTGTTTAGACGAGTGAATTGTCAAACTTTAGTGTTGAAATTCTAGCTTTAAATGAGTTTTTGGTGTGATTTTGATCGATTTTAGAGGTTTGCGCGTGTTCATCAAGATTTGCGTTTCATTTATCGAGGTTTGCGTTTCATTCATCAAAGGTTTGTGCGTGTTTGTCAAGTTTTGCGAAAGTTGGGTTTGCGTCTGTAACTACAATCGCGAAGTTGAGGTTTGAGTTAATCTCTTGAAACGCAAAGTCAAGTTTTGCGTTTGCCTCTTCAACCGTAAAGTCAAGGTTTGCGTTTCCCACTTGAACCGCAAAGTAAGGGTTTGCGCTTCCCTCTTGAACTGCAAAGTAAGGGTTTGCGTTTCCCTCTTGAACCACAAAGTAAGGGTTTGCGCTTCCCTCTTGAACCGCAAAGTAAGAGTTTGCGCTTCCCACTTGAACCGCAAAGTAAAGGTTTGCGCATCATACTTGGAACGCAAAGTAAAAGTTTGCGCATCGCACTTGAAGCGCAAAGTGTGGAGGACTTAGACAAATTTTTCAAAATAGTAATATGGCCTTTAATAGTGAAATTTTTTTCAAACTTAGCGGGACCCCCGTGCTAAGTCTGCGGAGGGGGACATATTTCTGATTGTGATCAAAATTTCTGAATTTTTATTTCAAGTTTTTCTGTATTTCTTGAGATTTCATATTTTGGATTAACGATCATTTTTGTCAAAGTTCTTTTTGTTTACAGGTATTGAAGATGGGATATCTTTCTGATGGTGATGAAAAGAACATTCACAAGCTCAAATTAGAAAACAAAAATCTTGCTTCCTCAGTTGACTACTACACAAAGAAGTCAAAGAGATATTCTGATGAAAGGAAGCTACTGAGAGAAGAAGTCAGTGTGTTAAAGAAGATAAATGAAGATCTGCTGAAACAGACTTCTGAGCTTAATGAAGAAAATGTCTTGTTTTTGGAAGCTGAAAACACTGAGTTAAAGAGCAAGATCTCAGAATTAGAAGATCACATTGTCAAGTTTCAGCAAACAGGGTGAGCTAATGAAAAGAAGATATTTGAATTAGAACTGCAAATTGTTGAAGACAGATCAGTTTTTGAGAAAGAAAAGAAAGAGTTTGCTAAGAAGTTCTCCGAGTTTTCCAGAAAATGTGCCGATGAAAAGAAGACAGTTGAGCTGAAATATTTAAAACTTTCTCAACAAATATCTGATTTTGAGAAAGTAATCATTCTGGAAAGGAAAAATTTTGCCAAAGAGAAGAAGTTAATAGAGCAAAAGAATGTTGGGATATTCAAAGAAATATCTGGTCAGAGGACAAATGCTGAAATGGGCTTTGAGGAAGAAAGAAGCTTATTTGAAGCAGAGATAAAGAAGCTAACTGCAAAGCTATCTGAGCTATCTACTTGTGTTCTTAAAGAGCAGCAAACAAAGTCTGAATTTGAGACGAAGATTGATCTTATTATAAAAGAAAGAGACAGTTACTCTTCAAAGGTAAAAGAGCTTGAAAAGATTGTTTCAAAGGTGGTAATGACTGAGCAAACGACTCCAGAGTCAAAAATCCACTCACCTAGAAATAGTTCAGTTGGTTCTAATAAGCCAGCATCAAGCTCACATCAGCAAACTGTTTCTACAAAATGGTCATTTAAATCTTCCAATCAGGTTCGTACTATTAATCTTTTCTATGATAGCAAAATAGATGGTTCAGGTACACATAGAAGAAGGAGATATAAAGAAGAAAAACTGGTATGGACAGTGAAACCAGTGGTTGATGATAAGAAGAATGATGAGAAGAAAATAGAAAAGAAATGAAAAAAGGAAGAGAAGAAAAGTAACAAATCATTTGTACATGCATCAACAACCAAGAAGAACAAAGTGCTGACAGGTAAACCTGATCTTGCTTATTCGAGAGATCAATTGATCAGGTTATCTAAAAAGAGGTATTGTTCTTACTGTCATACATATGATTTTGTACATAAAGCAAGTGATCATTACTGATATGGTTCTTATTCAGTTACTCCCATACGAACTGCAACTAACATATATGGACCCAAATACCAATAGGTACCAAAACCGAAGATTGATTCTATGTTGCAGGCACCACAAGTCAAGGTGGAGTAAGAGAACAATGGCTCTTGAATAATACAGTTCAAGACCCGCTCCTCAATGTCAAGAACAGAGGCTTCTAAGTTTATAAGCTTAGGACCCGTACTTGAACGAAGTGTGGCTTCTGAATACTACAGTTCAGGACCCGGACTTCAATGCTTAAAGAAAGATACTCCCGGGCTGATATAAGAGATTGTATTCCGATACTCCAACGAGGATATCAACCTTCAAGGGGGAGTACATATTTTTCTGAAATTTTTGCATCCGATATATATGACGAACTACATTCCAAAAGGAGTTGTAGATTTCTATCATGTGCTTTATAACTGACATATTTTAGATGCATAATTTCAGGGGAAGTAAAAGGATTATGATTTCTGATTATCTCAGATCAGAACTCGTACTTTAATCGTTTTACTGCTTTATGTCTTTTACATTCGAATTAATTTTGTGAATAAAGATGCTTTGACTAGACTTTGAGACTTGTGCAGGATGAGAGGAAGTTATCAATATCATATTTTTATGACTTCAACTGACTTCATGAGATTTAAGACGAAGAGAAAAGGTTAAATTTCTTATCTTAATCTCATATATGGTTGAAAGAAGGATGACTTTCAATCATATGAAAACATGTTCTGAAATGTTCAAACCACTTCCCGATTCTTAAACAGATTTTATAATTTGGAAGTGTGATTTTAAATGTTTTCATTTTATTTTTGTGCCTAATTGATAAACAAACCGTGTGTTTCCAAAGATAAATACTTGCGTATTGTCTTTTCTACATATTTTCAAGTATTCACACACATCGGTTTAAATTTTTGATCAAATTGTTCTTACCATGTCTCATATTAAAACATATTTTCGATGGTAAGACACCCCGCTTGTACTTTAAAGAATTTTGAACGATATTTCATTAAGAAACGTCATTTCGAGAATGTCTATATTTTTGTTTCGTATAGACAATATCCATTATTCTTGACAAATAAGCCTTAATTGATATATAATTCATTTCTGATCATTTTCATAAAATGTCAGATTTTCAAACAAGTCTTTTGCATTCATATTCATTCATTTCATATACTTGTTTGAAAATGCTTCCATGTTTAAAAAATATGCTCATATCTTCATGATTATATTCTGAGCATACATTCATCTGACATTTGTATATGAGCTTTTACTGATAAAGTTAAATCATCTGAGCAACATTATGCTTTTATAGGAAATATGGATTCTTTGTGCTAGGAATTAAATGAACTTCTATGGAATCACGTTAACCAATGATTTCTACCCAAAAAGTTAATCCATAGAGATTGAGTGTGAGGAGTCAAAAAGAAATGAGTGTGGGTTGTGTGATGAGGTAAAATGTAAAGGAGAGTTTGGTTAGTAGTGAGCTTAATGATTAAAAGAAAGAGGGTGTGCGATCAAAGTAAAAGAATATCAAACTCTGCACCAACTACTTTCTGAGCCGGGCAGCCACATTACTAATGTTTCACAATTCTTGGTGAACATTATTGAAACAGGAAACTAGCCCATGCCAACTCTTGTTAAAAACCCCACCAACCACTCATTTTCTTCTCAAAAAGAAAATGTTTCACATTTTCAAGGGGATGCAACATATAATCTATCTGGTTTTCATTTGGAAAATCTGGATATTGAAAAAGAAGGAAGTCTGCTCCACCTTCGCACTTTAATCATGCACATTGGGTCTGTGTTTATCTACTGTTGTCTCAGTGGTTTACACAACTTTGAGCCTTATTTAAAAAGCAATCATTCGTGCTTAATTCTTTCTATACATGCACGTACACACAAGGAATTTGTTTCTTTGTCATAACATTCATAGAAATTTCCTTTCTGGTGTTTCGATGATTGGATGGAAGCCCTGGGGGAGTGAACATCAAAAAGCTCCTTTATATTGTGTATTCATTACACACAGTGACTTAGTGTTACTAACAGGAATTTTAACTGATTCATTTGTTGATTCAGGAGTTACATATTCTTATTTTTGTCTAGATTTGAAAAGATCTGGATGATTACTTGGTTATGGATCACAGAATCAGAGGCTCTTGGACAGATCAGAATGGTCAAAGACATTTCTTGGGAGAAAAGTTTTGATGATATAGATGTTCAAATCATCAAAAAGGGGGAGAAGAGTTCAAGAAATGTTTGAAAGAGTTTGAATGAAAAAAAAATTGTCCGAATGAAGAGTTTGAGTTAAAGCTGGGAGAAAATATTCAAGAAGACTGTCAAGATGAAAACAATAGAAGTGTTGAAGATAATTTGCTGGAGCAAAGTGTGCTAAATCTGAAAATCTGAAGATATTTTCTTTTCAATTCTGAAAAAGATTTGTGTACAACCTTAGGGGAGATTGTTACTATTTTTGAAGATCAGACGTTGGGAAGATTATTGAAAGTTTTTGTAGACAAAGCTTATCAAAGAAGAATTTCATCGTGATAAGGGGAAGTTTGTAAATCATATTTGTATAAAAGGGAGATTACAAGAGAAGATAAAGGTTGATCAAAGGGGGAGTTACTTCAATCGAGCTTAATTAGAGAAGATCACATTGCTAAATCTTTTAGTAATGACCTTGATCCAAAGGGGGAGAATGTTAGAGCACATAATTGTTGGATTCAAGATCATATAGATTGAAGACAAAAGATCAAGAAGTCAAAGTCATTTGTTAATAAAGTCAATGTAAGTGTATTTTGTTTTTTCCTTTGTAATTGTCAAGGGTATAAATACCTTTGTTGTTTTTGTAATCAGTATGTACACGAATTAGAGAGAGAGAGAGAGAGTAGATTAGAGAAGAGCTAATTAGAATACGTTTCTAGTGAGAGAGAGTCTAGAGAGAGAAAGTTGTAATTTGTAATCTTTGAGTTTGGATTCAATGACATATGATTTGGAATTCTCATCTTGAGTGTTTGTTAGCAATTAGAACTTGATAATAGGGAATATCATGGAAGGATCTCAAAAGATTGTCAGAAAAGAAGCTGGAAGAAGAGACAAATATTAGCTTTATGGTCCATCTCACTGAATGGAGTGCTTCAAATAAAAGAAATTCAGAAAGCTCAGCAACGTGTCTCCACAAGTGTATCAATAAAAGTTTCAAACAATCTAATTGTTGGTCCCGAAGGTGCTTGACAAGTTTGTAGAAGGGGGGGGGTTGAATACAAACACAGAAATTTAAAGTTTAATAAATTGTTTATTGATAAATCAAATACAATTTACAAGTTTGTTGAGGAATAAGATTAAGACAGACTCAGTCTAAACAAACTTAAGAAACACTAAGATGGTTGCACAAGAAATTCAGAGAATGGGAGATTAAGAGATATAAATCTAACCTTTTTCTTTTTCTGACCAGACAGTTCTCTCCCCTGCTTAAGGGTAAAGAGCTCCAAATAATCCCAGCTGCTAAAGCTGATGACCAAATAATCCCAATCTCTGTCCGAGAGATTGATGAAGAGGATGAAGAAGAAGAAGAGTCCCTGCAACATCATGGAAGGCCCTCTAGACCATCTCACTGGTCAGAGGAAGAGAGAAAGAAAAGAACAGAGATAATCTCTCATATGGAGAGTCAACGACGAAAGGTCCCCTCTCAATCATCAGATCTGAAATTCCTGACTGAAGCTGAAATTGAAGAATCCGTCAGGGCTGAGAAGCTGATTGCTGACTGTCAAAGAGATGCCTCTCTGGCTCTCAAAATTCAGTCTTCTCAAGTCAAAGACAAGAAGCTGAAACGCAAACCAGTGGAAGTTCAGGCAGCTCTGTTGAAAGAGATTAAAGAGGAACGCTCCAAAGAAAAAGCGGTCAGCGATAATACAGTCGATTGGTGCAAACACAAAATTGACTATCGCTCTGATCCAATGAAGATCGTAGCGGTCGCTATGTCTGGAAGAAAGAAGAAGGATAAACTCTCTGTCACCATGGAGATTACCAGAGAGGATGGAAGCTGCAAGGCAATGTTCATTTCAAAGCTGGAAGACTTCGGCTACATGGAGTGGCTTGAGTTCAAAGATGCGCTGAAGAAATCAAAGTCAACATACAGAGGCTACGTTGAAAGGGTAAATGATGCTCTCATCAACAAAGTCGCTGCTATACTAAAGGTGCCATCTACTCTTCCTTCAAGATCCATGCAAGTCAAAAGAAAGCCTGTCTCCTCTTCTAATAATGTCGCAGTGATCAGAAATGAAACCTCCATCAAATTCTCAAGAGAAGCTCTGTTCGGTCCTCCTCCTGATCTTTCAGTTCTGGATCTCTCTCTGCCTCCTGGCGGACCATATGCTGCAGGACAAGTTCTTGATGAACCTTTTGGAATCTTCTTCAGAGATGACGAGGAACAACTCAGATTTCAAAGGGTCTCTGAAATCCCTATCTGTCCCCTCGCTCTTCTCAAGGATCTCATGTGCCTATGGTGTACTCTCTCTCCTGCTGCTGAGCCAATCATAGCGATTATCTGCAAAAAATCTTTATAGCGAAGGCAAAAAGGAGAAGAAATACCTGAGTATTTGATCAATCCTCCTAAACCCTCTTTAGATAGCTGATAGATTAGTTTTCTTACTTGTAATCTATTAGTTTAACTTACAGTAGTTAGTACATCACTTGTACTTGTAATTTTCATTCCTTGTAATTCTTTTCTTGGATAAATGAAAATTTCAGTGAAGTACTTAACTCCATCAGTGCTGTAAAAGATCCCTCAAAATAGTAATTGGGACATGTATGTTATGAGTCCTGATTATTCCATCATTTTGAATCATAAAGTAATTTTCTTCAATTAGTTTGTCATTATCAAATAGGGGGAGATTGTTGATCCAAACTCTCTCAGTGATTTGATAACGACCCTCTTCTATACTTAGTGAAAATTACGTTTTAATATGTATTAGTGTTTCACCATCAGCGATCAGACTGAGTCTGTTCAGTTATCACTGATAGTCTTTCTTATAAACATTTCTTTGTATTAGTGTTTCACTATCAGTGATCAGACTGAGTCTGTTCAGTTATCACTGATAGTTCCTGAAGTAAACAGCTAACGTAATCCCTGAAGACAAGTCTCGCGTCAACATATGTTCATAGCTGAATCGAAGACGAAGCTGCTGAACAAAGAGAAGTCTACTAATGACCTGATGCGGATATCTGTGAAGCAAAGACAACTCCACACATACGTGAAGGAACTTGAGGAAAAGCTTCAGCGATAGCTGAACCTCTTTATCTCTGAAAGAAGATATACTCAGCGATCGAATGATCACTTAGCTTATGTCTCAAGTTTCCTTTTGTCTCTCCTTGCACAAACTAGTACTATGTGTCAGAACGGACATGTCTCTGCCACCATACGTACAACACCTTTGTCAACTACACTGTTCATTGTCCGGCCGAAAGCATGTCTCCCAAAAGTCAGACTTCCAAAGCAAATCAGTGAACGCCACGTGTAAAGTGCCCTGCCATGCATTTAATGCATAGGGTATAAATAGGAAGTTCGCCTCTTCATCTGAAGAGTGCTCAATCCTTGAACCCCATATAGAAACCCTTGTTTTCTATATCTCTTAATCTCCCATTCTCTGAATTTCTTGTGCAACCATCTTAGTGTTTCTTAAGTTTGTTTAGATTGAGTCTGTCTTAATCTTATTCCGCAACAAACTTGTAAATTGTATTTGATTTATCAATAAACAATTTATTAAACTTTAAATTTCTGTGTTTGTATTCAACCCCCCCCCCCTTCTACAAACTTGTCAAGCACCTTCGGGACCAACACTAACACATGTACACTTCACATCCATTTTCTCTAAAGAAATTAGAAAATACTTTAATTTTATTTTCCCTAAGAATGATTTATCCTTCGAAAGATACCAAAGTCATAATATTTTATACTCTAACCTTAGAAGTCGTATCATTGAATGGGCACCTAGACATTAATCCCTTGATTGGTTGTGGGGACCACGTCATACCCATTATGGTTCTTGGAAAATAGATGTTCAAGAAACATGACTGGTTATATCTCCCTACTTAAAGACTTTGTGTCAGTGAAGGGACCATTCGATACCTTTGGTGATAACTCAAAATGGTCAACTCTAGGCTATGGTATTATGACAAATGGATCAGTGTCTTTCAACAAAGTTGCCTATGTCGAAGGACTTTAAAACAATCATTTAATCATTAGCCAACTTTGTGACAAAGGATTTTATGTTTAATTTCTTGAAAGAAAAATCCCTATTCTCTTTTCTTACAATACATAAATTCTCTCCCGATTTTGCAAAACAATGTCTATGTAATTGATATGTCTCCTGCATTATACTTTACTCCCAAAGGGGTCTACAAGAATTAAACAGTTTGTAGAAGGGGGGGATGAATACAAACACACTAATTTTACTTTAAAATTCTTATATTGATTATTAAGTAAATCAAACAAAGTTTACAAATTGCTTGCAGAAATAGAAAAGGTAAAACCTATTCTTAAAGAATCTTGAGAATCAGTAAGTTCTTTTGCATAAGAATAAGATTAGAAAGGAGAGAAGCAGAAGTGAAGGTAAGAAAAAAACTTAGCATGGAAGAGGGTCTTCCAAGATATTTATACACAGTACATTTAATGCAAGTCAGAGGGTACAATCCACGTGTCAAGAGATAAGTGAATGCAAGACCTTTTATACTTTTTTTAGCATGCTTTGAGTTCATGTGTAAGAAGGTGTTAGAGAGTTGGTAATCACGATTGTAGACAAGAAAGCAATCGTACTATGTACCTTCAGCCTTTTGTGCGAAATAGGATAAGACAATCTTGTAGTGCAAGACTCTTGATCGGTGATGGCTTTAAAAACCTGAGAAGCTTTTCAGCTATCGCTGAGTCTTGGATGGATTGTCACGCCTGGTAGATGAGTCTAGATTTCACTAAATGCTGCTTCAGACCATTAGTAGACTTATCTCTTTCTTCATCTCTGTCTTCGACATCCTTGAAGGTTCTTGTCAATGTCCAAGTTTGTCTATCGGGAACACTTAGACATCTGTTACGTTACATGTTCAACGATCACTAATCAGACTCGGTGTTGATCGTTGAAATTGAAAACAAATAACTAAAACAGATCCTAAGTGTTTTCATTGTGTATAAGGATCATCATCAAATCAATGAGATAATTTGGATCAACAATTTTTCCCTATTTGATGATGACAAAGCAACATAAGGAAAATTGCTTAAGTTAGACAATAAGGAAATTGGGACTCATAAAATACTTGTCCCATTTACTCTTTTAAGGGATTTTTTTCAGTACTAAGATGGAGTAAAGTACTTCACCGAAATTTCCTTAATATGTAAAAGATTACAAAGGATAAAATGAAATTACAAGTACAATGATAAGTACATAATTGAAAGATTAATAAACTGATAAATACAAGAAAGAAATACAAGGCACATATTAGCCATAGATCATCAAAACTAAGGAGATCACTGACTATTTCACCATCGTTTTTCTTCTTGCGAAGCTCTCTTCCGATGCTTATATGGAAGATTCCTCTATATTTGTTGATATCGAAGTAGGGAATGAGGTATTCAGTATGAAGAACTAGGAAAAGATGAATCCTAGTGTATCTTTGAAACCTGAACTCCCCATTGTAGTCAACGAAGATGATTCCATATTCTGGAGTGCCAATCACTTCACTAGTAGTGTATGATTCACTGACTGGAAGGGTCAGGTTAAACATGGATAAGTTAGGTGCTAGGCCGAGGATATTATCTTCGGAGAAGGAGATGCCAGTTTTATTTCGAATGGGAGCAACATCTATATCATCAGTGATGGATTTTCTTCGACGTGATGGCTTGAGTGGGAGCAGAGGTACTTCGACAATTTTTTAGATTCTTTCAAGTAGCCCATTGAGTACATGCTACAACTTCCTTATACTTGGACCTTGATTTCTGAATGGCTTGTCTGATCTCCAGCCATTCAGATAATCCATATAACTTTAGGAATGAACGAAATTCAGTGACAGGTGATTGATCATCTCTAAAGATGATCATGTTCACTAGAATCCCTCCATTCTTGGCTCTTCCAGAGATCGTGATGCTTGTCATTTTGCTCTTCATTAGTCTTGTCTTCGCATGATCCCTACAGAAATTCAACTCTTCTTGTTCTTTGTCTTGTTGCTCTTCTTCTTGATACATGGTAAGTTCTTTAAGTTTTTTCGAGCATCAGGGCTTGAGCTGAGATTTGATTTCCCTTCAGCGTGAGCCTCGACAGTAAGTAAGAGAGCCAGTTGCTCACTGTCGGTTTGTTGTTTCCTCTCTTCTTCTAAGGCTCGCAACACTTTTAGCGATTCCTCTTTTTCAGCTTATGTCAGGAACCCAAGCTCATCTTTGAGGGGTATGAAGAGGGATTTTTTTCGTGGACCGATCCAACTGGGCTATGAGTTCGTCCATCCTCTTTGCTTCCTCTATTTCAGAGGATGAGGGAAACCAACTCGATCTTCTTGGCCTGAGGTCAGTTTCATGGTCTTCTTCATTCAACTCTAGATGATAGGCTGAAATGAAGTATTTGGCTTGGGACACATGCCTCGGCGGGGTCTCAAGCAAGGGAGAGGATTAGCTGGAAGAATTTATGGGGGAAAGAGGTAAGTCGACAAAGTATGGTACATTTTAAGGTAATGAAAGGAGAGAGGAGGGTAAGGGTTCATCATCAGTGGGATGAGGAGTATATAGGGTTAAAGCATTGCTTACCTCTTGATTTAGGAACTCCCCCTTATTTTGGCACATGATATGGAGGTTTCCTTCAGCAAATGGAGATTTGCCTTTGCCTTGATATGATTGCTGAAAGGTCCACTCCCTATGAGTTGTGGGATCCTTTAATCCTACCCCTTTTGATGGACGAGGAATGCACAGGAATATGAAGCCATCAGCGTAATCGTCCTCGTCATCGGCATCATCACCATCATCCTTGCCATCACCCTTTTGATCAGAGATCTTTGGCGTTTCTTTGTCCTCTTCCTCTTCTTCTTCTTCATTAACTACAACACCATCAGTGGTGTGTAGTGGTTTAGTCCGTGGAGCCGCTGAGGAGATTGGTGGTGGTTGTAGAATGAAGATGGCATTGTCTTCCTCCTGCTCCTCTTCATCATCATCATTTCCATCAGTTCTTCCCCCGATTAGGGAAGGTTGAGGTTGCTCCCCCTCAGATATTGCCATCAGCGTCTCTTTCTGGGTGTTCATCTCCCGCTCTTTGTCATCATTAGCAGAGGAGGGAATAATAGTAGACTTGAGGGACAAGACTTTCTCTTATAGTTAACTGAATGACTTGGCCATTAAATTGTTGAAGTCAACTACCATGTTGAGTGTTAGCCGATCGTTTTAGTGAAGGAGGTAGGGGAGCTGGAGCTGGTTCTTACACCACAACTAGGATATTCTTCAACATTTCCTCATACTGGGTCAACATGCTATTCACAGCTTTAGAGATCGCTGATACTGATCTTCGAAGCTCCTGGACTATGTGGTGTGGTTGGCGAGTCTCGTCTTCAATTGTTGAACCTCAGATTGTAGAGAGGTGACAACATCATTGGTGGCCTTAGATGCAAGGCTATCTTCAAGCCCATGAATAGATGCCTGAACAACATTAGTGTTTGCCTGGATGGTGGAGAGGTCAGCAGTTGCAGATAAAACTTTTGTTGATAGCTCCCTGACAGCATCTTGAAAGCCATCCAGTTTAGGACCTAAAACAGGGTTAGTGTAGTGAGAAAAGAAGGCTCGGGGTTAGTAATCGAAAACAAAGGGGATAGAAAAGAAGAAGTACCTGAAGGGTCCGGAGTAGCATCCAAACTATTGCTACTAAAGAATTCGGTAATGTCAAGGTCGAAAGGACTCATGACTTATTATGGATGAGAGGATCCTTGAGGGACCGCCCCAGGTCTTGTGGACTCCATGCTAGCCCGAAAGGAGACAAGAAGGTCAACATCAACATTTGTAGGGACAACTACTGATGCATTGTCTACTCTGATGGTGGAGACCAATGAAGGAGGGGAGACCACGACCGTTGAGAAGGTTGTCGTGTTTTGCATCAAATCATTGCTGGAGACACTGGAAATAACAACCTTTGTGATTTGGGTCACTGAGGTGACTTGGTTAGCTGCCAGTGAGACTTTATTTGTAGAAGGAGACACTAAAGAGCTAGAGGTAGTTGAAATTGGTGTTGAGGAGGTGACATCAAAGTCTAAGATTAGGGACTGTTGAGAGTCCTTCATCTACTTCCTTGACTTATCATTGACTCCTTTTAGGGTGCCAGATGGTTTCCTCCTCAAAAAGAATGCAAGTTCTGTGACTAGGGTAGACGCTTGTGGTTGAACAGTTGCCGTAGCCAATTAAGTGAAGAAGTTGTGGAGGAGGAGAAGTAGGCGATATAAATCATACCTGGGAACAAATGAACGGTAGCATCCATAGCCTTTTGATCGAGGGTTCGGCTCTCGAGTTTGGAGAGTTGGATGTCGCCATTCTTTGTGTATTTTTCACCCATCATTCGCTGGAAGGTGGGGATCAAAAATCTGACATAGGGAACCACCATTTCCCTTTTCTTGTTGTTCAACAGAGTCACTACGTTATCATAAATGATCTTGGCAAAATCATGATTTTTGACAAAAGATACACCATAGGCAATGTATAGAGCCATCCTGGCTTGGTCATGTCCTCCTATCTTTCCTCTGATGCACTGGATGCAGTGGTAGAAAAGGAAGTATCATTGTGCAGACCAATTATTATTCTGCACCTTAGTCAGCTTCTAGACTGGGACACCATTCTTGGTAGGCCAGTTGTAGTGGATATCATCGAGGAAGGTGATTATCTCAATAGTATAACGAGTAGGCTCGTACACCATGGCCTTGAGGAGGTTGAGAGCAGCCCTGAAGGTGGAAATACTGAAGGTGCCTTGTCCTTCATCAGTAGTGAAAGAGAAATTAGTGATATCTTGTCCATTCTTTGTAGTTGATTGAAATACTTCAGCAGTGTACCAAAACTGCTGAAGTAGGGTCTTGATCCCTGGAGGTGCAACGGTGAGGGCATGGGTGATACATCAGTTTTTGAGGAAGTTTGCTACATCTAATAAATTATCTTTCCCTTTTGGGATGTCCAGAAGAGTAAGGTGATCGTTGGCCTTGAGGGTTACTTCTTCGAGTAGGAATTGCACAGATTTTGCAGCATCCATTTCTAAAATTATTAAAAAGAACAAAAAGGGTTGAAGGAAAAAGTTAGTTACACTTGTAAAGTGTTCTAAGTCAAAGATGGATAGAATGTTAAGGGTTTGAAGATATGAAGATAAGAAAAATAAACTTTGAAAATCAAGTTTATCTAAAGATCATCCAAAAATCTTTTTAGGGTGTTTAGGGCTTTCAAAAATCGTAAACAAGAATGATTTTTGAGAAGAAAATGTTTTCTTTGTTCTTATGAAAATAAAATTGTTAAGAATAAAACAATATTTTTGAAAGAATATTAATCAAGAAAGATTAACAAAAACTTGTTCGAGTATGAAGATGAATGAAAAACTTGAGTGTGTGTTTTCTTGGTGTTCTTGCTGAGAGAGAGAGAAAATATTCTTGCTTGGAAAGTTTTGAAAGCATAAAGAGTGGAAATGAGAGAGTGAGAAATTTATAGGTAGCATGAGAGAGAAAATAGGAGAGAGAAAGAGACGTTTGTCATGATGATTTTTCACATGTTCGAGGAGTGAGAAGGTGTTTGATTGGACATGAATGTGAAACGGCATCGTGTATCAGAACGTAGGGTTATCACATGAGACAATTGTCATTATGTTTTTTGAAAAAGCATTTATGACGTTATAGATAACGACTCTTCAAATTTCTTTTTAAAATATTTTAATCACCTAAAGAAATTTAGTGATTTATTTTAAGTTTTCAAAGAAGAATTACCGAGTGTCAATTCTCAGGGACTAACCATACAGTGATATAAGAAAAAAGAACATACCTTGGGAGATAGATACATTTCAGAAGAGTTCAGTGTCAGAGTAGGAGAGTTGATACATTCATCTATATCACTAAGTTATGCATAAACGCTGAAGATTTTACTCATCAAGGTTTAACATTCCAAGTTCGCTGATTAATATATTAAACCTTGTTTCATCAAGGGGTTTGGTAAAAATGTCAGTGACTTGGTACTTAGTGAGAATAAAGTGAAGTTCAATGTCACAATTCATAACATGATCTCTATATGTTTGGTCTTAGAATGAAGAACTGGATTATTTTCTATAGCGATAGAGCTGGTAATGTCGCAGTAGATGGGAATCTGTGATAGTTAAAGGTCATAATCGATGACCTGATTTCTCATCAATAAGACCTGAGAGCAGCAACTACCAACAACCACGTATTCAACTTCAACAGTTGATGTGGACACTGAGTTTTTCTTTATACTTGTCCAACTCACCAACTTACCACCTAGAAGTTGACAACCTCCAGTGGTGCTTTTTCTATTCACTTTGCATCCTGCAAAATCACTATCTGAATAGGAGTTAGATCGAACCCTGAGTCTTTGGGATACCAAAGACCTACGTTGGGTGTACCCTTTAGATATCTGAATATTCTCTTTACGGCGATCATATGTGATTCTTTGGGTTCAGATTGATATCGTACACAAAGACAGGTAGAATACATGATATCAGGTCGGCTAACTGTAAGATATAGCAAGGATCCGATCATTCCTCTATAGGCAGTGACATTTACAGGTTTCCCACTGGGATCCTTGTTCGGTGTCAGTAGTGGGGCCATAGGAGTTTTCATTACTGAACATTGATTAAGATCGAGTTTCTTCAACATGTGATTGATATATATCTGAACAAGAATGATATGACCCTTAACTTTGAAAAGTAATATGGTGCTATCAATCTTTCCTCTTTCAAACTTTTCAGTGATTAGAAAAGATGAAAGGGTATCATACCAAGCACGAGGTGCTTGTTTTAACCTATAGAGAGCGTTATCCAGTTCATAAACATAAACTGGATGCTTAGGGTCAAAGAACCTTGGTGGTTGTTCAACATAGAATTCTTCATTGAGTTTTCCATTTAGAAAGACACTCTTTACAACCATTTGATATACATTGAAATCTTGGTGAGCAACATAGGCTAAAAATAATCAAATTGCTTTGAGCCCAACCATTTGAGGAAAGGTTTCATTGTAGTTTATGCCTTCCTCTTGTCTGTTGTAACACCCTCAAATTTGGAAAGAGCAACTAATTTAAAATTTTCAATAATACCTCAAGGAAGGATAAAATCTCTTACAACAAGCCCATACTTGAAATATGGTTGTAGATTTAACCATCAACAAAATAAATAAAGTCTTACATAAAGACTAATTAAAGGTCGGGTGCTACTAAACCCAATCCAAATTGCTATTCCCAAAGTGCGGAAGACTTCACCCAAGCTACACTCTCTCGTACATACAACTAGCACTGATCCCTTCACAGTGTCGCTAGTACCATTCCCCAACCGGAACCTGATGCACATGCCGACAAATAAAAAGATTAGGCTAACGCCTAGTGAGCTCAAGAGTTTTTCAACATGAATATATTTATATATTGTTAAAAGGAAAGAATGTAGCTTAAATCATAATTTTTCAAAATGTTATACTTTAAATATAAAACGACTCGTTTTCCAATGACTTTCTAAGATTTAGGCTATATATAGAATATCCTGTTGTTATGTGGTAGTACCTTTTCACATGCATTCATATCTTTTACCTTTTTGAGAGAATATCTTGTAACAACCTTCAAAGAGCATCTTGAGAGAGTTTCTACTCACACCATTACGTGTTCTTGGTGTTCTTCACTTCTGTAATTATTCTCAAGATCAATAATATATGACATTGAAGGTTTCTAAATTTGGTTATGTTTTTTATTTCGTTGTCTACTATTTAGTCTATTGATTTATACTACTTGCTTCTGCTCATATAATTTTAGTATAAATCATTCAAAAGAGAATTTGGGAACCAACATCATGTTTCCAACAAAAAAATGCACGTCACATCACGTCATTAAACCGTCACGAAAGGGATTTTTATAGATACCTGACAATCACCATTGGTAACCCGCACCTTTACATCAATAAATGTAAAAACACACAAGTGTGGATGTCTAGAAGAGGCTCTGTATGAGCAGTACCTCTAGTTTGTGCTTCTGGACATACTCACATCATGATACCTTAAAAACATTTGAAAATTACAACTTTTGGTTGTGAAAGTATTCAAAAAATTTTAATCTTCTGTGTCTAGAAGCGTTGGTCAGTATAATCAGAGGCTCTGAATACTCAAATTTAGAGTTATTGAAATTCCCAAAATATTTTGGATCGGAAGTGGTTTTTCTTATTCAAAAAAATACTTTCTTCTTCAAGTTTAGAAATACACACCTTTATCATTATGTTCCAGAAGCTCTACATAGTAGAGAGAGAGGCTCTGGACGTCGATACTTAGTTACTTGAGTCCAAAAGCTCTGGTCTATTTAATAAGACGCTCTAGTTTATGAAACTTTTATTCCTCCTTGAATCATCAATACTCTGCTCCCCTTGCACTATGCTTGGATCATAGGAATGATAAGTTGTGCATAAAACCTAGTTCAAACAAATACAAAAGCTCTAGTATAAGGAAACAGAAGCTCTGGACTATAGAACCAGAGGCTCTGGTCGACAAAATTTATTGACTTAGAAAACATATGCTCAAATTAAAGTACAGAGGCTCTGGTTAGTATAACCATAGGCTCTGGTAAGGCAAAGTATCAAGTGTATGCCATATCTCAAATTTTAGAGTTTATAAGTTAGTACCATAAGAGATTTCAGAAACACGGTTCCAGAAGCTCTAGATAGTACAACTAGAAGCTCTAGTCATATGTCTTGAGATCAATTAGACATATTGAGCATAACTAACTTACTGATTAATAAATTGAATCTCTTTTCATCAAGAGCTTTAGAGAATAGATCAAGAAGATGGTAGTCTGCAGAGACAAAGTATTTTAATGGTCCCTTTCTCAACATGGTTTTTAATAAAATGGTACCTTGCATTGATATATTTTGTTTGGGAATGCTGCACTGGATTAGCAGAGATGGAAATATCACTTCTAGAGTCACAAAAGATTTGAATTTTGTCAAACTTAAAGCCATAGTCTTTGAGTTAGTTTTCATCCATATGACTTGTGAACAGGAACTAACAGTAGCTACACATTTTTCTTCTACTGTAGATGTGGACACACAGTTCTGGTTCTTGGATGTCCAACTCACTAACTTCTCACCAAGTAGTTAGCAGCTTCCAGAGGTGCTTTTCCTGTCTAATTTGCATCCTGCATAATCTGCATATGTATAAGCTATTAACTTAAAACCAGAGTACCTTGGATACCAGAGACCCAAGAATTGAGTCCCTTCAAGGTATCTAAAGACTCTTTTTGCAGAAGCTAATTGATATTCCTTAGGATTTGCTTGATACCTAGCACTAAGACAGGTAGCAAACATTATGTCTGGTCTAGTAGCTGTTAGATACAGAAGTGACCCAATCATGCCTCTGTAGTTCTTGATATCCACTGACTTTCCAAAAAGGTCAGAGTCAAGCTTTAAACCAGTGGCCATTGGTTTTTTCATAGGAGTTGAGTCATGAAGTTTTTATTTCTTCAAAATATCATAAACATATTTATAAAAGTTCCTATTTGAGTTTGTTTGACTTGATCCCCTAGGAAGAAGGTTAATTCTCCCATCATGCTGATTTCAAATTCACTCTTCATCAACTCAAAGAACTTGTCACAATATTTTGGATTACTAGAAACAAAAATAACGTCATCCACATAAATCTGTACTAGTAAAAGCTCATTTTTGTACCTCTTAATGAACAAATTTGTATCGATGGTACCTTTTTTAAACTCATTTTAAGCAGAAAGTTTGAGAGTATGTCATACCAAGCTCTGGGTGCTTGTTTAAGGCCATACAGAACCTTGTCCAAAAGGAACACATGTTTTGTATGCTTTGAACTCTCAAACCCAGGGGGTTGTTGGACATATACCTCTTCTTGAAGCTTGCCATTCAGAAAGGAAGACTTTACATCCATTTGATAGACCTTAAAACCATTGTGATAAATAAAGGATGAGAATATTCTGATTGCCTCTAGCCTTTCCATGGGTACACATGTCTCCTCATAGTTTATGCCTTCTTCTTGACAATATCCCTTTGCAACTAGTCTGACCTTATTTCTAATTATGTTCCCATCCCCATCCTTCTTGTTTCTAAACACCCACTTCGTCCCTATAACAATTTTATCTTTAGGCACAGGGACCAGAGACCATACCTTTTTTCTTTCAAATTGCACAAGGTTTTTTTGCATGACATTGATCCAGCTGGGGTCTTGAAGTGCTTCAGAAACCTTCTTGGGTTCTTCCATGTTAGAAAGTTCATGAAGAAACATTCATTTGTAGTGGCAGATCTGGTTTTGACAATAGCAAAAGAATCATTAATGATTTGGTGTGGAGGATGATCTTTTGTCCATTTTGTCAAAGGGAGCTGGGGTTCTGGAGCAATTTGTGCTTCATTCTGATCAACACAAGGTATGTCAACATTTGAGCTTAGATTTGTTGATGTTTTTTCTGCTTTCTCCCCCTCAGATTGATGTCCATGTATCTGAGTTGGTTCTGGATATGTTGGCATGTAAACAGTAGGGGTGTAACAACAGGAGGACCCAAGAGAGTAATACATGTTGGATGTTGGTCCTCTGTAGAAACTTGATTAGTGGCATCTCTGGTCGCTCTATCAGAGATTCCTTCATCACCAAAGATGTCTTCATAGAGTAAATTGAGTTTTAATTCTCTAGACCTTATACATGAGGAATCTGAAGTTAATGGGTTTTGATTAAGTCCTGAACATGAGTATTCAGAAGTCATATGTGCCTTGTCATCAAAGGACACATTGATGCTTTCAAGAATCATCTTTGTTCTCTTATTGAAGACTTTGTAGGCTTTGGAATTCAGAAAGTATACAAGTAATAGCCTTCATCAGCCTTTTTGTCAAAGTTTTCTAGATGATCCCTATCATTTAGTATGAAGCATTTGTAACCAAATACATGAAAATTTTAACATTAGGCTTTCTTTGGTTGATGAGTTCATAAGAAGTCTTTTGAAATCTTTTAACGAGGATCGATTTGGTTTGGGTAAAATAGCGAGTGGATAATGCTTCTGCCTAGAAAGAGGTAGGAATAGCAGATGTTGCTAGCATAGTTCTAGAAACTTCAACCAAAGTTTTGTTTCTTCTCTCAACTACACCATTCTGTTAAGGGGTTCTGGCTACAGACAAAATATGTGAAATGGCTTCATTGACTAAGTACTTATCAATTTTGGCATTCTTGAATTTTGTACCATTGTAACTCCTCAATTTCTCAAGTTTGCACTATATCAGTACCTGAATCCTCTTTAGTAGAATAATAAGTAGCTCTAAGACTTCAGATTTCATCCTTACAAACTCAATCCAAGTATATCTTAAATATTCATCAATTAGTATAGGGACATAGAGGTTCACATGTAGCATATGCAAAGCTCTGGAGAATGAGGCTTCAATCTTTGTCTTGTGTGAAGCACTTTTGAGCTTAACCATTTCACAAGAAGAACAAAGATGATCCTTATCAAGTTTCATAACCGGCATACCACCTATCATACTAAGTTTGATCAGTTTGTCAAGATTTGAAATTTTCAAATGGGAAAACTTGTTGTGTGTTGATCCAAATCTCTCAGTGATTTGATAATGAACCTCTCTTATACTTAGTGAAAATTACGTTTAACATATGTATGTATTAGTGTTTCAACATCAGCGATCAAATACTTACTTAGAAAAGACATACCTCTGCAACATTTCGTACAACAACTCTGATATCTACACTGTTCATGACACAACCAAAAGAATGTCTCCAAAAGTCAGAATCATGCAACCAACCAGAGAAGGACACGTGTAAAGTACCCTGCCATGCATTTAATGCATAGGATATAAATAGAAAGATCAAAATTCTATCTGAGAGTTGCGTCTAAGCCTTCAAATCTTTCTGTAAAATACAGAAACCTTTGTTGTCTATATTCCCTTAATCCCCATTCTCTAATTTGTGTGCAACCATCTTAGTGTTTCTTAAGTTTGTTTAGAATAGGTTCTTACTTAATCATATTCCGCAACAAATTTGTAAATTGTATTTTGATTTATCAATACACAATTTATTAAACCTTAAATTTTATGTTTGTATTCAACCCCCCCCCCCTTCTAAAAACTCGTTAAGCACCTTCGGGACCAACAAGTGGTATCAGAGCAGATTGTTTAATCTCATAAACAAGATTTTGCTTTATTCTCTTCCTTGCTATTATCAATATGGCACTAAACACAAACACTAACTACTATGATAATTGTTCTCTGTCAAAACCCTCTCGATTCAGCAGAGATAACTTTGCTCTCTGGAAAAATCGAATGATGCTATTTCTAGAAGGTGTAGATCCCACTATACCTGAATACGTAGCAAATGGCCCTTTTGAACCCTTCACCATCATAGCTGCAATTCCAGCTACTGCCACCACTCCTGTCGTCCCTGAAAGATATGCTATTAAAGAAATAAGATAATGGAGTGATGAATATAAAAAGAAAGTCGGTTTAGATGCTAAGGCAAAAAACATTAACTCTATAGCTCTGCCTGATGAAGCCTTTCATTCCATCATGGATCTAAAAACTGCTAAAGAAATGTGGGACACTATGTGATCAATATGAAGGTACCACTAAAATCCAAGAAACCAGAAAGATTAACTTGGTAAGACAATATGAAAGTTTTATCTGTGGTAAGAATGAATCCCTATTTGATGTTCACCAAAGATTTAACTGTCTAATCATTGATCTAAGGACTGTTGGTAGGACCTACTCTAACTTTGAGGTCTTAACTAAATTTTTGGAATGTATTCCTGAAAGCTAGGATAGTTACTCAATGTGTCTTAAGCTGACAAAAGACTTAAAGTCTCTCTCTCTCTCTCTCTCTTTTAACACCTTATATGGAATATTGCTCAACTATGAGCAATCAAATATTCAGAAGAAAAATCTTGTAAAAGATTCCAATGACTCCAAAAGCATTCTTGTTGCTTTAGTCTCTGCAAAGATCATTCCATCTCAGCGATTTACTCTCACTATCACTAACTTAGATTCTGACACTAGGGAGTTATCAGACACTGATCTTTCAGAGTTTGATGAATCCATAACACTCTTGACAAACTCTTTCAAAAGATTTGCAAGAAAGAGCAATTTCAGAAGAAATAAGCCTCTCTCTATAACTGACAACCCAAAATCAACCTCTGTTGATAAGGCTACTGCTACTTGCTTTAACTTTGAAAAAGTTGGACATTTTGCAAGTGAATGCAGGTCAAAGAAAGTTTTCAAGCCTTCTACCTCTAGGAAAAACAGTGATAGCAAATACCTTAAGCTAAAAGAGAAATATCAAAAGTTGAAAAACTTCAAGTGAAAAGGAAAATGTCTTATCGCTAAAGAGCATGACTGGGCTGAATTAGAAGAATCAAGTTCTGATGAAGAAGAAGTTGCTAATCTTTGTCTTATGGCTGAGATTAAAGAAGAAGTGGAAGAAGCAATAGGAACTTCAATGAGCTATATCTCCTCTCAGGTATCATTCTATACTAATCCCTCTCTTTCTGAAGCTGAGATAAGTCGCGCAGTAGATGTGCTGACAATAGACTTGTACAATGCACTCAATGGCAAAACTCTAGCTGAAAACAAAAACATTGACTTAACTGAACAACTAGAGAATTATCATGAAAGGATCGAAGAACTAACCCTTCTAGAGGAAATTTTAAAAGATCAAGTTATTGTCAATGAAATTATCAGCATTAAACACGAACAAGCCATCGCTGCTTTAAAAGCATAAAAGGAAACTGTTGAGGGATGGTGTAAATCGTTAACCAAGATCACTGAAATCATCAGGGCTGAAATCCCTGCCAATGACAAAACTGGTCTCGGTTATCATCCTGAAAAGGATGAATCAAGCAGAGACTGTTCCATGCTCAAGTTTGGATTGGTTGCCTCTTCTATCCCTGACACTTCTACTCAATACTCTTTGTCTTCCAATTCTATTCCTGGGGACTTATCAAAAATCTCTAAGCTCGTTGATAAAGGGAAATCCATCTCTCATCCTCAAAAGGCTACCAAGAAAGAAAAATTGAAAGTCCTTTCCAAACCTTCTGCAAGTTAATCTTCCAGCTCTGGAACTAAAATCACTGATATCTCTCAGAGATCAACTCCAAAGATGAAAATTGATATTAAGCCTAAGAAATCCAAAGAACTGAAAGTTCCTCCAAGATCTTATGCTAAGGGCATTCTTGGAGCTTGCCCTTCTCATCTCAAAATTTCTAACTCAACTGCTCATAGTCACAAGGCAAATTTCGTCTATAGAAAATGCTATCACTATGGACTTACTGATCATATTGCTAGTAAATGTCCTACAACCACAAAAGTTGAAAAGACAGCTAAAGTGAAGATGATTGCCTCCAAGGCTAAGATGTTCACCAAAGTTGAGAAATCTGCTAAGGTGAAAAATGCCAGTAAGGTTATTCAAATAACCAAAGTGAAGGTTACCACTGAAGCTTAATATTCAAATGTCGTGAAGATTGTTGAACCTTCCATCTCTACTAACACTGCTAGACCCATTGAAAAGTGGGTACCATTCAAAAATTAATCTTCCTTATGTTCGCAGGGATCGAATGGCATCTGGTATTTAGATAGCGGATGCTCTCTACACATGACTGAACAAAAATACCTGCTCCTTGAATACAAGGAAGAGAAAGGTCCTTCAATGACCTTTGGTGGAAATGGAAAAGGCTATACCAGAGGGTTTGGTGTTCTCAGCAATGGAACAACTACCTTCAGAAGAGTCGCTTATGTAGATGGACTGAAGCATAATCTTCTTAGCATCAGTCAACTATGTGACAAAGACTACAAAGTTCGCTTTTGTAAGAAAGCATGTTCAGTGATGAATGAAAAAGGAAAGCTCACTCTTAGTGGTTATCGTAAGGAAAATGTCTATGTAATAGACATGAACTCTACTAACACTGAAAACGTTTGTTTTCTCTCTAAGGCCTCTTCAAATGTCAACTAGTTATGGTACAAAAGGCTATCTCATCTCAACTTCAAAACACTGAATTCTCTCTCCTCAAAGGAACTAGTCTATGTTCTACCTTAGCACTCATATTCCAAGGAATCTCTTTGTTCAACATGTGAAAAGGGAAAGCAAACTAAAGCTAGTTTCAAATCAAAAAAAGTTTCCTCTGTGACAAGTCCTCTTCAACTCTTGCATATGGATTTATTTGGCCCTGTAAATATCCAATCCATAGCTGGAAAGAAATATACACTTGTCATTGTAGATAAATACTCTCGCTACACCTAGGTAATTTTTCTTCACTGTAAAAATGAAACTCCAGAAGAACTGATATCCTTTGTTAGAAAGATGCAAGTACTGAATAATCTAACTGTTTGCTCAATAAGAAGTGATCATGGAACTGAATTCAAAAATAGTTCTCTGAACAATTTCTTTGAGAGTAAGGGAATCTCTCACAATTTCTCTTATGTAAGAACTCCTCAGCAAAACGCTGTCGCTGAAAGAAGAAACCGAACGATCATTGAAGCTGCAAGATCAATGCTCAACGATTTTCAACTTCCAACTCAGTTTTGCGCAGAAGCTGTCAACACTGCTTGTTTTACTCAAAACAGGTCACTGATAGTTAAACGTTTCAGCAAGATAGCCTACAAACTCTTTCATGGAAGAAAACTGTCTATTAGCTTTCTTCACATCTTTGGTTGTCAGTGAACTTTCCAATTTTTGAATTACTCCTCATTTTTTGAAGATGCTCTTGGAAAGTTCGACCCAAAATCTGATGATGGAATCTTTCTTGTTTATTCCTCATTTTCCAAAGCCTACAGAGTTTTCAATAAGAGAAGACAAACTGTAGAAGAAAAATTCATGTCACCTTTGACGAGTCCAGATCAGCGAATTCTAAACCTATCGCTGACAATAATGAACTGAATGCTTGGATGTTCTCTCACTATAGAGAAATAGAACCTCTCTTCAACAATCATCAGCATACAAACTCTCCTAATGCTGATGAAGATCCAAACATCATACCTCCTAACGCTGAATCCACCTCTTGGGTTTCAGCTATTCCTCTAAACACACTTCCTCCATCAGAACTTTCCTCTTCTGAAAACCTCTCAGTAAATAATGGTTTATCTGAAACTCCACAACTGATAGCTGAAGAACCTTAAGTTTCTTCATCAGTGAACATTTCTATTGATGATCCAACTTTTGAGGTAAGCGATCATGCCCCAACTTAGTGATGGACCAGAGATAACCCCATAGATCAAATTCTTCGTGATTGTGATGCAGGTATTCAAACACGACGAAGTTCAGGTAACATATATCTCTATGTTAACTTTCTTTCTCTTTCAGAGACAAAGAAGACTGATGATGCCCACAGAGATCCAAACTGGGTCAGTGCCATGTAAGAAGAGCTGATTGAGTTTCCTAGAAACCAAATTTGGAATCTCGTTCCCCGGTCATCTGATAAATATGTTATAGGCACTAAATGAGTGTTTAGAAACAAATTAGATGAACATGGGACTGTAACCCGCAACAAAGCTAGACTACTTACTCAGGGATACATACAAGAGGAAGGCATAGACTATGATGAAACCTTTGACCCTATGGCCAGGCTCGAAGCAATTCGATAATTCTTAGCCTATGCAGTTTACAAAGACTTCAAAGTATATCAAATGGATGTCAAATCAGTGTTCCTAAATGGAAAGTTGAATGAAGAAGTCTATGTTGAACAAACCCCAGGGTTCTCTAACCCTAAGCATCCAAATTATGTATATGAGCTGGATAAGGCTCTCTATGGTCTAAAACAAGCTCCTCATGCTTGGTATGACACTCTCTTATTTTCTTATTTCTGAAAATTTTGAACGTGGTAAAATTGATAACACTTTGTTTTTTAGAAAGATAAAAGGACATATTATTCTTGTACAAATATATGTTGATGACATTATATTTGGTTCTACTAACCCATATATGTGTACTCGCTTCGCTGAAAGAATGAAGAAAGAATATAAAATGAGTATGATGGGTGGACTAACTTACTTCCTTGGACTTCATATCAAGCAAACTGACAAAGGTACATTTATTAATCAAGGAAAGTATGTTAAAGATATGTTGAAGAAGTTTGATCTCACTCAAACTTCAGCGATGAAAACTCCTATGGCACCTCTGCTGACATTAAACAAGGATCTAGCTGGAAAACTGTTAATGTTACTGCCTATATAGGAATGATAGGCTCCCTGTTTTTATCTTACAGCGAGCAGACCAAACATCATGTACTCTACATGTCTCTGTGCACTATCAATCTGAACCTAAGGAATCCCATCTGATCGTTGTAAAGCGGATCTTCAGATATCTTAAGGGAACTCCTAACCTCGGTCTTTGGTATCCCAAAGATTCAGGGTTTGATCTCATTGGTTATTCAGATAGTGATTTTGCAGGTTGCAAACTTGATAAAAAAACACCACTAGAGGATGTTAACTTCTTGGAGGAAAGCCGGTGAGTTGGACTAGTAAAAAGCAAAATTCAGTATCCACTTCCATAGTTGAAGCTGAGTATGTACAACTGGAAGTTGTTGTGCTCAGGTCTTATGGATGAGAAATCAACTATTAGACTATGACCTTCAGCTATCCAAGATCCCGATCTATTGCGACAGCAGTAGTTCCATCGCTAAAGCAAAAAATCCAGTACTATACTCAAAGACGAATCACATAGAGATAAGATATCATTTTATCAGAGATCATGTGATGAATGGTGATATTGAACTTCACTTTATCCCTACTGACTATCAGCTCACTGATCTTTTTACCAAACCTCTTGATGAGACAAGGTTTAACTTTCTCATCAGTGAACTTGGAATGCTAAATCTTGAAATTAACTCTTCAACTTTTATGCATTATGTTAGTGATAATACATTCCACTTCATCATATAATCTCAGACTAAATGTTTCTAACTCTCAGGTATGTTTTATCATTCTCTCTAACTGAATCTTATTCAGTAAGACATTTTCAAAAAGTAAAACTTCTATCACTGAATTTCTTCAAGTGGTTAAAAGCTTTTTGATAAATAAATCTTATCACTGATATTTCTCATCAATGATCCTTTGAAAAGAAAATTAGTCTCTGAATTTCTATCAGTGATACTTTCAAAAAACGAAACGTTTTCTCTCTCCTATGATGTCATTCTAACCGATAATCCATGGCACGCCTTTTTCTGACACGTTCGTCCGTTGCACTTCATGTCCAATCAACTTTGTGGGACGTGTCCGTGTCATGATGACCTCCTTTTCCCGCTCCAAATTCCTTCTCTTTCCTCATATAAAAGGAATGCCATTTACATTTTTGCCTTTTACGCTCTCAAAAACTTCCAAGGCAAGAAAAGTACTCAAGGTATTCAAGCAATCAAAGCAAACTCCTTAATCTTCAAATCCTCAAGACTTTCAGATTTTTGTTCTTAATCTTGTTCATAGTAAAAACACTTGTTTGATTCTTAAAACTTCTATTGTTTTTTATTCAAAGTTTTTTTTATTCTTAAAATCATTTTCTTTATGATTTTATTCTGTGCAACGACCTTTGGTTTTTAAGACTGTTTTTCTTCTTCTTTCGTTATGAACACTGTTTTCCTCTAAAAACACACTTATTTTTTAAAGTTTCTTTCCACAAAGGGAAACAAGCAAAATAATTTATCATCTTTTTAGACTCTACACTTTCTATTCTATTCTACTCTTTTCTATTCCAGAAATGGCCCAAGCTACTCTTGTTGCTTCTAAGAACGTCAAGTTCGCCCTCGCTGTCTTAGAAATCCCAAAGAACAACCATCTGAAACGATTGTCTTTCGATGCTAAAAAGTTTCCTCACCTTGTGGAATCTGCAAACTTTCTTAAGCAATGTTGCTTATCCTATGCACTGCAAGTGGATCCCAAGCCAAGCAAGGCTCTCCTTCAACAATTCTGGTTCACTGCTGACAAGAGCTCAGTGATCAACAAGGAGGGTGAATCCATCCTTGCCATCTCCTTCACCACTCAACATGGCCCAAGAAACATCACTGCATTGGTTGTTCGCACAGCGTTGCGTTTCCCTTCCATGACTCCTCATGGCTTCGACCCTCTACCCTCTGACGCTGAACTGATTCAATTTCTGGATCTCATGGAGTACCAATGGGACAACAAGCCTCGCACCAACATTCCTAACAAGAAGCTGACAACGATCCTGAAGGCGAACATGTCTTCAGAGTTGAACTACATTTTCACTCACATCATCCAGAGCATGATTGAAAAGATTGGATTGTTGAACCAAGCCAACAAAGTCCAACTTTAGATGGGCTACTCGCTGCTAGCTGGTAAGCATTTCGACTACGCTGGAGCAGTCTTTCACGATCTCTGTTAGAACACAGTCTCATTGGATTCAAGATCATCCAAACTGAAGATCGCAATCTGAAGCTAAAGCCGGAAAGTCGACTCTCGATATAAAAGTCTATGTCTATTTGTAATAAATGTCAATGTAATTGTTTGTTTATTGTTCTAGTTAACTTAGTTTAAATATCTAATTCTATTAGATATTAGACTTAGTTAGTTTCTAGTTACATATATTAACTTAGTTAGTCATAATATCTATTTGTTAGATATTATGTAGTTATATTAGTTTAATACTACAACTTGCTCTTGCAAGTTGTTAGGTAGATTAGATTTTAGATAATATCCATTCTAGATATTATCTAAGTGTATCTCTCAACAACTCTAAAAAGATCAGATCATTCGACACACACACAAACACACACTAAAAGGTGTATTTGAGAGAAAACATAGAGAACACAAAGCAAAGCTTAATCGAGCAACCTTGTAATCGTTATTTTATATATCAAACAGGTTGGTAATCTTATTGTGTTGTTGTTTCTATAAAACTTGATAGTATAAGCATTGTTGCATGGACCGACAATTGGTATCAGAGCCTGATTAAGATCAAAAACAAGTTTATGAGAAAAACGACTCTGTGTTCTTGAACAAAATTCGATTTTGTGATTTTGAGTGTTTTAGGTGTTAAAATCGATCAGGTTGTGATCGTACTACATGCTAGATCGAGTTGTTGCTATTTAATTTCACTTTAAAGCTTAAATCGAGTTCCAATTTGGTGATTAAGTGGTCTGAAAGTTGAAGAACAAAAACGTATTGTGTCATCGATTTTATTTCGAAAAAGAGTGTTTTAGAAAGATCGAGTGCTTACATTCTGTTCTAGAAGTAATTCTAGACATAAGGGTATTGTTTGGTTGTGCTAATCGTTACAGGAACAAATGTTAGACAAATTTTTGAAGTTCAGGACGAACACCCGCATTCCAGAGGTTGAATAAACCGCATTTCTCAACTTTGCGGGTCCAACTACAACCGCATAGTTCTATTGTGCGTGTCTCAAGTGACCCGCATACCTCAATTGTGCGTGTCTCAAGTGACCCGCATACCTCAACTGTGCGTGTCTCAAGTGACCCGCATACCTCAACTGTGCACTCCTCAAGTGAAACGCAAACCTCATTGTGCGGTTCCCACTAGACCCGCATTCTTCAACAACTCGGGTCCTCAAGCACCTGCATTCCTCAAACTCGGGTCCTCAAGCACCCGCATTCCTCAAGCTCGGGTCCTCAAGCACCCGCATTCCTTAAACTCGGGTCCCAAAGCACCCGCATTCCTCAACTTCTCGGTTAAAAGCTCAGTCACGCACACCTCGTTCCAAGTCAGACCCGCATACCTCAGACCCGCATTTCTCCTTGTGCGCTCCTCGCTTGAATCGCATACCTTCTCATACTCAAAACTTTTATTCCATTCTTAGAATATTCTTCAGAATGACATCCAGAGAAGCTCTCGCAATAGGAACTGACACCAAGCCACCAGTTCTCTTCAAGGGAGAGTACGAACAGTGGAAGGATAGGTTTCTAAACTTCATTGACAGACACGAGCTGGGTGATTATATAAGAACATCTATTCAAGAAGGGATTATGACACCACCAATGACGACCCGTGTAATTGATAATGTGCCTACTCAGGTAGAACTTAAGTATCACGAGCTACAAGATGATAACCTAAGAAGAGCAAAAGGCGACAAATTATCAAAGTCATACATCTTACAAGGGATCCCAAATGAAATATACGTCAAGATTGACAGCTTCAAGGCTTCAGGTAAAGAAATGTGGGATCAGCTCGAGAAGATGATGCTGGGTTCAAAAATTGGAAATCAGCTGAAGATCTCCAACTGCCTAAATAACTATGAAGAATTTAGAGGCAGGGTGGGAGAAACCTTAGAAAAAACCTATGACAGGTTTGTGACATTACTGAATGAACTTAGCAAGAACAAAGTTCACAAATCTCAAAATGAGCTGAATATCAAATTCCTTAGTATTCTTCAACCTGAATGGAAAAGATTTGCTCGTCAGATGAAGCAGATTAAAGACTTGAATGAGATTCCACTTCACGAGGTGTATGAAACCCTCCGTCAAAATGAAGAAGAGGTGGATGAAATTCTAGATGAGAAGAGGCAGAGAGGAAAGACAGTTGATGACACAGTCGCTCTTGTAGTCAGAAAAAAGAAGAACAAGGCGACTGTATATGAATCAGATGAAGAAGATGAAGGTTGTGCAAACTCAGGATCAGATGAAAATGATCAACTGAAGCAAGCAATGATGATGCTGACTAGTGCCTTTCAGAAAAGGTTCTACACAAAGCCAACATCAAATAATCAGAGATATTCATCTGGTTCGAACAACTACATTCATAAAGTAAGGATTGAAGGTAGCAGATATGAAGGGAAGAGATTTGATGGAAGAAGATCAGAGGAGAGGAAACCGGAAGATAGAAGGTTTCAGTCGGAAGGAAAGAGGATTGAGGAGAGGAGGCCAGAAGAAAGGAAATTCAAAGCTGAAGGATCAAGTCAGCCAGAACCGCCTACATGCTACAACTGTGGCAAACCAGGTCACTTTGCCAAAGATTGCCGCAGATCTAAAGTCAGAAATTCAGACTATTACAAGAACAAGATGCTTCTTGCAAAAACAACAAGAGGCAGGAAAGGCACTGATGGCTGAGGACGAATACTGGCTTGATCACTCAGATGATGAAGAAGAAGATGATGAAGGAAGAGAAGAAGCCGTCAACATGTGCTTGATGTGTAAGATCGAATCAGATGCTGAAGCTGATTCCGACAATGAAGAAGAGGAGGTATGTAATCTATCTGATTTAGAATTCATGAATAAAATGCATGCCATGAGTATGAAACAAAGAGAGTTAGAATCTAATCCTAAACAAGATAATAGTGTCATGACAGACAAAAACCAGTTGATAAAGAAACTTAGCAATGAAATTGCTGAGAAGAAAGTATTAATTGAGGTTTTACATAAAGAAAATGACACCAATGCTAAGGAAAAGACAATAATTCTAAAAGAGAATTCTGATCTTAAGTCTCAACTGCTAAAAGGTGCAATAAATATTTTTGAGCTTAAAAAGTTGCATGCTTCTTGTACAAAAGAGAAGTTGTATAAAATGGGTCAAACTGAACAGACTATTTTTCTGAACAAACCCAAAGAGGAAACAGAGAGATGGGGAATCGGTTATAAGAATCCTCACTGTCTAGAAAAGGGGATGTCTGAAGTTCCTGGACTTTATGATCATCTAAATATGCAATTAGCCCGCAGACTCCCCGCGTTTAAAACCTTTTAGACTAAGCTGTCAAAAGAGGATGAAGCCAATGAAACGGAAAAACGGATGAAATCAGCTAAAGTTCATCTTCCATTTTATTATGCAAAGTTGAATAATAGTTATGATAAAAACCCAATATATAAAAAGAAGGAACCACTTTCAAGTGATTTCTTTCCAAGTTATTCTGTAAAGGAAATGGAGGCGAAGCCTATCAAAGGTAAACTATATGTCCCTCCTCTCGTTTTAGAACGTAAAATTTCTGAACTCGAGACTTCCTTATCAGATGTAAGACTTATGATAAATATTGAACAAAGCATTTTTACAACTGTGTTTTCAAATTCTGTTCTTTCAAAAGCTTCAAACTCTAATGATTTGTCTGGTTCATCAAATAAAAGTCTTGATTTTTTGAACTCTGACGGTAGTTCAGATGATGGTTCCTTTCTCTTTGACTTTAATTCACAACTTCCCAACCATTCATCTTTTGTGAAGAAAACTTTAAGAAAAACCAGTAAGCCTGTGAACAGTGCAAAATCAACGAAAGCTTTCGTTGATAAATCAGTCTCTGTGAACGCTAAGAGTGCTAAAGGTAAGAATTTATCTCAGCATTCACAAAAACCGAACACTACTGGTAATTCCAAGAAGAAGCATTCGTTTGTTGCTCCAAGGTCTAACTCACCAGCTTTACATGTTTCAGATATGAGCATTCAAAGGCCAGAAGCAAATTCTCTGTGGCAACCTAAACGGAACCTTGACAAGACCGTTTTATCGTCTAATATTGTTAATTGTAATAAGACTTCGCTTACTAAAGACGTTGTAATTGCTGATATTGCTGTTTATCGTAAACAATATTCAATGAAACAATTATTTCAGTTATCTTTATCTGCTGGAAAGTCTTCCTTTTATGATAAACATATATCTATCTCTTGTCAAGATTCTGAAGATTGGTTTGGAAATTACCATGTGCATTCATCTCATACCAATTCTTCTCATGCATTTCAAAAGAAAATAGGATCCAATTTGAAATGGATACCAAAATCTTGTGCTAACACAACAGGACCCAAATTCCAGTGGGTACCTAAGGCTAAATCTGTGTTGCAGGCACACAAAGCTTAGAGAGAAAGCGACTTCTAATTATGTACAGATCAGGACTCGTTCTTAAAAGTCAAAAATAGGTTTTTTGGATAATGCAGTTCAAAACCCGAACATCAAAGATCAAAATAGGCTTTTGAACAAATCAGTTCAAGACCCGCACTTCGATGACCAAAGTGTATATTCCAATGTTGTCATATACAAATCTAAATTTCTAATTTCTCTTATGCAGACTAGTCATACATGGTTCTTGGATAGCGGATGTTCCAAACACATGACAGGTCAAAAAGAGATATTGTCCAATTACAAAGACAAATATAGTGGAACAGTAAGATTTGGCAACGACCAGTTTTCTCAAATCATGGGATATGGTGATGTACAACACGGCAATGTAACTGTCAAGAGGGTGAGCTATGTAGAAGGCTTAGGACACAACTTGTTCAGTATAGGCCAGTTCTGTGACAAAGATTTAGAGGTCAACTTCAAAGCCAAGAGTTGTTCTGTTCGCAATGAAGAAGGCGAAGAACTTTTGGTCGGTAAACGAGAATCAGACCTCTACACAATCAATTTATCAGATGTCCAGACTGACAAACAAGTTTGTCTACTATCGAAAGCTTCGATGCAACAAAGTTGGTTATGGCATCGACGTCTTTCGCACCTCAACTTTCGGTACATCAACGATCAGGTCAGTGGAAAGCTCATCAAAGGACTTCCTGAACTGAAATACGAAAGAGAACATCTTTGCGCAGCTTATGAAAAGGGAAAGATGAAGAGGGCTCCACATAAACCGAAGCCATAACCAAGTACAAAAGCTCCGTTAGAGTTAATGCATATGGATCTATGCGGTCCAATGCGAACTCAAAGCTTAGGCGGAAAGAAGTACATACGCGTGATCGTGGACGATTATTCGCGATACACATGGGTCAAGTTTCTACGTTCAAAGGATGAGACACCAAATGTCCTCATTACATTCCTGAAGACGACCTAGGTGAATCTGCAGAAACCGGTCAAGATTCTAAGAACAGACAACGGCACAGAGTTCAAGAACAACAAAGTTGAAGAATATCTCGAATCTGTCAGGATTTCACATCAATACTCTGCTGCTCGAACGCCTCAACAAAATGGAGTAGTTGAAAGAAGAAATCGAACGCTAGTCGAGGCTGCTCGTACTATGCTAAGTCATTCCAACTTACCTCTATTTTTGTGGGCAGAAGCTGTTTCGACCGCGTGCTACACACATAATCGTTCCATGATACATCGGAGATTCAAGAAGACTCCTTACGGTTTGATCAACAACAGAACACCGACAATCAAATACTTCCATATATTTGGATGTAAGTGTTTCGTACTAAACGATAGGGAGAATCTCAACAAGTTCAGCGCTAAGGCAGATGAAGGAATCTTCATTGGATATTCCTCAACAGCGACTGCATATCGTGTCTATCTAAAGAAGACAAAGACGGTGATTGAAAGCGTCAACGTCACCTTTGATGAAGAAATGGCTTCCGAACAACACAGTTCAGAACCCGTTATAACCGGAGTACTAGCTTCTGGGCAACTCAGTCCAGAACCTGCGTCTCAACAGAATAAATCAGACGAAGCTTCAACTTCAACTAACCATTTATCTGATTTAGATTTATTATTTGAATTGTTTTATGATGAATTTCTTGGATCTAATGTAAAGAAATCTGTTGTGGTTGACAGGATGGAAGACTTAACGACTACTCATCCAACCAGTTCAGATGTTCCAATTGAATCAAACGCCCCGATTCAACAAGAAATTGCAATTCAAATGCCGACTCCAACAGTTGAAGAAGTGACAAATGATAAAGAGACAGAAGTAGCTGAAATAGTAGGAGATACTATTCAGATCAATCTACAGCCGGAACAAGCTGTACCTGCTGAGCCTTCTGAACCTACCACTTCAACTGAAACAATCAATCCTCCTGAACAAACAGAAGAAGGTACAAGTGGATTCGTAGATGACACAACAGACATACAATCATCTAATCCACTGACTCATGAACATAAATGGACCAAAGAGCATCCGATAAGCCAGATAATTGGCGATCCATCAAAACCGGTGCAAACTAGGTCAGCATCAATGAACCTGTGCATGCATGACTCCTTTCTAAGCAAGTTTGAGCCAACATGCGTATCAGAGGCACTTGCTGATCCAGAATGGGTAATCTCAATGCAAGAAGAGCTAAATCAGTTTGATGCACTTCAAGTCTGGAGACTCGTTCCGAAACCTCAAGGTAAAACTATAATAGGTACGAAATGGGTTTTCAAGATAAAGAAAGACGAAGATGGTACCGTCATCCGGAACAAGTTAAGACTAGTAGCCAAAGGATACAGACAAGAGAAAGGTATAGACTATGACGAGACATATGCTCCTGTGGCGCGATTAGAGGCAATCAGAATGTTTCTAGCCTACGCAGCCCACAAGAACTTCACAGTCTTTCAAATGGACGTGAAGACAGCATTCCTCAATGGAATTCTGAAGGAGGAAGTCTACGTCTCTCAGCCAGAAGGTTTTCTCAATCAAGAGAAGCCGAATCACGTATACATTCTCGACAAAGCACTCTATGGTCTGAAACAAGCACCTCGAGCCTGGTATGATGTCCTTTCTAATTTTCTAGTCAAGTCTGGGTCTTCCAAAGGTACGGTGGATACCACTTTGTTTATTAAAAAGGAAAAAGGCGATATCATTTTAATTCAAATCTATGTAGATGATATTATCTTTGGTTCTACAAATACTAAGTACTGTAAGAATTTCGCAAACCTTATGGTGTCTAGATTTCAGATGAAGATGATGGGAGAGATGAATTTCTTTCTCGGTTTACAAGTAAAACAGTTTTTTACGGGTATCTTTATCAATCAATCAAAGTACATTAGGGATATTCTTCGGAAGTTCCAAATGGAAAATTCAAAACCGATTGGTACCCCAATGGCACCAGGTACTAAGATTGGCACCGATCCTTCGGGAAAGGCTGTTGATATTAGGACTTATCGAGGGATGATAGGTTCTTTAATGTATCTTACTTCTAGTAGGCCAGATATAATGTTCTCAACATGCTTATGTGCACGATATCAGGCCAATCCTAAAGAAATCCATTTGTCTGATGTAAAGCGCATTTTCAGGTATCTGAAGGGCACTGCAGATCTCGGTCTGTGGTATCCTAAAGATATTAGTTTTGAACTAACAGCCTACACAGATGCAGATCATGCAGGTTGTATGTTAGACAGGAAGAGCACGTCAGGACATGTGCAGTTCCTCGGTGACAAACTTGTAAGTTGGGGATCAAAGAAGCAACTTTGTGTTTCAACGTCCACAGCCGAAGCAGAATATGTAGCTGCTGCTAGTTGCTGTTCTCAAATCTTATGGATGCGAACTAAATTACGCGACTACGGTTTCCACTTCAACAAGATCCCGATCTACTGTGACTCCAAGAGCGTCATCGCAATAACAGCGAATCCTGTTCAGCACACAAAGACTAAGCACATAGACGTCAGGTATCACTTTATTAAAGATCATGTTGAAAAAGGAACAATTGAACTTTTCTTTGTAAAGACTGATTATCAACTTGCCGATTTGTTCACCAAACCCTTAGATGAAAAGAGGTTCAACTTTCTTATCTCTAAGCTTGGTATGCTAAATCTTAAGATATAATCGGTAGTTACCTAACAAAGTTTTCTATTGTATACTTTTTCATTCTTAACTCTGATTGATATCTGCCATTCTATCAAATGTTCATGATCCAAGGGGGAGAATGAGAAGAAATTGACATCTGGTCAATATTACTTCGAGGGGGAGCTCATAAAATGTTGCATGTACCTTTTAATGCCAATTTTTTTTGTTATGCAAGATTTTAGGGGGAGCTCTTCAAGTCAAAAAGGGAGTACGGATATGACTTCTGATTATTTCTGATCAGAACTCGTACTTTACAAAGTTTTATTGCTTTTTGTCTTTTCATTTTAAGTGAATAAACTTTACTTTGACTTGACATAAGACTTTTGCAGAATTTTTGAGAGATGCTTACAAGTTCATATGTTTATGACTTTAAGCTTAGCTTCATGAGATGGAAGATCGTACGTTAAGGTATAATTCTATATCTTCATCTCATATATGGTTGATAAGTGGACAACTTTCAATCATAGAAAACATTGTTCTAAATGTTCAAACCACTTCCCGATTTTTTCAAACAGATTTTATATTATGGAAGTGTGATTTTAAATGTTTTCAAAATCAATATTGTGCTTTAACTGAAATAGTTAAACCAATATGAGCATCACGTGCATTATAAGAAAACAAGAATCATTGTGCTAGGAATTAACACAACTTCTATGGAATCACCTTAACCAGTGATTTCTACCCAAGAAGTTCATCCTTAGTGATTGAGTGTGCAAATAGAAAAGAAATGAGTGTGATTAGAGTAAGCAACAAGTCTAAAAGAAAGAGCGTGTGAGAACAGAGTTAAAAGAATATCACAACTCTGCACCAACTTTTTCTGAGTCGGGTAGCCACCATTCTAGTGTTTCACAATTCTTTGGTGATCATTATTGAAACAGGCAACTAGCCCATGCCAACTCTTGATCAAACCTCACTATCTACTCATTTTCTTCTCAACAAGAAAGTGTTTCACATTTTCAAAGGGGAAGCAGCACATTTGCTATCTGATTTTCATTTGGAAAATCTGCCCCACCTTCGCACTTCAATCATGCACATTGAGTCTGTGTTTAAATTACTGTTGTCTCAATGGCTTACACAATTTTGAGCCTATAAGCAATTATCAGTGCTTAATTCTTTCAAACACAAGCACGAACACACAAGGAATTAGTTTCTTTGTCATAACGTTTATAGAAATTACCTTTGTGGTATTTCGATGATTAAATGGAAGCCCTGGGGGAGTCAACATCAAAACAGCTCCTTTCCAATGTGTATTTGTTACACATAGTGACTTAGTGTTACTGACAGGCATGTTAACTGATTCATTAGTTGATTCAGGTGTTACATGATTTTTTGTCTAGTTTTGCAAAGATCAGGATAAATAACTATTGAATTGACGGATCAGTGGATCCAAGTGTTTGACATTTCTTACAAATAATTTTGATGAAGTTGTTGCACTTAACATCAAAAAGGGGGAGAATGACTACACAAGAAATGGCAAAGATCACATGTTTCAAGAATCACGTCCACTCTTCAAAAGGGGAGATTGTTAGAAAAAGACATGCTGATTTAAGAGCTAGAGAAAGAGATTGCATCTTCTGAGCTGAAAGAGAAGAGCAAATTGCTACATCATTTTCGTAATGATCTTGATCCAAAGGGGGAGATTGTTACAACACAGTCTCATTGGATTCAAGATCATCCAAACTGAAGATCGCAATCTGAAGCTAAAGCCGGAAAGTCGACTCTCGATATAAAAGTCTATGTCTATTTGTAATAAATGTCAATGTAATTGTTTGTTTATTGTTCTAGTTAACTTAGTTTAAATATCTAATTCTATTAGATATTAGACTTAGTTAGTTTCTAGTTACATATATTAACTTAGTTAGTCATAATATCTATTTGTTAGATATTATCTAGTTATATTAGTTTAATACTACAACTTGCTCTTGCAAGTTGTTAGGTAGATTAGATTTTAGATAATATCCATTCTAGATATTATCTAAGTGTATCTCTCAACAACTCTAAAAAGATCAGATCATTCGACACACATACAAACACACACTAAAAGGTGTATTTAAGAGAAAACATAAAGAACACAAAGCAAAGCTTAATCGATCAACCTTGTAATCGTTATTTTATATATCAAACAGGTTGGTAATCTTATTGTGTTGTTGTTTCTATAAAACTTGATAGTATAAGCATTGTTGCATGGACCGACAATCTCATATCAAAGATTGAGAAACCTGAACGGGACTCAAAGATTCCCTACGTCCAGTTCATCTCTGCTATTCTTCACTTCTTCCCCAGAGAGAAGTATCCCACTGAAGGTTACTGCAACTTTTCCAAAGTTGGTCTACGCATCCTCGAGGTGAAGTCTGCTGACAACGAGGTAAGTCTTTAGACCCTACACCTCCATCTCTCGTCCACTTCTTCTACTTCAGTGGTCATGCCGATGGTTCATTCATCGGCTATCCCAACCACTACCACCCCTCTCAAGAGACAATCTTTAGCTCTTCCTGGCCCTTCTAAAAAGACCAAGAAGACTAAGGAGTCGACACCCTCGGTTAAGGAACCTGAGGTAGTCTCTCAACAGACTACCTTAGATGATTTTGTGTCTCGCTCCTCCATATCAGCAACCACAAAAACCGTACCAGTGACTACAATCGCTGATACACCACCGGTGATCAACCCAACTCCTCCAGTCTCTCAAACAACTGAGGTAATTACTATATTCACCAGTGTTCTTCCTTCTATCCCCATTACTTCTCCTTCTACTTCTTTGGTTACTAACCTTCCCACTTTACAGCAGCTAGCTTCTGTCGCTGCTAATATAGGACCTATTGTGGTTCAAACATCTCATCCCTTCTCTCAATTTGAGGGGGACTTAAACTTTTTCTACATGTTTGACACTTCATGTAAACCCAAAACCATAAACACCTCTCCTACCTCTCTATATCACCCTGAGCATAATTTTGCTCAAATTCTAACTTCTTTTTGAAGTCCTACTTTGGGAACGGTTGACGCCAACGTCAAAAAGCTTGCTGAGAAGGTGGACAATCTCACTGCCTCTCTCAACACCAACACCACTGCCATTAATTAGGCAGGTGAAGATCTGAAGACATTAACATCAGTAACCACCACTAAAGCTGATGCTTCTCACCTGACCTCCCTTCAAGACGAGGTCAACTGAAGGACAACATGGCCCGTAACACAAATTAACTCCAATTCCTCATCGGCCATGTTGATCACTTGACTGGCGTAGTCTGGGCTCTCAACAACAAGATGGATTATGCTAATCAACTGCTCTATTAGTTGCTGACAAAAATAAATGAACCAGCTCCAGCTCCCACTCTTTCCTTTACGCATGACGATCGAATGTTGCTGACTGTTGTTGATTTCATTCATCAAGTAACTTCAGCTATTCTGGATATTAAAGGACGGTTGGACAAGCTGGAGGTTGATGCCCGCCAGACACCTCTCGCTGATGTTGTTGCTCCTACAAACTCTTACCACTCCCATGATGAAGACAAAGAGGGGGAGATGAATTCTGAAGAAAATACAGCGGCTGAGAAGTTTTTGCGGAAGAACCTCCTTCTCAATCTGAGGGGGAGAAGATAGCATAAGTTTCAGCCATTGAAGATCAGGTCCCTCCTTCTCAAGTTTTAGAGGAAGAAGAGGATGAAGAAGAAGAAGAAGACGAGGAAGACCTTGATCTTCAAGATCAAGAAGATGATGACGCTGCTGCTGGTGATGGTGATGATGGTGATGATGATAAGAAGACCCCTCTCTATAGTTTTCAGCAATAACTTTATCATCAGCGCCTCAGACAAAAGACGTTGTCATAAAAGAAGTAGGGAGGAGACAAAAGGATAGTGCTCGAGTTTCCTCTTCTCAAGGAAAGCAGAAAGGGATCGCTGCCGAAGAAAACTTGAAGTTACTATCACCATCTGAGGGGGAGAAACCTTCTCAGGTATGCCTCTCCATTGTCCCTCTCTCGTTCTATTCCTACCACTCATCCTGACTTTCTAAACCTTTATCTTTCTCTTCCTATATATATACACTAACTCCCTGATTCTTTTTGCTTAGAAAGTTATCTCCCCTGCTTAAGGGAACTCATTCTCTGCAAATAACCCCAACTTTCGTAGATGATGAACAAATAATCCCAATCTCCTTCATTGAGGTTGATGAACAAGAGGAAGAAGAAGATGAATCTTTGACCCATCCAGGAAGGCTCTCTCGACCACCTCAATGGTCAGGGGATGAACTTAAAAAAAACCGAGATGATCTCTCTTATTGAAAGTCAGCGAATAAAGATCCCTCCTCAGTCTCTACCATAAGAACTTAACTTTCTCTCCGAAGCTGAATATGAAGAATCTGTCAGAACTGAAAGACTGCTCGCTGACTGCCGAAGAGATACTGAATTAGCTCTCAAGGTACATGCGTCCATATTTAAAGACGACAAGGTGAGAGAGAATGCATTTGTAGTTCAAGCTGGTATATTGAAAGAGATTGAAGAGGAGCGCTAAAAAAAAATAGGTCACCGATAAAAGTCTAGACTAGTGCAAAGAAAAGATAGACTATCGCTCTGACCCGATGAAGATCTTCGTTGTTACTATCTCTGGGAGAAAGAAGAAGGACCAGACATCTGTAACTATGGAGATAACCATAGAGGATGGAAGCTCAAAAGAAATGTTCGTATCAAGGCTTGAACACCTTGGTTTCGTTAAGTGGCTAGAGTTCAAGGAAGCACTGAAGAAATCAAAATCAACGTATAAAGGCTATGTTGAAGGTCTCGTTGGAGCTCTAATCAACATAGTCGCTGCAATATTGAAAGTGCCTTCAGCTCTTCCACCTAAGCCAAAACAAGTAAAGAAAAAGCTTGCTTCCTCCTCCTCTGATAATGTCGCAGTGATCAAGAATGACACCTCCATCAAGTTTTCAAAAGAATAATTGTTCGGGCCTCCTCTTGATCTCTTAGTTCTTAGTCTATATTTGCCTCCTGGTGGACCATTCATCCTAGGGAAGTTTTGAAGAACCCTTTTGGAATCTTCTTCAGTGATGATGAAGGTCAGCTCAGGTTCAAAAGAGTATCTGAAATCCCTCTTTTCCCTCTAAATCATCTCAAGGACCTTCTGTGCTTATGGTCTACCTACTCTCTCTCAGCTGAACCGATCAAGACTCTCATTCGACAAGAATTAGCTGATCGAAGACAAAAAAGAGATAAAGTACCAGATTATATGATCAAGGTCCTGATGTCTTATCTAGATAGCTGATAGATTTTCTTTTTCTTTGTAATTTGTTAGTTAGACTTACAGTAGTTTAGAACTTCACTTGTACTTGTAATTTTCTTCTCTTCTTGTAATTCCTTTTCCTTGAATTAATGAAAATTTCAGTGAAATATTTAAATCCATCAGTACTGTAAAAGATCCCACAAAATAGTAATTGGGACATGTATGTTATGAGTCCTGATTATCCTTTTATTTTGACTTAAGTAATTTTCTTCATAGTTACTTTTTCATCATCAAATAGGGGGGAGATTGTTGATCCAACTCTCTAAGTGATTTGATAATAACCCTCCGTTATACTTAGTGAAAATTACGTTTAACATTTGTATGTATTAGTGTTTCAACATCATCGATCAAATACTGAGTATGTTTAGTATCGCTGATGATTTCTTATGTAAACAGTTCGATGTAATCCCTGAAGACAAGTTTCGCGACAAAAGACGTTCAATACTGAATCGAAGACAAAGTTGTTGAACATAGGACAAGTCTACTCATGACCTAATGCGGATATCAGCGAAAACAAGACGAGTCTACTCACACGCGAAAAAGCCTGAGGAAAAGCTTCAACGATAGCTGAACTTCTTTCTATCTATGAGAAGGAATAGATATTCAACGATCGATGATCACTTTGCTTATACCTCAAGTCACTTTTGTCTTATCTATGCACACATAATACGAGTGTCAGAAAAGACATACCTCTACAACATTTCATACAACAACTATGATATCTACACTGTTGATCATATGGCCAAAAGCATGTCTCCAAAAGTGAGAATCATGCAACCAACCAGAGAAGGACACGTGTAAAGTACCCTGCCATGCATTTAATGCATAGGTTATAAATAGAAAGATCACAACTCTATCTGAGAGTTGCCCCTAAGCCTTCAGCCTTCAAATCTTTCTGTAAAATATAGAAACCTTTATTTTCTATATTCCCTTAATCCCCATTCTCTAATTCTTGTGCAACCATCTTAGTATTTCTTAAGTTTGTTTAGAGTCGGTTCTTACTTAATCTTATTCCGCAACAAACTTGTAAATTGTATTTTGATTTATCAATAAACAATTTATTAAACCTTAAATTTTATGTTTGTATTCAACCCCCCTCTCTACAAACTTGTTAAGCACCTTCAAGACCAACATTGTGCTAGAGCTAGGGTTCTTCATTCTTCTTGGAGACAAGACGGAGAGTCCCTATACAATCTTTAGAAGAAAAGTTCATTAATTATATATTTCCTTTCCTGTCAGCTCTTAGCAACTCTTGACCTGTATTGGTTTGTAAAGTACAATACTTTTTTGAAATTTGACATCAAAACCATTGTCACAAAGCTTACTTATGTTGAGTATTTATGAATTGGCCAATCTACATATGAAACTTTGGAAACAAAAATATGATCCTTAGAAAGTACACCATATCCTTTGATTTGTCCTTGTCTATCATCCCCAAAGGTTACAGAGCCTCCATTTATCTTCTTAAATAAGGTTAGCAACCGTCTATCTCCAGTCATGTGCCTTGAGCATCCAGAATCCATATACCAAACCTGCACGTATTGCTTTTGCAAGATATATTAAGTATATTTAGGTACCCATTTCATAATAGGTCCTTTCTTGTTAGTCTTTGGTACTTTCTTTGAGCACTCCGGTTCACTAGACTTTGCCTTATGTATCTTCTGGGTCTTGGGTTTGGTATGTCTGTTCAAGGACCCATATACGATACAAGTGTTGCTCAAGAGATGTTTTTTTAGTTGACATAAAAGATCTAAGCATTTGCAATTATGAGAACAGTGAGATGTTTGCTTAAAAACTCTTTTTGATTTGACATAGCTAACATTAGAAATATTTGCCTTATATTTAACTTCTCTACAATCATTAGAGGTTCTTGCAAACCTCCTATCTTGTTTAGAAGAATTATTTTGGTTTGCCCCTCTTATCTTGATGAAAACCTTTTTTCACCCATCTTTTCTCTTTCCTTTGATTGTTCACTGTACCAGAAAGATTAGATTTATCAATTATAATGCTTTTAGATTTCTGTTCAGAAGTGAATTTTATGGACTTAAGAGGGTAAAGTCTCTGGATGGGTTGTTCTCTGTTAGCTTTAGACTTATCTTTCATCTTCTTTTCCAATTCAAGATATGATTTGGCTATTGAGCACATGATATGAAATCAGGTGAATGAGAACTTTGGGAGTCTATTTTCTAATAGGAATTGGTTTGTTCAGAATTCTGGAGTCAAGTTTTGGCTTGCTTTTTTTCATTAACCACAATCTCTAGTTAAACAACTGATCAATCCTCATCAGAGTTAGAGTCAGATTCAGAATCCAAAAAGTCTCTTTTTGGATTTCCAGATATATGAACTGCTTTATAGACACCATAAACCATCCTTGTACATACAGAGAACTGTTTTTAGATTGGTTATTTTGCAAGGAATTGATAAACCGTCCTCATCTCTATGGAGAACTGTTTTTAGATTGGTTATTTTACAAGGGATTGATTCTTCAGAAATAGAGATAGACGATTGCTCAATGTATTTCAAGTCATTTTTAAACAGGATTCTCAGCTCTTCTTCTTGAGCAAGAGGAATAGACTCTTCTGCCTCTGGATTAAGTATTCTACTTGAAACATCAATACTAGAGGTACTAGATCCAGAGATATAATCCGTTTGTGACATGAATGAATCAAAGTGGAAAGCTTTGCATGAGTCAATGTTCTGGAATTTATGAAATTTGAAAAGTTTTAGTCTATCTAGAAACCATTTATGGATGATATTTTTGAACTTCAATCTTTTGATTTTTGACCCTTCAGAGGTCTTTGCTCTTTTTAATAGAAGCATCTCTCAGTAATGGAAAGTTAAGTATATGCAGTAATCTTATACAAAAAGTTAACGACATATATGTCTTCATGTTTCCAGTGTAGGGATCCAGATCACTGAAATCAAGTCCTAGTGTGTCCATTTGACAGTTAATTTTTATATATACGTTTTGTGCATCTTGATATTTCTTTATCAAAATATCATTGTTCATTAAGATTTGATGCATAACCTCTCTCTCTTTCTGGAAAAAGTTTTTGAGAGCAACAGAGTTGAGTCTATCACTTTCGAGGCTTTTATCTTCTTTTCTTTTTCATCCAGGGCCCTTTCCAGTTCTTTACTTCTCCTAAGAAATGATAACTTTTCTTTCTTTCTTTCCTATCCAATTCTCTCTTTTCCTTTTGAGATTTCTTTCTTCTCTTCCTCAAGAAGATCTTTATCTCTTTTAAAAAAACAGAACTTCTTTTTCAATTGTTTCTCTCTCTTTAGAGATATATTCTTTTTCTTCTTCAAGATGATCTTTCGTTCTTTTGAAAAACAAAGCATCTTCTTGGGCTTTTCTTTTTCTCTTCGCAAAAGATTGTTTCTTTTTCATATCCTCAAAAAGTTTTTGAACATTCATCTGAATTTCATAGTTAATATTATAAATGATAGACCATACATGAGGTTCAGAGTTAGAGGGCTCTGATGAGTTTTCATCCACATTTGTCATGCCACAGAAGTGAGATTGTTTGGGTTCATCATCAGAAGATGAATCAGAGACCCAATTTCTTGTTCAATCATGAGGCTCATCTGTTTGACATTCTACTTGTATTTGTTTTAGTAGTGTACAATGTCCTTAACAAGAGGTCCTCTGCATTCTGCAACAAAGTAGCTAGGCTTGCCACATCTGTAGTACTTTCATTTGTAGTAATCGTTCTGACAACCTTCTCTTCTTTCTTGGGTTCTTCCCTCTGAATGAACTGTTGGGGATGTCTCTGGTCATGAACATGAGTTGGCTTCTGGTTCTTTTCTTCTTTATATCCATCTCCTCCTCTGTAAGTCCTCTCAAATGATTTCTGCACAAACTTCCTAGAAAATTGTTAGTAATCAGTTCCAGAGATTGTGCAAAATATCTGCTTTCAGAATCACTCTTTACCATAAGTGCTTTCTTTTTTCCTTTCCTTCTCTCATAGTCTCTGGAGAACTGTCTCGTGATGAACCAAATTTGTTTTTCTTCTTAGATTCAGAGACAAGATCCAGAGTCCCTCCAAGAGATGTATTCTCTGTACACATCATTTTCTTGAGCTACAAGTGTGTCATATATATCATGTAAAGACCAAATTTCCATGTCTTGGTTTGCTTGTAGAGACATGGATAATTGTAACCATTCTTCATTGAGACTCTTCAAAACCAAAAGATTGTGTTCTTCTTTGGTTATGTGTACATCATTCTTTCTACACTTCTTGACCAAGGTATTGAACCTGTCATACGTTTGCGGGAGAGTTTCTTCTGGAAAGACAGAGAAGTTGTTGTATTCGTTGATGCATTGTGCTCTACGATTCTTTTTCGTTTTATTACCACCTTCTAACTAATTAGAAAGTTCATCCCAAATCTCTTTTGCAGTATTAAGAATCAAGAGATTGGAATATGTCAGTTGGGGTGGCCATGATAAGAAGTCTTTTGGCCATTTGATCAACCTCCATTTTAGCAAGATATTTTTCAGTCCAGTTTTCTTCATCTTTGGGGTTTGATAAGTAGCAACTTCTGTAGTAGTAGCATTAGCAGGAACACGAGAAATAGTAATCACTAGGATGTATGGACCCTTTAACATGGATTTGTAAAGATTTTTTTGTTCACCCCTTCCAGAAAATTTATCATTTGGATTTTCCATTGAGAATACTCTTCTTTAAAAAGAGAGGGAGGTTTTGTGAGAGAACCTCCGCTGTAAGCAGCGTTCCATATTGGATTTGCCATTGAAAAATGAGTATTCGAAGCAAGATGTTCTTCAAAATGAAATAAACCAACCGTAATCACAGGATTTTAATTTTGTTTGCAGAAAAATTGTGAAAACAGGGGTTTTGCGCAGAAATGTAGATTTGAAGAAAAACTACCTAGTAATCGATAAACTGTTTAGGAATTTCAGAAAACATAAATGATCGTTTGATTTAAACAAATCAATCTGCTCTTGTTGGATCATAAATTGTATTCAAGATTAAAGTTAAAGTTAAGGGTTTAAACTGCAATTGTGCTAAAGTTAAGTTAGAGGGTTTATTATGTAATAATCTAATAGTTATTAAGCTATTGGGCCCAAGCCCATTAGAAAGCCCATTAAGGTTAAAGCCCATATGGCTTAGGTATTTAAAGTTTTGATTAGTTTAGTTTTAGAAAAACCTTGTAAGAACTCTGATAATTTTCTAAATAGTCGCTGTAAGTTTTCTCTGTATTCAAAGGGTATCAAGAACACTCAAGGGTTTCATTGTTTATTCAAGGGATTGGTACGTTATTATTAATCTTTATATCTCTTGATTATTATTGTGTTGCTTGATTACTTGATTGATTGTTTACCAACTAGAATAAATCTGGGATAACAATTGGTATCAGAGCCAAAAGAATCAAAAAAAAAAATTCTATTCATCGAAAAATACCGTTCATCCGTCTTCATGAATCTGTGTTTATCAATCAGTATGATCTTATCGCTTTCTGTCAATTATTTTTGAAAAAGGTGTTTCCGGTCAATTAGTGGTTGATTATATGTGTTTTATTCGATCGAATAGCTTTCTGTTGCATTTATTGTGTTCATCGGTCGATTAAAGTTTCTGGGTTCGGTTTCGGTCGAATCCCAGAAACTCATCGTGTTCTTCGGTCGTTTAATAGTGTTCATCGGTCTTATGAGTTAATAGAACATATCTGTTACTGTGGTTATCAATATTATTGTTCGACCGATAGTTATTCGACCTTAGCCTTCGACCGAGTGTTTGTAAACACCGGTCCTTACTTCGACCGAATAGTTGTGATCTCCGGTCATTCCTTCGACCGGACCTCAGTATTCCCCGGTCTTTCCTTCGACCGGATAGGAGTATCGACCGGACCTTAGTGGTTTCCGGTCTAGTATTCGACCGATACTTTGTTACTTCGGTCTTCGTCCTTCGACCGGATACTTGTTAATCCGGTCTTGCACCTTCGACCGGATAACTGTTTCTCCGGTCTTCCCATTCGACCGGATAACAGTTTCTCCGGTCTTCCCATTCGACCGGATAACTGTTTCTCCGGTCTTCCCATTCGACCGGATAACAGTTTCTCCGGTCTTCCCATTCGACCGGATAACTGTTTCTCCGGTCTTCCCATTCGACCGGATAACAGTTTCTCCGGTCTTCCCATTCGACCGGATAACTGTTTCTCCGGTCTTCCCATTCGACCGGATAACTGTTTCTCTGGTCTTCCCATTCGACCGGGTACTTGCATACTCCGGTCTTTCCTTCGACCGGTACAGTTCATTCTTCGAAGCACATTTTCCAGTCCTAGACAAATTTTTGCAAGCTGCAACAGGGCCTCTAAAAGCCTAATTTTTTTTGTCTAGGGGCGCTGCCCCCATACCCCCGCAAGGGCGTTGCCCCTTGACCCCACCCGCTAACCGGGTAGCGGGACCCCCGTGCTAAATCTACTGATCAGATTCGTCCTTCTAACCTTTTCTATGACAAAAATGTTGATGGTTCAGGTAACTTCAAGAAGACTAAGTCTCAGAAGAAAAGCTTATGGAGAAGAAAAGATGAGAAAGAAAGAGGAAACTGGATCTGGAGAGTTAAAGGATCCTCGGAGGAGAAGAAGACAGAAGAATCATTTGTGCATACATCACATGCTAAATGGAACTATGCTACAAAAGGTAAAACTTTTGGCAAACCTGATCTGGTTTACTCTATCAATCAACTGATCAGGTTAGCACAAAAGAAAATCAGTTGTTCCTACTGTGGCTCAAATGATTTTGTAAGAAAAAATTATGTGAATAACTGGTATGGTTCTTATTTCATATCTCCCACTAGAACTGCAACTAACCCATTAGGACCCAAATACCAGTGGGTACCAAAAGCTAAATCTGTGTTGCAGGCACCCAAAGTTTAAGGGGGAGAAAGAACAATGGCTTTTGAACAACACAGTTCAAAACCCGGACTTCATTGTTAAAAAGATGGCTTCTAAGTAAATCAGCTTAGAACCCGTACTTCAACGGAGAATGGTTTCTAATCACATCGGATTAGAACCCGCACTTCAGTGCCTTATTTTTCTGTTTTTTCTTAATCTTTAAAAAAAATAATAATAAATAAATAAATAAATAAATAAAAAATAAATAAATAAATAAATAAAAAACCCTATAGTGATTTAAGGGGGAGAATATCTGTGATATTAACAGATTTTTGGATACTTAAATGCTTATCTGACCGTGTGTTCTTAAAGATAAATACTTGTGTTTTATCTTGTCAATATACTTTGTCAAGTATTCATACACATAACGGTTCAGAACATTCTATTTTGACTTTGTTATTACCATGTATCAAAAGTTAAATCTTTCTATGGTAATACTCACGTTATTTGTATTCACTGTTGATTGAATCAAACGTCATTTCATGTGCTTTCATTGAAAATATGTTTATATATTGTTCATATAAACAACATTCGTTTTTGATTCTTCAACATATTGTTCTTCATGACAAAACTCCTATGAGCTTAATTGTCAAACTGTTTTAGTTTGAGGGGGAGAATTGCATCGTCAAACATCTTCTGTTTTGACATCTCTGAATATTTTATTCTTCATGTAACAAGTGGTATTTGTGCTTACATGTACAAAACTCCTGTTGAACAGCATGTATTTTTAGGATAATACATGGGATTCAGTGTGTGAGCTTAACAGAACTTCCATGGATTCACGATAACCAGTGTTTCTTACCCCTGAAGTATTCCCTGAGTAATTGAGGGGAGAAGGGTCAAAAGAATTGAGTGATGGTGTGTGAAGAGGTAAAATGAAAAAGAGAGATTGGTTAGACGTGAGCATTAAAAGAAAGAGGGTGAGTGAACAGAGTAAAAGAATAATAGACTCTGCACCAAACCACTTTCTGAGCCGGGCAGCCACATAATCTGATTGGTTAACATTCTTTGGTGACCATCATGGAAAAAGGCAACTAGCCCATGCCATCTCTTGCATACAACCCCACCAGCTACTCATTCTTTTCTCAAAAAGAGAATGTTTCACATTTTCTGGGGACGCAGCACGTACTCTATTGGTTCTTCATTTGGAAGATACTAATATTGAAAAAGAAGGAAAGTTGCCCCACCTTCGCACCCTTTCTCATGCACATTGAGTATTTGTACAATTTGTTGCTGTCTCAACAAGTTTACATACTTTGAGCCTATATTGAAAAGCAATTATCTATGCTTAATTCTTTCATACACATGCACGAGCACACAGAAATTTGTTTTCTGTCAGAACGTTCATAGATAACCATGTGTTATTCGATGATTGAATGGAAGACCTGGGGAGTCTACATCAAACCAGCTCCTTATATAGTAACTTTGTGTTACTCAGTGACTTTGTGTCATTGACAGACATTCTAACTGAGTCATTTGTACATTCAGGGTTACACTTATTAACTGTTTGAATTTGAAAAGATTTGAATGGTCACTACTTTTTATTTGAATCTGAAAAGATTGAGATAATCACTCTTTCCATTTGGAGATACTGCTCTTATTTCCATACAGGACTCGTTATATGATGAAGACTGTGCTTAAGTGATCATATACAAAGGGGGAGATTGTCTTGAAAAGGGGGAGATTGTTTTGCCAAGTTTTGATGATGTTGATTCTCACCACTCATCAAAAAGGGGGAGAAGATATAAAAAGGGGGAGAAGATACAAAAAGGGAGAATACAATCTGAAGATCTGAAGATATTCAAATTTTCAAAGATTTTAAAGATTTGAAGATTGTTTAAAGATATCAAGTTTTGAAGTTTTGAAGCTATCAACGTCATATCTGAAGATTCTCAGAAGAAAAGAGAAGACCCGAAGACAATTGCAAATTTTTTTTAATCTTGAATCCAAAGGGGGAGATTGTTGGATCATAAATTGTATTCAAGATTAAAGTTAAAGTTAAGGGTTTAAACTGCAATTGTGCTAAAGTTAAGTTAGAGGGTTTATTATGTAATAATCTAATAGTTATTAAGCTATTGGGCCCAAGCCCATTAGAAAGCCCATTAAGGTTAAAGCCCATATGGCATAGGTATTTAAAGTTTTGATTAGTTTAGTTTTAGAAAAACCTTGTAAGAACTCTGATAATTTTCTAAATAGTCGCTGTAAGTTTTCTCTGTATTCAAAGGGTATCAAGAACACTCAAGGGTTTCATTGTTTATTCAAGGGATTGGTACGTTATTATTAATCTTTATATCTCTTGATTATTATTGTGTTGCTTGATTACTTGATTGATTGTTTACCAACTAGAATAAATCTGGGATAACAGCTCTGATACCAATTGTAGGTTCGCAGAAATCTCAATTTATAGATCTAGAACATAGAATATAAGCGTAAGAAATAAAATCTATAAACAAGGTAAGAGTATGATGATAATAAACAGAATAACTTCACCAACAGGTTGTAAGAATCATAATCGTCATCTTGTATTGATCTGAAAATATGAATTGTGCGATATAGTCTTGATAGAGAATGTGTGTGTGTGTGAATTCCTTTCAAATCTTACAAAAAGCATACAATGAACAGGATAAGAGCATATATTTATACCCCTAAAATCTTAAAGTCAAAGCATAGACCAATGGATGGATTCCACGTGTAAAGGTGCTAAAACAAACTTTTAACAAGCTTTAGGACACGTGTTAGCGCATAGTAGCTTCATACTTGTCATTGTTGAGAATATGATGGATTCAGAGGTTGGTACAGAGGAGGTGGCCCGGGGACTCTGACTCAGTGGTTCATCTTCTGGTTAAGCTAGCTTTGAATGTACATGGTTCTGGTACAGTCTCTGAATCAATGTTGTTTTCTTTACAGAGAAGTCTCTGGTCCTCTGGACTTCGAATCTTTTCAATACTTTGACAAGAAAGAATTTGGGACTAACAATATGAATTTTGTACCATACTAATTCAACCTAAACCCAAATTAATATTTGCCTAGGGACATTTTAGAATACATTATTGTAAGGTTATTATTACATTTAGATATAACACAGAATAATACATGAACATAATAATTGGGCAATGTCTTTTATTTAATTAATAGCATGACAAAATGTCCAAACAGAATCATCTGATGTTTGGCTTTCTGGCATATACACTAACAACTTCATTCGAGACCATGTAACAAAAGGCGATGTAAAACTTCATTTTATTCCAACAGACTATCAATTACCTTATCTATTTACCAAACCACATGATGAATCAAGGTTTAAGTTTCAATTTGTGAATTAGGAATGTTAAATGTTGAAAGTTAAGTTATAATGTATGATAATGTTATATGTTAACTTATCATATCATTTTAAATAATAAATTTCAACAATTTTCATTAAATAGTCCAAATGAGTAAAAAAAAAACTTTACATCATCTGATGTTTATAAGCTAATAAAGCACCTAAGTTTGCCATCATATAAATATCAAGTATTATCCTTTAAACTTTAACCCTATTCTTAATCCAAATCACCTATTTTGATTTGGATAAGAATTCTGTCAATCAAATTCCCCATTGGACTAATTATTATCGAATGTAACATTTTGACTGTAACCTACCAGATCAAGGTTTTTAAAAAACCAATGGATTTGATGTCTTCCGGTCCAAATTTCTTAAATCCATCAAATCTAATTTCATCTGATCCGATTCTCTTGATTCATCGGATTTGATATTTATCTGATAAAGCATGTACCATTTGATACACATCCGATCCGATTTGCACATACCTATACACTTCTTCATCGGACTGCATAATCCAACTCCATCTAATAAAGAATTTCAAGATTCATCTGATACGTCATCTAATTAGATCATTATTTGAGTAGGCTCTGATACAATTCATCCTCATCTGATTCCATGATTATCCTATATGATTCACCAATCTGGATCATCTCTCAAGATCTCAACTCATCCGATACATTCAGTTCGATTTCCTTTGTTCATCTGATTGTAAATTGAACCATATTCGATATCTTTTTTCGTATTTTGATCTCTTCCTCTTAAATAAACCAAATTCGAACGCTTTGTATCGTTGTAGAAAACGAAGGTTTTTGGCCATTTTGTAGGGCTAATCATGACAATTTGTTAGATTTAGACGTAGACTGAGCGGCTTCCAAGATAAAATCATCCAATCAACCGCCAAGTTAAACCTAATCCTCTAAAATTCTTGATTATGTTTCATCATCTCTCTCCTTCTCTCATATAAATAAAAGCCAAAATCGTAAACACCATTCTTATGCTCTTCAAAACTTGCAATTGCTTTCAGCTTACTGTGTATTCTTGATCACAGAAAATTGTTCAAATCTTCATCACTCTTCTAAAAAAATCTCAAATGGCCCCAAAGAAGTCATCTATTTCTACCTCCACCCTTGCTATCGACGATGTCATGTTTTCCACAACCAACTACATTGGTTACTTGGGGAAGAATGCACATCATCACGAGTACAACAACATGATCGATTTCATGACTAAGAGCCCATTTCATATGCTTTTACTGCCACTCCATCTTCGCCCTAGGACGGTCAATGTTTAAGTGTGGGGTGTTTTGATCGGTCGTTTAATTTAAGTTTATTTTCTCGTCAATCACCCATCTTTAATGTGCTAAAATGGTAAAACCAAACTACATTAATGTGTTTTTGTATTTGAAAGGCTCGGAAAAGTGTGGAGCAAAAAAGGGAGAAAAATGATGATTTTTGACAGATTTGCGCAACTATGGCGTTTTGAGCATATCTCACTCGTCCGAGCTTGGATTTAAGTGATACAAGATGATCTGGAAACCAAACACAAAGAACTATAATTTTCATGTTTTGAGTTTTCGCAAATTCGGATTGAATATGGGCCGAAACTGATGTTCAAGTTGGGAAAACAAAGCTGGACAAAAAAGAAATAAAAGAAAAATGGTGCAAAGTTTCAACAAAGATGTGGTTGTGGTGGACTGGTAAAGGCAACACAAATTTTGTAGGTGAGATCATTGGTTCTAGTCCCACATGCAGCGCAATCTATTTTTTTTTATTGAAAGCACTTTCAATATTGACCCAAATACAGATCAAGTCCAACTCATCTAATGCATTATTAAAGGATATAAAAAAAAAAACTCAAGGCAGCCGTGGGAGCAGCCTTTGGCTGCTGTTTTTTATTTATTTATTTTTCATTAAATTTGATTGGTTGGAAACAAAGATTGAAGAAGGTTGATTTCGGTTGTTAATGCTTGAAGATTCGAGTTTGATACAAGGGAGGTTTGAGGTTTCTTTAAAGTATTGTTTATTTTTTGCAAATCAGTTTTAGAATAAGTTTTGAGTTATTTGTTTTTGATATTGTTGGTTAAGTGGAAGTGTTGAATTAGATCTCTTGGATAAATTTTGTGACTTTTATTTAAATTAGAGAATATTGAATGGTTAATCATAGATTGAGATGATCTTGATGTTCTAGTTTTACATAAGGTTTATGAATTATTCATTGAAAACGATATGTGACAGATATTGTTAGCTTTGAATGATTTCGTATTCTCGTTAGTTGATGCTTAGTTATAAAGTTTCCTTTTTTATTCGTTTAATAGTTTAATTCAATTCTCAATCAAAACCTTTTGAAGTAGTGTTATTTGTAATAGTTAGATTTCAATTTTTAGTCAGGTTGTTTTGAGCTTAATCGATAAATTGAGTAGTCAGTCTTTCTGACACACGTGCAAATCAGTTTAACACAATTAATTGGCTTAACCACTGACTCCCAGAGAAGAACGATACCCGACTTACCATCTTTACTTATATAAGTTAGGTTTATAAATTTAAACCTTGTTGTGCGTTTAACGACGTGTGCATCAAGTTTTTGGCGCCGTTGTCGGGGAGTTGTGCACTTAGGTTAATTGATTTGTGTTAGTTTTATCTGTTTGCATTATCTTTTGAATGGATTGCTACTCGATACATGCTAATCGTGTTTTGCAGATTACTTGTTTGATCTCTCGTAGGTCAGGTAAGTCTTCTTTTCTTTGTTTTCGGTATTTTTTTAGTGTGATTTCTTTTATGTTTGCTTAGTGTTACTCTTTTCTTTATAAAAACAAAACAAAAAAAAACAAAAAAAAAGAGTTTTCTTTGGCTTGTTTAATTTTTTTTTTTTTGTTCAGTCTTTACTTTAATTGTCATCTTTTTATTTGTTGCATGATTTACTATCATATTAGATTCGAGCTTTGATTTGAAAATATGTTGTTTGATAGTGTGTTTAACGTGAAGATGAATGAATTGAGGTGAGAGTTTAAGGGTGATATCGGTGAGCTTTCACATAAACTAGACATGCTTTTAGTTGGTTGATTGGCGGAGATAGTGAGATGTATCAGATCCAAAACTCATGCAATTACTGTGGGGATCCCTTACACTCTATAGATAGTTGTCCTGAAGTTTATTACGAAAGGGTCAATGGTCAAAATGAATGAACTTATCGTGGTGACCAATGGCATTCTATAAATGAGTGTGCAGTTTTACATGATGGTTGCAAAATCCAAGGGTTTATAATTTACTAGTTGTGTACCCGCGCAATGCTGCGGGATGTAAAAGTTTCATCAAGGTTTATTCAATTTTGAAATCTCAAATTCTTTCAAGATGTCCTAATACCTACATCTCTACCTACGTTCGATTTAATTATCCATCCATAAGATTTACAACACATGCCACGAACCGGTTCACACATTTATAACATCTCTGATTCACAACCACTAAATACAAATGCAACATGTAGAATGTCTAGAATATCAACAAGAACTAATATTAACCCAACTCTTCGAGCCCAAAGCATTATCCAATCAAGAATTGTACCAAGTGATTTCAAAATAAAATTTCATCCATCGAGAGGATCGGGAGGATGGTTGAAATTGGACCAAGTAATCAATTTAGAAAAGAAAGCTCAAAGTAAAATAAGAGAACAACGTGGAGTTGTTTGCTCCATTGACATCACCATGGTGCCGGCACCTATTTGAGTACAAGCACAATGCATATAGATCCTCATAATTGAGAAATCGTACCTTCAATCTTGCAAAAACTATAAAAGCAAAGTGTTTTTATGAAGATCCTATCCATATTAGAGAGGACAATTTTATTCAACCCAAAAGATTTAATTACAAAATAAAAAAGACATACCCTACCAAATACCTGTTTATATATACACACACTTTTGTGCACAAAAGTTTCCTAGTATAAAAATCATCTACAAATTATGGTCCTCAATTGTTGAAGTCTTCAAGAGATCAGATCTATTACGCAAATAAAAACCCAATATATAGAAGTTATATGTACCTATCTAAAGTGATTCACAACATCCACAAGTCTTGAATTCATTAACCATAACTAAATGATGCTAACATATTCTACAATTTAACTATAATAAACACTTTTCATGAAAAACATGGTCTTACACGAAGTCTGACCATTACTACATGATGATAACTTGTTGCTTCTTGTGTGGTTGCCTCAACATAAACTCTGACTACGTCCATGTTCCTGATGCTGATGGTCTAACAAAGCATCTGCCCTGCAGGTTTGCACAACCTCTAACCATTAATTTTTGATCAGGATAAAAATTTTATGGATTAAAACAGTTTAAGAACTTGACAAAGACATAGAGAACTTGTTAATGGGATAAGTCCATAACATACACCATATTGAATTGGAATTTAAAGAATATTGAATCTAAAGATTTTTTTTACATTATCATCATATTTAAAAATAGGATGTTAGAAGGTAACTATTCCACTGGCCTTAACCTTAACGTGTCTTGATAGATTACAATAAAGGTCATTTCACTTATCATAACGTCTTCTTCTTCTTCAACCATCTACCATTCTACAGTGAAAAAACTTACTATGATGGCCCAACACTATGATGTCGATTGAAGAGAAATGGTAAACAATTATGAATGAAAAAAGAGGATTTACAAAAAAAACTCAAGTTTTTTTTATTTATTTTTTAATCGAATAATATTTGCTTCTTTTCCAAATAAAAATCAACATTAGCAAGAAGCGTGCTTACCACTTTTTCAGGCTCTCAATCCTAAAAACAATCAAAATTTGAAGATTAATTAAATATGAGTACAAAAATGAGGAATAATGAGAAAGATTTGTACCTTATCCAAGAAGAGCATTCAAGACCATGAGAGATGTATAATGTATGTTGCTTCCCATCCCCTTCCATTAGAGAAACTAAAAAACCAAGCAATAACCCATTTCAAAGTTCATTTATGTAAGGAACTCCTTTGAAATTTCCAAACACATGCAACAAAATATTAGACTAATCGTGATTAAAGTTATTATTGACTATGAGGCATAGATTAGACATAGAATTGCAACCACATGTCTTGGATCTCCCATATTAACAGTGATCAATTTCTATTAGCATGTTTTGAAATCTAAAGAGATTGCTCAACAACATCTATCTGAATTCCTAAATCGATAGGTAAGCATTAGGTATTTTAAATGGTACAAAATGTAAAAGAATTCAATTCAAATATGATTTGATTATGGTGGAGAGATAGATTGCACGTGCTGATCGTCTCCTTATGGAGGTGATTTTGATACACACCAACCCACCGGACGATTTTGCAACGGAAGAATCCCTGTTGATTATCTTGGTAATATCAACTGCTTTTCAACATCTAATACTTCATTTCACATGATAACCAAAAAATCCTTCCAAAAGCACCAAGAAATAGAGCATCAGTTGTTAAAAAGAAAACAAAAAAACAGAAAAAAAAGAAATTTGTGGTGCATAACATACATAGTGAGGAGGCAAAATCAAAATGGGAAATCCATGGCAGTGAGCCCAGAATCCAAATAGAGTGGTGAAACCGATATCATGAAAGAAGTTATATTATAAATATGAAGAAGATAATAACAAACAAACAAATTGAAACATGAAATGAAATGGAATCTTATAGAAAAACCTACAAATGATTTTAAACAAAATAAAAACTTACAGGTCTATGAGATGAGAAATCTTGAGGAAGAGGGAAACTACCTGCAAAATGGAAAATTGAGTGTCGGAGAAGAGGGAATTGGGAAACTACATGATTTGGCTTTCATCGAGGGTTAGAAAACCCACACCTGCAAAAGAGAAAATCAATAGAGCAAAATTGTAGCAGGGCAATCATTGCCTTTTAGCCAGGAAGGAGGCATGGGAAACTGATAAAAATCTGAAAAGTATCTTGGGAAGGTAAAGAAATATCTATCTTCCATTTAAATTTAAATTCAAACAAAAAGTAGAGAAATAATTGAAAATTCACATACCATTGTTTAAAAATAGTATTGGGAAATTCAAGAAAGTTTTATGGAGTATTGGCAAAATTGAAAATTCACGTACCATTGTAAAAAAAATAGTATCATGCTAGCAACAGATCGATAAACCAAAATGAGGAACTCTAGTTGAGGAACAATTATCAAACCAAAAATTAAGCTAGGGTTTGATAAGAAATTATGCAGAACAATTATCAAACCGGTAAATGGTAACAATGGAAGAAGGGGAAGGAATATAGTAACAATTTAATGGATGAACTACACAATTATCAAACCAGAAAATGGTAACAATGCAGATGAGAAACAGTTATCCACAGAGAACCCTAATTAATCCACAATTTGATTGGGAAGAACCCTAGAGAATGGATTTTCAAGATAAACCCTAGACAAAATAAATTCAATAACACCGAGAAGAGATCGACGAAAATGTGATTACTTTACCTAGTGAAGTGAATGACAAAAGGAGATGATAGAATTCAAACTCTAAAAATGGAAAGGTGATGAATCCAAACGATATTAGTTGAGATGGATGGGAACTTTGAGTGTTTATGGAAATGGGGAGGGGAACTATTGATGAAGAAGGGTAGTATCGTATTGAGAGGTGAAGTTGTTAAAGATTTCATATCGGAGGGAAAAAGGTGGAGGGATTGATAATTTTGAATTGAAGTATTTTGTCGCTTGGGGAATTGGGAAGAGTTAAAGTCATCTTGAAAACCGAATAGTCAAAAAACTTACATCGGGAGCATAAACCGAGAAAAAAAAAGATACAAACTCAGGTTGTACATCTCTATATTTATTCAAAGATGCATTAATGTGTTGTACAATATGCATACTAACATGTAATTAAGAGATTTTAAGAGTTTGTTCATAAAACAGTAGTACTTAGTGCATTAGGAGTTGTTTTTAAGAGAATCTCAAATCTGCTTTATAAGGTAGTATAGATAATGAAGACATGTTTTCTGATTCTTATAACCCAGTATTTCCTGAACAATCAGACTTCTCTTGGGAATGTCAAATGAAAGTCACTCAAGTCAGCCTAGTTTTCTAAGTCAATATCACTCGGGCAATTACCACAAAAATGATCAGTTTCAAAACGATAATTATTGTGGTAATAATGACAAAAATAATCAGATTTCATCATCGCTCCAAGAACAAATGCAAGACATGATGGCGATGATGAAGGAACAAATGCATTATGCGAATATTGTATCCCAATCTGTTGTAACTCTGGAAGCAAAAGTCAGTCAATTGACTGAACAACTAATTGAAATAGAGGAGGGTATACAACTAACCATGCCTACGGAAAATTTAAGTGATGAATCTTTTGATTAAATACCTTGGCAGAATAAACCTCACTTACACATTGAATAGATTAAACATAATCAAAAGAATGGTGTGGAAAAAGAAAGAGAGAAGATAGTAGAGGTCTCATTAGAGCATGAACTAGAATTGGTGGATTTAGATAAAACCCGGACTTTGTTAGTTGAACCGATCACTTACGATCAACTATCATGGGCTTATGAAGAGGAAGTTTCACCGAGTTTGGCACAAGAGCCTTCAAAAAATCCACTCAACCAACCTCCATCCCTTGAGCTAAACTCATCACTCGATTGTATTCTTATGCCTATCTTGAAAGATTTTACCTTAGTAGAGAGAGAGTTAACTGAGGATTCTGTGGGAATCAACTCATCCTGATGCACACACCAAACTCTTGTTAAACCCAATGCAAAACCTTAAGAGAGTTGAATCCAAGTTGGAGAGAGATGAGTATTCATGAAGTTATCAAATGGTTGGCTAGATCATATTTGCACCCATTTAGAGAGCCACCACATAAGATGAATCTGAATTGGAAAGAGGTGAGCATACAAGAAGTGATCAAATGGATAGATGGAAGGATCATGCATCCTAGTGTTGAAAAAAACTTGGGTGAGGGAGGACATTCTTGCACGCCCCAACCTTGGAGGGCAAGTCTGTATCGACTACAGAAACTCGAATGTAGTCAATTTAAATATTATTGTCCTTCAATCATTGTGCATGAAAGATCCTCGAAAGCATCTCAGTGCAGGTATGTAACTGTGTATCCCTTAATGTCCAATCAATCAAGATGAACAACAAGATTCAATTCCAAATGTCATATGTATTGATCTTGAAGTTTACATAATACAACATTATGAAATGCTCTCTCTTAACTCTAATATTTCTCTCACTAAGCTCTCTCACAATGTTTTAAGTGCCACACGCTTACAAAGAAAAAGAAAATTATTTATACCAACAACAATTACAAAGGAAAACTAAAATATACTTTGACTTTTGACTTATTACAAAGACTTTGACTTTTGCAATACGAGGATTTGACTTGAGCATTTGACATTGACTTTTTATCTTCATGATCTTGGATCCATCATATTTATGCACTAACAATCTCCCCCTTTGGATTCAAGATCATCTCCAAAAAGAATAAACATTGAAGCTCCCCCTTTGATTCAGAAACAATTGATCTCCACCTTTAGATAAACAAAATCTAATTTCAGCATTCACGAACAGTCTTCTCCTTTGTTTGATCTTTGACAAAATTAATCTCTCACTTTATCATCTTCACAAGGATAAGGATTTCATCTCCCCTTTCTTTGAGCAAAAACAATCAAAGTCAACCTCCCCCTTTCTTTAAACTGTCTTCAAACTTTCTGTAATCTCCCCCAAAGTAATAAAATCTTTTTCAGACCTCAGAAAAGAAATTTTCTTCAGATTTAGCTCACTTTTTTTCAGAAAATAATCTTCAAAGAAATTTCAACAAATTTTCTTCAAGATTTCAAAATTCCTTGAACTTCCTTTATTATTCTGACCATTCTCCCCATAACTTGGACAATAAATCTTTCAAACTCTGTCATTCTTGATCATCTCATTTCTTGAATATAATTTTCTCCCATATTTCAAACATGTAACCTCCTCAATCTCAAACATTTCTTGATCATCTTCCCCTTTTTGATGATGTAGATCATGGAAATCATCAAAACTTCTTCAAGAAATATCATGAATCTATTTCCTGATTTCTGACCAACTGGTCTTTCCAAAACGAGAATCTGAACCATCCGTCAATTCATAATGTATTCATCAGAATCTTTTCAAATTCAGACAAATAAGAATGTAACCCTGAATCAACAAATGAATTAGTTAAGATTACTGAAAGTAGCACTAAGCTACTTAGTACAACGAATGTACTGTACAAGGAGTTTTATTGATGTTCACTCCCCAGGTCTTCCATTCAATCATTGAATAACACAAGATTATACAATGAACGTTCCGACAGAAAAACAAATTTTCTGTGTGTTCGTGCTTGTGTATGAGAGAATTTAAACATGAATGTTTATAAGGCTCAAAATGTGTAAACCATTGAGACAACAATAGTATTACACGAACTCAATTCTGCATGATCGAAGTGCGATGGTGGGGCAGACTTCCTTCTTTTTCAATATCCACATCTTCCGAATGAAGACGAGATAGATTATGTGTTGCTTCCCCAAGAGAATATGAAACATTTCTTTGTTGAGAAAGAAATAAGTAGCTGGTGGGGTTAAGTCAAGAGTTGGTATGAGCTAGTTGTCTGTTTCAATGAAGTTCACGAAAGAATTGTGAAACAACAGTAATGTGGCTACTCGGCTCAGAAAAAGTTGGTGCAGAGTTTGATATTCTGTTAACTCTATTCTCACACCCTATTTCTTTTAATCAATTGAGCTCACTTCTAACCAAACTCTCTTTTCATTTTATGTCAGCATACACCCACACTCAGATATTGACCCCTCGCCTCTCGATCACTCAAGGATAACTTCATGGGTAGGAAAAATTGGTTATCATGAATCCATAGAAGTTCAGGAAATTCCTCATACTTATCCCATGTATTTATCCAAAAAGCAAAATGTTGCTCAATTGGTTTAACTTCAACAAGGAATGCACAGTATGAAATACATATCAGATATATGTATGCTCGGTAAGATAATCATGAAGATTTGAGCATTTTAATCATGAAAGATTCTCTCAAAACAAAGAAATTGAATGAATGAAGTGAAATCATTAGAAATGTTTTGAGAATCTGACAATGTATGGAAAAGATCAAATATGAATGATATATCAATAAAAGCTTAGGTCATGAACAGTTGGATGTTGTCTATACGAATCAAATATAGACATTCTTGAAAGAAACGTTTTGAATGAATCAACGCTCACTAAATTTTGAATTTCAAACGGGGTTTATTACCATCGAAAAATTGTTTTCAATTTGAGACATGGTAATAATAAATTCAATAAAAATACTAAACCGGTGTGTGTGAATACTTGATAGTGTATGGAAAAGATAATACACAAGTATTTATCTTTGGAAACACACGGTTAGTTAGACAATGAAGCTCATGTATGAAAACAATTAAAATATCATTTCTAAATTCATGAAATCTGTTATGAGAATAAGAAGTGGTTTAAACATTTAGCAACATGTTTTCATGTCTGGAAGTTGTTCTTCTTCAAACATAATGAGATTAAGAGTAGAGTATGCCTTACTCTCATCATTAATCTCATAAAGTTAGCTCGAAAGTCATTATTGATATGATCATGTAAGCTCCTCAAAATCTACATGTAGTCAAAAAGTCGTCAAAGCAACAAAGTCTTATTGAAACAAATACATTTATTGAAAATTAAAGACATAAAAGCAATAAAACGTTTTAAGAACGAGTTCTGATCAGATGTAATCAAAAGTCAATGTCCTTACTCCTCCTGACCATATGCATTACAAAATATATCAGTGAAAAATGTATGCAATTATTCATATTTCCCCTCAAGGTTAGATTATCTAATCGTTGTATCACCCCCCCTGAAATCATGAACAAACTTTAAGTGCACATATCATTCAAATTCAAATTAAAATAATGAAGAAAATTTACAAAAATGAACTGTACTAGGTAACGATAGATTATGTCTTGAGGTTTAACATGCCAAGTTTCGAAATGAGAAAATTAAATCTCTTTTCGTCTAACGGTTTGGTAAACAAATCAACAAGTTGATAATCTGTGTTTACAAAGTAAAGTTCAATTATACCTTTTTCAACATTATCTTTGATATAGCAATAGCGCTCTTGGAATCACAGTAAATCAGGATTTTGTTGTATTGGAAGCCATAATCTCGGAGTTGTGTTCGCATCCACAACACTTGATAACATCAGCTAGCTGCAACTACGTACTCTGCCTCGACTGTTGAAGTAGATACGCACAGTTGTTTCTTCGAAGTCCAACTCACGAGTTTATCTCCCAAGAATTGTATATGTCCCGAAGTATTCTTCCTGTCTAACATACAACCTACATGATCTGCGCTGTTATCTCAAAACCTGTATCTTTAGGATACCACAAACCAACATTTGCAGTTCCCTTCAGATATCTAAATATTCTCTTTACAACTGAGAGATGGGATTCTTTAGTTGAAGCTTGATATCTAGCACATAATCATGTAGAGAACATAATATATGGTCTACTCGCCGTTAAGTACATTAAAGAATTAATCATTCCTCTATAAGTCCTAAGATCAACAGTTTTTGCCGAAAGATCAGCTCCGATTTTAGAACCCGGTGCCATCGGGGTTGAAATTGGAGTAAAATTTGATATATTAAATTTCTTTAAAATGTCAGCAATATACTTCGATTGATTTATAAAAATCCATGTGGAAAATTATTTAACTTGTAATCCGATAAATAAATTCATCTCTCCCATCATACTCATTTGAAAATGTGACACCATAAGGTTAGAAAAATTCTTACAATACTTCGGATTAGTTGAACCAAATATTATATCGTCCACATATATTTGAATTAAAATGATATCAGCTTTTTCCTTTTTAATAAAAAGAGTAGTATCGATTTTACCTTTTGAAAACCCAGACTTGCCTAAAAACTTTGATAGAACATCGTACCAAGCTCGAGAAGCTTGCTTTAAAGCATAGAGAGGTTTGTCAAGTATATAAACATGATCTGGTTTTTCAGCATTAACAAACCCTTCTGGTTGTGAGACGTATACCTCTTCTTTCAATATGGCATTTAGAAAGGCAGTCTTCATGTCCATTTGATAGACAGTGAAGTTTTTGTGTGCAACGTAGGCTAGAAACATTTTGATTGCCTCTATACGTGCAACTGGAGCATATGTCTCATCATAGTCTATTCCTTCCTCTTGTCGGTATCCTTTAGCAACAAGTCTTGCTTTGTTTCTTACCACGATACCATCTTCATAGTTCTTGTTTTTGAATACCCATTTCGTACCTATAATTGATTTGCCTTTCGGTCGAGGAACAAGTCTCCAGACTTTAAACGATTCAAATTGATTGAATTCTTGCATAGCTGTTATCCAATCTGGATCTTTTAGAGCTTCAGATACTCATGTAGGCTTTATCTTGCTCAGAGAAGAATCAAACATGCATTCATTTGTTGTCACAGACCTAGTTTGCACTGGCTTTGACGGACTTCCAATAATTTGATGAATCGGATGCTCTTTGGTCCACTTATGTACATGAGGGAGTGGTATAGATGTACATATCTTTTGTTATTTAACTGTTAAAGCTAAACTATTGAGCAACTTTTTGCTTCTAGGACAAATTACATGGGATCATTGTGTGAGATTTTAAAAGAACTTCTATGGATTCACGATAACCAGTGTTTCCTACCCAAGAAGTTATCCTTGAGTGATCGAGAGGCGAGGGGTCAATATATGAGTGTGGGTGTGTGCTGAGATAAAATGTAAAATAGAGTTTGGTTAGAAGTGAGCTTAAATGTTAAAAAGAAAGAGGGAGTGAGAACAGAGTTAAAGAATATGAAAACTTTGCACCAACTTTTTTTTAGCCGGGCAACCACATTACTGTTGTTTAACAATTCTTTCGTGAATTTCATTGAAACAGACACTAGCCCATGCCAACTTTTGCTTTAAACCCCACCAACTACTCATTTTTTTCTCAACAAAGAGATGTTTCAATTTTTTTGGGGGCGCAACATATATTCTATTTCGTATTCATTTGGAAGATGAGGATATTGAAACAGAAAGAAATTTGCCCCACCTTCGCACTTCGATCATGCACAATTGAGTATGTGTATTACTATTGTTCTCTCAATGGTTTACACATTTTGAGCCTATTTGAAAAACCTAAGTAGCTTCATTGATTCTACACTATGCACGAACACACAAGGAATACGTTTTCTTGTCTTAACATTCATAGAAAATTTATTTGTGATTTTTCGATGATTGAATGGAAGCCCTGGGGGAGTGAACATCAAAAAGCTCCTTTCCAATGTACATTCCTTGTACAAAGTGGCTCTTTGCTACTTACAGACATTTTAACTGATTCATTTGTTGATTCAGGGTTACACTCTTATTTGTTTGAATTTGAAAAGATTCGGATGAATACATTATGAATTGACGGATGGTTCAGATGTTCATTTTTTTTGAAAAATCATTGGTCAGAAAAAGGTTCATGACATTTTTTGCTGAAGTTCTGATGATTTTTATGCTCTACATCATCAAAAAGGGGGAGACATTCAAGAAATGAACAACTTGTAATAGTTTTGGGGAGAAGGTCAAGAAATAGGTAAGAAGTTATGGGAGAATTAATTTCAAGAAATGATGTCTAAAGATCAGATTGTGAAAATTCCAGGAGATTACTGATCAAGATATGACAAATTTGAAGATTATATTTCTGAAATATGGGGAGAATGTTCAGAATGAAAGAGAAATTTCAAAAGTTCATAATGTTGGTTGAAAATTTGCTGAAAATTTCTTTGAAGATTATTTGCTAAAGCAAAGTGAGCTAAATCTGAAGATAATTTCGCTTATGAAGTCTGAAAGACGTTTTTATTACCTTGGAGGAGATTGTTAAAATTCTTGAAGAAGACATTCACAGACTTTGGGAGAGAATACTGAAAATCTGATGACAATTCAAACAAAGGGGAGATGAATTGCTTATCTTTGTGTTCATGATAAAGTGGGAGATTGAATTTGTTAACGATCAGACAAAGGGGGAGATTGTTCGTTAATGCCAAAATTATTTTTGAAGATGATCTTGAATACAAAGGGAGAGATTGTTAGTGTACAAATATGTTGGATCCAAGATCATGGAAATTGGAAGTCAATTGCTCAAGTTAAAGGACCATTGCAAAGTCAAAGTCAAAGAGCTTAAATAAGAAAGTCAAAGTCAAAGTATTTAGTTAGTTCTGTTGTTTTGTCTTTGTAACTAGTAGGTATAAATAGTTTTTCGTTTGTAGAATCATATGACACACTGACAGAGAGAACTTAGAGAGAAATATTTTGTGAGAGTATCGTGTAAACTGTTTGATTTCTAGATCAATACATATGGCAATTCTTATTGATTTCATTGTTGTCTTGATGATTTGCACATAATCTGGGAATAATAGACAAAGCAACCTAATATCTAACTCTAATTACAACATATTGACCAATTACAAAGTAAAATACTTTGACCTTTTAACTAAACTAGAGTAATTTGACTTTTCTTTTTCAATGACTTTTACATTAAATCTTGAATACAACAATGTCCTAACAATTTAAAGCACAATAGTACGAAGTACAATGTCAATTTTATGTACGCTCAGTAAAATAATCATGAAGATTTGAGCATTTTAAAACATGGAAGATTTTCTCAAAAACAAGGAAGAACATGGTCAATTAAATAAATGAAGTGAAATCAATAGATATGTTTTGAAAATCTGACAATGTATGGAAAAAAATCAAATATTAATGATTCAACAATAAAAGCATAGGTCATGAAATGATTGGACGTTGTATATACAAATCCAATATAGACATTTTTGAAAGAAACACTTTGAATGAAATAACGCTCAATGAACATTGAATTTTCAAACGGGGTGTCTTACCATCCAAAATTAGTTTCAGTTTTGAGAAATGGTAAGAACATGGTCAATAAAAGTACTAAACCGGTGTGTATAAATACTTGACAGTATATGGTAAAGATAGTACACACGTATTTATCTTTGGAAACACACGACTATACAAACATGAAAGTTCATAAATGAGAACATTTAAAATCACACTTCTAAATTCATGAAATCTTTTTGAGAATAAGAAGTGGTTTGAACATTTAGAAACATGTTTTCATGTCTGAAAGTTGTACTTCTTATTGTTCCCAGATGTGTGCAAATCAAGATGAACAAACAATGAAAGCAATCACAAATTCCGTATTATTGATTTTCAAATCAACAATTACAATATGCTCTCAAAGGAATATTTCTCTCTCTAAGTTTGCTCTTATCAGTGTGTCATATGAGTCTGCAAACAATAAGACTATTTATACTTACATGTACAAAGACAAAAACAACTAACAACTAAACTAGTTGACTTTCTTATTTAAGTAACTTTACCTTGACTTTGCAATGAGAGTTTGACTTGAGCACTTGACTTTTAATCTCCATGATCTTGGATCCAACATATTTATGCAGTAGCAATCTCCCCCTTTGGATTCAAGATCATATTCAAAACAATAAGCTAAATATATCCTCCTCTGTGAAACATATAAAGATCTTTCTTTGAAAAGAAATTTTTCAATAGCGAACAATTTCCCCCTTTGTAGATCTTTGGAAAATTCAATCTCTCCCTTTATCATCTTCACAAAGATAAGCAATTCATCTCCCCTTTCTTTGAATTGTCTTCAGATTTTCAGTAATCTCCCCTAAAGCATGAGATTATCTTCTTCAAGAATTATAACAATCTCCCCAAGGTTATACAAACCTTTTTCAGATTTCAGAAGCAAAATTATCTTCAGATTTAGCGCACTTTACTTCAACAAATAATCTTCAAAGAAATTTTCAGTAAATTTTCAACCAACTTACTGAACTTTTGAACTTTATTTATATTTTGGAACATTCTCCCCATATTTCTGAAATATACACTTCAAAATTGTCATCACTTGATCAATTTATCCACAGAATTTTCACAATCTGATCTTTATACATCATTTCTTGAAATTATTTCTCCCATAACTTCTTATCCATTTCTTGACCTTCTCATTTCTTGAATATATTTCTCCCCCTTTTTGATGTTGTAGAGCATAAAAATCATCAAAATTTGTTCAAGAAATGTCATAAATCTTTTTCTAACCACTGATCTTTCAAAATGAGCTTCTGAATCATCCGTCAATTCATAATGTATTCATCCAAATCTTTTCAAATTCAAACAAATAAGAGTGTAACTTTGAATCAACAAATGAATCAGTTAAAATGCCTGTAAGTAACACAGAGCCACGTTGTACAACTAATGTTCATTGGAAAGGAGCTTTTTGATGTTCACTCCCCCAGGGATTCCTTTCAATCATTGAAAAACACAAGGTAATTCTATGAATGTTCCGACAGAAAGACAAATTTTTTGTATGCAAGTGTTTGTGTATGAAAGAATTAAGCAATTTGTGCTTTATCAGGCTCAAATTGTGTAAACTGTTGAGACACAAAAAGTTTTCTACGACACAATGTGCATGATCGAAGTGCGAAGGTGGGGAAAACTTCCTTCTGTTTCAATATCCAAATCTTCCAAATGAAGAAAAGATAGATTATGTGTCATCTCTTTGTTGAGAAAGATATGAGTAGCTGGTGGGGTTTAAAGCAAGAGTTGTCATGGGCTAGTGCCTGTTTCAATGAAGTTCACGAAAGAATTGTGAAACAACAGTAATGTGGTTGCCCGACTCAGAAAGTAGTTGGTGCAGAGTTCTGATATTCTTTTAACTTTGTTCTCACACCCTCTTTGTTTTTATCATTATGCTCACTTCTAACCAAACTCTCTTTTCCATTTTTCCACTTATCGCACTGAGGTTGTTCGACAAGATGAACTTCCTCCCCCACTCTTTAATTTATGACCCCTCTCCTCTCGATCACCCAGGATAAGTTATTGGTTAGGAAACACTGGTCATCATGAATCCATAGAAGTTCTTTTAAAGTATCACACAATGATCCCATGTAATTGTCCTAAAAGCAAAAAGTTGATCAATAATTTAACTTCAACAGTTAAAGCACAGTATGAAATACATGTCAGATATATGTATGCTCAGTAGGATAATCATGAAGATTTGAGCATTTTAATCATGAAAGATTCCCTCGAAACAAAGAAATTGAATGAATGAAGTAAAATCAATAGATATGTTTTGAGAATCTAACAATGTATGAAAAGATCAAATATGAACGATATATCAATAAAAGCTCTGGTCATGAAAAAATGGATGTTGTCTATATGAAGCAAATATAGACATTCTTGAAAGAAACGCTTTGAATGAATCAACGCTCAACAAACTTTGAATATCAAAACGGGGTGTCTTACTATCGAAAATTAGTTTCACTTTGAGACATGGTAAGAACATAGTCAATAAAGTACTAAACCGGTGTGTATGAATACTTGACAGTATACGAAAAATATAATACACAAGTATTTATCTTTGGAAACACACGGTTAGTTAACAATAAAGCGCATAACAATGAAATTTTTTTAAAATCACACTTCTAAATTCATGAAAACTGTTTAAGAATCGAGAATTGGTTTGAACATTTAAGCAAATATGTTTTCATGTCTAAAAGTTGTCCATATTTCAAATACAATGAGATTAAGAGTAGAATAATCCTTACACTCAGCTTCAATCTCATAAAGTCAGCTCCAAAGTCATAATTGATATGATCATGTAAGTTCCCCCGCAAAATATGCAAGTAGTCAAAAAGTCGTCAAAGCAACAAAGTCTTATTGAAAACAAAAACATTTATTTGAAAATTAAAACATGAAAGCAATAAAACTTGTTAAGAACGAGTTCTGATCTCAAATAATCAAAAATCAAAGTCCTTACTCCCCCGAAACATATGCGTCATAAGAAAAAAATTTGTCAGTACAAAACATATGCAATTTCTCATACTACCGTTAGAATGTAGACCATCTATACTTTGTCTCACTCCCCCTGTAAACATGAACATAACCTTTCAGTGCAAATATCTTTCAGATTAAAAATTAAAGAAATGAAGAAAAATAACAAAAATAAATTGTACTAGGTAACTACAGATTATGTCTTGAGGTTCAACATGTCAAGTTTCGAAATGAGAAAATTAAATCTCTTTTCGTCCAACGGTTTAGTAAACAAATCAGCAAGATGATAATCTATGTTTACAAAGTAAAGTTCAATTGTACCTTCAACAATATCTTTGATAAAATGATATCGTACATCAATGTGTTTGGTTTTCGTATGCTGAACAGGATTCGCAGATATAGCAATAGCGCTCTTGGAATGGCAGTAAATCAGAATTTTGTTGTATTGGAACACATAGTATCGGAGTTGTGTTTGCGTCCACAACACCTGAGAACAACAACTAGCCAAAGCTACGTACTCTGCCTCGACTGTTGAAGTAAATACACAGTTGTTTCTTCGAAGTCCAACTCACGAGCTTATCTCCCAAAAGTACTCTTCCTGTCTAACATAAAACCTGCATGATTTGTGTCTGAATACGCTGTTAGCTCAAAACCTGTATCTTTAGGATACCACAAACCAAAATCTGCAGTCCCCTTCAGATATCTAAATATTCGCTTTATAGCTGAAAGATGGGATTCTTTAGGCGAAGCTTGATATCTAGCGCATAAGTATGTAGAAAACATAATATCCGTTCTACTTGTCGTTAAGTACATTAAAGAACCAATCATTCCTCTATAGGTTCTAAGATCAACAGCTTTTCCAGAAAGATCAACTCCAATCTTAGTTCCTGGTGCCATCGGGGTACCAATTGGAGTACAATTTTCAATTTTAAATTTTCTCAAAATATCATAAATGTACTTTGCTTGATTAATGAAAATCCCCGTTGAAAATTGTCTAACTTGTAATCCGAGAAAGAAATTCATCTCTCCCATCATACTCATTTGAAATCTGGAGACCATTAGATTAGAAAAGTTCTTACAATACTTCGGATTTGTTGAACCGAAAATTATATCATCCACATATATATGAATTAAAATGATATCAATTTTTTAAAGAGAGTAGTATCGATTTTATGTCATCCACATATATACTCATTTGAGAAAGAGAGTAGTATCGATTTTTCCTTTTGAGAATCCAAACTTGACTAAAAACTTTGATAGAACATCGTACCAGGCTCGAGGAGCTTGCTTTAAACCGTAAAGTGCTTTGTCAAGAATATAAACATGATCCGGTTTTTCAGCATTGACAAACCCTTCTGGCTCTGAGACGTATACCTCCTCTTTTAGTGTGCCATTTAGAAAGGCAGTCTTCACGTCCATTTGGTGGACAGTGAAGTTTTTGTGTGTATCGTAGGTTAGAAACATTCTGATTGCCTCTATACGTGCAACTGCAACATATATCTCATCATATTCAATTCCTTCCTCTTGCCTATATCCTTTAGCAACAAGTCGAGATTTATTTCTTACCACGATACCATCTTCATCTTTCTTGTTTTTTAATACCCATTTCGTACCTATAATTGTTTTGCCTTCCGGTCGCGGTACGAGTCTCCAAACTTTAAGCGATTCAAATTGATTAAGCTCTTCTTGCATAGTTGTTATCCAATCTGGATCTTTTAGAGCTTCGGATACTCGTGTAGGCTCTATCTTGCTCAGAAAACAATAAAACAAGCATTCGTTTTGTGTGTCCCACAATGACAAGTTCTAATCACGATTTATCAATGATGACAACAAGATTCGATTATCAAATCATTTTTCATTTCAATGATCACAAGAATTCGTACACAGAAAAGCTCTCACAATAATTCTCTCTCTAAACTATAATACTCTTCTAGTCATATGAGTCTACTAACAAAGACAATTCTATTTATACTAGCTACATATTACAAAGACAAAACACAACACTAATTGACTTTGACTTTTCTTTTTTACAAAGACTTTGACTTTTAGCTTGAGAGTTGACTTGAGCTCTTTGACTTGACTTTTAACTTCAATCTCTATGATCTTGTATCCAACATATATTTGTGCACTAACAATATCCCCCTTTGGATTCAAGCACATCTTTAAAAAAAACAAGCAATACAATCTCCCCCTTTGTAGATTTCTTTTAAAAATTTAATCTCCCCCTTTTCGGAAAAACAAAAGTTAACTATCAGCATCATAGAACAATCTCCCATTTTGTCTAAGCAATCTTCTAACTTTCAGTAATCTTCCCAAAGTCTGTGAGTATGTTCTTCAAGAATCTTTAACAATCTCCCTCAAAGCTTGTAGAAACCTCTTTCAGACTCTAGAAAGAAATTATCTTCAGATTTAACTCTCTTTTCTCCAGCAAATCATCTTCAAAGAAAATTTCAGTAACTTCTTTGAACTTTTCTCTTTCAACTCTGTGCAATTTCCCATATTTTGCATCTCTTGAAACATTATTGCAACGAACTTTCTCCAAATCATCTCTCTTGAAACAATTTCTCCCTTAAATTTCTTTCAGTTTCTTGATCAACTCCAAAACTGTTTTTCAACAAACATTTCTTAAAATTAACTTCTCCATTTCTTGAGTCTCTCCCCTTTTTTGATGATGTAGCACAAAAATCATCAAAACTTCACCAAGAATTGTCATTAATCTTTTCTGACTATTGATCTGTATCACATAAGCCTTTGATCATCCGTCAATTCATAAAGTATTCATCCAAATCTTTTCAAATTCAGACAAATATGAATGTAACACCTGAATCAACAAATGAATCAGTTAAAAATGCCTGTCAGTAGCACAAAGCCACTGTGTGTAACAAATACACAATGGAAAGGAGCTTTTTGATGTTCACTCCCCCAGGTCTTCCATTCAATCATCGAATAACACAAGATTAAACTAAGAACGTTTAGACAGAAAAACAAATTTCCTGTGTGTACGTACTTGTGTATGAAAGAATTAAGCATAATGATTGCTTTATCAATTAGGCTCAAAATGTGTAAACCATTGAGGCAACAACAGTAATACACATACTCAATTGTGCATGATCGAAGTGCGAAGGTGGGGCAGACTTCCTTCTTTTTCAATATCCATATTTTCCAAATGAAAATCAGATAGATTATGTGTTGCATCCCCAGAAAATTGAAACATCTTCTTTTTAAGAAAAAGATGAGTAGCTTGTGGGGTTTTAATCAAGAGTTGGCATGGGCTAGTTGCCTTTTTCAATGATGTCCAAGAAAGAATTATGAAACGACAGTAATTTGGCTACCCGACTCAGAAAAAGTTGCTGCAGAGATTGATATTCTTTTACTTTGATCTCTCACCCTCTTTCTTTTTAACATTGTAGCTCACTTCTAACTAAACTCTCTTTTCATTTTATCTCATCACACATACCCACACTCAGATATTGACTCATCGCCTCTCGATCACTCAAGGATAACTTCTTGGGTAGGAAACACTGGTTAACGTGAATCCATAGAAGTTCTGTTAAGTTCTCACAATAAACCCATGTAGTTGTCCTGTAAGCAAAATGTTGCTCAAATGGTTGAACTTTTTTAGTCAAAGCACATAATGAAATACATGTAAGATAAATGTATGCTCATGAATGTAATCATGAAGATTTGAGCATGTTAATCATGGAATATTTTCTCATAACAAGTATATTTGAAAGAATGAAATGAATACAAGAAACTTGTTTGAAAATCTAACAATGTATGAAAAGATCAAATATGAATGATTTAACAATCAAGACTTAGGTTATGAAAATTGGATGTTTTCTATAAGAACAATTATAGACATTCTTGAAAGAAACGTTTTGAACGAAATTGCGCTCAAATATCAATGAAATTCAAACGGGGTGTATCACTATCGAAAAATTGGTTAATTTGAGACATGGTGATAACATATCAACAAAATACTAAACCGGTGTGTGTGAATACTTGAAAGTATATGGAAAAGACAATACACAAGTATTTATCTTTGGAAAACACACGGTTTGTTTAACAATGAATCACATAATAACAAAAACATTTAAAATCACACTTCTGTATTCATAAAATCTGTTTAGGAATCGAGAAGTGGTTTGAACGTTTAAGAACATGTTTTCATATCTGAAAGTCGTCCATCTTTCAAATACGTATGAGATTAATAATAGAATAATCTTATGCTCAGCTTAAATCTCATAAAGTCAGCTCCAAAGTCATGATAGATATGATGATGTAAGCTCCCCCTCAAAATCTACATTCAGTCAAAAGTCGTCAAAACACAAAGTCTGATTCACAAAATTTATTGAAAAATAAAAGACATGAAAACAGTAAAACATTTTAAGAACGAGTTTTGATCAGATGTAATCAAAGGTCATTGTCCTTACTCCCCCTGAAAATATGCATCACATGATATTATCAGTAGAGGTAATATGTATACCCCCCTTGAAGGTTGATCATCTCTTTGATGCATCGGAGTACACTTTCTTTTTATCGTTGAAGTATGAGTCCTAAACTGTTGTGTTTAGAAGCTAAACTTGATCTTTGAAGAGCGGGTTTTGAACTGTGTTATCCAAGAGTCATTCTTCATTGAAGCACGAGTTCTGAATTGTTGTATTCAGAAGCCTATGTTCTTTTACTACCCCTTAACTTCAGGTGCCTGCAACTCGGATGAATCTTTTGGCTTTGGTACCCACTGGTATTTGGGTCCATGTTTGTTAATTGCAGTTCTGTTAGGAGTAATGTAATAAGAACTATACCAGTAATTATCAGAAAGGGGTTCAGGAACCCATTGATAAATGGATCCTAGCACGTTAACACAAGATTTTGGTATCCATTTGAATTTGGACCCTTTGATCTTTTGAAACATTTGAATTATATACATGATACGAACCAAACCAATTATTAGAATATTGTCGAGATACAAAATCATTCCGACAATGTGTAGAAGACTTTTTAGTAGACGGAGATAATTAGAGTAATTGCTTTATTGAATAGCTCTTGTAAGAAGATAGAAGTTTTGGTTTATTGAAAGCAATATTACCAACTACATCAGTTTTACTATCAGTCAATCTATTACAACGAATATCAGAAGATGATTTTGTAGTCTCATCAATTTTTCGCTTTGGTCTCCACTTTGATTTCACTTCAGTCTTTGGCTTTTTCACATCTGAAACATTTGAACTTTGAAAGTTAGAACTATGAGATTTAAAAGATTGTTTATTCTTTGATTTACCAATGGTACTCCGTTTCTCTGAAAGCCTATTCTTCTTCTTTCCTTTGGCATCCTTGGTATTCATAGAAACTGGTTTATCAACTTTCGTTGATGATTCACCTTTCTCGTACACATTGGGTAAACCATTTGAATTAATGATGAATTGAGAATGATCTGAAAGTTTTGCATTAAAATCAAATTGATCAACACAACCATCAAAACAACCATCAGAGTTTAGGAAATCAAATTCTTCATCAAACTTGCCATTAATATCATTTGATTTTGAAGCTTTAGAAGATTTTGAAAAATCAATATTAATGAAAACAGTTGAAAATATCATTTGTTCTAACCCAGCCAAAATCCTCTCTTCTACAAGAGTGTTCTCGAGTTCATAAATTTTACTTTCTAAAACGAGTGGAGGAACGTAAATTTTACCTTCAACTGGTATTGCCTCCATTTCCTCTGTAGAATAGCTTTGAAAATAGTCGTTAGAAAGCAATTTTGACTGTGTAGAACTGTAACTAGAATTCAACCTCTCATATCGAAATGGAAGTTGCATTTTAGTTTTGTTCTTTCTTTTCTCAATCTCCTTAGCTTCATCCTCATCTGATAGTTTAGTCCACTTAACTTTGAGTTCAGGGTATTGAGGTGCCAATTTTAGAAAACCGAAATCATACAAAGCAAGCACTTTGGAGATACCCTTTTTCAGATAGTGTGGGTTCTCGTAACCAAGACCCCAACACTCAGTACTCTCTTTTGGTTTATTCAAATGAATGGTTTGCTCAGTCTGACCCAAAGTATAAAGTTTTTCTTCCAAAGCACTCACTTTCTCAATTAAAGATTTGTTTTCTTTCTTAAAAGATAAACACTTTTTCGCAACCTCTTTAATCTCAAGTTTACACAGTTTAAAGTTAGAAGTTGTTTCAGATAGTTGTTTATGAATTACAGTCTTTTCTTTAGCACTGGTATCAATATTTTTGTGTAGATCTTCAATCAATACATTCTTTTCAGCAATATCATTATTGAGCTTCAATATTGATTGCTTTTTCTCTTTAATGATACCTTTTTCGCGTTTAAGCTTAGACTGCAAATCCTGAAGTTCAATCATCATGGATTGCATTTGATTAAGAAAATCAGATTCGGACATATCACATACCTCTTCATTATCTTCAGCATCAGAATCTACTTCATTCTCTTTCTGGCCCATAAAGCACATGGGAGCACTTTCTTCTTTGTCCTCATCCTCTGAATGATCTAGCCAGTACTCATCTTCAGTCATCAATGCTTTGCCAGCTTCTTGCTGCTTGGCCAAGAGCATTTTGTTCTTGTAGTATTCCGAATTGCAGACCTTCGGCTTCCGACAATCCTTAGCATAATGATCTATTTTCCCGTAGTTGTAGCACTTTACTGGCTCAGATTCTTTCTTCTCTTCCTTCTCGTACCCATACTTTTTCTCCTCTGGCCTTTTCTTCTCATACCTTTTATCTTCCACTCTCTGTTTATGCTCATAATTTCTTGATCCCGATGAGAACCTCTGATTGTTTGACCCTGGTTTCTTGTAAAATTTCTTCTGAAAAGCTTTGGTCAACAACAACATAGCTTGTTTCAAGTTTTCACAATCATCAGAATCATAATCTTCTTCATTTTCAACTTCATCAGACTCAGATACTATCACCTTCTTTTTCTTCTTCAAGCTCACTGACCTTTTCTCTTTCTTCTTCACAACTAAAGCCATTAGATTTGTAACCAATTTCTTATCTTTCTTCTTCTCATCTTTAATCTCCTCTACATCTTCTTCATTTTGTCTCAAAGTCTCATATGCCTCATGGAGTGGTATCTCATTTAAATCTTTCATCTGTTTCTATTTGAAACTAGCATCCATTGATTGGGTGAGCACATCTAACCCGTGAGACATTTGAGCCTTATAACTAAAATATCCAAATTAGTCCCATTTCATTTCATGTGTGTATTACACCTCATGTGCATTGGTGTCTCTAGAACTTGCATATATTTTCTTCAAGATTGCATTACAGTCATGCTTGCATACAAAAGTGATAAAGGTCATCTTTGATGCAAATGTTAACCACTTTTAGCCAAAAAGCCTACCCTGAAAATGCAATCCACTTGATTTACTATTTTGAGTGTACAAACCCGTTCATTTGACATACCTATGTTACAAGCCAAAAAGCCAAACACTTCCTACCCAACCTTAAGACTTTGGGGGTGTATCATTAGACCAAAGAGCTCATTGTAAATACCTTGAAGTTGTGGTCTCAAAAGAAGAAAATAATAGAAATCAAAGCCTCGAAAGAAAAAAGAAAAAAAAAGAAAAAGAAGAAAGTAAAAAAAAAGGAAGTGGCACGAAGAAAGAGTTAATAGCCGGTACATGACCCCTATGAAAAAAAAGAGAGAAAAAAAATAATAAAGGCTTGCAGTCATTGAAGTGAGAAGGCTTAAAAGTTTCAAAGAGAACCACAATGTAATATGCTCTTGGTTTTATTGCTCACAATGCTCCCTTAGTCTTAACGGTTTTAAAGTTACTTCACCATATGTTATCCCACCTTACCCGTTGCCACCATTACAACCCTTGAAAAAGACCTTTTGATTTGTATCAAGTATGCAATTCAACGGTGGAGAATGAGAATTTTTGAAAGCCTATGGTAGACTACCAGTCATGTGGGGATGTCTCGAGCGCAGCACATAACCCAAACATGTGAGTGATTGACTGAATCTATCCTTAATAAGAGCTTACTGGATCAATTCATGTTATTTGTCGAAATGATATGCACGTGCTAAGGCATTGATGGTTGACTTATCCCATATTAATGACATGCTATGAGTTCTATAGAGTTTGACTTGACCATTCTTGAATTACCGAAATAAACAATTTTATTGCCCGAGGACGGTCAATGTTTAAGTGTGGGGTGTTTTGATCGGTCGTTTAATTCGAGTTTATTTCCTCGTCAATCACCCATCTTTAATGTGCTAAAATGGTAAAACCAAACTATATTAATGTGTTTTTGTGTTTGATAGGTTCGGAAAAGTGTGGAGCAAAAAAGGGATAAAAATTATGATTTTTGAAAGATTTGCGCAACTATGACGTTTTGAGCATATCTCACTCATACGATCTCGGATTTAAGTGATTCAAGATGATCTGGAAACCTAACACACATATCTACAAGTTTCAGGTTTTGTGTTTTGGCAAATTCGGATTTCATATGGGCCGAAACTGATGTTGAAATTTGGCAAACAAAGCTAGACAAAAAGAAAGAAATAAAAGAAAAATGGTGCAGAGTTGCAACAAAAATGTGGCTATGGTGGAATGGTAAGGGGAACACATCTGTGTAGCTGAGATCATGGGTTCTAATCCCACATGCAATGCCTTTTGTTTTTTTTATTGAAAGCACTTTCAATGTTTGCCCAAAAGGCATGGAAATGAGGCGGGGACCCCAATCCCCGTCCCCATCCCCGATCCCAATTTCTGTCCCCATCCCCGCCGGGGATTATGATCACATCCCCGTCCCCAACGGAGAACGGGGATCCCAACGGGTAATCGGGAATTTTCCCCACTTGCGTGATGTATCTTAAATGAAATGCGTTGAGCACTATATATACTCGATTGATAATGGTCCATGTCTAAATCTCACATATTTCCAAAATTTGTTTTTACGGACTATCAAATATTTATGTAAACAAAATCACAACATCATACGTAATTGTTTGATCAAACACTTTCGGCTCTCCATGAGTTCTATTTAAAAAATTAAGACAAGTAAAAAAATGTAACAAGGGTGATTTCTAAATCTAAAAGATACTACATTTAAATCTTTATAAATAATATATTTGAAAATATATATACAATATATTTAGTACTAATAAATATACATAATTTATACTATATTATAAATCACGGATAAAAAACTCTTAAGTTCAACCTTTTAAGCACAAAATATAATTAATTTATGCATGAAATTTAAAAAAAATCTTATTTACAATCTACAATGCATAATGTACAAATGGTAAATGCATACTTTTCATATACAGAAATTTTTACTTTATCAGTCAATTTTATCAATAAAAAAATGATTTATGTTTCCAAACTCTGTCAGACTTACCTTAAGTTCAACCAAATTCAAATTTCAAATAAGGACCCGATTCGAGATTCAAATCTATACTATATTATAAAGCACGGATAAAAACAACTCTTAAGTGCAACCTTTTAAGCACAAAATATAACTATTTTATGCATGAAATTTAAAAAAACTCTTAATTACAATCCACAATGCATAATGTACAAATGGTAAATGCATACTTTTCATATACAGAAATTTTTACTTTATCAGTCAATTTTATCAATAAAAAAATGATTTATGTTTCCAAACTCTGTCAGACTTACCTTAAGTTCAACCAAATTCAAATTTCAAATAAGGACCCGATTCGAGATTCAAATCTATACTATATTATAAAGCACGGATAAAAACAACTCTTAAGTGCAACCTTTTAAGCACAAAATATAACTATTTTATGCATGAAATTTAAAAAAACTCTTAATTACAATCCACAATGCATAATGTACAAATGGTAAATGCATACTTTTCATATGCAGAAATTTTTTACTTTATCAGTCAATATTTATCAATAAAAAAGATGATTTATGTTTCCAAACTCTCTTAGACTTACCTTAAGTTCAACCAAATTCAAATTTCAAATAAGGACCCGATTCGAGATTCAAATCACCTAAAAACCTAAAACCTCTCATCCCCATGTCTCACGCTCTCCTTGAAGAGGCGATCAAAATACAATCTCGATTCAAAATTTTCTCTTTGCAAAAGGATGATTACTTCACAGTTTAGGTGGTTATGGATTTCTCCAAAATCTGTAAGTTCACATCCTCGATTCCTAGCTTCTGTTTAACTAAAGTTCCTTTGTTTGATTTTTGTGTTTGGTTTTTAAGGTCCAGTTGTTTCTTCTTCATTCTCCTTAAAGCATGGGCTTAAATATACGATTCGTCCTGCAACTCGATTCTTTAGTCAACCAGTTCTGCTTCGATCGCTGATCATCATCCACGGTTCTAGGGTTCTGCTTCGATCGCTGATCACCATCCAGGGTTCTAGGGTTCTGCTCAAGTATTCAATTTCACAATCGGTTCTGAGGTAACTGAACTTGATTTTTTCTTTATGGACTTCAATCGGTTTCTCCTTCACAATCGGTTTAGAGTAAATTACATACTTCGTTCTAAATTTTGGGCTTTAATTGTTGTGTATTTGTTACATTTGTTTCTCCTTCACAATCGGTTCTGAGGTAATAAAGCTTGGTTTTTTTCTTTATGGTCTTCAGTCGGTTTCTCCTTCACAATCTGGATGTTGTGCTTTAATTGTTGTGTATTTGTTACTATGCTGACACACATATATTTCACTTTGGGTTTGATTTTGCACTGTGGTTTCAAATATGGTTTCTAGGCGTGAAATCTAATACGAACTGTTGTTTGCAGTGATGTAATAGTTTCAAGATTTAACCATTCGTACACCCATAGATTCTCCTAATACCGATGGCATCGATCTAGGTTTTAATTAGATAGTACTTTTCGATTGGTTGAAACTTCTGATATTCGGTTTTAAAATGTTAATTTGCGAATAAGAAATGTTCTTTTTGCAGATTCTTGTAAAAATGTAAAAACTCATGATGTTTTCATCGTGTCTGTAGACGACTATGTAGCAGTCAAGAGTGGATGGCTTTACTGGGACAAGAAATAAATGATTTATTGACGATTTATTGTTTAATATATGAAGATGTTTGTTTTACTATAACAATTGTTAAAGTTCCTAGATTGTAATCGATCGTCATGCTTACTTTTACTTAAGTTTTGCATCCTGCCGCATTGCGCGGGTTCACTGCTAGTATTAAGTAATAATTATATAATATATTTAATGTACGGGGACGGGCGGGGCGGGGATCACGTTACCTGTCCCCGTCCCCGGTTTTTTACTTTCAGGGATCCCCATCCCCATCCCCGATCCCCGGTTTTGCGGGGAATCCCCATCCCCGTCGAGGCGGGTACACCGGGTTCCCCAATGGGGCGTGTCTCATTTCCATGCCTCACCTAAATACAGTTCAAGCCCAACTCGTCCAATGCATTATTAGGGCATTATTAAAGGTTATAAAAGAAAGAAAAAAGTTCAAGATGGAGGAGGAGGTCTTTGGGAGGCAGCCGTGGGAGCAGCCTTTGTCTGCTTTTATTTATTTATTTATTTTCATTAAATTTAATTGGTTGGAAACGGAGATTGAAGAAGGTTGATTTCGGTTGTTAATGCTTGAAGATTCGAGTTTGATACAAGGGAGGTTTGAGGTTTCTTTCAAGTATTGTTTTTTTTTTTTTTTTTTTTTGCAAACCATATTTAATACTTTTAAATCAGTTTTAGAATAAGCTTTGGGTTATTTGTTTTTGATATTGTTGGTTAAGTGGAAGTGTTGAATTAGATTTCTTGATAAATTTTGTGACTTTTATTTAAATTAGAGAATATTGAATGGTTAATCATAGATTTAGATGATCTTGATGTTCTAGTTTTACATAAGGTTTATGAATTGTTCATTGAAAATGATATGTGACAGATATTGTCAGCTTTTAATGATTTCGTATTCTCGTTAGTTGATGCTTAGTTATAAAGTTTCCTTTTTTATTCGTTTTATAGTTTAATTCAATTCTCAATCCAAACCTTTTGAAGTAATGTTATTTGTAATAATTATATTTTGATTTTTAGTCAAGTTGTTTTGAGCTTAGGGATTGTTTACCAACAATAGCTGGTAAGCACTGTCTGGAATAAGAGGTCTGACTAGAGTAAGCGGCTCTGTCTAAAATAAGTGTTGATTGGAAAATGGTTGTTTACCAAATATTATGGATTTGGTTCTGACCGATAAAAAATGATCATTATAACCTTGTATATGGTGAAGTGCTAAATACAATGCAACTATTTTCCAAATATTATGTTTGAATAGTTGTTGAATGACAAAAATTACAAATTTCATAACTGAAAGACAAGAAAATAAATTGAACTTCAACAATTTGTGTGCAAATCTTAATTTGAAGCATATGACGATAATTGATTTGCAATCTCATTACGCAAATTAGTCATGTATTCATTGTCTTGAGAATTCCATTCCATTCCATCGACTTCTATTTGATTGCTTCCTTCATGTTGTTCTTGAGCAGCGGTAAACATGGTGTTGTCGTCGTATTCCATAAATAATTGATCTTCGATATTGCATTTACTTATAAAGTTATGAATCACGAAGCAAGCAATCACCACATCTTTCTGTACTTGAAAAGGATATAGAGCCATTTGCTTTAGGATCGGAAATCTTGCTTTGAGGACACCATATGCACGTTCGATAACATCTCTAAGTTGTTCATGAGCATGATTGAACGTTTCTTCCTAGTTAATGCATGTTGACGTCGAAAATCTGCTAACCAATACCTTGTATTGTGATATGGAATCATAAATCTTCAATTGCATTTACATCTTTAAAAATATAGAAAAATAATAACATTTTAAAGTTAAGCAAAAACGATACTTACTTGATGGAGGAAACAGAAATCCTGAAGTTAGGTTAAACGCAACTTCTCTCAGGCTCTAGAGTCATGTGCAATGCCTTCCCATCCATTCCAATCAAACGTAAATATCATATTAAAATCACAAATTGCTAAAACGTTTTGGTAGCATTCTCCTCTTCCTCTTCTTCTATACCTTGCTTGTTGATCACTAGGTACAACTGCATGTATCAGGGTTCCATCTAGAACACCTATAGCCCCCTTTTAGAACAGAAAAAATATATTAAAACCCGTAACAAAATATCAAATCATGTAAAATTATCAAATCAATAACATAAATCATACCAGAAATATCTCTTTGAGGCACCTAAATCTCTCGGATGTACTTGGTGTTCCATCAAAGGATGTTGGCCCTACGACCTCTCTCACGAATTCCATCATTCCACCCAATACTTCATGAAAACAGTTATGAATAGTTCGTGTGGAGTGTTGAAATCTACGTTTGACCATTATAAAGCGTTCATTGTGAGCGATAATTGTCAAAAACATCGCCATCTTCTCTTCAACACTTATAAGCCTACTTGATTGCAACCAATTTTTTTGTTTAAAGTGGTTGCATAACATTATAAAGTCATCACGAGATAAACTCATCAATTCATGGCATTGCGTATTGGATCCACTTAATAATTCTTGTGTATACGCATGTCCTATCAAAGCTGAAGTGTTATGTCTCACCCTTTCTATTCTTGTTGATGCTCTCCTCAAATACCAATATATAATAACTACAATCAAAATGATTTCGTTTTCATCCATGTGTGACCTTGCGAATATAAACAATAAAAGAACATCATTTCAAGTTTCAAAGATAAAACATTAAGTTTAAACAACCAATACAAAAATTAAAAAACATCAACTTGTAACATACATCCTCAAATTCAAATAACCATTTATTCATATTGAATTAATCATAATACCTAAAAAGAAAAGTATCCTAAACAAAAGATCATCTAAAAGAGAACATTGTTCAAAACAAAACCCTAAACATCATTTCAAACTAAAATAGACCCATCTTACTTCCTGTAAATTTGACCCACCCCTCACATCTCTCCTCGTTCAACCATAACCAAATTTTTCTATAGTCGGTGCTTTGACTGAATATGTGTAGTGTTATCTCATACATTGGGCTTTGCTCCCACCCAAGTGTTTCCAGCTTATCAATGCAAAGATCCATCTCATCATCCCCTAGTGGTTTGTTCAAGATTTGCTTAACATGCATCACAACCCTAGCTAAATCATCCTCATTCACCGAATGTTGTTTTCCTTTTTGCCTTTTCCTTTGTGGTTGGGGACAAAAAACAACGTCATCTTCTGAAGGAAGTGGTTCTTGTGTTGAATCAGAGTAGTCTTCCGTATCAAAATCCTCAACAATTTCCAGAGTCATGCTAAAAGGGTTTGGAACAGTTGTAGTCGGCCCCCAAGTTCCAACACCGGTGGAAGCAACACCATCAAATAATTGAATACAAAGTTCAGGATTGGGAAGTGGTGCAGTCCGCAATTTCTCAACAAATTTATTTTGTTGTTTACAAAAATTTTATAAGTATATGTATATTATATTGAAACATAACAGAAGAATTTAAGAGAATTTGACATAGAAAAGATAAAATGTGACCTTCATTTATATCTTCCATTCCTCTTCTGACAGATTAAACATGGTTGTCGACGTGTCATAAACATTACCCGTTTTGTTTCTTAACTTTGCCCATGCTCCATACTTTCCTTTGAGGTAATCATAATGGTTTATCATTTTTCGTTGTTCAACAACAAAATTATGAGTCTTTTGTAGTGTTTCTCCTACATTCTTCCAAGAAACTGCTTTATGGCTACCCCCTTCTCGTCCATTTATGGAGATCTCATTCAAACAAGATTCGATAAAAGTTTTCACTACATTTTCTTTTTTCCAATTAACTCTAGGCTTCTTTGATTGTTAGGATTCCCCAAAATTTGCCATATCTAGAAGAATTAGCAACATATCATGATTGTTTAATAAGTGCAATACATCAAACAGTTTTAGAGTACATACACGGCTAAAATAACATTGTCAATTTCATAAGCTTCAAAAGTAATTTACTAGCAAACTGTTTCTACTCTAAGCCTATTTACCAAGTATTTTTGCAACGAAAACCACCCCTATTCGACTTTTGTATATTTAACAAGCTACAATGGGTATGATTGATCAAAAAATTTGTTTTGTTTTGAAACAAAAAAATTTGGACTGTCATATTACTTCCAAATAAATATATTAATGAACAAAGGCTTTGTCAAAAGCTTAAGAGCCTCTCTGCATCTTTGATCAAGCTCTGCATTTCAGAGCTTTGAACATTTCATAGCCTCTGCATAAGTTCTAGACAACCTACAAATGCTCTATGATCTGCCTCTGATGTGTATTTTCTGCACGACTTCTGCACGAGCATAAAGGTTCTGTGCGTACCTCTATGCACAACATCCTTTGTGGTTGACAACCTCTACATTCTCTAGGTGAACAGACCTTCTGTGGATTTCAAATGGACATTCTGTGAACTTCTGTGCATACACACTTTAATGGCAGAGGCACTTCTCTGGACTGATATGTAATTAATCTCTGACAGCCTACAGAGGCTCTGCAAAAATCTATAGTGCAGCCACTGCATGTTCCAAACACAAACCAAAGAAATTGTGTTGCAGTCTCTGTGGTTAAGCGTGATCAAAACCTTTGCATCAATATGAACTTTTTTAAACTTTGCGTAAGCTGATCTTTTAAACACAACATCTTCTGTATGTGCGCAGAGGCTCTGTGCATGCATCTATGACTTTGATAGCTAGTGATCGCACATAGAAGCTCTAGACAACCTCTAAAATTAGCCTATGTACATATCTTCTGGTTCAAACAGGAACAACTTTCTGAAACTGGACAAACTTTTGAATGTTTATGCATACTCCACGTCCCCATTTCACTGCTTTTACAATCGTTGCAAATTATCATCCATCACAATGACATCAGCTTGTTCTTTCGCAACCTCTATTCCTGCTATGCCCATAGTGAATCCAATATCTGATTCATGCAATGCCGAAGCAACATTGGTGTTGATCCAAACTCTCTCAGTGATTTGATAACGACCCTCTTCTATACTTGGTGAAAATTACGTTTTAATATGTATTAGTGTTTCACCATCAGCGATCAGACTGAGTCTGTGCAGTTATCGCTGATAGTCTCTCTTGTAAACATTTATATGTATTAGTGTTTCACCATCAACGATTTGAATGAGTCTGTTCAGTTATCACTGGTAGTTCTGATGTAAACATTTGACGCAATCCCTGAAGACAAGTTTCGCGTCAACAGATGTTCATAGCTGAATCGAAAACGAAGCTGCTGAACAAAGACAAGTCTACTAGTGACCTGATGTGGACATCAGTGAAGCAAAGACGACTCTACTCATACGCGAAGAAACCTGAGGAAAAGCTTCAGCGATAGCTGAACCTTCTTATATCTCTGAAGGAAGAGATATTCAGCGATCGATGATCACTTAGCTTATGCCTCAAGTCTCTTTTGTCTTTCCCTGCACAACCAGTACGATGTGTCAGACCGGACATACCTCTACCACAATTCGTACAACAACTATGTCACTGTTCATGATACGGCCGAAAGCATGTTTCCAAAAGTCAGACTCTCTCAGCCAATCGATGAAGGACACGTGTAAAGTGCCCTGCCATGCATTTAATGCATAGGGTATAAATAGAAAGATTACCTCTTCATCTGAAGAGTGTGCTCACCTCTAACCTTCATCTATCTATCTTATAGAAACCTTTGTTTTCTATGTTCTTCAATCCCCATTCTCTATATTCTTGTGCAACCATCTTAGTGTTTTCTTAAGTTTGTTTAGATTCAGTTCTACTTAATCTTATTCCACAACAAACTTGTAAATTGTGTTTGAGTTATCAATAAACAATTAATTACTCTTAAATTCCGTGTTTGTATTCAAACCCCCCCCCCCTTCTACAAACTTGTTAAGCACCTCCAGGACCTACAATTGGTCCCATCACCAGTAAATACAACAACTTCAGACAGTCCCCTCAAATGCTTTACAAGAGTGAACTAGTCTTTTGGTGATGATCAAGACATTATATGAATTCTGGAAATTGTTCGAACTCCGGATGTTGTTTCAATTTTGGATCGACAACACCAGAATTTTGGATTAACAGAATGCAAATTATGTATGCATAAGAACATGGTTGTACATTTCCAGAACTCTGATAGAACATACTCACTTCAATTAAACTCAAATATCAAAAACATCACTTCGAGAAAACTATGCACAAAGACAGCTACCATAAATCTGTGTAGGCTATTCGAATTTATGATATGCAGATCTGAGATGATAAAATCAATAATTCTTCTGATTTAATATGGCAGCAGCAACAGCAGCTTCGATTGCAATTCTCCTGTCCAAGCAAACATTGTCCACATACTCCATGCATTTATTATAATCATAGAATATATAGTAAATGATAATTTGAAGATCTCAAGTTGGCCTTCAAAAATTTGGGGTCTGATGCAGCTGCCATTCTAGTCATTTAAGACTTCCCACATTTCCTCTTAAAGATCATACTTGGACCTCTTGTTGGAATCTGAGAGCACAACCTATGCCTCTCCAGTCAGCCTAAAGAGTCTGTCAGAATCCCTTTGAATCGATTCAGCAAGTTTTGTGGAGACCCACATCTCTTTCCTGCCTTTTTTGAACATTTGATAAACAATAACTTGATCTGCTACTCTTTGATGATCTGGAATGTAAAGAGTACTCTGCCCATACTTCTACTGTAACATCTCAAAAATCAGAGTAAATTAAAACCTGGAAACCTGACAATATGACGAAAGTAAATCCATTAACTTCCCATAAATGGGATCAGTCCTTAAGACTATACAATTCTATACAAGGATTTCATCAAAAGAATGGGAATTAACAATGCCCAGCAACAATACTAAACATCTCCAAAAACCCCGAGACTCAAAACTCGTCTCTCCAAAAACCCCAGCACCCACCGCTAATGGAAACCTGTTATACACATCATTTGAGAAAAAAGTGTCAGACTTAAAGTCTGGTGAGAACATACAGTTTATAAAGCTCAAAATTATAGATATAGACGTCAGTATCATAAGGAAATATTTTCATAAAAGTTTAATTTATAAAAGATAACATTTCGCCACAACCGGGCCTTTTCGGTCCAAAACTCATCATACGATGACAAAAGAACCATTTTACCAAGGATAGTGGTGTAACACAAAGTAGACCACAAATCCGAGTTATGAGCTAAACACTTGGAGTCCTCAGCAATGAAACAAGAGTCCGTGCTACGAGGTGAGATCGCGCTCCCAAGGGAAACCAATGTATACTCCTTCACTAGGATCACCATGAACCATGGCTAGTATTCGGCCTCACATAACCGTACCAAGTTCTCATCACGGAACATGTGATCCATAGCTACAAATTTGGGGAATATAACCTCCCAACAAAACAGTCTACTCCAAAACCTAGGGATCCACTAGTAATGGTAAGGACTCGTCACAACAACATATGTGACCAACCATAAATAAATATATGGTATAAGTACATTTTATAAACAAAATGCTACTCCCAGTTCAACTTCTAGTAAGAATGAAATTCATTAAAATGAGTTCATAAACCTTCTTTTCAACTGACCACATAATGTGTAAGTAAAACATCATTTTACTTCAATAAGGCGGAACCCGTCATTTTGGTCAAGTCTGACCGGGAACCCCGAGAATCACCAAAAACTTCATTTATAATAAAATGTAGAGAACATAAAATCATACCGTAGAAATACTTTAGATTTCGCAAATAAGAGTTTTGACATGTATAAAGTTTGTAAAATGGTAGTAGGAACTCACCGATAGGTTTTTGGAATAAAACCTAGAAAACCAGATAACGATCACGACGAAGAGGTGAAGCTTAAAACACCGACCCCTTGCTAGAAACACCGAAAACTAGCAACCAAACGAGACTTCGAAGATCGAAAGATAAAGAGAGAGAGAATTAGAGAGAGAAAGATATTTAGATTTGAGATTATGAGATCTTTGGGAACTGAACTCTTTAAGACGGTCAAAGCAACCACGCAGGTTATGCCGCGACTTCAACTCGAGGCATAACTCGCCCGTGTCCCAAAAACCCTAATCATCCAGTGGGTTTCGCGGGTTGTGCCGCGACCTCTAGTCGCGGTATAACTCGCGTAGTTCTCAAAATCCCATATCCAACAGAGGGTTACGCGGGTTGTGCCGCGACCTCTAGTCGTGGTGTAACTCGCGTAATTCACTGTTTCTCCCCAAACTTCACAAAAACCAAAACGACAACCAACCAAACACGGAGCTAACGACAAAAGCTTAACATAAGAATAACAAGGTTACACAACGGAAATCCGGGGTGTTACAATCCTCCCCAACTTGGGAATTATTTCGTCCCCGAAATCCAAACTATTCGAAAAGATGAGGATATCTTCGCTTCATATCCTCCTCGGCTTCCCACGTCACATTCGCTCGCCGGTGATGCTTCCACTGTACCTTGACCAAGGTGACTTCTTTGTGATGCAACTTCTTAGACTTTCTCTCTAAGATGGCGTCGGGTTCTTCCACACAACAGTTGCTCTCGTCTACCCTTAACTCTGAAAGGGGAATGACGCTGTCTTTCACCGCCAAACATTTTCGGAGGTAGCAAACATGAAACGTGTTGTGTATTCCGCTCAGCTCCGGTGGCAGTTCCAACTGGTAGGCTTGCAAACCCACCCGTTTAAGCACTTTGAAAGGTCCGAGGAAACGGGGACTCAACTTCCCACGTTTTCCGAACCGTATAATGCCTTTCCACGGCGACACCTTAAGTATAATGCGGTCGCCCACTTGGAATTCCATCGGCCGCCTCTTCTTATCGGCATAGCTCTTCTGACGATCCTGAGCCGCTTTCATTCTTTCGCGAATACACTTGACCTTATCGGCAGTCTCTTGCACGATCTCGGGTCCGGTGAACTGCTTTTCTCTCGCTTCAAGCCAGCACACGGGAGTCCGACACTTTCGCCCATACAAAGCCTCAAAGGGTGTCATTCCGATACTCGAGTGGTAGCTATTGTTGTAGGCAAACTCCACCAAAGGCAGGTGAGAGTCCCAACTACCCCCGAAATCGATGACACAAGACCTCAACATGTCTTCCAAAGTTTGGATCGTTCGCTCGCTCTGCCCGTCGGTTTGCGGATGGTAAGTCGTACTCAACTTCACTCGAGTACCAAGCTGTTTCTGAAACCCATCCCAAAAGTTCGAAGTGAACCGACTGTCGCGATCCGACACGATCGACAATGGTATGTCGTGCCTTGAGACCACCTCGTCGATATAAAGCTTTGCTAACTTATCCATCGGCAGCGTCTCGCGCATAGCCAAGAAGTGAGCGCTCTTTGTCAATCTATCAACTACCACCCAAATGGTATCGTGACCTCGAAAAGTTTTAGGCAACTTCGTCACGAAGTCCATAGTGATATGCTCCCACTTCCACTCGGGAATCTCTAAAGACTGAAGACTCCCATATGGTCGTTGATGTTCGGCCTTAACTTGCGAACACGTCACACAATGCTCTACGTAACGCACCACATCGAGCTTCATTACCGGCCACCAATAGTGAAGCTTCAAGTCCCTGTACATCTTTGTACTCCCCGGATGAATGGAATACTTGGACTTGTGAGCGTCCTCTAGCAACAGATCACGGTTACCCCCAATCTTGGGTACCCACACACGACCGCTGAACAGTTTTACTCCACGGCTATCTTCCGTTAAGAGTAAGCGCTGCTTCATCATGACTTCATCTTTTAGATTCTCTTCTAACAGTGCTTCCACCTGTGATGCCTTGATCTTCTCAACAAGACTAGACACTAGCTCGATTCTCGAATGGGTAGTTCGAATACTTCCGCTATAGTCCTTCCGACTTAGCGCATCGGCCACCACGTTCGCCTTACCGGGATGGTAAAGCAATTCACAGTCATAAGCTTTAAGCAACTCGAGCCACCGCCTTTGCCTCATGTTCAACTCTTTTTTATCAAAGACATACTTCAGGCTCTTGTGATCCGTGTATAGAGTGCACTTCGTGCCGTAAAGGTAATGTCGCCAAAGTTTCAAGGCTAACACCACCGCTGCTAACTCCAGATCATGGGTTGGATAATTCTGCTCGTGTATCTTAAGCTGCCTCGAGGCATAAGCGATCACCTTGCCTCGTTGCATCAACACACAACCCAGTCCCATCTTTGAAGCGTCGCTGTTTACAACGAAATCTTCCGACCCTTCCGGTAGCGTCAAGATCGGAGCTTCACACAGCTTCTTTAGAAGGATCCGAAACGCCTTCTCTTGGGTTTCAGTCCATTCAAACTTCACATTCTTCCGAGTCAGAACTGTCAAGGAAGTAGCGATCTTTGAAAAGTCTTGGATAAATCTCCTGTAGTATCCCGCCAGACCCAAGAAACTTCGGATCTCGGACGGACTCTTAGGAGGCTCCCAATTCATCATTGCTTCAATCTTGGAGGGATCTACTTTCACTCCGTCCCGAGTGACTACGTGCCCCAGAAATTGTACTTCTTTAAGCCAAAAGTCGCACTTGGAAAACTTGGCGTACAATCTCTCTTTTCTCAACACTTCCAGAACTTCACGTAGATGCTGTTCGTGCTCTGTCTCACTCCTGGAGTACACGAGTATGTCATCAATGAATACAATGACCGACTTGTCGAGGAAAGGTCGGCACACTCTATTCATCAAGTCCATAAACACTGCTGGTGCGTTCGTCAGGCCAAAAGGCATTACAAGGAACTCGTAATGGCCGTAATGCGTTCTGAAAGCCGTCTTCGGAACATCTTCTTCCCTTACCTTCACTTGGTGATAACCTGAACATAAGTCTACCTTGGAAAAACAACCCGCTCCTTGAAGTTGATCGAACAAATCGTCTATTCTCGGAAGCGGATACCTGTTCTTCACTGTAGCTTTGTTCAACTCACGATAGTCAATGCACATTCTCATTGTGCCATCCTTCTTCTTGACAAATAAGACCGGAGCTCCACAAGGTGACGAACTCGGTCTTAGAAAGCCCTTCTCCAATAGATCTTGGAGTTGTGCTACCACCTCTTGCATCTCTGCTGGCGCTAAACGATAAGGTGCTTTAGCGATCGGTGCAGCGTCAGACACAAGATCAATCCGAAACTCTACCTGACGATCGGGTGGCAACCCGGGCAAGTCGTCCGGAAAGACATCTGGATACTCACGCACGATCTTCACATCTTCCAGCTTTGACTTCTCTAGCTTGGCATCGATCACATAGGCTAGGAAAGACGAACATCCTTTTACTAGACACTTGCATGCTCTTGCCATTGTGATTATTGCCACTTCACCCTTCCTCTTTTCACCATACATGACCACGATCTCTACAGAGAGGTTGGGAAGTCGAATCATCTTCTTGGAACACACGAACTCGGCCTGATTGTTTGACAACCAATCCATGCCGACCACAACATCGAAACCCCCGATTAACATCGGTAATAGATCGATCGAGAATTCTCTCCCTTCGATACTAAGAGTACACTGCCTCAGAACCTCGTGGATCAGAACTTGACTACCATCGGCTATTTCTACCATTAATGCATCCTCAAGACTAGTAGTGGGCATAGCAATTTTCTGACGGAACAATTCAGATACGAAAGAGAAACTAGCACCCGTATCGAACAAAATACGAGCAGGTACAGAGTTTATAAGAAAATACCCGATACCACATCAGCGGATGCTCTAGCCTCTTCAGCCGTCATCTGAAAAGCTCGACCCTGAACCTTAGGAGGGTTCTCCTTCCTTGCTGGCGCGCTACCCGACACAAGCTTCGGGCAATATTTCCTCGCGTGCCCCGGTGTCTTGCACTCAAAACAAATGATTCCCCTGACCGGGCAATCTCTGACAGTATGACCAGGCTTCCCACACTTAAAGCAAGTTTGAGAATTGTTGTAACAGTTACCGTGATGCTTGGTCCGACACTTCGGGCACCACTTTGCTTCCTGATAACTGCCGAAGTTGCGGTTTCCAACAAAAGGTCGGGTCCGCTTGGGAGGTACTGAACTGCTCTCCCACTTTCTTTTATCAGTCACCACCACAGAATTCTCAGATTTGCTTTTCGCGAACATCTCTTCCATGAATTGAGCTTCCTCCACCATCTCTCGGAGGTTAGAAGCCTTGAAATTATGGACCATTGATTGCATGTCCGCTGGTAAGCCGTTGAGATAAGCTTTCATCTTGTCTTTCTTGGTTGGGGCAGCGTGCCCCACCAGACCAAGCTTCTCCATAAACTGACGGGTGTACTCCCTTACCGTCAGGCTTCCCTTTACCAAGGACCGGAATTCTTTCTCAATTCGGTCCATGGTCCTCTCGTTGCAGAACTCTTCCAGCAACTTCTTCTTGAACTCGGCCCATGACAACTGAGCCAACACTTCCGGAGATAGAGTGGATTGGATGATATTCCACCAGATGAGTGCAGTGTCCCTCAGCAGTTGGGTACCGAACCGCACTCTCTGATCATCACCACATTCGGAAGAGCCAAAAGCTTGCTCAACCGCTCGGATCCACTTTACACACACCGCCGGGTCATCAGAACCGAAGAATTCTGGCGGTCCGCAACTCAGAAAGGACTTAAAGGAACAACTCTTCCTATTCCCCGGAGCACCAGAAATCCCGCGCTCTACCGACACGACCCTTATACCATCGCCTCCAGAACCTGCTACGACGTTCTCCACAACCGTCTCACTTCTCCGATGGTTCACGTCGCGGTCCTCCATCGTTTTCAGCAGAAACTCTTGTTGCTTAGCCATTTCTTCTCTCATCGCCAACATCACGCTGGCCAACAACTCTGACTGGGGATTAACATCCCTGATGACTGGGTGGGACGAAGCCAGGTCTACTCGCGGAATGACCTCTGGCCCCCCACCTAGCACTTGCTGAACGGGTGGTCGAACGATAACCTCAACTCCTTCCGGCTGACCCGCTGTAGAGGCTATCGCTTCCAGACCATCAACACGAGCACGCGGTCTTCCACGCGTACCTACCATTCTGAACTGCTACACAGAGCAGAGGAAGAGATAAGAGAAAGACAGGAAACACGAAAGGAAAACGTACTACCACATTACCAATTGTCATATTAACAGCAAATCAAGCACGCTTACGTATAATATCCTCATAATAACATTAGCTAAGTGAAATTATGAACATACAACACATAACGGTTCTTGTCACCACTACTACAACGCCTGATAAACGTACTTTCCATTGACTCTAAGACTAACCCATCTTAGGAGCTCTACCCAAATCTCGCGGATCAATTCTTAGTATACTCAGTCTTAGTCTAGACATCTTACATTCATTCCTAGTTCGCTTAAACTAGAGCTTTGATACCAACTGTAACATCCCGCCTGCCTCGAGAACAATATTGTCCGCTTTGCCCCTGGATTTAACCAACGTGTAGTGCACGGATTTGTTTCTGGCGACCTGGTGAGAAACTTCCCAGGGGGTCACCCATCCTGGGACTACTCCCACCCAAGCACGCTTAACCACAGAGTTCCCAGAACCTGACGTGCTTGTGGCCCTAAAACGCGTTATTGTTAGGAAGGCCAAGATATTACTTATAACACCCAGCATCACTCCTGTCCGCGGCCGATATGGGATATGCCTAATGTGTTACATCTACGCAGTTTATGATTGAATTATGTGGACACAAAACTCTGAAAACCAGCAACTTTTAAAATATGGACAACATTTTATGTTCACACAACAACTATAATGACTTTAACATAGATTCTGGCCAATCAGGACACTAATTCAGAACAAAATCAAAGCATGAACATTGTTCATTTGTGTCTTAGGAATCTAACACATCTGTACTCATCAAATTTGGAGCTTCGAGGATGGAGACCTGAACAAAATTCGATAGGTGCGCAAAGTTGTCAAGTATTTCTGAAAAATTGACTTTCCTATGAAATAGGCTAAGTGTAAACTCTTATTAGCTTTAATCTCTGAACATTCATGATCAAACTCTGAATACACTTCAAAACAGCAGCCTCTCTGTTTTGATTATAACATTTCAAACACTTTGATTCTGTTGCAGATCTGTTGTCACAAAACCAATTTAACAGCCTTATTGCATGAACTAATTTGGACAACAACGTCAACTTTCTGTTTAGGACAACAACAAATCAATTTTACATTATGTTTTGTCTTGAATTTGAACACAAACAGCAACACATTCAGCAAGACTCATCAGCTTTAGACATTTATTTCAAAGATGATGAGGAACAACTCATATTTCAAAGAGTCTCTGAAATTCCTATCTGTCCCCTCAGCCCATCTCAAAGATCTCCTATGCTTATGGTGTGACTTCTCTCCTTTTGCTGAACCGATCAAGGCAATTATCAGTCAAGAATCTTCAGATCGAAGGCAAAGAGGAGAAGAAATACCTGACTATATGGTCAATCCTCCAAAATCTTCTTTAGATAGCTGATAGATTAGTTTTCTATTTCTTGTAATCTATTAGTTAAACTTACAGTAGTTAGTTCCTCACTTGTACTTGTAATTTTCATACCTTGTAATTCTATCTTTGAATTAATGAAAATTGCAGTGAAGTACTTAACTCTATCAGTACTGTAAAATATCCCTCAAAATAGTAATTGGGACATGTATGTTATGAGTCCTGATTATTCCATTATTTTGAATTATAAAGTAATTTTCTTCAGTTACTTTGTCATTATCAAATAGGGGGACATTGTTGATCCAAACTCTCTCAGTGATTTGATAACTACACTGTTCATGATACGACCGAAATCATGTCTCCCAAAGTCAAACTCTCTCAGCCAATCGATGAAGGACACGTGTAAAGTGCCCTGCCATGCATTTAATGCATAGGATATAAATAGAAAGATTACCTCTTCATCTGAAGAGTGTGCTCACCTCTAACTTTCATCTTTCTATCTTATAGAAACCTTTGTTTTGTATATTCTTCAATCCCCATTCTCTAAATTCTTGTGCAACCATCTTAGTGTTTTCTTAAGTTTGTTTAGATTGAGTTCTACTTAATCTTATTCCGCAACAGACATGTAAATTGTGTTTGATTTATCAATAAACAATTTATTAAACTTTAAATTTCATGTTTGTATTCAACCCCCCCCCCCCTTCTACAAACTTGTTAAGCACCTCCGGGACCAACAAGTGGTATCAGAGCAGGTTGTTTAATCTGATAAACAAGATCTTGCTTTATTCTCTTCCTTGCTATTCTAAAATGGCACTTAACACAAACACAAACTAATATGATAATGGTTCATTTTCTAAACCTCCTCGATTTAGCAGAGATAACCTCTCTCTCTGGAAGAATTGAATGATGCTATTTCTTGAAGTTGTAGATCCCACTATACCTGAGTACGTAGCAAACGGACCCTATGAACCTGTCCAAATCATAGTTGTCGTTCCAGCTACTGCCACCACTCCTTTTATTCATGAACGCTATTTTGCTAAGGAAATCATACAATGGAGTAATGAAGACAAAAAGAAGGTTGGTATCGATGCAAGGGCAAAGACCATTATCTCTATAGCTCTGCCTGATGAAGTTTTCCATTCCATCATGCATCTTAAAACTTCTAAAGAAATGTGGGAAACCATATGTGTTCAATATGAAGGCACTACTGAAATCCAAGAGACTCGAAAGATTAACTTGGTAAGACAGTATGAAAGTTTCATCGCTAGTAAAAATGAATCTCTCTCTGATGTTCATCAACGGTTTAACTGCCTAATCATTGATCTAAGAATTGTTGGTAGGACCTATTCTAATTCTGAGGTCCTAACAAAATTCTTGGAATGTCTTCCTGAATGCTGGGACAGTTATTCAATATGTCTCAAGCTGACAAAAGACTTAAATTATCTTTCTCTCAGCACCTTGTATGGAATATTGCTTAACTATGAGCAATCAAACCTTTTGAAGAGGAAACTTATAAAAGATTGTAAAGACTCCAAAAGCACTCCTGTTGCTTTAGTCTCTTCAGAGATAATTCCATCTCAGCGATCTACTCTCACCATCACTGAGTTAGATTCTGAATCTGAGGATCTATCAGACACTGATCTTTCAGAGTTTGATGAGTCCTTAGCACTCTTGACAAACTCTTTTAAGAGATTTGCAAGAAAGAGAAATTTCCGAAGAAATAAGCCTCTCTCCCTCACTGACAAGCCAAAATCAACCCCTTTTGATAAGGCTACTGCTACTTGCTTTAACTGTGAAAAGATTGGACACTTTGCAAGTGAGTGCAGGTCAAAGTAAGTCTTCAAACCTTCTACCTCTAGAAGATCCAGCGATGACAAGTACCTAAAGCTGAAAGAGAAATATCAAAAGCTGAAAATCTACAAGCGAAAAGGTAAAGGTCTCATTGCTGAAGAACATGACTGGGCTGAATCAGAAGAATCAAGTTCTGATGAAGAAGAAGTAGTTAATCTCTGACTCATGGCTGAGATTAAAGAAGAAGTAGAAGAACCAACTGAAACTTCTATGAGCTATATATCATCTCAGCTATCTATCTCTACTAATCCCTCTCTACCTGAATCAGAGAGAAGTCGCGCAGTTGATGTGCTGACGATTGATCTTTACAATTCTCTAAACGAAAAATCTCTAGCTGAAAGCAAAAACAATGATTTAACTGAACAGCTGGAAAAATGCCATGAAAAGATCAGAGAACTGACTCTTTTAGAGGAAAGTTTGAAAGATCAAGTTGTTGTAAATAAAATCATCAGCATAGAACGCGAACAAGCCATCGCTGCTCTAAAAGCAGAAAAGGCTACTGTTGAAAAATGGTGTAATTCCTCAACAAAGATCACTGAGATAGTAAACGATCAAACTCTTGGTGGTGATAAAACCGGTCTTGGTTTTTGGAAACCACAGGATGAGCCTAAAGAAGAAAGTTCCATGCTTAAGTTTGGAATGTTTGTCACTTCTATCTCAGACACTTCTTATAATCAGTTTTATCCTTCATCATCTTCTAATTCTATCCCTGGGGAAAAATCCAAAGGCTCTAAGTCTACGGATAAAGGAAAATCCATTCTCCATCCTTAGAAGGCTACCAAGAAAGCAAAGCTGAAAGTTCCTTCTAAACCTTCAGCTAATCAATCGTCTAGCTCTGTGATAGAAATCTTTGATCTCTGTCCTCTAAAGTTAAAGGTTGATCTTAAGCCTAAGTGATCTGAAGAAATGAAAATTCCTCCCAGATCTCATGAGAAAAGCATTCTTGGAGCTAGAGCTGCTCATCTTAAATTCTCAAAACCTTCTACGTCTGGTCCTAAAACCACATTCAAATATAGAAAATGCTATCACTGTGGATTTACTGACCATATTGCAAGCAAATGTCCAACTGCCACAAAAGCTGATAAATCAGCTAAAGTGAAGATGAATGCCTCCAAGGCTGAGAAGGTCATCAAAGCTGAAAAATCGACCAAGGTGAAGAATACCACTAAGGTTAAGAAATTAACTAAAGTGAAGATTAGCACTGAAGCTGAATCTTCATCTGCTGTGAAGATTTCTGAACCATCCATTTCCACTAACCCCAAAGGACCGAGTGAAAAATGGGTACCAAACAAAGCTTAATCTTCCTTATGTTTCCAGGGATCAAAGGGCATCTGGTATCTCGATAGTAGATGTTCTCGTCATATGACTGGAGAAAAAGACCTGCTCACTGAATACAAGGAAGAGAAAGGTCCCTCTGTGACCTTTGGTGGAAATGGAAAAGGATATACCCGAGGGTTTGGTGTCCTTAGCAATGGGACAACTACCTTCAGAAGAGTCGCTTATGTAGATGGACTGAAGCACAATCTTCTGAGCATCAGTCAGCTATGTGATAAAGACTATGAAGTTCGCTTTTCCAAGAAAGCATGTTCAGTGGTGAATGAGCAAGGAAAACTTGCTCTCAGTGGGTATCGTGGAGAAAATGTCTATGTAATAGATATGGACTCTACTACCACTGAAAACGTATGTTTTCTCTCTAAAGCCTCTTCTGATGTCAACTGGCTATGGCACAAAAGGCTCTCTCATCTAAATTTCAAAACCCTGAATTCTCTCTCTTCTAAGGAACTGGTTTTTGGTCTTCCTCAACACTCATATGCTAAATAATCTCTCTGCTCGACATGTGAAAAAGGAAAACAGACAAAAGCTAGTTTCAAGTCTAAACAAGTTTCCTCGGTGAGAAGTCCTCTTCAGCTCTTACATATGGATCTGTTTGGCCCTGTCAACATCCAATCAATAGCTGGAATAAAATATACGCTTGTCATTGTAGATGAATACTCTCTCTACACCTGGGTTATTTTTCTTCGCTGCAAGAGTGATACTCCAGAAGAACTAATATCTTTTGTTAAAAAGATGGAAGTGCTGAATAATCTCACTGTTCGTTTAATAAGAAGAGATAATGGAACTTAGTTCAAAAACAATTCTCTGAATAACTTCTTTGAGAACAAGGGAATTTCTCATAACTTCTTCTCAGTAAGAACACCTCAGCAAAACGGAGTCGCTGAAAGAAGAAACAGAACGATCATTGAAGCTGCTAGATCAATGCTCAGCGATTCTCACCTCCCTACTCAATTTTGGGCTGAAGCTGCAAACACTGCATGTTTTACTCAAAACAGATCGCTGATAGTAAAGCGATTTGTAAAGACAGCTTATAAACTTTTTCATGGAAGAAATCCTTCTATCAACTTTCTTCATATCTTTGGTTGTCAGTGCTTTATTTTAAATAACAAAGATCAGCTTGGAATGTTCCATCCAAAAGATGATGATGGAATATTTCTAGGATATTCCTCCATCTCCAAAGCCTACAGAGTTTTCAACAAGAGAAGACAATCTGTGGAAGAAACAATTCATGTCACTTTTGATGCAACTCGCTCAGCAAACTCTAAACTAATCACTGACAATGAAGAGTTAAATTCTTAGATGTTTTCTCATTACAGAGAAACAAAATCTTTCTTCTCAAACCATCAGCATTCAAATCCTCCAGCTACTGATGATGATCCAAACATCATACCTCCTAATGCTGAATCCAACTCATGGATCTCAGCAGAGCCTCTAAACACCTTACTTCCATCAGATCCATCATCGTCTGAACACCTCTCAGAAAACAATGGTTTGTCTGACACTCAATAGCTAATCGTTGATGAACCTCAAGCTTCCTCATCGGTGAACATTCCCATTGTTGATCCAGCCTCGGAAATGAGCGATCATGCTCCTGCTCAGCGATGGACTAGAGATCACCCTATAGATCAAATTCTTGGTGATCCGGATGCAGGTATTCAGACACGATGAAGTTCAGGTAATATCTGTCTCTTTGTCAACTTTATTTCTTTAAAAGAGCCAAAGAAGGCTGATGATGCCCTCAGAGATCTAAACTGGGTCAGCGCTATGCAAGAAGAGCTGACTGAGTTCTCTCGCAACAAAGTTTGGAATCTCGTTCCTAGACCATCTGATAAAACTATTATAGGCACCAAATGGGTGTTTAGAAACAAGTTAGATGAACATGGGACTGTAACCCGCAACAAGGCTCGACTTGTTTCTCAGGGATACAGACAAGAGGAAGGCATAGACTATGATGATACATTTTCCCCTGTGTCTAGGCTCGAAGCAATTCGACTCTTCCTAGCTTATGTTGTTTACAAAGACTTCATTGTATATCCAATGGATGTAAAATCAGCGTTCCTCAATGGAAAGTTGAATGAAGAAGTCTATGTGGAACTACCTCCAGGGTTCTATGACCCTAAGTATCCAAATTATGTTTATAAATTGGATAAGGCTCTCTATGGTCTAAAACAAGCCCCTCGTGCTTGGTATGACACTCTCTCATCTTTTCTTATCTCTGAAAATTTTGAACGTGGCAAAATTGATAATACATTATTTTTCAGAAAGATAAAAGGTCATATTATTCTTGTACAAATATATGTCGATGACATCATATTTGGTTCTACTAACCCATCTTTGTGTACTCGCTTCGCTGAAAAAATGAAAAAAGAATACAAAATGAGTATGATGGGTGAGCTGACATATTTTCTTGGCCTTCAGATCAAGCAATCTGACAAAGGTACTTTTATCAGCCAAGGTAAGTATGTTAAAGACATGCTGAATAAATTTGATTTAACACAAACTTCAGCGATGAAGACTCCTATGGCACCTCCTCTGACACTTAACAAAGATCCATCTGGAAAACCTGTTAATGTCACTGCCTATAGAGGAATGATAGGCTCCCTGCTGTATCTTACAGCGAGTCGACCTGACATCATGTACTCTACTTGTTTATGTGCACGCTATCAATCTGAACCCAAGGAATCCCATCTGATCACTGTTAAGCGAATTTTCAGATATCTCAAAAGGACTCCAAACCTCGGTCTTTGGTATCCCAAAGACTCAGGGTTCGATCTAACTGGATATTTCGATAGTGATTTTGCAGGTTGTAAACTCGATAGAAAGAGCACCACTGGTGGATGTCAACTCCTAGGAGGAAAGTTGTTAAGCTGGACAAGTAAAAAGCAAAATTCAGTGTCCACTTCCACAGTTGAAGCTGAATATGTATCCGCTGGAAGTTGTTGTGCTCAGGTTTTATGGATGAGAAATCAACTATTAGACTATGACCTTCAGCTATCAAAGATTCCAATCTATTACGACAGCACTAGTGCTATCGCTATAGCAAACAATCCAGTGCTACATTCAAAGACAAAACACATAGAGATCAGATATCATTTTATCAGAGATCAAGTGATGAATGGTGATATTGAACTTCACTTTATCCCCACTGACTATCAGCTAGCTTATTTGTTTACCAAACCTCTTGATGAGACAAGATTCAACTTTCTCATCAGTGAGCTTGGAATGCTGAATCTTGAAGAGTAACTCTTCATCGTTCATGCATTATGTCAGTGACTATAAGTTCCCCTTTATCACAATTTCTCTTAATAAATTTCTGAATCTCAGGTATGTTCTCTTACTCTCAATCACTGAATCTTTATCCAGTAAGACGTTTAAAAATAAAACTTTAATCACTGAACTTTCTTGAAATGATTAAAAGCTTTTTGATAAACAAAATCGATCACTGATTTTTCTCTTCAGTGATCTTTCTAAAATAAAAATCAATCTCTGAATTTTCTTCAGGGATAATTTCTAAAAGGACAAATGAAACGTTTTCTCTCTCCTCATGACGTCATTTGAACCGAGAATCCACGACATGCCTTTTTTTCTGACACGTTCGTCCATTGCCCTTCTATCCAATCAACTTCATGGGACGTGTCCATGTCATGATGAACATTTGTTTTTGTGCCTCTCTCTCTCTCTCTCTCTACGTATAAAAAAATGTTTCTTTTCATTCTTATCTTTTACGTTTTCTAGAAATCTTTTTTCAAGTAAAAACTCTCTCAAGCATTTGCAAAAACCTCTTTCAAAACATTTGCATCTTCTTCCTTAAGGATTAACATGTTATTTTGATCTTCCTTTTATTTAAATCTTTTTACTAAATCCTATTTATGTTCCATCATTATGGATTTTTATAAGATTTCTACTCTCTAAAATCATTCTTTTTGATTTTATTCTTTCAAAACCTTTGGTTTTCTCATTGTCCTTCCTTCTTAAACTAAGAACAATGTCTTAATCTTCAAATATTTTAGTTTTTATATGTTTCTTTCTTCAAATAGAAACTGGTAAAAACTTCTCTATTTTTAGACTCTAATCCTTTCCTTCAATTCTCATTTCTTTCCTTATTCAGAAATGGCACAGTCAGCTCTAATTGCCTCCAAGACAGTCAAGTTCGCTCTCACTGATTCTGAAATCCCCAAGAATAACCATCTTGGACGTTTGGACTTCGACGGTATCAAATACCCACACCTCGTGGAAGCTGCTAGGTTCCTGAAGCAATCCTGTATTGCTTATGCCCTCACTGTTGATCCCAAACTATCCAAAACGCTTCTCCAACAGTTTTGGTTTACTGCTGAAGAGACCTCTATCACCAACAAGAAAGGTGACCAGGTTTCTTCTATCTCTTTCAGCACTGACTTAGGATCAGGCATGATGACAACTTTCATCTTGAGGAAGGCACTCAGATTTCCTGACAAACCCAGGAGTGGATTTGACGCTCTGCCAACTGATGCTGAACTTATCCAGTTTCTGGATGATATGGAATATTGTTGGGACAACAACCCCGCTCCATAATCCCCAACAAGAACCTGACTCTCATCAAGAAGGCAAACATGCCTTCCCAACTGAACTTCATCTTTTCTCACTTCATTCAGTGCATGAGTGGGAAAAGTGGTTCCCTTGATCAAGCAAGCAAAGTTCAACTCCAGATGGCTTACTCAGTCATCGCTGGAAAGAACTTCGACTTTGCCACTACTATCTTTGACGATCTTAAGTCAAAGATAGAGAAGACGGAGAGGGATCCCAAGATCCCATATGTACGGTTCATATGTGCATATCTGAAGTTTCTCTACGCCAACTCTTACCCCCTACTCCTGATGGCTCCTTCGCCAAAGTGGGTCAGTGTTCACTAGAGGTCAAACCGCTGGACAACGAGGTAAGTATCTTTACCCTACGCTCTCGTCTCTCTCTCCATATTTCTTCTACTTCAGCGGTCACGCAGGAGGTTCGTTCTTCTGCTAGCCCTGCCACTAAAACCTCTTCTAAACGACCATCTACTAGTCTTTCTGGTACTTCAAAGAAGGCCAAATTGAATAAGGAGACCATTACCCCTAGTTCAATACCTGAGGTAGTTTCTCGACAAACTTCCTTGGATGGTTTCATGGGTCTCTCCTCCACATCCTCAGCTATACCATCATCAACCGTGCCAGCGATCTCGGTCGCTGTCACAACATCAGTGACGCAACCACCCATCTCACTACCAACTGAGGTAACTACCCAACTCCCAACTCCTTCTATCCCCGTCTCTAATCCCTCTATTTCTTTGGTCTCTGACCCTCCTATCGTACAACAACCTCATGTTGCTTTTCTAGGACCTGATGCTCAAACCTTTGAAAGAGACGTGCAATTTTTCAAGATGTTTGAACCATCAGGTATACCTCAACCCGCCAATACACCTCCCATCTCTCCATTTAAGCCTGTTACTCAGAAGCTAAATTTTATTTCAGGTCCTAATATGGCGACTGTTGACTCTCATGTCAACAATTTAGGTGTTAAGGTGGATTCTCACACCACCTCCATCAACGAAACCACCAGCGCTGTAAATACCGCTGGTGAAGAGCTGAAACAATTGACAGCTACCTTCTCTACCAAAGCTGAAGCCTCCCAAATCTCAGCTCTTCAGGGGGAGCTCTTCAAAGTAAAGGAGGATACTCAACTTCTTCAAGGATGCTTCGATTCTCTCAACAACAATGTCTAGGGGTTATCAACAAAGATCGATTCCTGCATAACTCTTCTACAACAAGTCCTTAATAAGCTGAATGCACCAGCTCCAAATCCTTCTCCTTCCTCCACAGAGGCTGACCGTACCTCTCTGAACATAGCTATTGAATTCATTCATCAAGCTACTTCAGACATCCCTTTGATTGAAGGACGCTTAGAAAGTGTGGAGGCTGAAGTCCGCAAGTTGGCCAGTACACAACCTTCCTCTCCGCCTAAAGTCCTCTCCTTCAATGATAATGACAAAAATGGGGAGAAAGTTGGTGAAGAAAATAAAGAGGAAGCGGCTGCTGAGGTTCACCCGGAAGAACCTCCCTCTCATGTTGAGGGGGAGAAGGTTGCTGACAAAGCCCCTCCTACCTTCGAAGCATTAGTAGAAGAAGAAGAAGAGGAGGAGGAGGAGGATGAAGAAGAGGAAGATCTTGATCTTTAAGATTAGGATGGAGAGCAACACCATCAAGATGATGATGATGATGATGACGATGAAGAAGACCAATCTTTATGGTTTTCTGCACCCGCCATATCATCAGTGATTGCTTCGAAAGAAGTTGTCACAGCAGGGGGGGAGTCATCAAACATCTTCAGGAGCCCCTTCCCAAAGCAAATCTAAGAGTACAGCTGCTGAGGGAAGCCTGATTAACGTTTCACTATTTGAGGAGAATCATTCTCAGGTATGCCTCGCTCTTGTCCCTGTATCTTTCTATAAACCCTCTATCTCTTTATAGCCTTTATCTCTCTTCTTCCCAAACACACTAACTCCTTCTTTTATCTATTTTCTGACCAGACAGTTCTCTCCCCTGCTTAAGGGTAAGGAACTACAAATAATCTTAGCTTCTATAGCTGATGACTTAATAATCTCAATCTCCGTAAATGAGATTGATGAAGAAGATGAAGAAGAAGAAGCCCTGCACCATCCAGGAAGGCCCTCAAGACCATCTCACTGGTCAGAGGAAGAGATGAAGAAAAGAACAGATATGATCTCCCATCTGGAGAGTCAACGGCTAAAGGTCCCTCTTCAAACAACTTCTACTGAACTAGAGTTCCTGACTGAAGCTGAAATCGAAGAATCTGTCAGAGCAGAGAAACTGATAGATGATTGTCGAAAAGATGCCTCTCTTGCTCTCAAGATTCAGTCCTCTCAAGTCAAAAACAAAAAGCTGAAAAAGAAACCAGTGGAAGTCCAGGCTGCTTTATTAAAGAAAATTGAAGTGGAGTGCTCAAAAGAACTAGCGGTCAGCGATAACTCAGTCGAATGGTGCAAACATAGAGTTGACTATTGCTCTGACCCAATGAAGATCATAGTCGTTGTCATCTCAGGGAGAAAGACGAAGGACTGAACTTCTGTCATGATGGAGATAACCAGAGAGGATGGAAGCTGCAAGGCTATTTTCGTTTCAAAGCTGGAAAGCTTCGGTTACATGGAATGGATAAAGTTCAAAGATGCGCTGAAGAAATCCAAGTCAACCTACAGAGGCTATGTTGAAAGGATAAATGATGCTCTCATCACCAAAGTCGCTGCCATCCTAAAGGTGCCATCTATTCTTCCTTCCAAGCCAAAGCAACTAAAAAGAAAGTTTGACTCCTCCTTATCTGAGAATGTCGCTGCAATAAGAAACGACACCTCCATCAACTTCTCAAAAGAAGCTCTATTTGGTCCTCCTCCTGATCTCTCAGTACTTGATCTATCCCTTCCTCCTGGTGGTCCCTATATTGCAGGGCAAGTACTCAAAGAACCTTTTGGAATCTTCTTCAGAGATGATGAGGAACAACTCAGATTTCAAAGAGTCTCTGAAATTCCTATCTGTCCCCTCAGCCATCTCAAGGATCTCCTATGCTTATGGTGTGACTTCTCTCCTTCTGCTGAACCGATCAAGGCAATCATCAGTCAAGAATCTTCAGATCGAAGGCAAAGAGGAGAAGAAATACCTGACTAAATGGTAAATCATCCAAAATCTTCTTTAGATAGCTGATAAATTAGTTTTCTATTTCTTGTTATCTATTGGTTAAACTTACAGTAGTTAGTTCCTCACTTGTACTTGTAATTTTCATACCTTGTAATTCTATCTTTGAATTAATGAAAATTTCAGTGAACTACTTAACTCTATCAGTACTGTAAAAGATCCCTCAAAATAGTAATTGGGACATGTATGTTATGAGTCCTGATTATTCCATTATTTTGAACTATTAAGTAGTTTTCTTCAGTTACTTTGTCGTTATCAAATAGGGGGAGATTGTTGATCCAAACTCTCTCAGTGATTTCATAACGACCCTCTTTTATACTTGGTGAAAATTACGTTTTAATATGTATTAGTGTTTCACCATCAGCGATCAGACTGAGTCTGTTCACTTATCGCAGATAGTCTCTCTTGTAAACATTTATATGTATTAGTGTTTCACCATCAGCGATTAGATTGAGTCTGTTCAGTTATCGCTGATAGTTTTGATGTAAAAATTTGACGTAATCCTTGAAGACAAGTTTCGCGTCAACAGATGTTCATAAGTGAATCGAAGACGAAGCTGCTGAACAAAGACAAGTCTACTAGTGACCTGATGCGGACATCAGTGAAGCAAAAACGACTCTACTCATACGCGAAGAAAACTAAGGAAAAGCTTCAGCGATAGTTGAACCTTCTTATATCACTGAAGGAAGAGATATTCAGCGATCGATGATCACTTAGCTTATGCCTCAAGTCTCTTTTGTCTTTCCCTGCACAACCAGTACGATGTGTCAGAACGGACATACCTCTGCCACAATTCGTACAAAAACTCTGTCAACTACACTGTTCATGATACGGCCGAAAGCATGTCTCCCAAAGTCAGACTCTCTCAGTCAATCGATGAAGGACACGTGTAAAGTGCCCTGCCATGCATTTAATGCATAGGGTATAAATAGAAAGATTACCTCTTCATCTGAAGAGTGTGCTCACCTCTAACCTTCATCTTTCTATCTTATAGAAACCTTTGTTTTCTATATTCTTCAATCCCCATTCTCTTTATTCTAGTGCAACCATCTTAGTGTTTTCTTAAGTTTGTTTAGATTGAGTTCTACTTAATCTTATTCCGCAACAGACTTGTAAATTGTGTTTGATTTATCAATAAACAATTTATTAAACTTTAAATTCCGTGTTTGTATTCACCCCCCCCCCCTTCTACAAACTTATTAAGCACCTCCGGGACCAAAATTTGGTCCCATCACCAGTAAATGCAACAACTTCAGACAGTCCCCTCAAATGCTTTAAAAGAGCTAACTTGTCTTTTAGTGATGATCTAGCCATTATCTGAATTCTGGAAATTGTTCGAACTCCGGATGTTGTTTCAATTTTGGTTCAACAACTCCAGAATTTTGGATTAACAGAATGCAAATTATGTATGCATAAGAACATGGTTGTACATTTCCAGAACTTTGATAGAATATACTCATTTCAATTAAACTCATATATCAAAAATATCACTTCGAGAACACTATGCACAAAGACATCTGCCATAAATCTGTGTAGACTATTCGAATTTATGATATGCATATCTGAGATGATAGAATCAATAATTCTTCTGATTTAATATGGCAGCAGCAGCTTCGATTGCAATTCTCCTATCCAAGCAAACATTGTCCACATACTCCATGCACTTATTATAATCATAGAATGCATAGTAAATGACAATTTCAAGATCTCAAGTTGGCCTTAAAAATTTGGGGTCTGATGCAGCTGCCATTCTAGTCATTTAATCCTTCCCACATTTCCTCTTCAAGATCATACTTGGAACTCTTGTTGGAATTTGAGAGCACAACCTATGCCTCTCCAATCATCCTGAAGAGTCTGTCAGCATCCCTTTGAATCGATTCAACAAGTTTTGTGGAGACCCACATCTCTTTGCTGCCTTTTTTGAACATTTGATAAACAATAACTTGATCTGCAGCTCTTTGATGATCTAGACAGTAAAGAGTACTCTGCCCATACTTCTACACAGTTTATGATTTTAAAATATGGACAACGTTTTATGTTCACACAACAACTATACTGACTTTAACATAGATTCTGGCCAATCAGCACACTAATTCAAAACAAAATCAAAACATGAACATTGTTCATTTGTGTCTTAGGAATCTAACACATCTGAACTCATCAAATTTGGAGCTTCGAGGAGGGATATCTGAGCAAAATTAGATAGGTGCGCAAAGCTGCCAAGTATTTCTGAAAAATCGACTTTGCATGAAATAGGCTAAGTGTAAACTCTTATTAGCTTTAATGTCTGAACATTCATGATCAAACTCTGAATACACTTCAAAACAGCAGCCTCTCTGTTTTGATTATAACATTTCAAACACTTTGATTCTGTTGCAGATCTGTTGTCACAAAACCAATTTAACAGCCTTATTGCATTAACTAATCTGGACAACAACATCAACTTTCTTTTTAGGACAACAACAAATCAATTTTACATTATGTTTTGTCTTGAATTTGAACACAAACAGCAACACATTCAGCAAGACTCATCAGCTTTAGACATCTATTTTTGAGTACACAACCACCAGCCAATCAAAAACGTATCTGAGATGGCCAACAACTGTAGCAAACAAAATCAACAACAAAGGACCCCAAACGACAATTACTATTCCATGATCAAATTCCACCAGTGCAGTTAATTAGATCTGTTGTAACTCTGATTGCTCTAGAACATAAATTTGATCAAATTGTGGATTAACATGAGTTTTAGGCATTCTTCGAAAATCATTCGAATTTTGTGTTAACCCTTATCAAATCTGATTTATCATGACACTCTACCAAGATCAAATCGACTGTAGCATGATAAACCAAAAGGTTAAAACAACATCAAGTTTCTAATACACTTCCCATGGACAACAAGGACAATCAATAATCTGTTTTGATCTGTTCTTCTGGAATCACACGACCATGGACAGATTCTTCCACTTGTAGGTCTTATACTACTGTGTTTTTGTAATACCTTTGTTGATTGCAACATCTGAATGTACGATCTGATGCCAATATTTTTGATATTAACTCTGGAATCGATCATAGTAAGCATATCAACAACAACCAAAAAAAAATCAAACCATGTAGACCATTGCTTTAACATCTAGAGTTCCTTCTCTTTTTGTGATAATCGCAGTCTGTTGAATTTTCAAACTTCCATAACTCTAAAATCACACAAACACAACATATGGACATATTTCATCTTGAACTTCTTTCATCAACTAATCGACAACATCACAGACTAAAATCCAAATCTGGACTGATCTCATGTTGCACACTTGATTACAATGAGAACACAGCAGCTTTGGACAACCTTCGACATGTTTTGATGATTAGATCAGGATTAATGTATAAAGTTGCTTTTGATCATCCAAAACCATCAAGTCCTAGATTCCAAATAAAATGGCAGCAATCAAAGAGCCATACTACAGATTCACAATTTCAACTATCTGCACAATTTGTTGAAGTGAAACTCGTCCTTATCACTCCAATTTCAAAGAAAATTCATAATATGATCTAATTGAACAGTTATAAAACCTTTATGATAAGTAAGTTGGTTTGATCATAGATCAAAAACCAATAAGTCATAAAATCATTAGAGTAGGGGATTGATGATCAATAACTACACAAAAAGATAGTCCAAACTCGAATTAAGATAAAGCCAGATCAAAGATCAACAGCCTTGAATCCAAGATGCATAAATTGCAAAGGACAAAAGCACACACAAGGATGGGATCATAGATCAACCATCTACTTAGTGCTATCAATTTAGACCAATAACGGAGAAGGATCAAGGACACACACATGTAATAAAAACTGATAAGATTTAACCAAAATGAAATTAAACCTTCTCATAGGCATTTCATCAAACATGTGTGCTGCATAAACAGATTGTGTGTAAAATCAAACAAATATTTGATCAAAGATCATCCAAATCTCATCTAAATCAAAAAAATGGATTTCCAATAAGAACAAAACAATGAATAAATCATAAAAATGATATTTGTGTCAATCATAGCACCAAAAACAACAAAATAATCATTCAATCTTCAATTGTTGCCATAGATGACCGAAATGAAGAGTTTCTTCATTTGGCTCTGATACCAGTTGTTAGATCCCAATATAGACAAACAATTGAAGATACTCCATAAAATAGAATATATAAGAGAGAAATTAACAATAATAATCATTAAAATCGCATCTCATATGCTTAGATTGATTAACAATAGAGGGGAAATTGGAAGAACACCACACTAGGAATTTAAACGACTCTCATAAGAGGTTCACTTAGTCTGTGTGTGTGAAATGAGTGTTCTCTCCAAAAACCTAATGAGAAAATGAGCCATGGCACCTATAAATAGAGCACATTTACAAAGAAAAGGCTCAAGCCCATACAACTAATTATAAAGCACAAAATACAATTTCTTTATAAAACATTCAATTAAATTAGGGGCTAATTTAAGCTAACAAAATTATCTTTTGAAAATCATAAATTATAGTCGATCGAAATGTTTTATAATTTCTAATCTTACCATCGATTTCATCCATCTCTCAATCGATTGAATTCATCCTGAAAATCAATTGAATTAATATATAATTTTTGCAATATAATAATACCCGAGCCCGACCGACATCAATCCGAAATCCGACCAACCCAAACCTAAAGCAATTTGAAATTTAAAATATAATATTCGGGTCTTGATTTCAATATCCGAAATTCGATCGAGTTTTTGGTTTGCCCACTTGACCCAGCCCATGCACATCCCTACCAGGGCCGTCCCTAGGGAAGGGCGGGCTAGGCACTCGCCCAGGGTTCAAAAAAATCAGGGCCTAAAAAAATTTAGTTTATAAATAATATATTGACTTAAAAAAATGTTTAGTACTTTAGTCCTTAAATCAGATCTATAGAACAATCTTTTTAGGGTCTAATTACAAAATAATAGAAAGACCCAAAGGCCCCAAACACAAAACACATACACATGCATACATACATAAAATACAAACATCCTTGTTTACACATTTTTTTAAATATTTTTTTAATAAAAATTAAATATTAAGTTAAAGTATAATAATGTTAAATATTAAATTTGATTATTTAAAATAAAAGATTTCTTATCTAAGTGTTATTTTCTTGAATAAAATTTAATAGAAACCGAAGATTAAACTAAAATTAAGTATTACCAATTTTTTTTTAAAATTCCCTCTCTTTTTCAAGACCCACTCGGTTTTCCTCTCTTAAAGTTTCAAGATTTTTTATTCCTAAACTTGATTCTCATTCAGCCCCAAATCGAGAGCCACCGTGAACCAAGTAGCCTAATCTATCGGCCACACACCAACCATTTACTTCAAGACACTATCCCCAACCACCATGTACCCAAGTGACATTCCTAACCATCAAAATAGATAGTTGGGAGGCGTCTTAAACCCGGTAAGCGTTTATCGGGTAAGAGTCTGTGAAAGACAAATCCCAAAGAATCAAGCTAAATTCTCAATATATGACAATATGAACTAGAGAGAGAGAGTAGAGTGAGAAAGTAGATCTTAAATTCATATCACACGTCTCTCAAATCTGAAATATTACAATGAAAGTGCTTACCAGATTAACAAAGAGAAAACCTATTTATACTACCAATCTATTACAAAGACTTAACCACTAAGTAAACCAAAACAACTTTGACTTTCTAAGACTTTGACATTGTTGACTTTTACACTTTGACTTTTCTAATTAAATCTTGGATACAATATTTGGACTTAACAATCTCCCCCTTTGTATTCAAGATTTAATAAAAATTTGACACTAGTCTTCAGCACTTGATTCTTCAGCTTTTGTCTCTGACAACTTTGAACTTTGAAGCTTTAACAATCTTCAGTCTTTCAGCCTTTGAAGAATCTTGAAAAGTCTTTTGCACTTTATAGTTTTGAAAGTCAACAAGTCTTGAAAGCGAACAAGAATTCTTGAAAGTTTTTGAAACATATTTGAAACTTTGACTTTAAACTTTGAAACAACTTTGATCTTGTATCTTCATCTCTTTGATCTCTGGAATGTCTTCAGAAAACATCTTTCACCAATCATCTTGATTTATCTTTGAACAATCTTTCTTCAGAATCTTTTGACTTTGAAATAGCGGAAGCATTTGAATTTCTTCACGTCTTTTCACTTTGACAACTCTTCATGATATTGAAATTGAATCTTTGTAAATGTCTCCCCCTTTTTTATGATTGTGAGCATCATGATCATCAAAACATATTCAATTTCGACACAGTCTTTGATCATCCCCTTTGTATTTGAATAACAATCTCCCCTTTCTATGATAATTTGACTGTTGCCGCCCTTTGATCTGAATAACTGAATCATGAACTGAATATACCCGAATCTTTTGAAATTCAGATATAATGAACGTGGTAACCCTGATTCAACAAATGAAACAGTTAGGAATGCATGTCAGTAACACAAAGTTACTGTGTACAACGAATGTACAATATAAGGAGTTGGCTTGATGATGACTCCCCAGGACTTCCATTCAATCATTAAAAAACACAAGGTTTATCTATGAATGTTCTGACAGAAAAACAAATTTTCCGTGTGCTCGTGCTTGTGTATGAAAGAATTTAGCACAATGATTGTGTTTCATAAGGCTCAAATTATGTAAACTGTTGAGACAACAACATGTAATACACGGACTCAATGTGCATGAAAGAGGTGCGAAGGTGGGGCAACTTTCCTTCTTTTTCAATATCTAAATCTTCCGAGTGAAGATTAGATAGCAGATGTGCTGCGTCCCCAAGAAAATGAAACATTTCTTTTTCGAGAAAGAAACGAGTGGTTGGTGGGGTAATTGCAAGAGTTGGCATGGGCTCACTGCCTGTTTCAATGATGGTCACCAAAGAATGTGAACCAATAAGTAGATGTGGCTGCCCGACTCAGAAAGAAGTTGGTGCAGAGTTCTGATATTCTTTTAACTCTGTTCTCACACCCTCTTTCTTTTTATCATTAAAGTTCACTTCTAACCAAACTCTCATTTTCATTTTTCCGCTCCACACAATGAGAATAACTCAACCGGATGAGTTATCTCCCCCACTCTTTGATTTGGACCCCCTCACCCCTCAATCACTCGAGGATAACTTCCTGGATAGGAAACACTGGTTGACGTGAATCCATGGAAGTTCTGTTTAAGCTCACACACGAATCTCATGTAAGTCCTAAAAAGCATGGTTGCTCAACAATTTAACTGAACAGTTAAGCACAAAATGTATGATATCATTGTCAAAATGTATGCTCATGAAATTTGAGCAATTGAACTTTGAAGATTTCTCAAAACAATGATATTGAATGAATGAAATGAAATCAAAAGAATTGTTTTGAGAATCTGACAATGTATCAAGCAGATCAAATGAAATGGTTAGGGTATCAAAGAACTGGATATTTAGTTTATATGAACGAATATAAACAATTTATCAATGAAAGCACAAATATGAAAAAAGATGAATGATGTTCAACAACTTTGAAAGCAAACGAGGGTATTACCATCAAAAAATATGTTCGTTATGAGACATGGTAATAACAAATCAAATGAAATACTGAACCGATGTGTGTGAATACTTTATAGTATATGGAAAAGACAATACACGAGTATTGATCTTTGGAAACACATGGTCAGTTAAACATTAAGCTCAAAATTTGAAAAACATTTAAAAGCTCACTTCTGAATTCATGAAATCTTTTGAGAATAGAGAAGTGGTTTGAACATTTAAGAACCTGTTTTTCATGCTTGAAATTTGTTCTTCTTTCAAATAATCAGAGATCTAGGACAGAAGATAGTTACCTTTAAGCTCCCCCTCAAATCATGATAGAATTATTTAGATCTTTTAAGCTCCCCCTGGATATTAGCAGAATATCCTTCTCTGATCATTGAAAAACGGGTCCTGGTCTGTTATTTGATCAGAAGCCATCACCTTTACTCCCCCTATAAATTATGCAACAGTAGATTTATCAATGAAAACAAGATAGAGATCCACAATTCCTTCTGGAATGTAGTCCATCATATCAGTAAGATCTATCAGTGAAAAAGTACAGGATAGAGATCTACAATTCCTTCTGGAATGTAGTCCGTCATATCTCTCTAATGCATTTTTCAGAAAAGAAAGTACTCCCCCTTGATGGTTGATTTCCTCATTTGAGTATTTGAGTAGAATCTCTGATTATGACAGGAGTAAGGTCTTTTAATCGTTGAAGTACGGGTCCTAAGCTGATGTACTTAGAAACCATAATCTTGACATTGGAAGTCCGGGTTTTGAACTGTTGTGTTCAAAAGCCATTGTTCTCTTACTCCCCCTTGACTTGAGGTGCCTGCAACACAGAATCAGTTTTCGGTTTTGGTACCCACTGGTATTTGGGTCCATGAATGTTAGTTGCAGTTCTTGCGGGGGTAATCGAGTAAGAACCATACCAGTAATTGACAAAGTTTTTACTTACAAAGTCATGTGCTCCACAGTAAGAACAACATATTTTCTTCTGAGCAATCTTGATAAGATGATTAGTATGATAAAGAGTATCGGAATTACCAAAAGATTTACCTTTATGCTCACTATTCTTTTTGGCATTGGTTGTGGATGCAAATGCTTTGTCTTTGTTCTTCTCTTCATCTGAAGAACCCTTCTCTCTCCAGACCAAATGATTTTTCCTAAAATTCTTTCCAAGAAATTTTACGTAGAAGCTCGCTGAACCATCAACAGATTTGTCATAGAACATATTAGATGGTCTGACATTTTTCTTTTTCAAAACATTTTTCTCATTAATAGAACTTAAAGTTGTTTGAAAGAACATGCTGATTCTGTTGAATTTTCAACAGGTGATTGAACAATCACATCAGCTGTAATCTTTTCTGAAATTTCTATGTTTGCAGCTTCTAAGTCTTTTATCTGTTTGGTCAAAATGTTTCTTTTATTTGAAAGTGTGTCAAATTTCTGTTTCAAATCAGATTTGGCCTTCTGTTCTTTTTGGACATCTGAAGACAGAACATTTATTTTGGATTTGAGCTTAGATATTTAAGATTCAAAATGTGAACGTTCTTGTTCAAAATCTTTTTGTAAGGTCTTGGTTTTGTCTGTAGTTTCATTGAAAATCCCATCATATCTCTTTTCATATTTCTTCTTTTCAATCTCCAAATACTTTTTCATTTATTGAAAAGCTTTTCTTTCTTTATCAAGTAAGTCTTGTAGAATAGAGATCTGTTCGGGAAGTTCAGTTGATTTATCCTCAAGAACTTTTCTTTCTTTCGCAAACGTGTCTCTTTCGTTAATAAGAATCTTCTCAAACTCAGACACTTGCTTGGAAAGTTTTCTGCATCTATGCTCCAAATCCTTTTTCTCTTGAAAAGTTTTCTTGGAAATTTCAGACACCTGTTGAAAAGAAGATGTCTCCAGTTTTGTTTTAGCTTTCTCTGCTTTGATGCTTTTAATCAGATCAGCATTCTCTAACAACAATGTAGATATCCTCTTTTGAAGATCATCATTTGAACTTTCCAAGACAGATATATTCTCTTTGAAAGCCTTCAACTTGTTTTGAAACTCAATTGATTCTACTTGTAGCTCAGGTGATTTCTGTTCAGTTGTCTTCAGTTGGCTTTTAAGATTTATAATCTCTCTCTCTTTCTCTTTTATCTCTTTCTCCTTTTCATAGATGATACCTGAAATTTTAGAGATAGTATTAGTACACTTTATACATTCAGGAGTTTTAACATAGTTGAACAATTGAAGTTGCAGCTCCTTAATCCTTTTGAGATATTCTGAATTCTTAATTTGTAGAGTATTTCGTTCAGCTTCTATAACAGATATCTCAGACTTGTACAAAATTGACATCTTGAATGAGAAAACAGCTTGATAAAAAAATGATCGTTCCCAAACAATTCAGAAAAAATTGACTGAAAGTCAAACTCAGATCAGCACAAAAATAATCTCAGAAAAAATTCAATCTCTGGAACTCTCAAAGCACTTGAATTATCTATCTCTGAAATTCTCAGACTGAGTCTTGGAACTTGCAGATCAAATATATTCAAAACCTGAAATTTGAACAAGATGTGATTAGTGTAAAACAAACAAATAATATGAGAGGCGCAAAATCTCAACACATGAAATCTTCTATGATTGACGTAAACTTTGAATGAATGTCACAAGATTTGATGAATGAAACAATTTTCAAACCAATCTTTAAATTCCAATTTCAATTGGATACATCCACCACCGACTGATTTGTTTAAACATACAAATCCACCGTCCCATGATGTATTTTGCATCCAATCATATTTTGCAAACAAATTTGAAAGTGAAGCCACCAAATTGTTTGACAAACCCACTAAATTTTGAGCACCAATTGGAACTTGAGCTTTGCGTGAGTTACCTGAAGCGCAAACCATATAGTTTGTGTGAGTTACCTAAAGCGCAAACCTTATAGTTTGCGTGAGTTACCTAAAGCGTAAACCTAAAGCAACATCATCAACCCACTTTTAAAACTTCATCCAATCACAAACCAAACATTTTCATAAATGATTTGAGCAGAAAAATTGGATCGATTTCAAGAAAATTGGATCAAAATCTGGAAATTTTCAAGAACACAGATTTTTTTTGAAAAATGAAATTGGATCGAATTTTCATTATTTTGTTAATGTTAGTTTGTAAGATTGATTGTGTTGTGATCGATTTGTGATAATTAACACTTTATATTCATTAGATTTCACAAATCAATCACTAGAACAGTTTTATATTCTTGGATCTTGTTGTCAATTTGTCGTTAAATGTGAATCTTGATCATGTATTGTAATTTGTCAATTTTAGCATGTTTTGGATTGATAAGAATGTGTTTAGATTTGTATTTTGATGGTGTTGATACAATTTCAAGAATCAATTTGGAGGTTTGATTTAATATTTCAACTTAACAGAGTCATTTCCCTCACTTACCGCTCGGTCCTTGTTATGCTTCCTATCGGGTAAGATTCTAGGTAGTTTTCATGCTCAATATATAGGTAAGGACCGTAAGGTAAGTAATACCGATTAGCACTTACCCGGGTAAGTATTTAATAAACGGCTCCTAAGTTACCTTATTTAAATTACCTTATATATGGTAATGATGAGTTTGTAACATTTTTTGGCCATTGGTTACAATTACAACACAAAAATCAATAAAATGATCGCCATACGTTTTTAACATGACCATTCATTACCCTAAAGCGATATATATTTATTTAAACCGTGACATTAGCTATACTTACAACTACACAAATTTCATAATAGCCATGATCAGTTCTTTACACATAATTACGTTTAATCTTTAGAACTATGGTTATTGCTCTCGTTTTGGTCGCACGGAATAATAAAAAATGTGGCCAATTTATGACATATGTTTATACTTAATTTTTACAGTTGTTCTTATTAGTTACCTTTTGGTCATACAATATAATAAAAAGTATGGCTAGCAGTTATCTATTGGTCACACAATAAAGATATAATCGTCGCCATATTAGCCATACAAAATGAACTCTTAGGACCGGGGCTAATTGCGACATACCATGACTATTGATTAACTTTTGGTCACACAAAATAATAAAAAATCGTGGCCAATTCACAACATATAGTTATGCTTACTTAGTAGAATTATGGCTATCAGTTACCTTTTGGCCACATAAAATATTAATAACCATGGAAAAATTCATGACATATAGTTACACTTAATTTTTAGAAACGTGGCTATAGGCTACCTTTTGGTGACACAAAATAATGAAACAGTGGCCAATTCAAGACATATTAATTACATCTAAATTTTAGAAGTGTGTCTATTAATTACCTTTTGGTCATGTGAACTATTAAAAATCATGACTTTAAACCATTTATTAGTCACACAATTGATTCGTTAGAATCGTGTCTATTGATCAGCTTTTTGTGATGATAAATTATTTTAATCGTGGTTTTAGCTATACTAATAGCTTCACACATTTCATATTAACTATCGCGAAATCATCACATTTATCTACGCTTCATATTTACAAGCATGACTATCGGTTATCATTTTTTTTTTGGTAACCGTGGGTTTTCGGGCCAGCTTACGCGCACCGACTAATCCCCGAGCGACCACGAATGGCCTGGAGTCATCGCAGGTGAACCTCCATGGCCACAAGGCTTTGGCAGCGCCTGGATTTGAACCCTGGGTAGATGAGATTTTCCACTACATCCCCCAAAGGCTTTACCAGTGCGCCACAACCGGTTATCTTTTGGTCACATAAAATAATAAAAACGATGGTTATAAACATCCGTGACTTTTGGCCACGCTTTCAGATTTTCGTGGCTATATATGTATTTGTTTTGGTCATGGCAAATTGGCTTCATGAGGCCATATGTCAATTTATGGCCACGGATAATAACCGTCACAACATAAAACCATGGTTTAGAAAAAAAAACATGACTATATGTTTGTCTTTGGCCACGGTTTTTACTCGTTACTTGCCACGATAAAAAATTTGTGGCCATAAAGAACCATTTAGTCACGGTTTTGTCTAAACCATGACATTTTTTTAAGCATATTTTGTATTGGCCACTATTATTGAGTTACATCGTGGCTAACCCAATACTCAAATTTTATTTATGACTTTTAGCCACGGTTCTAAATTCAACTGTGACTAACTTCAATTTTCAAAACCGTGGCAAAAAAGCATATTTGTACTAATGCTCCTTTGTGAGAAAATTTGTCACCAGCCATATGTTTTTACCTCCCTAGCTTCCGCAACCAATATGTAATTCTTTGATATTATAAACATTAAGAATTACCAATTGAAAATACATTGTATTTGTATTCAACCTCCTTCTACAAACACAATGTGTGTCAAACCTTACCCTTTCAAGACCAACACTATATATATATATATATATATATATATATATATATCAACATTTATTATCTCAAATACATCCTTCTACTTCCAATTGGTTTTATAGTTGAATTTGATAAAATAAGATGAAATGAATACCCCATTTTTAATAAATTTGTGTTATATATTTAGGAAGGAAAATTATCAATCATATTCCATTATTATCATTTTTTCATAATTAGAGTAAACCCCGCTTTTGGTCCTGTGGTTTCATCAAAAATCTGAAAATTGCCTATGTGCTTTAGTAAGTCTGAAATAGCCATTATACTATATATTTGGCTATGAAATGTATCCTTTAAAGACACGTTAGTTGAGGGGTAATTCGTAAATGGAGATTACAAAGGGAATATGAAAATTACAAGGACAAATGAAGTCCTATACTAATACTATAAGCCTAACTAATAGATTACAAGACAAAAGACAACCTATTAGTTAAGTTGGTTCTTCCTTGACAGGGAATTCTTCTACTATTATATGATCAGGTATCTCTTCTCCTCTCTATCTTCGATCAGCTGCCTCTTTTCGAATAAGAGATTTGATGAGGGCCCCTGATGTTGAATTGTCGCACCATATGTAGATAAGGTCCTTCAGGTGTGCAAGAGGGCAGAGAGGAATCTCTGAGGCTCTTTGAAACCTGATGATTTCATCATCATCGCGGAAGATTACACCAAGGGATACACTTATCATCTGCCCAACTATGAATGGTCTACCGGGGGCAGTGATAAGTTGAGAGTTGAAAGGTATGGATAGGGACCAACCACTTCATCTATGGATAATTTGATACTAGTTTGATCACAACATCATTATCAGATGAGGAGGCTTGTTTCCGTCTAACTGTTCTGACAGTGACAACTCATTCTGATAGTGACCTTGCTGATGAGAGCTTCGAGCAATTCTTCAACATGGCCTATGTGCATTGATCTTGATTTCTTCAGTGTTTCATTGAACTCCAACCACTCATAAACACCGAAGTGTTCCAATTTTGATAGATACATAGTTTTAGAGCTTCGATCACTTCTTAAGATCTCCATCATGAAAGAGCGTCGATTCTTCTTGACTTTGCCTGAGATTCTCACTACCGAGATTCTTGATGGGTCAGATCGATGATCAAGATTCTTTTTGCACCAAGATAGATCATGATCGTTGACCTCTTTTGCTTTTCTGTTCTCCTCCTCTATCTCCTTCAGAAGCACTGCTTGAACTTTCTTTGGGTTCTTTTTCTGATTTTTGTCCTGGACCAGGGTTGGTTGAACATTAAAAGCTAGAGAAGCATCCTTTTGTCATTCAACGTAGAATCGTTCATCCCTGATCGATTCTTCTATTTCTTTCGGTGACAAGAAAACAAGCTCTTCAGAGGAGGCTTGAGTAAGGATCTTCAGGCTTTGACTCTCGAGATGAAGAATCATCTCTGAACGCCTTTGGATTTCATCCTCTGACTTCTTGAGAAGTCTAGAGGGTGTTCTGGGGTGGCTCAATGATTCCTATTCTTCATCTTCTTCATCAGTCTCTCTGACATAGACTAGGATTATTTGTTCTTCAGCTGGGGTCGCTGGGATTATTTGAGAAGAAGGTCCTTTAAGCAGGGGAGAGAACTAGTTGAGCAAAAAGTAAAGGAAAGTTAGTGTATAAGTTTAGGAAGGAGAAAGATAAAGGCTAGAAGTGAGATAGGGTTTTAGGTGAGAAAAGAAAGAAAGGGGAACAATAGAGAGACATACCTGAGAAGGTAGCTCCCCCTCAGCTAGTGACAAAAGGTTCAGATTTCCTTCGGCAACAATCCCCTTTTGCTTGCCTTGGGTAGAAGGATTTGAACTTGTATCTTTTCTCGCCACTGTTTCTTAAATGACGACTCCTTTCAGCGTTGGAGCAGGAACGCTGATGGAGACAGGAGTGAACCAGAGAGAAGGATCATCCTCATTATCATCAACGTCAGCAACATCATCCTTAGACCCTTGATCCTACAGATCAAGCTTTTCATCATCTTCCTCTTCCTCATCATTTGTTTCGTCGGCGATTACTAGAGGAGAAAGAGGAGCTTGCTCTTCAAATGTGTGCTCCTCACCTGTCTTCTCCCCCTCAACATGAGAGGGAGGGTCTTCCACAATGACCTCTACATTGACCGCTGCATCATCAATATTCTTCTCCCCCTCTTTGTCATCATCAGAGGAGAGGGATCAATAGTAGTAGCAGCAACAACAACAGTGGTAGACTTACGAGCATCAGCTTCCAAGGATTTTAATTTATCCTCCAGAGTTGGGATAGTCGATGTAGCCTTGAACACGAAATCTATAGTGAGCTTGAGGTTCATACGATCGTCCGCTATGAAAGATGGAGTGGGTGCTGGAACTGGTTTCCCGAGTTTTGCCAAAATATCAGCGAGTAGCTGATTTGTGGTCTTGACCTCTCCAGTCAGTATGTCGACGTGTCCATTTAAGAACTGAAATTGTGTAGTGTTAGAGGCCACGTCGGTCTTCAAGGCTTTTACTTCCTTCTGCAGCACCGACAACTGAGAAGCTTCAACTTTGGACGATATGGAAGTAGAGAGGTTCTTTAGTTCCTCACCAACAGTGTTAAATGTTGATGTGTTGGTGCTGATGGTGGTTGAAAGAGACTCTACCTTTCGACTGACCTCACTGAGAGAGGTGTCAATGTCCATCAAAGTAGGACCTGTAAAACATGTTAATTTTTCAGCAAAAGAATGCTCAGGCTTATTTAGTAGGGATGTGTTTGGAATAGGGTTGAAACCTAATGTAGCAGGAAAAAGGTTGTAGAAATCCATGTCCCTCTCAAGGAGAGACTAGTGGATATTCATCTTCTAAGACACTCCTATAGGGAGGCCATCAGGTCCTACGGATATGTGAGACACCTCAGGTAGCTGTAATATAATGAGGTTAGTGACCAAGGAAGAAGAAGTAAGAGATGAGAGAGTTAAGGAATGAGCACTGGTTACCTCAGTAGCGCTTTGAGGCACTGAGAGTATGGGGGTAGATACCAGTGTAGAATCAGTGATCACTGGAACTGAAGCAGCATCAGCAGCGGTTGGTGTGGTGGAGCGATCCACAAAGGTGGCTAGGACTGTCTGTTGAAGGACAATTCCTGTTGACTTAGGTTGAGAGGTTGGCTCCGCATTCTTCTTGGTCTTTTTGGAGAGACTATGAAGTGCTATATATTTGAGTTTTGGAGTGGTGGTAGCAGTGAGGATAGTCGTCGAATGAACCGTCGGCGTAACTGCTGAAGGCAAAGAAATGGTGGAGGGGCGAGTTATAAGATCAAAGAGACTTACCTCGTGTGTAGCGGGCTCAGCGTCAAGGATTCAGGTGCCAACCTCAGAGAGCTGACAGTCGGATTCCTTAGGGTAAAGGTCTTTCAGCACAAACTTTAGCATGGCATAGATGAACCTGACGTATGGAATTTTGATTTCCCTTTCAGTCTTCTCGGCCTTTGACATTAAGTCGTCAAATATCAGACCAACATAATCGATATTTCTCCCACAGATAACGGAGAAACCCATTTATAGCTTAACCTTGCTAGCTTGGTCTAGCGATGCCATTTTCCCACTCATGCATTGAATGATGTGGGAAAATACATAGTTCAGTTCGGAGGGCATCTTTGCCTTCAAAATCTTTGTTAACCTCTTGTCGGGTACGGTGGTTCTGGGCTTCATGTTCCATTGGTACTCCATGAGGTCTAGGAACTTTATTAGTTCCTCATCAGTAGGGAGCGCTTCAAACCCTTCATTCTTCTTTGAAGAGAAACAAAGAGTTGTGCGGATGGTGTTTGGTGTGATGACCCTGCGCCATGTTGGGTTTGAAAGGAGATAACAGTAAGTGGGTTTCCTTGTTTGGTCATGACTTGACTCTTTTTAGCCGTAAACCAGAACTGCTGAAGTAGAACTTTGGAGGAAGGTGGAGCATCAGATAGTGCATAGGTAAGGGAGAGGCCTTCAGGAAGTCAGCAGCGTAGTGGAGATGTGGGGATGGTTTCTTCTTGGAAAACTCCAGTTGTGCTAGGTAGTTGTTGTTCGTTAGTTGAGAAGTAGTGAGTTCAGACTTGACGTTCTTGGACTTGATGAGAGTTTTTTGAAATGCCATTTCTGAAATAGCAAATAGAATTATAGAACAAAGGTTTAGAAAGAGGAAAAATATGGAGTTGGTTACCAGTTTCCTTTTTATGAAAGAAACTTGTAAAGAAGGTTTTCTGGTATATTTGATTGGGAAAAGAATATGTTCAGCTTCCTTTTTAAGAAGGAAAGATGAACAGTCTTAATAAAGGGTTTAAATCTTAAAAACCAAAAGGTTTTTGATTGAAAATCATGAAGTAGATAATTTTAGAATGAAAAAACGTTTTTGATTAGTAATAAGAAGTTTTAAAGATCAAATAAAGGTTTTTAAGAAGAATTAAGGAAGAAAATGAACCTGTTTGTTGAAGTTTTGAAGGATTAAACTTAGGTTCTTGGAGTCTTAGATTGCTTGAATGTTGAAAGTAGTTTTGCCTTTTAGAGAATTATGTGCGCGTAAAAGGTAAAATTATGAATGTGAGAGGTTTATATATGAGAGATTGAGTAGAGAGAAATAATGTTGAATGGGAAAAAGTGCTCATCATGACACGAACACGTCCCTTGAATTTGATTGGTCAAGAAGTGCAACGGACGAACGTGTCAGAAGAAATGTGTGCCATGGATTGTCGTACAAATGACGTCACACTAAAAAGTGTCTTTTCAATTTTTTTAAGAGTATCTCTGATAGAAATTCAGGGATAACTTTTATTTTTGAAGAATCATTGATGAGAAATATTAGTGATAAGATATATTTTCAAAAATATTTTAACCACTTAAAGAAAGTCAGTGATTAAGTTTTGTGATTTTGAAAAACTTCTCGTTGAAAAAGAGTCAGTGAGGAGAAATGAGAAGTCATACCTGAGTATCAGAATAATTTTGGTCAGTGATTATGAAATGAACAATATAGAATTTATTACCGACTTAATGCATGAACGTTGAAGAGTCAATCTTCAAGGTTCAACATTCCAAGTTCGCTGATGAAAAGTTGAATCTTGTCTCATCAAGAGGTTTGGTGAAGCGATCAGCTAGTTGATTGTCAGTTGGAATAAAATGAAGCTCTATGTCACCATTCATCACATGATCTCTGATAAAATGATATATGATTTCGATGTGTTTTTTTGTTTGCTATGGCTATGGTACTAGTGTTGTAGCAATAGATTGGAATTTTGGAGAGTTGAATCTCATAGTCTAATAGTTGATTTCTCATCCATAAGACCTGAGCACAACAACTTACATCGGCTACGTACTCAGCTTCAGCTGTGGAAGTGGACATTGAGTTTTGTTTTTTGCTTGTCCAACTTACCAGCTTTCCACCTAGGAGTTGACATCCTCCAGTGGTACTTTTTCTATCTAGTTTGCATCCTGCAAAATCACTATCCGAATAGGCAGTTAGATCGAACCATAAATCTTTAGGGTACCAAATATCTAGGTTTAGAGTTCCCTTCAGGTATCTGAAAATTCGCTTTATAGTGATCAGATGGGATTCCTTGGGTTCTGATTGATATCTTGCACAAAAACAAGTAGAGTACATGATATCAGGTCGGCTCGCTGTAAAGTACAATCGGGAGCCTATCATTCCTCTATAGGAAGTGATTAACTGGTTTTCAGAGGGATCCTTGTTTAATGTCAGCGGGGTGCCATAGGAGTCTTCATCGCTAAAGTTTGAGTAAGATCAAACTTTTGCAGCATATCTTTAACATACTTGCCTCGATGAATAAACGTGCCTTTATCAGATTGTTTGATCTGAAGCCCAAGAAAGTAGGTTAGATCACCCATCATACTCATTTTATATTCTTTCTTCATTCTTTCAGCGAATCGAGTACACAGAGATGGGTTAGTAGTACCAAATATATTGTCATCAACATATATTTGAACAAGAATGATATGACCTTTTATCTTTCTGAAAAATAGAGTGTTATCAATTTTGCCACGCTCAAATTTTTCAGAGATAAGAAAGGATGAGAGAGTATCATACGAAACACGATAGGCTTGTTTTAACCCATAGAGAGCCTTATCCAACTTGTAGACAAAGTGTGGATGTTTAGGGTTAGAGAACCCTGGGGGTTGTTCAACATAGACTTCCACAGTCAACTTTCCATTTAGGAATGCTGACTTAACATCCATTTGATATACTATGAAGTCTTTGTGAACTGCATAGGCTAAGAATAATCAAATTGCTTCGAGCCTAGCCACAGGGGCAAAGGTTTCATCATAGTCTATGCCTTCCTTTTGTTTGTATCCCTAAGCAACTAGCCTAGCTTTGTTGTGGGTTACAATTCCATTTTTATCTAACTTGTTTCGATACACCCATTTGGTGCCTATAACAGTTTTGTCATATGGTAGTGGAACGAGATTCCAAACTTTGTTTCTTTCAAACTCAGTCAGCTCTTCTTGCATAGCGTTGACCCATTTTCTGAGGGCATCATCAGTATTCTTAGGCTCGAGAAGAGATAGAAAGTTAACAAAAAGACAGATGCTACCTGAGCTTCATTGATTCTGAATACCTGCATCTGGATCACTAAGGATTTGATCAATAGGGTGATTTTTGGTCCATCTCTAAGCGGGGGCTTGAGCATCGATGTTCGATATTGGATCAGTTATGGGAATATTCACTGAAGAAGAATCTTAACCCTGAGGTTCATCAGCTATCAACTGTTGAGGTTCAAATTGAATATTATTCACACCAGAGATCTTCGAAGACAATAGGTGATTCAGAGGTTGGAAGATCAGATGGTGGTAAAGTGTTTAGAGGAACAGTTGAAACCCATGAAGTGGATTCAGTGTTAGGAGGTATGATATCTGGATCATCATCAGCATTTGAGGGGTTTGCATGATGATGTGAGTTAAAGAGAGGTTCAGTTTCCCCTTAGTGAGAAAACATCCAGACATTAAGTTCATCATTATCAGTGATAGGTTTAGAGTTCGCTGATCTGGATTCATCAAAGGTGACGTGGATTGTTTCTTCTAATATTTGTCTTCTCTTGTTGAAGACTCTGTAGGCTTTGGAGATTGAAGAGTATCCAAGAAAAATCCCTTCATCAACCTTTGGATCAAATTTTCCTAGAGTATCTCTATTGTATAAGATAAAGCACTGACAACCAAAGATATGAAGAAAGTTGATAGAAGGCTTTCTCCCATGGAAAAGTTCATAAACAGTTTTGTTGAATCGTTTGACAATCAGTGACCTGTTTTGAGTGAAACAAGTCGTATTGACAGCTTTTGCCCAAAATTGAGTTGGAATATGAGAATCGCTGAGAATTGATCATGTGGCTTCAATGATCGTTTGATTTTTTCTTTCAGCGACACCATTTTGCTGAGGAGTTCTCACGGTAGAGAAATTGTGAGAGATTCCCTTGCTCTCAAAGAAGTTATCCAGGGAGCTGTTTTTGAATTCAGTTCCATGATCACTTCTTATTGAGCGAAAATTTAAATTATTTAGCACTTCCATCTTTCTAACAAAAGATATGAGTTCATCTGGGGTATCACTCTAAGAACGGAGAAATATCACCCAGGTATAGTGAAAGCATTCATCTACTATGACAAGAGTATATTTCTTTCCAGCTATGGATTGAATATTAACAGGGCCAAACAAATCCATACGCAAGAATTGAAGAGGAATTTTCACTGATAAAACTTGCTTAGACATGAAACTAGCTTTAGTCTGTTTTCCCTTTTCACACGCTGAGCAAAGAGATTCCTTGGCATATGAATGCTGAGGTAGACCGGAGACTAGTTCTTTTGAAGATAGAGTGTTCACTATTTTGAATTTGAGATGAGAGAGCCTCTTATGCCATAGCCAGTTGACATCTGATGAGGCCTTGGACAGAAAACAGATGTTTTCAGTGGTTGTAGAGTCCATGTTTATTACATAAAAATTTTCCATACGATAACCGCTGAGAGCAAGTTTTCCAGATTTTTCCATCACTGAACATGCTTTCTTAGAAAACCATACTTCATAGTCTATATCACATAGTTGACTAATTCTGAGAAGATTATGCTTTAGTCCATCTAAGTAAGCGACTCTTCGGAAGGTAGTTGTACCACTGTTGAGTACACCAAACCCTCTGGTATTCCCTTTTCCATTTTCGCTAAATGTCACTGAAGGTGCATTTGGTACGCAGAACAGGGTGGAACACGACAGGACAGAACATGTTTGTCCCATGTTTGGTTTGACCATATGTGGGACACGCTAGAACTAAGTGGAACAAGAATGGGACACACTTGTCCCACTTCAACCCCCTAGAACTAACTAGAACAACAATATTTTGACTAATATACCCTTTGTTAAAAACAAAAACATAAAACATGTTTTCTCATCATCTACGCCTCCAAGCTATGGGTGTGCAAAACCCGAATAGTTCAAAATCCGAATTCGCATCCGAACCGAAAATAAGGTGTTTTTGCAAAACCCGAATACCCTGAAATCCGATAATCTGAAACCCGACATTTGGGAGGATATATGGGTTCGGATTGGGTTTGATCGTTGGCCACCCAACCTGTCCGAAAACCCGAAATAACGTAAATCTATATTTTGAATATATATATATATATATATATCTAATTATTTTTTCTAAATCATAAATTATAGTCTGTTAAAATATTTTCTAAATCTTAAACTTTCTATCGATTTTATTAATCTTTCAATCGATTGTATTCATCCTAAAAAACGATTGAATTTGTATATAACTTTTACATTATATAATACCCGAACCCGACCGACATCAGTCCGAAACCCGACCAACCCAAACCAAAAACAACCTAAAATCCGAAACTTAAAATTTGGATTTTGATTTCCATATCTAAAATCCAATCGTGATAAATTAGTTTTATGTTTTTGATAATCCGTTGCACTGTGTATTAGTGATGTAATCTATGATTTTTCATCAGGGGTAAATTTGTCATTTAACCAGTTTAGTCATGTTCTGTCCAGTTCTGTCATGACTTGCCAAACGCTGGACAGTTGTACTGTTCTGTTCTTTCCTGTCTTGTTCCATCTTGTCCTGTCATGTCCTGTCTGCGTACCAAACGCACCCTGAGGGACCTTTCTCTTCCTTGTATTTAGTGAGCAAGTCCTTTTGGCCAGTCACATGTCAAGAGCATCCACTATCTAGATACCAGATCCCCTTCGAGACCTGCAAACATGATGAAGATCAAGTTTTGAATGGTACTCACTTTTCAATGGGTCCAGGGGAGTTAGTGGAGATGGAAGGTTCAACAATCTTCACGGCATCTGTAGATTCAGCTTCTGTGGTAACCTTCACTTTAGTTAATTTCTTAACTTTAGTGGCATTTTTCACCTTGACAAATTTCTTATCTTTGGTGACCTTCTAAGCCTTGGAGGCATTCATCTTCATTTTGGCTATCTTTTAAGCCTTTGTGGCATTGGGACATTTACTGGCAATATGGTCAGTAAGTCCAAAGTGGTAGCATTTTCTATAGCTGAAAGTGGTTGTAAAACCAGGAGCATTAGAAAACTTGAGGTGAGCCAGGCCAACTCCAAGAATGCCCTTAGCATTAGATCTCGGAGGAACTTTCAGTTCTTCTGACTTTTTAGGCTTGATGTTAATCTTTAGCTTTGGAGTAGATATCTGAATATTACCAGTGATCTTAGATCCAGAACCATAAGGTTGACTAGTTGAAGGTTTAGAAGATACCTTTCTTTAGCTTTGCTACCTTAGTAGCCTTTTGAGGATGATGGGAAATGGATTTCCCTTTATCAGCTAGTTTATAACTCTTTGATAAATCCTCATGGATAAGGTTGGAAGATGAGGAGCACTGAGAAGATGAGGTGTCAGGGATAGGAGAGACGAACATTCCAAACATAAGCATGGAACAGTCTCTGCTAGGTTCATCCTTATCAGATTTATAACCAAGATCGGTTTTATCATGAGCAGGGATTTGAGCACTTAAAATCTCAGTGACCTTAGTTGAGGATTTGCACCATCCTTCAACCGTTGCCTTTTCATCTTTGAGAGCAGCGATAGCTCGTTCGCGTTCAATGTTGATAATCTCATTGACAATGACTTGATCTTTTAAACTTTCTTTTAAAAGAGTTGGTTCCTTGATCCTTAAATGACATTTTTCAAGTTATTCGGTTAGATCAATATTTTTGTTTGCAGCTAAGGTTTTGCCATTCAGTGTATTGTACAAGTCAATCGTCAACACATCGACTACGTGACGTCTCTCATCTTCAGAAAGAGAAGGATCAATAGAGATTGATACCTGAGAGGTTATAAAGCTTGTAGATGATCCATATGTTTCTTCCGCTTCTCCTTTAATCTCAGCCATGAGACAGAGATTAGCAGCATCCTCTTCATCAGAACTTGATTCTTCTTATTTAGCCCAGTCATGCTCTTCAGCGATAAGACCTTTACCTTTTCGTTTGAAACTTTCCAGCTTCTCATATTTTTTTCAGCTTAAGGTATTTGTTATCACTAGACTTCTTTCAACTTAATGCATTCGCTGGCAAAATGGCCAATTTTCTCATAGTTGTAGCAAGTAGCAGTTGTCTTATCAACAGATGTTGATTTAGGCTTGTCAGATAGGGAGAGGATTATTTCTTCTAAAATTGCTCTTTCTTTCAAATCTCTTAAAAGAGTTTGTCAATAGTGCTAGAGATTCATCAAACTCTGAAAGGTCAGTGTCTGATCGATCCTCTGAATCAGAATCTAACTTAGTGATAGTGATAGTAGATCTCAAAGATGGGATAATCTCTAAAGAGACTAAAGCAACAAGAGTGTTTTTGGAGTCTTTAGAATCTTTAACAATATTCTTCTTCAGTTGATTTGATTGATCATAGTTGAGCAAAATCCTATAAAGAGTACTAAGAGAAAGATGATTTAAGTCTTTGGTCAGCTTGAGACACATTGAATAATTGTCCCAACTTTCAGGAAGACATTCCAAAATTTTAGTGAGGACCTCAGAATTAGAATAGGTCCTACCAACATTCCTTAGATCAATGATTAAGCAATTAAAGTGTTGGTGAACATCAGACAAAGATTCATTCTTACCACAAATGAAACTTTTGTACTGTCTTACCAGGTTGATCTTTCGAGTTTCCTGGATTTCAGTGGTACCTTCGTACTGACACATATAGTGTCCCACATTTCCTTAGATGTTTTCATAAGCATGATGGAATGGAAAGCTTCATCAGGAAAAGCCATAGAGATAATGGTTTTAGCCTTTGCATCTAATCCAACTTTCTTCTTGTCCTCATCGCTCCATTGTCTTATATATCTTTGGGAGCATATCTTTCAGGGACAGCGGCAGTGGTTGTAGTGGCAGGAACTGCAGCTATGATAACAAATGGTTCATAGGGTTCATTTGCAACATATTCAGGTATAGTAGGACCTATACCTTCTATAAATAGAATCATTCGATTTTTCCAAAGAAAAAAGTGGTCTCTGCTGAATCGAGGAGGTTTAGATAGTGAACCATTATCATAATAGTTTGAACTTGTTTTTAGTGCCATTTTTAAGAATAGCAAGGAAGAGAGTAAAGGAAGATCTTGTATATTGATTAAACAATCCGCTCTGATACCACTTATTCGTCCCTAGGTGCTTAACAAGTTTGTAGAGGGGGGGGGGGGGGGGGTTGAATACAAACACAAATTTTTATGGTTTATTAAATTGTTTATTGATAACTCAAATCACAATTTATAGTTTTTTGCGGAACAAGATTAAGTAAAACCTAATCTAAACAAACTTAAGAAACACTAAGAGGTTTGCACTTAGAACAAAAGATAGGGGTTGAGAGAATATAGAAAGCAAGGGTTTCTATATGTGGTTCACTAAGAGAGAAGGGGTAGAAGGCAACACTTGAGAGTAAGGCTTAACCTTTCTATTTATACCCTATGCATTAAATGCATGGCAGGGGTACTTTACATGTGTCACTATTTGGTTCGTTGCATGCCTCTGACTTTTAGCGACATGCTTTTGGCCGAGTGGTGAATAGTGTAGTCTTCAGAGTTTTTGTACGATTTGCAGCAGAGGTATGTCTCTTCTGACAGTTGTGCTATTTGTGCAAGGATAAGACAAAAGAAACATAGAGAGTAAGCTTTGTAACCATCAATCGCTCAGGGATTCTTTCTTCAGGGAGTCTGAATTAAGGTCAGCAATCGTTGAAGCTTTTCTTCACATTTCTTCGTGTGTTAAGGATTTGTCTTGGTTTCAATGATACCCGCATCAGATCATGAGTTGACTTGTCACTTGTGCATCAACTTTGTCTTCGATGTTAGTGATGAACGTCTTTGTCGTGAAACTTGTCTTCAGGAATTACATTTAACAGAATACATTAGAAATCATCAGCGATAGTGAACAGTCTCAGTATGTAATCGCGATGGTGAAACACTAATACATACAAATGTTAACATAATTTTCACTAAGTATTTCTAAGGGTCATCATAAAATCACTGAGAGAGTTTGGATCAATAACTAATCAACAAATCAGATGAAGACACGTGTTAAAGTTGGATAGCAACATTTAATACATTGGTGGCTATAAAAGGTGACATTTGACAAAGTTGCAACTCACCCATTTTCATATGAATTCTGAGTGATAGTTTCTTAGGTAAAATTGCAATCAACATTCGAAACTATCTCGGTTCTTTATATCTGAAAGAGTACATTCTTCTACTCTTTCAGCCTCTCCTTTGTGATAAAATTTGTCACGAGTCAGATGTTTTTACCTCCTTAGCTTTCGCAACAAATATATAATTCATTGATTTTATAAACATATAGAATTACCAAGTGAAAATACATTGTATTTGTATTCAACCTCCTTCTACAAACACATTGTGTGTCAAACCTTACCCTTTCAAGACCAACAATATATATATATATATATCAACATTTATTATCTCAAATACATCCTTCAACTTTCAGTGGGTTTTATAGTTCAATTTGGTAAAATAAGATGAAATGATTATCCCATTTTTAATAACTTTGTGTTATATATTTAGGAAGGAAAATTATCAACCATATTTCATTATTATCATTTTTTTTCATAATTAGAGTAAACTCCACTTTTGGTCCCTGTGGTTTCATTAAAAATCTGAAAATTGCCTATGTGCTTTAGTAAGTCTGAAATAGCCTGTTATTCCCAGATTAATGCAAGATATAAAGATGAACAACCAATTTTTTTCCAAATGCCTTATTAATTGATTTCAATTTCACAGATTACAAATTCTCTCTCAAACAATATTTCTCTCTCTAAAATGTAATTCTATCAAAGTGCCTAAAGATTACAAGGAAAGGAAAAACTATTTATACTAAGGTCTAATACATGGAACAAACAACTAACAAAACTAACTAGTAAGAAGACTTTGACTTTGCTTGACTTTGACTTTCCATTTATAGAAAGTTGACTTTGAGGCTATGACTTGGGCTTTGACTTCTATGATCGTGAATACAACAAATGTGATCTAACAATCTCGCCCTTTGGATTCAAGATCATCTTCACAAGGAATTTTCCCATGAACAAACAATCTCCCCCTTTATAACATAGTCTGATAATCTTCCCTTTTGTATAAACTTGCAAAGATCTTTCTTCAAATGAATTTCAACAACGAAGAATAATCTCCCCCTTTAAATCTTTGTCAAATAATCTCCCTTTGGGTAAATTCAGTCTTCTAACACTTCCTTCAAAATCTTTAACAATCTCCCCTTTCTTTCGAATGTCTTTAGATTTTTCAACAATCTCCCCCAAAGTATATGATAATCTTTTCTTTCAGGTAATCTTCAGTAAAATAAAATCTCCCCATTTCTTAACTGATATTGACTTCAGAAAAGAAATTATCTTCAGCTTTAGCTCACTTTCTTCTTTCAAAGAATCTTCAAAGAAAATTTCTCAATTTCTTGAAATATATTCAAAACTATGAACTCATTCTTGATATTCTCCCCATATCTCTGAAATTGAACTTTCACAAACTTTCTTAATCATATCATATCTTCTTCCCCATAGAACATTTCTTTATATCTTCTCCCCCTTTATGATGAATGTGAACATTAACATCATCAAAACTTCTCAAGAAATGCCATCTTCCAATATCTGACCAACTGATCTTTCCATATGAACTTTTGAACATCCGTCAATTCATAAATGATTGCAAATCTTTTCAAATTCAGAATGGAATGGTAAACCTAAATCAACAAATGAATCAGTTAAAACGCCTGTAAGTAGCACGAATCCACTTAGTACAACGAATGTACTATACAAGGAGTTTTATTAATGATCACTCCCTAGGTCTTCCAATCAACCATCGAAAAACACATGGTAATTCTATGAATGTTCCGACAGAAAAACAAATTTTATGTGTGTATGTGCTTGTGTATGAAAGAATTTAAGCATTTTGTGCTTTATTAGGCTCAAAATGTGTAAACTGTTGAGACACAACAAGTTTTCCACGACTCAATTTTCATGATCGAAGTGCGAAGGTGGGGGCAAACTTCTTTCTTTTTCAATATCCAAATCTTCCGATTGATGACCAGATAGCATATGTGCTGCATCCCCATGAAAAACTAAAAATTTCTTTGTTAAGAAATAAACAAGTAGCTGGTGGGGTTTAAGCAAGAGTTGTCATGGGCTCACTTCCTATTTCAATGTGTTCATGAAAGAATTGCGAAACAATTCCCAGCTCAGAAGTGGTTGGTACAGAGTTCTGATATTCTTTTAACTTTGTTCTCACACCCTGTGTATTTTTATCATTATGTTCACTTCTAACCAAACTCTCTTTTCCATTTTTTCTGCTCATCGCCCTAAGGTTGTTCAACCGTATGAACTTCCTCTCCCACTCTTTGATATATGATCCCTCGCTTCTCGATCACTCAGGATAACTTCTTGGGTAGGAGACACTAGTTAACATGAATCCATAAAAGTATTTGAAGCCCTCACACGGATCCCATGAAATTTTTCCTAAAAGAATGATGTTCAACACGTTAACTTGAACATATAAAGCTCAGAAATATAAATCACAATGTCAGATAAATGTATGCTCAGCAAATTATCATGAATATTTAAGCATTTGAAACTTTGAAGATTTTCTCATAACAAGTATATTTGAATGAATGAAATGAATACAAAAGACTTGTTTGAGAATCTGACAATGTGTCGAAAAGATCAAATATGAATGATAAACATGAAAAGCTTAGGTCATGAAGGAACTGGAATTCGTCTATATGAAAAACTATAAACAAACTTGGAAGAATCGCTTATGTTTGAATGAATATGACGCTCAAAAAACAATGAAATGCAAACGGGGTGTATTACCATCAAAAATTGTTTCAATTTGAGACATGGTAATAACAAATATCAATAAGAAAGAATGAACTGTGTGTATGAATACTTGACAGTATATGGAAAAGATAATACACCAAGTATTAATCTCTAGAAACACACGGTTAGTAAATCAGTAACACTCATTTATAAAAACATTTAAAACCACACTTCTAAATTCAATGTCTGAAACCTAGAAATAGAGAAGTTTCACAAACCTACGAGATTTATAAGAGAATAAAGAGCAACAGACAGGAATAGAAATATGGCCAGAAACGAGAGATCGGTTTCAATGTATATCAGAGTCAATGGACGACGCAAAGGAGACATGAGAAGTAAGGGAAACGTGGGAAAAAGAACGTCTTTGAATGATACACACAGGTCTATGAGGATGAATAGTTCAGAGCATTTTGGAACAATTCAAAGCAGTTTAAATTTTCACCAAACAGACATAGCCTTTGAGCGATTTATATATGAGCTCTGAATGGCACCATTCAGAATTAAACAAACAACCCCTAACTAAAATAGTTAAAAGAGTCAATTACACCATAAGTCGATGCGGTTTGCTTAGAATTTGGTTATGGTCCCTCTTTTAAAATAAGTAGACGAAGCGTCCCTATGGTATGCATATCATTGTGTTCTAGGTCCTTGTCCCTAACGGAGTTAACTCCAATTTGTTAACTTTGGAGAAATTTGGTTAATTGACTCATTTACCTTATTTTCTTTTTAAAAATTTGAAAAAAAAACTATCACCATCCAATAGGAACCCTCTACATGTCCTGTCCCCCCCCCCCCACCCCACATTGTCTTCTTCCTTCCCTTCTTTACTCACCGCCTTTCCTCCCCCACCCCCACCCTTTTCATCCCTGTTTTCATCCCACCTCAAGGTCTTTATAAAACACACACACAGACAACAGACCAGTACACACATACACTTGCAAAACTAGTAGACACACACACACACCTTTCTATGTATACCTATAAAAGAAACACAAGCATTCTCTTGCAGACCCAGAAAACACACGCATACTTGCTGACCTAGAAAAAACACACACACACACACACGTAGATTTACTTGCAGACCTAAAAAAAAACATACAAATACACTAGCATACATAAAACAAATACACCCTTGCAGACCCCCTCATCTCCCGTCCAATCCCCTCATCTCTTTTGATTTCTCCATATTTTTAATTTTCCCCATGATTTTTAGTGAATATTAACCTCTAAACATGTTTACTAGCTTATAAATCCTCCAAACAGTTGTGTGACCCCTATTGGTGCAAATAACCACCCCTCCCCTTTAATCCAAAACTTTTGATATTGAAGTTGTCTCTTTCCAAGGTTTCTGACCATTTCCAGTGTCTTGTTTTTCTTTAGACAAGTGTTAAGGTAGATGACCCAATTTCGTAGGTATTCAATAGTCATCTGATGCAGGTTTGGTCTCATGTTATGTGGAGTAGTTGGAAAAATCTTACGGTGTTAGGGGAGAGGGTTCACCGGAGAAATTGTTGCTCATTGAGTCATTGAAGGCCGAAGACGGCTATGGGAGGAGGCTGCCTGGGAAATGGGGAAGTGGATGGGATTTGTATGCCTAGATCACTATGTGTGTATATGTATATATATATATATACACACCATAAATATAATGTGCATTTAAATATGAATTTTTTTAATATGAATCTAATAGTAAAATGACTAAAGTACCCTAGAGTTAACAGATTGGAGTTAACTCTGTTAGGAACATGGACCCAGAACGCAATGAGATGCAAAACATAGGGATGCTCAATGTACTTATTTTGAAAGAGGGACCATATTCATATTATGAGCAAACTATAGGGACCTACGGTGTAATTTTACTCTAGTTAAAATCACATAAAGAGTATATTGCAATTCTAGTCCCTGTGGTTTGTTGTTTTTCTTGGTTTAGGTCCCTACAAATTTTTTATTGCAAGAAAACCCTCCTGGTATGAAAAAGTTCTTGGTTTGATGCCCTGAATCTAACCCCGTTAAACCCCCTCATTTGACTTTCACATAAGGGTATAAGGGTCATTTTACCTTTTTCAAATCTATTAATTATAATATATATATATAACATAAAATATATATGTATATATAAACAACACAGTGTTGAACCCCTCCTTCCTAGCACCAAACTACGTGACCCCTCTCCCCTAGGTCGGCTCACAAACTCCGGCGGTTCAGAAACTCCGGAGGTTCACCTCCATTCTCATCCATTCAAAACCACCAATCTCAATCCAGATCAGCTTCGTGGTTTTGGATTCTTTCCCCCTCCATTCCCCTCCGATTTGAACCCACATCTGCTGCAAAATGGGTAAAGGCGGTTGAAATAGAAAAGATGGATGGAGATGGGTTCCAATACCAAATGTGAGTTTCGATCTCTTTTTCAATCCCTGGTGTATGGATTTCGATCCCTGGTGTGTAGGTTTTGATCCCTAACCCCTTCTCTAGTAAATCCCTCCATCCCTTCCCCCATTCCTTTACCCCACCCTCAAGGTTTTGAATAATCATCAAACTGAAGTGGTGGTTCTCTTCGGTTGATTAATTATCTAATATTAGGGGAGGTGAGAACTCACGGTTTGTTGGAGATGAAGTTCATTGCCACAAGTGGTTGGGATCACGGTGGGAACAGATGGAAGAAAGCGGGTTTTGATCAGTGGTGTATGGGATGGAATAACTGGATCTTAAAACTAATCAATTGTGAGGAGAAAGGGGTTTGTTGCTGGTGTCTGGAAGCATATCGGAGCATTATCGAAGCAGTGGAGGTGGTGGGTTTTTTGTCCCTGGGGACGAAAGGGGGAAGGAATTTTTGTCGCTAGAAACGAAAGGGGTAGCCTCTGTGCATACTATAACACCCGTAATTTTCGGTAGGTAAAACTTACTCATGTTTTTTTTATAGTTTCTAAGTTGTGGTTTTAAGTTAGGAACTTATTACTTTTAGTTCCTAAGAGAATCGAGGGGATTTCGTGTGAGAAAAGTCGAATTTTGGGGATCGGTACATGCCCGACGACTATGTCAAGCGACTATGATAGTGTCACTGTCGCCTGGAAAAGTCGCAAAAAGTGGGGTCACCTTTGGTACACTCTATACAACAATGCCCTGCGACATTGACACTGTCATTCTTGCATGGCATAGTCGCCGATGAGTAACAGATCCTTAAATGTGCGATTTTTCCTTCTTTTCTCTCATTCCTCACTTCTCATACTTCACCCTTTCTCTCCCAAATCATTTCCCACCCTCATGGATGAACCCTAACCCGTTTTGAGGGGATTTACTTGAGCTTTAAAGTTTTCATTCATCATCAAAGCTCGTGATATGATTACAACCTCATGTGCTAGATTCAAGTGTTCATCTCCATTTCTTGAGATTTCTAGGTTTTGCGGGTTTTACTGAAAACTTAAGTGGTAAGTTCATTCTCCTATTTTCTAAATCTTTATACAAGTTATAAATGCTCCATTTATGACTTCCTAGTGTTTTACTCCTAAAATTTTGGTTTAGATGATTTTGGGAAAAGTTAGGCCAAAACTAGGGTGTTGGTCAAAATGGATATTTTGATAAGAAGTGTTTGGAGAATGATTTTAAACACATTAGGTTTATTTGTTTGATTTTGGGATCTTGTGGATCTGGGATTTGAAAGGACTTCTTGTGGATTCAAGTTTCTTTAAAAAAGCTCAAATTTGGGGTAAAAACTAGATTTAGCCTAAATCTTGCAAGGTAGGTTCAAGTTGCCTTATGAAAACTTTGTGCATGTAAAAAAATGCCTATTTTGGAGTCTTAAATTGTTTCTTTTGAGATTTATCAAATGTGGTTTACTTTATGAAGATATTGCATTTTTACACATTTGATTTTGTATAACATTGAGAGATGTTTGGATTTTAGACATAGAGACATTTTATAAAAATAAATCATAAAGGGTGTGATTTTGATGATTTGATGTGTTTATGGGTATTATATGATGTTAATACATTTATGATATGATTTTGGTAATATAAATTGGTTGGTCATCTTTTTTAGACGAGTCATCCTTACAATGGGGGATTTTGATTTAAATCATATTTTGAGTATGTGTTTGCATAAACTTTGAGTAAATGCATATTTTGAAATTTGTTGAATGTTATTGAGTAGTCATATGAGCATGGAGTCTTTTGACTTAAGTTTTAGCTCAAATCAGTCTCGGGTACATTTGTCCGGTTTTAATAGCTTATTGTGGATCTTTGGGTTTGATTTGCATTTATTGCAATCTGTTAAGAATTACATGTTTTGAGTGCGTTAGTCATTCACGTGGAGTCGTGTGATGTTTTAGACAGTAATGCATTGGATCTATAGGCATACAAGTCAGTCATATTCGAATAGTGAGGAGTCTTGATGTTCTCACTTTAGGGAAAAATACCCGAGTTGGCATTGTTGTCGTCCCAGTGTTGTGGAGATGAACCTTTATGGTTTGGACTCCGGGACCATGGGTTTTGTTGTTTTGATGTTCTAACTCTTATGCATGAGAGTTAAACATCTTGGATTATCAAGTAGGGAATTGAGACTCCTATCTTGAATGCTATAGAGTATACGCTATAGGTCGAGGGTGAGAACCTTGAGGTTGGAACTCTACTAGAGAACGAACATGCAATAAGATTGGTATCCTTGAGGTGGAGCCTAGTGAGGCGTGCGCACTAAAGGTACTCAGTCCTTGAGCCGACACCCAATGAGAGGTGTATACTAAAGGCAATAATGGCTTGAGGTTACTCTTTGTTAGAGCATGCACTAAAGATACCGATCTGAGGTGTAGTTCGATAACATAGATACTTGGCATACTTATGTGTTCCCGTAACGTTCTATGGAAACGGGTATCCCCCGTCACCGACATGTATTGTTTTGGGTATTGAGTATTATCCATGTTTACGGTGACGTTTTGAGTAGGGATTGACATCCATGATTTGTGGTTTTGTATTATTGAGTTTATTACATATTTTTGGATGCTTTGGGTAATAGAGTTTTATCTATGTTTTCAAGATTTGGATATTTAACTTCATTGTAACACCGAAATTTTGGTATGTAAAAGTCAACCCATGCGTTTTTGTGGTATCTAAATTGTGGTTTTGAGTTAGGAATTTTTTAATTTTAGTCCCTAAGAAAATCGAGGGTATTTCGTGTGAGAAAAGTCAAGTTTTGGGGCTCGGTACATGCCTAACGACTATGCCAAGTGACTATGACAGTGTCACTATTTCCTGGCAAAGTTCCAGGAAGGGGGTCACCTTCGATACACTTTCTGTGACAATGCCCTGCGACATTGACACTGTCATTGTCCCATGGCATTGTCACCGACGGACCAGATCCTTAAATGTGCAATTTTTCATTCTTTTATCTCATTCCTTCTTTACTCTCATTCCTCATTTCTCCTACTTCAACCTTTCTCTCCTAAATCCTTTCCTATCCTCATGGATGAACCCTAACTCATTTTGAGGGCATTTCCTTTAGTTTTAAAGTGTTCCTTCATCATCAAAGCTCGTGATTACAACCTCATCTGCTAGATTCAAGTGTTCATCTCCATTTTTTGAGATTTCTAGGTTTTGCGGGTTTTGCTCAAAACCTAAGTGGTAAGTTCATCCTCCTCTTTTCTAAATCCTTATACAAATTATAAATGCTCTATTTATGACTTCTAGTGTTTTACTCCTCAAATTTCGGTTTAGATGATTTTGGGAAAAGTTAGACCAAAATTAGGGTTTTGGTCAAAATGGAGATTTTGATAAGAAGTGTTTGGGGAATGATTATAAACACATTGGGTTTATTTGTTTGTGTTTTGGGAGCTTGTGGATCTAGGATTTGAAAGGATTGCTTGTGGATTAAAGTTTCTTCAAGGAACTTCAAGATTAGGGTAAAAACTAGATTTAGCCTAAGTCTAGCAATGTTAGAGCATGAAATATGTTGGATACAAGATCATAAAGACTAAAATCAAAGTTCAAGAAAGTCAAAGCTGAGAAAGTCAACTTTCATTAAAAAGTCAAAGTCTTTGTAATAAAATGTCAAAGTCAAAGTTCTTGTATTTGTTTGTTTCCTTGTTGTTTTAGTTGTAGGTATAAATAGCTTTTATTTTCTGTTTATTAGATAGATGAGTGAGGAATTGAGATTACATTTTCAGAGAGTATTGTAGAGAGAGAAAGAGGAGTTCTAGAGAGAGAAAATTTGTAAACGTTGAATTGAATTGAAATTAAACAGGTAATTCAGATTATATTGTTTGTTTGCAATTAGAAACTAGAACAGGGACTCACAATTGGTATCAGAGCAAATCCATTTGAAATCAAATCAAGAACTGAGTTCGTAGCACTGTTCATCGACTGTGGAGATTGATTTTGATTTTGTGTTTGTTTTTCGAGTTGTAATCGTTTAGGTGTTGTGTCATTAGTATAATCGATCAAGTCTGTATAGTTTAATTCGTGAATCGCACTGTATTGGTTATCAATTTTGTTGTTTTTGTCAAAAAATTTTGTACACAAGTTCAAAAGCACTGTATCATCGATCAATTTGTATTTTGAACGATTTTCTTTGAAATTCTTGCATTGTAATCTGTTCTAATATTGAAATCGAGCATCCCTACAAAGTTTCAAGTCAATTGGACAAGGTTTGGATCGAATTCTGTGAGAAAAGATAGAATTTTGGTCGATATACGGACGAACGCGCAAGATCTGTGAAACGCGTAAGTTCTTCGCAAGAACGCGCAAGTTGAAGATTTTGGTCTCAAACGCGCAAGGCGTTATTAGCGAGTTCATAGAATGCGCAAGGTGTTATTTGCGAGTTTGAAGATTGGAGAAGTTTGTCTAAGTACTAAAACGCGCACGTAGACATCAACGAGTTCTACAAAAGCGCAAGTCTAAGCTTGCGAGTTTATTCGGAAACAGCGTTTAGCGAGTTTGTTCAATCTGCGAGTTTCAGAAAAACGCGCACGTTACCATTAGCGAGTTTAAGAGTTAGATCGATCTGCGAGTTTAGGGAACGCGCACACCTTTATCTGCGAGTTCTTTATGAACAGTCACTTGCGAGTTTCAACGATTTGCGAGTTTCAACGATCTGCGAGTTTCAGCTATTTACGAGTTTTAGTGATCTGCTAGTTTGCCAAAACACGCAAACCTTTGCGTGCGAGTTTAACAAACACGCAAGCTATAGTCTGCGAGTTTTTCTGTGAATAGTGCTTTGCGAGTTTTGTCACTTAGTCAAAATTTCTGAGTTTCTGAATTTTCTATATTTCAAGATTTTTTTTTTGTGATTTCATAATTGGACTAACGATCAGTTTCTAGTTTCTTATTGCATATCTTTTCAAACAGGTTCATACAAGATGACTTCCAAAGACGCTCTTTCAATTGGTACGGATGTCAAGCCCCCGGTTCTGTTTAAAGGGGAATACGAGCAGTGGAAAGACAGATTTCTGGATTTTGTGGATTGGCATGCAAATGGAGAAGACATTTTTCTTTCAATTACTGAAGGTCCCATGGTACTACCTACTGTTCAGATTCCTGATGATGAGTCATCTGACAGTGACGATGGTGATGTGAACAAAGAGCAAAAGATGAAAACTGTTCCAATGGATTTTTCACAGTATTTTGAGGAGCAGAAAAGCCGGTTTAAAGCAGATAAACAAGCAAGTTCCTTACTACTTCAGAGCATTCCTAATGAGATTTACATCAAGATAGATAGCTACAAGGCAAATGCTAAGAAAATGTGGGATCAATTACAAAAGATGATGATGGGTTCCAAAGTCGAAAATCAGATGAAAGTAGCTAATTGCATAAACATCTACGAAGAATTCAAAGCAAAAGAAGATGAGAGCTTAGAAGACACCTATGAACGGTTTGTCCTGCTTCTGAATGAATTTTCAAAGAACAAAGTGAAAAAGAAGCAGCTTGAGAATAATGTCAAGTTTTTTGAGCATCCTGCAACCCGAATGGAAGAAGCATACGCGCAGGATGAAACAGATGAAGGATCTAAATGACATTCCGTTACATGAGGTTTATGAAACATTGAGGCAGAACGAAGAAGAAGTAGAAGAGAAAAGAGCTGAGAAAAAGAAGGCAGGGAAAGTTCCCGATCCCATTGCACTAGTGGCCGGAGAGAAGGAGAAAGAAAAGAAAGAGAAGAAGAAAAAGAAGAAGATAGTGGTTTCAAGTTCTGAATCAGAGACTGAATCCGATGGTGATGATAGAGAAAGCCTCAAACAAGCTATGCTTCTATTGACCCGAGCATTCCAAAAGAAGTTCTATAAGAAGCCGGGATCCAATTCACAGAGATACTCTTCGTCCAGTTCCAAGAACCATGAGCACAGAGAAAGAGTTGAAGGAAAGAGACATGAAGAGAACCGGTATGGGGAAAGGAAGCCGGAAGAAAAGAAGAAATATCTGAATGACTATGCTAGTGCTGAAAAGAAGACCAGTGATCTGATAAAGTGCTACAACTGTGGCAAAGTTGGTCATTTTGCTAGAGATTGTCGGAAACCAAAATTTCGCAATTCAAAGTACTATAAGAACAAAATGATCTTCGCCAAACAACAAAAGGCAGGCAGAGCATTGATGGCAGAAGACGAATATTGGCTAGATCATTCAGATGTTGAGGAAGTAAAAGATGAAGAAGCTCATATGTGTTTGATGGGCAACACTGTGATATATGATGATTCAGATGAAGAGACTGCTGATGAGGTAATGAACTTAACTAAAAATGATTTCATGACCAAAATGGAAGCCATGATGGTCGAACTTCAAGACCTTCAAACCAAAATGAAAAAGGAAAAAGACAGAGTTGTTAAACGAAACAATAAGATCTTTGAGCTTAATAAGTCAGTTATTGGGAACAAAGATCTAAATGATTCTTTACGCAAGTCTGCTTCTAATTCTAAACTTCAAGTAGATTGTTTTGAAAAGAAGATTTCTGATTTTGAAGCTAAAATTTCTAAGTCTGATTTTGAGAAGAAAGAATCTGCACTAACTGTTTATAAATTGCAGGTTGAAAACAAGCTCTTAAATAAGAAGGTAAATGGTCTGGAAGCCAAACTTTATGCAAGAGGTCAAATAGATCAAACTATTTTTCTTAATGCACCTAATGATGAGGCTGATATTAAGGAAAAATGGGGTCTTGGTTATGAAAACCCTCATTACTTAAAGAAAGCCATCAGAAAACAACCAGCACTTTATAATTTTGATTTTCTTGCTGCTGCTGGTAAACATACTCATTTAAAACCCAAATTTGTTACCAAATTACCAGAAGAAGTTGAGGCTAGGGAAACTGAAAATAGAAAGAATATTAAGAAAATGCAACTACCGTTTAACTATGAAAAGTTAAATGATAGTTATCTTTCTGAAACATCAAAAGTTCTTTCAAACGACTATTTTGCTATTTATTCTGTTTCTGAGATGGAGGCAAAACCTACAATTGCAAAAGTTTATGTTCCTCCACTCATTCTTAAAAGCAAAATAGTTGAGCTTGAAAATGTTTTATCTGATGAAAGACTTTTGGTAGATATTGAACAAAGTGTATTTTCTACTGTTCTAAAGAACATAGTTTTTCCATCTAAATCTACAAAGTGTTCTAAAGTTTCAAAGGCACCTCAAACTTTGACTGATAACTTTTATGACTTATTTGCATCTGCAAATGATTTTCTCAATTCTGATGATGGGTGTTTAGAAGAAATTGATATGTTTGATTTTAATGTTTCACTTCCAGATCATTCTACTTTTCTTATAAATGGAGAAGTTTTACCAAGTGTTTTTCAAATTGGTGAATCATCAATTAAGGTTGGTGAACCAGTTTCTGTGAATGCTGATTACTATGCTAAAGGTAAGAAACATAAGAAACAGCTTTCACAGAAACGGAACAACACTGGAAAACAAAAGAAAAGCCAATCTCAGATATCTGATTTTCCTAATAACTCTAAATCTTCTATTTCAGTTTTAAGAAAGAAAAGGTCTGAAGCAAAGACTGAATGGCGACCAAAACGAAAGAATGATGAGACAGCTGAATCAATTTATGATAACTCATGTAATAGATCTGATAGTAGTGATACTGATGTAGTTGGTCAACTTGCTTCTCCTAAACAAAACCTTGTAACTCCTTACAAGTGTTATTCAATAAAGTAATTGAGTCAATTATCAAGTTTATCAAGTTTTATAGATTAACAACACAATATGATTACCAACCTGTATTGATTAATAGAAATGGTTACAGGATTGATCTATTCAAGCTTGGATGTGTTCTCTGTTTTTCACCTTTAAGTGTGTGTTTTCAGATCTGATATTATGATCGATTGCTTCTACAACACACTTTTCTAACTAATATCTAACTTTAACAATATCTAGATACTATCTAGATATTCTAATATAATATCTAACTAAAGATATCAACTAACTAAACTAAACTAACAATAACAAACAATTAATATCTAAATATCTATTTATAAGATATTTAGACAAAACATTAAATACAATAAACATTAATTACTTTTATATTTTATTACAAACGACATTAGACTTTATATCGAGAGTCGACTTTCCGACATTAGAGTACTTTGATCTCGCATTTCTTTGTTAACTTTTCTCTTCTTTCATCTTGTGATGTAATGGACTGAACATTTCTTCAGGCTTTAAATTCTACCCCTTTTTGATGGAAAGTGCACCGACTTCATCAAACTTTGAGTAAGAAATGTCTGTCAGTTGGAGCCACTGATCCGTCAATTCACTAGATATTTATCCAGATATTTGCAAATCCAGATAAAATAGTCGTGTAACACCTGAATCAACTAATGAATCAGTTAACGTGTAAGTCACTGTGTGTAACGAATACACATTGGTAAGGAGCTATTTGATGTTGACTCCCCCAGGGCTTCCATTTAATCATCGAAACACCACTAAGGTAATTTCTATAAATGTTATGACAAAGAAACTAATTTCTTGTGTGTTCGTGCTTGTGATAGAAAGAATTAAGCACTTGATGATTGCTTATAGGCTCAAAATTGTGTAAACCACTGAGACAACAGTAAGTTAAACACAGACTCAATGTGCATGATTGAAGTGCGAAGGTGGGGCAGACTTCCTTCTTTTCAATATCCAGATTTTCCAAATTAAAATCAGATAGCAAATGTGTTGCTTCCCCTTTGAAAATGTGAAACACTTTCTTGTTAAGAAGAAAATGAGTAGTTGGTGAGGTTTGATCAAGAGTTGGGATGGGCTAGTTGCCTGTTTCAATAATGTTCACCAAAGAATTGTGAAACACTAGTAATGTGGTTGCCCGACTCAGAAAAAGTTGGTGCATAGTTGTGATATTCTTTTAACTCTTTTTCACACGCTCTTTCTTTTTAACATTTTGCTCATTCTAATCACATTCATTTCTTTTCGACTTCTCACACTCAATCACTATGGATTAACTTCTTGGGTAGAAATCACTGGTTAATGTGATTCCATAGAAGTTTCTTGTATTAATTCCTAGCACAATGAAATTCATGTTTTCCTAGAAATCATGTGATGCTCAGAATGGTTTAACTATTTCAGTTAAAGCACAATGTTGGTCTTGAAAACATTTAAAGTCACACTTCCATTTCATGAATTCGTTTTGAGAGTCGGGAAGTGGTTTGAACATTGAAAAACGATGTTTTCTATGATTGAAAGTTGTCCTCCTTTCAACCATATATGAGATGAAGATATAGAATTATACCTTTACGTACGATCTTCCATCTCATGAAGCTAAGCTTTAAGTCATAAACATATGAACTTCTAAGCTTCTCTCAAAAATTCTGCAAAAGTCTTATGTCAAGTCAAAGTAGAATTTATTCACTTAAATTTAAATGACAAAAAGCAGTAAAACTTTTAAAGTACGAGTTCTGATTAGAAATATTAAAAAGTCATATCCGTACTCCCCTGACTTGAAGAGCTCCCCCTAAAATCTTGCATTAAAAAAATTGGCATTAAAAGGTACATGCAAAAATTTTATGAGCTCCCCCTCGAAGTAATATTGACCACTTGTCAATTTCTTCTCATACTCCCCCTTGGATCATGAATAGAAGATAGAAGTGCAGAAATCAATCAGAGTTAAGAATGAAGAAATGATGAAAAAGTATACAATTAGAAAAACTTTGATAGGTCACTACTGATTAAATCTTTAGATTTAGCATACCAAGCTTAGAGACAAGAAAGTTAAACCTCTTTTCGTCTAAAGGTTTGGTAAACAAATCGGCAAGCTGATAATCAGTTTTTACAAATAAAAGTTCAATTGTTCCTTTTTCAACATGATCTTTAATAAAATGATACCTGACGTCTATGTGTTTGGTTTTGGTTTGCTGAACAGGATTCGCTGTTATGGAGATGGCGCTCTTGGAGTCACAGTATATCGGGATTTTGTTGAAGTGGAAACCATAGTCGCACAATTGAGTTCTCATCCATAAGACCTGAGAACAGCAGCTAGCAGCAGCTACATATTCTGCTTCGGCCGTGGAAGTTGAAACACAAAGTTGCTTCTTCGATGCCCAACTTACGAGCTTATCACCGAGGAACTGTACATGTCCTGACGTGCTCTTCCTGTCTAACATACAACCTGCATGATCTGCATCTGTATACGCTGTTAGTTCAAAACTTGTATCTTTAGGATACCACAGACCAAGATCTGCTGTCCCCTTCAGATACCTAAATATGCGCTTCACAGCAGACATATGGATTTCTTTAGGATTGGCCTGATATCGTGCACATAAGCAAGTTGAGAACATTATATCTGGCCTACTAGAAGTAAGATACATTAAAGAGCCTATCATCCATCGATAAGTCCTAACATCAACAGCCTTTCCCGAAGCATCGGTGCCAATCTTAGTACCTGGTGCCATTGGGGTACCAATCGATTTTGAATTTTCCATTTTGAACTTCCGAAGAATATCCATAATGTATTTTGATTGATTGATAAAAATACCCGATGAAAATTGTTTGACTTGTAATCCAAGAAAGAAATTCATCTCACCTATCAAATTCATCTGAAATCTAGACACCATAAGGTTTGAAAAATTCTTACAGTACTTAGGATTTATAGAGCCAAAAATAATATCATCTACATAGATTTGAATTAAAATGATATCGGCTTTTTCCTTTTTGATAAACAAAGTGGTATCCACCGTACCTTTTGAAAAACCAGACTTAACTAGAAATTTGGAAAGGACATCATACCAGGCTAGAGGAGCTTGTTTCAGACCGTAGAGTGCTTTGTCGAGAATGTAGACGTGATTCGGCTTCTCTTGATTGACAAAACCCTCTGGCTGAGAGACGTAGACTTCCTCCTTCAGAATGCCATTCCGAAAGGCAGTCTTTACGTCCATTTGAAAGACCTTGAAGTTCTTGTGGGCTGCGTAGGCTAGAAACATTCTAATTGCCTCTAATCGTGCCATAGGAGCATATGTTTCGTCATAGTCGATTCCTTCCTCTTGTCTGTATCCTTTGGCTACTAGTCTTGCCTTGTTTTGGATACGGTACCACATTCGTCTTTCTTGATCTTGAAAACCCACTTCGTACCTATAATGGTTTTACCTTTAGGTTTTGGTACGAGTCTCCAGACTTGAAGTGCATCGAACTGATTCAGCTCTTCTTGCATTGAGATCACCCATTCTGGATCAGCAAGTGCCTCTGATAGGCGAGTTGGCTCGAACTTGCTCAGAAAGGAGTCATGCATGCACAAGTTTATTGATGCTGACCTAGTTTGCACCGGTTTCGATGGATCGCCAATGATCTAGCTTATCGGTTGCTCTTTGGTCCATTTATGTTCATGAGGTAATGGATTATATGAATGTATGTGATTTGTATCATCTATAAATTCACTTGTACCTTCTTGAGCTTGTTCAGAAGAAATGATGATTGCAGTTGAAGTGGTAGGTTCAGAAGGCTCCGCATGTACAGCTTGGTCCGGCTGTAGATGGATCTGTACAGAACATCCTACTGTTTCAGCTACTTCTGTCGCTTCATCATTTGTCACTTCTTCATTTGTTGGAGTTGGCATTTGAATTGGAACTTCTTGTTGAATCGGGGTGTTGGATTCAATAGGAATATCTGAACTGGTTGGATGACTAGTCGTTAAGTCTTCCATCCTGTCAACCACAACATATTTCTTTACATTAGATCCAAGAAATTCATCATAAAACAATTCAAATAATAAGTCTAAATCAGATATATGATTAGTTGACGTTGATGCTTCATCTGATTTGATCTGTTGAGACGCAGGTTCTAGACTGAGTTGTCCAGAAGCTAGTACTCCTGTTATAACGGGTTCTGAACTTTGATGTTCGGAATCCATCTCTTCATCAAACGTTACGTTGATGCTTTCTATAACCGTCTTTGACTTCTTGAGATAAACACGGTATGCAGTTGATGTAGAGGAATAACCAATGAAGATTCCTTCGTCCGCCTTGGCACTGAACTTGTTGAGACTCTCCCTATCGTTTAGCACGAAACACTTACACCCAAATATATGGAAATATTTGATTGTCGGTGTTCAGTTATTGATTAACGCATAAGGAGTCCTCTTAAATCTTCGATGTATCATGGAGCGATTCTGTGTGTAACACGCAGTCGATACAGCTTATGCCCACAAAAATAGAGGTAAGTCTGATTGACTTAGCATAGTACGAGCAGCCTCGACTAGCGTACGATTTCTTTTTTCGACCACTCCATTTTGTTGAGGCGTACGAGCAGCAGAGTATTGATGTGATATCCCGACAGATTCGAGATATTCTTTAACCTTGTTGTTCTTGAACTCTGTGTCGTTGTCTGTTCTTAGAAGCTTGACCGGTTTCTGCAGATTCACCTGGGTCGTCTTTAGGAATATGATGAGAACATCTGGTGTCTCATCCTTTGAACGTAGAAACTTGACCCATGTGTATCGCGAGTAATCGTCCACGATCACGAGTATGTACTTCTTTCCGCCTAGACTTTGAGTTCGCATCGGACCGCATAAGTCCATGTGCAATAACTCTAACGGAGCACTTTTACTCGGTTCAGGCTTTGGTTTATGTGGAGCCCTCTTCATTTTTCCTTTTTCACATGCTGCACAAAGATGTTCTCTTTTATATTTGAGCTCTGGAAGTCCTTTGACGAGCTTTCCACTGACCATATTGTTGATGTACCTGAAGTTGAGGTGAGAGAGCCTTCGATGCATAGCCAACTTTGTTGCATCGAGGCTTTCGTCAGTAGACAAACTTGCTTGTCAGTCTGGACATTTGACAGATTGATTGTGTAGAGGTATGATTCTCGAGTACCAACCAAGAGTTCCTCGCCTTTTTCAGTGCGAACTGAACACGTCTTGGCTTTGAAGTTGACCTCTAAATCTTTGTCACAGAACTGGCCTATACTGAACAAGTTGTATTTTAAGCCTTCAACATAGCTCACCTTCTTGATCGTGACATTGTTGTGTACCATATCACCATAACCCATTATTGGTGAAAGCTGGTCGTTGCAAAATTTAACTGTTCTGCAATATTTATCTTTAAAATTGGACAGCATCTTTTTTTGTCCAGTCATATGTTAGAGCATAAATATGTTGGATACAAGATAAAGAATATTGAAGGTCAAAGTTGAAGAAAGTCAAAGCTGAAGAAAGTCAAATCTCATTAAAGTCAAAGTCTTTTGTAATAAAAGTCAATGTATTTTGTATTTGTGTTTTCCTTGTATTTGTTGTAAGTATAAATAGCTTTCTTTCTTTTGTAATTAGTAGAGAACTTAATTGGAGAATTAATCAGATTGTAATATCAAAGAGAGTTCGTTAGAGAGAGTTAGAGAGAGAGAGTTTGTTAGAGAGCGAGAGATTGTAGAGAGAGAAAGTATAATCTTGAATTGAAGTGAAATCAAAACAGGTATTTGATTCTTGTTTGTGTTTTGTTTGATTAATTGTAATTAGAAACTAGATTCAGGGACACACAATTGGTATCAGAGCAGATCCAAATCGAAAAATCAAGAAATACGAAGGTGTTCGTACTGTGTTCTTCAAGTCCAGATTGATTTTGAATTTTAGTGAATTTTGGAGTTGTAATCGATTAAGTGTTGTTAGGAAAGTGAATTCGATCGAGTTTGTATAGAAAGATTTGTCAATTGCACTGTAATCAATTCGAATTTTGTGTGGTTTTCGTGTTCACGAGTTCTTGACACTGTATCTGATTCAAATTTGTAATTTTTGTGTATTTGATCGAAAATTAGTGATAGTTTTGTGTTCAAGTTGTATAGAAGATCAAATTGTTGAAGTTTCTAGTTAGATTTCTAGGCTTAAATGAGTTGTTGGTGCGATTTAGTTCGAGTTTAGAGGTTTGCGGGTTGTTCTTCAGGTTTGCGTTTGATTCATCGAGGTTTGCAGGTCATTCATCAAAATATGTACAAGTTCTTCAGAGGTTTGCGGGTCATTCAAAGTATGCAGGTGTATTCAAAGTGAGATTTTCGTTTCTTTTAAGAAACGAGAAGATAAGGTTTGTGTTTCATCGAGAATCGAAAAGCTAAGTTTTGCGGGCTTAATGACAAACGCGAAGTAGAAGGGTTTGAGTTCAGAAGACAAAATCGTGGTTTACGTTTGTAACGAGACACGCAAAGCTTATCTTGCGGGTGTTACTAGACACGCAAAGTGTGTTTTGCGTTTGCAATTTGAAACGCAAAGTTGACAAAAGCAAAGGATTTCTAGAAACGCAAAGTTGATCAGAGATGTTGTGGTTTGCGCTTCTCGCTTGAACCGCAAAGTAGGGTTTGCGCTTCTCGCTTGAACCGCAAAGTATAGTTTGTGCTTCTAACTTGAACCGCAAAGTAAGGTTTGCGTTTGCCTTTGGAAACGCAAAGTAAAGGTTTCGACACGCAAAGTCTGAATACGCAAAGTAAAGTCTGAATAAGTGATTGTTGATAGACATGCAAAGTAAAGACTGAGAAACGCAAAGTGTGATTTGCGTTCCCAGTGAGACACGCAAAGTGGAAGTTTGCATTTCTTGTTTAAAGCGCAAAGTGTGAAAAGACTTGGAATATTTTTTGTGTTTTTCATATTTTGATTTTTAGTGAATATTTTTGTATTTATTATTATTTCTTTTGGACTAACGATCAGTTCTAGTTTCTTATTGATATATTTTTCAAACAGGTTTTTCAAAATGACTTCAAAGGATGCACTTTCGATTGGTACCGATGTGAAGCCTCCTGTCTTGTTTAAAGGAGAGTATGAACAATGGAAGGACAGATTCTTGGACTTCATAGACAGACATGAGAATGGAGAGAATATTCTGGAGTCTATTACAAATGGTCCTATGAAACCAATCACAGTTAATGTACCTGATGATGATGATGATTCTTCTGATAGTGGACATGGTGATGTGGAAAAAGCAGAAAAGACAAAACAAGTTAAAGTTCATTTATCTCAGTATTCTGAAGAACAGAAGAGTCGATATAAAGCTGACAAGCAAGCAAGATCTCTTTTACTTCAAAGTATTCCCAATGACATCTACATCAAGATTGATAGCTACAAGCATGATGCTAAACAGATGTGGAATCAATTGGAAAAGATGATGATGGGATCAAAGATAGGAAATCAGATAAAGGTGGCAAACTGCATCAATAGCTATGAGGAATTCAAAGCTAAAGAGAATGAGAGTCTAGAAGACACATATGAAAGATTTACTTTGCTTCTAAATGAGTTGACGAAGAACAAAGTCAAAAAGAAGCAGCTGGAAAACAATGTCAAATTCTTGAGTATCCTACGTCCTGAATGGAAGAAACATACACGTAGGATGAAGCAGATGAAAGACTTAAGTGAAATACCTCTTCATGAAGTTTATGAGACATTACATCAGAATGAGGAAGAGGTAGAGGAGAAAAGAGCTGAAAAGAAAAAGGTTGAGAAGGTTTCTGATCCGATTGCTTTGGTTGTTGGTGAGAAGAAGAAAGAAAAGAAAGAAAAGATAGAGAAGAAGAAGAAAAAGAAGGTTGTGACAAGTTCAGAGTCAGATTCTGAAACAGATGGTGATGATGGAGAAAATCTAAAACAAGCCATGTTGTTGCTGACCCGTGCGTTTCAAAAGAAATTTTATAAGAAGCCGGGATCAAATTCTCAACGCTATTCTTCTTCAAGTTCAAAGAATCACGAGCACCGAGAGAAAGTGGAAGGAAATAGGTATGAAGAAAATAGATATGTTGAAAAGAAGCCTGATGAAAGAAAGAAGTTCATGAATGACTACACTGTTACTGAGAAGAAAGCAAGTGATCTTGTTAAATGCTACAACTGTGGCAAACTTGGTCATTTTGCAAAAGACTGTAGAAAGCCGAAAGTTCGTAATTCTCAATACTATCAGAACAAACTTCTCTTGGCCAAACAGCAAGAAGCAGGAATAGCTCTAATGGCCGAGGACGAATTTTGGTTTGATCATTCCGAAGATGAAGATGAAAAGAAAGAAGAAACAGCTCATCTATGTCTCATGGGCAAAGAAGTAAAGAATGACGAGAGTGACGATAAGACATATGATGAGGTATTAAACTTAACTCCAAAAGATTTCATTACCAAATTGGAAACCATGGTGGTTGAGCTTCAACAATTACAAAATAAATTGAAAAAGGAAAAAGAAAGAGTTGCTAAAAAGAACAAGAAGATCTTTGAGCTTAATACGTTTGTTATTTCAAACAAAGATCTCATTGATTCTTTACGCAAGTCTGATTTGAATTCTAAATCTCAAGTAGATGATTTTGAAAAGAAGATTTGTGAATTTGAAGCTAAAGTTTCTAAATATGAGTTTGAAAAGAAAGAATATGCACTAACTGTTTATAAACTGCAGGTTGAAAACAAGAATTTGAATAAGAAGGTACATGGTCTGGAAGCAAAACTTTATGCGAGAGGCCAAACAGATCAAACCATTTTTCTCAATGCACCAAATGAAGAAGCTGATGTTAAAGAGAAATGGGGACTTGGTTATGAAAACCCCCATTATCTTAAGAAAGCCATCAGAAAACAACCAGCACTTTATAACTATGATTTTCTTGCTTGTGCTGGTAAACATACTCATTTAAAACCCAAATTTGTTACCAAATTGCCAGAAGAAGTTGAGGCCAAAGAAACTGAAAATAGAAAGAATAAAAAGAAAATGCAACTACCATTTAACTATGTAAAGTTAAATGATAGCTATCTTTCAGAAACACCAAAAGTTCTTTCAAACGACTATTTTGTTAGTTATTTTGCTTCTGAGATGAAGGCTAAACCTGCAATTGCAAAGGTTTATGTTCCTACATCTATTCTTGAAAGCAAAATAGTCGAGCTTGAAAATGTTTTATCTGATGAAAAACTTTTGGCTGATATTCAACAAAGTGTATTTTCTACAGTTATAAAGAACACTGTTTTTCAATCTAAATCTACAAAGTGTTCTAAAGTTTCTAAGGTACCTCAATCTTCATCTGATAATTGTGATGACTTATTTGAGTCTGCAAAAGATTTTCTAAATTCTGATGATGGGTGCATGGAAGAATTTGATATGTTTGACGTCAATTCTACACTTCCTGATCATTCTACTTGTCTTAAAAATAAAAAAGTGTTACCTAGTGGTGTTAATATTGTTGAATCATCAACTAAGGTTGGTAAATCAGTTTCTGTAACTGCTGATTACTATGCTCAAGGTAAGAAACATAAGAAACAGCGATTACAGAAACAAAAATACAATGGTACACGAAAGATTATTCAGTCTCAGAAATTTTCTTTTCCTAATAAATCTATATCTTATGTTTCAGATTTAAGGAGAAAAAGTTGAAAGCTCGATCCGAATGGACACCAAAACGGAAGGAGGATGAGATAGCCGGATCAGTTTCTGATAATTCTTTTACTAGCCAAGTTAGTAGTGATGATGATGTAATTGATCAATTTGCTTCAAATAAACAAAACCTTGTAACTTCTTACAAGAAATACTCAATAAAGCAATTGATTCAATTATCTCCTATTCCTACTACATTTTATTCTAATTATCGGATAACTGATTTTGTTTATTCTCATAATTCTTCTGATTGGTATGGATCTTATTATGTTATTTCTTCAAGATCAAATGTTTTTAAAAGTTTTCAAAAGAACAGAGGGTCCATTTTCAAATGGATACCAAAATCTTGTACTAATCTGTTAGGACCCGTTTTTAAATGGGTACCTAAATCTATTGTTTCCTGATTTCTCTTGCAGACCCGGCATATGTGGTACTTGGACAGTGGATGTTCCAAGCATATGACTGGGCAAAAAGCTTTATTGTCTAACTATACAGAGAAATTCAGTGGAAATGTCAGATTTGGAAACGATCAGCTTTCACCTATCTTAGGATATGGTGACATTATTCAAGACAACATAACGATCAGTAAAGTGAGTTATGTCGAAGGCTTGGGGCACAACTTATTTAGCATTGGTCAATTCTGCGATAAAGGGTTAGAGGTCAATTTTAAATCTAAGAGTTGCTCGGTTCGTACTGAAGACGGCACAAAACTCTTAGGAGGACATCGAAAGACGAACCTTTATACCATCGATCTTTCAAAGGTACAGAATGACAATCAAGTTTGCTTGATGACAAAGGCTTCATTGCAGCAAAGTTGGCTCTGGCACAGACGGTTATCTCACTTGAACTTTCGTTATATCAATAAGCTGGTTAGTGGGAAATTGGTCAATGGACTTCCTGAGCTGAAATACGAGAAAGAACACTTATGTGCTGCATGTGAGAAGGGTAAGATGAAGAGAGCTCCGCATAAACCGAAGCCTGAACCAAGCACTAGTTCTCCGTTAGAATTGTTACATATGGATTTGTGTGGTCCAATGAGAACTCAGAGTTTGGGTGGAAAGAAATACGTGTTGGTTATTGTAGACGATTTCTCAAGATACACGTGGGTCAAATTTCTTCGATCAAAAGATGAGACGCCCGAAGTTCTCATTACTTTCTTAAAGACGACCCAGGTGAAAATGCAGCGACAAGTCAAGTTTCTTCGAACGTACAACGGCACAGAGTTCAAAAACAAGATAGTTGAAGAATATCTCGAATTGGTCGGGATATCACATCAGTACTCTGCTGCTCGAACGCCTGAACAAAATGGATTAGTCGAAAGGCGAAATCGGACGCTAGTCGAGGCCGCTCGGACTATGCTTAGCCATTCGTACTTACCTCTATTCTTGTGGGCAGAAGTTGTGTCGACTGCATGCCATACTCAAAATCGTTCCATGATACATCGCCGTTTTCAAAAGACTCCATATGAGTTGATCAACAACAGAACACCAACAATCAAGTATTTTAACATATTTAGGTGTAAATGTTTTGTGCTTAACGACAGAGATAGTCTGAATAAATTCAGTGCTAAGGCGGACGAGGGTATCTTCATTGGTTATTCCTCAACATCGGCAGCATATCGTGTTTATCTGAAGAAGTCAAAGACAGTTGTCGAGAGCGTTAATGTAACATTCGATGAAGATATGGCTTCTGAACAACTCAGTTCAGAACCCGTGATCACTGGAGTATTAGCTTCTGGGCAGATCAGTCCAGAACCTGCTTCTACAGTCAATAATTCGAATAATGCTTCTACATCTATTTCACATTTAACTGATTTAGATTTGTTATTTGAATTCTTTTATGATGAGTTTCTAGGTTCTAATATACCTAAATCTGTTGTGACTGACAGATCTGAAGATACAAGTTGCAATCATCCAGTCACTTCAGATGTCATAACTGAACAAGCATCTCCCGTTCAGTCAGAAACTCACATTCCAATATCTACTCCTACAGTTGAAGATATACAAGTAACTGCTGAGCCAGAAGTAACTGTTTCAGTTGGGTGTCATACATTGTCTACTCAACAACCAGATTCTGCTGTTCCAACTGATGATTCTGCACCTAAAACTTCAACTGCAAACCCCCCTCCTGTTATTCAAACTGAAGATTCTGATAGTGGATTTCAAGATGATGATCATGTTCAATCAGTATCTACTCCACTTCTTTATGAGCATCGCTGGACCAAAGATCATCCATTACATCAAGTAATTGGAGATTTTGACAAGCCTGTACAAACGAGGTCAGCGACTCTTAATCAATGTATGCATGATTCATTTCTCAGTAAGATTGAGCCAACGCGAGTATCAGAGGCTCTTGCTGATTCGGACTGGGTATCTGCTATACAAGAAGAGATCAATCAGTTTGAAGCCCTAAAGGTTTGGAGATTAGTTCCAAAACCGGAAGGAAAGACCGTGATAGGAACTAAATGGGTATTCAAGAATAAAAAGGATGAAGATGGTATCGTCATAAGGAACAAAGCTATACTTGTTGCCAAAGGTTACCGGCAAGAGGAAGGCATAGACTACGATGAGACGTATGCTCCAGTAGCGCGTATAGAAGCAATCCGCATGTTTCTAGCCTACGCAGCTCATAAGAATTTCACAGTCTTTCAGATGGATGTGAAAACAGCCTTTCTGAATGGCATTCTTAAAGAGGAAGTGTATGTGTCTCAACCAGAAGGGTTCGTCAATCCAGAAAAGCCAGATCATGTTTATATCTTGGACAAAGCCCTCTATGGTTTAAAACAAGCCCCTCGAGCATGGTATGATGTTTTATCTAAATTCTTGGTCAAGTCCGGTTTTTCTAAAGGTAAAGTTGATACCACTTTATTTATCAAAAAGGAAAAAGCTGGTATTATTCTTATTCAGATTTATGTTGATGATATAATATTTTGTTCTACAAATCCAAAATTTTGCAAAAACTTTTCTAATCTCATGGTGTCACGTTTTCAAATGAGTATGATGGGAGAGATGAATTTCTTTCTCGGATTACAAGTTAAACAGTTTTCAACGGGGATTTTCATTAACCAATCTAAGTACATGTTGGATATTCTTCGGAAGTTCAATATGGAAAATTGTAAACCTATTGGAACCCCAATGGCACCAGGTACTAAGATTAACACTGATCCTTCGGGTAAAAGTGTTGATGTTAGAACTTATAGAGGTATGATAGGATCGTTAATGTATCTTACATCTAGTAAACCAGATATTATTTTTTCAACATGCTTATGTTCTAGATATCAGGCTGCTCCCAAAGAATCCCATTTGGTTGTTGTCAAACGGATTTTTAGATATCTGAAGGGGACTGCAAATCTTGGTCTGTGGTATCCTAAGGATACTGGGTTTCAACTGACTGCCTACTCAGATGCAGATCATGCAGGTTGCATGTTGGACAGAAAGAGTACTTCTGGTCACGTTCAATTCCTTGGAGACAAGCTCGTAAGTTGGGCATCAAAGAAACAATTATGTGTTTCCACATCGACTGCTGAAGCAGAGTACGTAGCTGCTGCCAGTTGCTGCTCTCAAGTCTTGTGGATGCGAACACAGCTACGAGACTATGGATTCAAGTTTGATAAAATTCCAATTTATTGTGACTCGAAGAGTGCAATCGCGATATCTGCTAATCCTGTCCAGCATACGAAAACCAAACACATTGATGTCAGGTATCATTTTATAAAAGATAATGTAGAAAAAGGAACAATTGAACTTTATTTTGTAAAAACAGATTATCAACTTGCAGATTTATTTACCAAACCCTTAGATGAAAAGAGATTTAATTTTCTTGTCTCTAAGCTTGGTATGTTAAATCTTAAGACGTAATCGGTTGTTACCTAATAAAGTTACGTATTGTTATTTTTCATCATTTTCTTTATCTTTATGTCTGAAGGATATCTGCACTTTAATTGTTTGCTCATGATCTCAGGGGGAGTAAGAGAAGATTTTAGATGATCTACATTATTTTGAGGGGGAGCATAACTAATTTCTGCATTTTACTTAAATAATTAATTTTTGTGATGCATGATTTTAGGGGGAGCATATAAGTCAAGTCAAAAGGAGTAAGACTATGATTTCTTATTATTTCTAATCAGAACTCGTACTTTAATTGTTTTACTGCTTTACGTCTTTTTTTTTCTCGAATAAATTTTTGTGAATAAATTTTGACTAGACTTTGAGACTTATGCAGGATGAGAGAGGATGACACGATCATATTTTTTGACTTAAGCTGACTTCATGAGATTTAAGACGAAGATAAAAGATTAAATTTCTTATCTTAATCTCATATATGGTTGAAAGAAGGATAACTTTCAATCATAAGAAAACATGTTCTTAAATGTTCAAACCACTTCTCGAATTTTAAACAGATTTTATAATTTGGAAGTGTGATTTTAAATGTTTTCATTTTATTTTTGTGCTTCATTGATAAACAAACCGTGTGTTATCCAAAGATAAATACTTGTGTATTGTCTTTTCTATATACTTTCAAGTATTCACATACACCGGTTTATTTTATTTTTTTGGTCAATTTGTTCTTACCATGTCTCATATTGAAACATAATTTCGATGGTAAGACACTCCGCTTGTACTTTAAAGAATTTTGAGCGATATTTCATTTCGAACCGTCATTTCAAGAATGTCTATATTTTTGTTTCGTATGGACAATATCCGTTATTTTTGACCATAAGCCTTAATTGCTATATCATTTCATTTCTGATCATTTTCATACAATGTCAGATTTTCAAACAAGTCTTTTGCATTCATGTTCATTCATTCAGTATACTTGTTTGAAAATACTTCAATGTCTAAAAATGCTCAAATCTTCATGATTATATTTTCTGAGCATACATTCGTCTGACATTTGTATATGAGCTTTAACTGATAAAGTTAAATCATTTTGAGCAACATTATGCTTTCATAGGATTACATGGGTTCTTTGTGCTAGGACTTAAATGAACTTCTATGGATTCACGTTAACCAGTGTTTCCTACCCAAGAAGTTAAACCGTTAGTGATTGAGTGTGAGGAGTCGAAAAGAAATGAGTGTGGGTGTGATGAGGTAAAATGGAAAAGAGAGTTTGGTTAGTAGTGAGTTTAATGATTAAAAGAAAGAGGGTGAGAGATCAGAGTAAAAGAATATCAAACTCTACACCAACTACTTTTTGAGCCGGGCAGCCACATTACTAGCGTTTCACGATTTTTTGGTGAACGTTATTGAAATAGGCAACTATCCCATGCCAACTCTTGCTTAAACCCCACCAACCACTCATTTTCTTCTCAAAAAGAAAATGTTCCATATTTTTCTGGGGATGCAGCATATAATCTATCTGGTTTTCATTTGGAAAATCTAGATATTGAAAAAGAAGGAAGTCTGCCCCACCTTCGCACTTCAATCATGCACATTGGGTCTGTGTTTATCTACTGTTGTCTAGTGGTTTACACAATTTTGAGCCTTAATAAAGCAATCATTCGTGCTTAATTCTTTCTACACGTGCACGAACACACAAGGAATTTGTTTTCTTGTCATAACATTCATAGAAATTGCCTTTGTGGTATTTCGATGATTGGATGGAAGCCCTGGGGGAGTGAACATCAAAAAGCTCCTTTATATTGTGTATTCGTTACACACAGTGACTTTGTGTTACTGACAGGCATATTAACTGATTCATATGTTGATTCAGGAGTTACCTATTCTTGTTTTGTCTGGATTTGAAAAGATCTAGATGAATATCTTGGTTACGAATCATTGACTCAGTGGCTCTTGAAAGATTAGTGGTCAGAACGGAAAAAGACATTTCTTGGTGAAAGTTTTGATGATACCGATGCTCGTTTTATAAAAAAGGGGGAGATGATTTAAAGAAATGTCAGAATCATAAATTTCAGAGTTAAAGAATTAAAGAAGATAAAGTTCAAAGTTTGAGAGTTTGAAAGATTATTCAAGCAAAGTCAAAGATATTTGAAGATGTGCTGATCTTGCTGAAATTTTATTTGGAGATTATTTGCTGAAGCAATTTGAGCTGAATCTGAAGATAATTTCTTTCCAAAGTCTGAAAGTATTTTGTGAAAGTTTTTGAGAAGATTGTTCATTGTTTGAAGATAGTTTTGGAAAGAATACTGATAAAGAAAAAGGGGAGATTGTACTGACAGAGCTTAAAGTGAAGACTGATTTGCTATATCTTTCAACAGTGATCTTGAATCCAAAGGGGGAGATTGTTAGAGCATAAATATGTTGGATACAAGATCAAGAATATTGAAGGTCAAAGTTGAAGAAAGTCAAATCTCATTAAAGTCAAAGTCTTTTGTAATAAAAGTCAATGTATTTTGTATTTGTGTTTTCCTTGTATTTGTTGTAAGTATAAATAGCTTTCTTTCTTTTGTAATTAGTAGAGAACTTAATTGGAGAATTAATCAGATTGTAATATCAGAGAGAGTTCGTTAGAGAGAGTTAGAGAGAGAGAGTTTGTTAGAGAGAGAGAGATTGTAAAGAGAGAAAGTATAATCTTGAATTGAAGTGAAATCAAAACAGGTATTTGATTCTTGTTTGTGTTTTGTTTGATTAATTGTGATTAGAAACTAGATTCAGGGACACACATCATATGCTTGGAACATCCGCTATCCAATTACCATAAATGACGGATCTGCACAAGAGAAATAATGAATTTAGATATTCATATGACAACATTGGAATAAACTCTTTGAGTATTGAAGAGCGGGTCTTGAACTGATGCGTTCAAAAGCCATATCCTCTTCTTAAGCACGGGTTCTGAACAGACGTGTTCAGAAGCCATTGTTTTATCTTTGAAGTGCGGGTCTTGAATTGTTGTATTCAAGAACCTAGTTTCTTTGAGGAACGAGTCCTAGACTGTTTTGTCTAGAAGTCATCTCTTCATAACTTCTTTTAAACTTTACGTGCCTGCAAACAGATTTAGCCTTAGGTACCCACTGGAATTTGGGTCCTACTGTGTTAGCACAAGATTTTGGTACCCATTTAAAATTGGGTCCTCTTTTCTTTTGAAAATTAAATGAATCAGATGAATGATATGAATGATATGAGTGCACATGATAATTGCCAAACCAAGCTTCAGAATCTTGACAAGAAGTAGAAACATGTTTATCATAAATAGAAGACTTTCTAGCAGATAAAGATAACTGAAATAATTGCTTCATTGTATATTGTGTACGAGAAACAACAAGTTTTGAGTTCAAAATAGCAACATCAGCAATTAAGACATCTTTACTAGGCGAAGTCTTACTACAATTAACACTACAAAAAGATTTAACGGTCTTGTCAAGCTTCTGTTTCGGTTGCCACTGAGATTTAACTTCTGGCCTTTGGTTGCTCAGATCTGAAACATGTGAAACTTGTGAGTTAGACTTTTGAGCAACAAACGAACGGTTCTTCTTCGGATTACCAGTAGTGTTCGGTTTCTGTGAATGCTGAGATATATTCTTACCTTTAGCATGTTTAGCTTTCACAGAGACTGAGTTATCAACTTTCGTTGATTTTACACTGTTAACAGGCATACTGGTTTTTCCCAAAGATTTTTGAACAAAAGATGAATGGTTAGGAAGTTTCACATTAAAATCAAATTGTTCAAAACAACCACCCGAACCACCGTTAGAGTTCAGAAAATCAAACCCTTTATTTGATGAACCAAACATATCCTCAGAGTTTGAAGCCTTTGAAATAATAACATTTTCCAGCACGGTTGAAAAAACTTTTTGTTCAATATTCATCAAAAGTCTTTCATCTGTTAAAGAATTCTCGAGTTCAGAAATTTGACGTTCTAAAACGAGAGGAGGGACATATAGTTTACCTTGAATAGGCTTCGCCTCCATTTCTTTTTCTGAATAACTTAGAAAGAAATCATTTGAAAGAGATTTCTTCTTTTGATATATTGGATTTTCATTATAACTATTATTCATCTTCGCATAATAAAATGGAAGATGAACTTTAGATGATTTCAAACGTTTTTCAGTTTCGTTGGCTTCATCCTTTTCAGATAGTTTAGTCCAGAAAGTTTTAAACTCAGGGATTCTTCGAGCTAATTTCAAAGAAAGATGATCATAAAGTGCAGGCACTTCAGATATTCCTTTTTGAAGACATTGAGGATTCTTATATCCGATTCCCCATTTTTCTATTTCCTCTTTGGGTTTGTTCAGATGAATATTCTGTTCAGTTTGACCCATTTTGTATAACTTCTTTTCCAAACTTTTTAATTTACCAAGTAAAGAAAAGTTTTCTTTGGTACATGAAGAATGCAAGTTCGTAAGCTCATATAAATCAAGCTCACTTTTTCTCAGTTTAGACTTGAGTTCAGAATTCTCTTTAAGAATTATAGTCTTTTCTTTGGCGTTGGTGTCATTGTTTGTATGTAAAACCTCAACCAATACTTTCTTCTCAGCAATTTCATTGCTAAGTTTCTGTATCAATTGGTTTTTGTCAGTTATAGCACCATTTTCTCGTTTAAGCTTCGACTCTAACTCTTGTTGTTTTACATTCATGGCATTCATTTTATTCATGAAATCTGAATACGATAAATCACATACCTCATCTGTTGCATCCTCTTTTGTATCTGCTTCATCGTCTGATTCCTGCTTTCCCATCAAGCACATGTTGACTGCTTCATCTCTCTCTTCATCCTCGTCATCCTCGTCTGAATGATCAAGCCAGTACTCATCCTCTGCCATCAGTACCTTACCCGCCTCCTGTTGCTTTGCAAGAAGCATCTTGTTCTTGTAGTAATCGGAGTTTCTGACTTTGGGTTTGCGGCAGTCTCTGGCATAGTGACCTGTTTTGCCACAGTTGTAGCACGTTGGTGGTTCTGACTGACTGGATCCTTCAACTTGAAACCTTCTCTCTTCAGGTTTCCTCTCCTCTATTCTCTTCCCTTCAGCATGATACCTTCTCTCTTCCGGATTCTTCTCCTCTAGTCTCTTCCCTTCAAACTTCTTTTCTTCATATCTACTTCCTTCAACCCTTTCCTTGTGGACATAGTTGTTAGGACCAGAAGAATACCTCTGACTGTTTGATGTTGGCTTTTTGTAGAACTTTTTCTGAAAAGCATTTGTCAGCAGAAGCATTGCTTGCTTCAGTTGGTCATTTTCATCCGAGTCAGAGTTTGCATAAGCTTCATTTTCTTCTGAATCATACACAATCGTCTTGTTCTTCTTCTTCCTGACAACAAGAGCAACTGTGTCTTTAACTGTCTTTCCTTTCTGCGTCTTCTCATCTAGAATTTCATCCACCTCTTCTTCATTCTGTTTGAGGGTTTCATACACCTCATGAAGTGGAATCTCATTCAGATCCTTGATCTGCTTCATCTGCCTGGCAAATCTTTTCCATTCCGGCTGTAGAATACTCAGGAATTTGACGTTCAGCTCTATTTGAGATTTGTGGAACTTGTTCTTGCTTAGTTCGTTCAGCAAGGTCACAAACCTGTCATAGGTTTCTTCTAAAGTTTATCCGACTCTACCTCTAAATTCTTCATAATTATATAGGCAGTTGGAGATTTTCAGCTGATTCCCAACCTTTGAACCCAGCATCATCTTCTCTAGCTGATCCCACATTTCTTTGCCCGACGCCTTGTAGCTGTCAATCTTTACATAGATTTCGTTTGGAATTCCTTGTAGAATGTATGACTTAGCTAACTTATCACCTTTTGCTCTTTTTAGGTTATCATCTTCTAGCTCATGATACTTAAGTTCAAACTGTGTCGGCACAGTTCCAACCAAACGATTCGTCATAACTGGTTTCATAACCCCTTCTTCTATCGATTGCCTGATGAAATCACCCAGCTCATGTCTGTCAACAAAGTTCAGGAACCGATCTTTCCACTGTTCGTATTCTCCTTTAAAGAGAACTGGTGGCTTCGTATCAGTTCCGATTGCAAGAGCTTCTCTGGATGTCATTCTGATTAAAAAGATTTAAATCTTGTATTTGAGCAAAGAGAGGTTTGCGCGAGAGGTTGGTTGAGCAAAGTTGAGGTTTGCGCAAGCAGTTGGTTAAGCAAAGTTGAGGTTTGCGCAAGCAGTTGGTTGAGCAAAGTTGAGGTTTGCGCAAGTAGTTGTTTAAGCAAAGTTGAGGTTTGCGTAAGTAGTTGGTTGCGCAAAGTTGAGGTTTGCGCGAGCAGTTGGTTGCGCAAAGTTGAGGTTTGCTTATCACTTGGGTTGCGCAAAGTAGAGCTTTGTGTATCACTTGGGTTGCGCAAAGTAGAGCTTTGCGTATCACTTGGGTTGCGCAAAGTTGAGGTTTGCGCAAGTTCGTCCCTGCAACTTCGAATTTCAACTAAAGACCTTTTTCACAACGATTAGCAGTCCTAAACTCCTAACAAATGACCACAAGCACTCCTAGAACAGTTTGTTACCACTCAATTTCGATAAAAAATCACTTTTTGAAGAAAAAATCGATGGCACAGTGACTTTTTGGTCGTGAAAAGTTTTGCACTAAAATCCCAAAATTTGAATCGTTTGAAGTTCTAAACTTAAATCAAACACTACCAACTCGATTTAGCACACAAATCGATCAAGACCTGATCGATTTCTAACCCAAAAACACACTAAATCACGAAAATGATTTTGAAATGAAGAACACGGAGTCGTTTTTCTTTAAACTTGATTTGAATCTATTATCAGGCTCTGATACCAATTGTCGGTCCACAATGTTTATCAAGTTTTATAGATTAACAACACAATATGATTACCAACATGTATTGATTAATAGAAATGGTTACAGGATTGATCTATTCAAGCTTGGATGTGTTCTCTGTTTTTCACCTTTAAGTGTGTGTTTTCTGATCTGATATTATGATCGATTGTTTCTACAACACACTTTTCTCACTAATATTTAACTTTAACAATATCTAGATACTATCTAGATATTCTAATATAATATCTAACTAAAGATATCAACTAACTAAACTAAACTAACAATAACAAACAATTAATATCTAAATATCTATTGATAAGATATTTAGACAAAACATTAAATACAATAAACATTAATTACTTTTACATTTTATTACAAACGACGTTAGACTTTATATCGAGAGTCGACTTTCCGGATTTAGCTTCAGATTGGATGATCTTGAATCCAATAGATATGTGATCTAACATCTTCTACTACTACTAAATCTTCTCATTATCGGAGAAATGATTTTGCTTATTATCATAATTCTAATGATTGGTTTGGATCGTATCATGTTTATTCTTCAAAACCAAATGTTTTCAAAGGTTTTCAAAGGAAAGGAGGATCCATATTCAAATGGATACCAAAATCTTGTGCTAATCTGTTAGGACTCGTTTTTAAATGGGTACCTAAAATTGTTATTCCCTGATTTCTCTTGCAGACCCGGCATATGTGGTACTTGGATAGCGGTTGTTCCAAGCATATGACCGAGCAGAAAGCTTTATTGTCTAATTATACAGAGAAATTCAGCGGCAATGTGAGATTTGGGAATGACCAGTTTTCACCGATCTTAGGATATAGTGACATCATTCAAGACAACATAACGATTAAGAAGGTGAGCTATGTCGAAGGCTTAGGGAACAACTTGTTTATTATCGGTCAATTCTGCGACAAAGGGTTAGAGATTAATTTCAAAGCTAAGAGATGTTCGGTTCGTACTGAAGACGGCAAGGAACTGTTAGTCGGCAATCGAAAGACAAATCTCTACACCATCAATCTTTCAAAAGTCCATAATGACAATCAGGTTTGCTTACTAACAAAAGCCTCGATGCAGCAAAGTTGGCTTTGGCACCGACGACTATCACATCTGAACTTTCATTATATAAACAAGTTGGTCAGTGGAAAATTGGTAAATGGACTTCATGAGCTAAAATATGAGAAAGAACACTTATGTGCAGCATGTGAAAAAGGAAAGATGAAGAGAGCTCCACATAAACCGAAGCCTGAACAGAGTACCAGCTCTCCATTAGAATTGTTACATATGGATTTGTGTGGTCCAATGCGAATGCAGAGCTTGGGTGGAAACAAATACGTGCTGGTTATTGTGGACGATTATTCGCGATACACGTGGGTCAAATTTCTACGATCAAAAGATGAGACACCCGAAGTTCTCATTACTTTTCTGAAGACGACCCAGGTGAATTTGCAGAAACCAGTCAAGCTTCTTAGAACCGACAACGACACAGAGTTCAAAAACAAGATTGTTGAAGAATATCTCGAATCGGTCGGGATATCACATCAATACTCTGCTGCTCGTACGCCCGAACAAACTGGAGTAGTCGAAAGGCGAAATCGGACGCTAGTCGAGGCCGCTCATACTATGCTTAGCCAATCCGACTTACCTCTATTTCTGTGGGCAGAAGCTGTGTCTACTGCTTTTCATACTCAGAATCGGTCCATGATACACCGCCGTTTTCAAAAGACTCCGTATGCGTTGATCAACAACAGAACACCGACAATCAAGTATTTTCACATATTTGGGTGTAAGTGTTTCGTGCTTAACGACAGAGAGAGTCTGAACAAGTTCGTGCTAAGGCGATTGAGGGTATCTTCATTGGTTATTCTTCGACATCTACTGCATATCGTGTTTATCTAAAGAAGTCAAAGACAGTAATCGAGAGCGTAAACGTCACATTCGATGAAGAAATGGCTTCTGAACAAATCAGTTCAGAACCCGTGATAACTGGAGTATTAGATTCTGGGAAGATCAGTCCAGAACCTGTTTCTACATAAAACAATTCGGTATGAAGATACAAGTTGCAATCATCCAGTCACTTCAGATGTTGTAACTGAACTTGAATCCCCCGTTCAGTCAGAAACTCATATTCCAACATCTACTCCTACAGTTGAAGATATACAAGTAATTGCTGAGCCATAAGTAACTATGTCAGTTGGGTGTGATACACTGTCTACTCAACAGCCAGAGTCTGTTGTTCCAACTGATGCTTCTGCACCTAAAACTTCAACTACAAACGCCCCTCCAACTATTCAAACTGAAGAGCCTGATAGTGGATTTAAAGATGATTATTATGATCAATCTGTATCTTATCCTTCCCTCATGAGCATCGCTGGACCAAAGAGCACCCTTTACACCAAATTATTGGAGATTTAGACAAGCCGGTGCAAACTAGGTCAGCAACCTTGAATCAATGTATGCATGACTCATTCCTCAACAAAATAGACCCTACTCGAGTATCAGAAGCACTTGCTGATTCGGATTGGGTGTCTGCTATGCAAGAAGAATTAAATCAGTTTGAAGCCCTGTAGGTCTGGAGATTAGTTCCAAAACCAGAAGGAAAGACCGTGATAGGAACTAAATGGGTATTCAAAAATAAAAAGGACGAAGATGGTATTGTCATAAGGAATAAAGCAAGACTTGTTTCCAAAGGTTAACGGCAAGAGGAAGGCATATACTACGACGATACGTATGCTCCAGTAGCGCGTATAGAAGCAATCCGTATGTTTCTATCCTACGCAGCTCACAAGAATTTCACAGTCTATCAGATGGACGTGAAAACGGCTTTTCTGAATGGTATTCTTAAGGAGGAAGTATACGTGTATCAACTAGAAGGGTTCTTAAATCCAGATAAGCCAGATCACATCTACATTTTGGATAAAGCCTTGTATGGTTTGAAACAAGCCCCTCGCGCATGGTATGATGTTCTATCTAAATTCTTGGTCAAGTCAGGTTTTTCCAAAGGTAAAGTCGATACCACTTTGTTCATCAAAAAGGAAAAAGCTGATATCATCCTTATTCAGATATATGTTGATGATATAATATTTGGCTCTACAAATCCTAAATACTGCAAAAACTTTTCTAACCTCATGGTGTCACGTTTTCAAATGAGTATGATGGGAGAGATGAATTTCTTTCTCGGATTACAAGTAAAACAGTTTTCAACGGGGATTTTCATTAACCAATCTAAGTACATTTTGGATATTCTTCAGAAGTTCAAAATGGAATATTGTAAACCAATTGGAACCCCAATGGCACCAGGTACTAAGATTAGCACTGATCCTTCGGGTAAAAGTGTTGATGTTAGGACTTATAGAGGTATGATAGGGTCTTTAATGTATATTACTTCAAGTAGGCCAGATATTATGTTTTCAACATGCTTATGTTCTAGATATCAGGTTGCTCCTAAAGAATCCCATTTGGCTGCTGTCAAACGGATTTTTAGATATTTAAAGGGGACTGCAGATCTTGGTCTGTGGTATCCTAAGGATATTGGGTTTCAACTGACTGCTTATTCAGATGCAGATCATGCAGGGTGTATGTTGGACAGGAAGAGTACTTCAGGTCACATTCAATTCCTTGGAGACAAGCTCGTTAGCTGGGCGTCAAAGAAACAATTATGTGTTTCCACATCGACTGCTGAAGCAGAGTATGTGGCTGTTGCCAGTTGCTGCTCTCAAGTCCTGTGGATGCGAACACAGTTGCGAGACTATGGGTTCAAGTTTGATAAAATTCCAATATATTGTGACTCGAAGAGCGCAATCGCGATATCTGCTAATCCTGTGCAGCACACTAAGACAAAGCATATTGATGTTAGGTATCATTTTATCAAAGATAATGTAGAAAAAGGTACAATAGAACTTTACTTTGTAAAGACTGATTATCAACTTGCGGATTTGTTTACCAAAGCTTTAGATGAAAAGAGATTTAATTTTCTTGTATCTAAGTTGGGTATGCTAAATCTCAAAGTCTAATCAGTAATTACCTATTAAAGTTTCTTTTATTGTAATTTTTCATCATTTCTTTATCATTAATTCTGAAAGGATATCTGCACTTTAACATGTTGTTGTTGTTGTCAGGGGGAGTGAGTAAGAGAAGATTTAAGTTGATCAATATTCTTTTGAGGGGGAGCATGTCTAATTTCTGCATTTTACTTAACTGACAAATTTTTGTGTTGCATGAATTTAGGGGGAGTGTACAAGTTAAAGGAGTAAGACTATGATTTCTGATTACTTCTGATCAGAACTCGTACTTTAATTGTTTTACTGCTTTATGTCATTTACTTTTCAATAAATTTTTGTGAATAAAATTTGCTTTGACATGACTTTGAGACTTTTGCAGAATGAGAGAAGCTTACAAGATCATATTTTTATGACTTCAGCTGATTTTATGACAATTAAGATTGAGCGAATAGGTAAATTTCTTGTCTTAATCTCAAATGTATCTGAAAGAAAGACAACTTTCAGATATAGAAAACATATTCTTAAACGTTCAAACCACTTCCTGATTCTTAAACAGATTTCATGAATTGGAAGTGTGATTTTAAATGTTTTCATTTTTATTTTGTGCTTACATGTTTACAAACCGTGTGTTTCCAAAGATACATACTTGTGTATTGTCTTTTCTACATACTTTCAAGTATTCACACACATCGGTTTAATTTTTGTTCAAATTGTTCTTACCATGTCTCATATTAAAACATAATTTCGATGGTAAGACACCTCGCTTGTATTTCAATGAATTTTTTAGCGTCATTTCATTTCGAAACGTCATTTCAAGAATGTCTATATATTGGTTCGTATAGACAATATCCATTATTTTTTACCATAAGCCTTAATTGCTATATCATTTCATTTCTGATCATTTTCATACAATGTCAGATTTTCAAACAGGTCTTTTGCATTCATATCTATTCATTCAACATACTTGTTTGAAAATACTTTAATGTTTAAAAATGCTCATATCTTCATGATTATATCTCTGAGCATATTCACATCTGACTTGTATATGAGTTTTAACTGATAAAGTTAAATCATCTGAGCAACATTTGCTTTCTAGAATAATATGGGTTCTTTGTGCTAGGAATTAAATGAAAACTTCTATGGATTCACGATTACAATGTTTCCTACCCAAGAAGTTCATCCATAGTGATTGAGTGTGAGGAGTCTAAAAGAAATGAGTGTGGGTTGTGCGTTGAGGTAAAATGGAACAGAGAGATTGGTTAGATGTGCGCTTAATGATTAAAAGAAATAGGGTGTGAGATCAGAGTAAAAGAATATCAAACTCTGCACCAACTACTTTCTGAGTCCGGCAGCCACATTACTAATTTTTCACAATTCTTGGTGAACATTATTGAAACAGGCAACTATCCTATGCCAACTCTTGACTAATACCCCACCAGCCACTCATTTTCTTCTCAAAAAGAAAATGTTTCACATTTTCAAGGGGACGCAGCACATAATCTATCTGATTTTCATTTGGAAAATCTGGATATTGAAAAAGAAGGAAGTCTGCCCCACCTTCGCACTTCAATCATGCACATTGAGTCTGTGTTTCTCTACTGTTGTCTCAGTGGTTTACACAATGTTGAGCCTTAAAAAGCAATCATCAGTTCTTAATTCTTTCTATCACTTGCACGAACACACAAGAAATTTGTTTTCTTGTCATAACATTCATAGAAATTTCCTTTGTGGTGTTTCGATGATTGGATGGAAGCCCTGGGGGAGTGAACATCAAAAAGCTTCTTTCCTATGTGTATCCGTTACACACAGTAACTTCGTGTTACTGACAGGCATTTTAACTGATTCATTTGTTGTTTCAGGTATTACATTACTAATTTGTCTGGATTTGAAAAGATCTAGATGAATATCTTGGAGGATTAACGGTGAATCAGAGGCTCTTGAACAGATCAGAATGGTCTGAACTTATAAAGACATTTCTTAATGATGGTTTTGATGATATCGATGCTCGTTTCATAAAAAAAGGGGAGATGGTTTAAAAAAATGTCCGAGTCAGAAATTCCAGTGTAAGAGAATTGTTTGAAGATTAAAAGTTAAAGATTTGAAGAAGACAAAGTTTAAAGATTGAAAGTTTGAAAGATTGCTCAAGCAAAGTCAAAGAAATTTTGAAGATGTGCTGATTTTACAGAAATTTTCTTTGAAGATTATTTGCTGAAGCAAGTTGAGCTAAATCTGGAGATAATTTCTTTCCGAAGTCTGAAAGAGTTGTGTGATAATTTTTTAGGAGATTGTTAAAGATCTTGTTTATCATATTTTGGGGAGATTGTTATATTCTTCGAAGATAGACTGGGAAAGATTACAATTTTAGAAGGAGAGATTGCATCTGACATAGCTTAAAAGAGAAGACTGAATTGCAAGACCGTTCAACAGTGATCTTGAATCCAAAGGGGGAGATTTTTAGAGCATGAAATATGTTGGATACAAGATCATAAATACTAAAATCAAAGTTCAAGAAAGTCAAAGCTGAGAAAGTCAACTTTCATTAAAAAGTCAAAGTCTTTGTAATAAAATGTCAAAGTCAAAGTTCTTGTATTTGTTTGTTTCCTTGTTGTTTTAGTTGTAGGTATAAATAGCTTTTATTTTCTGTTTATTAGATAGATGAGTGAGGAATTGAGATTACATTTTGAGAGAGTATTGTAGAGAGAGAAAGAGGAGTTCTAGAGAGAGAAAATTTGTAAACGTTGAATTGAATTGAAATTAAACAGGTAAATCAGATTATATTGTTTGTTTGATTGTTTGTTTGCAATTAGAAACTAGAACAGGGACTCACAAGCAATGTGAGTTCAAGTTGCTTTGTAAAAACTTTGTACATGCAAAAAAAAATCTATTTTGGAGTCTTAAATTGTTTTCTTTGAGATTTATCAAATGTGGTTTATTTTAAGAAGATATTGCATTTCTACACATTTGATTTTATATAACATTTAGAGATGTTTTGATTTGAGACTTTAAGATATTTGATAAAAATAAATCATAAAGGGTGTGATTTTGATGATTTGATGTGTTTATGGGTATTATATGATGTTAATACATTTATGATGTGATTTTGGTAATATAAATTGGTTGGTCATCTTTTTTAGACGAGTTATCCTTACAATGGGGGATTTTGATTTAAATCATATTTTGAGTATGTGTTTGCATAAACTTTGAGTAAATGCATATTTTGAAATTTGTTGAATGTTATTGAGTAGTCATATGAGCATGGTGTCTTTTGACTTAAGTTTTAGCTGAAATCAGTCTCGGGGACATTTGTCCGGTTTTAATAGCTTATTGTGGAGCTTTGGGTTTGATTTGCATTTATTGCAATCTGTTGAAAATTACATGTTTTGAGTGCGTTAGTCATTCATCTGGAGTCGTGTGATGTTTTAGACAGTAATGCATTGGATCCATAGGCATACAAGTCAGTCATATTCGAATAGTGAGGAGTCTTGATGTTCTCACTTTGGGGAAAAATACCCGAGTTGGCATTGTTGTCGTCCCTATGTTGTGGAGATGAACCTTTATGGTTTGGACTCTGGGACCGTGGGTTTTGTTGTTTTGATGCTCTAACTCTTATGCATGAGAGTTAAACATCTTGGGTTATCAAGTAGGGAGTTAAGACTCCTATCTTGAATGCTATAGAGTATACACTATAGGTCGAGGGTGAGAACCTTGAGGTTGGAACTCTACTAGAGGACGAACACGCAATAAGATCGGTATCCTTTAGGTGTAGCCCAGTGAGGCGTGCGCACTAGAGGTACTCAGTCCTTGAGGTGACACCCAATGAGGGGTGTATACTAAAGGCAATAATGGCTTGAGGTGACTCTTTTTAGAGCATGCACTAAAGTTACCAATCTAAGGTGTAGTTCGATAACATAGATATGCGGCATACTTATGTGTTCCCGACACGTCCTATGGAAATGAGTATCCCCCGTCACCGACATGTATTGTTTTGGGTATTGAGTATTATCCATGGTTTGGGTATTGAGTATTATCCATGTTTTCGGTGACGTTCTGAGTATGAATTGACATCCATGATTTGTGGTTTTGTATTATTGAGTCTATTACATGTTTTTGGATGATTTGGATAATAGAGTTTTATCTATGTTTTTAGGATTTCGATATTTAACTTCATTGTGTGTTGAAGTGAGAGTTGGGTTTTGAATCCGTATTAAATGAGTGTTTTGATTTAGTCTTTTTCATCACAAAAAAAGTGGGTTTGGAAATATGTTGCTTTTACGATAAATGTATCTCATAATGAGAACTTATGTTTTTAAATAAGCCATCTTTCAGTTTTACTATTTTATATTCATGACGAAAATTGCTTGAACTCTCTAGGCGTTAGCCTAACCTTTTATTTATCGGCATGCGCATCAGGTTTTTGTTGGAGAATGGTACTAGCGGCACCGTGAAGAGTTGGGTGGTAGTTAGTTCACGAGAATAGTGTAACTATTGGGTGAAGCATTCCACACTTTTTAAGATAGTAATTGATAATAGGTTTAGTAACACCCGACGTTTATTTAGTCTTTGTATATGACTTGGATATTGTTGGGGTTAAATCTAGAATTTAATTTGAGGTATCTCAAGAATTAATTTGTAGAAAGGGATTTTATCATTTATTTGTTGTATTATTAAAAGTTTTAAATTAGTTGATTTTTCCAAATTTGAGGATATTACACACATACATACACACACACACACATACACATATATATATATAGAGAGAGAGAGAGAGAGAGTCGGGTTCAAACGAGAACAATACTTATTTAAAAGAATAAAAAATCGTCGAATCTTAAATCTTAAGTAATTTTACACTAACATCACATACAAAATCACATATGATTTATGCGACTTTGTCCCACGACCTAAAGACGTGGCCAAACTTGCCTGCACACCGTTTTTTGACCGTTAATGTAAAATCACATGTGATTTTGCACGTGATTTGGTCATTTTCATATTCTCTTAAATAGTTAGCATTCTCGTTTGATCCTCCCTCTCTCTCTCTCTCTCTCTTTATATATATATATTACTACCTTATAATGCATTTGAATCAAAACTCTTAACTACCACCTCCAAAGAACAAGGTACTATCATTTTATGCATAAATTTTAAAAAACTATGAATTACAACTTTCAAAGCATATCTTACAAGTCTTAAATGCATACATTATCATCAGTCACCAACTACACCCAATTTGGTCATTTCAGACCTCCCTTTCTTCTGTCATACTTTCTTTCTTCCTTGTTTGTGCAACATGATTCTAACATGATTCTATGGGCGCCACTCCCTCTCTTCTTCTACTTTACATCCTCAAATTTCAAATATGAAAGCTAGCGAGTTATCAACATTTAGAGAGAGAAAGAGAAAGGGGTTTTCATTTTTTTTCTGACCTAAATTCCCAAAAATCCAATCTCCCATTTTTAGTACCCATCTGAGACTCGAAGAAGGAAGCTTAGATTTGAGTTAGGGTTCTTGTACACTAAATTGTATGTTCTTATGATCTTGATTTCGGAAGAACATGGGTCACTCCAACATTTGGAACACTCACCCAAGACCTACGACCTCACTTCCCGTTGAGTTCTTATGATCTCGGATTTTCACTCAATTTGTGCTTCGAATTCAGTTGTTGACATTTGAAAGTTTGGAGTTAGAGTTCTTAAGATCTTGATTTTGTCTCTATTTGCACATTTGGTTTGCAAAACAATGAAACCAGAGTTTTGGGTTAACTTCTTTCTTTATTGTTTCTTCTGGGTTTTGAGTTCATCAGCAGGTCCTTCAAACTCCAAGGTCCTTCAAACTCCAAGGTGGTTAGTTTAAAGACGGAATGTGAAAGCAAAAATCAGAGGTACGAGGGTTCAAACCCAAAACTGTGACAACCGTCAAAGTCCACACTATGAGGTTAGCTTCTGTACTTTTGGAAGTAAAAATTTAAGTATGTCACTCCTAGAAATGCATAAAAGCCTTTAAGATAAAAGTTTCCCGAAAAATTTAGAAGTCGCGTTAAAAACCCAGAACAGTTCCGCATCTGACCGTCATTGTCCAGAAATGCCAAAATAAGTGATTAAAAGTCCAAAATCCATAAACTATAAGAATCAGTATATTTAATTTGTCTAGCATTGCTAAATTTTCAAATTTGACATTTTTTTTAGCAAATATTGAGAATCGGGTATTTCGATTCTCAATTATACCTGATATTTATAACTTAGACTATATTATGTTATATTATAAAAATATATATATACATATATATATATATATATATATTATTGATTAGTCACTAGGACACTTGTCATTAGCCTATCAATTCTAATTTTATTTAATTTAAAACCAAATTAAGAGTAAATTACTCTCCATTCCTTTCAAAAATAAAAATCTCTTCATCTCCCTCTCCCTCTCCTCCCTTTCGGCCGAACTCCAACCCACACCACCACCACCATTTCATTTTGTTACTCAAAATCAAAATACAATCAAGAATCCATCAACAATTTGAAGATAGAATCAAATTTCTTCATCAAATCTTCAAGGTATTCTCAAAAACTACATCTCCTCTCTTCATGTTTTCATTTTCGATTTTTGGGTTTGAGGAGTAAAAGTTTTCATCTAAATGTTGTATAAAATTGGGTTTTTGTTGATAAAATAGACTACATTTGATGTTATAACATCCAAAAATGAGTTTTTGATTCTTGTTTTTCAAAGAAAACTTGTTTATTATCAAATTTGGGGTTTTTGATCATAATGTTGAATTTTGGTAAGTAGAGTATCATGAACCACAAAATTTTGGTGTTATTGAACTTATAGCTATATTGTTACAATGAAAATTTAGTATAAAAATGCTCTTAAGATGGAATTTCCCAAATTCCACATGATTAAGAGCTTATTAGTGATGATAATATCACTTAAATTGGTATATTGTACATGCATGTATTTGGATGAGCATCATAAGTTGCTATGAGTCCAAAAAGTATAGTTTTCATATTAAAGTCATTTTGTATTTGATTAAGATGTGAGAGCATGTGGTTATATCATAAACCAAGTGTAAAAATGATCATCTTACCATTTCTTTCAAGTTTGATTTTACCACAGTTACTGTCCAGAAAATGGACCTACTTCCAACATGCATAAATCATGTTCTACAAGTCAAAATTTGGGCTTTTTGCTTCTAGACTTTAATTTAGGGTGTTAGCTTTCTAAAAAGTCCGAAAACACTAATTTTGGAGATGATTTGAGCACTTAAATGGATTTTACAAGAAAATGGTGCAATCTGTCCAGTGAAGACAGATTCATACACCTATCTTGTAGAGGCCATAACTCCCTCATTACTCATCCAAAATAAGTGAATCTTTTTCCAAATGTTAGGATTTTGAGTTAGGTTTGCATCCATATATGGATCACTGTCTAATTCCAAGAATTGATACCCCAAAAGTCTGTTACAAGTGAGGTATGTCACTGATCCGAAAATCAGTGACACTCTGTTTTGTAAAAATTATTGGAGGTATCAAAAGTTATACAAAAATTATAAAAAAATGCATATTTACTCTAAACATATCATAGTACACCACAAAAATTTATGATTTAATAATTCTCTTGGGAAGTTAAGTTTCCATGGTGATTTTATCGAATAACTTTCTGGACAGCAAATGCTGAATCCAGAAAGGTGATCATATTAAGTCTAAATTTTGTTTTATTGCATTTTGGAACTTTGTATAGTTTAAAATGGATATGGACTAAGGAATTTATATAGTGGCATTTCATGGGACAATTGGACATATTGGTTGGACATCGGAATAGGGCATTAATGTGTTCCGCTATGGCAACTCTTGTATAGGGAAACTAAGGGCGTGGCAAACTCCATAAAGTATCAAAGTAAAGTTTCACCCGTTCTATTCGTTAAGGTGAGTATTCACAGCCCCATTTTACTTGTTTTGAATAAATTTTGGGGTGAAAAGCATGCTAACTTGTGTTATAAAGATTCATGAGTAGTTTAAATTGTTATGCGATATTAATCGCCAAAGCTTACTTAAGCATTAAATTTGAAATGGTATGACATTGTATGATCGGTATGTTGAGTTTTAAAGTAAAGTAAAGAAAAGTCCCCTGTACACTACTATTAACTCATGAACAAATGGGCCTATAGTATTAGTGGATAGCGCTATTTGGTCTGACAAACCCACCTTAATACTGACGAGTAAGGGTGCACTATACTAGAGAATGCGGACACTCATTTGGAGTAGGTCGCGAGGGGCTGGAAAGAGCTAAGTCCGGGACGGTTTAGTAGTGGCTCAACAAGACGAAAGAAAACCGAATCATGTCATACGAATGTTGAAGCGATAAAGCTCATGAACGTTTTCGATTTAAGATATCGAATAAATTTGAAAATTTTATTTATCAAACCCTGCATACAAAAATTGTTTTGTGCATAGTTGAAAACCTGTGAACTCACCAACTCTATGTAGTTGATATCCGTTTTTATACATGCTTTTCAGGTAACAAAGACGGTATGCTTTAGAAGATTTTTGCATACACGCCATGTCGTGGAAAGAAAACTCTTTTGTTCTAGATTGTATAATATTTATGAAATGTTTGGGCTTGTAATCGTATTAATTTAGTAATGATCATTGTAATGACTTTTATAAAAAAAAAAAAATTATGTTGGTATAGCTATACACTTGTGTTCATGTTTCGAGCTGTCATGCTCCGTACTTCCGCTTTAGCGGGGTGTGACAGATTTGGTATCAAAGCCACGGGTTATAGAGAATACCGGTTTTTACTTCGAAAACCAAAACACTATAACCACTATTTTCTAAATAGCATTTCAAAAACAAGCCCAAAAATATAAAGTATAACTAGGATGTGTCTTATATTACTATACACTAACTTAAACGGAGCCTGATCACCCTCGTTTAATTTAGGTATACGTGTAATAGAAAACATAGACTAGTTGTGCTAAGACTTACTAAAAAAATAGAAACTTTTTGTTTTTAACAAATGAAAAGCATGTCAAATGTGTGAGTTGCATAGTATTTTGGGTTTGGATAAATATTTTAGCATGTTTTAACAAAGTTAAACTTTATAAATTATCGCAGCAACTATGTCGAGGTCCCCATCGAGAGAGCAATCCCCTGACGAATCCGGTTACTTCACCCACATACCCGGGAGGAATTCTCCTCCGAGTGAAGAGTACGACCCTTCAGAACGCGAGCACTCTGAATCTGAGCATACATCTGAACCATCACCACATTCTTCACCAAGGATAAGAGTCCGAACCACTGCCCGAATGAGCGTTAGACCATCCACCCGAGAGACCTTCACTATCCCTTGTAGGGATGAGGCCGGACCCTCACGACTAAGGGATCGGAGGGTATCCCCACCACCGGTTGCTGGCATACCCGTCCCTAGACCTGCCGGTATGACACCCCAAGAGTATCATTGGGTGTCGAGCCTATCCCACAAGAACCAGTGTCATGGATTGAGGCTAGATTACCACGAGAACGCTATTGATGCTCTCCAAGAGACGGTGAGCTCGAGCAATGGAATTGTGAGCGGTTTAATTACTATGATGGGGGAGAATGATCAGCGGATAGTACAGATTCTCGGGGAGTTAGCGAAATCAAGGGAAATGATAGCACGTCTGCGGACATGTTTGGCTACTTTAGTGACATTTCTGGTTGTGTTGATAGCTTGGTTAGTGAAGTTTGCTCAGCGACACTAGTTTGAATGGATTATTATGGATGACGTTAAAAATTTATTTTGGGGTTTGTAACCCGTAACTTTAAAACACATGGTTTATTTTGGATTATCGTATTTTGTAAACGCTGGATGATGGATGTTATGATATATTTTGGCTATGTATGATGTCTTGATACTTTTATGTGGTGACATTTTGAATGGAAATTATTATGATGGATGCTTTATCATAATGAAATGTTTCCCTTGATAATTCGGAAACTCAATTTCAATGCATGTTCTTACGATTATTATGCCATGGATAAAATGAAAACCTATATATATCCATGACATGTCTTTTATGATCAAATTAATATATGATGCTACGTATGGTAGAATTCATCATATAATAGGTGCGTGATATATATAATTGCCATATTCAAGCCTAGAAAGTTATAATGGGTAGCAATGGGCGATGACATAAATATTAACTAGATTTAAAATTTGGGTCTATGCCTTAGAAAAATTATGCCGCCAAGAAGGGAAGATCCAGAAATTTTTCGAATGGCGACTGAACAAATTTTAGCAACTTTACCAAACATAGTCAGTCAGATAGCAGCAAGCTTGAATGCCGCCTCATCTAATCAACCCAGGGGTGGTGCGAATCCAGAAAAATATTGTACTTATAAGGCCTTTCGGTCATGCAATCCCAAAGAATTTCACGGGACAGAAGGAGCAGTAGGACTGTTGACGTGGATAGAAGGAATGGAATCTGTCCTCCATATTAGCAAGTGCTCCGAGGCAAATAAGGTGGAATTCGCCGTATGCCTACTTCAAGGACGGGCACTAACGTGGTGGAACACACAAGTACAGACTCGAGGAAGGGAAGCTGCCAACAGGACCACATGGGAGGAATTTAAACAGATGATTACAGCCGAATACTGCCCTAGGAGTGAAATGCAGAAATTGCAAGCCGAGTTTTGGGATCATGTAATGATTGGAAGTGATGTAGATGCATATACAACACGATTCAACGAATTGGCAAAAATGGTGCCACATCTGGTGACACCTGAAGAAAATAGAGTGGATAGGTACATTTGGGGTCTAGCTTCTGAAATTCGAGGAGATGTGACATCAGGGAGACCAAAAACCTTGCAAGAAGCAGTGGAGTTGGCGACTAAGCTCACTAATAATGCAATTCGCTCAGGATTGTTCTCACAAGACAAAGTCAAGGGTAAGAAGAGAATGGAGGAAGTCTCGAGGAGACTGATGGATAAGAGAACGGGAAAGGAACCGAGAATTGCAGGAAACTACGGGGTTCAAGCACAACCTACCGATAAAGGGAAGGGAACACGCCCAAGATGCGGGAAGTGTAATAATCACCATCTTGGAGAGTGCGTTATTTGTCGCAAATGTAACAAGGGAGGTCACTATGCAAAGGATTGTCGATCAGGTGGAAGACGAGCATGTTTTGAATGTGGAAGCCCCGACCATTATCGGCATGCGTGCCCTAAAGTGAATAGGAGGGCAAACATCAATCAAATACAGCCAGGTAATCGAGGAAATTGGAGGGATCCAGCTCGAGGACGAGTGTTTGAGATCGGATTGGAGGAAGCAAGGCGAGACCCTGAAGTGATCACAGGTACGTTTCTTTTAAATAATCATCCTGCAACTGTACTATTCGATTCTGGAGCAGATAAAAGCTTTATGCCCTTGGAATTTCGATCAAAAATTAACCAAGTGTCACAAAAATTAAAGGAGGATTATGTCATTGAGTATGCTAACAGACAGGAGGTTAGAGTCAAAGATGTATTTCCAAATTGTACCCTCACCCTAACTAAAAAGGAATTTAAAATAGACTTAATTCCAATAAAGTTAGGAAGCTTCGACATAGTGGTGGGCATGGACTGGTTGTCAAAGAATCAGACAGAGATAAATTGTTCTGAAAAGACACTTCGAATTCCGTTATTGGGAGGAGAAGTACTTATAGTACCTGGAGAAAAGTCCAAAGGAAAATTGAAAATGGTGTCCTGTATGAAGATGCGGAAATATCTAAGGAAAGAATGTGATGCGTTTTTGGCTCATGTGGTGAGTAAAGAAGTCAAGGAGAAGCGCTTACAAGATATTTCAATAGTTCGGGATTTTCCTGAAATTTTCCCTGAAGATCTACCTGGGTTACCTCCACCGAGACAAGTTGAATTTCGCATTGATTTAGTCCCAGGATCTGCACCAGTAGCCAAATCACCGTACCGTTTGGCACCTTCGGAGATGCAAGAATTGTCAAATCAATTGCGAGAGCTGCTCGATAAGGGGTTTATTAGGCCCAACTCTTCACAATGGGGAGCACCAGTACTTTTCGTTAAAAACAAGGACGGAACGTTTCGGATGTGCATCGATTATAGGGAACTTAATAAACTAACTCTGAAGAATCGGTACCCACTTCCCCGAATTGATGATCTGTTTGATCAGCTACAAGGCACGACGTACTTCTCGAAGATTGATCTGCGCTCGGGTTACCATCAAATGAGAGTCCGTGAAGAGGATATCGATAAGACGGCATTCAGAACTCGATATGGTCACTATGAGTTCTTAGTTATGCCCTTCGGACTAACAAATGCCCCAGCAGTATTTATGGATTTGATGAACAGAGTTTGTCGGCCCTACTTAGATAAGTTCGTGATCGTGTTTATAGACGACATATTGATATATTCTCGAAGCAAGAAAGATCACGAACAACATTTTAAGCTAATGTTAGAACTGCTCAGGGAACAGAAGGTGTATGCCAAATTTTCTAAATGTGAATTTTGGCTCCGGGAGGTACATTTTCTGGGTCACGTAGTTAATAAAAAAGGGATTCATGTTGATCCGGCAAAAGTCGAGGCTATCAAGAAGTGGGAAACTCCGAAAACACCAACGGAAATCCGCCAATTTCTTGGATTGGCAGGTTACTACCGACGGTTCATTGAGAATTTTTCCAAAATTGCACAACCACTCACGACATTAACTCAAAAGGATAAGAAGTTTGTCTGGGAAGATAAGCAAGAGCAGGCCTTTCAGACGCTGAAGCATAAATTGTGTAACGCGCCAATCTTAGCATTACCAGAAGGAACAGAAAATTTTGTGGTATACTGCGATGCATCACATCAAGGTTTGGGATGTGTGCTAATGCAAAAGGATAAAGTCATAGCTTACGCCTCGAGACAACTAAAAATTCATGAGAAGAATTATACCACCCATGATCTGGAGCTAGGAGCAGTGGTTTTTGCATTAAAAATTTGGAGACATTACCTTTACGGCACCAAGTGTATCATTTACACTGATCACAAAAGTCTCCAGCATATTTTTGATCAAAAGATGTTAAATATGAGGCAAAGAAGATGGGTGGAGCTTCTTAATGATTACGACCGTGAAATAAAGTATCATCCCGGAAAAGCCAACGTGGTCGCAGATGCATTAAGCAGAAAGGAGAGAATAAAGCCAACAAGAGTTCGAGCCATGGGAATGTTGGTACAAACAAGCCTCAAATCAAAAATCTGCGAAGCCCAAAGGGAAGCACTAAAAGAAGAGAACCTAAAGACCGAAGCACTTCATCAATTGGAAAAGGAATTTGAAACTCGAACAGATGGAGTTCAATACTTCAAAAATAGAGTCTGGATACCAAAAATAGAAGATCTGCGGTCGTCCATTCTGGAAGAGGCGCACCGATCAAAGTACTCAGTTCATCCGGGAACCGATAAAATGTACAAAGAGTTGAAGGAGTATTATTGGTGGCCGGGAATGAAGAAAGACATTGCGGTATTTGTAGGAAAGTGTCTAACGTGTGCTAAAGTCAAAGCAGAGCACCAAAAACCGTCTGGTCTTCTGCAACAACCAGAGATACCGCAATGGAAGTGGGATCAAATATATATGGACTTCATCACCAAACTACCCCGAACGAGGAAGGGAAATGATACGATTTGGGTCATTGTGGATAGATTGACGAAGTCCGCACACTTCCTTCCCATTCGAGAAGATTTTAAAATAGAGAGACTGGCACAATTATACACTGACGAAGTCGTCTCTCGGCATGGAGTGCCGTTATCCATTATTTCAGACCGAGACAGTCGCTTCACTTCTCGATTTTGGCAGGCATTCCAGAAAGCTATGGGCACCAGGTTGAATCTAAGTACCGCTTACCATCCGCAAACGGACGGTCAATCCGAGAGAACTATCCAAACTCTGGAGGATATGTTGCGCGCGTGCGCTATAGATTTTGGAGGTAGTTGGGATAAACATTTGCCTTTAATAGAATTTTCATACAATAATAGCTACCACACTAGTATTCAATGCGCACCATATGAAGCTCTATATGGACGCAAATGTCGATCTCCACTCAGTTGGGTAGAAATTGGTGACAGTCAACTCGTTGGACCTGATATCATACAAGAAACCACCGATAAGATAGCAACTATCCAAGACAGGCTCAAAGCTGCAAGAGACCGCCAGAAAAGTTATGCAGATAAGCGAAGGAAACCATTAGAGTTTCAAAAAGGAGACAAGGTTCTTTTAAAGGTGTCACCATGGAAAGGAGTAGTACGCTTTGGGAAGAGGGGTAAATTAAGCCCCAGATATATCGGTCCATATGAAATACTGGAGAGAATTGGACCAGTAGCCTACAAGCTCAGACTGCCTCAAGAGCTAAATGCAATTCATGATATTTTCCATGTGTCGAACCTAAAGAAGTGTTTGACTGAAGAATTGACGGTTGTGACTCCGGACGAAATCCAAGTGGATGAACGCCTTTGTTTCCGAGAGGAACCAGTTGAAATTTTGGATCGTGAGGTAAAACGATTAAGGCGAAGTAAGATCCCAATATTGAAAGTCCAATGGAAGTCCCGCCATGGGCCTTAATTCACATGGGAACGGGAGGACTTTATGCAGGGCAAGTATCCTCACCTTTTTTAGCAAGGGTCGAATCAGAGGTGACGAGTATAAATTTCGAGACGAAATTTTCTAAAGGAGGGGAGACTGTGACAACCGTCAAAGTCCACACTATGAGGTTAGCTTCTGTACTTTTGGAAGTAAAAATTTAAGTATGTCACTCCTAGAAATGCATAAAAGCCTTTAAGATAAAAGTTTCCCGAAAAATTTAGAAGTCGCGTTAAAAACCCAGAACAGTTCCGCATCTGACCGTCATTGTCCAGAAATGCCAAAATAAGTGATTAAAAGTCCAAAATCCATAAACTATAAGAATCAGTATATTTAATTTGTCTAGCATTGCTAAATTTTCAAATTTGACATTTTTTTTAGCAAATATTGAGAATCGGGTATTTCGATTCTCAATTATACCTGATATTTATAACTTAGACTATATTATGTTATATTATAAATATATATATATACATATATATATATATTATTGATTAGTCACTAGGACACTTGTCATTAGCCTATCAATTCTAATTTTATTTAATTTAAAACCAAATTAAGAGTAAATTACTCTCCATTCCTTTCAAAAATAAAAATCTCTTCATCTCCCTCTCCCTCTCCTCCCTTTCGGCCGAACTCCAACCCACACCACCACCACCATTTCATTTTGTTACTCAAAATCAAAATACAATCAAGAATCCATCAACAATTTGAAGATAGAATCAAATTTCTTCATCAAATCTTCAAGGTATTCTCAAAAACTACATCTCCTCTCTTCATGTTTTCATTTTCGATTTTTGGGTTTGAGGAGTAAAAGTTTTCATCTAAATGTTGTATAAAATTGGGTTTTTGTTGATAAAATAGACTACATTTGATGTTATAACATCCAAAAATGAGTTTTTGATTCTTGTTTTTCAAAGAAAACTTGTTTATTATCAAATTTGGGGTTTTTGATCATAATGTTGAATTTTGGTAAGTAGAGTATCATGAACCACAAAATTTTGGTGTTATTGAACTTATAGCTATATTGTTACAATGAAAATTTAGTATAAAAATGCTCTTAAGATGGAATTTCCCAAATTCCACATGATTAAGAGCTTATTAGTGATGATAATATCACTTAAATTGGTATATTGTACATGCATGTATTTGGATGAGCATCATAAGTTGCTATGAGTCCAAAAAGTATAGTTTTCATATTAAAGTCATTTTGTATTTGATTAAGATGTGAGAGCATGTGGTTATATCATAAACCAAGTGTAAAAATGATCATCTTACCATTTCTTTCAAGTTTGATTTTACCACAGTTACTGTCCAGAAAATGGACCTACTTCCAACATGCATAAATCATGTTCTACAAGTCAAAATTTGGGCTTTTTGCTTCTAGACTTTAATTTAGGGTGTTAGCTTTCTAAAAAGTCCGAAAACACTAATTTTGGAGATGATTTGAGCACTTAAATGGATTTTACAAGAAAATGGTGCAATCTGTCCAGTGAAGACAGATTCATACACCTATCTTGTAGTGGCCATAACTCCCTCATTACTCATCCAAAATAAGTGAATCTTTTTCCAAATGTTAGGATTTTGAGTTAGGTTTGCATCCATATATGGATCACTGTCTAATTCCAAGAATTGATACCCCAAAAGTCTGTTACAAGTGAGGTATGTCACTGATCCGAAAATCAGTGACACTCTGTTTTGTAAAAATTATTGGAGGTATCAAAAGTTATACAAAAATTATAAAAAAATGCATATTTACTCTAAACATATCATAGTACACCACAAAAATTTATGATTTAATAATTCTCTTGGGAAGTTAAGTTTCCATGGTGATTTTATCGAATAACTTTCTGGACAGCAAATGTTGAATCCAGAAAGGTGATCATATTAAGTCTAAATTTTGTTTTATTGCATTTTGGAACTTTGTATAGTTTAAAATGGATATGGACTAAGGAATTTATATAGTGGCATTTCATGGGACAATTGGACATATTGGTTGGACATCGGAATAGGGCATTAATGTGTTCCGCTATGGCAACTCTTGTATAGGGAAACTAAGGGCGTGGCAAACTCCATAAAGTATCAAAGTAAAGTTTCACCCGTTCTATTCGTTAAGGTGAGTATTCACAGCCCCATTTTACTTGTTTTGAATAAATTTTGGGGTGAAAAGCATGCTAACTTGTGTTATAAAGATTCATGAGTAGTTTAAATTGTTATGCGATATTAATCGCCAAAGCTTACTTAAGCATTAAATTTGAAATGGTATGACATTGTATGATCGGTATGTTGAGTTTTAAAGTAAAGTAAAGAAAAGTCCCCTGTACACTACTATTAACTCATGAACAAATGGGCCTATAGTATTAGTGGATAGCGCTATTTGGTCTGACAAACCCACCTTAATACTGACGAGTAAGGGTGCACTATACTAGAGAATGCGGACACTCATTTGGAGTAGGTCGCGAGGGGCTGGAAAGAGCTAAGTCCGGGACGGTTTAGTAGTGGCTCAACAAGACGAAAGAAAACCGAATCATGTCATACGAATGTTGAAGCGATAAAGCTCATGAACGTTTTCGATTTAAGATATCGAATAAATTTGAAAATTTTATTTATCAAACCCTGCATACAAAAATTGTTTTGTGCATAGTTGAAAACCTGTGAACTCACCAACTCTATGTAGTTGATATCCGTTTTTATACATGCTTTTCAGGTAACAAAGACGGTATGCTTTAGAAGATTTTTGCATACACGCCATGTCGTGGAAAGAAAACTCTTTTGTTCTAGATTGTATAATATTTATGAAATGTTTGGGCTTGTAATCGTATTAATTTAGTAATGATCATTGTAATGACTTTTATAAAAAAAATTATGTTGGTATAGCTATACACTTGTGTTCATGTTTCGAGCTGTCATGCTCCGTACTTCCGCTTTAGCGGGGTGTGACAAAAAGGGTACTCTAATTTGGAAAAATATTGACGCATAAACTTTCTTTTGAAAAGCATTTGTCAATCTATTATGCACCCTTTTTGTACACTTCCACAGTTCCATGTCTCTCGGTCCCAGCCATATTGAACTGGTGTCTGGTGATACATTGTTTGGTTATTTTTTCTTTAAATTTTAAAATAGCGGTTCTCCATGGTCTGTCAAAAACAGAATGAAATCGACAAAACTGAAACCAAACCATTTTATCTGTTTTTTATCTCTCATTGTTCCGTTTGAATAGATTTTACTTAACAGTTATCATGTGTGAAGTGATATAGGAACTATGTTTTGAATGTCTGTAATTTGGTTTGCGAAAAATTGATGATGGTTAAATCAAAATGTGAAATTGTTTTTGAACTTCAATCGAATCTACAAGAATGTTTTTTTTAATTATGAAAGTAAGACAAAGAAGTAATAAGAAGAACATTTGGCCCAATTAGGTTAGGATAAAACTGGAAATTGGAGGACTCATCTTATCAAGGTGGATGGAGCATCATTTGGTTTTTATATTTTAAGTAGATTGAATTTGCATAAATGTCTAGATGTCTCCTTTTGGACTGATTTAGGATGGCAAGTTCTTTGTTTGCCCTTTACTGGTCTTGTTTGTGGTGATTTTTCTTGCAGAGCCTTCACCGTTAGGTATGTATAGTATTTTTTATCTTTCTAATCTTGGCAAGTTATTCTCTCGTAGGATTTTATGGGATACAAACGAAGAACATGTGTACTTGAGTAATTTTGGCAGGTACTATGAGGTTTTGGAATCTGTAATTACGAAGGAACTAGCTCTTGATTGTACTCACGGTTTTGGTTTTGTTGTCTTTATTGATCCTGCTATTTTTGAGTTAATAAGAAGAAACCTAACATCGATGGCACAATGGTGAGCTTTTCAATGATATGGTTCCCATTTCTGTTATTCTAAATTAATGACATTAAAAACAAGCACGTTATCCAAAATAGATGAGATAAATGTTATAGGTGTCACCATATTTTGATAGGTTGTAAGCATCATATCATGTGATGAAATCATTTTATTATTTCAGGTTAAGGCAGAGAAGGCAGTTCCTAGGGATGACCAAAGACACAATGAGTTGTAATAGTTGTAATGATAAGGTTTATTTGGCAAGAAATACATAGTTTACATAGAAAGAAGCTACTATTGATTTGAATAATATTGTTCTTTGACCTATTAAACAAGCTTCCACCATGTAGCATAGAAGCAAATAGTATCCAACATCCAAAAACAACAACCCCAAATAAGCTAATAATTGGTACTACTGTTTGGTCTATAATCTGGAATTTTTTTGAGTAATTGGATTGTTTCTGATATGATATACCCTTCTAGATTTAATCTTGAACCTTACTTTTGGGTTTGCATGATATGGAATCTACTATTTTGGAAGCTTTTAGTTTTAAATATGTATGGGGACTGCTATAGAGATTATATCAGATTTTTGGTTGAAACAAATTGCATATGTTGGTTTTGATGCATAGGTGCTGGATTTTGAGAAGGAATCTACTTCATTTTACTATTGGAAAATTTATAGGGTGGTGGTTATTTTTTTTTGTTCATGATTCAATTTGGGCACATTTCCTATAGTATGCATCAAAATTTATAGGGTTGTGGCGTATTGGTTAAGGCCCTGGGGATGTGGTGGAATATCCCATCTGCCTAGGATTCGAATCCAGGCGTACACAATAATTGTGGCCACTGAGGTTTAATCAGGGCTAATGTCTTACAGTCATAATTTGCCAAAAGATTAGTCTAGGCATAGGACACCCTTCCCCCCCCCCCCCCCCCAAAAATAAAAAGAATAATTTTGGATTTTGTGATTCAATGTAGTAATGATCTGAGGTTCTATTTATGATAAATATGATATCATCACATGATCCAAAAAGGTAAGGCTAGTTACATGTTGTCGATATGTAACTGTACATTTCATTTAGAAAGGGTGAAGGAATTGTTTCATACATCTAAGATTAGTTCGATTGATTTGGTACCAGGAATCATTTCATACATCCACATAATCTATTATCTAGATTTGTAACTTTCAGAGCACAAGTAATTTTTGTTTTGTGGATGTTTATAACTCGATTCTATCTCCGCTTTTACTTGATTGCGACAATTCTTTTTCAGATGGCGATTACGATTCCTTTTAATTGTGTACATATGGCATATGACATATGTTAACTTTAATGAACAATTATATATAACATGAGCAAGCATATTTGGGTTTTTGATTTTATATCATCTCTTCTGTAGGAGTCCTGCCAAGAAGTCGAAGTTGTAATCAATTTCTTAAAAGTACAAGTATGAATGCATGTTTATGTTTAATCTTTATGATTGCTCGATGGTCATTATATGTTTAATCTTCTGATTTGATATTCCTGTTTCGTCATTTGTTCACGCTTGAAATTAAGAGATGCAGCGACAAAGCTCACTAACGAGAAAATACCCTACTTTAAGGCCCCAATTTACCTTTAGTATAAAACTCATATTGGCAAAGTTGAAATCTTTGGTCGCAAGAATGAATCTATGAGTGAGACTTTAGCATTTGTTCACCTTTCACTACTTTCTTTGATGTTGTTAGCTAAATTGGTTGTTTAACTGATATGGGTTCTTTCTTTGCTAAAATTTGTAGTTCATTTCAAGTAAAATTATGGAGTATGTTGTAACAAATTCATATGTTGCAGGTGATAAATTCTATAGGCAAAGTATGTGTTCATTTTTACATGTTCTTTAATATATCATCTGTAAACTTACATTTATGAAGGGGTGCTTGGTTCGGGGTGAAATTTTGTAATTTGCATTCACAGTAAGAGCTTATCGGGTCATTTGCCTTAGTGGATGAACATGATAAGGGCCTAGAATCTTACCCGGTAAGAGCGATGACAAGAATGGAGAGTCTTACCTGGTAAGTGAGAGTGGCGAATCTTACCCGGTAAGCGCTTACCTGGTAAGTGAGAGTGGCAACTCTTACCCGATAAATTATTGCATAGGTGACCATTTTGGTGGACTACAATCATACCCGATAAAGTAAGGGCCGTTTACCAAACGCTTACTCGGCTAAGTGCTTACCAGCAAAATTCAACACTATCACTTACTTACCGGGTAAGATTTTAGTCCATCAAAACGGTATCGTATGCAAAAATTTACCCGGTAAGCACTAACCATGGTAAGTTTTGTCGCCCTCACTTACCGGGTAAGACTATCGGTCCTTGCCTTCGCTCTTACCGGGTAAGGTTCTTGGTCCTTGCTATATTCATCCGGTAAGGTAATGTGACTTGGTAAACGACCCCTAAGTTAGAATGTTTAAAATTACGGGTAAGCGTTTACCGGGTAAGTCAAGTAGCCACATTGTCAATATTAGAACTTTCAATCTTAGCACATGTCAAGTACAATTTCGAAGTCAAAAACAAGTGTTTGTTAGGTTCATTGCACAAAGCTCACTGTATGCCATGCAAGTACTTTACTATGTACCCATCCAGATTCAAGTTTCTTAATGAAATTTTGTTTCAAATATTTTGTAGTACACAATTCAAGCAACTGCAAGGAGATTGACTCCTAGATGGACACAAGTTAATTCATTTTGGATATACGGATGAACATTATTTACAAATCATTGTATTTCTTCGTTCAGTCAAGAGTTTCAAATTTTGTAATGAGTTCTGAGTATATGGGTTTAGAAGCTTAATACTTATGCAATGTTTTTTCCAATAAATCTTGCTAATACACCATATTAACCTTCATCTTTATGTATTGGTTGACTTGCAAATTAACCACGTAAACTCGTGAAATAAAATTGAAAGTGAAACATGATTCGGGACTAAACTAATGTTTCGGAATTGTGATTCACCCGCGCTGCATCATGCGGGTACAACACTAGTATATATATATATATATGGGTCTAATCAAATGAGACCATATTAGATTGTGGTAACTGTGAGATCCAATCTCAACCATCCATTTATATGTTTTTTTTTTAAATTAATAATGAAGGATATTTTAGTCATTTACTAAATTACTTAATATTAAAATCAAAATTGTAACAGAAAGATATCAATCAATGTTAAATTAAATATTTTGTTTCCTTCATTATCTCAACCAACTAATTAGGAGATATTCTGATTTTGATAATTTTAAACATGGTATCGACTGCATCATCCCGTCCACCGTGACATTGTTTTTTTTACAGTATCTTGCTATTCGATTTCTTCTTTATTCTTCTCGTTTCATCCATTCCGTCGTTGACAGTGTGTTTTTTTTATATTAGCCTGCAACTGTGTCTTCTTTATTCATCTCGTTTCATTGTGATACATTGTGAAACTTATGGTACATGAGTTGTGTTGCAAATATGAGTTGTGATATTATGTGGTACATCTGGTTTTACATGGTGTTATACTGATAAATGTATCGTCTGGTTTTAGATGTTATTCTGATGTATGTGTTACAATGTATGCCTTTTGTTTCAGTTCCATATGTATCATGTGACTTTGTGTTACATTCACTGTGTTGTATGTGTTATAAAAATTACCCATCGCAATCTGCTTCCCAGGTTTTAATGTTATGGATATGTAATTAGTTGGGGAGTACATCAGAACATTGTGTGTGTGATCATAATGTAACACACATTTTTTCAAGAACATCATAATGTAACACATAGCAAATAAATAAGTAAAGGGTTCAATGATTCATAATCAGTATCGTCCAACTCATATTTCAAACTCTAGAATTAAAATCATTACCAAGAAATACCTAATAACAACATGGATGAATAACATTTAAATAGGTGTGAATAGCTGGTGGTTTTTTTTTATAGTTTTGAAGTGTATCACAACGGAATCAATTCCTAAAATATTGGTTGACGCCTAAATTAGATAAGGATAAATTATAATGTTATTTGACAAATTTACACTTTTTTCCTTATTTAGTGGTATAAAATCAGTTTTTTAAATATTTTATATTTTATTTATTTTAGACCGTTGATTGATTAAATGGATGGATGAGATTGGATCTCATAGTTACCACGAAATACAAGGGTCTCCCATGAAAGGCCCCCTATATATAGGGGCAGGTTCAAACGAGAAGCTAAACATTTTGCGAGAAGGCGAGAAGTGTTTAATCATATATGGATACACAAGTTTAATCATATATGATTAAAACATGTTATATTGGCAATACATAGACGTTTAATAATATATGATTAAGCACACCCATAAGCCATGTAATCATAATATGATATCACACTTCTCGCCTTCTCGCAAAATGTTTAACTTCTCGCATGATCTTTACTTTCTCTCTCTCTCTCTCTCTCTCTCTATATATATATATATATAATGTTTTCTTTTAAATTTTTTGAGTAAATTGCATTTCTGGTCCTGTGGTTTGTTAGTTTTTCTGAGTAAATGGCATTTTTAATAGAAAATTAAATTAAAAAGTAAAATGACTACAATACCTTTAATTTAACTAATTCTTTTAACGGTGTTAGTGGGTAGGAACTCAAATCAAGCATTTTTATAGACTACAAGGGTCTTCCTGCAATAAAAATTTGTAGGGACCCAAACCAGAAAAAATAACAAAACTGCAAGGATCAAAGCATAAATAACATATTAGGGGTGTTTAACGACCTTTATTGATTCTGTTAGTCTAGGAAGGAAAAATAAAATAAAATGTAAATCATAGGGATGATAAACATAATTTTGAAACCATAGGGACGAAAATCCAAACATGTAACAAACCACAGGGATGAATATCATAGTTTACTCATAAGGCAAAGAGTAAATTACATTCTTGGTCCCTATGATTTACACAAAATCACATTTAGCGTCTCAAATCAAAATAATTACGAAAAACGTTCATGTGGTTACATTTTCACACGCCTTTGGTCCCTTTGCTCTAACTTCGTTAGAAGATTCCATTAAGTAGGTTAATTAGAAGGGTAATTTAGTCATATCATAATTTTTTGTTTTATATTAAAACTACAGGGACCAAGAATTTAATCAATTAATACCTTGGGTCCACCTCTTTTTCTCTCTCATCTCTTTTGATGATATACACACACACACACATTATATATGTATACACACAACATATATACTCACACTAGAGCAAATATATCATCACCTACCATTAACCACCATCGCCCACCATTATAACCACCATCCACCACCCTCCTTATTGAAACCCCAACTACAACTCCTATTATTGCACCCACCTTGGCAACCCCAACCCAAACAACATTCAAGAATCCAAATTTAATATACTTAACATCAAAATATTAACCCTAACAACTTCAAAAACACAAGAAGTCAACAACAAATCCATACAGTGATAAATTTGTGCAAAACCATACAAAATTTATGTAAATCAAAAATCCTAAATCTGAAACAGACAATCAAAAACCTTAAATTAAAATATAAAAAGCCTACAATAAAGATTTCTCATCCATCTGCTCAGTTTTGGCGATGTGCTCAGTTTCATCAATCCCCTTCCATTATGCTCCATTTTCAAGATCCACTATTGTTGCTTCTGTTTGGTGTGATGGTGTGGCGGATGAAGGGGACAACGAGGGAGGGTAGATGTTGATTTCAGTGCCATGTTTAGGGGAGGAAGGAGATGGTGTTTGGGGGCGACATGGGTACATGTAATATATGATGGGGGATGAAAGGGAGGTTGGAATCAAGGGTACACCGTTAGGGGAGGGGGATACCAGAGATGATGAAGTATAGCGCCAACAGGGTGGATCTGTGGAGACATGAGGGAGGGGGAAATTGATCTGGAGGTGGTGGCCGAAAAGATATGAAAGAACCCAAACTGGCTTTTGTCGGAGATAGAGAACATGGGTTTATCGTGTGTGTGTATATAAATGTGTATATTTTTTTTTGTGTGTGTATGTAAATATGTATAGAGTAAATTACATTCTTGGTCCTTGTTGTTTTTAAATTAAAGGATAATTTTTTAATAAAAAGTAAAAAAATAATAGAAAGACAAAAATACCCTTAGAGTTAACACATTCTAATAAAATCATCTAACTATGTTAGGACAAAGGGACCAAATACGTGTGAAAATGTAAACCATAAGGACCCTTTTCATGATTATTGTAATTTAGGGACACACAGTATGATTTTGTGTATATCACAGGGACCAATCATGTAATTTACTTTAAAACAAATTACATTAAAATAAAACATATATTGTTTCAGTTCATATTTAAAAACCTTATTTTGAAAAACATATTAATTAAGAAAATATACTATATAAGTCTATTAAAGAAAATGAAATTATTATTATAATTCTGTAACAGAAAGTTTTTTCTAAAAGAAAGATATTAAATTTTCTTGTATGAGATATCTTATCATAGATACTAATAGTGATGGCCAAATAGCGGGCTCGGGCCGGGCCGGGCCCAAGCGAGCTTCGGGCCCAAACAGTAACCTTAAGGACCGGGCCAAGCGGGCTTCGGGCCGTGTCGGGCCGGGTTTCACCCAATTATCAATGGCCCGGTTAAGGGCGGGATAGACCGGTTCTTAGACAACCGGGTCGGGCTGGGCCTGAACCGGTCCTTCGGTCGGTCCTTCCTTTTTTTTTTTATAATTAGTTTCTTTAGAATTTATATAATAATTAATTATATAATAAACTTTAAAAAATAAGTTTACTTATATCAATTAATAAACTTAAAAAAACGCAATTATATCAATTACTAAACTTTAAAAAATAAAAATTGGATTGAATCACTCAAATACACTTTAAAAATACGTTTTATTTATAATTTTAAGTTACAATTACATCAATTCTAAGAAAAAACACACTTTAAAAATGAGAATTGTATGCGTTTTTTACGTTTTTTAAGCTGGTGTCTAACTCCATAATCAACACAAGTATTTATAGGGGTTTGGGGGTTAGAAAATAAAAAAGGGTCAAAAAATCGAATATAACGGCTCTATAACGACTATTTATTTGAAAATTTCAGATCGGCCCGGGTCGGGTCAAAAACTGGTCCATGAACCGGTCCCGGGCCGGGCCGGGCCGCCAAAACTTCCAAATACATGGACCAGTCCTGATTTTCAAGCTATGAATCGAGGCCTTCACCGGGTCGGGTCGGGCTGCGGTTGACCACCCAGATCGGATCGGGCCGGACCCATTTGGCCATCACTAGATACTAAGACAAAACATTAAAATATATTTTACAAAATAGAAAGTAAAGGTTTTATCAAACGCTAACCAGGTAAGCGTTTACCAAGTTAGCATGACAAAGACCAATAATTTTACTAGGTAATAGGCATGACAATTTTCGAAAATCATACCCGATTAGTATTTACCGGATAAGAGACGCTTCCCAAAAAAATTATTATGCCATTTTGATGGCCTAGAATCTTACATGGTAAATTAAGTGATGATGGTGACTCTTACGTGATTGACGTTTACCAGATAAATGACGTTGACCAACAATCTTATTATGTCATTTTAACGACCAAAAATCCTATCCAATAAGGTAAGTGAAACAACCTTATTATACCATTTTGATGGTCAAGAATCTTACCTGATATATAAGTGATAGTGGTAAATATTACCCAATGGACTCGAACCTGATTGGTATTAATAATAAAAGGGTGTTGCTAACTCTACCCCCTCTATAATCTCATACCCCCTCCTACATATCTTCCTCACTCACACCATCCACAACAAGATTCTAAAATTTGATTTTTTATTGATTTTTAATATATATTTATAATTTATACCCTTATAATTATTTAGTTAGTTTACTTTATATCTTTTAGTTTTATATTTTTCATTTTATATTTTTATCATATTAACACATATAATCGTATATTAACTAAAATACGTTTAAAAACACTTTTTAATTTTAACAAATTACACCATTATAATCGTCTTTTTGATACCTTCGAAATAAGCCCAATATTGAATATTTCTTGATTTAATACTCTAAATATATCCACATATCGACTAATAAATTTGAAAAAAAATAAAATTGTCGACAAAATCTGAACATTTGAATGCATATTTAAGGAACACATCACTTTTTTGGACACCAAAACTAACTAAATATTGTTAATGTTTTTGTCTGTTTCTGTGTGTTTTTAAAAAGAGTCTGCAAATTTAATATAGGTTAATATAATTTCTATTATATGTTTATTAATTCGTGTTTTTAATTTATTTAACATGGTGTAACTTGTTAAAATGTTATGAATAATTAAAGTGGGAATCTGTTGGAATAAAAAAAATACGTAATATATTTATTATGCTTATTATCTTTATGTTAAAAACTTACGTTCAATGTGATTCATGTTCTCTTTTTTCAAAAAAAAAATCAATTAATCAAAGTACAGTATATGACATATGATAATATAATTAAATAAAAAAATATTCAATATTGGACCCATTTCGATGGTCTCGACGAGACGATTATAATGGTGTAACTTGTTAAAATTAAAAAGTATTTTTTAATGTATTTTAGTTAATATACGATTATATGTGTTAATATGATAAAAATGTGAAATGAAAAATATAAAACTAAAAGATATAAAGTAAATCTATCAAACAAATATAAGGACCAAAAATGTAATTATAAATTAAAAAACAAGAAAAAAAATGATGTGAGGGAGAGGGGGTGGGATTTTTTGCAAGGGATGTAGGGAAAGAATTTCGCTAATAAAAGACCCATAAAACAAATAACGTTATAGCATATGATTAAAAAGACTGAAAAGGGTATTTGTTTAGGTAAGGAAGAAGTCAAGTGTTATGGATATGGGAGCATCAAAATCATTGTTGATGTGCGTGTTATTCTTCCATTCAATATACATGGAATTTTAAGGCAAAAAGGGCAAAGTGGGCATAAAGTGAAAATGGGGGTTACCAATGGTGCCCTTTTAAAAGCAAAAGCTACCACCCGTGCTTGTTGCACACATTCTCCCTTCCACCATATTCCCCCTATTTTTAAATATTTCCTTATCCAGGGGCATATTCGTCAATATAAACATTATGATCACCTTTCTTACCTTTATACCCTTCTTGTTCCTTTTCTTTTTCCATGTAAACGGTTTTTAAGTAAATCATGTTGGAGCTAACGGTGTTAATGTTATATTCGATTATGAAGAAAATATTTTAGGTCGTGGTTAGATTGTGCATATATGGGCAAAAGTTGATTACCGACAATCTCTAATGGCCCAACATGGAACCTGTCTCCAAGGACACCAATGTGAGGTGTATTTTTCGCCTCACTCAACGGCTGAGGCCAGCGGGATTGGGGGTTGGGGGGTTCGAAGTCTTATATTTGGGCAAAGTCGCCACACCCTTCGCCAACTAAGCTACAAGCCAGATATTACCATTAAATATTCGGGATTTTCGAATAATAAGACATGAAAGTGAATATAGAATGTCAAACTGAAAACGACGGAATTTAGAATATTTTGTATTTTGATTCGGTTGCAAAAAGTTATAGCTTTAAACGTCATCATCTTCCACTTGATTGTTTTTTTGTGGCAAACCCAAGCATATGGTGAACAAGACTTGAGTAGAGCTAGTTTCTTCGTTTATTAAAAGGTCATTTTAAGACACATATGACTTGCGTTCAACAACCGTAAATTAATCACGCCTATACCACCCATTAAGGGTTAGGTTATATTTTCAGACCCACTGTATTTTTGTCGCTTGCAGAGCTTTTAAATTTAATTTCTCCCAAGGGGATTTATTCCAGCTTCATTTGAAGGATTTTAACATTAAATGTATGTTATGCAAAAGCGTTTATGCTACCTTCCAGATACCATGCCAGTCCCACAACTATTATTTGGGAGGTAAATCGTGGTGCCTTAGGGCAAAGTGGAAGGGGGCCGATATGAACCCCAAATCTTGTTATGAAATTTCCACCCCTTTTTTTTCCTAGGACAATTCAGTAGAGACATACAAACTATGAAAATAATATCCCAACCAAAACCTGAGCTTACAGAATTGTATATGAACCCAAAAGAATCAAAAGTTTATAGTAGTATGAGCAAACACCAAAAGTCATCCGTAATTACAACCGAATGATCCATTGACCGATTAAATTTGGATATCTAATTGTAACTGAAATGGATCGTACCTAAAATTAAATATATGTTATATGTGAATAAATGAACACCCATAACAAACAAATAATTGAGCTTCTTATGAGACGAGCCCAAGATGTTCCGACTTAAATAAGCCACAATTAGGACCAAATCCCAACTTGTTTGCATATGCCCAAACATTACTTGTCATTTTGAAAGTTCATTTAGGAATCCAAATTGGGCCAGATCATTATATCACAATTCACATCCCCTTAACTCAGATGGACAACTCCAAAACCACAAACCATTTTAAATTCAGAATATATTGGCCCACATCAACCATTTAGAAAAGCCCACTCCCTCTCTCTCTCTCTCTCTCTCTCTCTCTCTCTCTCTCTCTCTCTCTATATATATATATATATATATATATATATATATATATATATATATATATATATATATAAAAGAAAGATCGTATGAGAAGTTGAGGTTAACGTGAGAAGTGGATCTGAATCATTGATTACTTTTAGTCAAACTTTCTCCCATGAATTGTGACTTAGAAGGGAATTGATTCTGTACATCTCATTCTAATGTGCATTCATTTCTCATCCAACGATTGATAACCAACATGTTTTAAAAAAGTTCCTTTAGAATGAAGAAAGTATGAGAGAGAAAAAAATTCTTAAAGTTGAAACTCTTTAAAATGATTGCTAATGAGAGAGAGATTATATTCAACCAATACGAATCACTGATATTAAATGTTTAAAATAGAAATAATATTTCATTAAACATATCTATTTTTGTTGTAAGATAAGTGTGTCATCGTCTAAAGGATATGACGATAGAAATAAAGATAGAGATAAATATATCAGAGTTAGATTCGAACTGAAATATCTTCTAACTATCTACTTGTAACTCATCCCTATTTAAATGACTTTTGATTAATAAGAATTACAGATTCATTCTCTCAATTTATTATTGTTCTGTTTGGTTTATCCTTTAATACGTTATCAGCACGTAAAACTCAAAACCTTTTTCACCATCGCTAAATGGTTGTTTTTGACCACTGCCCGCCGCCGTTGAATGACTTGTCGCAATCCCGTCGCTACTCGGTTATTCCTTACTTGTTGCCACGACTATCAAAAATTCTAGTAAGTTTTCTATCAATTTCTTCATAAGTGAATATTATGAAATCATGTTTAAAGAATAATATACTTTATGATTTAAGTTATAAAATATTTCTACTATAGTTTCTTGGTTGATATCAATTTAATTAAAAAAACATATAACCAAATCCAATTCATAGTTATCTAGTTTTTGCTTGAGATAATTAATTAAATAAAAATAGATATTAACGTTAAGATATCACATTGAAAAGATAATTACTTGAATTTATATGAATTTTGTTGTGATCTTAATGTAATTATTCAATTAAATATTTATATGATTTTCTTTTAATTAATTTTATTGTGATTTTGATGTAATTATCCAATTAAATTTTTATGTGATTTTTTTTAATTTTTTTAGTTGTAAAAAAAATATATAGAAACATGGAGTCATAATCTACGTCTAAACCTACGGGTTGGTTTTTATTAGTTAAATTGTAACATCCCCCGTCCCCGTGGTTCGGAACGGGTGATGTCACGAACAGAACTTAACATAATTATGCAACTAAATCAGAGCTACTAATAACTCTAAACATATATTACAATCCATAATTTTTACACTTCAAAAAGTGTTTATAAACTTAGAACATATACGATAAAGTAAGTCTAAGAACTTCAAAATTTTCACGCTCGATCTCAAGTCCCGTCCCCGTAATCGTCACTTTGAACCTGCCGTGTCAGAAAACAAAAACACGGCTGAGCACAAGGCTCAGTGAATGGATTATAATATAAATTCGTAAATAATAATAAAAACATCGATAACGAAGCGGAAGACTTAAAAATTCAATTCGAAGAAAGTTCTTGAGACTGAAGTTCATAGTTCATTTAAATCAAAAGAAACGTTCGGTAATATAATCAAAAGCAATAATCTCAAGAACAGTTCACACTTTAACGTCAAAATGTAATATAAATAAAGTCCGTCAATTCCAGTCGTTGTGTTCGTGGGGTGGCCAAACCACACGAACTGGGTCGGCATGCGGGCACACACAACGGATCCCCCGTGAATTTAACCACGATCACATATTCTGTGGGTAAAATCTAGAATCGATTCATCCGCCCTGGAGCCAACAAAGTCAGCCAAGTCCTCCCAGAGTGGGTTCACGTAAGCCACATAGGCTTAACTCTGGTGGACCGTCATCTGCAGGACGCTATGACAACAAAGCCGCCATAGAAGGCATCCCAAATAATGTGCCCATTTATTGGGTTCTTCTAAAATCAACGAAAACTAAACATATGCCACTTACCCAAATGGCGATCACAGAAATTATAATCTATATACTTCACATTTTTTTCATAAACAATCTCATACGAGACACATTTTAATAAAACATCAAAATGTTCAAACAATTGATTCAATATACCAAAATCAATGTGTAAGTGTGTGTACAATTTCGCATTTGTTGATCACATTCAGTTGATCAATCACAAGGTGGTGAACCACCTTTCGGAAGGGTCAACTACAACAACTAGTTGCCCATGATTCAAAAGAAATGAAATCCATACCTTGATCGGATTGAGATACAACACGTGATCAATCGAGACTCGGAATGAAGTTTAACCCGTTCGATTGCCTATTTAAACCATAAATTACTATTACTCGCATATCATAAAATTCAATGCTTATTATCCTAAGCTTAATAATAAAATTATATTCTCTTAAACATTAAACCGATCACTTGGTGTGCGGTTAAACATCTAGATATAAATATCACCATTTTGATTCTAAATTTTACCCGTTTGTAATTTTTACAAAAACAAACATTCTTATACATGTAAATGATTATAACTTTACAATATATAATCATAATCTACCAACCAACTTCAACTACCCTAACTTACCAACTTAAATAACTTAAGAAGAAATTTATACCTCTAAGAAGGGCTCGAAGAGTAGATTCTGAATACGTAACTGTTTCTTCGATTACTTCAACGATTTGAGAGATAATTTAGAGAGATGAAGAGATTTAGAGAGAGAGAGAAAATGAGAGTCGGTTTGAACAGGGACGATGAATTGTAATTTCTTCTAAATCATAAACAAACTCATGATACTTATATTTATACTAATTAATTAATTTATTTTTTTAAAGAGTTTAATTGTTGGACGATTTTAACCCCTCAACTATCTTTGGTTGCTATTTTTAATTACGGTTAAATTCGGGTAAGAATAATTATATATATATATATATATATATATTTTTTTTTTCGAGTCTTACATAAATAATAATTTCATTTGTTTTCGTGCTTATTGATTTTTTTAGAGTGAATTGTGGATTTGGTCCCTATGTTTTGATAATTTTTTTGACTAGGGTCCCTATACTATGTTTATTGTGGATTTGGTCCTTGTGGTATTCAATTTGTTTTGACCATGATCCCTCTAACTAACACTTCCGTTAACTCTGTTAAATCAAGGACCATTTTAACTATTTTGCATAACTTTTGTCTTTTTTCTATAAAAATGTAAAAACAATATTTTACACACACACACACACACACACACATATATATATATATAGATATATATATATCGATATCAAAATAAATAAAATAATTTATTATTGTATGATTTGATTTGTTTAAAATTTTTAAACAATTAATTATATTAAATACGATTTAATTTTATTGTTTTATTGTAGTTGTGGAAAAAGATAGAGTTTTATTGCTTAAATGTTATTAAAATTTTAATTTAAACAAATTAAATCATAAAACTATATCTTTTTTTTTAATTTAGAGAAAATAAAACCAGACATGGTTTTATGATTTAATTTGTTTAAATTAAAAAAATTATTATGTTAAGAATGATTTAATTGTATTGTTCTTTTTCTATCATTGCAATAAATAAAATTATTATCGATATTTTAACATCAAAATCATTGAAAACCACTAAGAAAATGAACTCCAATTTTATCATCCAAAAATTAGGGGTTCCGTTTTTCATATTGCTTTCATTCAAAAACTTAAAATCAACTATTTAAATTATAACCAAATGGCAAGTTCATATATACTATTATCTTTGTAACTTAAAATTGAACAAATCCCTATATAAATTTCAGCTAGGTTTTCATACCCAAATAGGCAAAAATACTAAAACCATAAAATTAAATCGAATTTAATATAATTGATTTATATATATATATATATATGTGTGTGTGTGTATAAATTATTGTTTTTACTTTTTTATACGAAAAATGACAAAAGTTAAGAAAAATGGCTAAAATGGTCCTTGAGTTAACAGAGTTAACGGAGGTATGTTGCGGCTTTTCATGTTTACACCTTTTTTAAAATGCAAGAAAATAGATCTCGACGCAAGTATACACAAGTAATAATGGAAAAGTTCTCCTCGAAAGTCGAGTCTGTAAAAGCGAGTTTCAGATGGCGAATTCGAAAACAATATTTTTGATTGGGGGTTTTGATTAACACTACTGAACAATTAATTAAAAAGTACACGGTACAATGCTCCGTTGGGATGAGATTAAGAATTGGTTAAAAAGACGAGATCGCATTCATTCGTTATCTTAAAGTCGATATTTTATGTAACTTAAAATAAGTCGGAATACAATAAACCAGTTGTCAATTGATTAATTGCAGTTTACCATAAAATATAACTTTAATTTAAATAACGTCGGACAATAATGCGATACGATACACCGTTTTAACTTTTTATCAGTCCCGGTCCCGACGTAACTTTGTACTGATTCTAAATATAACAGAAAAGGAAATGCAATTTTAACTACAATAGGTAGTTGGCGTTTTCAAACAATCAACGATTAAAAATCGTAGGAGTGTTGTGCCCTTAACCTTTCTAAAAGAGATTGTCAGCGTTTTCAAACAATCAACGATAAAAATCGTAGGATTGTTGTGCCCGTAACCTCTCTTTGGACAATGAAATAAAATTGCGTAAAATAAAAGACTGAAAGTAAATAACGTAAATTAAATTGCAGAAATTAAATGACAGAAAGTAAAAGAAGGAAGACTAAAGTACATAAATTAAATTGCAGAAATTAAATTGCGGAAATTAAAATGCGTTAAAATAAGTAACGGTAAAGTAAAATGAGAATTATAAAGCTAAGACGGAATTAAGAATGATGACGGAAAATCTTGTTTCAAATGTGGAATTCAAACGTGATTTGATTGAAGATTTCATGGTACTTTTAACGATGTGTGACGTGAAGGAAACTAACCAACGTACGATTGATTTTTATAAAATTGGAAACATAAAACGGATTTAATAACCACAACAAACCGTGAACCAACAAAAGTTGGAAATCCGAAATTATTTTCCGGGCTTCCGGTTTGTAATAGAACTAAAGCCGTAATGAGACCAAAATAAAAACCAAATCGTATTGAACCAACGAGATTCTTGGATTGTAACGAGAACATGCGCAATTGACACAAAATGATTATGAGATATCTTAACTTGAAAAGGAGAATGACATATATTTATATAATTAGGATCCAAATTGAATCATGAGCCAGCTTAAACCAATCACTAACGGCTCAAGTCTTCAATTCTAATACAAAAGGGGTGGAAGGAAGCTATAAAAATGTTTAGGTTCAATGTACCTAGAACATTTTTATCAACAAAAAGAGTATCTTACGTGGGGTATTACAAGGAAAGGAGCAAGTATTAGATGGATGCCTTCCAGGCCTCTCAAGCCTTCTATATATAGGCTAAAAATGTCAAGTAATGGGCTAGGTGTCATAAAGGCTTTTAAGCCTTTCAAAAATTAAATGGCCCAACAGTTTATAATTGACATCCATGATTTCGGTCCAAGGCTTGTAGTAAAAAGAGTCCAACGTTCGGCCCATCAAAAATCTCGGCTTCTAGCCCAAAAGAGAACGCTTCATCTTCACGGCTCGTTGCTTCGGTCCAAAAAGGGAAAGTCCATCCTCGTGTTTGCTCCAATTTTAATAAAGGACTTCCCACGACCTTTGCATCGATCCTACAATAAGAACATAAATAAAAATAAGATTTTTCGTGACGTTTTCTTTCAAAACAAATATAAAAACGACAAAAAAACGTAAAACATTTATTTAAATGAAAATACTAAAATAGATAATAAAAAGACTCAATTGGGAAAATAAAAATGCTCAAAATTATAAAAAGTGAGTAAAAATAGGGTAAATAAAATTACCCTATCAAGGTGTTAGTCAGAGGACTATGGCCAAAACAAATTAAATACCACAATGACCAAATCCACAATAAACATAATATAGGGACCATGGTCAAAAAAATTATCAAAACGTAGGGACCAAATCCACAATCCACTTTTTTGTTTTATTTAATAGATATTATCATATATTAGTATTATTTTTAATTTAATATCATTCAAGTAATAATAGCTCTATTGTAATTATTTTAATTTCACATTATTTAATTTTAATTGTGTTGGTGTAACTTTTATTGTTTAGACATATCTTTCTTTATTTAGGCATCATTAATTAGTTACAATTTTGATATTATTTTATTTAAATCAATTACCGTTTAATTATGAATATGATAATATATATTGTTTTAAAATATTATTATGATTTATTAATGTTTATCAAATTAGATTAAAATATTCATATATTTAGATGGTTATCCAATTAGTTTACAATATTATTTATTTATTATTTGTTTATGTTAATATTCAAATATTTATCTTAATTAATAATTGTTATAATTCAAATGCTTATCTTGATTATGAGTTCCTACTCATTAATCTCAATCTTATAAATTATCTTTGGAATTTACACTTCCAACCCCCATAACTTTTGTTATTTTGCCAAAAGCTCCAAAAATAGCATGAAATGTTAAATTCAAATATTTATCTTGATTGTAAGTTCCTACTCATAATTTTAAATTATATAATTGATTTTTGGAAGTTACACTTCCAACCCCATATATTTTGGTCTTTACCAAATGCTCCAAAAATACTATTAAGGTATTAAAATTGGCTTCATATGCCAAACTCATAGTCATTTTGGCCTCATGCCAAATGTTCTATAATTAACAATGTTATATTTAAATTAAATAAATCACAAGATATCAACTGGATTTTGTCAAATGGGTGTAAACATTCCTAAGGTTTGTAGGGACTTAAGAAATCCATGTGATTCCCCTACTACTTGGAAATCCAATAGATTGAGTGATTTCTTTTTCGCAAATTGAAATATTGATGAAGTATTATCAACAAAATATAAGCGTACAAAAATCTAATATTGTTAAGATAATGAAATTTCATACATAAAATACTAATTATAACCATAATCCATTTTCTTATCAAACAGAAAATCATATATTATCCTTTATATACGTAAATGGTTGAATCAACTTATCCTGAAATCAACATCGTAAACTCAAAAGAACTTGAGTACAAATATGAATATCCAATGTAAAAACTACTTTTGCCGGAAAGGTACAAAAATATACCTAAAGTCCATTAACTTCCTGTTGACCCTAAAACTGTAACATCCGGGTTTCCGGTGTCTTAATCTCTTGTTTATTTTGAGCCTAGAGTGTTATTAATTGGATGATTATCTTGATTTAATCTTTTATCGTGTGTGGAAACCTTTATGTGATCAAGTCTGTGGGTCGAGAATCGAAATTCACCAAGTTGGAGGCCTCGGTACAATGTCGGCGATTTTGACACCCTGTCACTATCGCAGGGTACTTCAGTGTGGAGTGTACTGAGAGGTGGTGAAGGGCGGCGATAGTGCCCGCGATTGTGACACACTGTCACTATGTCACAATCGCGGGGCACTATCGCGGAGTATGTACTGAGAGGGAGGGACTGCTCGCGACCTTGTCAGCGATTGTGACAGATGTCACAATCGCCGGACACTATAGTTGTCGGGGTCAACTCATTTAAAACCCTAGAAGCCGATTTTCTACTTCACTTTTCAACTCAGAGCTCTCTTGGGTGCGATTTTGAGAAGATAAAAAGGTAGGTTTTCTCCATCTTTATTCAATTCTCCTTTGAGGAAGGTAATGAGATCATTTATGTGGATGGCATAGGTGGTTGGCATTGATTAGGAGACTTCAAGGGGTAAAGATTCAAGTCACCTCATCTCCTCTTGAGTTCTCACCACCTAGGGTTTGTATACAACTTTTCAAGGTGAGTTTTCAACCCTTTGATTCTTACATAAATATTATGGCTTAGGTGTTATTACTCTCAACTATGTCTTATAACTATACATAAGAGTTTGTTGGGTTTGACTTAATCATGGGTTTTGGGGATAAGGGTGTTTTATGGCCTACATATGAATGTTTGAGAAATGTTTGTTAAACTAAGATTAATGATCTTCTACACTCATCCACTTATTTAGTAACCAAATCTTGTTCCATGGGATTTTGGTAAACCTAAAGTGGAATTAGGGTTTGGTAGGGTTTATGTCTTGAGTAATAAATGGAAACCTTGACTTTTGAAAAAGGGATTTATGGTATATTTGTTGATGAGTTGTGTTTACTAAGTTCCCTAAATAGAGGAGTTGAGACACCATAATAGTAACTTTATATATGTGATTTGGTTTTCAAGACTTCCATACATGATTAATGATGATTGTGCTAACATGTTTTTGGTATTTAGTCTTAGTGCAATAGATCCATAGGCACGGTGTTTCTATGTCCCGTTTTGGACATTAGGTTCACCACTTTGGTACGGAATAGGCATCGGGTCACCATGATAAGTAAGGAGTGGACCTATACGGTCGGGCAGCGTCTCATGGGCAGTAAGGTGTAATTCCCTTGTGCTAGAGTTCCCGTTTTGGAACTCTCAAGAATAGACATAGAGGGGTTGACTTGATGTTTTCGAGCAATAGACTTATAAGAGTTGAGCTCATTATGTGATTGGTGTTATTTGTACCATATTTTATCACTAATGGTTTATTTGATCTATTGATTTAGTTCATGGCTATACCAACCGTGTGAATTCAAATGGGTTTAGTAATTCTAATTTATTTGACTTATTATAACTAGGCTTTAGCCTAACGCTTGTTCTTTGATTATCATGTTTGTCAGGTAATCTTAGCGGTGGGGCTTGTGGGAACTGAGCGGACGACCTCAGAGTCGTGAGTGGTCTTTTTGAGAGATATAGTGACCATTATACCTGATATTTTTGAAGATAGACGTGTTGGAGGAATAGCGACACCCGAGTTTAATCTTGCTTATAGATTTTAAATTATTAGGTTGTCGTTTTATTCTTCATTTCATTTGGGTTGTATATGCCATACCATATTACCCCCTTTGGGATGACACTCTTGGGATTGAATCGTTTTATCCTTATTATACATGTTTGAATTATCCCCTATTTTAGGGTGACAGGTTCCCCTATTTTTAGACATTATATTGCCGAAATTTCAAATTTTATTTCTCTCTAAAATTTAGGATGTTACAAGTTGGTATCAGAGCATTAGTTTAAGTGAACTAGGTATGATTGGTGAGATGGGGTAGACTCTTAAGATAGGATGATCTTAAAGTAAACGGAACTTACACAAGTTGAAAGTTGTAGTGATGGTAGCGAGAACTCTTACATATCATGTGTTCATAATTTCACTTAGCTAACGTTATTATGAAGATATTTTACGTGAGCATACTTCATCTACTATTATTATAATAATTGATGAATGTAATAGTATGTTTCTTTATGTTATATCGGTTATCGTCTCTCATTTTATCCCTTGCATGTGTGTGGCAGACTAATGGTTACCACCAGGAATAGGCCAGAAGGTCAAGAGGCCACGGTATCCACGGCCGACCATCCGTGAGTGACTGTAGCGGATGAACCCTCTCGCCTGGTTAATGTGTTGGGCAGGGTGTAACACCCGAAATTTCAGGTAAGTATAGGGCTTCGCTAATCTTATGTTTATGTGCTAAATGATGTAGGACATATATGTTAATTGATACTCTTGTTTAAAGCCTTTTATTAGTGATGTGTTGGGAACCATAAATCAACCTTTGAAAACAGTGACTTGCAAGACTTGCAACGCGGGTTGCAAGCTGCGGCACAAGCCGCGGAACCCTCTAGAGTGCAAGCCTCGGGGCACATGCGCGACTTATGGCGTGAGCTCTTAGCCGCGGCACAAGTCGTGGGACTACCTGCAGGTCCCTAAAACCCCTTTTGGCCGATTTTGAATCAGAAAAACATTTCTTCTCTTTCAAGCTGCGATTTTCTAGAGGTCTTGGGCGATTTTCTTCCTCTTTCTACCTTAGAGCACTTATTGCAAGCCTTGGGTGGGTATACACATTTTTTGAGCTTCAACCTACTTCAAGGACCATTTATTTTGGTGATTTCTTCAAGAATCTCAAGACTCCAAGTCTCCATTCCATCTTAACCTAGGGTTTCTATTTTCAAGGTTTTAACCAAAACCTAGATTGTGAGTTTTCTAAACCTTTGTTAAAACTAGATATATATCAAAATCTACTACTTGCTATTATCTTGTATCTTAACTGGAAATGTTTATTCTTAATGCTTAAGTTCTTGGGGTTTTCTTTTGAATACTTGTTTATATATAACCTACTATGACTTGATGGAATACATATCTTGTTATTGAGATGATTTCTTACTTGAGACACCATTTGGTGGAATCACAACTACATGGTTAAAATTGTGGTCTTACTAGTCTTGTTATGGGCATTATATTAATTGGGATAGTAATATTGTACCCATGGTTGGTATTGATAATATTCTTGTTCACAATATGCCTTAAGACTTACTATAAATTATGTTGGATGAACCAAGTCAGTAGGCACTAGGAGGATGTAGTCTTGGGTGCCACCGTAATGGTATGTACCTAGACCTCCGCCATTCGGGGTAATGCCATGGTTGTAGTCCTCGGATGTACCGGGACTTTTGGATGTCACTTGTGGTAGTTGGCATCAAGGTATATCGACTCTTTGGGTGGAACTTAATTGGTGATATGGGTCTCCCCTATTGACTCCACATTTAATGAACTTTGGTTAACTGCTGATAAGAATCGTAATTGGATTTACATGCAATTTGTTGTACAAACTCACTAGGATTTTTGACCTAACACTTTTTTGGTGTCGATGTGTATCTCAGGTTCTAGTGGTGCCGCTTCTAAGCAGGTATAGTTGCCCGTGGGTGAGAGCTTGGGGAAGGTGCACTTGGACACACTTTTGTGAAGACGTTTAGGTCTATAGATGACACCCTTTTTGTAATCTTCTTTCTAGTTTAGAAATTATATTAGTTGGTTGTTGTCTATTTCCCGTTATATTACAACTGTAATTAAACAAGTTTAAATATTTCCCCATTTTTGGGAGGCTTTTGCCATGGCACAACAACAAGAGTTCTTTATGAAGCTACTGGAGGATAGAGATGCTAGTCACCGACAACCTGAGATGATGGCAGAGAATATCGTGAATGGGTCGGGCGGTGGACTGACCGTTGTGATAACTGAAGATCAATTAGAGAATGGAAGCAAGGGAAAGGTCAAGGGATGCACCTACAAAGCTTTTCTGGGATGCAACCCGAAGGAGTTTGCAGGTTCCGCCAATCCGGTTGTTTGTATGTATTGGCTCAAAGAAATAGAGATGTATTTAGAGTCTAGTGAATGTGATGTCTCACAACGGGTTAAGTTCGCTTCCCAACTACTTAGGGGTGAGGCTTTGATCTGGTGGAATCGCACACGGTCCGCCCTCACTCCCAAAGTTCTAGCTAAGCTAACTTGGCCGGTTTTCAAACAGAAAATCATGGACAAGTATTGTAGCGAGAGATCGTTGGACAAACTGAAAGAGGAATTTAGAGGGTTGAGGAAAGGGACTCTATCTGTCACCGACTACTCCAAGATTTTCTTGGAAAAGCTAAACGTTGTGGAACACCTGGTCCCTGATGAGAGGTCAAATATCAAGGCTTACGAGTATGGGTTGTCGGCCGGGATGAGGACGACAGTAAGGAATGCTAGAGGATTGACACTTCAGGATATAATCGAGGAGTAGTTGTTGGTAGAAGATGATTTGGTGGAGGAGAAGGAATAGAGAGGTCAAGTGGGGGAAAAACGAAAGTGGGAAAGGCCATCTGGGCCCATTCGTTCATCTAAGCCGTTTGTAAGTGGGAAAGTTGGAGACAATCGCTGAGAGGATCGATGGTGCCACAAGTGCAAGACCAAGCACTCTGGACCATGTAATCCAAGATCTCACTCGGGTCCCGTTGAATGTGCCAAGTGCGGCAAGAAGGGTCATACCATTTAGGAGTGCCCTATCCGGGGGCCGGTATGCTACGAATGTCGGGAACATGGATACATGAAGAAGGATTGCCTAAAGCTTGTGGGTGGAAACCGTGGAAGTTCTTTCGGTCGATGGCACGAGTCGAGTAACCGTCCAGAGCTCCAAGCCGAGCATTCCGGATGACTACCGAGGAGGCGAAGGAGACTGCCGATGTTTTTTCGGGTACGTTCGTAGTAAACTCCTTGCCCACTCGTGTATTGTTTGATTCGGGTGCTACGTGTTCCTTTGTATCAGATACTTTCTGTAAACAGCTCGTCACTCCTATTAGTGTCCTTCCCGAAGCGTTAGTAGTAGAAGTAGCTAATGGAGATCAAGTGATAATCCGGGATCGTTTTTGTGATTGTACTTTAGAGATTGATGGGAATTCCTTTGGAGTAGACTTGCTACCTATGTCTATAGGGGGTTCGACGTAGTCATAGGCATGGATTGGTTGTCGAGGTATAAGGTTGACATCTTTTGCTCCAAAAAGACAGTCTAAGTGCCTTTGCCGGGAAGCTGTGTAGTCACCATCTACGGGGAGAAAGGGAAGAGAAGTAACCCTATCATCTCCTCTCTTAAGGCTCGTAAATTTCTAGCGAAGGCTTACCCTTCGTATCTGGCTTACGTGGTAGACGCGAAGAAGGAGAAGAAGTCGGTGGGGGGACGTGAAGATTGTACAAGACTATCCGTACGTGTTCCTAGAAGATTTACCCGGTTTACCGCCAGAACGACAAGTGGAGTTCCATATTGACCTTACTCCGGGAGCGACTCCGATAGCTCGTGCACCCTATCGTTTGGCCCCGACAGAAATGCGAGAGATGATGACGCAACTTCAAGAGCTTCTTGAGAAGGGATTCATTCGACTGAGCTCGTCACCTTGGGGAGCTCCAGTTCAATTCGTGAAGAAGAAGGATGGGTCCATGCGGATGTGCATCGACTATCGGGAATTGAACAAAGTCACGGTAAACAATAAATACCATTTACCTCGCATCGACGACCTCTTCGATCAACTCCAAGGCGCGAGATGTTTTTCAAAGATTGACCTTCGGTCCGGTTACCACCAAGTAAGGGTGAAAAAGGAGGACATTCCGTAGATGACTTTTCAAACGTGATATAGACACTACGAGTTTTTGGTGATGCCCTTTGGCTTGGCCAATGCTCCAGCCGTATTCATGGACTTGATGAACCGCGTATGTCGCCCATTCTTGGACAAGTTTGTGATTGTCTTCATCGACGACATCCTGATCTACTCAAAGGATGAGGCCGAGCATGAGAAACATCTACGAGTGGTATTAGAAGTTCTCCGAAAAGAGAAGTTGTACGCGAAATTCTCAAAGTGCGAGTTTTAGCTCCAAGAAGTGCAATTCTTGGGCTACGTGGTATCTAAAGACGGGGTGAAGGTAGACCCGGCAATGATAGAGGCGATGATGATTTGGGAACTGCCAACAAGAAACGACGGAAATCCGAAGTTTCTTGGGGTTGGCGGGTTACTACAGGAGTTTCATTCAAGACTTTTCCAAGATAGCTTCGCCGCTCACCTCACTCACAAGAAAGAATGTCAAGTTTCTCTGGACCGATGTCCAAGATCAAACCTTCCAGACGATCAAGAAAAGGCTATGTGAAGCTCCCATTCTATCCCTGACTGAGGGATCGGATGACTTCATAGTGTATAGTGATGCTTACAAGATGGGTCTAGGGTGTGTACTAATGCAATAGGAAAAGTGATAGCTTATGTGTTGCGTCAACTAAAGGACCACGAAAAGAAGTACCCAACTCATGACTTGGAATTGGCGGCGGTGGTCTTTGCATTAAAATTATGGCGGCACTATTTGTACTGGACGAAGTGTGCTCTCTTTACCGATCACAAGAGCCTTAAGTACATCTTCGACCAAAAAGAACTCAATATGCGACAAAAAGGTGGCTTGAGTTACTAAAGGACTATGATTGTGCTCTGCTCTACCATCTCGGTAAGGCCAACGTGGTGGCAGATGCGTTGAGTCGGAGGAGTTATGAAGGCGGTGTTAAGTTGTCCCTCACAAGAATCGACGTCGTATCAAGTTTGTTGGAAAACGTCAAGACGTGTCAAGCGGAGGCGCTTAAGGAAGAAAACCTGAGATCCGAAAATTTGGTGAAAAAAAAGGGAACGTTTGACGGAAGATAGTCGCGGACTTAAACTTTTTCAAGGTCGGATTTGGGTGCAAAAGTTTGGTGGAAATTGGGAGTTACTTCTAGGAGAAGCGCACAAGTCGAAATATTCTATACATCCCGGTAGCACCAAGATGTATAGAGACTTAAAGTTGAACTATTGGTGGCCGGTAATGAAACTAGACGTGGCCAGTTACGTGGAAAGCTCTGTCACGTGTCTTCAAGTCAAAGCGGAACATCAAAGACCGTACGGGAGTTTGCAACCGTTGGCCATTCCCGAGTGGAAGTGGGACAACATCACCATGGACTTCGTAACAAAGCTACCAAAGACCTTGCGGGGCCATGATACAATATGTGTGATCGTGGATCAGCTAACCAAGAGTGCGCATTTCCTTGCAATGCGAGAGACCTTGCCAATAGAGAAATTGGCCAAGCTTTACATCGATGAGGTGGTTTCGAGGCATGGAGTTCCGAAATCTATCGTGTCGGATCGGGACAGTCGGTTCAAATCGAACTTTTGGGCTATCTTACAGAAAGAGCACGGCATACCATCCTCAAATGGATGGTCAAAGCGAGAGGACGATTCAGACGCTCGAGGACATGTTGAGGTCGTGTGTCATAGATTTTGGAGGAAGTTGGGACTCGTACTTACCTTTGGTAGAGTTCGCTTATAATAAGAGTTACCATTCTAGTATCGGATTGGCACCGTTCGAGGCGTTGTATGGACGGAAGTGTAGAACTCCGGTTTGTTGGCTAGAAGTGGGCGAGAAGCAATTCGCCGAGCCAGAAATAGTTCAAGAGATGACAGACAAAGTGAAAGAAATTTGAGAAAGATTGAAAGCGGCGTAAGACCGACAGAAAAGTTATGTGGATAAGAAGAGAATACCGGTCGAATTCTAAGTGGGAGATCGTGTCACGTTGAAAGTGTCTCCATGGAAAGGGATTATCCGGTTTGGAAAACGCGGGAAACTTAGCCCCCGTTTCCTTGGACCCTTTGCTATCTTAGAGAAGATTGGACTTCAAGCGTACCGGTTGGATTTGCTACCAGGGATGGATGGAATACATCCTACATTTCATGTGTGTTACCTTCGGAAGTGCTTAGCCGAGGAGAAAAGTGTGATTCCCTTGACGGAAATCCGGGTAGATAATGGGAATCGTTGCGTGGAGGAACCGGAGGAAATCTTGAAATCAAAGATGAAAAGACTACGACATAAAGATGTGGTCATGATGAAGGTGCAATGGAAGCATCATCGTGGTGCTAACGTCACGTAGGAGTCCGAGGAGGACATGAAAAAGTGTTATCCCCGATTGTTTAATTCGGAATGAGATTTCGGGGACGAAATCCAAATTAGGTGGGGATGATTGTAACACCCGGAATAATAAATATAGTTATTATTTTATATCTAATTTATTGTAGTAAACATTTTATTACTCTAAATTTAATCATAGTATAATATTTTTAAAAACAATATGAAAATTGTAAGACTAACACTTTTCGTTTTATTTATTTTTCTAAATCTGTCTTGTTTCTCATTTAATCAAATGAAATCTTTTACTCGATAAATATAAAAAATAAATTAAAGTACACGTTAATATACGACAAGATTATAAAAAATACTAATAATTAACTTAATATAATTATGTGTATATATACTTACATTTAGTTTTATATAATTATACATACATATATATTATATCGTAATGGGTAACGGGTAATGGATAACGAAAAACCGTTTATTCATACCCTACCCACTAAAATTTCGGGTAAACGGGTAATGGATAAGTGGATAAATGGATAAAATTTTCTTTATCCATACCCTTATCCAACGGGTCGAAACATAACGGGTAACGGGTTTACCCTTACCCATTGCCATCCCTAACCTCTGCCATTCGGGGTAATGCCATGGTTGTATTCCTCGGATGTGCCGGGCCTAGTGATGGCCAAATGGGCCCGACCCGATCGATTAACCGAGCTCGACCCGACTGAAAACCCGGCCCGGCCTGGCCGGGTGTCAAACCGGTTTGCATCCCGAAAACCTAGACCGGTTTGGTTTTTTAGAGTATTTGGAAGCCCGATCCGGCTCGGCCCGAAACCGGTTCACGACTCGGTTTTTGGCCCAGCCCGACCCGATTTTCACATTAAAAAAAACTAGCCGTTTCTAGCTGTTTCTAGCCGTTTGTATGTATTTTTTGACCCTTTTTTTGTGTTTTTTACCCCTCCAAACCCATATAAATACTTGTGTTGGTTATGGATAGTGACACCAACTTACAAAACGCAAAAAACGCATACAATTCTCATTTATCGGCTCTCGTTATATTCGTTTCTCGCAAGTTCTAGTCTAATATCTCTAGTTCTCTACTCTCTAGTCACTACTCTCAAGTCTCAAATCTCTACTCTCAAAATGGCCGAACAAAATTACCAAGTTATTGCCGAGCATGGAAGAAAAGCACCGATTTGGAACCATTACAACATGGTGATGCTCCCCGATGGTACAAAAAAAGTGCAATGCAAACGGTGTGGATATCTCCTTGTGGCGGCCGCAAATACCACGTTAAAGCGCCACCACGAGTCTTCGTGCAAGAAGTTGAAATCGGGTGACGATCTAAATCAACCCATACTTGACAATTCCGGTCAATTATGGTCGTATGATGCCGTGTTGGCCCGAGAAATGCAAATGAAATGTGTCATTCAAGTGGGGTTGCCGTTCGGACATTTCGACAATCCTCACATTACGAACATGATCAAACTCTCGCTCTAACCACGCTTCGTGGGTTCGGTAAGTCGTCAAACTCTTAGACGTGATGCTATATATAAAACTTTGGAAAATGGACAAAAAAAAGATACGCGACAAATGTTTTTATCATTATATAACAACATTTCTTTAACGTGTGATATATGGAGCGCACCATTCGGATTGCCACAATCTTATATATGCATAACGGCACATTGGATTGTTCCGCAATTGTGGCAATTATGCAAATGTGTAATCACGTTTGAGCACTTTGGTTCGCCACATTCGGGTGAGCGTCAATTTAGTATAATTATGAGAAATATTGAATATTATAATTTAACTAATAAGGTTATTAGTATTTCGTTTGATAATGCTAGTAATAATACGTTATGTGTGGACAAATTAAAGTTGGCTTTATCCCCTTTTTTAAATGGGAAATTATTTCATACACGTTGTTGCGCACACATAATAAATCTAGCCGTTCAAGACGGCTTAGTAGTATGTAAACATTCTTTAACTAAGTTTAGGCTTATGTTACGCCGGGTTTTCACAAAAGGTAAAAGCATGCAACAAGCATATATAAAATATTGCAAAGATGTCGGTTTTAAAGCTTTGGGACCGGGACACGATATGTCGGTTCGATGGAATTCGACTTACAAAATGATGGATAATTTATTAAGACAAAAACTATATATTCAAGCATTTTATAACATTCAATACCCGGATAACACGATATCTCAATATGATTGGCAAATGCTTGAAGACTTACATGATATTTTGGGCAATTTCAAAACTGCAACAACTCTGTTATCGGGTATTTATTATCCAACAAGCCCTTTACTTTTAAATCAAATATATATTTTGGCAAGTAAAATTTCTCAATACGAAGAACATTTCAACTTTCAAAACGTGGTAGCACTAATGAAAGCAAAATTGTTAAAATATTTTAAAGAGATCCCCTTCAGTTTTCTTTGTGCCGCGGCATTAAACCCGTATTTAAATGTTACGGGTGTCGAAGTTTTAATACAATCAATATGTGTAGCGTTTGGTTTGGATACGGCTACAAATTCTTCTTTTTCAAGGAACCGCATACTACAATTTAATAGTGATTTTCATCAATTATTTGATATTTATAGAATTAATTATGGGGGAGGAAGCCAACAAACCCCTACAACTCAAATGTTTTCACCGGATTCTAGTTCTAGTTCTCGTGGGCGAAACCGGTCCGACTTAATGGAAAATTTAATGAACTCGGTTTTAAATGAATCTAGTAAAAAATCTAGATTTGATGGGGATAATTTGAGTGAATTTAATATGTACATACATACTAATTTTATAGCGGCATCCTCCACAACCGTCAACGATGTTGAATCACTAGATTTATTAGAATGGTGGAAAGGTAAAGAACCTCAATACCCGGTTTTGGCATCTATTGCCCTTGATATACTAACAATCCAAGCTAGTACCGTAGCTTCGGATTCTACTTTTTCTCTTAGTGGCAGGATCATATCGAGAGTCGGTCAAGATTAACCCCGGAGTCGGTAGAGTGCTACATATGTTTGAATGATTACTTGGATAGCCAACAAATAATTCAACATGAAACAAACCTGGAGGCGGATATAGACGATGTGGAATTAAACTTAGCCGAAAACGAAGTGGACGAAGGACTATGTACGCCGGGAACCGTAACCGAGGACGATTCTAGTAGTGCCGGTGGCGTCTCACGTTACGACGATGAAGAAGAAGAACCAGACACCGACCGCCTTGATGATAATACGGCTGTTGATCGACTGGAAAAGTATGGAACTCTTGAAGACTACAATCCAGAGTATAATCCATACAATCCATACAATTACAATTACAATCCATGGGGATGGGGTGAGGGTGCGGGTTTGGGAGCGGGAGCGGGACCTTTGGGTTCTTAGAATTTATGTATTGTAAGTTTATAACTTAAAATTATAAATAAAATGTATTTTAAAGTGTATTTTAGAGATTTATTATAAATAAAACGTATTTTTAAAGTGTATTTTAGTGATCTAATCCAATTTTTATTTTTTAAAGTTTAGTAATTAATTATTATATAAAGAAATTATTAAAAAAAAAATCGAAGGCCCGATCCAGCCCGGTTTTAGGCTCGGCTCAGCCCGGTTTTGGGTGAACCGGTTTAACCCAAGCCTAACCGGGCCACACGTTTTCGTGTGAAACCCGGACCGGTCCGGCCCGAAGCCCGTTGGGCCCGGATTTTTCTTTCACTGTTGAGGCCCGAAGCCTGTTTTGGCCCGGCCCGGCTCTTCCCGAGCCCGATTTTTGGCCATCACTAGCCGGGCCTTTTGGATGTCACTCGTGGTAGTTGGCATCAAGGTATATCGACTCTTTGGGTGGAACTTGATTGGTGCAATGGATCTTCCCTATTGACTCCACATTTAATGAACTTTGGTTAACTGCTGATAAGAATCGTAATTGGATTTACATGCTATTTCTTGTACAAACTCACTATGCTTTTTGACCTAACACTTGTTTGGTGTCAATGTGTATCTCAGGTTCTAGTGGTGCCGCTTCTAAGCAGGTATAGTTGCTCGTGGGTGAGAGCTTGGGGAAGGTGCACTTGGACACACTTTTGTGAAGAGGTTTGAGTGTATAGATGACACCCTTTTTGTAATCTTCTTTCTAGTTTAGAAATTAGATTAGTTGGTTGTTGTCTATTTCCCGTTATATTACAACTGTAATTAAACAAGTTTAAATATTTCCCCATTTTTGGGAGGCTGTTGATCCAAACTCTCTCAGTGATTTGATAACGACCCTCTTCTATATACTTAGTGAAAATTACGTTTTAATATGTATTAGTGTTTCACCATCAGCGATCAGACTGAGTCTGTTTAGTTATCGCTAATGATCTCTCTTATAAATGCTCATATGTATTAGTGTTTCACTATCAGCGATTAGACTGAGTCTGTTCAGTTATCGCTGATACTCTCTGATGTAAACGTAATCCCTCAAGACAAGTTTCGTGTCAACAGATGTTCATAGCTGAATCGAAGACGAAGCTGCTAAACAAAGACAAGTCTACTAGTGACCTGATGTGGATATCAGTGAAGCAAAGACGACTCTACTCATACGCGAAGAAACCTGAGGAAAAGCTTCAACGATAGCTGAACCTTTTTATATCTCTGAAGGAAGAGATATTCAGCGATCGATGATCACTTAGCTTATGCCTCAAGTCTCTTTTGTCTTTCCCTGCACAACCAGTACGATGTGTCAGAACGGATATACCTCTGCCACAATTCGTACAACAACTCTGTCAACTATACTGTTCATGATACGACCGAAAGCATGTCTCCCAAAGTCAGACTCCCAAAGCCAATCACTGAATGACACGTGTAAAGTACCCTGCCATGCATTTAATGCATAGGGTATAAATAGAAAGATTACCTCTCCATCTGAGAGTGTGCTCTCTTCTTGAACTTAGATAGAAACCCTTGTTTTCTATACCTCTCAAATCCCCATTCTCTATATTCTTGTGAAACCATCTTAGTGTTTTCTTAAGTTTGTTTAGATTGAGTTCAACTTAATCTTATTCCGCAACAGACATGTAAATTGTTTTTGATTTATCAATAAACAATTTATTAAACTTTAAATTATGTGTTTGTATTCAACCCCCCCCCCTTCTACAAACTTTTTAAGCACCTCCGGGACCAACAAGTGGTATCAGAGCAGACTGTTTAATCTGATAAAAAAGATCTTGCTTTATTCTCTTCCTTGCTATTCTAAAATGACACTTAACACAAACACAAACTACTATGATAATGGTTCACTTTCTAAACCTCCTCGATTTAGCAGAGATAACTTTTCTCTCTGGAAAAATCGAATGACGCTATTTCTTGAAGGTGCAGATCCTACTATACCTGAGTACGGAGCAAACGGACCCTATGAACCTATCCAAATCATAGCTGCCGTTCCAGCTACTGCCACCACTCCTTTTATTCCTGAACTCTATATTGCTAAGGAAATCAGACAATGAAGTGATGAAGACAAAAAGAAGGTTGGTATCGATGCAAGGGCAAAGACCATTATCTCTATGGCTCTGCCTGATGAAGTTTTCCATTCCATCATGCATCTTAAAACTTCTAAAGAAATGTGGGAATCCATATGTGTTCAATATGAAGGCACCACTGAAATCCAAGAGACTCGAAAGATTAACTTGGTAAGACAGTATGAAAGTTTCATCGCTGGTAAGAATGAATATCTCTCTAATGTTCATCAGCGGTTTAACTGCCTAATCATTGATCTAAGAACCGTTGGTAGGACCTATTCTAATTCTGAGGTCCTAACAAAATTCTTGGAATGTCTTCCTGAATGCTGGGACAATTATTCAATATGTCTCAAGCTGACAAAAGACTTAAATTCTCTTTCTCTCAGCACCTTGTATGGAATATTTCTTAACTATGAGCAATCAAACCTTTTGAAGAAGAATCTTATAAAAGATTCTAAAGACTCCAAAAGCACTCCTGTTGCTTTAGTCTCTTCAGAGATAATTCCATCTCAGCGATCTACTCTCACCATCACTGAGTTAGATTCTGAATCTGAGGATCTATCAGACATTGATCTTTCAGAGTTTGATGAGTCCTTAGCACTATTGACAAACTCTTTTAAGAGATTTACAAGAAAGAGCAATTTCCGAAGAAATAAGCCTCTCTCCCTCACTGACAAACCAAAATCAACCTCTGTTGATAAGGCTACTACTACTTGCTTTAACTGTGAAAAGATTGGACACTTTGCAAGTGAGTGCAGGTCAAAGAAAGTCTTCAAACCTTCTACCTCTAGAAGATCCAGCGATGACAAGTACCTAAAGCTGAAAGAGAAATATCAAAAGCTGAAAATCTACAAGCGAAAAGGTAAAGATCTCATTGCTGAAGAACATGACTGGGCTGAATCAGAAGAATCAAGTTCAGATGAAGAAGAAGTCGCTAATCTCTGCCTAATGGCTGAAATTAAAGAAGAAGTGGAAGAACCAACTGAAACTTCTATGAGCTATATATCATCTCAGGTATCTATCTCTACTAATCCCTCTCTACCTGAATCAGAGATAAGTCGTGCAGTTGATGTGCTGGCGATTGATCTTTACAATGCTCTAAATGACAAATCTCTAGCTGAAAGCAAAAACAACGATTTAACTGAAAGTCAAAGCTAAGAAAGTCAACTTTCATTAAAGTCAAAGCCTTTTGTAATAAAAGTCAATGTATTGTAGTTGTATTTTAGTTTCCTTGTATTTTACTTGTAAGGTATAAATAGTTTTGGTTAGTTGTTTTTGTAAGAAGTCTTGAACATAATTGAATTTAGAGAGAGAGAATTGTAAAGAGAGAGAGAGAGAGTTTTAGAGAGAGAGTTGTAATCGTTGGATTTGAAAGATTAATCAAAACAGGTAATTGAATTCTTGTGTTTGTTTGTTTGATTAATCATGTTTAGAAACTAGAAACTGGGAATAACAATTGGTATCAGAGCAGATTCAAATCGAAATCAAATCAAGAAAATGTTCGAAACTGTGTTCTTGAGCCATAGAATCAAATTTTGAGTTTTTGTGCGAATTAGGTGTTGAAATTGATCAGGTTATGATCGCAGAGTGTATTTGATCGAGTCTGTATAGTCAAATTTGTCATTTGCACTTTAATTGATAGATAATTTCGAATTTTCTTTGAAGTTTTTGTTCACGAGTTCATACGCACTGTATCATCAATCATTTTGTATTGTGAATGTTTGTTTTTGATATTCTTGTGTTGTAATCAGTTCTAATATTGTAATCGAGCATTCATACAAAGTTTCAAGTCAATTGGACAAGGTTTGGATCGAAATCTGTGAGAAAAGTGAAGTTTTTGGTCGGTATACTGAAGAACACGCTAGATCCAAGAAACACGCAAGTTCTTCGCAAGAACGCGCAAGTGGAAGTTTTTGGTCAAAACGCGCAAGTGGAAGATTTTGGTCAAAACGTGCAAGGCATTGTTAGCGAATTCTAGAAACTCGCTAGTTGAAGTCTGCGAGTTTGGAGAAGTGAAATTTTTTCTAAGGACCAGAACACGCATGTAGTGATTAGCGAGTTCTACAAACGCGTTAGTCGAAGTGTGCGAGTTTCAGCAGGAACAGGGTTTTGCGAGTTTGGTTATCTGCGAGTTTGAAGAGTTGAGAATTTTTTTAAGTGTTGGAACGCGCAAACTGTGGTTAGCGAGTTTACTCAAACACGCAAGTAGTGCCTAGCGAGTTTTGTGAACGCGCACGTCTCTTTTAGCGCGTTTCAATGTGAATAGTTACTTGCGTGTTTAGGCATTAGCGAGTTTCATTGAGAACAGTCTCTTGCGAGTTTCAACGACTAGCGAGTTTCAGCAACTAGCGAGTTTATTAAAACACGCAAGTCTTTGCGTGCGAGTTTCACAAACACGCAAGTTTAAGCCTGCGAGTTTTTTTGTGAATAGTGTTTTGCGAGTTTAGGCGTTTGCGAGTTTTCATACTTAGTATATTTTCTGAGAAATTTTCAAAACTGTAATATGGCCTTTAATAGTGAAATTTTTTTCTCTAGGGGCGCTGCCCCTCGACCCCGCAAGGGCGTTGCCCGTTGCCCCCGTGCTAAGTCTGCGGAGGGGGACATAGTTCTTTTTGTGATCAAAATCTCTGAATTTTTATTTCATGTTTTTCTGTATTTTTGAGATTTCATATTTGGATTAACGATCAAGTTCAAGTTCTTTTTCAAACAGATATTCAAGATGAGTCTTTCTGATGATGAAGAAAAGATTGCTTCACTCAAATCAGATATTCAAAATCTTACTTTATCAGCTATGCGATATTCAAAGCGATCACAGAAATATCATGATGAAAAGAAGGTATTAAAAGAAGAAGTCAATACATTAAAAAAGATCAATATTGATCTTCTGAAGCAAATCTCTGAATCTCAGCATTTGAAAGATGATGAAAGCATTGAAGAAAAGAAATAGTATTCTGGGTTTAGTGAAGAGAAGGTACTGAGTTTGGAATCTGAGAATTCTGAGCTGAATAGAAAAATCTCTGATTTTGAAAAACAGATTGAGCAACTCCAGTTAGCAGCATTTGTTGAAAGTTCTGAGAAGAAGATTGAGAATCTGAAGGATGTTAATGCTGAACTTAAAAAGAAAATATCTGATCTGGAGAAAAATATTGCCAAAGAAAGATCTGTTTTTGACATTGAAAAGAAAGAGTTTGCTAAGAAATTCTTAGACTTTTCAAGAAAATGTGCTGATGAGAAGAAGACAGTTGAGCTGAAATGTTTAAAGCTTTCTCAACAGATTTCTGACTTTGAGAAAGTAATTATTCTGGAAAGAGAAAATTTTGCCAAAGAAAGAAAGACCATAGAACAGAAGAATGTTGGGCTTTTCAAATAAATATCAAGTCAGAGAACAAATGCTGAAAAAGGTTTTGAAGAAGAAAGAAGCATGTTTGAGGCTGAGATTAGAAAGCTGACTGCAAAGCTATCTGAGCTATCTACAAATGCACTAAAAGAGCAGAAAGTGAAGTCTGAGTTCAAGAAGAAGATTGACTTACTCATTGAAGAAAGAGACAATTTATCTTCAAAGATAAAAGAGCTTGAAAAGAGTGTTTCAAAGGTGGTGGTGACTGAGCACACGACTCCAGAGTCACAAATCCATACACCTCGAGATGATTCAGCTGATTCTGAATGTTCATTCAAGACCGCTGCAAGCTCACATCAGAAACCTGTTTCTTCAAAGAGGCCAGTTAAATCATTTGATCAGATTCGTAGAACTAATATTTTCTTTGATGAAAATGTAGATGGTTTAGATACATACAGAAGAAGGGGAAGAAGGGAATATATTGAAGAAAAGCTGGTATGGAGAGTAAAACCAGTTGAAAGTGAGAAGAATGATAAGAAGAAGAAAGAAAAGAAAGGAAATAAGGAAGAGAAGACAAGTACCAAATCATGTGTACATGCATCAACAGTCAAGAAGAACAATGTGCTAAAAGGTAAACCTGATCTCGCTTACTCGAGAGATCAAATGATCAGGTTATCTAAAAAGACGTATTGTTCTTACTGTAATACATATGATTTTGTTCATAAAGCAAGTGATCATTACTGGTATGGTTCTTACTCAGTTACTCCCATTCGAACTGCAACTAACACATATGGACCCAAATACCAGTGGGTACCAAAACCAAAGGATGATTCTGTGTTGCAGGCACCTACATTCAAGGGGGAGTAAGAGAACGAAGGTTTTTAAGTACATCAGCTTAGAACCCGTACTTTAACGAAGTTTGACTTCTAAACACAACAGTTTAGGACTCGCTCTTCAATTATGAAAAAGAAATGCTACTCCCGGGCTGATAAGAGAGTGTACTCAGATACTCAGAAGAGGAAATCAACCTTCAAGGGTGAGTACATAAGTTTTTTCTAGAAATATGTATTCGGAAGATATGACGAACTACACTTCAAAGGGAGTTGTAGATCTCTATCATGTGCCTTTTACACCAAATTTCAGATGCATATTTTCAGGGGGAGTAAAAGCTTATGATTTCTGATTATTTCAGATCAGAACTCGTATCTTAACAGTTTTACTGCTTTATGTCTTTTATTTTTCAAATAAATTTGTGAATAAATTTGCTTTGACTAGACTTTGAGACTTGTGCAGAATGAGAGGAAGTTATCAAGATCATATCTTTATGAATTCAGCGTGACTTCATGAGATTTAAGACTGCATAGAAAGGTTAAATTTCTTATCTTAATCTCATATATGGTTGAAAGAAGGACAACTTTCAATCATAGAAAACATGTTATTAAAATGTTCAAAACACTTCCCGATTTTTAAACAGATTTCATGAATTGGAAGTGTGATTTTAAATGTTTTCATTTTTCATTTTGAGCTTCAATGATTAATAAACCGTGTGTTTCCAAAGATAAATACTTGCTTATTGTTTTTTTTACATACTTTCAAGTATTCACACACATCGGTTTAATTTTTGATCAAATTGTTCTTACCATGTCTCATATTGAAACATATTTTCGATGGTAAGACACTCCGCTTATATTTCAATGAATTTTGAGCGTTAATTCATTTCGAAACGGTTTTTCAAGAATGTCTATATTTTTGTTTCGTATAGACACATATCCATTATTCTTGACCATAAGCTTTGATTGTTATATCATTTCATTTCTGATCATTTTCATACATTGTCAGATTTTCAAACAAGTTTTTTGCATTCATTCCTATTCCTTCAATATACTTGTTTGAAAATACTTCCATGTTTAAAAATGCTCATATCTTCATGATTATTTTCTGAGCATACATATATCTGACCTATGTTTTCCATATCTTAAATGTTCAAGATAAACCATTTGAGCAACAATATGCTTTATAGGACAGGGTTCTTTGTGCTAGGACTTAAATGAACTTCTATGGATTCACGATTACCAGTGTCTCCTACCCAAGAATTTAATCCATTGTGATTGAGTGTGAGGAGTCTAAAAGAAATGAGTTTGGGTTGTGCGTTGAGGTAAAATGTAAAGGAGAGTTTGGTTAGATGTGAGCTTAATGATAAAAAGAAAGAGGGTGTGAGATCAGAGTAAAAGAATATCAAACTCTGCACCATCTACTTTCTGAGTCGGGCAACCACATTACTAATGCTTCACAATTATTTCGTGAACATTATTGAAACAGGCAAATAGCCCATGCCAACTCTTGTCTAAACCCCACCAGCTACTCATTTTCTTCTCAAAAAGAAAATGTTTCATATTTTTCTGGGGACGCAACACATTATCTATCTGGTTTTCATTTGGAAAATCTGGATATTGAAAAAGAAGGAAGTCTGCCGCACCTTCGCACTTCAATCATGCACATTGAGTCTGTGTTTATCTACTGTTGTCTCAGTGGTTTACACAATGTTGAGCCTTACTTAAAGCAATCATTCGTGATTAATTCTTTCTACACTTGCACGAACACACAAATAATTCGTTTCTTTGTCATAACATTCATAGAAATTGCCTTTGTGATGTTTCGATGATTGGATGGAAGCCCTGGGGGAGTGAACATCAAAAAGATCCTTTATATTGTGTATTTGTTACACACAGTGACTTTGTGTTACTGACAGGCATTTTAACTGATTCATTTGTTGATTCAGGTGTTACATTCTTATTTTTCTGGATTTGAAAAGATCTAGATGAATATCTTGGCGGATTGAAGGTGAATCAGAGGCTCTTGACAGATCAGATTGGTCAAAGACATTTCTTGGTGAAAGTTTTGATGATATTGATGCTCTAATCATCAAAAAGGGGGAGAAGAGTTAAAGAAATGTTTGAGTCAGATATGTTAAAGTTGAGAGAAAATGTCCAAGAATTGATTGTTAAAGGAAGATTATTGTTCAAAGATGAAAAGAGTTCAAAGATTTCAGTTTGTTGAAGATAAGTTGTGTGTTGAAGATAATTTGCTGAAGCAATCAGATTGGTGTCTGAAAGAGGTTTGGTTACAACGTCTGGGAGAGAATGCTACTCTGTTTAAAGATCAGACATTTAGGAGATTGCTGAATGTTTTTGAAGTCAAAGCTTATTAAAGAGGAATTTCATAGTGTTAAGGGGGAGAATGTTGATTCTTTGAGATTGTAAATCATATTTGTATAAAAGGGGAGATTATAAGAGAAGATAAAGATTGTTCAAAGGGGGAACTTAATCAAATCGAGCTTAAATAGAGAAGATCACATTGCTAAATCTTTTAGTAATGATCTTGATCCAAAGGGGGAGATTGTTAGAGCACAGATTTGTTGGATTCAAGATCATAAAGATTGAAGATCAAAAGTCAAGAAGTCAAAGGCTGAAAGTCAACTCTCATGGAAAGTCAAAGTCATTTTGTTAATAAAAGTCAAAGTCAACATTTGTATTTGTTTGTTTCTTTGTAATTGTTAGAGGTATAAATACCTTGTTTCCTTTGTTAGATGTTGTATTAATCAGAAGTAGAGTGAGCGTATTAGAGAAGAGCATAATTCATATCATTCTAGAGAGAGAGTATCTTGTGGAGTGAGAAAGTTGTAAGTTTGTAATTGTTGTGATTGATCAATACATGACTATGGATTTCTCATCTTGATTGTGTTTGTTAGCAATTAGAACTTGAATTTGGGAATAACAATATGAATGCAAAAGACTTGTTTGAAAATCTGACATTGTTTAAAAATGCTCATATCTTCATGATTATTTTCTGAGCATACACATATCTGACCCATGTTTTCCATATCTTAAATGTTCAAGATAAACCATTTGAGCAACAATATGCTTTATAGGACAGGGTTCTTTGTGCTAGGACTTAAATAAACTTCTAAGGATTCACATTAATCAGTGTTTCCTACCCAAGAAGTTAATCCGTTAGTGATTGAGTGTGAGGAGTCAAAAAGAAATGAGTGTGGGTGTGTTGAGGTAAAATGGAAAAGAGAGTTTGGTTAGATGTGAGCTTAATGATTAAAAAGAAAGAGGGTGTGAGATCAGAGTAAAAGAATATCAAACTCTGCACCAACTACTTTCTGAGCCGGGCAGCCACATTACTAATTTTTCACGATTCTTGGTGAACATTATTGAAACAGGCAAATAGCTCATGCCAACTCTTGATTTAACCCCACCAACTACTCATTTTCTTCTCAAAAAGAAGACGTTTCACATTTTCAAGGGGACGCAACACATATGCTATCTGGTTTTCATTTGGAAAATCTGGATATTGAAACAAAAGGAAGTCTGCCCCACCTTCGCAATTCAATCATGCACATTAAGTCTGTATTTATCTACTGTTGTCTCAGTGGTTTACCCAAATTTTGAGCCTTGAAAAGCAATCATTAGTGCTTAATTTTTTCTACACGTGCACGAACACACAAACAATTTGTTTCTTTGTCATAACATTCATAGAAATTTCCTTTGTGGTGTTTCGATGATTGGATGGAAGCCCTGGGGGAGTGAACATCAAAAAACTCCTTTATATTGTGTATTCGTTACACAAAGTGACTTCGTGTTACTGACAGCCATTTTAACTAATTCATTTGTTGATTCAGGAGTTACATGTTCTTATTTTGTCTGGATTTGTAAAGATCTAGATAAATACTTGGTTACGGATCAATGAATCAGAGGCTCAGTTTGACAGATCCGAATGGTCAAAGACATTTCTTGGAAGAAAAGTTTTGATGATATAGATGCTCAAATCATCAAAAAGGGGGAGATGGTATCAAGAAATGATAAAGTTTTGAGAGATGATTTTAAAGAAATGTCCAAGTTAGAAGATTCAAAGTAAAGATTTGAAGAAGATCAAAGAAATTCTGAAGGTTTGAGGAAATTTTTCTTTGAAGATTATTTGCTAAAGCAATCCGAGCTGATTCTGAAGATAATTTCTTTCCAAAGTCTGAAAGTATTTTGTGAAAGTTTTGGGGAGTTTGTTAATCGTTTGAAGACAGTTTTGGAAAGAATACCATCAAAGGAAAAGGGGAGATTGTACTGACAGAGCTTAAAAAGTGAAGACTGAATTGCTAGATCTTTCAACAGTGATCTTGAATCCAAAGGGGGAGATTGTTAGAGCATAAATCTGTTGGATACAAGATCAAGAAGACTGAAGGTCAAAGTTCAAGAAAGTCAAAGCTAAGAAAGTCAACTTTCATTAAATTCAAAGTCTTTTGTAATAAAAGTCAATGTATTGTATTTGTATTTTAGTTTCCTTGTATTTTAGTTTCCTTGTATTTTACTTGTAGGGTATAAATAGTTTTGGTTAGTTGTTTTTGTAAGAAGTCTTGAACAGAATTGAATTCAGAGAGAGAGAATTGTAAAGAGAGAGAGAGAGAGAGAGTTTTAGAGAGAGAAAGTTGTAATCGTTGGATTTGAAAGATTAATCAAAACAGGTAATTGAATTCTTGTGTTTGTTTGTTTGATTAATCATGTTTAGAAACTAGAAACTGGGAATAACGTGGTCCCAAAACCACTTTCAAATATAGAAAATGCTATCACTGTGGATTTACCGACCATATTGCAAGCAAATGTCCAACTGCCACTAAAGCTGATAAATCAGCTAAAGTGAAGATGAATGCCTCCAAGGCTGAGAAGGTCATCAAAGCTGAAAAATCTACCAAGGTGAAAAATACCACTAAGGTTAAGAAATTAACCAAGGTGAAGGTTACCACTAAAGCTGAATCTTCATCTGTTGTGAAGATTGCTGAACCTTCCATCTCCACTAACCCTAAAGGACCCATTGAAAAGTGGGTACCAAACAAAGCTTAATCTTCCTTATGTTTGCAGGGATCAAAGGGCATATGGTATCTCGATAGTGGATGTTCTCGTCATATGAGTGGACAAAAAGACCTGCTCACTGAATACAAGAAAGAGAAAGGTCCCTCTGTGACCTTCTGTGGAAATGGAAAAGGATATACCCGAGGGTTTGGTGTCCTCAGCAATGGGACAACTACCTTCAGAAGAGTCGCTTATGTAGATGGACTGAAGCACAATATTTTGAGCATCAGTCAGCTATGTGATAAAGACTATGAAGTTCGCTTTACCAAGAAAGCATGTTCAGTGGTAAATGAGAAAGGAAAACTTGCTCTCAGTGGTTATCGCAAAGAAAATGTCTATGTAATAGACATGGACTCTACTACCACTGAAAACATATGTTTTCTCTCTAAAGCCTCTTCTGATGTCAACTGGCTATGGCATAAAAGGCTATCTCATCTAAACTTCAAAACCCTGAATTCTCTCTCATCTAAGGAACTGGTTTCTGGTCTTCCTCAGCACTCATATGCTAAAGAATCTCTCTGCTCAGCATGTGAAAACGGAAAACAGACAAAAGCTAGTTTCAAGTCTAAACAAGTTTCCTCAGTGACAAGTCCTCTTCAACTCTTGCATATGGATTTGTGTTAAAGCACAATTTTATTGGATTCAAGATCATCGTTATCTGAAGATGGAAAACTGAAGTCAAAGCTGATAAAGTTGTGTCAATAAATAGTCTAGGGTCCTTTTGTAATAAATAGTCAAAGTGTGTTTTTCGTATTTTCATTATTGGTCTTTTAATTTTGTTATTAGTTGTTTTTAGTTGTTGGGCCCAAGCAAGACAAGCCCATTAGGCTTAGTTAGCCTAAGTATAAATTAGCTTTGTTTATGCTATTTAGGTTAGAGAGCTAATTAGGAGATTATTATTATTGAGAGAAGCTGCTGGTGGTGCGCCGTATACAGAGAGACCTAGAAGCAGAGATAGATTGATTTCTTGATCAAGAACACTTGTAATCGTTTGATTAATGAATACCAGGTTTGCTTAATTGTGTTGTTTATTGGTTTACTTGATTGAATGATTAATTATTGGGACACACAATTGGTATCAGAGCTAGTACAGATTGAATTGAATATTTTTTTTTTGTTCTGTTATCTGTCAAAGATTCAATTTTTTTTGCATTGTGTGATTGTTAATCGAGTATTTTTTATTGCTTAGTGATCGGTTTGCTTATTATCTCGTTTGGGTAATGTTTGATTTGAGTATTGAATTGAATTTGATTGCTTATTTGGTGAATTTGGATTTGTTTGGTCGTCACGAGCACAACACTGTCCAATTCTTTGATTTTTCATAGAGTGGTTATTATTGAAATTAATTGGTAGCAATCAGTTCTAATCGTTTAATCGATCGTTTTTGCAATGTTTGGTTGTTCAATTTTGAGTATTGATTAGTTTCTGGGTTGTTTTTTGTGTTTCTGGGTCGATAAGTATCAAGAACATATCGGTCTAAGCCTATATCGGTCGAACAATATCGATTGAACTTTATCGGTCTTTCACTATCGGTCGACCACACCTTATCGGTCGACCGGTACACACACAGTCCACCCCGGTCTAAGCGCTATCGGTCTAAGCACTATCGGTCTAAGCACTATCGGTCTAAGCACACTATCGGTCTAAGCACACTATCGGTCTAAGCATTCTACCGGTCTTTGCACTTCCCCGGTCGAACAAGTGTCCGGTCGAACAAGTGTCCACTTTGCGCAACAATCTTGATATGCAAACCTCTACTTTGCGCAACGGTCTTAATACGCAAATCTTCACTTTGCGCAAGTACTGTTCACACTATTCACTGTTCACTTTTGCGAATTTTGTTCCAGGTTTGCACAGTTCGATTTTTCAATTTTTTTTGCAAACTGTAATATGGCCTCTAAATGTCCAAATTTTTTTCTCTAGCGGGACCCCCGTGCTAAGTCTGCAGAGGGGGACAAAGTTCTGTTCGTGATCAATTTTTTCTGAATTTCATTATAAGATTTTTAGTATTGTTTGATTTTATCTGGACTAACGATCAATACTAGTTTCTTATTGCATATCTTATCAAATAAGAATGACTTCCAGCAAAGCTCCTTCAATCAGTATGGATGAGAATCCACCAGTACTTTTCAAAGGAGAGTATGATGCATGGAAAAATCAGTTCATAGATTTCATTGATAAACATGCATTAAGGGATCTTATTAGAATATCTCTGAGGGAAGGTAGCATGACAACTCCAAAGAAAGTTTTTAATCTTATAAAGGATAATGGAGAAAGTGAAGAAAAAGAGCTTCCATTACCACTTGATATGTACTCAGACAAGCAAAGAAAAAGATTTGAAGCTGACATTTTAGGTCGATCTTTCCTAATGAAAGGAATATCAGAAGAGATTTCAAAAGAGATCTTTTTTACATTAGACAGTAAAAAGGCTACAGGAAAGCTATTATGGGAACATATTGAGAAGATTGAGACAGGACCAAAGTTGTCTTCAAGAGTAAAGTTTCTGGAATTTGAGAACTCTGAACTAAAAGAAAAGATTTCTGCCTTGAAGCTCAAATCCAGAAACTAGATTCTGTTGAGAATAATGAGAAAGTTAATGATTTGGAGAGTACAAATGTTGATCTTCAAAAGAAGATATATGATCTGGAGAAAAGGATGGCCAAAGAAAGATCTGAGTTTGAGATTGAAAAGAAAGCATTTGTAAAGAAATTCTTAGATTTTTCGAGAAAATGTGCAGACGAAAAGAAGGCAGTTGAGCTGAAATGTTTAAATCTTTCTCAACAGACTTCGGAGTTTGAGAAAGTAATTATTCTGGAAACGGAAAAGTTTGCCAAAGACAAGAAGACCATTAAACAGAAGAACGCTGGATTCTTTAAAGAAATATCCGGCCAGAGAAATGATGCTGAGAAGGGATTTGAAGAAGAGAGAAATTTCTTTGAAACTGAGATTAGAAAGCTGACTATGAAGCTATCTGAATTATCTGAAAGTGCCTTGAAAGATCAAAAAGCGAAGTCTGAATTCAAGAAAGAGATTGACCAACTTGTTAAAGAAAGAGACAACCTTGCTTCAAAGATTAAAGAGCTTGAAGAGATTGTTTCAAAGGTGGTGGTGACTGAGCAAACGACTCCAGAGTCACAAATCCACACACCTAGAAATAATTCAGCTGACTTTAAAAAGACAGCCTTAAGTTCACATTTGAAACATGTTTCTTCAAGAAGGTTAGTCAATTCATTTGATCAGATTCGTACTACTAACATTTTCTTTGATGAAAATGTAGATTGTTCAGATACATACAGAAGAAGAAGAAGTTACGAAGAAGAAGAACTGGTCTGGAAGAAGAAACCAGTTAAAAATGAGAAGAAAGACGAGAAAGGAAAGAAATCATGTGTACATAACCATAATGCCAAGAAGAACAATGCGCATAAAGGTAAACCTGAATATATCTACACGAGAGATCAATTAATCAGGTTGTCAGGTAAGCAATTCTATTGTTCTTACTGTCGTACACATGATCTTGTTCATAAAACAAGTGATCATTTCTGGTATGGTTCTTACTCTATTATTCCCATAAGAACTGCAACTAACAAACATGGACCCAAATACCAGTGGGTACCAAAGAAAAAGGATGAATCTGTGTTGCAGGCACTTACTGTCAAAGGGGAATAAGAAAGCGAAGGCTTCTAAGCACATCAGCTTAGAACCCGTACTTCAACGAAGTTTGACTTCTAAACACAACAGTTTAGGACTCGTACTTCAGTGATCAAAAGACCTTACTCCTGTGCTGATATGAGAATTGTACTCCAATACTCGATTGAGAAAATCAACCATCAACGGGGAGTACATATTTTGTCTGAAATTTTATGCATCCAACAGATTTGATGATCAATATCTGAGGGGGAGTTAATGCATATCTTTTACAATGATAATTTTTCTGATGCATAATTTCAGGGGGAGGAAAAGGTGATGACTTATGATTATTTCTGATCGGAACTCGTACATTAATTATTTTACTGCTTTATGTCATTTCAATTTCAGTGAATAAAGTTACTTTGACTAGACTTTTAGACTTTTGTAGGTTGAGAGATGCTTCAAAGATCATATCTTTATGACTTTAAGCTTGACTTCGTGAGATGTAAGACTGCACTCAAAAGGTATAATTCCTTATCTTCATCTCCTCTTTGGTTGAAAGAAGGACAACTTTCAATCATAAGAAAACATGTTCTCAAATGTTCAAACCACTTCCCGCTTCTCCAACAGATTTCTTGAATTGGAAGTGTGATTTTAAATGTTTTCTGATTCATCATTGAGTTTTAACTGTTCAAGTTAAATCATCTGAGCAACATATGCTTCATAGGAAAACATGGGATCAGTGTGCTAGAACTTCAAAGAAACTTTTATGGACTCACGTTAACCAGTGTTTCCTACCCAAGAAGTTAATCCTTTAGTGATTGAATGTGAGGAGTCAAAAAGAACTGAGTGTGGGATGTGTGACGAGGGAAAATATTAAAAGAGAGTTTGGTTAGCTGTGAGCTTAAACGATGAAAAGAAAGAGGGTGTGAGATCAGAGTAAAAGAATAACAAACTCTGCACCAACTACTTTCTAAGTCGGGCAACCACATTTCTAATGCTTCACAATTCTTGGTGAACATTATTGAAACAGGCAACTAGCCCATGCCAACTCTTGACATTACCCCACCAGCCACTTATTTTCTTCTCAACAAGAAAATGTTTCATTTTCAAAGGGGACGCAACACATATTCTATCTGATTTTCATTTGGAAAATCTGGATATTGAAAAGAAGGAAGTTTGCCCTACCTTCACACTTCACTAATGCACATTGAGTCAGTGTTTAACTAACTGTTGTCTCAGTGGTTTACAAATTTTGAGCCTTATAAAGCAATCATCATATGGTTCATTTATTCTATCACTTGCACGAACACACAAAGAATTTGTTTCTTTGTCATAACGTTCATAGAAATTACCTTTGTGGTGTTTTGATGGTTGAATGGAAGCCCTGGGGGAGTGAACATCTCAAAAGCTCCTTTATATTGTGTATTCGTTACACACAGTGACTTTGTGTTACTGACAGACAATTTTTACTGGTTCATTTGTTGATTCAGGTGTTACCTATCCATTTTTTCTGGATTTGTAAAGATCTGGATGCACATTTTTATGAATTGACGGATAATCAGTGGTTCTGTTTGCAAGATAAGTGGTGGAAGATATTCTTGAAGACAAGTTTTGATGAACTCCTTGCTCTTGTCATCAAAAAGGGGGAGAAGCATCAACCAATAAATGGGGAGATCAAAAGTTTTTGGAAGAATTTCTGAAGATATTATGAAGATATGCTGCATTGAAGAAATTTTCTTTGAAGATGATTTGCTGAAGCAGTCCGAGCTGAAACTGGAGATAATTCAAAGAGGAAGATTGCTTCTTCTGATCTTACAAGAGAAGATTGATTTGCTAAATTTATTTTAGTAATGATCTTGATCCAAAGGGGGAGATTGTTAAAGCACAATTTTATTGGACTCAAGATCATCGTTATCTGAAGATGGAAAACTAAAGTCAAAGATGATAAAGTCGTCTCAATAAATAGTCTAGGGTCCTTTTGTAATAAATAGTCAAAGTGTGTTTTTCGTATTTTCATTATTGGTCTTTTAATTTTGTTATTAGTTGTTTTTAGTTGTTGGGCCCAAGCAAGCCAAGCCCATTAGGCTTAGTTAGCCTAAGTATAAATTAACTTTGTTTATGCTATTTAGGTTAGAGAGGTTAGAGAGCTAATTAGGAGATTATTATTATTATTGAGAGAAGCTGCTGGTGGTGCGCCGTATACAGAGAGACCTAGAAGCAGAGATAGAATGATTTCTTGATCAAGAACACTTGTAATCGTTTGATTAATCAATAAAAGGTTTGCTTAATTGTGTTGTTTATTGGTTTACTTGATTGAATGATTAATTATTGGGACACATAATTTGTTTGGCCCTGTCAACATCCAATCAATAGCTGGAAAGAAATATACGCTTGTCATTGTAGATGAATACTCTCGCTACACCTGGGTTATCTTTCTTCTCTGCAAGAGTGATACTCCAGAAGAACTAATATCTTTTGTTAAAAAGATGGAAGTGCTGAATAATCTCACTGTTCGTTCAATAAGAAGTGATCATGGAACTGAGTTCAAAAACAGTTCTCTGAACAATTTTTTTGAGAACAAGGGAATTTCTCATAACTTCTCTTCAGTAATAACCCCTCAGCAAAACGGAGTCGCTGAAAGAAGAAACAGAACGATCATTAAAGCTGCTAGATCAGTGCTCAGCGATTCTCACCTCCCTACTTAATTTTGGGCTGAAGCTGTAAACACTGCATGTTTTATTCAAAACCGATCGCTGATAGTAAAGCGATTTGGGAAGACAGCTTATGAACTCTTTCATGGAAGAAAACCTTTGTTAGATCCCATTTAGGCAAACAAAAGAAGATACTCCACATAAATGTAGAGATAAGATGAAAATTAAGAACATAATAATCAAGAACTCATCTCATATGCTTTGATTCATTGATGGAGGGGCAAATGGGAAGAACACCACACTAAACATTTAATCGACTCTCATGGAAAACCTGGTCTGTGTGTGTAATCTGTGTTCTCTCCAAAAACCTAATGAGAAAATTGAGCCATGGGCACCAATAAATAGGGCCCATTTACAATGAAAAGGCTCAAGCCCACACAACTAATTTAAAAGCCCAAAATACAATTCTTTATAAAACATTCAATTAAATTGGGGGTTAATTTAATCTAACAATCTCCCCCTAATGTTTTATAAAGAAAGCATCATCATATAGTCTCCCCCTTGCTTTCTTTAGAAGTTTTGGTGTGCCGTTCATTGAGTCTTCAAAGCATCACAAGCTCCCCCTCAAATGTAGGCTCATATTCTTGAAAGACCGAGACAATTTACCCCTTTTTGTCCAGCTTTCATGACTCAACTTCACCACTATTTTTGACCATCAAGGAGCCTGATTGAGAGAAAACATAAAACATGCACATTGAACTCCAGCCTCTTTGATTTCCAACGATCTTTGATTCATCCATTTTGGATGAAAAATGAGTGAGTTGTGCAAGTTTTCCCTCAGCTGCGCAGAATAGTCGTCAAAACAGAAAATTTGACTCTTAAGATCCCGTTGAGTAAGCGTTCAACACCGAGCCTTAAAATTGAAAATCATAGGAGGGAGTGACATGAAATATGTCACAAACATAGCTTGAATCCATGAAGAACCATCGAAAGAACACCGTTCTTGAAAGCGGAAAGAGCATGAGTGAAATATAATGCTTTCGGTCCAGCACTCTAACGCAGACTTTGAAACAGATTCTGGCATATCAGCTCATGAAATTTGAGAAAACTCAAAACAGAAAAGTCGTACGTCAGTGATTTAGAAATCCAACACAACTGGACTCATGTAAATCGGAGCTTCGAGTAAAAAGTTGTGCGCGTGTTTCTGAAACAGCGCAATGCTGTCAGAAAATTTGAAAAATTCGGGCTTCGGGCTCTTGGCTCATTGCGACCTCTGGACCACCAACCTTTGATACACATCCTCTGGTATACCTCTGGTCCTCCCCTCTGGTCGCTTCTCCTATGGTTTTGGCCAACAGAGGCTCTGTGGACAACTTAAGAACCCCTCTGTGCGTCTTAAGAGCATCTCTGAATATCAACCATGCACGCTCTGGACAACCTTACAGAGGCTCTGTGCAACTTATGATGTGCACTTCTACTTATGGACAGTCACAGAGGCTCTGTGCATCACTTCAAACTTCTGTACGCATACATATGGACAACCTCAGAGGCTCTGCACATCTATGATCAATTTGTCGCAACCTCTATGGTTCTTTGCAGTGCTTGAACCACTTCTGCACATTCGGACAACCTCTGCAATTTTCCACAGAGCTTCTGTGTATTTTCTGCACATTCACTTCTGTACAGCCTCAACATATTTTGGATAGCTTCTACACCCAACTCTCTGGACAACACTTGACAGCAGACGATTGAAATGCTGAAGCATAGAACACAACTCAGACTTGTAAAGTTTCCATTATGCTGCTACCAAATTCGAACAAATGAACAACATTTTCTGCAGTGGCATTTGCGCGACAGCCTTTGCGTTTATCTGATCAACCTCTATTGCAGCCTCTACGTGGTTTCTGGTCAGCCAACAGAGGCTCTGCGCATAAGAACAGTTTTCTGGACAACCTTCAAATCTGGATTGAACACAGCAGCTCTGTCAATTTTGAGCATGTTTCTTCAATTCTGTCTTCATAAGAGATGGTTCATAAGAACCCATGGCATTTTCTTTTATTCTTGATGAACATCTGTCAATCACCATCGCCATGTCAGATTGTAGTTTAATGCAGTCATCTAGACCATATCTTTACATCCCAGATGCATCTAGTAACAGTATCAACATATGTGCCTTTTCAAGGACCTTCAAAGTCACAGTCTCTTGCTTCAGAAGTTCACTTTCAACATGTACAATCATCACAACAACATCAACAATCTGCACATTAGAGGCTCTGTGTACATGCCTTTGCGCATAACTTCGATCGACCTCTCTGATGATCTGCACTCTGATCAAATTATGTTGCACATATTCTGGAACAACAACACACATCACTATTTGGACAGTGGCTTCACATTCTGCACATAATCTGTATACACTTCGACTTCTATGTGAACTGATCGAAATCTAAACCCCCCCTTTTTTTTCGATGTCAAGACCTGCATAGCAGCAGCTGGAGTGTTACATCGAAATATGTACGAACATGAACATGATCTGCACTAATTCAGAATCATCCTCATCGAGTGCAACAGAACCGTGATCTGTAGTTGCTCCAATATCTTGGTATTTCATCGCACCTTCTAGTGGCGGCAGAGGCGATAACAGCAGTTCGTAACTTCTATCTGCATACAATCTGTCAGTAATCTAAAAAGAATTAACACAACAGATTGCAGATTGCATATTTTGCTGTCTTCTACTCACGACTTTGTCTGTGCGAATAGGTGCCATGTTTGATAATGTCAGTCTGCAGAAGGCATCTCGATACATCCTCGGCAAGCAGATGATCTAACTTGATTAATCATTATCTGTAAAACTCCTTTCTGTCCATAGCTTTGCACATGATAAAGCTTATCAAAATATGAATTAACTGATTAAGAGACTGATTTTGCTGCACTTTCCGAATCACCGAATCACTTTTCCATTAAGCAAACAACTTGGGTATAGACTGTCGATTTGCAGTTGTAACACCATTTACTTCATCAACCAGAAGTTTAACTCCATTAAGATAAAATTTAGATGACTTCATCAAAACCATATCTGCTAGGGACTCTGTAAGTTGTAGTTGTTGTCTTAACAGAAATCTGGATTAACATATTATAAAGACGTTCAAATTTGTATAATCTGCTACACTATCCGAATCTGTACATTCTGCTACTGCGCATTTCTAAAACATGATCAATATGGAGAGAAGTAGTCTGAATCAACAGAAACATCCTCTGTAGGCACTCTTCGAGATCTGTACATCATGGTATCGAGCCTGTAGTCATTCTTGCATATCAATTCTTTCATAGAACCTGGACTTTAGATTTTGATCTACACCATTTTCAGATTATCGAATACACCAAGTCTGTAAGATCTTTATCTGAGATGCAGCATCAAATCGATACCACAATCTGTTTGAATATATAGAATGTTAGACTATAATTGTATTCAAGATTAAATGAGGGTTTTTGTTGTAATTGTGTTTGTGTGTGAGGTGTAATTGTTTCTAGAAGGTTTGACCTTGCTTGGTCATGTTGACCTATATATAAGCAAGTCTTTGTGTTAGTTGGTGTGTGTGACATAGAGAATACAAGAATTAAGTGTGTGAAAGTGAAGGTGAAAAGGTAGTGGTGATTGAGAGAGTAAAACACATAGTTGCACACATTGAATACACACACAAACACATTCTTTCTTGAAAGTTTAATCACTAATAGATCTATGACTTGATGTAATACTTGTGATTAATAAACAAAGTTGTTTGTGTAGATTTATATGTGTATATGCTAGTAATTCTTGGGCCACATAGAAGGATGGCATATTCTTCATAGGACATGGTTTTTCAAACCCTCAAACAATATCCATAGTTTTTGGAACCATATATCTGGTCGAGTCATGAAATAATCTGCCATACAATCTGCTGCAATGCTCCTGTTGGCAGACCACTTCTGTCAATAACTCTCGATCAATACTGCAGAAAATCAGGTCTAGACAGCATGAACAGATTGTGTAGGTATTTTTGAACACTGAATTGGCATGGACAGATTTCTAGCAATGGTTTCAATCACTCTGCACTCTCTAAACACAGTTGCAACAATATATTCGAATTGGTCAAACAAAAATATGTAGCTCGTGCAGATTCTCGAACACAACAGACTTGCAGCATTTCGAGCCTACTGCTGCATTTTTTTGATCACACAGTTAACAAGAACAAAATTTGCACATTAAACAGTTTTGACCACCATCTGTAATCTCCGAGCAGCGGCAACTGGAACTGTTTATGCTGACCACTTTTTTTTTAATATGCGCACTTCAGAAATTTCACAATAGCAGCTTTCTACAGATCTTGAATGCCATGATCTGATGATCAAACTCTTGAATGCCATGATCAAATTATGTTATGGACTTTTTCCATGATTAACAACAGCTTTGCACAATAACATTTCTGAAAAAATCACGAATGGGTTGTTGATACATCAAACTTACAGCTCAGACTACAATCTGAACTTTCATGGAATCAAAAACTAAATGCATACACAAGTCCATCTGAGTTAGATTCTGATCTGCACATTTCGAACAAATACAGATATGGAGTCATCAAAACCATTTCAAACATAGATTTTCGATACTTTTGAAAGTTGTTCGAACTATATTCTGCTGCATTTTTCGAATATATGATCAACATGGATATAGACTCTTTTTCATCCAATATATGTATCCACAACATATGATATAGAATCATAATGTATCTACATATTCTGGACATATAATGTATACAACTGTTGACACATGCCATTCTACATCCCAAACCAATCCTTATAACTCCACAATCCAAATCACCCTTATCCCTCCAAATATGGATCAAAAGGCATTTTTTGAAAACTAAGTGAATTAGTTTTACATGGAATCAATTATGAGCAGCAGAAAAATAAACAAAATCTGAATAAAATGAAAGAGAGTCCAATCTCGAATAATATCAAGGTCAGATCTGAGATCAACAACCTAACTATCGAGATGCTAAAATAGCAATGGACTAAAGCACACACAAGGATGGGATCATAGATCAACCATCTACTTAGTGATTATCAAGTGTTAGACCAAGAAATGAGAAAGATCAAGAACACACACATGTAATAAAACTGATCAAATTTAACCAAAATGAAATTAAATCTTCTCATAGCCATTTCATCAAACATGTTGTGTGCAGAAACATATTTTGTGTGAAATCAAGAAAATATTCTATCAAAGATCATCTAAATCTCATCTAAATGAAAAAAATAGATTTCCAATAAGCACAAAATAGTGAATAAATCACAGAAATGATATTTGTGTCAAGGCTCATGTGATTGAATCAATCTAAGCACCAAAACAACAAAATAATCATCTAATCTTCAATTGTTGCCATAGATGACCGAACTGAAGAAGAGTTTCTTCAGTTTGCTCTGATACCAATAGTTAGATCCCATTTTAGACAAACAATTGAAGATACTCTATAGAAATGTAGAGATAAGATGAAAATTAAGAACATAATAATCAAGAACTCATCTCATATGCTTTGATTCATTGATGGAGGGGGAAATGGGAAGAACACCGCACTAAACATTTAATCGACTCTCATGGAAAATCTGGTCTGTGTGTGTAATCTGTGTTCTCTCCAAAAACCTAATGAGCAAATTGATCCATGGGCACCAATAAATAGGGTCCATTTACAATTAAAAGGCTGAAGCCCACACAACTAATTTAAAAGCCCAAAATACAATTTCTTTATAAAACATTCAATTAAATTGGGGGCTAATTTAATCTAGCAACCTTCTATCAGTTTTCTTCATATCTTTGGTTGTCAGTGTTTTTTTTTAAACAACAAAGATCAACTTGGAAAGTTCGACCCAAAAGCTGATGATGGAATATTTCTTGGATATTCATCTATCTCCAAAGCCTACAGAGTTTTCTACAAGAGAAGACAATCTGTGGAAGAAACAATTCATGTCACCTTTGATGAAACTCACTCAGCGAATTCTAAACCAATCGCTGACAATGAAGAGTTAAATGCTTGGATGTTCTCTCACTACAGAGAAACAGAACCCTTCTTTTCAAACCATCAGCACACAAATCCTCCTACTGCTGATGATGATCCAAACATCATACCTCTGAACGCTGAATCCATCTCATGGGTTTCAGCTGAGCCTCTAAACACACTTCCTCCATCAGATCCATCTTCGTCTGAACACCTCTCAGAAAACAATGGTTTGTCTGACACTCAACAATTAATAGCTGATGAACCTCAAGCTTCTTCATCAGTGAACATTCCTATTGTTGATCCAACCTATGAAATGAGTGATCATGCTCCTGCTCAGCGATGGACCAGAGATCACCCTATAGATCAAATTCTTGGTGATCCCGATGCAGATATTCAGACATGACGAAGTTCAGGTAATATCTGTCTTTTTGTCAACTTTATTTCTTTAATAGAGCCAAAGAAGGCTGATGATGCCCTCAGAGATCCAAACTGTGTCAGCGCTATGTAAGAAGAACTGACTGAGTTCTCTCGCACCAAAGTTTGGAATCTAGTTCCTAGACCATCTGATAAAACTGTTATAGGCACCAAATGGGTGTTTAGAAACAAGTTAGATGAACATGAACTGTAACCCGCAAGAAGGCTCGACTTGTTGCTCAGGGATACAGACAAGAGGAAGGCATAGACTATGATGAAACCTTTGCCCCTGTGGCTAGGATCGAAGCAATTCGACTATTCTTAGCTTATGCAGTCTACAAAGACTTCATTGTGTATCAAATGGATGTAAAATCAACGTTCCTAAATGGAAAGTTGAATGAAGAAGTCTATGTAGAACAACCTCCAGGGTTCTATGACCCTAAGTATCCAAATTATGTTTATAAATTGGATAAGGCTCTCTATGGTCTAAAACGGCCCCTCGTGCTTGGTATGACACTCTCTCATCTTTTCTTATCTCTGAAAATTTTGAACGTGGCAAAATTGATAATACATTATTTTTCAGAAAGATAAAAGGTCATATTATTCTTGTACAAATATATGTCGATGACATCATATTTGGTTCTACTAACCCATCTCTATGTACTCGGTTCGCTGAAAGAATGAAGAAAGAATACAAAATGAGTATGATGGGTGAGCTGACATATTTTCTTGGCCTTCAGATTAAACAATATGACAAAGGTACTTTTATCAGCCAAGGTAAGTATGTTAAAGACATGCTGAAGACGTTTGATTTAACACAAACTTCAACGATGAAGACTCCTATGGCACCTCCTCTGACACTTAACAAAGATCCATCTGGAAAACCTGTTAATGTCATTGCCTATAGAGGAATGATAGGCTCCCTGATGTATCTTATAGCGAGCCGACCTGACATCATGTACTCTACTTGTTTATGTGCACGCTATCAGTCTGAACCCAAGGAATCCTATCTGATCACTGTTAAGCGAATTTTCAGATATCTGAAAGGGACTCCTAACCTCGGTCTTTGGTATCCCAAAGACTCAGGGTTTGATCTAACAGTATATTCCGATAGTGATTTTGCAGCTTGTAAACTCGATAGAAAGAGCACCACTGGTGTATGTCAACTTCTAGGAGGAAATCTGGTAAGCTGGATAAGCAAAAAGCAAAATTCAGTGTCCACTTCCACAACTGAAGCTGAATACGTAGCCGCTGGAAGTTGTTGTGCTCAAGTCTTATGGATGAGAAATCAACTACTAGACTATGACCTTCAGCTATCAAAGATTCCAATCTATTCCGACAGCACTAGTGCTATCGCTATAGCAAACAACCCAGTGCTACATTCAAAAACAAAACACATAGAGATCAGATATCATTTTATCAGAGATCATGTGATGAATGGTGATATTGAACTTCACTTTATACCCACTGACTATCAGCTTGCTGATTTATTCACCAAACCTCTTGATGAGACAAGGTTCAACTTTCTCATCAGTGAGCTTGGAATGCTGAATCTTGAAGAGTAACTCTCCATCTTCCTGCATTATGTCAGTGATTCTAAGTTCCCCTTTTATCACTCTATCTCTGAATAAATTTCTGACTCTCAGGTATGTTCTCTTATTCTCCATCACTGAATATTCATTCAGTAAGTTGTTTTTCTCTCAAAAATAAAAATAATCATTTTCTTTCTTCAAATGATTAAAAGCTTTTTGATAAACAAATTTTATCACTGACATTTTTCTTCAGTGATCCTTCTGAAATGAAAAATCAATCTCTGAATTTCTATCAGGGATTCTTTCAACGAAGAAAACCTATCTCTGACTTTTCTTCATAGATAATTTCGAAAAGGACAAATGAAACGTTTTTTTCTCTCTTCTCATGACGTCATTTGAACCGACAATCCACGACATGCCTTTTTTCTGACACGTTCGTCCGTTGACCTTCTATCCAATCAACTTCGTGGGACGTGTCCATGTCATGATGAACATTTGTTTTCCCGCCTCACACTCTCTCTCTTTACGTATAAAAGGAATGTTTCTTTTCATTCCTATCTTTTACGCTTTCTGGAAATCTTTTTGAACAAGAACTCTCTCTCTCAAGGCATTTCTAGCAAACAACTTCTTCAAGCTTTTGAATCCTCTTCAAGATCAACAGGTTATTTTGATCTTCTTTTTATTTAAATCTTGTTACTAAATCCTATTTATGTTCCATCATTATGGATTTTTATAAGATTTCTATTCACTAAAATCATTCTTTTTGATTTTATTCTTTCAAAACCTTTGGTTCTCTCATTGTTCTTCCTTCTTCATCTTCAAATATTTTAGATTTTATACGTTTCTTTCTACAAATAGAAACTGGTAAAAACTTCTCTATTTTTAGACTCTAATCCTTTCCTACTATTCTCATTTCTTTCCTTATTCAGAAATGGCACAGTCAGCACTCATTGCCTCCAAGACAGTCAAGTTCTCTCTCACTGACTCTGAAATCCCCAAGAACAACCATCTTAGACGTTTGGACTTCGACGGTACCAAATACCCACACCTCGTGGAAGCTGCTAGGTTCCTGAAGCAATCCTGTATTACTTATGCCCTCACTGTTGATCCCAAACCATCCAAAATGCTTCTCCAACAGTTTTGGTTTACTGCTGAAGAGACCTCTATCACCAACAAGAAAGGTGACCAGGTTCCTGCTATCTCTTTCAGCACTGACTTAGGATCAGGCATGATGACAGATTTCAGCCTGAGGAAGGCACTCAGATTTCCTGACAAACCCAAGAGTGGATTTGATGCTCTGCCAACTGATGCTGAACTCATCCAGTTTCTAGATGCTATGGAATACTGTTGGGACAACAAGGCTCGCTCCACAATCCCCAACAAGAAGCTGACTCTCATCAAGAAGGCAAACATGCCTTCCCAAATGAACTTCATCTTCTCTCACTTCATTCAATGTATGAGTGGAAAGAGTGGTTCACTTGATCAAGCAAGCAAAGTTCAACTCCAGATGGCTTACTCAGTGATCGCTGGAAAGAACTTCGACTTTGCCACCGCTATCTTTGACGATCTCAAGTCAAAGATAGAGAAGACGGAGAGGGATCCCAAGATCCCGTATGTACGATTTATCTGTGCATATTTGAAGTTTCTCTATCCTGATTCTTACCCCACTACTCCTGATGGCTCCTTCGCCAAAGTGGGTCAACGTTCATTGGAGGTCAAACCACTCGACAACGAGGTAAGTATCTCTACTCTATGCTCTCGCCTCTCTATCCATTCTTCATCTTCAACAGCCGCTCCGGAGGTTCCTTCTCCAGCTAACCCTTCTGCTAAAACCGCTTTAAAACGATCGTCAGCTAGTCTTTCTAGTCCTTCAAAGAAGGCCAAATTGACTAAAGAGACCATTGCGCCTAGTTCAATGCCTGAGGTAGTTTCTCGACAGACTTTCTTGGATGATTTCGTGGGTCTCTCCTCCACATCCTCAGCCATCACATCATCAACCATGACAACGATCTCGGTAGCTGTCACAACATCAGTGACACAACCACCCATCTCAGTACCAACTGAGGTAACTAGCCAACTCCCAACTTCTTCTATCCCCATCTCTAATCCCTCTATTTCTTTGGTCTCTGACCCTCCTTCTCTCGTGTAGCAACCTCACGTTGCATTTCTAGGACCTGATGCTCAAACTTTTGAAAGAGACATGCAATTTTTCAAGATGTTTGAACCATCAGGTATACCTAAACCCGCCAATACAACTCCCATCTCTCTATATAAGCCTGTTACTCAGAAGCTAACTTTTCTTTTAGGTCCTAATATGGCGATTGTTGACTCTCATGTCAACAGTTTGAGTGTCAAGGTGGATTCTCTCACCACCTCCATCAACGAAACCACCAACACCGTCAATACCGCTGGTGAAGAGCTGAAACAATTGACAACTACCTGCTCCACCAAAGCTCAAGCCTCACAAATCTCAGCTCTTTAGGGGGAGCTCTTCAAAGTAAAGGAGGATACTCAAATTCTTCAGGGACGATTTGATTCTCTAAACAACAATGTCCAGGGGTTATCTACGAAGATCGATTCCTGCACACTCTTCTACAACAAGTCCTTGATAAGCTGAGTGCACCAGCTCCGACTCTTTCTCCTTCTTTCACAGAGGCTGACTGCACCTCTCTGAACGTAGTTGTTGAATTCATTCATCAAGATACTTCAGACCTCCATGTGATTGAAGGACGCCTGGAAAGTCTGGAGGTTGAAGTCCGTAAGTCGGTCACTGCACAACCTTCCTCTCCACCTAAGGAACTCACCCTCGCTGATAATGACAAAGAGGGGGAGAAAGATGCTGAAGAAAATAAAGAGGAAGCTGCTGTTGAGGTTCACCTGGAAGATCCTCCCTCTCATGTTGAGGGGGAGAAGGTTGCTTACAAAGCCCCTCCATATTCTTTCGATGGCCTAATAGAAGAAGAAGAAGAGGAGGATATAGAAGATGAAGATCTTGATCTTCAAGATCATGATGAAGAGCAACACCATCAAGATGATGATGATGACGATGAAGAAGACCAATATTTATGGTTTTCTGCAGCCGCCACATCATCAGTGATAGCTTCGAAAGAAGCTGTCACAGTAGGGGGAGTAAAGAAACATCTTCAGGAACACCTTCCCAAAGCAAATCTAAGGGTACAGCTGCTGAGGTAAGCCTGACTAAAGTTTCACTATCTGAGGAGAATCCTTCTCAGGTATGCCTTTCACTTGTCCCTGTATCTTTCTATAAATCCCCAACCCCTGTTTCTTTTAGCCTTTATCTTTCTTCTTCCCAAAACAAACACTAACTTCTTTTATCTATTTTCTGACCAGACAGTTCTCTCCCCTGCTTAAGGGTAAGGAACTTCAAATAATCCCAACTTCTATAGCTGATGACTCAATAATCCCAATCTCCGTAAATGAGATTGTTGAAGAAGAAGAAGCCCTGCATCATCCAGGAAGGCCCTCTAGACCATCTCACTGGTTAGAGGAAGAGATGAAGAGAAGAACAGAGATGATATCTCATCTAGAAATTCAACGGATGAAGGTCCCTTTTCAAATAACTTCTACTGAACTAGAGTTCCTAACTGAAGCTGAAATCGAAGAATTTGTCGGAGCTGAGAAACTGATAGATGATTGTCAAAGAGATGCCTCTCTTGCTCTCAAGATTCAGTCCTCTCAAGTCAAAGACAAAAAGCTGAAAAATAAACCAGTGGAAGTCCAGGCTGCTCTATTAAAGGAAATTGAAGAGGAGCGCTCAAAAGAACTAGCGGTCAGCGATAAATCAGTCGAATGGTGCAAACATAAAGTAGACTATCGCTCTGACCCAATGAAGATCGTAGCCGTTGTCATCTCAGGGAGAAAGAAGAATGACCTAACCTCTGTCACAATAGAGATAACCAGAGAGGATGGGAGCTGCAAGGCTATGTTCGTTTCAAAGCTAGAAAGCTTCGGTTACATGGAATGGCTAGAGTTCAAAGATGCACTGAAGAAATCCAAGTCAACCTACAGAGGCTATGTTGAAGGGATAAATGATGCTCTCATCAACAGAGTCGCTGCCATCCTAAAGGTGCCATCTACTCTTCCTCCCAAGCCAAAGAAACTAAAAAGCAAGCCTGGCTCCTCCTTATCTGAGAATGTCACTGGAATAAGAAACGATACCTCCATTAAGTTCTCAAAAGAAGCTCTGTTCCGTTCTCCTCCTGATTTCTCAGTTCTAGATCTATCCCTGCCCCCTGGTGGTCCATATATTGCAGGGAAAGTAATTAAAGATCCTTTTGGTATATTCTTCAGAGATGATGAGGGATAACTCAGATTCCAAAGAGTCTCTGAAATCCCTATTTGTCCCCTCATCCATCTCAAGGATCTCCTATGCTTATGGTGTGACTTCTCTCCTTCTGCTTAACCGATCAAGGCAATCATCAGTGAAGAATCTTCAGATCGAAGGCAAAGAGGAGAAGAAATACCTGACTATATGGTCAATCCTCCAAAATCTTCTTTAGATAGCTGATAGATTAGTTTTCTATTTCTTGTAATCTGTTAGTTAAACTTACAGTAGTTAGTTCCTCACTTGTACTTGTAATTTTCATACCTTGTAATTCTATCTTTTGAATTAATGAAAATTTTAGTGAAGTACTTAATTATATCAATACTGTAAAAGATCCCTCAAAACAGTAATTGGGACATGTATGTTATGAGTCCTGATTATTCAATTATTTTGAACTATAAAGTAATTTTCTTCAGTTACTTTGTCATTATCAAATAGGGGGAGATTGTTGATCCAAACTCTCTCAGTGATTTGATAACGACCCTCTTCTATACTTAGTGAAAACTACGTTTCAATATGTATTAGTGTTTCACCATCAGCGATCAGATTGAGTCTGTTCAGTTATCGCTGAGGATCTCTCTTATAAACGCTCATATGTATTAGTGTTTCACTATCAGCGATCAGACTGAGTCTGTTCAGCTATCGCTAATACTCTCTGATGTAAACGTAATCCCTGAAGACAAGTTTCGCGTCAATAGATGTTCATAGCTGAATCGAAGACGAAGCTGTTGAACAAAGACAAGTCTACTAGTGACCTGATGCAGATATCAGTGAAGCAAAGACGACTCTACCCATACGCGAAGAAACCTGAGGAAAAGCTTCAGCGATAGCTAAACCTTTTTATATCTCTGAAGTAAGAGATATTCATCGATCGATGATCACTTAGCTTATGCCTCAAGTCTCTTTTGTCTTTCCCCGCACAACCAGTACGATGTGTCAGAACGGACATACCTCTGCCACAATTCGTACAACAACTCTGTCAACTACACTGTTCATGATACGACCGAAAGCATGTCTCCCAAAGTCAGACTCCCAAAGCCAATCACTGAATGACACGTGTAAAGTACCCTGCCATGCATTTAATGCATAGGGTATAAATAGAAAGATTACCTCTTCATCTGAGAGTGTGCTCTCTTCTTGAACTTAGATAGAAACCCTTGTTTTCTATACCTCTCAAATCCCCATTCTCTATATTCTTGTGCAACCATCTTAGTGTTTTCTTAAGTTTGTTTAGATTGAGTTCTACTTAAACTTATTCTGCAACAGACTTGTAAATTGTGTTTGATTTATCAATAAACAATTTATTAAACTTTAAATTTTGTGTTTGTATTCACCCCCCCTTTCTACAAACTTGTTAAGCACCTCCGGGACCAACAAAGGCTCTTGCTATGGCAAATTTATATACCACATGTCCGTTTTTCGAATTTTTTTTTGTTATCCCTATTTTTAGGATGATTGAAATGTGTAGTAGTGCATACCATGAGTTTAACTCACTTAGTCTTTTCTCACCCTCCTTTCTCGTGCGTCTGTGGCAGATAACCATGGTTAACACACGAAACAGACAGCAAAATCCGTCGAATGGTCATGTTGAAGACGAGTCTACTGCCGATCAGCCTACTTTGGTCGTGGCTACTGAAGGGCCACCCGCAGCCAATGTCCTAGGCGGGGGACCCGAACACATACCGCGACGAAATCTCGAACCTGTTGATCAAGTAGTGGAGAAAGTGACTATGGAAACAAGGATAAGGGATAACATGATGCAAGCCATTAATTCGGCCATGGCACAACAACAGGAGTTATTTATGAAGCTACTGGAGGATAGAGATGCTAGTCACCGACAACCTGAGATGATGGCAGAGAATATCGTGAATGAGTCGGGCGGTGGACCGACCGTTGTGATAACTGAAGATCAATTAGAGAATGGAAGCAAGGGAGAGGTTAAGGGAGGCACCTACAAAGCTTTTCTGGGATGCAACCCGAAGGAGTTTGCAGGTTCCGCCAATCCAGTTGTTTGTATGTATGGGCTCAAAGATGTGGAGATGGCTTTTGAGTCTAGTGAATGTGATGCCTCACAACGGGTTAAGTTCCCTTCCCAACTACTCAGGGGTGAGGCTTTGATCTGGTGGAATCTCACACGGTCCGCCCTCACTCCCGAAGTTCTAGCTAAGCTAACTTGGCCAATTTTCAAATAGAAAATCATGGACAAGTATTGTAGCGAGAGATCATTGGACAAACTGGAAGAGGAATTTAGAGGGTTGAGGAAAGGGACTCTGTCTGTCACCGACTACTCCAAGCTTTTCTTGGAAAATCTAAACTTCGTGGGACACCTGTCCCTGATGAGAGGTCAAAGATCAAGGCTTACCAGTATGGGTTGCCGGTCGGGATGAGGACAGTAGTAAGGAATGCTAGAGGGTTGACACTTCAGGATGTAATCGAGGAGTCTTTGCTGGTAAAAGATGATTTGGTGGTGGAGAAGGAAGAGAGAGGTCAAGTGGGGGAAAAGCGAAAGTGGGAAGGGCCGTCTGGGTCCGTTCGTTCATCTAAGCCGTTTGTAAGTGGGAAAGTTAGGGACAATCGCCGAGAGGATCGATGATGCCACAAGTGCAAGACCAAGCACTCTGGCCCATGCAATCCAAGATCTCACTCGGGTCCTGTTGAATGTGCCAAGTGCGGCAAGAAGGGTCATGCCATTCGGGAGTGCCCTATCCGGGGTCCGGTATGCTTCGAATGTCGGGAAGTGTATGTTATGGGTCCTGTTAGCTCTAAATCTTATGTTTGTTAAAGTGTTGAAAATACCCAAGTCCTTTTTCAGAGGACTTCTAAAGATAGACTTCAGAGGACGAAGACTTCAGAGGACAAACCAGCCTCTGAAGTACCTATCAGAGATTGCAACTTTCAGCAGAAGACATCAGAGATGGCTTCATCAGAGGCTCTGAAGACAACGTCAGAGCTCTGAAGACATTCTCTCTGAAGATGACGCTGAAGACTCCTGAAGTATCAGAACAGATAACCAATCACTTAGTGATAAGATTTACTTTATAGAGTAGGTTACTGTTCAAGCATGTCTTTGAGCTTACCTTTTAGGTAAGACACTGTTCAAGCATGCTTCTATTTGTCAGAATAGTACACTGTTTACTTTATGGTCCTATAAATAGGACCATCACTCCTTTGACAAAAGTGTGCTTTTTGATATCTTGTATAAGAAGAATCAACTGAATATATCTCACGAAGATCTTGTTCTTTCTACTTGCTTTATAGATGAACTGTGATATTTGAATCTGCTTTTGATATTAAACTATATTGCTTCCGCTGTTTATACTCTTGTTGTTTATATCATTATTGTTATAAGATTAAATCTGGGATCCAACAATTGGTATCAGAGCCTCCTTTGTTTTCTAAAACAAAGAAAGATCATATCTGCATACTCGGATAGATTTAATTCTTACTGATTCAAGCTTTTATTATCTGTGCATGTTTGTGTAAACCCTGGTTTATTAAACTTCATAAGCTCCAGATTTAAAAGTAAATCACAGTTACATCATTTAATAGAAAGATCTTCATAGAAAAGCATCAGTTCTTCAAATCTTCGTCTTTTCTTCACAAAAATGACAAACTCAAGCATAAGTGCCATTTATACAGCCGGATCATTAACCAAACCTCCTACACTTCTAAGGGATGAGTATCCTCAATGGAATATAAGGATGGTAAATTTCTTAGAAGGCATGGACAGGGATCTGTGAAGATCAGTGAACGATGGACCTCACCAACCAATGGTGTTGGTACCAAGAGTTCCAGCAACAGCAGATATTGCTGAAATCCCTGCTTACTATGAAAAGAAAACTTCAAACTTTACGGATGAAGAAACTAACATGATGGATAATGATTCAAAAGCTGTTAGATTACTTATAATGGCCATTCCCAATGATATCTTCCAAGAACTCGATTCTTGTGTAACTGCAAAAGAGATATGGGATCAGTTGTTAAATCAACTTGAAGGAGGCCTACAAACTCAAAAGAACAGGAGAAATCTTTGTATCAATGAATATCATGATTTTCATGCATTACCCGAAGAAACCTTACATCAAACATACTCAAGGTTTAACATCCTCATCAACAAATGCAGAAAATTTGGGGTCATGAGAACAAAAGAAGAAAACAATGTTCTCTTTCTTAAAAGTCTAAATGAAGAATGGTCACAACTGTCAATGTCGATAGAAGCCAATCAAAATCTTGAATCATGGTCATTAACTGACATTTATGGTACCTTGGTAGCACAGGAAAAAGAAGTTGTTAAACAAAAATCAAAAACCTCTTTAGGTGGTCCACTTGCACTCATGTCAAAACAGAAGGGTGTATCACAAGAATGCAGAAATGCAGAAAAAGACAATTGTTCAAAAAGGGAATCTAAAAGAAAATCCAAAAAGGTTCTGATGTCTGAAGAAGTTGAACACTCAACTTCTGACTCAGATGATGACATCAATGCCTTTGCCAAATCTCTTGCATTAATCACCCATCAATTTAACAAGAAATTTGGCAAGAAAGTCTTTGAAGGAATAAGAGATGATGAAGAAAGAAGAGGAAAACCAGAAAGAAGATTTCAGAAAACTGAATATCAACAAGAGCCTAGATCCACTCTGCATAGTGATCAAAAGGGCGTTCATTTCACCAATCATGATTCTACTCAACAATCAAGATCTCAACAATCATTTCAGCCGAGGTATCCTCAACCTCAGAGGTACTTCAAGCCACAACCACAAGTACAAGCACAGAAGACAGAATCAGACACTACTCTTCCATCAAACCAAAACGATGGAAGATGTTTTAGATGTGGAAAGCCAGGTCATTACTCCGCCAACTGCAGAGGTAGACTCATCAAGGATGAAGACTACTACAAAAACAAGTACAAATACAATGTCAAAGAAAGAGTACTTGTAGCAGAGATGGAAGACTGGCTGTTAGACTCAACAAGCAATGGAGAGGAAGAACCCACCAATCTCTGCGGCATGGCGTTCACAGATGATCAAAGTGACGGATCATCAGCGGACTACTCTGAAAAGGTAAACTCTCCTTCCACCTCTGAAAGTGATCTTGAATTGGATGTTATTAAACTAACAGATGAATTTCAAATCCTAAAGCAAAAACTTGTTGAGGAAAAAGAAAAAGCAAAACAAATGAGAAAAGATCTTAACTTTTACAAAAGGGAAAAAGATCTTCTTGAATCAGAAAAGAGAGATATTTTTGTTGAAAAATCTGATCTTGAAAAATCTCAGAAACAAAAGGAAAAATCATTTTCAGAAAAATTCAAAGAACTTGAGAAAGTTTGAAAAGTTAAAGAAGAAGAAGTAAAAAAATCTTAGTATGAAAGACTCAATTCTGTTGCCTTAACCAATTTTGTCCAAAAAGAAAGAGAAATCTTACATCAATCTCTGGGAAGGAAAGAACTTCAAATCAAAAGTTATCTTGATGCTCAGGATGTTCATATAAAGATAAACTCTCAAATGGATACTCAAGGGCTTGGATTCAATGAATTGGATCCATTCACTGGATTGAAGAAAACTTCACTTTCTTCCACTTTCTGTAAAGGAAAGGTCCAGAGCTCTGACTGTCCATCACTGAACAATTTCAAAAGAATAAAAACCTCAGAGAGATAAAAAATAAGGGCTCTGAACTTTAAAAATGTAGCATACTCTGAAGTACAAAGCTTTCCAAATTCCATCTTAAAAATAGAAAAGGAAACTTCAGAGGTATTTTTCACAAAACCTCAGAGCAATGATCCTAAAGAGATTTTTAAGTTTAATGCATTCATCAAATATGAATCTGAGACATCTGAACAAAGTACCTCTGAAGCAAGTACTTCTGAAGATGAACCTCAGAGTTCACTTAATCCAGATGCCCCTCTGTATTCACCAATCTCTGATGAATGCATCAGAACTACATTTGCGGATGACATCAAGAAAATAAATCAAGATAACATCATAGTTGATTTAGAGAAGAAAGAAAGCATGAAAAAAATCATCAAAGTCTCAAGACCTAAGACAATTGAGAAACCATCAGAGGTAGTTGTCTCTGGTAAGACTGAACGAGACTTTCTTGACTCTGATTCTGAATCTGATCCAGAGGTAGATGAACAGATTTTCTACAAACCAGAGAAAGTAATTCATAAAAAGATAGATACCGTTGGTTCTGGAATTTTGAACATTCCTATTTCTGTTTTAAAAATTAAACCCAGAATACCAATATGTCCTGACTTTGCAGAAATGTGTCTTCAAGCAAAAACTTCTCTGGAACTTGAAAAAGAATTACAAGAAAAGGCAAAGAATAAAACTATCACTTCTCAACTCTACACTTATAAACCAATCAAGTTTACTCCTGGACAAAAAGGAAAAGGGCAAGAAATTAACCATTCTGATCCTGTTTGTGCAGTGAGCAACAAAGAGAAGAAGATGTTTCTGAACAAGAGAAGGCAACTTGAAAAGAAGGATGCCTCTCAAGCTAAAAGAAAAGCAGTAGTTAAGAATACTTGTAATATTCCTAGTACTAATTCAAAGAGGAATCATAATGTATCGAATGCATTTAATGAAATGAAATCCTTTGCTTCTACTTCTTCTTGTTCTGTAAAGTGCAATTGCATCCAACTCTTGATGAAACTAAAAAATCACTTCAAAGGATCTCACTGTTTTCTTAATCAATCTCTGAATAAAAATTCAGAGACAACGCCTCAAAAGAAAAAGGACAATTCTGCCAAAACATCAAAAGATAAGAAGGCATAAATTCAAAAAGATAATCAGAAGTCTAACAAAATAGGACCCATAATGAGATGGGTACCTAAGAAAATCTAATCTGTCTTGCAGAAACAGTCAATGCCGATCTGGTACTTAGATTCTGGGTGTTCAAGGCATATGACTAGAAATAAAAATTACTATCCTCCTTCAAAGCTAAATCTGGTGGAGCAGTAACTTTTGGAGACAATATGCAAGGACAAATTAAGGGTTATGGTGAGCTTACAAGACGTAATGTTTCAGTATCAAAGATTGCTTATGTTGATGGGTTAAAGCATAACTTGATCAGCATAAGTCAACTTTGTGACCATGGTTTTGATGTGAAATTTCAAGAAAAACATTGTTCACTACTTCACTCAAAAACAGGTCAAGAAATGCTCAGAGTTGACAGAAAGGGAAATTTATATAGAATGAATTTTTCCAAACACATAAACATGGACTCAGAGAAACTCTGTCTAGTATCTCTGAACAGTGAAGATGCTTGGCTCTGGCATAAAAAGTTCTCACATCTGAACTTTTCTTCACTTGATAAATTGGTCAAACTAAATCTGGTTAAGGGATTGCCATCTCTGAAGTTTAACAAAGATCATCTTTGTTCTGCTTGTGAAATGGGAAAAATGAAAAGATCTTCCCACAAGACCAAAAGTGATAATAATTGTCCAAAACCTCTGCATATGCTTCATGTGGACCTCTGTGGTCCTATCTCTGTACAGAGCTTGTCAGGTAAAAAGTATATCCTCATTTTGATTGACGAATACTCTAGATATACTTGGATAGAATTCATCAGAGCCAAGTCTGATGTCCCTGATATTTTAATAAGATTGTTAAAAAGACTGCAGGTTATGTTTGATACCAAAGTTCAGAAACTGAGAAGTGATAATGGAACAGAGTTCAGAAATGCAAAAATCAACTCATATCTTTCAGAGGAAGGCATAACTCCGAACTTCTCTGCAGCTAGAACACCTCAACAAAATGGTGTTGTTGAGAGGAAAAATAGAACACTGGTTGAAGCTGCAAGAACTATGCTTGCAGGATCAGAACTTCCCACAAACTTTTGGGCAGAGGCAGTGGCAATAACCTGTTTCACGCAAAACAAAGCTACAATTGTCAAAAGATTCAAGAAAACATCTTATGAACTCATTAACAACAGGAAACCTAATGTTAAATATTTCCATGTTTTTGGATGCAGATGTTATGTTCTGAATGATAGAGAGTCTCTTGGAAAGTTTGACAAGAAAGCAGATGAAGGCAAATTCATTGGCTATTCATTAGTCTCAAAAGCTTTCAGAGTGTTCAATCAAAGAACCAGAACAATCCAAGAGAGTATCAATGTGTCTTTTGATGATGACCAAAGTCTGGCCAGCAAAGATATCAATCAAATTGCCAAAAATATCTCTGAATCATCAAAGATAAGAGAATCCGAACTCAACAAAATTTTCGAAGACTTCTTTGATGATGAAAACTCAGAGTTTATTTTCAGAGATATTCAAAGAGCAACTTCAGAGGAACCACAAATATCAGGTAAAAATCTCTCTGGTCCCTCTGAAGTTACAACTTCTGCTTCCTTGAATGTAGGTCCAAGAAATGAATCAACTTCAGAGCCTCTGGTATCAACTTCAGAGCCTCTGGAATCAACATCAGAGCCTCTGCTCAGCACAACAGAGATGTCTCCAACTGTCATCTCTGAAGCTCAAACTTCACCTCATGTTCATGCTCCGCTCACAAGATGGACAAAGGATCATCCCCATGATCAGATCATTGGATCACCTTCAGAGGGTGTCAAAACCAGATCAGCCACAATCAATGAATGTTTTTTTGTAAATGTTTTAAGCATCATTGAACCAAAAAAGGTAAATGAAGCTCTTGAAGATCCTCATTGGATCTCTGCAATGTAGAATGAGCTTCAAGAGTTTGAAAGAAACAAAGTCTGGACCTTAGTTCCCCTTCCTAAAGGAAAATTTGCAATTGGAACTAAATGGGTCTTCAGAAATAAAAAGGATGAGGATGGCATTATAATCAGAAACAAAGATAGGTTGGTTGCTAAGGGATATTGCTAAGAAGAGGGCATTGATTATGATGAAACCTTTGCACCTGTGGCTAGGCTAGAAGCAATTAGAATCTTCTTAGCCTATGCTGCACACAAAGGCCTCAAAGTATATCAGATGGATGTTAAATCTGCCTTTCTGAATGGTAAATTAAATGAAGAGGTTTATGTCCAGCAACCACCTGGTTTTGAGAATACAGAGTTTCCAAACCATGTTTATTATCTTGATAAAGCTCTATATGGACTTAAACAAGCTCCAAGAGCATGGTATGCTACTCTATCCACATTTCTGATAAATAATGGTTTTGAAAAAGGTACAATAGATACAACCTTGTTCATAAAAAGGTACAAAAATGAGATGCTCTTAGTACAGATATATGTTGATGACATTATATTTGGCTCTACAAATCAAAAGTATTGTGATAAGTTTTCAGAGTTGATGAAGAGTAAATTTGAGATGAGTCTTATGGGAGAATTAACATTCTTTCTAGGTTTATAAGTAAAGCAAACATCAGAGGGTACTTTTATAACTCAATCTAAGTATGTCTCTGACATTTTGAAAAAATACAGACTCAATGATTCAACCTCTATGAAAACCCCTATTGCCACAGGAGTCAAGCTTGACTCTGATCTTTCGGGAAAATATGTAGATGTCAAAACCTACAGAGGCATGATAGGTTCACTATTATACTTAACTGCAAGTAGGCCTGACATAATGTTTACAACATGTCTTTGTGCTAGATATCAAGAAAATCCAAAAGAATCTCATTTATCTGATGTCAAAAGAATTTTCAGATACCTGAGAGGGTCACCATCATTAGGCCTCTGGTATCGAAAACTTTCAAGTTTTGATTTAACAGCTTACACTGATGCAGATCATGCAGGATGCAAGCTTGACAGAAAAAGTACCTCTGGGTGCTGTCAGTTATTGGGAAATAAGCTGGGAAGTTGGACATCCAAGAAGCAAAACTGTGTTTCAACTTCCACAGCAGAGGCTGAATATGTTGCTGCTGCTAGTTGTTGCTCTCAAGTCATATGGATGCAAACTCAGCTCCGAGACTATGGCTTACAATATGATAGAATTCCAATTCTGTGTGATTCAAAAAGTGCCATAGCCATCTCTGCTAATCCAGTACAGCACTCCAAAACAAAGCACATTGATGTAAGGTACCACTTTCTGAAAGATCATGTTGAAAAGGGAACAATAGAGATGTATTTTGTACCAACTGAACTTCAACTTGCTGATATTTTCACAAAAGCTTTAGATGAACGAAGGTTCAATTTCTTAATTAGCAAGTTGGGTATGTTGAACATGTCTGCCTAACACAGGAAAACATCAGAGTCTCTGATCCATTCATCAGAGCCTCTGACATGCGTAGCATATTCAACCAGAACTTCTGAAACTAATTTCAGAGCCTCTGGACTTTTTCACAAAATGGTAAAAATCATTCTTTTGTATCTCCAAGCATGTGTCAAATGGGAGAAGATAAAGACTTCATTCTTTGGTCAAGGGGGAGACAAAGAACCTTTCATCTTTCAAGGGGGAGAAAGTGAGCTTCCCTGATACTCATATCAGAGCCTCTGATCTTGTCTCTGATATTTATATCAGAGCCTCTGATCTTTTCTCATTAAACGAATATTCCAGGAAATTCTTTTAATAATAAATTTTTTGGATAACCATTCGTTTCTTTTAAAAAACCCAACTGGCAGTTTTCTGACACCAAGCGGCTCTCCCCTACACACCTCAACGTGTCCCCTATTAATTAGGGGATGATGGAACGTCTTTTCTGACATTGGAACTCTCAATCGCCTTTTCCATAACCTCTCCCTCTACCTTTCTTTTTCTGTCCATAAAAACCCTTTTTCTCTTCTTATTCTTCTTTACGCACTCAGATTCCAAAATCCCAAATCTCTCTTTCTAAGCTCTCATCTTTCTCAAAAACCTGCAACAATGGCGGCTCATTCCCAAACCTCAGATAACTCGAGCAAACTTGTTCCAAGCTTGAATATGGCGCAGTTCGATGTTCCAGTAAAAGGTAACAACTACATTCTGGACGTCACCCCAACCAAATACGATGAGCAGTTTCGCCCAATCCTCGACTTTTTGACTAACTGCGAACTCAACGATGTCCTCACCAAACATGCCTCAGATATTCCTCTACGCTTTGTCCAACAATGGTGGTATTCAAGTGAATACGATGATGAAAAGGAAGGACTGGTTGGGTACATTGACCTAGGTGAACAAAGCATGAACATAAGAATCACCCCACAAACCCTAACTCGCCGATTCAACCTGCTCACAAAAACTGATCTTCAAATAGAAACCTTTGAGAAACCACCAACTCAAGAAGTTCTTCTTCAGTTCCTCCACCACTTAGGCTACAACAGCGAGATCACACTCCTAAGTCAATTCAGACGTCAGTACCTGCCTCCCAAGTGGAACTTTATGTTTAGTGTTCTCAACCGAACAATTACCTGCAAGATTGGAAGCCAGGATCAGACCCATCCAGCAATTCTAGCCATAATGTATGCTCTCTTCTTCAACAGAAGCATAAATATGGCTCACATTCTCTTCTGTGAGATGCTGACGGCGGTGGACAAGAAGAACAAAGACTTGGCCAAAGGAAAACAACCAATTTCGGTACTGTTTCCCAGATTCATCTCTGTGGGCATTCAACGAGCAATGGAGAAATTCTCTATCACTGAGGAGGGCCCAAGGACACCTCTGTTTATGATGAACTCGTTCAAAGCTACAGAGGTTCCTCCTTGTCCAAATGACCGACGTTTCCCACACACCATGATTGAGATAATTCCTGCTGACTCTACTACCCACCTCCTACTTAGTCGTGTTGCCCAATCATCAGAATCGATGATGGGATCTCCAACACACTTAGGTTCTGAGCCTGAGCCTGAATCAGAAAGTGATATCTCTGATACTACTCAAAACGTTAACAGAGCGCAACCAGAGGGTGGCTCTGAGAGAGTAAGGAAGAGAAAACAAGAGAACCCTCCCTCTGATGAAGAGAATAACTCTGTCAGAGCAAAGGAAGGTGAGGAAGAGAGAATTCCAGAGGGTGAGTTTCTAAGCTTAGAATCTGAGGGCGGTGAGGTAGAAAAAGATGTCCTTGTTGGCACACATGAGAGATTCCAAAGCCCAAATCCCCGTGCAAACACATTTACTGTCCAAGGTGGTCCAGCATAAGTGGACATTGAAACAGAGGTGAACACCTCGAACCCTTCCCATCCTAGCCGCTCAGAGGCATCTACTTCTGCCTCTGAAGCACGCACCAATGGGGAAACCTCTGATACGGCTAAGTCCTCCCAACAGGACTTGGACCAAGAAAAAAATACTCATTCACCCCAGAGTATGTCACCTCCACACACACATAATGCCTTTGTGGCTCATAAAAAGTTGGACCGTCCCTTAGATCAGAAGAGACCTACGATCTCTCGTAAGGATTGCCTGTCAGAAAAAGAATGGCATGACCTTCTTGCACATGGACTCCTTATCCTGGACAGCAAGGTTTCCACCCACATTCATTTCTCATCATCAGATTCTGACTCTGATGATCAGAGACTAATCGAAACCATTATAGGGAAATCCTTGAAACAGGATCCCCGAGGATTAATGGGAAGTCCTTCCGGAGTCAATATCAAGCCAACTCCGAAAGAAGGCCCTTCTGAAATCGAGGGAAACTTAGAATCATGTGTTGATCCTAAGGTCACCCCCTCTGATTACGTTACCAAAGAGGAGTTCAGAATCTTTGGTGATAAAATTAGAGAATCTCTGAAGGAGATTAAACTTCAAATGGAGAAGACCTCAGATGCCTCTGCCTCTAACTCTGAAGTTGCAAAGCTCACTTCAGAGGTCTCTGAGCTGCGCACAACCATTATCTCTCAGAATGCTAATATAGATGCTCTAGAAAGCCTGGTCATCAAAAATGACTCGGTTTTATGCAGAGAAATTCAGAACTCCACAACAGAGATTCTCAAGATGATTCCAACTCCTTCTTCCCCAACTCCAAGACAAGCAGACTTCTCTCAATTCAAAAAGGAAGTCTTGCAGTCTTTGGCAGAAGTGATTGCAAAGATCCCTACCTCCTCTGTTGCTGCTCCTGCTACCTCTGAATTCATTACAAAGGCTGACCTCCACAACTTCTCCAAGAAGATCACCAACAATGTAATGAATATCTCCAGCAAGTTCGTCTCCAAAGCCAATCAGCAAAACAAAAGGATTGAAGACCTTCTGAAGGATGTTAAATCTTCAGAGGGATCATTGAAGAGGAAGGAACCAGAGGTCGCATGCTCTGAGGAGGCCCGGAAGAAAGCCAGGTATGAAGATTCTAATAACCATGATGACCAACCTCAGGGGTCATCTGATCTTCATAAGGGGGAGAAGACTCCTACACCAAAAACTGTTGAAACACAAAAGGAGTCCACTCCCTCTGAATCAAACCAAAGAAAGGAAAAAGGAACAGAGAGACGTTCAACCTCAACCTCTGCTGAAGATAACCAGGCCACTCTAAAGTCGCCAGTACCTGTTATCTTTCTAGCACCATCCACTTCAAGTGCTCCAATAGTTCCAATAATAGCTGCAACTCCAGAAACTATTGGAGCTTTGGAAGAAGATGAAGACGAGCAGCTAGTAGACTTCTCTACATCAGAAGATGCATTCTCATCACTAGAAAGACCAACTTATGTGATGAGAGATGCTTACGAATCAGAGGCTGAAAGAGCAGAACCAGAATCTGAAAAAGAAGAAAAATCAGATTCTGGAAAAGAAGTTGCTGAAGAACAGATTGAAGTAATTGATGTTGAAGAGTATGTATTCAAGAATGTTCAACCACATCATACATCAACAGCAACAGAGCTGAGAGAATCACCAAAGATAGATGGCTACATCTCTGAACCCACAACAGAAGATCCTCCACAGACGAAGGAACCAGAAACCATGGTTGCTGATGAACAGGCTCCTTCAGAGAATCCTGTTTACAAGGCAAGCATCGGTCTACCAGCCAAAGTGTTCACTAAACCTCCTACATTCCTTGAATCAAATCCCGAAGCTTCCATAGAAGACCACTTCAGATACATCTACTGTGAGTTCAATATGGCAGACACTCTAGTCATTCCTCTGAATCCAAGGATCAGAGAGGACATGCCGGACTATGAGCGAAGATTTGTCAGAGATAAAACCAGACCAAGAGCACAGGTCCTCTTTGATGATCCAATCAACAAAATCTCAGAGAAGACCTTTGCTTAGAACAAGATCATCTATAGGCACTATGTGGTAACTCGATCTGATCAGAAGATTTACGAGTTCAATGATAATGATCTCGTAAATCTAAATCCATATGATTAACCACATTTATATGCCTATTGCTCTGACAGATATGATCATGGAAGAAGGTAAATCAGGATGGGCATGGTTGAAGTCAGACGGGCAATGGAGGCCTATGTCAAACATAGAGCAAACGTGACTTCCAAATTGCTCTGAATCTAGGGAAAGAAAAGCTGGATGTAACTGAACCTATGGAGTCGTTCGATAAACTTGAGGAACAGAAGACTGGATCAATCGTTGCAGAACCTCTGGGTTTCGTCTACAGAGTAAATCAAGTAAAGAATATCTTTCTAGCTTCAGAAGTTTCGAAGTACTCTGATGAAACCTTGAGAGGTATAAAGAAAATGATCCATGTGAAGGAAGAAAGGCACAGAGCAGATTTACTTGCAAAACTTGACTTAGAGATTGACTCGATGATCAACTTCAGAGCTCTGATCATGAAATTCCACGGAATCTGTTCAAGTGACAAATTTTAGTTTGTTTCTTTATTTTTGAATATTACTTTCTCTGTATTAAACTTCCAAATGTTTAAGAAGTAATATTTAAGAGGTTGTTTTTCTCCTCTACGCTTTCTAGTTTAAATCTTCTATTCTCTGCTATTATTGTATCTTTTATTTTCAACACTTAGGGGGAGATTGTTAGCTCCAAATCTTATGTTTGTTAAAGTGTTGAAAATACCCAAGTCCTTTTTCAGAGGACTTACAAAGATAGACTTCAGAGGACGAAGACTTCAGAGGACAAACCTGCCTCTGAAGTACCAATCAGAGATTGCAACTTTCAGCAGAAGACATCAGTGATGGCTTCATCAAGGGCTCTGAAGACAACGTCAGAGCTCTGAAGACATTCTCTCTGAAGATGACGCTGAAGACTCCTGAAGTATCAGAACAGATAACCAATCACTTAGTGATAAGATTTACTTTATAGAGTAGGTTACTGTTCAAGCATGTCTTTGAGCTTACCTTTTAGGTAAGACACTGTTCAAGCATGCTTCTATTTGTCAGAATAGTACACTGTTTACTTTATGGTCCTATAAATAGGACCATCACTCCTTTGACAAAAGTGTGCTTTTTGATATCTTGTATAAGAAGAATCAACTTAATATATCTCACGAAGATCTTGTTCTTTCTACTTGGTTTATATATGAACTGTGATATTTGAATCTGCTTTTGATATTAAACTATATTGCTTCCGTTGTTTATACTCTTGTTGTTTATATCATTATTGTTATAAGATTAAATCTTGGATCCAACAGGTCCTGATTATCATGTATTTTGACTTAAGCAATTTTCTTCATAGTTGTTTTGTCATTATCGAATAGGGGAGATTGTTGATCCAACTGTCTCAGTGATTTGATAATGACCCTTTATAATACTTAGTGAAAATTACGTTTAAATTCTGTATGTATAAGTGTTTCACCATCAGCGATTAAATACTGAGTATGTTCAATATTGCTGATGATTTCTCATGTAAACAGTTAGACCTAATCCATGAAGACAAGTTTCATGACAAAAGATGTTCACTGCTGAATCGAATACAAAACTGCTGAACAAAGGACAAGTCTACTCATGAACTGATGCGAATATCAGCGAAAACAAGACAAGTCTACTCACACGCGAAGAAACCTGAGGAAAAGCTTCAGCGATAGCTGAACTTTTTTCTATCTCTGAGAAGGAAGAGATATTCAGCGATCGATGATCACTTTGCTTATACCTCAAGTCTCTTTTGTCTTATCTATGCACACATAGTACGAATGTCAGAAAAGGCATACCTCTGCAATAATTCGTACAACAACTCTGATATCTACACTGTTCATCATACAGCCAAAAGCATGTCTCCAAAAGTCAGACTCATGCAACCAACCAGAGAAGGACACGTGTAAAGTACCCTGCCATGCATTTAATGCATAGGGTATAAATAGAAAGATCACAACTCTATCTGAGAATTGCCTTAAGCCTTAAGCCTTCAATCTTTCTGTAAAATATAGAAACCCTTGTTTTCTATATTCTCTTAATCCCCATTCTCTAATTCTTGTGCAACCATCTTAGTGTTTCTTAAGTTTGTTTAGATTAGGTTCTTACTTAATCTTATTCTGCAACAGACTTGTAAATTGTATTTTGATTTATCAATAAACAATTTAGTAAACTTAAAAGTTTGTGTTTGTATTCAAACCCCCCCCCCTCTACAAACTTGTTAAGCACCTTCGGGACTAACAAGTGGTATCAGAGAAGACTGTTTAATCTCATAAACAAGATCTTCCTTTATTCTCTTCCTTGCTATTCTCAATGTGGCACTAAACACAAACACTAACTACTATGATAATGGTTCTCTCTCAAAACCTCCTCGATTTAGCAGAGATAACTTTGCTCTCTGAAAAATCGAATGATGCTATTTTTAGAAAGTGTAGTTCCCACTATACCTGAATACATAACAAATGGTCCTTATGAATCCTTCACCATCATAGCTGCAGTTCCAGCCACTGCCACCACTCCTGTTGTGTTTGAAAGATATGCTATTAAGGAAATAAGACAATGGAGTGATGAAGATAAAAAAAGTCGGTTTAGATGCTAAAGCAAAAACCATTATCTCTATGGCTCTACCTGATGAAGCCTTTCATTCCATCATGCTTCTAAAAACTGCTAAAGAGATGTGGGACACTATATGTGTTCAATATGAAGGTACCACTGAAATCCAAGAAACTAGAAAGATTAACTTGGTAAGATAATATGAAAGTTTTATCTGTGGTAAGAATTAATCCCTATCTGATGTTCACCAAAGATTTAACTGTCTAATCAATGATCTAAGGACTGTTGGTAGGACCTACTCTAACTCTGAGGTCTTAACTAAATTCTTGGAATGTCTTCCTGAAATCTGGGACAGTTACTCAATGTGTATTAAGCTGACAAAGGACTTAAATTCTCTCTCTCTTAGCACCTTGTATGGAATATTTCTCAACTATGAGCAATCAAATCTTCTGAAGAGGAATCTTATAAAAGATTCTAAAGACTCCAAAAGCACTCCTGTCACTTTAGTCTCTTCGGAGATCATTCCATCTCAGCGATCTACTCTCACCATCACTGAGTTAGATTCTGACACTGAGGAATTATCAGACATTGATCTTTCAGAGTTTGATGAATCCTTAGCACTCTTGACAAACTCTTTCAAAAGGTTTGCAAGAAAGAGCAATTTCAGAAGAAATAAGCCTCTCTCTATAACTGACAAGCCAAAATCAACCCATGTTGTTAAGGCTACTGCTACTTGCTTTAACTGTGAAAAAGTTGGACATTTTGCAAGTGAATGCAGGTCGAAGAACGTTTTCAAACCTTCTACCTCCAGGAAAACCAGCGATAGCAAATACCTTAAGCTAAAAGAGAAATATCAAAAGTTGAAAAACTTCAAGCGAAAAGGAAAAGGTCTTATCGCTGAAGAGCATGACTGGGCTGAATCAGAAGAATCTAGTTCTGATGAAGAAGAAGTTGCTAATCTTTGTCTTATGGCTGAGATTAAAGAAGAAGTGGAAGAACCAACAGGAACTTCCATGAGCTATATCTCCTCTCAGGTATCAAACCCTACTAATCCCTCTCTTTCTGAAACTGAGAGAAGTCGCGCTGTAGATGTGCTGACAATAGACTTATACAATGCACTCGATGGCAAAACTCTAGCTGAAAACAAAAACATTGACTTAACTAAACAGCTAGAGAAATGTCATGAAAGAATCAAAGAACTAACTCTTCTAGAGGAAAGTTTAAAAGATAAAGTCATTGTAAATGAAATTATCAGCATTGAACGCGAACAAGCCATCACTGCTTTAAAAGCAGAAAAGGCAACTGTTGAGGGATGGTGTAAATCTTCAACCAAGATCACCGAAATCATCAGGGCTCCAATCCCTGCTAATGAAAAAATTGGTCTTGGTTATCATCATAAAAAGGATGAATCCAACAGAGACTATTCCATGCTCAAGTTTGGAATGTTTGTCTCTTCTATCCCTGACACTTCTTCTACTCATTGTTCTTCATCTTCCAATCCTATTCCTAAGGACTTATCAAAAAGCTCTAAGCTTGCTGATAAAGGGAAATCCATTTCTCATCCTCAGAAGGCTACCAAGAGAGCAAAACTGAAAGTCCTTTCCAAACCTTCAGTAAGTCAATCTTCCAGCTCTGGAACTAAAATCACTAATATTTCTCAGAGATCAACTCCAAAGCTGAAAATTGATATTAAGCCTAAGAAATCCGAAGAACTGAAAGTTCCTCCAAGATCTTATGCTAAGGGCATTCTTGGAGCTGGCCCTGCTCATCTCAAGTTTTCTAACTCTACTTCTCATAGTCACAAGAAAAATTCATCTATAGAAAATGCTATCACTATGGACTTACTGGCAATATTGCTAGTAAATGTCCTACTGCCACAAAAGCTGAAAAGACAACTAAAGTGAATATGATTGCCTCCAAGGCTAAGAAGGTCACCAAAGCTGAGAAATCCGCTAAGGTGAAAAATACCACTGATGTTAATCAAATAACCAAAGTGAAGGTTACCACTGAAGCTGAATCTTCAAATGTCGTGAAGATTGTTGAACCTTCCATCTCCACTAACACTACTGGACCCATTGAAAAGTGGGTACCAATCAAAAATTACTCTTCCTTATGTTTGCAGGGATCGAAGGGTATCTGGTATTTAGATAGCGGATGCTCTCGACACATGACTGGACAAAAAGACCTGCTCACTGAATACAAGGAAGAGAAAGGTCCCTCTGTGACCTTTGGTAGAAATGGAAAAGGCTATACCAGAGGGTTTGGTGTTCTCAACAATGGAACAACTACTTTCATAAGAGTCGCTTATGTAGATGGACTGAAGCATAACCTTCTAAGCACCAGTCAGCTATGTGACAATGACTACGAAGTTCGCTTTTGTAAGAAAGCATGTTCAGTGATGAATGAAAAAGGAAAGCTCGCTCTTAGTGGTTATCGTATGGAAAATGTCTATGTAATAGATATGGACTCTACTACAACTGAAAACATTTGTATTCTCTCTAAGGCCTCCTCAGATGTCAACTAGTTATGGCACAAAAGGCTATCTCATCTTAACTTCAAGACACTGAATTCTCTCTCTTCAAAGGAACTAGTCTCCGGTTTTCCTCAGCACTCATATGCCAAAGAATCTCTTTGTTCAACATGTGAAAAGGGAAAGCAAACTAAAACTAGTTTCAAATCAAAACAAGTTTCCTCAGTGACAAGTCATCTTCAACTCTTGCATATGGATTTATTTGGCCCTTGCAATATTCAATCCATAACTAGAAAGAAATACACACTTATCATTGTAGATGAATATTCTCGCTACACCTGGGTAATTTTCTTCGCTGTAAAAGTGACACTCCAGAAGAACTGATATCTTTTGTTAGAAAGATGGAAGTGCTGAATAATCTAACTGTTCGCTCAATATGAAGTGACCATGGAACTGAATTCAAAAACAGTTCTCTGAACAATTTCTTTGAGAGTAAGGGAATCTCTCACAATTTCTCTTCTGTAAGAACTCCTTAACAAAATGGTGTCGCTAAAAGAAGAAACCGAACGATCATTAAATATGCAAGATCAATGCTCAGCGATTCTCATCTTCCAACTCAGATTTGGGCAGAAGCTGTCAACACTGCTTGTTTTACTCAAAACAGGTCACTGATAGTAAAACGTTTCAACAAGACATCTTACGAACTCTATCATGGAAGAAAACCTTCTATCAGCTTTCTTCACATCTTTGGTTGTCAGTGTTTCATTTTAAATAACAAAGATGCTCTTTGGTCGACCCAAAAGCTGATGATGGAATCTTTCTTTGTTATTCCTCTATTTCAAAAGCCTACAGAGTCTTCAATAAGAGAAGACAAACTGTAGAATAAACAATTCATGTCACCTTCGACAAATCCAGATTAGCGAACTCTAAACCTATCTCTGACAATGATGAACTGAATGCTTGGATGTTCTCTCATTATAGAGAAACATAACCTCTCTTGAACACTCATCAGCATACCAACTCTCCTAATGATGATGAAGATCCAAACATCATACCTCCTGACGCTGAATCCACCTCTTGGGTTTCAGCTGTTCCTATAAACACACTTCCTCCATCTGAACTTCCCTCTTCTAAAAACCTCTCCGTAAATAACGGTTTATCTGTCACTCAACATCTCTTAGCTGAAGAATCTCAAGTTTCTTCATCAGTGAACATTCCTATTGATAATCCAACTCCTGAGGTAACCGATCTTACCCCAGCTCAGCGATGGACCAGAGATCACCCCATAGATCAAATTCTTGGTGATCCAGATGCAGGTATTCAGACACGAAGAAGTTCAGGTAACATCTGTCTCTTTGTTAAATTTCTTTCTCTTACAGAGCGAAAGAAGACTGATGATGCCTTCAGAGATCCAAACTGAGTCAGTGCCATGCAAGAAGAGCTAACTGAGTTTTCTAGAAACCAAGTTTGGAATCTCGTTCCCCGACCATTTGATAATTCTGTTATAGGCACTAAATGGGTGTTTCGAAACAAATTAGATGAACATGGGACTGTAACCCGCAACAAAGCTATACTAGTTTCTCAGGGATACAGACAAGAGGAAGGCATAGACTATGATGAAACATTTGCCTCTGTGTCTAGGCTCGAAGCAATTCGACTATTTTTAGCCTATGCAGTTTTCAAAGAATTGAATGTATATCAAATGGATGTAAAATCAACATTCCTAAATGGAAAGCTGAATGAAGAAGTCTATGTTGAACAACCCCCAGGGTTCTCTGACCCTAAGCATCCACATTATGTATATAAGTTGGATAAGGCTCTTTATGGGTTAAAACAAGCTCCCCGCACTTGGTATGACACTCTCTCTTCTTTTCTTATCTCTGAAAAATTTGAGTGTGGTAAAATTGATAATACCTTGTTTTTTTCAGAAAGATAAAAGGTCACATTATTCTTGTACAAATATATGTTGATCACGTCATATTTGGTTCTACTAACCCATCTCTGTGTACTCGCTTCGCTGAAAGAATGAAGAAAGAATATAAAATGAGTATGATGGGTGAACTAACTTACTTCCTTGGACTTTAAATCAAGCAAACTTGTTAGGTCTGGTTTTATAGTAATCATTGTATTTATAGGACTTGGTCAATACTGTGTTTAGAGCTGATCTGTGTTGTATCTGACCAAGGGTATTTAAGTCCCTTTGGTCTTTGTCTTGTGTAAGTTTCACACGCACGTCTAATACAATTCCTACTTTGCGCTCCAAGTTTCTCTCTCTCTACTTTCTCTCTCTAAGGATTTAGAGATTCTTGGGTTATCAATTGGTATCAGAGCATGCTAGATCTTGAGAGGATTGAGAGATTACATTTACGGATCTGATTTAGTGATTGAAATCGAAAATTTGATCGATTTTATTGATTTTTCAATAAAATCTCGTTTTCTTGATTTCTCACAAAAATTTGGATTGTTTGTTGGACTGAATTGTATTGATTTTTGCTTAATTTGATTCATTTTTTATAGGTGATCGTATTTGATTCATATTTTGTTGGAAGAAAAACGGATTTAGTTCATCGATTTTGAGAAAAACGGATTTTCTGGAAAAACGTTGTTCTTGTTCTGTTCATTGTCGCTTTTTTAAGATTTTGTTGTTTTTGATCGAAATTGGTTGATAAAATGTGTTAGAAAGGAGTTTTCGAAATTCAGTGTGTGATTTTCTTGGTTAAATTTCTTGATTTGATCTGATTTTGCAAAAAAATTTACGAGTTTTTGAAGTTTGCGTTTCTGTTATACACTTTGCGTTTCATTCTTGTAACTTTGCGTTTCTATCATAATACTTTGCGTTTCTATCATATACTTTGCATTTTCTACTAATTTTTTGTTATCTTGTTTCAGGTTTTCGGTTCACGTTGGACCCGCAAAGCTCATTGTGCGTCTCAAGTGACACACGCAAATTTGGGACGGTCATTCACTTCAACTTGATTATTTTCTCAAGATGTCTTTGCAAGCACAGATCTACAAGAATGACCTCATGATGTCTTTGGGGTCTGATACTCGTCCACCAGTACTAATCAATGAGAACGAATTCGAACAGTGGCAGGATCGGTTTATCAACTTTTTTGAAAGGCAACCTAATGGGGATAACATGATGAAATCTCTGTATGAGGGTCCTATGATGAGGAAAATGAAAGTGATTCCAGCTACTGATACTACTCCAGCTACAGCAGTTGAAACACCTTTAAGTGAATATGACCCTAAAGAGTTATCGAGATATCAAGCAGATAGTCTGGCTAAGTCAAATCTAATCCTTGCTCTTCCCAACTCCATTTATAACAGAATCGATTGCTTCAAACATAATCCAATGCTGATGTGGACACAACTTGAGAAGATTATGTTGGGTACTGCTATGTCTACTCAGTTACGACAGACCAGATACATGAACAACTTTGAGAAGTTCCAAGACTGAATTGGAAACTAACTTTGATCGATTCTGGGTTGTCATCAATGATCTTTTCAAGATTAAAGTTATCAAGACTGAATTGGAAACTAACTTGAAGTTTCTGAACGCTTTACAACCTGAGTGGAACAAGTCTTGCCACAGAATGATAAACGATGTTAGAATCTCAACCATGCCAATTCAGGAGTTATACGAAATCTTGATGACAGATGAATCTATGGTAATGGAGAAGAAGGCAAAAATGGATAAGAAGAACAAGCCTATGTCAGTAGATCCCATTGCTCTTATAGCTAGCCAATTGGCTGAGCAAGATTTGACCGAATCAACTTATGATGGGTCTACAGATGATGATGGCGAAGCACTCGAAAAGGCCATGACTCTTTTGACTCAGCTTTATCAGAAACGGTTCAAGAACAGATATGGGTTGAACAATCTGCAGTTTACTTCTGGGTCTAAGAAAATTGAAACTGGTGCTCCTTCAAAGAAATACATTCCAAAATATGAACAGGTTAAGACAGTTGACCAAAAGAAAGATGACAAAAAGGTGATGAACTGCTTTAACTGTGGGAAGCCTGGACATATGGTCAAGGATTGCAGAGTCAAAGTGGTAAAGAATGCTGAATTTTACCGAAAGAAGTTGGCTCTAGCTGAAAAGAAGGAGAGTGGAACCGTCCTGTTAGCTGAAGAAGAGTACTGGTTGGATCATTCGGACGATGAGGCTGAAAATGAGGAGACTGCAGCCATGTGTTTTGTTGGTGACGATCAAAGTGATGATGAAGAAGATGATACCTCATCTGATGGTTCTGAGGTAATATCTGATTTTAACTATAACTTCTTCTTATCTCAAATGAATGTTTTTATCTCTGCCTTGCATGATCTGCGTTCAAAGTTGGTTTCTGAAAAGTTTAAAAATCAAGAAAAGTCTGATTTTATTGAGAAACTGCAAATTTCTTTAAAAGATGAAAAGTCAATTTTAATTGATATAAAAGAGAAATTTCAAAAGCAGTTAGTTGATCTTGAAAAATCAAATCAGACTTATCGTGATTCTTTGACTGATCTGAATTCTTCAAATAAAATTCTTTCTGAGAAAATAATTGTTTTAGAAAGGAAATTATATAAAAGAGAACAATCTGAGCAAACCATTTACATGAACAAGCCAAGGAGTGAAGAAGCTATTAAGGATAGATGGGGACTTGGTTTTGACAATCCTCTTTTTTAAACAAAGTGATAGACGAAGTTCCCACTATATATAAATACGAATATCTAAATCTTGCACACTATGGTCCTCAATTCAAATTCTTTTGGACTAGTGAAAAGCAAATTTTAGATATTGAAAATGAGAAAAGGATATATAAAAAGAAAAATGAAATTCCTTTTGTTTATACTTCTGAAAATGCAAAATATTTTCCGAAAAAATCGAGAAGAGGAAAAAGAGTTTTAAATGACATATCTTCTATCAAATCTTCAATATCTGATGATTTTATTTCTCCTTATGCACCTGATACTTCTAAGGAAAATAGTTCTCCAATCTCTTATGATTCGAAGGAATATATTCCACCGATAGTATTAGAAGGAAAAATCATAGATCTTGAAGATCAGATAGAAGATCAAAATATTTTGAAGAAAATTGAATCTGACATTATTCTTTCTTTTATGACTTCAAGTCTAGAAGAAAATATATTTTCTCCAAAATCAGATTCTATTTCTAGCTTCTCTTCTGATTTCAAAGAAAATAAAAAGGAAGTTTCAAGTTTTAAACACTTTTCTCAAAATTCTTCAGATTCCGAGGCTAGTTCTACAATATCAAATGCTAAGATTGATCTCTTTGATAAAGTTTCTTCTTCTGATTTAATTATTGATAATTCTTTACTGCTAAATGATCAATTCTATAAAAAGAAGCGTAAAAGAAGAAGATCAAGGAAGTCAAAGAAACATGACTCTGTTTTATCTGAAAATTATAATGTTTCTGGTTTTTATTCTTCAGATCGGACTGTGAGGAAGTCGCCAAGACAGATCTGGAGAAAGAAGCAGATATCTGAGGAATCTTTTGTTGATGGGGATAAATGTGTAGACAAACTTTATTACAGTGATTCATTTGCTTCATGTAATAAAATTTCAAAATACTCTAGAAAGCAAATGTTTCGAATTTCAAAATATGTCTCATGTTCTTCCTCATATTCGAATTCTGATTATTATGCTTTCTCTTCTAATGAGTGTGATTATTTTTCTGATCATATTCCTCGTGCTTTATCTGATAAATCTGCTCATTATTTCCCCGTAAAAACTGCAACTAACAAACAAGGGCCCAAATTCAAGTGGGTACCCAAATCTTTATCTGATTCAAAGTTGTAGGCATCACATGTTAAGGGGGAGTAAGGGAATTTTGGCTTCTGAATAATTCAGCTCAGGACCAGCACTTCATAGACATCGACTTCGAACCACAACAGTTTAGAACTCGTTCTTCAATGATTAAGCTTCTGACTTAATGAGATACTGTGAGTACATCAATTTTAATTCCGCTGCATTTATCTCTGATAATGATGGTATTCCAGTTTTTCTCAATGTTTCAAGAATCTGAGCTTGTTTATCTATCTCATGAATTTGTATTACCCAAAATTTTCTTTTAATATGAGACACAAATTATTTTTATAATGTGAAAGATGAAATAATTGAATTTTATTTTGTTCCAACTAAATATCAATTTGCTGAATTCTTTACATTTTGACTTTAATGAAAATTTTTAATATCGGCATATTGAGTTTAAAAGTTTAAATCATTACAAATTTTATTCTATAAAGTAAAGTTTTACATTTTTTTTCTTTCCTTTGAATAAAATATGTGTCTAGGATAAATTTTCAAGTTCTTTTGCTATATTAAAGTTTTTATATGGTCAAATTTCAAGTCTTACAAAAGTCGAAAAGTCAGCAACATGTTTGAAACTTTTATTAATGCTTTAAAGATATGTGAGTCGGAATTTTTATAGTTTACTTTGCTTAGACTACCTAAATAATCAGAATTTTAGATCGGAATGAAAATATGGGCTAAGCACTTAGATGATGACCTGAGTGATTGAGATGAATTATAAATTCTTAAAATACAGAAATCTACGAGTTTAAAAGTTTGTACCTGTGACCTTTCTGGTTTGGGAAAGTAAGTTCCTCGGGATGCTTGTCATCTGGTCCCCTAAGGTCATTTGGTCTGGGAGTGATCGAACAAAAATCCTTCAATAGAACCAAATCGAAAGTCATGTTCTACTGGTATGAATGGGTTTAGGATATGTCGATGTAGCCTTTCTGATCCGGGAGAGTAAGTTCCAAGGGGTGCTTGACACTTAGTCCCCTAAGGCCAACTGGTCTGGGAGCGGCTGACCCAAATTCTGCAATAGGATCAGATAGAAAGTTACGTTTACGGCATGTTCTTTACTTAATAAACATTTTGATCAAAAGATGCCAAAGTGCACGAGCTTAAAAGATGTCAAAGAGCACACTCATGTTAAGATGCCAATGTGCACAATGCTAAAAGATGCCAATGAGCACACATCTCATGATACTTGGTGATATGTTTGAGTTGCGACAAATCTGTAAATTTATGAATATCTTTATTCTTGATGGCTTAGTGTGAGTACATGCAAAGTTCTCTATAATATTTTTAGAATTGCATTTTCTTGAAGCTAATCGAAGATTCGCATGTGAGCACACTTAATAGATTGCTGGAAGTTTTGAAGCTGAACATGTTTTAACTTGATATGCAATTAAACTCGTTCTTTTATCTTACAACATATGTTTGATTTCAAATGTTTGATAAATTTGTAATATTTTACTCTGTAGAATTTAATTTGTTTAGTATTTAAAATTTTATATGTTTAGTTGTTTCAAAATTTACATTCAGTATATTTTTCTTTCTACATTAATTTCTGATCACTGTGTTCTCATAAATATATTTTAATGGGTTTATGCATTATTCAAGGGGGAGTGAACAAAGAGATGTATTTCAAAGATTATATCTGTTTTTGAGGGGGAGTGTCTGATTTTCTTTACATGAATGCTATCTCGAATTGTCTTATCTAATGCATTTGTGTAGGGGGAGTCAAAGAGCTTAACAAGGTAAATTTTTTCTAAGTCAGCTTTGCGCTTCCAGCATGACCCGCAAACCTTGGTTTGCGCGTCCAACATAAAACGCAAACCTTGCTTTGCGTTTCCTTCATGAACCGCAAACCTTGGTTTGCGCGTCCTTCATGAAACGCAAATCTTGGTTTGCGCATCCAACATGAAGCGCAAACATCCCTGTGTTTTCTCTATTTCTTTGATTTTGCAGATCTTAAGCTGTCTCGTCTCCAACATTTGCATGACCTAGTTGAACCAGTTCATCAAGGTCATGAGGGGGAGAAATCAGAGAAGTCAAGGAGATTTTAAGAGACAAAGAGCTCAAAAGTTTATCTGCTGATCAAGATTCGCTCGAAGATTCTATTCTCTCAGCTACAACTGATTCTTTTGTTGTTCTTGCTCCGAATACCATAGTTCATTAAAGATCATTCAAAAGAGGTGTATCGTCTTGAGCTTAAGCAGCAAAGAAAATTTCAATCTGCAAGATGCTGAGAAGAAATTTTTTCTTAAAAGTCAGAAACCTTCATAAAGTCGCTTTGTTGGTCCGTGCTGTTATTGAAGATATTTTTTGAAGACCAAAGCGCCAATGATTACTAAGGGGGAGATTGTTAGGTCTGGTTTTATAGTAATCATTGTATTTATAGGACTTGGTCAATACTTTGTTTAGAGTTGATCTGTGTTGTATCTGACCAAGGGTATTTAAGTCCCTTTGGTCTTTGTCTTGTGTAAGTTTCACACGCACATCTAATACAATTCCTACTTTGCGCTCCAAGTTTCTCTCTCTCTAATTTCTCTCTCTAAGGATTTAGAGATTCTTGGGTTATCAAAACTGATAAAGGTTCATTTATTAATCAAGGTAAGTATGTTAAATATATGCTGAAGAAGTTTGATCTCACTCAAACTTTAGTGATCAAAACTCCTATGGCACCTCCGCTGACATTAAACAAGGATCCAACTGGAAAAACTGTAAATGTCACAGCCTATAGAGGAATGATAGACTCCCTGTTGTATCTTACAGCGAGCCGACCTAACATCATGTTAATTCCCATATTTAAGTTCTAAATGTAATACGATCAAGAACAACAATCAAGATGAGAATTTCATAATCATATGTCATTGAATTCATCATCACAGATTACAAAATCACTTTCTCTCACTACAATCTCTCTCTAGAATGTAAACAATGAAAACCTTCTCTAATAAGCTCTGTGTCATGTGTCTTACTCACAAGTCTTACAAAGACAAACAACTTGAACTATTTGTACTAGCAACTAATACAAAACACAAACTTTGACTTTGACATTTATTTACAAATAACTTTGACTTTCATGCTTGAGAGTTGACTTTGAGGCTTTGACTTGCTTGACTTTTATCTTCAGTAATAATGATCTTGTATCCAACAAATATGTGCACTAACATTCTCCCCCTTTGGATCAAGATCATCTCTAAAAAGATTTTGCAATTCAATCTTCTCTCTTTAAGCTCAATTTATACAAACTCCCCCTTCGATCAACTTTATCTCCCCTCTGTAGAACTTTAGCAAAATAAACATTAAATTTCAGTCTCCTCTTTATGCACAAGACATTCTTCCCCTTCTTTGACAAAACTGTCTTCAAAACTTTCAACAATTTTCTCAAAGTCTATTCTTCAATAATAGTAGCATTCTCTCCTAAAGGTTGTAAAACCACTTTCAGACATAGCTCTGATTGCTTCAATAATTATCTCCAAATGAAATTTCAGTAAGATCCTAAATAAATTTGAAATCTTTGAACTCTTATAGCTTTGAACAAACTTCAATTCTTGATCACTTCACATATTTCTTGAAAGCTTTTCCCAACTATAACATTTCTTTATTCATACATTTCTTGAACCTCTCTCCCCCCTTTTTGATGAATGAAGCATGAAATCATCAAAACTTTAACAAGAAATGTCACTGAAATTCTGTTCTGACCATTGATCTTTTAACAAACGAGCCTCTGATTCTCCGTCGATCCAAAAAGATATTCATCTAGATCTTTTCAAATCTAGACAAATTAAAATGTAACACCTGAATCAAAAAATGAATTAGTTAATATGCATGTCAGTAACATAAAGTTACTGTGTGTAACGAATAAACATTGGAAAGGATCTTTTTGATGTTCACTCCCCCATGGCTTCCATTCAATCATCGAAACACCACAAAGATATTTCTACAAACGTTATGACAAGAAAACAAATTCCTTGTGTGTTCGTGCAAGTGTTAAAAAGAATTAAGCACATGATGATTGCTTTTAATAAGACTCAAAATTGTGTAAACCACTGAGACAACAGTAATTAAACACAAACTCGATTGTGCATGATCGAAGTGCGAAGGTGGGGCAGACTTCCTTCTTTTTCAATATCTAGATTTTCCAAATGAAAATCAGATAGATTATATGCTGCGTCCCCAGAAAATATGTAACACTTTCTTTTTAAGAAGAAAAATGAGTGGCTGGTGGGGTTTTTATCAAGAGTTGGCATGGGCTAGTTGCCTGTTTCAATAATGTTCACGAAAAAATGTGAAACACTAGTAATATGGCTGCCCGACTCAGAAAGTAGTTGGTGCAGAGTTTGATATTCTTTTACTCTGATCTCACACCCTCTTTCTTTTTAATCATTTAGCTCACATCTAACCAAACTCTCTTTTTCATTTTACCTCATCACACAACCTACACTCATTTCTTCTTGACTTCTCACACTCGATCACTAAGGATTAACTTCTTGGGTAGGAAACACTGGTTAACGTGAATCCATAGAAGTTTCATTTAAGCTAACACAAAGAACCCATGTATTTTCCTATAAGCACAATGTTGCTCAAAAATGGTTTGACTTTATCTGTTAAAGCACAAATTACAAGTCAGATAGATGTATGCTTAGAGATATAATCATGAAAAATTGAGCATTTTAAACATTGAAGATATTTCAAACAAGAAAATTTGAATGAATGAAATGAATACAAGAAACTTGTTTGAAAATCTGACATTGTATGAAAAAGATCAAATACGAATGATATAACAATCAAGGCTTTGGTCAACAAAAATTGATATTGTCTATATGAACCAAAAATATAGACATTCTTGAAAGAACGTTTAGAAATGAAATCACGCTCAAACTTTGAATAACAATCGGGATGTCTTACCATCGAAAAATATTGTTTCAATTTAGAGACATGGTAAAACGAATTCAACAAAAATTAAACCGGTGTGTGTGAATACTTGACAGTATATAGACAAGATAATACACAAGTATTAATCTTTGGAAACACACGGTTTGTTGATCATTAAAGCACAAGTAAAATGAAAACATTTAAAATCACACTTCTATATTCATGAAATCATTTAAGAATCAGAAGTGGTTTGAACATTTAAAAAACATGTTTTCTATGATTGAAACTTGTCCTTCTTTCAACCATATATGATATTAAGAATAGACATAAACCTTTTCAATCTGTCTTAAATCTCATGAAGTCAGCTTAAAATCATAATGATATGATCATGTAAGCATCTTCTCATTCTGCATTAGTCAAAAAGTTCGTCAAAATATAAAATTTATTCACGAAAAGTTATTGAAAAATAAAATGACATAAAGCAGTAAAACAATGAATTTACGAGTTCTGATCTGAAGTAATCAGAAGTCATATTCGTTTACTCCCCCTGAAAATATGCATCTAAAATATGTCAGTGAAAAAGCACATGATAGATATCTACAACTCCCCCTGAAGTGTAGTTCATCATATCTTCTGAATGCATATTTCCAGAAAAAATATGTATATACTCCCCCTTGAAGGTTGATTTCTTCATTTGAGTATCGGAGTACAATCTCTTATCATCCCGGGAGTATCATATCTTATGATCATTGATGTACGAGTCCTAAACTGTTGTGTTTAGAAGTCAAACTCCGTTAAAGTAAGGGTCCTGAACTAATTTATTCAGAAGCCTCAGTTCTCTTTACTCCCCTTTGACATGAGGTGCCTACAACACAGAATCATCTTTCGGCTTTGGTACCCACTGGTATTTGGGTCCATGTTTGTGAGTTGCAGTTCTATTAGGAGTAATAGAGTAAGAACCATACTAGAAATGATCACTTGTTTTATGAACAAAATCATATGTACGACAGTAAAAACGATACCTTTTCCTTTTAGACAACCTGATTTATTGATCTCTCGAATAAACAATATCAGGTTTAGCTTTCCGCACTTTGTTCTTCTTTGCATTTGATGCAGGTACAAATGACTTGTTTCCTTTCTTCTCATCCTTCTTCTCATCTTCAGCTGGTTTCACTTTCCAGACCAACTTCTCTTCTTCATATATCCTTCTTCTCCTTCTTTGTATACATGAACCATCTACATTTCGATCATAGAAGATGTTAGCAGTACGAATCTGACCAAATGAGTTAACTGACCTTCTTGAAGAAACAGTTTTCGGATGTGAGCTTGAGGCTGTCTTGTTAGAACCAACTGAACTATTTCTAGGTTTGTGGATTTTTAACTCTGGAGTCGTTTGCTCAGTCACCACAACATTTGAAATAATGTCTTCAAGCTCTTTTATCATTAAAGAATAACTATCTCTTTCTTTGACAAGCAGATCAATCTCTTTCTTGAATTCAGACATCGCTTTCTGATCTTTCAATGCACTTGTAGACAATTCAGATAATATTTCTGTAAGTTTCTTGATCTCTGATTCAAACATATTTCTTTCTTCTTCAAAACCCTTCTCAGCATTATTTCTTTGACCAAATATCTCTTTGAATATTCCCACATTCTTCTGTTCCATGGTCTTTTTCTCCTTCTCAAACTTGTCTCTTACCAAAATAATCACTTTCTCAAAATCAGCCACCTGTTGAGAAAGCTTAGAACATTTAAGCTCAATATCTTTCTTCTCTTCAAAACTTTTCCTTGAAAACTCGTAGAATTTCTTTGCAAAGGCTTTCTTTTCACTCTCAAAATTATCTCTGTCTTTGGCTAACTTCAGCTCCAGATCAGTAATCTTCTTGTTCAGCTCTTCATTAGCATCCTCCAGATTCTTAATCTTCTCCTTATAACTGTCAACAGAAGATGCTTGCTGGATTTGGACAATCTGAGTTTCAAAGTCAGAGATCTTTCTTTTCAGCTCAGTGTTCTCAGCTTCCAAACTTAGTACATTTTCATCATTAAGCCCAAAAGTCTGTTTCAGAAGTTCTTCATTTATAGCCCTTAAAACACTGACTTCTTCTCTCAGTATCCACTTTTCCTCATGATACCTCTTAGACCTCTTTGAGTAGTAGTCAACCGAGGAAGCGAGATTTTTGTTCTCTATTCTGAGCTTGGCTATCTTCTCATCATCATCAGAAAAACTCATCCTGAAAATCTGTTTACAAAAAGAACTTGAATTTGATCGTCAGAATATCAGAAATAAACTGAATCTACAAAAATCAAACTTGGTTAAACTGCAGAAAACTCAGAGAAAATCTAAGTATAGAAAAAACTTTGTCCCCCTCCGCAGACTTAGCATGAGGGTCCCGCTACCCGGTTAGCGGGTGGGCTCAAGGGGCAACGCCCTTGTGGGTCGAGGGGCAGCTCCCCTAGAGAATTTTTTTTGACATTTGAAGGCCATATTACAGCTTTGAAAAATTCTCAGAAAAATATTCCAAGTACAAAACTCTTATAACAAAGAAATATGAACTTCGCGCAAGAACAGTATCATGCGAGTTTTGGAATTCGTGCACAAACAATGAAATGAGAACAAACTTCGCGCAACACGTGATGTGCGTGTTATAACTTCGCACACGATGAATGATGCGAGTTCTGAGGTTTGCGCACGCCTTGATGTGCAAGTTCTTGCTTCTCGTGCGCTACAACTTGCGAGTTTCTCCAAATCTACTTCGCGCAATGTCGTTGCGAGTTCGAGACATTGAAATTTTTTCAATTTTCACTTCTCGCTAAATGCAAACACGCAGACTGTTCACTTCTCACACAACCCGCTTCTCACAGACCACATTTCGTGCACGATGAAAGAGTTGAACAGTACAAACTCGCACACAGATACATGCGAGTTCTGACTTCTCGCAATCTTCATCTTGCGTGTTTTTCACCTTTATGCGAATTTCAAGCCTATGTGAGTTCTTCAGCTTTAGAGAATTCTTTAGTGTGCGAGTTCTTAATCTGCGAGTTCTTTGAATCTTGCGAGTTCTTGGGTTTTCGAACAAAACTTTAATTTTCTCTCTGAATTCGGTTCAAATCTTCACTAATTCGCTTGAAATCTTGTAGGAATCTCCTAATACATGTTTCGATTGATTACAATACAAAGATTACAAACTAAAACAACAATAAAGCCAATTCAATCTAGAACAGTACTGTTACAGACTTCGAACTCAAAAATTACAAAATTCAAAATTCACAATAATATGTTGTGAATTAGACAAAGTATACTAAAACAAATGAATTCTAGATGTCAAATCGAATCTGAAACAACCAATTCTAAATCCAAAACAACACAATAATCCAAAATTCAAGTTTTCATAGTTCGTGTGCGAGTTCTTGAATAATCGGCTCAAAAATCTTGAATTCAATCTGTTTCTGAATTTTTTCTGCTCTGATACCACATGTTAGGTCCAATGAGATTAAAGATTGAATTGAACAATAAAGATAACAAGGAATTAGGAAGGAAATCTGTAGTTTATTTATTGAAAGTAAATCTACAACTACAGACACAAAGAACTCGTATATATGCACAGAATCGATTTAGCATCAAAGAACATCAAAAATAACATTAATTGACGAATTCGAAAATCCAACATCGACTGTTCTTATCAATTGCAATCTGATCTCGATCGTCGTAGAATGATTCTGCGTTCGGCTCTGATACCAATTGTTAATTCCCAAATTCACGTTCTAAATGTAATACGATCAAGAACAACAATCAAGATGAGAATTTCGTAATCATATGTCATTGAATTCATCATCACAGATTACAAAATCACTTTCTCTCACTACAATCTCTCTCTAGAATGTAAACAATGAAAACCTTCTCTAATAAGCTACGTGTCATGTGTCTTACTCACAACTCTTACAAAGACAAAAGACTTGAACTATTTATACTAGCAACTAATACAAAACACAAACTTTGACTTTGACATTTATTTACAAATAACTTTGACTTTCATGCTTGAGAGTTGACTTTGAGGCTTTGACTTGCTTGACTTTTATCTTAAGTAATAATGATCTTGTATCCAACAAATCTATGCACTAACACATCATGTACTCTACATGTCTCTGTGCACGCTATCAATCAGAACCTAAGGAATCCCATCTGATCACTGTAAAGCGGATCTTCAGATATCTTAAGGGAACTCCTAACCTAGGTCTTTGGTATCCCAAAGACTCAGGGTTCGATCTCACTGGTTATTCAGATTGTGATTTTGCAGGTTGCAAACTTGATAGAAAAAGCACCACTGGAGGATGTCAACTTCATGGAGGAAAGCTGGTAAGTTGGATAAGTAAAAAGAAAAACTAGTATCCACTTCCACAGCTGAAGCTGAGTATGTAGCAGCTGGAAGTTGTGCTAAGGTCTTATGGATAAGAAATCAACTATTAGACTATGACCTTCAGTTATCCAAAATCCCAATCTATTGCGAGAGCACTAGTGCCATCGCTATAGCAAACAATCCAGTGCTACACTCAAAGACGAATGGTGATATTTAACTTCAGAGATCATGTGATGAATGGTGATATTGAACTTCACTTTATCCCAAGTGACTATCAACTCACTGATCTTTTTACCAAACCTCTTGATGAGACAAGGTTTAACTTTCTTATCAGTGAGCTTGGAATGGTGAATCTTGAAGATTAAATCTTCAGCTTTCATGCATTATGTCAGTGATAATACATTCCACTTCATCATATTATCTCTGACTAAATGTTTCTAACTCTTAGGTATGTTTTCTTATTCCATATCACTAAATCCTATTCAGTAAAACCCTTTCAAAACTCCAAAACTTTAATCACTGAATTTCTTCAAATGGTTAAAAGCTTTTTAATTAACAAATGTTATCACTGATATTTCTCGTCATTCATTCTTTGAAAGAAAAAATTATCTCTGAATTTCTATCAGGGATACTTTCTAAAAACGAAACGTTTTCTCTCTCCTATGACGTCATTCTAAACGATAATCCGTGTCATGATGACCTTCTTTTCCCGCTTAATTTCTTCTCTCTCCTCATATAAAAAGAATGTCATTTACTTTTTTGCCTTTTACGCTCTCTAAAAACTTCAAAGGCAAGAAAACCCTCTCTCGGCATTCAAGCATCTTCTTCTTCAAATCTTCAACGACTTTAAGGTTCTTGTTCTTAACTTTTATCATCTAGAAATTACTTACTTAATCCTAAATCTTCTTTCATTTTGGATTTAAAGTGTTTTCATTATTAAAATCATTTTCTTTATGATTTTATCTTATGCAAAAATCTTTGAATTTTTAAGACTGTTCTTCTTCCTTAATAAAACACTGTTTCAACAACAAATATATGTTTTCAAGTTTTTTTTCAAAAACTTGTAAAATATTTCTAGTTGTTTTCTAACTTCTACAAAACTTCTATTATATTCTCCACTTGTCTCTAAATCCAGAAATGGCCACCCAAGCTACATTCATTCCTTCCAAATCAGTTAAGTTCGCACTCGCTGGATCTGAGGTTGCCAAGAACAACCATTTGGCAAGATTGGATGTCCCCGCTGAGAAATATCCTCACCTACTGAATGTTGCCAACTTTCTGAAGGAATCTTGCTTAGGGTATGCACTAAAGGTTGACCCCGTTCCCTCCAAAGCTCTCCTTCAACAGTTCTGGTACACTGCTGACAAGGGTGTAGTGAAAAACAAGGAAGGCGAACAAATCCCTGCCATCACTTTTCAAACTCAACATGGCCCTGGAAATATTATTGCTCTCGCCATCCGCACTGCTCTTCGTTTCCCCTCAAAAACTAAGTCAAGCTTCGACGCCCTACCCACTGACGCTGAACTCATTCAGTTTCTTGATCACGGGTTATCAGTGGGACTTCAAGCCTCACACTACTATCCCAAACAAGAAGCTGACAAAGATCCAGAAAGCCAACATGCCTGCAGAACTGAACTTCATCTTCACTCACATTTGGGTTATCAGTGGGACTTCAAGCCTCACACTTTAGAGATCTCGGAGTGTAAGTGGGAGCACATCATAATGGATTTTGTGACAAAGTTGCCAAAGACCTTAAGAGGTCATGACACCATTTGGGTGATAGTGGACCGCTTGACCAAGAGCGCTCATTTCTTGGCCATACGGGAGACTTTACCTATGGACAAGCTAGCAAAGTTGTATATCGATGAAGTGATATCACGTTATGGCGTGCCGCTATCGATTGTCTCGGATCGCGATAGTCGGTTCAAGTCACATTTTTGGGATGGATTGCAAAAAGAATTAGGCACGCGCGTAAATTTGAGCACAGCCTACCATCCCCAAACTAACGGCCAAAGCGAGAGGACAATTCAAACGCTAGAAGACATGTTGAGATCTTGTGTGATCGACTTTGGGGGTAGTTGGGAGTCGCACCTACCTTTGGTGGAGTTCGCGTACAACAATAGCTACACTCAAGTATTGGAATGACGCCGTTTGAAGCTTTATACAGTCGCAAGTGCTGAACTGTCGTGTGTTGTCTTGAAGCGGGGGAGAAGCAGTTTGTTGGACCCAAAATTGTGCAAGAGACGGCGGATAAGGTGAAAGGTATTCCCGAGCGTTTGAAGGCGGCTCAAGACCGGCAGAAAAGCTATGCCGATAAGAAGAGGCGGCCGATAGAGTTCCAAGCGGGAGACCGTGTTATGTTGAAGGTGTCCCCTTGGAAGGGGATTATTCGGTTCGGAAAGTGTAGGAAGTTAAGTCCCCGTTTCCTTGGACCATTCACCGTGATTAAGTGGGTAGGGCTTCAAGCCTACCAATTGGAACTCCCTCCGGAAATGAGAGGAATCCACAACACATTCCATGTGTGTTTCCTTCGTAAATGCCTAGCGGAGGAGGAGAGTTGTTAGAGCAGAAATATGTTGGATACAAGATCATAGAAGACTGAAGATTGAATATTGAAGTCAAAGTTGAAGTCAACTCTCAAGCATCAAAGTCAAAGTCTGTGTAATAAAAGTCAAAGTCAAACTTGTATTTTGTGTGTTTTAGTTTTGTAAGAGTTTTGTAGTGTGCGTGTTTTGTAAATGTAGTAGCCTGCGTGTTTTGTAGGTTAGTATATATTTTGTTATGCGTGTTGTAATAGAATAGTTCTAAGAGAGAAGCAATTTCATAGTGGTGAGAGAGTTTCTAGGTTAGAGAGAGAAAGTGTATTGAACGTATTGTAATTGAATTTGATTGTGAAATAAATAGTGAGATTAATGGAATTGATTGTCATCGTTTGATTTTCATTGTTATCTGGGATAACAATTGGTATCAGAGCTTACTGAATTCAGAACATACAAGGATCAATTCGAATTTTTGGATCATGTTTTTGGACGAACTCGTAAGTCGGTTGTTTTAGAGTGATTTCTTCGAATTAATGATGTTCTTGATTTGATTTGTGTACCTTTGTGATCGATTTAGCATATAGAATAAGTTTTGTTTGGATTACATTACATAAACTTCAGTTGTTTGATCTGAATTTTGATTTTTGTAAATTTGTAGTTCGAAAGTTTTAGCGGACTGTAATAGAATCAAATTGTAATTGTCAGTGGTTTTAGTTGTAATTGTTTGATCATAAAATGTTCGAGATCGATTTTTGAGTGAGTCTTCAAAATTTTGAGCCAATTGAAGAAGGATTAGATCAATTTCAGTCTGAAAGTTCGAGTTTTTGAACTGACAAGGGAAGAACTCGCTAGATCCAAACTTCTCGCTAACCAAGAACACACTAAGGTTAGAACTCGCAAGATTGGAAGAACTCGCACAAAGGTAGAAAATGGTTGATGTGAAGAACTCGCAAACAGAGTCGTGCGAGAAGTAGAAACTCGCACAACACTAGGTGCGAGTTTGGACGGTTCCCTATCTTCCTTGTGCGCGAAGTGGTATCTGCGAGAAGGGTTTGTCGTGCGCGTTTCTCTTTTGCGAGAAGTATCCTTGTCAAAATATTTTCTAAGTCTAAAACTCGCAAGCCCTGTTCTTGCGTGTTTGCATTTAGCAAGAACCAAGTTTTTGAAAATATTTCTAAGTCTCGATCTCGCAAGTCTTTTGCGCAAAGTTCCAAAACTCGCACATAGTGGTGTGCGAGAACCAAGAACTTGCATAAGCCTTTGTGCGTGAACTTTGTTTCACGCAACCTTGTTGTGCGTGAACTTCAGTTCTCGCATATTGTGTTTTGCGTGAACCACAAACTCGCACAACCAAGTGTGCGAGAAGTAGGTTCACTCAGCCTATTGTGTGTGCGAAGCTCAATTCTCGCATATAGTGTTTTGCGCGAAATGTGTCATTTCTGTGTCATGTGCGTTCTGTACTTAGTCAATTTTTTTTCTGATTTTTCTGAAATTTAACTGAGTTTGATTTTTGTAGATCAAGTTTGTTTTCTGAATTTTGACGATCACAGTAAGCAGTGTAATCAAGATGACTTCAAAAGACGCTCTCTCGATCGGAACGGATGTAAAGCCTCATGTTCTATTCAAAGGTGAATACGAACAATGGAAGGATCGTTTTCTCGACTTTGTCGACCGGCATGCAAATGGGGAAAACATTCTGCTATCAATTACAGAAGATCCTATGATACCACCTAATGTCCAAATACCTGATGATGAATCTTCAAACAGTAAGGATGGTGATGAGGAAAGGGTGAAAAAGATGAAACTGTTCCGAAGGACTTTGCTCAATATTCTGAGGAGCAGAAAAGCCGTTTCAAAGCCGACAAACAAGCAAGATCTCTTCTGTTACAAAGCATTCCAAATGAGATTTATATCAAGATCGGCAGCTACAAAGCTAACGCGAAAAATATGTTGGATCAGTTACAGAAGATGATGATGGGCTCTAAGGTGGGTAACCAGATGAAGGTGGCCAATTGTATCAACATCTATGAAGAGTTTAAGGCCAAAGAAAGTGAGAGTATGGAGGAAACTTATGAGCGATTCATGTTTCTTCTGAACAAACTATCCAAGAACAAAGTAAAGAAGAAGCAGATTGAGAACAACGTCAAGTTCCTCAGCATCTTGTAGCCCGAATGAAAAACGCACACCCGCAGGATGAAGCTAATGAAAGATTTGAGCGATATACCCCTCCAAGAAGTTTACGAGACTTTAAGATAGAATGAGGAGGAGGTTGAAGAGAAAAGAGTTGAGAAAAAGAAAATTGAGAAGGTTGCTGACCCCATTGGCTTGGTAGCTGGAGAAAAGGAGAAAGAGAAGAAAGAGAAAAAAAAGAAAAAGAAAATAGTGATTCCCAGTTCTGATTCTGAGTCTGATTCGGATAGTGATGACGGCGAAAACCTCAAGCAAGCTATGCTTTTACTGACCCGTGCATTTAAGAAGAAATTCTACAAGAAACCGGGTTCAAACACATAGAGGTACTCTTCGTCAGAATCAAAGAATCATGAACATAGGGAAAGAGTTGAAGGAAAAAGATATGAAGAAAACCGATATGTGGACGGAAAGACGGATGAGAAGAAGAAGTTTCTGAATGACTATGCTGGTGCTGAAAAGAAGACAGATGATCTGATCAAGTGCTACAACTGTGGTAAGGTCGGTCATTATGCAAAGGATTGTCGGAAGCCAAAAGTCAGAAACTCGGAATATTACAAGAAAAATATGCTCTTAGCTAAGCAACAAGAAGCTGACAAGGAACTCATGGCTGAAGACGAGTTCTGGCTAGATCATTCGGATGAAAAGGAAAGAGAAGAAATTGCTCACATGTGTTTGATGGGTAACACTGTGAAGTATGATGATTCTGATGAAGAAACTGCTAATGAGGTACTTAATCTTTCCAAATCTGATTTTATGATTAAAATGGAAGCTATGATGGTCGAACTTCAAGATCTTCAAAAGAAACTGAAAAAGGAAAAAAGCAAAGTTGAAAAGAAAAATCAAAAGATCTTTGAACTTAACAAAGAAGTTATTGGAAACAAAGATCTGATTGATTCTCTACGCAAATCTGTTTCTGATTTTAAAAATGAAAAAGATTGTTTTGAAAGTAAGATTTCTGATTTTGAATCTAAAATTTCTAAGTCTGTTTCAGAAAAGCAAGAAAATGTTCTAAAAAAATTTAATTTGCAGGTTGAGAACAAGACTTTAGAGAAAAAAGTAAATGGTTTGGAAGCAAAATTGTATGCTAGAGGTCAAACAGATCAAACCATTTTCTTAAACACACCGAATAAGGAAGCTGATGTTAGAGAGAAGTGGGGTCTCGGTTACGAAAACCCACACTATCTAAAGAAAGCTATTAGAAAACATCCAGCTTTGTATAATTTTGATTTTCTTTTTGTGGCTGGTAAATATCCTCATTTGAAACCAAATTTGTTACCATGTCATCTGATGAGGTAGAGGCTAAAGAGGATGAGAAAAGAAAGAACTTAAAGAAAAAGCAACTACCATTCTGCTATCAAAAGCTGAATGATAGTTATAATTCAGATCAGCCAAAATGTCTTTCCAATGATTATTTTGAAAGCTATTCTACAAAAGAGTTGGACGCAAAACCTTTAAAAGCTAAAATTTATGTACCTCCACTAATTTTAGAAAGCAAAATAATCGAGCTTGAAAATATTTTATCGGATGAAAGAATATTGGCTGACATTGAACAAAATGTATTTTCTACTGTTTTAAAGAACACATATTTAAAAAGTGAATTTCAAAAGTGTTCTAACTCCTCTAAAGCACCTCACACCTATGAAGTTGATCTTGATGACTTATTTGCGTCTGCAAATGATTTTTTAAATTCTTATGAAGGGTGTGTAGATGAGATTGATATGTTTGACTTCAATGCTAAACTTCCAGATCATTCTACTTTTGTCATTAATGGACAAGCTTTACCAAGTGTGCGTGAAGTTGGTGAATCATCAACTAAGGTTGGTGAATCAGTTTCTGTGAATGCTGATTATTATGCTAAATGTATGAAGCAAAAGAAACGACGCTCACAGAAACAGATCAACACTGGTAAGCTTACAAAAAGACAATCTCAGAAATCTGATTTTCCTAACAGATCTAAATCGTTTGTTTCAGTAAAAAGGGAAATATCTGAAGAACGAAAGTTATAGCGACCAAAAAGGAAGATAGATGAGAGTTCTGAATCAATTCCTGATATGGATTATAATAGATATACTAGTAGTTCTTCTGATGTAGTTGGTAGTGTTGCTTCAAATAAACAAACCTTGTAATTCCTTACAAGTGATATTAAATAAAGCAATTACTCCGATTATCTCAATCTACTACTATGTCATCTACTTATAAACGGAATGATTTTGTCTCTCACCAATTTTTTGATGATTGGTTTGGTACTTATCATGTTTGTTCTTATAAGCCATATGTTTCAAACGTTTTTCACAAGGTCAGAGGATCCATCTATAAATGGATACCAAAATCTTGTGCTAAACTAAAAGGGCCCGTTTTTAAATGGGTACCTAAATTTGTTATTCCCTTATTTCTCTTATGCAGACCCGTCATATGTGGTACTTGGATAGTGGGTGTTCCGAGCATATGACTGGACAAAAGGATTTATTGTCTAATTATACAGAGAAATTCTGCGGGAATGTTCGTTTTGGCAATGACCAATTTTCACCAATTCTTGGCTACGGTGACGTGATACAAGAGAATGTAACGATTACGAAGGTGAGTTATGTAAAAGGATTAAGGCATAACCTATTCAGTATTGGCCAGTTCTGCGACAAAGGATTAGAGGTAAATTTCAAAGCTAGGAGTTGTTCGGTGCGTACTGAAGATGGAAAATAAATCTTGGTTGGCACTCGAAAGTCCAACCTCTACACGATTAATTTGTCAAAGGTCCAGACTGACAATCAGGTTTTCTTACTCACAAAAGCCTCGATGAAGCAAAGTTGGCTTTGGCACCGAAGGCTATCACACCTGAATTTTTGATCCATAAACAAATTGGTCAAAGGCAGATTGGTGAAAGGTCTTCCTGAGCTGAGATATGAGAAAGAACATCTATGTGCAACATGTAAAAAGGGTAAAATGAAGAGGGCAGATCACAAGCCGAAACCCGAACCGAGCACAAGTTCTACACTTAAGTTGTTACACATGGATCTCTATGGTCCGATGAGAACTCAAAGTATAGAAGGAAAGAAGTATGTTTTGGTAATAGTGGACGATTATTCACGTTACACATGGGTAAAGTTTCTAAGGACAAAAGATGAAACGCCTGAAGTACTCATCAACTTTTTGAAGACTACCCAGGTGAACTTGCAGAAGACAGTAAAGCTTCTACGGACAGATAACGACACATAATTTAAGAATAAAACTGTTGAAGATTATCTCGAATCTGTCAGGATAACACATCAATATTCTGCTGCTAGGATGCCAGAACACAATGGAGTAGTAGAAAGACGCAATCGAATGCTAGTCGAGGCCGCTCGTACTATACTCAGTCAGTCCGATCTACCTCTATTTCTGTGGGCAGAAGTTGTCTCTACTGCATGTTATACGCAGAACAGCTCCATTATTCATAGACGGTTTGGTAAAACTTCTTATGAATTGATTAACAATCGTACACCTAGCATTAAACACTTTCATGTTTTTGGATGCAGGTGCTTAGTATTGAATGATAGAGATAACTTAAATAAGTTCGGACCGAAGGGTGAATAAGGAATCTTCATTGGATATTCATAGACATCTACTGCATATAGGATATATATGAAGAGTTCAAAGACTGTTATTGAAAGCGTCAATGTCACATTTGATGAGGAGATGGCTTCTGAACAAAGCAGTTCAGAACCCGTATTTACCGGAGTTTTAGCTTCTGGACAATTCAGTCCAGAACCTGTGATTAAAGAGAATAATTCGGATAAAGCTTCAACTTCTACATCTCATTTATCTGAATTAGATTTGTTGTTTGAATTTTTCTATGATGAGTTTCTAGGATCTAAACTTCCTAAATCTGTTGTGGTTGACAGATCAGATGATTCAACGGCTAATCATCCAACTACTTCAGATGTATCAACTGAATTCGTTCCCTCGGTTCAGAAAGAAACTCAAATTCAAGCACATACTCCTACGGTTGAAGTTGTACTTAAAAATGTTGAAACTGAAGTTGCTACTTCAGTTGGTTGCACTGTGATAGATCATCAACAGATTGAACAAGCTGTCCCAACTGAAACTTCTGTATAAGAGACTTCAACTGAACCCCCAACAAATGTTGAACAAGAAGAAACTGATAGTGGATATTTAGATGAGAACTATGATCAATCTATATCGAATCCGCTCCCTCACGAACATAAGTGGACCAAAGAGCATCCGATAAACCAGATTATTGGTGATATATCAAAACTGGTGCAAACTAGGTCTGCAACTTTGAACATGTGTATGCATGATTCCTTTCTGAGCAAGATAGAGCCTACTCGAGTATCTGAAGCTCTAGCTGACTCTGATTGGGTTACTGCAATGCAATAGGAGCTAAATCAGTTCGAAGCTTTGAAAGTCTGGAGACTTATACCAAGACCTGAAGGAAAATCTATCATTGGTACAAAATGGGTATTCAAAAACAAGAAGGATAAAGATGGTATCGTAATTCGAAACAAAGCACGACTTGTCGCAAAAGACTATAGGCAAGAGGAAGGCATTGATTATGATGAGACTTATGCTCCAGTGGCATGTATAGAAGCAATCCGCATGTTTCTAGCGTACGCTGCTCCCAAAAGCTTCATAGTCTACCAGGTGGACGTGAAAATTGCCTTTCTAAACGGAATTCTTAAGGAGGAAGTCTATGTCTCACAACCTGAAGGCTTTGTGAATCAGATAAACCAGATCATGTCTACATCTTGGATAAAGCACTTTACGGTCTTAAACAAGTGCCTCGAGCCTGGTATGAGGTATTATCAAAATTTTTGGTCAAGTCGGGCTTCACTAAAGGTAAAATCAATACTACTTTATTCATTAAAAAGGAAAAGGCTGATATTATTCTTATTCAAATATATGTGGATGACATTATATTTGGCTCTACAAATCCCAAATTTTGTAAGAATTTTTCAAACCTCATGGTGTCCAGATTTCAAATGAGTATGATGGGAGAGATGAACTTCTTTCTTGGATTACAAGTAAAACAATTTTCAATGGGGATTTTTATAAATCAAGCTAAGTACATTTTTGATATTCTTCGGAAATTCAAAATGGAAACTTGTAAACCAATTGGTACCCCGATGGCACCGGGAACTAAGATCGGCATGGATCCTTCGGGAAAACCTGTTGATGTTAGAACCTATAGAGGGATGATCGGTTCTTTAATGTATTTAACTTCAAGTAGGCCAGATATTATGTTCTCTACATGTTTATGTGCAAGATATCAGACTAATCCAAAACAATCCATATGTCTGCAGTAAAGCGCATATTTAGATATCTGAAGGGGACTGCAGATCTTGGTTTGTGGTATCCTAAAGATATTGGTTTTGAACTTACAGCTTACTTAGATGCAGATCATGTTGGATGTATGTTAGACAGGAAGAGCACATCGGGTCATATACAATTTCTTGGAGATAAACTCGTAAGTTGGGCATCAAAGAAACAACTTTGTGTTTCCACGTCAACGGCTAAAGCGGAGTATGTTGCTGCTGCAAGCTGCTGTTCTCAGGTGTTGTGGATAAGGACGCATCTACGAGATTATGGCTTCAAATTTCACAAGATTCCGATATATTGTGACTCTAAGAGCGCTATTGCAATATCAGCAAATCATGTACATCATACAAAGACAAAACACATTGATGTTCGATATCATTTTATAAAAGATAATATTGAAAAAGGTACAATAGAACTTTATTTTGTAAACACTGATTATCAACTTGCTGATTTGTTTACCAAGCCTCTCGACAAAAAGAGATTTAATTTTCTTATCTCGAAACTTGGTATGCTTAATCTCAAGACATAATTTGTGATTACATATTGAAGTTTTTCTTATTGTTATTTTTTTTCTTCATTTCTTTATATTTATTCTGAAAAGATATCTGCAGTGAAGGGTGTTAGAGCATAAATATGTTGGATACAAGATCAAGAAGACTGAAGATTAAATGTCAAGAAAGTAAAAGCTGAGGAAAGTCAAATCTCATTAAAAGTGAAAGTCTTTTGTAATAAAAGTCAAATGTATTTGTATTTTAGTTTTTCTTGTTTTAGGAGTTGGTATAAATAGTCTTTTAATTTCTGTTTTGTAGAGTTAGTTGTCTGATTGAAAATCTGAGAGAAAGAGAATTCGTTAGAGAGAGAATTCTATAGAGAGAGAGTTCTAGAGAGAGAAAGTGTAAACATTGAATTTGAAAGAAATCAAACAGGTAATTGATTTGTTAAATCTTGTTTGTTTGATTATCTTGTTTTAGAAACTAGAATCTGGAACACACAATTGGTATCAGAGCAGATCCAAAATCGAAATCATATCAAGAAATCAAGATACTGTTCATCGTCACCGTGCTTTTCAATGTTCAAATTCGTTTTTGAGTATTAGTGTGATTTTTGAGTTGTAATTGGTGTATTAGTGATCGATGAATGTAATAGAGTGAGTTTGTATAGAAAATTTCACGAAATGCATTGTAATTTTCATGAATTTTTGGATTTTATTGAGTTTTAGTTCATTAGTTTTTAAAGCACTGTTACATAGGTCAATCTTGTATTTTTGTTGTTTTTGTTTGTAATCTTTGCACTGTAATCGGTTCGAATCATGATTTAGAAGATTTCTGCAAAATTTCAAGTCAATTGGTAAAGGTTTGGTTGTCAATCAGATGGAAAAATCAAGATTCGGTTCGACTTTTTGAAGAACGCGCTAGATCTGAAAAACGCGCATGTTCGTCGTTAGAACGCGCAAGCTGAAGGAAATCGATTTTGGTCATAAGCGCGCAAGTAACGATTAGCGAGTTTTAGAAACACGCTAGTTGAAGTATGCGAGTTTGGAAAAGTTGGAAAATTTTCTAAGGACCAGAACGCGTACATAGTGGTTAGCGAGTTCTTCAAACGCGCTAATCAAAGGGTGCGAGTTTGAGCTGAAACAGTGGTTTGCGAGTTCATTCGACGTGCGAGTTTGAAATTTCAAGAAAAAGTTCTAAGTGTGGAAACGCGCAAGTATAGCTAGCGAGTTTGTTCAAAACGCGCAAGCATTGACGAGTGAGTTTTGGAAACGCGCACGCCTCAGTTAGCGAGTTTCGTCGTGAATAGTAATCTGCGCGTTTAGGCGTTAGCGAGTTTCAGAGGGAATAGTGTCTTGCGAGTTTCATCGATCTGCGAGTTTAGCAATCTGCGAGTTTATCAGAACACGCAAGCCTGTGTTTGCGAGTTTCTCAAACGCGCAAGTCTCGATCTGCGTGTTTATCAGTGAATAGGGTTTTGCGAGTTTATGCGCTTGCGAGTTCAATAGTGACTTGCGAGTTTTGTCCCTTAGTCATTTTTTTTTCAAAATTGTAATATGCCCTTTAATAGTGAAATTTTTTTCTCTAGGGGTGCTGCTCCTCGACCCCGTGCTAAGTCTGCAGAGGGGGACAAAATTCTGATTGTGATCAAAATTTCTGATTTTTCTAAATTTCAAGATTTCTTGTATTTTTGTGATTTCATATTTTGGACTAACGATCAGTTCTAGTTTCTTATTGGATATATTTTTCAAACAGGTTTAAACAAGATGACTTCAAAAGATGCACTTTCAATTGGTACTGATGTCAAGCCTCCTGTTCTACTTAAAGGAGAGTGTGAGTAGTGGAAAGATAGATTCCTGGATTTCATAGACCGACATGCAAATGGAGAAAATATTCTGCAGTCAATTACAGATGGTCCTATGAAACCAATCATAGTTCACGTACCTGCTGATGATGATTCATCTGATAGTGGACATGGTGATGAGGAAAAAGAACAAAAGACAAAACCAGTTAAAGTAGATGTCTCACAGTACTCTGAAGAACAGAAAAGCCGGTACAAAGCAGACAAGCAAGCAAGATCTCTTCTACTTCAAAGCATTCCCAATGAGATCTACATCATGATTGATAGCTACAAGGATGATGCTAAAAAGATGTGGTATCAATTACAAAAGATGATGATGGGATCCAAGGTAGGGAATCAGATGAAAGTGGCTAACTGCATCAATAGCTACGAGGAATTCAAAGCCAAAGAGAATGAGAGTTTGGAAGACACATATGAACGGTTTACTTTGCTTCTGAATGAACTGACGAAGAACAAAGTGACAAAGAAGCAGCTAGAAAACAATGTCAAATTCCTGAGTATCCTACGACCTGAATGGAAGAAACATACACGTAGGATGAAACAGATGAAAGACTTGAGTGAAATACCTCTTCACGAAGTCTATGAGACTCTGAGGCAAAATGAAGAGGAAGTTGAGGAGAAAAGAGCTGAAAAGAAGAAGGCAGAAAAGGTTCCTGATCCGATTGCTTTGGTAGTTGGAGAGAAGAAGAAAGAAAAGAAAGAAAAGGCAGAGAAGAAGAAAAAGAAGAAAGTGCTTACGAGCTCTGAGTCAGAATCTGAGACAGATGGTGATGATGGAGAAAGTCTGAAACAAGCCATGTTGTTGCTAACCCGTGCCTTTCAAAAGAAATTCTACAAAAAGCCGGGATCAAATTCTCAACGATATTCTTCATCAAGTTCTAAGAATCATGAACACCGAGAGAGGGTGGAAGGAAAGAGGTATGAAGAAAGAAGATATGCTGAGAAGAAACCCGGTGAAAGGAAGAAATTCGTGAATGACTACACTGTTGCTAAAAAGCCAGCAAGTGATCCAGTCAAATGCTACAACTGTGGCAAGATTGGTCATTTTGCAAAAGATTGTAGAAAGCCAAAAGTTCGTAATTCTCAGTACTATCAGAACAAACTGCTACTGGCCAAACAGCAAGAAGCGGGCATAGCTTTAATGGCTGAGGACGAATTTTGGCTGGATCATTCCGAAGGTGAAGATGAGGAGAAGGAAGAAACAGCTCATCTCTGTCTTATGGGAAAAGAGGTCAAGTATGATGAATCAGATGAAGAGTCAGCTGATGAGGTATTAAATTTAACTCAAAAAGATTTCATTACCAAAATGGAAGCTATGATGGTTGAGCTTCAAGACTTACAAAGTAAATTGAAAAAGGAAAAAGAAAGAGTTGCTAAAAGAAACAATAAGATATTTGAACTCAATAAGTCGGTTATTGGGAACAAAGATCTGATTTATTCTTTACGTAAGTCTGCTTCTGATTCTAAACTTCAAGTAGATTGTTTTGAAAAGAAGATTTCTGATTTTGAAGTTAAAATTTCTAAGTATGAGTTTGAGAAAAGAGAATCTGCACTAACTGTTCATAAATTGCAGGTTGAGAACAAGCTTTTGAATAAGAAGGTAAATGGTCTGGAAGCCAAACTTTATGCAAGAGGACAAACAGATCAAACTATTTTTCTTAATGCACCTAACGAAGAGGCTGATGTTAAGGAAAAATGGGGTCTTGGTTTTCAAAACCATCATTACTTAAAGAAAACCATCAGAAAACAACCAGCACTTTATAATTTTGATTTTCTTGCATGTGCTGGTAAACATACTCATTTAAAACCCAAATTTGTTACCAAATTACCGGAAGAAGTTGAGGTTAAAGAAACTGAAAATAGAAAGAATGTTAAGAAAATGCAACTACCATTTAACTATACAAAGTTAAATGATAGTTATCTTTCAGAAACACCAAAAGTTCTTTCAAATGATTATTTTGCTAGTTATTATGTTTCTGAGATGAAGGCAAAACCTGCAGTTGCAAAGTTTTATGTTCCTCCACTCATTCTTGAAATCAAATAGTTGAGTTGGAAAATGTTTTATCTGATGAAAAACTTTTGGTTGATATTCAACAAAGTGTATTTTCTACTGTATTAAAGAACACGATTTTTCAATCTACATCTACAAAGTGTTCTAAAGTTTCTAAGGCACCTCAAACTTCGTCTGATAATTTTGATGACTTATTTGAGTCTGCAAATGATTTTCTTAATTCTGATGATGGGTGCATAGACGAAATTGATATGTTTGACTTCAATGCTCCTCTTCCTGATCATTCTAGTTCTCTTACAAATGAAAAAGTGTTACCAAGTGGTGTTAATATTGATGAATCATCAACTAAGGTTGGTGAATCAGTTTCTGTAACTGCTGATTACTATGCTCAAGGTAAGAAACATAAGAAACAACGATTACAGAAACAGAAATACACTGGTACACAAAAGAAAACTCAGTCTCAGAAATCTGTTTTTCCTAATAAATCTATATCTTTTGTTTCAGATATAATCAAGAAAAGGTCGAAAGCTCGAACTGAATGGCTACCAAAACGGAAGGTTGATGAGATAGTTGGATCAGTTTCTGATAATTCTTGTACTAAATCTGTTAGTAGTGATTTAGATGTAGTTGGTCAATGTGTTTGTCATAAACAAAACCTTGTAACTTCTTACAAGTGTTATTCAATAAAGCAGTTGATTCGATTATCTCCTATTACTACTACATCTCATTATAATTATCGGAGAACTGATTTTGCTTATTCTCATAATTCTTCTAATTGGTATGGATCTTATCATGTGTATTCTTCGAGATCAAATATTTTTAAAGGTTTTCAAAAGGACAGAGGGTCCATTTTCAAATGGATACCAAAATCTTGTGCTAATCTGTTAGGACCCGTTTTTAAATGGGTACCTAAATTTATTGTTTCTTGATTTCTCTTGCAGACCCGGTATATGTGGTACTTGGACAGTGGATGTTCCAAGCATATGACTGGGCAAAAAGCTTTATTGTCTAATTATACAGAGAAATTCAGTGGAAATGTCAGATTTGGAAACAATCAGCTTTAACTAATCTTGGGATATGGTGACATCATTCAAGACAACATAACGATTAATAAGGTGAGTTATGTCGAAGGTTTAGGGCACAACTTGTTTAGCATCGGTAAATTCTGTGATAAAGGGTTAGAGGTCAACTTCAAAGCTAAGAGATGTTCGGTTCGTACTGAAGATGGCAATGAACTCTTAGTCGGAAATCGAAAGACAAACCTCTATACCATCAATCTTTCAAAGGTACAGAATGACAGTCATGTTTGTTTAATGACAAAAGCTTCAATGCAGCAAAGTTGGCTCTGGCACAGACGTTTATCACACCTGAACTTTCGTTATATCAACAAGCTGGTTAGTGGGAAATTGGTAAAAGGACTTCCTGAGTTGAAATACGAGAAATAACACTTATGCGTTGCATGTGAGAAGGGTAAGATGAAGAGAGCTCCGCATAAACCGAGGCCTGAACCAAGCACTAGTTCTCCGTTAGAATTGTTACATATGGATTTGTGTGGTCCAATGATAACTCAGAGTTTGGGTGGAAAGAAATACGTATTGGTTATTGTGGACGATTACTCGAGATACACGTGGGTCAAATTTCTTCGATCAAAAGATGAGACGCCCGAAGTTCTCATTACTTTCTTAAAGACGACCCAGGTGAAAATGCAGCGACAAGTCAAGTTTCTTCGAACGGACAACGGCACAGAGTTCAAAAACAAGATAGTTGAAGAATATCTCGAATTGGTCGGGATATCACATCAGTACTCTCCTGCTTGAACGCCTGAACAAAATGGAGTAGTCGAAAGGCGAAATCGGACGCTAGTCGAGGCCGCTCGGACTAAGCTTAGCCAATCGGACTTACCTCTATTCTTGTGGGTAGAAGCTGTGTCGACTGCATGCCATACTCAAAATCGATCCATGATACACCGCCGTTTTCAAAAGACTCCATATGAGTTGATCAACAACAGAACACCAACAATCAAGTATTTTCACATATTTGGGTGTAAATGTTTTGTGGTTAATGACAGAGAGAGTCTGAATAAATTCAGTGCCAAGGCTGACGAGGGTATCTTCATTGGTTATTCTTCAACATCCGCAGCATATCGTGTTTATCTAAAGAAGTCAAAAACAGTCATTCAGAGTGTAAATGTTACATTCGATGAAGAAATGGCTTCTGAACAACTTAGTTCAGAACCCGTTATCACTGGAGTATTAGCTTCTGGACAGATCAGTCCAGAACCTGTTTCTACATAGAAAAATTCGGATAACGCTTCTACTTCAGTTTCACATTTATCTGATTTAGATTTGTTATTTGAATTCTTTTATGATGAGTTTCTAGGATCTAATGTACCTAAATCTGTTGTGACTGACAGGTCTGAAGACACAAGTTGCAATCATCCAGTCACATTAGAAGTTTTAACTGAACTTGTATCCCCCGTTCAGTCAGAAACTCACATTCCAACATCTACTCCTACAGTTGAAGATACACAAATAACTGATGAGCCAGAAGTAACTGTTTCAGTTGGGTGTGATATATTGTCTACTCAACAGCCAAAGTCTGTTGTTCCAACTGATGCTTCTGCACCTGAAACTTCAACTGCAAACCTCCCTCCTATTATTCAAACTGAAGAGCCTGATAGTGGATTTTTAGATGATGATCATGTTCAAACTTCATCTACTTCACTCCCTCATGAGCATCGCTGGACCAAAGAGCATCCATTACATCAAGTAATTGGAGACCTCAATAAGCCTGTACAAACCAGGTCAGCGACTCTTAATCAATGTATGCATGACTCATTCCTCAGTAAGATAGAGCCCACGCGAGTATCAGAGGCTTTAGCTGATTCGGATTGGGTATCTGCTATGCAAGAAGAATTAAATCAGTTTGAAGCCCTGAAGGTCTGGAGATTAGTTCCAAAACTGGAAGGTAAATCCATGATTGGCACTAAATGGGTATTCAAGAATAAAAAGGATGAAGATGGTATCGTAATAAGGAACAAAGCTAGACTTGTTGCCAAAGGTTACCGGCAAGAGGAAGGCATAGACTACGATGAGACGTATGCTCCAGTAGCGCATATAGAAGCAATCCGCATGTTTCTATCCTACGCAACTCATAAGAATTTCACATTCTTTCAGATGGATGTGAAAACAGCCTTTCTGAATGGCATTCTTAAAGAGGAAGTGTACGTGTCTCAACCAGAAGGGTTCATCAATCCAGAGAAGCCAGATCATGTTTACATTTTGGATAAAGCCCTGTATGGTTTAAAACAAGCCCCTCGAGCATGGTATGATGTTCTATCTAAATTCTTGGTCAAGTCAGGTTTTTCCAAAGGTAAAGTTGATACCACTTTGTTCATCAAAAAGGAAAAAGCCGATATTATTCTTATTCAGATTTATGTTGATGATATAATATTTGGTTCTACAAATCCAAAATTTTGCAAAAACTTTTCTAACCTCATGGTGTCACGTTTTCAAATGAGTATGATGGGAGAGATGAATTTCTTTCTCGGATTACAAGTTAAACAGTTTTCTACGGGGATTTCCATTAATCAATCTAAGTACATTTTGGACATTCTTCGGAAGTACGAAATGGAAAATTGTAAACCAATTGGAACCCCGATGGCACCAGGTACTAAGATTAACAGTGATCCTTCGGGTAAAAGTGTTGATGTTAGAACTTATAGAGGTATGATAGGATCGTTAATGTATCTTACATCTAGTAGACCAGATATTATGTTTTCAACATGCTTATGTTCTAGATATCAGGCTGCTCCTAAAGAATCCCATTTGGCTGCTGTCAAAAGGATTTTTAGGTATCTTAAGGGGACTGCAGATCTTGGTCTGTGGTATCCTAAGGATACTGGTTTTCAACTGACTGCCTATTCAGATGCAGATCATACAGGTTGCATGTTGGACAGAAAGAGCACTTTAGGTCACATTCAATTTCTTGGAAACAAGCTCGTTAGCTGGGCATCAAAGAAACAATTATGCGTTTCCACATCGACTGCTGAAGCAGAGTATGTAGCTGCTGCCAGTTGCGGCTCTCAAGTCCTGTGGATGCGAACACAGCTGCGAGACTATGGATTCAAGTTTGATAAAATTCCAATATATTGTGACTCGAAGAGTGCAATCGCGATATCTGCTAATCTTGTCCAGCATACGAAAACCAAACACATTGACGTCAGGTATCATTTTATTAAAGATAATGTAGAAAAAGGAACAATTGAACTTTATTTTGTAAAAACAGATTATCAACTTGCAGATTTATTTACCAAACCCTTAGATGAAAAGAGATTTAATTTTCTTGTCTCTAAGCTTGGTATGTTAAATCTTAAGACGTAATCGGTTGTTACCTAATAAAGTTATGTATTGTTATTTTTCATCATTTTCTTTATTATTATGTTTGAAGGATATCTGCACTTTAATTGTTTGCTCATGATCTCAGGGGGAGTAAGAGAAGATTAAAGATGATCTATAATTTTTTTTTGAGGGGGAGCTTATCTAATTTCTGCATTTTACTTAAATGACAAAATTTTTGTAATGCATGATTTTAGGGGGAGCTTATATGTCATACCAAAATGAGTAAGACTATGATTTCTGATTAGTTCAAATCAGAACTCGTACTTTAATCGTTTTACTGCTTTATGTCTTTTACATTCGAATAAATTTTGTGAATAAAGTTGCTTTGACTAGACTTTGAGATTTTGCAGGATGAGAGAAGCTGACAAGATTATATCTTAATGACTTTAGCTTGCCTTCATGAGATTTAAGATTGCGCGAAAAGGTAAATTTCTTATCTTAATCTCAAATATATCTGAAAGAAGGACAACTTTCAGATATACAAAACATGTTCTGAAATGTTCAAACCACTTCCCGATTCTTAAAACATATTTTATAATTTGGAAGTGTGATTTTAAATGTTTTCGTTTTATTTTTGTGCTTAATTGATAAACAAACCGTGTGTTTCCAAAGATAAATACTTGCGTATTGTCTTTTCTACATATTTTCAAGTATTCACACACATCGGTTTATTTTTTGGACAATTTGTTCTTACCATGTCTCATATTGAAACATATTTTCGATGGTAAGACACCCCGCTTGTACTTCAAAGAATTTTGAGCATCATTTCATTTCGAAGCGTTTAGTTCAAGAATGTCTATATTTTTGTTTCGTATAGACAATATCCATTATTTTTTACCTTAAGCTTTGATTGTTATATCATTCATTTCTGATCATTTTTCATACAATGTCAGATTTTCAAACAAGCCTTTTTGCATTCATGTTCATTCATTCAATACACTTGTTTGAAAATACTTCAATGTTTAAAAATGCTCTTATTTCTATGATTATATCTCTGAGAATATTCATATCTGACATTTGTATATGAGCTTTAACATATAAAGTTAAACCATTTGAGCAACATTATGCTTTCATAGGATTATATGGGTTCTTTGTGCTAGGACTTACATGAACTTTTATGAAATCATGTTAACCAGTGATTTCTACTCAAGAAGTTAATCCATAGAGATTGAGTGTGAGGAGTCTAAAAGAAATGAGTGTGGGTGTGATGAGGTAAAATGTAAAGGAGAGTTTGGTTAGTAGTGAGCTTAATGATCAAAAGAAAGAGGGTGTGAGAACAGAGTAAAAGAATATTAAACTCTGCACCAACTACTTTCTGATCCGGACAGCCACATTACTAGCGTTTCACAATTCTTTGGTGAACGTTATTGAAACAGGCAACTAGCCCATGCCAACTCTTGACTAAACCCCACAAGCTACTCATTTTCTTCTTAACAAGAAAATGTTTTATATTTTCAAGAGGACGCAACATATAATCTATATGGTTTTCATTTGGAAAATCTGGATATTGAAAAAGAAGGAAGTCTACCCCACCTTCGCACTTCAATCATGCACATTGAGTCTGTGTTTATCTACTGTTGTCTCAGTGGTTTACACTATGTTCATCCTTAAAAAGCAATCTTTCGTGCTTAATTCTTTCTACACTTGCTCGAACACACAAAGAATTTGTTTCTTTGTCATAACATTCATAGAAATTGCCTTTGTGGTGTTTCGATGATTGGATGGAAGCCCTGGGGGAGTGAACATCAAAAAGCTCCTTTATATTGTGTATTCGTTACACACAGTGACTTCGTGTTACTGACAGGCATTTTAACTGATTCATTTGTTGATTCAGGAGTTACATGTTCTTATTTTATCTGGATTTGCAAAGATCTAGATGAATACTTGGTTATGGATCACAGAATCAGAGGCTCAGTTTGACAAATCAGAATGGTCAAAGACATTTCTTGGAAGAAAAGTTTTGATGATATAGATGCTCAAATCATCAAAAAGGGGGAGATGGTATCAAGAAATGATAAAGTTTTGAGAGATGATTTTCAGAAATGTCCAAGTCAGAAAAATTCAAAGTAAAGGTTTGAAGAAGATCAAAGAATTTCTGAAGATTTGAGGAAATTTTCTTTGAAGATTATTTGCTAAAGCAATCCGAGTTGATTCTGAAGATAATTTATTTCCAAAGTCTGAAAGTATTTTGTGAATGTTTTGGGGAGATTGTTAATAGTTTGAAGACAGTTTTGGAAAGAATGTCGTTAAAGAAAAAGGGGAGATTGTACTGACAGAGCTTAAAAGTGAAGACTTAATTGCTAGATATTTCAACAGTGATCTTGAATCCAAAGGGGGAGATTGTTAGAGCATAAATATGTTGGTTACAAGATCAAGAAGACTGAAGATTAAATGTCAAGAAAGTCAAAGCTGAGGAAAGTCAAATCTCATTAAAAGTCAAAGTCTTTTGTAATAAAAGTCAAATGTATTTGTATTTTAGTTTTTCTTGTTTTAGGAGTTGGTATAAATAGTCTTTTAATTTCTGTTTTGTAGAGTTAGTTGTCTGATTGAAAATCTGAGAGAGAGAATTCGTTAGAGAGAGAATTCTGTAGAGAGAGAGAGTTCTAGAGAGAGAAAGTGTAAACGTTGAATTTGAAAGAAATCGAACAGGTAATTGATTTGTTAAATCTTGTTTGTTTGATTATCTTGTTTTAGAAACTAGAATCTGGAACACACAAAGGGTATTCGTGTTTTCAGGGGGAGTGAGAGAAGATGATTAGATGATCAAGATTTATTTGAGGGGGAGTTCACAATTTCTTCATATGTTTAATTGATAAATTTTTCTGATGCATAAATGCAGGGGGAGTTAGAGTATGAGTAAGGAGTAATGAATATGACTTCTGATTATTTCAGATCAGAACTCGTACATGAAATGTTTTACTGCTTTATGTCATTTACATTTCAATAAAGTTTTTGTGAATAAATTTTGTACTTTGATGGACTTTTCTGACTGATGCAGATTGAGAGGATGCTTACAAGATCATATCTTTATGACTTTAAGCTGACTTCATGAGATTTAAGACGGATCGGAAAGTTTATTTCTATTCTTAATCACATATATGGTTGAAAGAAGGACAACTTTCAAACATATAAAACATGTTTCTTAAATGTTTAAACCACTTCTGATTCTTAAACGATTTCATGAATATAGAAGTGTGATTTTAAATGTTTTCATGATATTTGGGCTTTCATGATATATAAATCGTGTGTTTCCAAAGATTAGCACTTGTGTATTATATTGTCTTTATACTGTCAAGTAGTCACACACACCGGTTTACTATTTTGTTGAATTTGTTCTTACCATGTCTCTAAATTAAAACAAATTTTTCGATGGTAAGACACCCCGATTGAATTTCAAATTTTGAGCGTGATTTCATTTCTAAACGTTCTTTCAAGAATGTCTATATTTTGCTTCTTATAGAAATATTCCAATTTTTGTTGACCTAAGCCTTAATTAATAAATCATTTCGATATTGATCTTTTTGATATAATGTCAGATTTTCAAACAAGTTTCTTGTATTCATCTCATTCATTCAATTATCTTGTTTGAAAAGTCTTCAATGTTTAAAATGCTCAAATATTCATGATTACATCTCTGAGCATACATATATCTGACATGTTTATAGTTTGTGCTTCATTGCCAAGTTAAACCATTTTTGAGCAACATTGTGTTTTAATTGGAAAATATGGGTTCATTGTGTAGGATTTACATGAAACTTCTATGGATTCACGTTAACCAGTGTTTCCTACCTAATAAGTTAATCCTTAGTGATCGAGTGTGAGGAGTCGAAAAGAAATGAGTGTGGGATGTGTGACGACGTAAAATGAAAATGAGAGTTTGTTAGATGCGAGCTTAATGTTTAAAAAAAAAGAAAGAGGGTGTGAGATTAGAGTAAAAGAATATAAACTCTACACCAACTAGTTTCTGAGCCGGGCAGCCACATTACTAGTGTTTCACAATTCTTCGTGAACATTATGGAAACAGGCAAGTAGCCCATGCCAACTCTTGATAAAAACCCCACCAGCCACTCATTTTCTTCTAAAAAAGAAAGTGTTTCATATTTCAAGGGGAGGCAACACATAATCTATCTGGTTTTCATTTGGAAAATCTAGATATTGAAATAGAAGGAAGTCTTCCCCACCTTCACACTTCGATCATGCACAATTGAGTCTGTGTTTAATTACTATTGTCTCAGTGGTTTACACAATGTTGAGCCTTTATACAAGCAATCATCAAGTGCTTAATTCTTTCTATCACATGCACGAACACACAAGGAATTTGTTTTCTTGTCATAACGTTCATAGAAATATCTTTGTGGTGTTTCGATGATTGAATGGAAGCCCTGGGGGAATGAACATCAAAAAGCTCATTTCCAATGTGTATCTGTTACACACAGTAACTTCGTGTTACTGACATGCATATTAACTGATTCATTTGTTGATTCAGGTGTTAGACTCTACTTTGTCTGGATTTTAAAAGATCTATATGAATATCTTTATGGATTGACGATGAATTAGAGGCTCATATTTTGAAAGATCAGTGGTCATATAAAGACATTTCTTGCAAAGTTTTGATGATTTCAGTGCTCTAATCATCAAAAAGGGGGAGAAGCTAAAGTTTATGAAATGTCTGGAAATTAAAGTTTGTATCAGATATGGGGAGACAAAATCAAGAAATGTGTTGGATCCCAGATTTAATCTTATAACAATAATGATATAAACAACAAGAGTATAAACAGCGGAAGCAATATAGTTTAATATCAAAAGCAGATTCTAATATCACAGTTCATATATAAAGCAAGTAGAAAGAACAAGATCTTCGTGAGATATATTCAATTGATTCTTCTTTTACAAGATATCAAAAAGCACACTTTTGGCAAAGGAGTGATGGTCCTATTTATAGTACCATAAAGTAAACAGTGTACTATTCTGACAAATAGAAGCATGCTTGAACAGTATCTTATCTAATAGGTAAGCTCAAGACATGCTTGAATAGTAACCTACTCTATAAAGTAAATCTTATCACTAAGTGATTGGTTATCTATTCTGATACTTCAGGAAAGTCTTCAGCGCCATCTTCAGAGAGAATGTCTTCAGAGCTCTGACGTTGTCTTCAGAGCCTCTAATGAAGCCATCTCTGATGTCTTCTGCTGAAAGTTGCAATCTCTGATAAGTACTTCAGAGGCAGGTTTGTCCTCTGAAGTCTTCGTCCTCTGAAGTTTATGCCCTCTGAAGTCTATCTTTGGAAGTCCTCTGAAATAGGACTTGGGTATTTTCAACACTTTAACAAACAGAAGATTTGGGGCTAACAATCTCCCCCTAAGTGTTGAAAATAAAAGATACAATAATAGGAGAGAATAGAAGATTTAAACTAGAAAGCGTAGAGGAGAAAATCATCCTCTTAAATATTATTTCTTAAACATTTTGAAGTTTAATACAGAGAAAGTAATATTCAAAAATAAAGAAACAAACTAAAATTTGTCACTTGAACAGATTCCATGGAACTTCCTGATCAGAGCTCTGAAGTTGATCATCGAGTCAATCTCTAAGTCAAGCTTTGCAAGTAAATCTGCTCTGTGCCGTTCTTCCTTCACATGGATCAGTTTCTTTATACCTCTCAAGGTTTCATCAGAGTACTTCGAAACTTCCGAAGCGAGAAAGATCTTCTTTACTTGGTTTACTTTGTAGACGAAACCCTGAGGTTCTGCAATGATTGATCCAGTCTTCTTTGTCTCAAGATTAACGATCGACTCCACAGGTTCAGATACCTCTAACTTTTCTTCCCCCAGGTTCAGAGCAATTTGGAAGTCACGTTTTGCTCTGTGTTTGACATAGACCTCCATTGCCCGTCTGACTTCAACCACGCCCATCCTGATTTCCCTTCTTCCCTGATCATATATGGCAGAGCAATAGGCATACAAATAAGGTAAATCATATGGATTTAGATTTACGAGATCATTAACATTGAACTCGTAAATCTTCTTATCAGATCGAGTTACCACATAATGCCTATAGATGATCTTGTTGTAAGCAAAGGTCTTCTCTGATATTTTGTTGATTTTGATGATTGGATCATCAAAGAGGACTTGTACTCTGGGTGAGGTTTTATCTCTGACAAATCTTCGCTCATAGTCCGGGATGTTCTCTTTGATTCTTGGATTCAGAGGAATGACTAGAGTGTCTGCCATATTGAACTCACAGTAGATGTATCTGAAGTGATCTTCTATGGAAGCTTCGGCATTGGATGCAAGGAATGTATGAGGTTGAGTAAACACTTTGGCTGGTAAACCAATGCTTGCCTTCTGAACAAGATTCTCTGAAGGAGCCTGTTCATCAGCGACCATGGTCTCTGGATCCTTTGTCTGTGGAGGATCTTCTGTTGTAGGTTCAGAGATGTAGCCATCTATCTCTGGTGAATCCCTCAGCTCTGTTGCTGTTGAAGTATGATGTGGTTGAGCATTCTTGAATACATATTCTTCAACATCAATTACTTCAATCTGTTTTTCAGCAGCTTCTTTTTCAGAATCTGATTTTTCTTCTTTTTCAGATTCTGGTTCTGCTCTTTCAGCCTTTAATTCGTAAGCATCTCTCATCACATAAGTTGGTCTTTCTAGTGATGAGAATGCATCTTCTGATGTAGAGAAGTCTACTAGTTGTTCGTCTTCATCTTCTTCCAGAGCTCCAATAGTTTCTGGAGTTGCAGCTATTATTGGAACTATTGGAGCACTCGAAGTAGATGGTGCTAGAAAGATAACAGGTACTGGCAACTTTAGAGTGGCCTGGTTATCTTCAGCAGAGTTTGAGGTTGAACGTCTCTCTGTTCCTTTTTCCTTGCTTTGGTTTGATTCAGAGGGAGTGGACTCCTTTTGTGTTTCAACAGTTTTTGGTATAGAAGTCTTCTCCCCCTTATGAAGATCGGATGACCCCTGAGGTTGGTCATCATGGTCATCAGAGTCTTCATACCTGGCCTTCTTTCGGGCTTCCTCAGAGCATGCGACCTCTGGTTCCTTCCTCTTCAATGATCCCTCTGAAGATTTGACATTCTGCAGAAGGTCTTCAATCTTTTTGTTCTGCTGAGTGGTCTTGGAGACGAACTTGCTGGAGATATTCATTACATTGTTGCTGATCTTCTTGGAGAAGTTGGTGAGGTCAGCCTTTGTAACAAATTCGGATGTAGCAGAAGCAGCAGAGGAGGTAGGGATCTTTGCAATCACCTCTGCCAAAGAACGCAAGACTTCCTCTTTGAATTGAGAAAAGTTTGCATGTGTTGGAGTGGGGGCAGAGGGAGTTGGAATCGCCTTGAGGAGCTCTGTGGTGGAGTTCTGAATTTCTCTGGATAGAACAGAGTCATTTTTGATGACCAGGCTTTCCAGAACATCCAATTTATCGTTCTGAGAGATAATGGTCGTGCGCAGCTCAGAGACCTCTGAAGTGAGCTTTGCAACTTCAGAGTGAGAGGCTAAGGCCACTAAGGTCTTCTCTATTTCAAGTTTAATCTCCTTCAGAGATTCTCTGATTTCATCACCAAAGATTCTGAACTCCTCTTTGGTAACGTAATCAGAGGGGGTGACTTTAGGATCAACACATGATTCTAAGTTTCCCTCGAGTTCAGAGAGGCCTTCTTTCGTAGTTGGATTGATATTGACTCCGGAAGGACTTCCCATTAATCCTTGGGGACCCTTTTTCAAGGATTTCCCTATAATGGTTCCGATTGGTCTCTGATCATCAGAGTCAGAATCTGATGATGAGAAACGAATGTGGGTGGAAACCTTGTTGTCCAGGCTAAGGAGTCCATGTGCAAGAAGGTCGTGCCATTCTTTTTCTGACAGGCAATCCTTACGAGAGATCTTAGGTCTCTCCTGATCTAAGGGACGATCCATCTTTTTATGAGCCACAAAGGCATCATGTGTGTGAGGAGGTGACATACTCTGGGGTGAATGAGTATTTTTATCTTGGTCTAAGTCCTGTTGGGAGGACATAGTCGTATCAGAGGTTTCAGTCTCTGATTCAGGCTCAGGCTCAGTACCTAAGTGTATTGGGGATCCCATCATCGGTTCTGATGATTAGGCAACACGACTAAGTAGGAGGTGGGTAGTAGAATCAGCAGGAATTACCTCAATCATGGTGTGTGGGAAACGTCGGTCATTTGGATAAGGAGGAACCTCTGTAGCTTTGAACGAGTTCATCATAAACAGAGGTGTCCTTGGGCCCTCCTCAGTGATGGAGAATTTATCCATTGCTCGTTGAATGACCACAGAGATGAATATGGGAAATAGTACCGAAATTGGTTGTTTTCCTTTGGCCAAGTCTTTGTTCTTCTTGTCCACCGTCGTCAGCATCTCACAGAAGAGAATGTGAGCCATATTTATGCTTCTATTGAAGAAGAGAGCATACATTATGGCTAGAATCGCTGGATGGGTCTGATCCTGGCTTCCAATCTTGAAGGTAATTGCTCCGTTGAGAACACTAAACATAAAGTTCCACTTGGGAGGCAGGTACTGACGTCTGAATTGACTTAGGAGTGTGATCTCCCTGTTGTAGCCTAAGTGGTTGAGGAACTGAAGAAAGACTTCTTGAGTTGGTAGTTTCTCAAAGGTTTCTATTTGAAGATCAGTTTTTGTGAGCTGGTTGAACCGGCGAGTTAGGGTTTGTGGGGTGATTCTTATGTTCATGCTTTGTTCACCTAGGTCAATGTACCCAACCAGTCCTTCCTTTTCATCATTGTATTCACTTGAATACCACCATTGTTGGACAAAGCGTAGAGGAATATCTGAAGCATGTTTGGTGAGGACATCGTTGAGTTCGCAGTTGGTCAAAAAATCTAGTATTGGGCGAAACTGCTCATCGTATTTGGTAGGGGTAACGTCCAGAAAGTAGTTGTTACCTTTACTGGAACATCAAACTGTGCCATATTCAAGCTTGGAACAAGTTTGCTGGAGTTATCTGAGGTTTGGGAATGAGCCGCCATTGTTGCAGGTTTTTGAGAAAGATGAGAGCTTAGAAAGAGAGATTTGGGATATTGGATTCTGAGAGCGTAAAGAATAATGAGAAGAGAAAAAGGGTTTTTATGGACAGAAAAAAAGGTAGAGGGAGAGGTTATGGAAACGGCGATTGAGAGTTACAATTTCAGAAAGGACGTTCCATCATCCCCTAATTAATAGGTGACACGTTGAGGTGTGTAGGGGAGAGCCACTTGGTGTCAGAAAACCGCCAGTTGGGTTTTTGAAAAGAAACGAATGGTTATCCAAAAGATTTAAAAGAATTTCCTGGAATATTCGTTTAATGAGAAAAGATCAGGGGCTCTGATATAAATATCGAAGACAAGATCAGAGGCTCTGATATAAATATCAGAGACAAGATCAGAGGCTCTGATATAAATATCAGAGACAAGATCAGAGGCTCTGATATGAGTATCAGAGAAGCTCACTTTCTCCCCCTTGAAAGATGAAAGGTTCTTTGTCTCCCCCTTGACCAAAGAACAATGTCTTTATCTTCTCCCCCTTGACACATGCTTGGAGATACAAAAGAATGATTTTTACCATTTGTGAAAAAGTACAGAGGCTCTGAAATTAGTTTCAAAAGTTCTGGTTGAACATGCTACGCATGTCAGAGGCTCTGATGAATGGATCAGAGACTCTGATGTTTTCTTGTGTTAGGCAGACATGTTAAACATACCGAACTTGCTAATTAAGAAATTGAACCTTCGTTCATCTAAAGCTTTTATGAAAATATCAGCAAGTTAAAGTTCAGTTGGTACAAAATACATCTCTATTGTTCCCTTTTCAACATGGTATTTCATAAAGTGGTACCTTACATCAATGTGCTTTGTTTTGGAGTGTTGTACTGGATTGGCAGAGATGGCTATGGAACTTTTTGAATCACACAGAATTGGAATTCTGTCATATTGTAAGCCATAGTCTCGGAGCTGAGTTTGCATCCATATGACTTGAGAGCAACAACTAGCAGCAGCAACATATTATGCCTCTGCTGTGGAAGTTGAAACACAGTTTTGATTCTTGGATGTCCAACTTACCAGCTTATTGCCCAATAACTGACAGCACCCAGAGGTACTTTTTCTGTCAAGCTTGCATCCTGCATGATCTGCATCAGTGTAAGTTGTTAAATCAAAACTAGAAAGTTTTGGATACCAGAGGCCTAATGAGGGTGACCCTTTCAGATATCTGAAAATTCTTTTGACAACAGATAAATGAGATTCTTTTGGATTTGCTTGATATCTAGCACAAAGACATGTTGCAAACATTATGTCAGGCCTACTTGCAGTTAAGAATAATAGTGAACCTATCATTCCTCTGTAGATTTTGACATCTACAGATTTTCCCGAAAGATCAGAGTCAAGCTTGACTCCTATGGCAATAGGGGTTTTCATAGAGGTTGAATCATTGTGTCTGTATTTTTTTAAAATTTTAGAGACATACTTAGATTGAGTTATAAAAGTACCCTCTGATGTTTGCTTTACTTGTAAGCCTAGAAAGAATGTTAATTCTCCCATAAGACTCATATCAAATTTACTCTTCATCAACTCTGAAAACTTATCACAATACTTTTGATTTGTAGAGCCAAATATAATGTCATCAACATATTGTTGTACTAAAAGCATCTCATTTTTGTACCTTTTTATGAACAAGGTTGTATCTATTGTACCTTTTTCAAAACCATTATTTATCATAAATGTGGACAGAGTAGCATACCATGCTCTTGGAGCTTGTTTAAGTCCGTATAGAGCTTTATCAAGATAATAAACATGGTTTGGAAACTCTGTATTCTCAAAACCAGGTGGTTGCTGGACATAAACCTCTTCATTTAATTTACCATTTAGAAAGGCAGATTTAACATCCATCTGATATACTTTGAACCCTTTGTGTGCAGCATAGGCTAAGAAGATTCTAATTGCTTCTAGCCTAGCCACAGGTGCAAAGGTTTCATCATAATCAATGCCCTCTTCTTGGCAATATCCCTTAGAAACCAACCTAGCTTTGTTTCTGATTATAATGCCATCCTCATCCTTTTTATTTCTGAAGACCCATTTAGTTCCAATTGCAAATTTTCCTTTAGGAAGGGGAACTAAGGTCCAGACTTTGTTTCTTTCAAACTCTTGAAGCTCATTCTGCATTGCAGAGATCCAATGAGGATCTTCAAGAGCTTCATTTACCTTCTTTGGTTCAATGATGCTTAAAAAATTTACAAAAAAGCATTCATTGATTGTGGTTGATCTGGTTTTGACACCCTCTGAAGGTGATCCAATGATCTGATCATGGGGATGATCCTTTGTCCATCTTGTAAGTGGAGCATAAACATGAGGTGGAGTTTGAGCTTCAGAGATGACAGTTGGAGACATCTCTGTTGTTGATTCAAGAGGCTCTGAAGTTGATTCCAGAGGCTCTGAAGTTGATTCCAGAGGCTCTGAAGTTGATTCATTTCTTGGACCTGCATTCAAGGAAGCAGAAGTTGTAACTTCAGAGGGACCAGAGAGATTTGTACCTGACGTTTGTGGTTCCTCTGAAGTTGCTCTATGAATATCTCTAAAAAGAAACTCTGAGTTTTCATCATCAAAGAAATCTTCGAATATTTTGTTGAGTTCAGATTCTCTTATCTTTGATGATTCAGAGATATTTTTGGCAATTTGATTGATATCTTTGTTGGCCAGACTTTTGTCATCATCAAAAAACACATTGATACTCTCTTGGATTGTTCTGGTTCTTTGATTGAACACTCTGAAAGCTTTTGAGGCTAATGAATAGCCAATGAATTTGCCTTCATATGCTTTCTTGTCAAACTTTCCAAGAGACTCTCTATCATTTAGAATAAAACATTTGCATCCAAAAACATGGAAATATTTAACATTAGGTTTCCTATTGTTAATGAGTTCATAAGATGTTTTCTTGAATCTTTTGACAATTGTAGCTCTGTTTTACGTGAAACATGTTGTTGCCACTGCCACTGCCTCTGCCCAAAAGTTTGTGGGAAGATCTGATCCTACAAGCATAGTTCTTGCAGCTTCAACTAGTGTTCTGTTTTTCCTTTCAACAACACCATTTTGTTGAGGGGTTCTAGCTGCAGAGAAGTTCGGAGTTATGCCTTCCTCTTAAAGATATGAGTTGATTTTTGCATTTCTGAACTCTGTTTCATTATCACTTCTCAGCTTCTGAACTTTGGTATCAAACAGAACCTGCAATCTTTTTAACAATCTTATTAAAATATCAGGGACATCAGACTTGGCTCTGATGAATTCTATCCAAGTATATCTAGAGTATTCATCAATCAAAACGAGGATATACTTTTTACCTGACAAACTCTGTACAGAGATAGGACCACAAAGGTCCACATGAAGCATATACAGAGGTTTTGGACAATTATTATCACTTTTGGTCTTATGGGAAGATCTTTTCATTTTTCCCATTTCACAAGCATAACAAAGATGATCTTTGTTAAAATTCAGAGACGGTAATCCCTTAACCAGATTTAGTTTGACCAATTTATCAAGTGAAGAAAAGTTCAGATATGAGAACTTTTTATGCCAGAGCCAAACATCTTCACTGTTCAGAGATACTAGACAGAGTTTCTCTGAGTCAGTTTTTATGTGTTTGGAAAAATTCATTCTGTATAAATTTCCCTTTCTGTCAGCTCTGAGCATTTCTTGACCTGTTTTTGAGTGAAGTAGTAAACAATGTTTTTCTTGAAATTTCACATCAAAACCATGGTCACAAAGTTGACTTATGCTGATCAAGTTATGCTTTAACCCATCAACATAAGCAACCTTTGATACTGAAACATTACCTCTTGTAAGCTCACCATAACCCTTAATTTTTCCTTGCATATTGTCTCTAAAAGTTACTGCTCCCCCAGATTTAACTTTGAAAGAGGATAGTAACTTTTTATCTCCAGTCATATGCCTTGAACATCTAGAATCTAAGTACTAGATCGGCATAGACTGTTTCTGCAAGACAGATTAGATTTTCTTAGGTACCCATCTCATTATGGGTCCTATTTTGTTAGACTTCTGATTATCTCTTTGAAATTTTGCCTTCTTATCTTTTGATGTTTTAGCATAATTGTCCTTTTTTCTTTTGAGGCTTTGTCTCTGAATTTTTATTCAGAGATTGATTAAGAAAATAGTGAGAACCTTTGAAGTGATTTTTTAGTTTCATCAAGAGTTGGATGCAATTGCACTTTACAGAACAAGAAGAAGTAGAAGCAAAGAATTTCATTTCATTAAATGCATTCGATACATTATGATTCCTTTTTGAATTAGTATTAGGAATATTACAAGTATTCCTAACTACTTCTTTTCTTTTAGCTTGAGAGACAACCTTCTTTTCAAGTTGCCTTCTCTTGTTCAGAAACATCCTCTTCTCTTTGTTGCTCACTGCACAAACAGGATCAGAATGGTTAATTTCTTGCCATTTTCCTTTTTGTCCAGGAGTAAACTTGATTGGTTTATAAGTGTAGAGTTGAGAAGTGATAGTTTTATTCTTTGCCTTTTCTTGTAAATCTTTTTCAAGTTCCAGAGAAGTTTTTGCTTAAAGACACATTTCTGCAAAGTCAGGGCATATTGGTATTTTGGGTTTATTTTTTAAAACAGAAATAGGAATGTTCAAAATTCCAGAACCAACGGTATCTATCTTTTTATGAATTACCTTCTCTGGTTTGTAGAAAATCTGTTCATCTACCTCTGGATCAGATTCAGAATCAGAGTCAAGAAAGTCTCGTTCAGTCTTACCAGAGATAACTACCTCTAATGGTTTCTCAATTTTCTTAGGTCTTGAGACTTTGATGATTCTTTTCATGCTCTCTTTCTTCTTTAAATCATCTATGATATTTTCTTGATTTATTCTCTTGATGTCATCCGCAAATGTAGTTCTGATGCATTCATCAGAGATTGGTGAATACAGAGGGGCATCTGGATTAAGTGAACTCTGAGGTTCATCTTCAGAAGTACTTGCTTCAGAGGTACTTTGTTCAGATGTCTCTGATTCATCTTTGATGAATGCATTAAACTTAAAAATCTCTTTAGGATCATTGCTCTGAGGTTTTGTGAAAAATACCTCTGAAGTTTCCTTTTCTATTTTTAAGATGGAATTTGGAAATCTTTGTACTTCAGAGTATGCTACATTTTTAAAGTTCAGAGCCCTTATTTTTTATCTCTCTAAGCCTTTTCTATTTCCTTTTGTTTCTGAGCTTTTTCAAGATCAGATTTTTCAACAAAAATATCTCTCTTTTCTGATTCAAGAAGATCTTTTTCCCTTTTCTAAAAATTAAGATCTTTTGTCATTTGTTTTGCTTTTTCTTTTTCCTCAACAAGTTTTTGCTTTAGGATTTGAAATACATCTGTTAGTTTAATAACATCCAATTCAAGATCACTTTCAGAGGTGGAAGAAGAGTTTACCTTTTAAGAGTAGTCCTCTGATGATCCGTCACTTTGATCATCTATGAACGCCATACCACAGAGATTGGTGGGTTCTTCCTCTCCATCGCTTGTTGAGTCTGACAGCCAGTCTTCCATCTCTGCTACAAGTACTCTTTCTTTGACATTGTACTTGTACTTGTTTTTGTAGTAGTCTTCATCCTTGATGAGTCTATCTCTGCAGTTGGCGGAGTAATGGCCTGGCTTTCCACATCTAAAACATTTTCCATCGTTTTGGTTTGATGGAAGAGCAGTGTCTAATTCTGTCTTCTGTGCTTGTACTTGTGGTTGTGGCTTGAAGTACCTCTAAGGTTGAGGATACCTTGGCTGAAATGAATGTTGAGATCTTGATTGTTGAGTAGGATCATGATTGGTGAAATGAACGCCCTTTTGATCACTATGCAAAGTAGATCTGGGCTCTTGTTGATATTCAGTTTTCTGAAATCTTCTTTCTGGATTTCCTCTTCTTTCTTCATTATCTCTTCTTCCTTCAAAGACTTTCTTGCCAAATTTCTTGTTAAATTGATGGGTGATTAATGCAAGAGATTTGGCAAAGGCATTGATGTCATCATCTGAGTCAGAATCTGAGTGTTCAACTTCTTCAGACATCAGAACCTTCTTGGATTTTCTTTTAGATTCCCTTTTTGAACAATTGTCTTTTTCTGCATTTCAGCATTCTTGTGATACACCCTTCTGTTTTGACATGAGTGCAAGTGGACCACCTAAAGAGGTTTTTGATTTTTGTTTAACAACTTCTTTTTCCTGTGCTACCAAGGTACCATAAATGTCAGTCAATGACCATGATTCAAGATTTTGATTGGCTTGTATCGACATTGACAGTTGTGACCATTCTGCATTTAGACTTTTAAGAAAGAGAACATTGTTTTCTTCTTTTGTTCTCATGACCCCAAATTTTCTGCATTTGTTGATGAGGATGTTAAACCTTGAGTATGTTTGATGTAAGGTTTCTTCGGGTAATGCATGAAAATCATGATATTCATTGATACAAAGATTTCTCCTGTTCTTTTGAGTTTGTAGGCCTCCTTCAAGTTGATTTAACAACTGATCCCATATCTCTTTTGCAGTTACACAAGAATCAAGTTCTTGGAAGATATCATTGGGAATGGCCATTATAAGTAATCTAACAGCTTTTGAATCATTATCCATCATCTTAGTTTCTTCATCCGTAAAGTTTGAAGTTTTCTTTTCATAGTAAGCAGGGATTTCAGCAGTATCTGTTGTTGCTGGAACTCTTGGTACCAACACCATTGGTTGGTGAGGTCCATCATTCACTGATCTTAACAGATCCCTGTCCATGCCTTCTAAGAGATTTACCATCCTTATCTTCCATTGAGGATATTCATCCCTTAGAAGTGTAGGAGGTTTGGTTAATGATCCGGCTGTATAAATGGCACTTATGCTTGAGTTTGCCATTTTTGTGAAGAAAAGAAGAAGATTTGAAGAACTGAAGCTTTTCTATGAAGATCTTTCTATTAAATGATGTAACTGTGATTTACTTTTAAATCTGGAGCATATGAAGTTTAATAAACCAAGGTTTACATAAACAAGCACAGATAATAAAAGCTTGAATCAGTAAGAATTAAATCTATCCGAGTATGCAGATATGATCTTTCTTTGTTTTAGAAAACAAAGGAAGTTCTGATACCAATTGTTGGATCCCAGATTTAATCTTATAACAATAATGATATAAACAACAAGAGTATAAACAGCGGAAGCAATATAGTTTAATATCAAAAGCAGATTCAAATATCACAGTTCATATATAAAGCAAGTAGAAAGAACAAGATCTTCGTGAGATATATTCAATTGATTCTTCTTTTACAAGATATCAAAAAGCACACTTTTGTCAAAGGAGTGATGGTCCTATTTATAGGACCATAAAGTAAACAGTGTACTATTCTGACAAATAGAAGCATGCTTGAACAGTGTCTTACCTAATAGGTAAGCTCAAGACATGCTTGAATAGTAACTTACTCTATAAAGTAAATCTTATCACTAAGTGATTGGATATCTGTTCTGATACTTCAGGAAAGTCTTCAGCGCCATCTTCAGAGAGAATGTATTCAGAGCTCTGACGTTGTCTTCAGAGCCTCTGATGAAGCCATCTCTGATGTCTTCTGCTGAAAGTTGCAATCTCTGATAAGTACTTCAGAGGCAGGTTTGTCCTCTGAAGTCTTCGTCCTCTAAAGTCTATGCCCTCTTAAGTCTATCTTTGGAAGTCCTCTGAAATAGGACTTGGGTATTTTCAACACTTTAACAAACAGAAGATTTGGGGCTAACAAAATGTTTGGTTTCAGATATGTTATAAATGGGGGAGAAGATCAAGCAATATTTTCAAAAGAGCAAATTCAAAGTTTTCTGAAGATGTGCTAAATTTACTGAAATTTTTCTTTGAAGATTATTTGCAGAAGCAAATTGAGCTAAATCTGAAGATAATTTCTTTCTGAAGTCTGAAAGTGGTTTGAGATAACCTTGGAGAGATTATTGAAGAGCATATCTACCATCTTTTGGGAGATTGTTATTTGTTTAAAGACAGACTTTGGGAAGATTACAGATTGTTAAAGATCAAAGAAAGAAGAGATTGTTTCTGGCATACATAGAAGACTGATGTTCAAATGCAAAAGTTTTACAAAGTGGGAGATTGTTTTGAAAAATCTTTTTGAGATGATCTTGATCCAAAGGCGAGATTGTTAGAGCAGAAATATGTTGGATACAAGATCATAGAAGACTGAAGATTGAAGTCAAAGCTGAAGTCAACTCTCAAGCATCAAAGTCAAAGTCTGAGTAATTAAAGTCAAAGTCAAACTTGTATTTTGTGTGTTTTAGTTTTGTAAGAGTTTTGTAGTGTGCACGTTTTGTAAATGTAGTAGCCTGCGTGTTTTGTAGGTTAGTATATATTGTGTTGTACGTGTTTTAATAGAGTAGTTCTAAGAGAGAAGCAATTTCATAGTGGTGAGAGACTTTCTAGGTTAGAGAGAGAAAGTGTATTGAACGTATTGTAATTGAATTTGATTGTGAAATAAACAGTGAGATTAATGGAATTGATTGTCATCGTTTGATTTGCATTGTTATCTGGGATAACAAGAGTGTTATCCCACTCTCCGAGATTAGGGTGGATGAGGGAAACCATTGTATTGAAGAACCCAAAGCAATTTTGGATAAAAAGGCAAAAAAACTTCGCCACAAGGAAGTCACAATGGTCAAGGTTCAATGGAAGCACCATCGGGGTGCAAATGTGACTTGGGAGGCGAAAGAAGATATGAAGCGAAGATATCCACATCTCTTCTCCTAGTCAAGATTTCGAGGAAGAAATCTTCTCCAAGTTGGGGAGGATTGTAACACCCAGTTTTCCGGTGTCTTAATCTCTTGTTTATTTTGAGCCTAGAGTGTTATTAATTGGATGATTATCTTGTGCGGAAACCTTTATGTGATAAAGTATATGGATCGAGAATTGAAATTCACCAAGTCGGAGGCCTCGGTACAGTGCCGGCGATAGTGCCCGCGATTGTGAAACCCTGTCACTATCTCAGGGCACTTCTGCATGGAGTGTACCGAGAGGTGGTGAAGGGTGGCGATATACCCGTGATTGTGACACCCTGTCACTACCACGCGGCACTATTGCAGCGTATATACCGAGAGGGAGGGACTGCTCGCGACCTTGCCAGCGATTGTGACAGATGTCACAATCGTCGGGTACTATAGTTGTCGGGGTCAGTTCGTTTAAAACCCTAGAAGCCGATTTTCTACTTCACTTTTCAACTCAGAGCTCTCTTGGGAGCGATTTTGAGAAGATAAAAAGGTAGTTTTTCTCCATCTTCATTCAATTCTCTTTTGAGGAAGGTAATGAGATCATTTATGTGGATGGCATAGGTGGTTGGCATTGATTACGAGACTTTAAGGGGTATATATTCAAGTCACCTCATCTCCTCTTGAGTTCTCACCACCTAGGGTTTGTATACAACTTTTCAAGGTGAGTTTTTTACCCTTTGATTCTTACATAAATATTATGGCTTAGGTGTTATTACTCTCAACTATGTCTTATAACTATACATAGAAGTTTGTTAAGTTTGACTTAATCATGGGTTTTGGGGATAAGGGTGTTTTATGGCCTACATATGAATGTTTGAGAAATGTGTGTTAAAATAAGATTAATGATCTTCTACACTCATCCACTTATTTAGTAACCAACTCTTGTTCCATGGGATTTTGGTAAACCCAAAGTGGAATTAGGGTTTGGTGGGGTTTATGTCTTGAGTAATAAATGGAAACCTTGACTTTTGAAAAAGGGATTTACGGTATATTTGTTGATGAGTTGTGTTTACTAAGTTCCCTAAATATAGGAGTTCAGACCCAATAATAGTAACTTTATATATGTGATTTGGTTTTCAAGACTTCCATACGTGATTAATGATGATTGTGCTAGCATGTTTTAGGTATTTAGTCTTAGTGCAATGGATCCATAGGCACGGTGTTCCTATGTCCCGTTTTGGACATTAGGTTCACCACTTTGACACGGAATAGGCATCGGGTCACCATGATAAGTAAGGTGTGGACCTATACGGTCGGGTAGCGTCTCATGGGCAGTAAGGTGTAATTCCCTTGTGCTAGAGTTCCCGTTTTGGAACTCTCAAGAATAGACCTAGAGGGGTTGACTTGTTGTTTTCGAGCAATAGACTTAGAGGAGTTGAGCTGATTATGTGATTGGTGTTATTTGTACCATATTTTATCACTAATGGTTTATTTGATCTATTGATTTATCTCAGGGCTATACCAACCGCGTGACTTCAAATGGGTTTAGTACTTCTAATTTATTTGACTTATTCTCACTAGGCTTTAGCCTAACGCTTGTTCTTTGATTGTCATGTTTGTCAGGTAATCTTAGCGGTGGGGCTCGTGGGAACTAAGCGGACGACCTCGGAGTCGTGAGTGGTCTTTTTGAGAGATATAGTTACCATTATACTTGATATTTTTGAAGATACATGTGTTGGAGGAATAGTGACACTCGACTTTAATCTTGCTTATAGATTTTAAATTATTAGGTTGTCGTTTTATTCTTCATTTCATTTGGGTTGTATATGCCATACCATATTCCCCGCTTTGGGATGACACTATTGGGATTGAATTGTTTTATCCTTATTATACAGGTTTAAATTATCCCCTATTTTAGGGTGACAGGTTCCCCTATTTTTAGACGTTATATTTCCGAAATTTCAAATTTTATTTCTCTCTAAAATTTAGGATGTTATAAAAACCAACCTCTTGAAAAGGTACAAGTAAATACCATCATGTTTTGAGACGATAAAAAAAATCCTAACTTTCATAAGAATACCTTTACTAAAAGCCCCAAAGAATAATGGGATGCCCCGAAAAGGACAATCGAGAGTATTCATGTACTTCTCGAACTAATTGTACAGTGGAATGAAACCCGCTTACTCGATTACAAAAAGGTAATTGATTTCAACAAAGAAATGTTGTATCCCAAAATACGTCTCAATCTCTGTGGCAAGGAACTCACAAAAGATGGCATGATTCATAACATTATTTCCATTTTTCATACATTAGTAAATATTAATGAACCAATATAAGTTGGAATGTAACCTTTAGAAAAACTCGTCAACCTATTGCAAGTGGTTGAGAGGCATAACAAGGTTCTTTGGAATAACAATACCACATATGTCGGGACAAAGAAAATTTCCAAGATCAATAATGAAAATGTTAGAAGTGGAAACAACTCCAAAGGATTGTGAGTTAAAAACAATTTCACACATGTGACATTTACGCACCATGTGGACGAGACCCTAGAAAGGGTCAGGGTCATGGTAAGAATCGAGAATACTTTTTCAATACCTGGAGTAGAGATACAACTACTGCCCTAGGTGATAATTGTTGGGTCTGAAAAATGCCAAGTATGGATAATGCTGCTTAGACTTGAAGATTACTACTTCTGAAGAGATTAGTACTGCTTCTTGAAGGATTAGTACTGCTAGTGGAAAAGTTAGTACTGCTTGGAGAGTTAATACTGCAAGTTAGAAATTACTACTGCTAGCATGTTAGTACTGCTGAGGATGAAGATACTGCTAGAAGGATTAATGTTGTTGATGTTGATAAAGATGTCTTGAAGCGAAAGACAAGGAGTTGAAGATAATTATGGAATGGATGCTGAAGATGAACTTTACTTTCGTAATTATCTTGTAATATGTTTAGTATATATAGTCTAGAAGTCTTAGATTATTTGACATATGTCTTTTGTTTTCAAAGAGAGAATTAGCCTCAAGATTCTTAGTGATCCTTTCACTAGAGAAGTATTGAACGTCTGTTGAGCCTGTTCAACAGATTGAGGCTTTGGGTGTAATCATCAAGTTAATTCAATATAACTTGTGATTTGAATTCATACACTGTTTCATTGATTTATTGTTAAAGTGTTATTCCGCAACTTCTTTAACAAAGTTTCTGAGTGTTTATTTAAATTCTTGTTTTGAATTTCGATCCTAACAAGTGGTATCAGAGCAAAGGAACTCAGAAATCAATAATCATCATGGACGGATCACACGACAGTGTTCTTGTTTCAAAGGTTCCCATGCTCAAACCTAATGAATTTGACATGTGAAAAATCAGGATCAGGCAGTATATACTTCTTACAGACTACTCAATGTGGGATATCATTGAGAATGGTCCCTCCAGTGAAGGAGAGATAGGAGCAGATGGCAAGAGACCTCCACCAAAGACGAATTAAGGAAGAAAGATGAGACAGACTGAGATGAAATCCTTGAGCACTCTGCTCCTGGCAATACCTAATGAATATCAACACCAGTTTTGCAACTGTGCTGATGCCAAAATCCTGTGGAATGCTTTGGAGAAGAGGTTTTCAGGTACCAAAAGCACTAAGAGAAATCAGAGAGCAATTCTCAAGCAACAATATGAAATTTTTATGTCTAAAAAGAATGAGTCTATGACTCAAACCTTTGATAGGTTCAATAAGTTGATTGGAGAATTGGCCACTGTTGGTGTCAAGATGGACCAGGATGATGTCAACAGAAAGTTTCTAAGATCTCTTGGTGAAGAATGGGTAATGTATACAGTATCATTCAGGCAGAATGATAATTTGTAGAATAAGGAACTTGATGATCTCTACAATGATCTCAGGGTGTTTGAAGCAGAAGTTGAATCTAAGAAGAAGCCATCTGGATACTCTCACAATGCTGCTCTCTTATCATCTACTACTAATTCTTCTGCAAATACAGAATCAGTTAGTGCTACTTTTGGCTCAAAATAGGATGGACACAATGATTCTGTTTTGGAAGCTTTCCTTGCTAGCCATGCTAAATCTTCTCTCATTAATGATGATCTTGAGCAGATCAATGTTGATGATCTTGAAGAGATGGACATCAAGTGGCAAATGGCAATGCTCACCATGAGAATCAAAAGATTCATTAAAAGAACTAGAAGAAACAACTTTGCCATGAGAAGAGAAGATGGTGCTGGATTTGACAAATCCAAGGTGGAGAGCTACAAGTGCCACAAATTGGGGCACTTTGCAAGAGAATACAGAGGAGGAATGTCTCAACAGCATGGGAGCAACAATCAACAATTAAAGTCCACAAACTACAACAATAACAAGAACTCATCTCAAGCACTTGTCTCACAAGATGGAATGGGCTTTGATTGGAGTGATCAAGCAGATGAGGCAATCCATAATCAAGCATTGATGGCTGAGGTTTCAGAGTCTTCAAGCACAGCAATCCCCACAGAGGTAAAATCTATACTTTGCTCTGAAGCCTGTCTTGAAACTGTTAAGAAGTACAGGGATCACAATCAGAGCATGTGTGATGATCTTAAAAGATTGGAGAAACATAGGAGAGAGTCTAGTTTGATCATTGTAAATTTTGAAGAACAGATCAAAGTATATCAGGCCAATGAACTTCAACATTCATATGATCACAACTATTGGAAGTGGGAGAAGAAGGAGTTAGAGATTAAGCTAGAGAAGGCTAGAGAAGAATGTGAGAAAGTTAGGAGTGAATTTAAGAAGGCCAAATTAGACATTGAGAAATTTTCCAATGCTTCTAAAGCAATGGACACTTTACTCAAATCTCAAGTTCATGACAAACTGAAGAGAGGTATAGGCTACAACAACACCCCTCCACCTTACAATAACAACTATATTCCACCCACCTCAGACCTCTTAGAAAGGCAAGATAAGAATGACTTACCTGCAGGAGACACAGAAGTAGATCCACTAGACAATGTAATGGTTGAAGTAGAGTATGAAGAAGAGAACACTGAGGATAAGAATAAGGAAGACCAGAAAGAAATTCCCTTAGAAAACCATATTCTTACAAATGAGAAGGGGGGTAAACCATTTGTCAAGAGTGAGAAAGTTGAGACCTCTAAGACAGAGAAGGAAAAGGTACAGGGAGTTCACTATATGCAAACTACTGTTGTAAATCCCTGTACTTGTCAACAGAACAAGCCCCATCAACATGATAAAATAAGGGGAAATCAGAGAAACAGAAATAACCAGTGGGCTCAAAAACAAGGAATTGATCTAAGCAAAATCATTAGACCAAAGCCTTGTTTTATTTGTGGCAAGTTGAATCATTTAGCCAAACACTGTTATTTCAATCCTGTTAACCAAAGAATTACTTTTCAAAGACAAACACGAAATTATGTTGGTTATAGGAAGAAATCAAAACAATCAAGGAACCACATGGCTGATAATATGAGAACAGCACCAATGAAAACTGGTACTGCAAAATCTCATATTCGGAATAAGTTTGTTAAAGCAAAAGAAAATACTCCAAGCAATTGAAGGAGTAACTCAAAGAATAACAAAGCAAACAACTTTGCCAAAATTTGGGTTCCAAAATGCACTAAACCTGTTAGTACTGCTACCTCAAATAGTACTGCTAACAGAAATAGTGTTGCTGATAGCAATACTACTGCTAACAAAATTAGTACTGCTGACCAAGTTATTACTACTAACAAAGTTAGTACTGCTAACAAGGTTAGTACTGCTGACCAAGTTAGTACTGCTAACAAAGATAGTACTGCTACCAGTTTTAATATTGTCCAGCCTATAATTCTGACAAAGTATTCCAGCCATGAGATTCCTAATTCTGATCATCTCATCAAGACTAAGCTTACTGATTATGAGTATATTGATGAGAAAGGGCAACCCAAGACCATTTTGGCTTGGGTTCCCTCAAAACACTAACTGTTTTATCTTATGTGCAGGGCAACCAACAGCTCAAGAGGAAGAGCATATGGCATGTAGATAGTGGTTGCTCTAGGCACATGACAGGTAACATGGACTGCCTTCAAAATTTCAAAAGGTTTGATGGAGGACGTGTTGCTTTTGGTGACAATCCAGCAGGAGGTAAGATAAGTGGTAAAGGTATGGTATCAAAAGGTAAGATGACTTTTGAAGATGTTTACTATGTTGAGCAATTGAGATACAACCTGTTAAGTGTATCACAGGTTTGTGACAAGAAACATAGTATATTATTTAGTGATACTGAATGTATTATCCTTGCTCCAGGATTCAAGGTAGTTGATGAAAGTATGATACTACTTAGAACTCCTAGAAAGGATAATGTTTACTGTTTGGACTTAGAGAGTGTTTCTTCTGATTCATCACTTAATTGTCTGTTTTCAAAAGATTCCTTAGATGAATCATCTCTTTGGCACAGAAGGATGTGTCACATGAATTTTAAAACTATGAACAAACTTTTTAAAAACAACCTAGTGAGAGGTTTGCCTCAACAAATGTTTTCATGTGATGATCATTGTATTGCATGTCTTAAAGGCAAGCAACACAAAACTTCTCATAAGTCCAAAGATATAAACACAATCTCTTCACACCTTCAGTTATTGCATATGGATCTTTTTGGTCCTACAAATGTGAGGAGTATTGGTAAGAAATCCTATTGCTTAGTCATTGTTGATGACTTCTCTAGATTTACTTGGGTATATTTTCTGAGGACTAAGGATGAGACAAGTGGACTAATCAAATCCTTTGTCCTTAGGATTGAAAACCAAACAAATCTAAGAGTTAAAGTCATCAAATCTGATAATGGAACTGAGTTTAAAAACAGTGACTTAAACAGCTTTTGTGAGACTAAAGGTATTGAGAGACAATTCAGTGCTCTTGGGACTCCTCAACAAAATGGTGTTGCTGAGAGAAGAAATAGGACATTGATTGAGGATGCTAGATCTCTGTTGGCAGATTCAAAGCTACCCATTACTTTCTTGGCAGAAGCAGTTAATACTGCTTGTTATGTCCAAAACAGAGTTCTAGTAGTTAAAACCCAAGGAAAGACACCTTATGAACTTTTCAAAAAGAATAAACCTTTTATTGGATTTTTCAAACCTTTTGGGTGTCCTTGCACAATTCTCAACACCAAATCTCATTTAGGCAAGTTTGAAAGCAAAGTTGAGGATGGATTTCTTGTTGGATACTCCTCTCAGAGCAAGGCATACAGAGTATTCAACAGTTCTTCCAAGGATTATAGAGGAAAGTGACAATGTCAAATGCAATGAGAACACACCAAATCTGATTGGTACAGGTCCTGATTGGTTATTTGACATTGATTCACTATCTAATTCTTTGGGTTTTAGTAATGTGCAAATTGCAGGAACAAGTTCAACAATCGTACAAGCGCAAAGACAAGAGTTGATCCTATACCTACAGTTGATCCTGCTGAATGGTGTCAACAAGAAAAGAAAGATGATTCAGAAACAGAGCATTCTGAACCAGAACAGGATGAAGATGATAAAGGTGATGAAGAGGATATAGGTGAAAAGGAGGATGCTCATCCTTCAGGTTCAAGAAACATAGGTCCTGAAATGCCCATATTGTCAAAGGAGGATACTGATGAAGAAAATTCTTCAGTATTTGGTGGAAACACTCCTGAAAAGAATGACTCTAATCTTGATGCAAATATTAATGAGGAGGCTGCCCATCCAACAAGAACTCAGAAGAATCATCCTCCCCAGTTGGTGATTGGTGATATCAATTCTCCCATAATCACAAGGCATCAAAGTAAGTTAGGAGGATTGAAAGACTTACAGTCAGGGTTGTTGTCTTGTTTCCTATCCCAGATTGAACCCAAGAAGGCATATGATGTAATGAAAGACCCAAGCTGTATAGAAGCAATGCAAGAGGAGCTACTGCAGTTTGTGCTGCAAAATGTGTGGGATCTGGTTGACCTTCCACAAGGACACGGGGAAATTGGAACTAAATGGGTTTTTAGGAATAAGAAAGATGAGAGAGGGATAATGATAAAGAATAAGGCCAGACTTGTGGCACAAGGGTACACACAAGAAGAGGGGATAGACTATGAAGAAGTGTTTGCACTAGTAGCCAGAATTGAGGCAATTAGGCTGTTTCTAGCCTATGCTTCTTTCATGAAATTCAAAGTATATCAGATGGATGTTAAGATTGCATTCCTATATGGGAAAATTGATGAAGAAGTGTATGTTTGTCAGCCTCCAGGGTTTGAGAATCCTAACTTTCCTGACAAAGTATACAAATTAAAGAAGGCACTCTATGGGCTACATCAAGCACCAAGAGCATGGTATGACACTCTGTCTACCTATATCCTGGAAAATAATTTTGAAAGAGGAATCATTGACAAGACCCTTTTCATTCAAAGGAAGAAGAAGGACATCCTGCTTGTACAAATCTATGTGGATGATATCATCTTTGGATCCACAAAAGATCATATGTGCAAGGAGTTTGAGAAGTTGATGCACAAAAGATTCAAGATGAGCTCTATGGGTGAACTCACATTCTTCCTTGGGCTACAGGTTAAACAAAAGAAAGATGGCATTTTCATAAGTCAATCCAAGTATGTGCAGGATATACTTACAAAGTTTGGATTTTCAGAAGCAAAGCCTGCAAGCACACCTATGGAAACACACAAACAGATCACTGCAGATCTTGAGGGGGAGGATGTGGATGTTCATCATTATAAATCCATGATAGGCTCCCTCATGTATCTAACAGCTTCAAGACCAGACATTATGTTTGCTATATGTGTGTGTGCCAGATTTCAAGTGAGGCCTAAGCAATCTCACTTTCAAGCAGTCAAAATGATCTTCAGATATCTCAAAGGACAACCTAGGTTGGGTCTTTGGTATCCTCATGACTCACCATTTGATCTACTTGCATATTCTGATAGTGATTTGGGTGGTGCAAACTTGGATAGAAAGTCTACATAAGGGGGATGTCAATTTATGGGTGCAAGGCTAGTTTCATGGCAGTGTAAAAAGCAAACCACAGTGTCCACCTCTACAACAGAAGCAGAGTATATAGCTGCTACAAGCTGTTGCTCACAAGTGCTATGGATTCAGAATCAGATGTTGGACTATGGCATTACTTTTCTTCACACTCCCATCTTCATTGATAACAACAGTGCTATAAGCATAGTAAATAGTCCAGTGAAGCACTCAAAAACCAAGCATATAGAAATCAGGTACCATTTTATTAGAGATTGCAATGAAAAGAAGTTAATTCAGGTTTTGAATGTACACACAAGTAACCAATTTGCTGATCTATTCACCAAAGCTTTTGATGTGGGTAGATTCACATTCTTGGTCACAAGTGTAGGCATGATAAACACTGAATAAGCATCTTTTGATTTTCTTTATGTACCATTTCTGTATAGATTCTTTAATGCTTACTTTCTCATATTTCATTGTGCATGGTGCTGCTAACCATTTGTGTTTAAGTGTTTCAGATTGCTTTGCTGATTAGATACTTGGTACTTCTGATTAAGTTAATACTGCTCTCACTATTACTCCTACTAACAGTTCAAATATGGTTACATATGGTTACTACTGCTAGGTAGTTTATACTGCCAATGCAAAGTTACTACTGCTTTCCTCATTTCTACTGCCAGACAGTGTTAATACTGCCGGTACGTGTTAATACTGCTAGTCTGTGTTAATACTGCTGGTATATGTTAATACTGCTAGTCTGTGGTAATACTGCTGGTATGTGTTACTACTGCTTATTTGGGTTAATACTGGGGGTTTGTTAATGCTGCTAGGGTACTTAGTACTGCTTTTAACTAAAACCCTTAACCTATAAATACCCTTTCTGACCGCCAAAACCCAAACGGCTCTTTGAATTTTCATTGAGTGTTCATCCCCTCTCTCTCTCTCTCTCTCTCTCGAACTCTTGATTACCAGTGTGTAAACCCTCGCTTTGATTCGAACCCTAGAATCGATCAGAAACAAGAACACAATGATCTTGCAATGCTACAAAAACCCAAACAAGCTGAGGGTTTTCATGACATTGTGGATTTCTTCAAATCATCGCATATTGCATATGCGCTTACTGTCAATCCTACCATCTATGTGGAACATATGCGACAGTTCTGGGCAAATGCATCCATTCAGACTGTTGATGGCAATCAGTGCATTCAATCCAGGGTCTGTGATAAACCTATCACATTCACAGAAGGCTGCATACGCACTCATCTTCGTCTAGATGATGCATCAGGTATCTCTACTCTCCCAAAGGAAGATTTATTTCAAGAGATTGGTAGAATGGGGTATGAAGGTCCTACTGAGGTTTACAAGTTTTACAAAAGCAAATTTTCACCTCAGTGGCGATTCTTTGTTCATACTCTTCAACACTGCATATCTCGCAAGACAACTGGATGGAGTGAGTTTAGCAGTACAATAGCTTATGCTCTTGTATGCTTAGCTACCTCCAGAAAGTTCAATTTTTCCCAAATGATTTTAAATGATTTGATGTCAAACTTGGATACCAAAACCAAACAAATTTATATGTATCCAAGGTTTGTACAAGAGGTACTAAGCAAGGAATTGACGGATTTACCCTCTTTTGAAGAGGTATATTTACCTAAACCTCCTAAAGGGAAGGTATTTTCCAATATGAGAAGTCCTAGTAAGGACTTCTCTGGAACAGACACACCATTGTTCTCTACAATGATGGTTGTGTCCCATTCCCATGGTGAGGCATTAGGGTCACAGCCCATATCTGACCAACCCACTGATGACCTACCCACACCATTCACTTCCAATATTCTTCCTCAGACCACTGTTGATAAGCCAATTCCCCCCATCACTCAACAATATGCAAGGAAAAAGGTACAGTAGGTTCCTTCCCTTCATGTACCTACACCCCAAAAGCCTACAAGCCCTCTGATGGAGCATTCTTCATCAGAGAATATCCAAAGGGAATCCACAGGGGTGTCTCCCAACCCCAAGAAAGTGCTCTCTAAGGAGAAGGATGAGCATATGGGCAGCAAGGCTCACACTACTGATTCTACACAAGGTGTGGATCAGGACAGTGTGAACATGAGTAAGACCTTCCCCACGGCAACTTTGGATGAGAAATCATTCAAGGGACCCAGGTGCCAAGAAACCAAGGGGGTAGTAGGTGCTTTTGCTAGGCAGAAGGCCTCTACTAAAAGATCCCATGATCCTTCACGGGTGGTAAACACACCTACAGGAGGTAAGGACAAATATAACTATGATGAATTGATGGAAACCATTGGCAATGTGAAGTTAGATGTAATCAATCAGGGCTTGGAGATAAAGGAGTTGAAAAAGGTGATCACTTCTCAACAGGTGCAGATAAACAAACTCAAGAAGATGGTACTCAATTTGGTGCACAAAAAGAAGAGAAAGCAATATGTCTTGAAGAAAAGGGGAAGTGCTCATGATGCTTCCAAAAAGGGGGAGAATCAAGAAGCAGAAGTTGAGAAGGAGAGTTCAGTGGATATGGAATTTCTATTTGAGGGGGAGATTAGTGGTAAAGCTGAAAAGAAGGTTGAAGAAGATCAAAGTGTGAAAGCAGCAGAAACAATAATGAAAGAAGCAGAAACTGTAGAAGCAACAGTAGAAACTTCTAAAGCAGTAGAAACTTCTAAAGCAGTAGAAACTTCTAAAGCAATAGAAACAGAGAAAGCAGCAGCAGAAACTGGAATGTCTATAGAAGAAATAGAGATTGGAGAGACTTTAGTGAAGGCAAAGAATGACACTCCTAAGGCCACTCAAAAGGCTAAGGGAGTGGTGATTAAAGATGGAGGCTCAGAGAAGAAAAAGGAAGAGGTCTGTGTGTCAGAGGCCAAGAAGAAAGGGAAAGAGAAGATAGTTGAGCCTGTGAAACCATTAAAGAAGCTGAAGAAAATAGATTTGGATGCAGAATTGGCGAAGGAGTTAAATGTACAGTTTAAAAAGGAGTTTGAAAAGGAGGATGACATTCAAAAGGCCAAAGACAGAAAGATTGCAAGAGATTTGGCAACAAGGCTAAATAAAGAATATCAGAAGAGTTTGAAGACTGCTGCAAAGAGGGTTACAATGAAAGCAACCAGACAAAGGCAGCCTTCCAAGACCTTTCTAGCTGCACAGGAAAGAAGAAAGATGATAAACTTCTTGAAAGGATCTTTTGGAGTTCCTGAAGGGATGTTTACAAAAATGTTTTTTGGTAGGATAGAAGACTTATACAAAAAGGAGATGGCCAAGCTGCAAGGAGACTTCAATCAAAGGGTTGAATTTGAAAGAAAGATGAAAGAAAGACATGATCTGAATATTCAACAACCTTTTCCTAACAGTGAAGAAGGCACTCTGACTAAAGAATAGGTAGAAGTGAAGAAAGAAGAGACACTAGCTCAGAAGATTGGAGCTGCCAAGAAAATGAAATCAATTGCTACAAAGAGAAAGGCAAAAAGGCCTAGAACTAAGGAAGGTGAGAAAGAGCAGAAACAACAAGAGCAGCAGAAACAAGCAGAGCATGTTGAAACTTAAGAGCAGAGTCAAGAGCAATCAAATCAACAACCTTTAGAATAGACAAGACAATCTGATAAGAAGTTTGATTTGTATATGACAGTGACAGATGAAGAACCATTGAAAGTTGATCCTATCTCAGTGAAGGCTCCAGAAATCATTCATTGGGATATTGTGATGGATAAAGGCAAAGAATACTTCAGAATCAAAAGAATGGGTGACAAGTATGAGGTCTACTCAACTTGGGGTAAGATCATAAGAAGTTGTACCAGAGTTGATTTGGAAGAAATGTACAAGGTTGGATTGAACTTGCATGGTGACTTGTTGAACGAAGCAAGGATGAGCTTAACAAAGATGGCTCTGGAGTATTTGTGTATGATGTTCAACCCTGATAAAGTTGAATATCTTATCAAAGACTTGCATCACATAGAAGGATTTAAAAACATTGATCATTGGATGCTCATTGAAAGATCTGGAGTATATGTCATAACAATTGATAAAAGTTGTCATGAGTATTATCTGGTTGATAAAGTGTATGATCACAGTAAAGAAAAGTTGCAGAGGATGCTAAAGGCAAAGTTGGTCTGCACTACAGGTTCAGAGATGGCAAGAATCTTGGTTAGAAGAACAATCAATCAAAGTATGGGATTGAATCTTGATTTGGGAATTTGAGCAGTGGTTTTGAAAGCATCATGAAGACCTTATTCTGAAGAACTTAACTTCTTGGTTTCAAAAGTTAAGTTAGGGGGAGATTGTTAGGTCTGAAAAATGCCAAGTATGGATAGTGTTGCTTAGACTTAAAGATTACTACTTCTGAAGAGATTAGTACTGCTTCTTGAAGGATTAGTACTGCTAGTGGAAAAGTTAGTACTGCTTGGAGAGTTAATACTGCAAGTTAGAAATTACTACTGCTAGCATGTTAGTACTGCTGAGGATGAAGATACTGCTAGAAGGATTAATGTTGCTGATGTTGATAAAGATGTCTTGAAGCGAAAGACAAGGAGTTGAAGATAATTATGGAATGGATGTTGACGATCATCTTTACTTTCGTAATTATCTTGTAATCTGTTTAGTATATATAGTGTAAAAGTCTTAGATTATTTGACATATGTCTTTTGTTTTCAAAGAGAGAATTAGCCTCAAGATTCTTAGTGATCCTTTCATTAGAGAAGTATTGAACGTCTGTTGAGCCTGTTCAACAGATTGAGACTTTGGTTGTAATCATCAAGATAATTCAATATAACTTATGATTTGAATTCATACACTGTTTCATTGATTTATTGTTAAAGTGTTATTCCGCAACTTCTTTAACAAAGTTTCTGAGTGTTTATTTAAATTCTTGTTTTGAATTTCGATCCTAACAATAATGGACAACCAAATAAGAAATGCACTAAAGGGTGCTTCTATTGAAAAGAGAACAAGTTGAAAACGAACTATATCATATTAATTTAAGATTGATTAAGCATAGGTTTCTTTGACATTTATTTAAAGTATTAAAATTAATTTCTTTTGCTTAAGTAAAATAGAATATGTAACCATTATATATGTAAAGAAATACATCTAAATAAATAACAAAACTATCAATATTCTCCGTTATATGTAGGAACGTATCGAGGAGAACTTGAGTTTTTGTAGAATATTCCACACAATCTAAAATGATAGACAAATACTTATTTTATAATTCATCCAACCAAAATACTTAGGCGATGGACAGTCATTTTCTTGTTGGTACAAGATTAATTGGAACCTTGTAAAGATATTCTTATCAAATGGAAATTATAATGGAAATGAGCATATATACATAATTCTAATGAAAGTAAACATATATCATGGAAACTAATGTGTCAAACTAGTAGATCATTGGGTCGTCGAAACATTTTTTGTCACCAATAAAGAACTTTGGGACAATGACACATATATGTTTCGACATGACCATGTGGGACACCATGGTTATAACATAGTGATCCGTGTATTGTAAAATAGACATAGCCACATTCTCTTTCGAGTGAAAGACAAAATGAGGCAAATTGCAACTGTTGACTTCTGCAGCATAAGAAGCAACACCACCATCATAATATGCCTTCTCGAATACCTAAAAGTTTTGTATACCTTGATCCTTAGCATAGATAGGAATGAGACCTCCTAAAGCTAAGGACATAATACAAAAATATTTCTTTGTTACAACGAATACAAGCTGATACTTATGGACATAAACATCCAGAATGCGGGACATTAAAGTACTTTATGGTTCTGGTTTCGACACGATGAACGCAGGTCATATTATAGTCCACATAAAATATTGCACTCCTAGCACTAGCTATACGTTTAAGGGCTCACCATCCTCATTATTTCATCAAGTCTACATGACTTGGAATGTTGGAGAATTTACATCATAAGGATTTGATGATTATTGCATATGTATTGGGGTCAATGTAGAGTTTCCTATACCCCATGTATATATATAAAATGGTATCATATAAGTTGTTATCAAAAGAATATGATGATATCTAGGGTATTGGTAATGCGCACTAATTTACCCACATCTACCTGGGGTTATGCAATTTTTTTTAGTTTTTAGATCCACTACTAGCTAACCAGCCCCATGCGTACCAGTTTGTTATTCCCAAATCTATCAAGTTCTTATTGTAAACAGAAATCAATATGAAGAATCGAAGCTACATGTCATTGATTCAATCACAAGAATTACAAACTCAACTTTCTCTCACTACTCTCTCACTAGAATGATATTCTAAATCAGCTCTTCTCTCATACGCTCTCTACTTCTCACAAATGACATGCTACAACTTAATGACTTTTTACTTACAAAGACTTCAAAGGTATTTATACCTCCATACAAATACAAAGAAACAAACAAATACAATATGTTGACTTTGACTTTTATTACAAAATGACTTTGACTTTTAATGAGAGTTGACTTTCCAGCTTTGACTTCTTGAACTTTCATCTTCAATCTTTATGATCTTGAATCCAACAAATCTTTGCTCTAACATTCTCCCCCTTTGGATCAAGATCATTACTAAAAGATTTAGCAATGCGATCTTCTCTCTTTAAGCTCAAATTGAAATAACTCCCCCTTTAATACAAAAATAATTTTCTCAATCAACTCACATGCTCCCCCTATTAGTATGAAATATTTACATTCTCTCCTTCTCTGATAAACTCTATCTCTTCAAAAACTTTCAACAATCTTTTCTCAAAATCTGATTCTCTCACAAAGTTATAAAACCTCTTTCACAAACCAAATGTCAGCAAAATCTTCAAAGCCTTTCAGCTTTCAATCAATCTTGAATATTTTCTCCCAGCTTTAACATTGTTGACTCAAAACATTTCTTTAACTCTTCTCCCCCTTTTTGATGATTAGAGCATCGCTATCATCAAAACTTCTTCAAGAAATGTCGTTGACCATTCTGATCTGTCTAAGAGCCTCTGATTCGTTGATCCGTAACCATATTTATCCAGATCTTTGCAAATCTAGACAGAATATTCGTGTAACACCTGAATCAACAAATGAATTAGTTAATACGCCTGTCAGTAACACAAAGTCACTATGTGTAACGGATACACATAGGAAAGGAGCTTTTTGATGTTCACTCCCCTAGGGCTTCCATCTAATCATCGAAACACCACAAAGGAAATTTCTAGGAATGTTATGACAAGAAAACAAATTCCTTGTGTGTTCGTGCTAGTGTAGAAAGAATTAAGCATATGATGATTGCTTTTATAAAAGGCTCAACATTGTGTAAACCACTGAGACAACAGTAGATAAACACAGACTCAATGTGCATGATTGAAGTGCGAAGGTGGGGCAGAATTCCTTCTTTTTCAATATCCATATTTTCCAAATGAAAACCAGATAGATTATAAGTTGTGTCCCCAGAAAAATATGAAACACTTTCTTTTTAAGAAGAAAATGAGTGGTTGGTGGGATTTAAGCAAGAGTTGGCATGGGCTATTTGCCTGTTTCAATAATGTTCACCAAGAATTGTGAAACATTAGTAATGTGGCTGCCCGGCTCAGAAAGTAGTCGGTGCAGAGTTTGATATTCTTTTACACTGATCTCACACCCTCTTTCTTTTAATCATTAAGCTCACACCTAACCAAACTCTCTTTTCCATTTTACCACAACGCAAAAACCACACTCATTTCTTTTTGACTCCTCACACTCAATCACTATGGATTAACTTTTTGGGTAGGAGACACTGGTAATCGTGAATCCATAGAAGTTCATGTAAGTCCTAGCACAAAGAACCCATATTTCCTATAAAGATCAATGTTGCTCAATATGGTTTAACTTGAACAGTTAAAGCGCAAATACAAGTCAGATGTATATATGCTCAGAATATAATCATGAAGATATGAGCATTTTTAAACATGGAAGTATTTTCAAACAAGTATATTGAATGAATGAATATGAATGCAAGAGACTTGTTTGAAAAATCTGACATTGTATGAAAATGATCAGAAATGAATGATATAACAATCAAAGCTTATGGTCAAGAATAATGGATAATGTCTATATGAAACAAAAATATAGACATTCTTGAAATGAACGTTTCGAAATGAAATTACGCTCAAAATTCTTTGAAGTACAAGCGGGGTGTCTTACCATCGAAAAATATGTTTCAAATTTGAGACATGGTAAGAACAATTTGAACAAAAAGTCAAACCGGTGTGTGTGAATACTTGAAAGTATATAGAAAAGACAATACACAAGTATTTATCTTTAGAAACACACGGTTTGTAATTATGTAAGCACAAGTAAAGCTTGAAAACATTTAAAATCACACTTCCAATTCATGAAATCTGTTTAAGAATCGGGAAGTGGTTTGAACATTTAAGAACATGTTTTCTATGATTGAAAGTTGTCCTTCTTTCAACCACATATGAGATTAAGATAAGAAATTTAACCTTTATCGTACAGTCTTAAATCTCATGAAGTCAGCTGAAGTCATAAAGATATGATCTTGTAAGCTTCTCTCATTCTGCACAAGTCACAAAGTCATGTCAAAGCAACTTTATTCACAAAAAAATTAAAAGATATAAAGCATTAAAACGATTAAAGTACGAGTTCTGATCTGAAATAATCAGAAGTCATCACCTTTACTCCCCCTGAAATTATGCATCTAAAATATGTCATTGAAAAAGCACATGATAAAGATCTACAATTCTATTTTGAAATGTAGTTCATCATATCTATCGGATGCAAAGTATTTCAGAAAGGTATGTACTCCCCCTTGATGGTTGATTTCCTCATCTGAGTATTGGAGTACAAACTCTTATCAGCACAGGAGTAAGGTCTTTTGATCACTGAAGTACGAGTCCTAAACTGTTGTGTTTAGAAGTCAAACTTCGTTGAAGTACATGTCCTAAGCTGATTTACTTAGAAGCCTTGGTTCTCTTACTCCCCCTTGACATTAGGTGCCTGCAACACAAAATCAGCTTTCGGTTTTGGTACCCACTGGTATTGGGGTCCATGTGTGTTAGTTGCAGTTTGAATAGGAGTAACTGAGTAAGAACCATACCAGAAATGATCACTTGTTTTATGAACATGATCATGTGCACGGCAATAAGAACAATAGTATTTCTTACCTGATAACCTGATTAATTGATCTCTCGTGTAGATATGATCAGATTTACCTTCACGCGCTTTATTCTTCTTTGCTTTCGTCTCGTGTACACATGATTTCTTTCCTTTCAGCTCTTCTTTCTTTCCATCTTTCTTTTAATCTTCAACTGGTTTCTTTGTCCAGCCCAGTTTTTCTTCTTTGTATCTCCTTCTTCTTCTTCTTCTGAATGTATCTGAACCATCTACATGTTTATCAAAGAAAAGATTAGTAGTACGAATCTGATTTAATGAATTGACTAACCTTCTAGAAGAAATAGATTTCAAAAGTGATCTTGAGGCTGTCTTTTTGAAATCAGCTGAATTATTTCTAGGTGTGTGGATTTGTGACTCTGGAGTCGTGTGCTCAGTCACCACCACCTTTGAAACAATGTCTTCAAACTCTTTTATCTTTGAAGATAAACTGTCTCTTTATTCAATGAGCAGGTCAATCTTCTTCTTGAATTCAGACTTCGTTTTCTGCTCTTTATGCACACTCTCAGATAGTTCAGATAGCTTGTCAGTAAGCTTCTTTATTTCTGTCTCAAACATGCTTCTTTCTTCTTCAAGTCCCTTCTCAGCATCATTTCTCTGACCGGATATTTCTTTGAAGAATCCAGCATTCTTTTGTTCAATGGCCTTCTTCTCTTTGGCAAACTTTTCTCTCTCCATTATGATTACTTTCTCAAAGTCAGATATTTGTTGAGAAAATTTTGTACATTTCAGCTCAACTGCCTTCTTTTCATCTGCACATTTTCTTGAAAACTCTGAGAATTTCTTCACAAATGCTTTCTTTTCAATCCCAAAATCAGATATTTCTTTGGCCATCTTTTTCTCCAGATTAGATATTTTCTTTTGAAGCTCAGCATTAGCATCTTCCAAACTGTTAATCTTCTCCTCATACCTTTCAACAGATGCTGCTTGCTGGAATTGTACAATCTGTTTTTCATAGTCAGAGATCTTTCTTTTCAGCTCAGAATTCTTAGATTCCAAAATCTTTACTTTTTCTTTTAGAGACAACTTTGATTTATTTTCAAGCTGATCCCACAACTGTTTTGCTGAAGATTCTTTGATATCTAAAGTGATACAAATTTCATCTGAAATTCCTTTCAAAATAAACACTTTGGCCAATTTATCAGCTTCAAATCTCTTTTTTTGCTCATATGAGTATTCCTCAAATGGTAATACACACTCTCCTTTTTCTTTAAGTCCATATGCTCCCGGATAATAGTAAAACTTTGTTGGAGTTTTCATCCTTCCTTCCTGTAAAGATAATCTGATATATTTTCCCAACTTATGTTTATCTATGAGATCTAGAAAACTAATATTCCATGATTCAAACTCTCCTTTGACTAACACAGGAGGTTTCACATCTGATTCAACTATGAAAGCTTCTTTGGAAGTAGAAATCCGATCTATTTTATGTTGTTCTTGAAATTCAAAAAAATTCTGTTCCAGAATTATCTCTTTACGCCTTGCAGGACTATAATCCTCGAAATAATCATCATCCATGATTCCTGTAACAAAAAGAACTTGAAATGATCGTTAGAAATTCAGAAACTTTGATCACAATGAAAAATTTGACTAAGAATAGAAACTCGCAAAACACAGAAAAAATGCTTGAAACTCGCAGATGCCTAAACTCGCAAGTAACTGTTCACTGATAAACTCGCAGGCTGAGGCGTGCGCGTTTGAGAAACTCGCAAACAAAAGGTTGCGTGTTTTGAGAACTCGCAGACCGAATGAACTCGCAGATTACTGTTCCTAAGAAACTTGCAAACTTAGTCTTGCGCGTTTTATAGAACTCGTAAGACAAACTCGCAGAAGGAAACTCGCAATGGTTGCGTGTTTCAACACTTGGAAAAAATTTCGAAGATTTCAAACTCGCAGACTTCGAATTGCGCGTTTCACGAACTCGCAGATAACCCTCTGCGCGTTTCTGGCCAAAATCAATATCTTTCGGCTTGCGCGTTCTTCCAGATGAAGCTTGCGCGTTTCACAGATCTTGCATGTTCTTGGGCTCTTCGAACAAAAATTCAAACTTTCACACTGAAATCCATCGAAACCTTCGTCAATTGGCTCAAGACTTTGCAGGAATGCTAGATTACAATACTAGAACTGATTACAATGCAAGAATTTCAAATACAAACACAAATCGATGCAATTTGATTCGATTTACAGTGTAGTGAACATTTTTGAACAAAAATCTACAAAACTTAATTGAATCAAGAAACCGAGTTTATATCAATCAATTTTACAATCAAATATAATCCATTCTAAACAACAAACCGAGTCTATATCAATCAATTTTACAACCAAATCAATATTGAATCAAGAAATTCAATACTACAGTGAGTTCGACGATGAACAGTTCTCAAAATTCAAATTCGATCCAATTTTCTGAATTTCTATCTGCTCTGATACCAATTGTTATTCCCAAATCTATCAAGTTCTTATTGTAAACAGAAATCAATATGAAGAATCGAAGCTACATGTCATTGATTCAATCACAAGAATTACAAACTCAACTTTCTCTCACTACTCTCTCACTAGAATGATATTCTAAATCAACTCTTCTCTCATACGCTCTCTACTTCTCACAAATCACATGCTACAACTTAAGGACTTTTTACTTACAAAGAATTCAAAGGTATTGAAAGTCCAAGATCACTAGAACTTTAGAGAGAGAAAGTAGAGAGAGAGAAACTTGGAGCGCAAATTATGAAATCGTATTAGATGTGCGTGTGTTGCTTACAACAAACCAAGACCAAAGGGACTTAAATACCCTTGGTCAGATACAATACTGATCAGCTCTAAACACAGTATTGACCAAGTCCTATAAATACAATGATTACTATAAAATCAGACCTAACAATCTCCGCCTTAGTAATCATTGGCGCTTTGGTCTTCAAAAATTATCTTCTATAACAACACGGACCAACAAAGTGACTTTCAGAAGCTTTCTGACTTTTAAGAAAAAATTTCTTCTCAGCATCTTGAATAATGAAATTTTCTTTGCTGCTTAAGCTCAAGACGATACACCTCTTTTGAATGATCTTGAATGAACTGTGGTTTTCGGAGCAAGAACAGCAAAAGAATTTGAAATAGCTGAGTGAATGGAATCTTTGAGCGAATCTTGATCAGCAGATAATCTTTTGAACTCTTTGTCTCTTTAACTTCTCCTTGACTTCTCCCCCTCATGACCTTGATGATCTTGATCAACTTGGTCATGCAAATGTTGGAGACGAGACAGCGAAAGATCTGCAAAATCAAAGAAACAGAGAAAAACAGAGGAGGTTTGCGTTCTATGCAGGAAGCGCAAAGCAAGGTTTGCGTTCTATGTGTGACGCGCAAAGCAAGGTTTGCGGTTCACATGTGACGCGCAAAGCAAGGTTTGCGGTTCATGAAGGAAACGCAAAACAAGCTTTGCGTGTCATGCCTGAAGCGCAAAGTAGACTTAGAAAAAATTTACCTTGTTAAGCTCTTTGACTCCCCCTACACAAATGCATTAGATAAGACAATTCGAGATAGCATTCATGTAAAGAAAATCAGACACTCCCCCTCAAAAACAGATATAATTTTTGAAATACATCTCTTTGTTCACTCCCCCTTGAATAAAGCATAAACCCATTAAAATATATTTATGAGAACGCAGTGATCAGAAATTAATGTAGAAAGAAAAATATACTGAATGTAAATTTTGAAACAACTAAACATATAAAATTTTAAACACTAAACAAATTAAATTCTACAGAGTAAAATATCACAAATTTATCAATCATTTGAAATCAAACATATGTTGTAAGATAAAAGAACGAGTTTAATTGCATATCAAGTTAAAACATGTTCAGTTTCAAAACTTCCAGCAATCTATTTAGTGTGCTCACATGCAAATCTTCTATTAGCTTCAAGAAAATGCAATTCTAAAAATATTATAGAGAACTTTGCATGTACTGACACTAAGTCATCAAAAATTAAGACTTTCACAAATTTACAGGTTTGTCGCAACTCAAATATATCACCAAGTATCATGAGATGTGTGCTCATTGGCATCTTTTAGCATTGTGCACATTGGCATCTTAACATGAGTGTGCTCTTCGGCATCTTTTAAGCTCGTGCACTTTGGCATCTTTTGATCAAAAAGTTTATTAAGTAAAGAACATGCCGTAAACGTAACTTTCTATCTGACCCTATTGTAGGATTTGGGTCAGCCGCTCCCAGACCAGTTGGCCTTAGGGGACTAGGTGCCAAGCACCCCTTGGAACTTACTCTCCCAGATCAGAAAGGCTACATCGACAAATCCTAAACCCATTCATACCAGTAGAACATGACTTTCGATCTGATTCTATAGAAGGATTTCTGTTCGATCACTCCCAGACCAAATGACCTTAGGGGACCAGATGACAAGCATCCTGAGGAACTTACTTTCCCAAACCAGAAAGGTCACAGGTACAAACTTTTAAACTTAGAGATTTCTGTATTTTAAGAATTTAATATTCATCTCAATTACTTAGATCAACGTCTAAATGTTTAGCCCATATTTTCATTCCGATCTATAATTCTGATCATTTAGGTAGTCTAAGCAAAGTAAACTATAAAAATTCCGAATTACACAACTTTAAAGCAGTAATAAAAGTTTCAAACACGTTGCTGACTTTTCGACTTTTGTAAGACTTGAAATTTGACCATATAAAAACTTTAATATAAGCAAAAGAACTTGAAAATTTATCCTAGACACATATTTTATTCAAAGGAAAGAAAAAATGTAAAACTTTACTTTATAGAATAAAATTTGTAAAAATTTAAACTTTTAATTAATATTTAGTTGGAACAAAATAAAATTCAACTATTTCATCTTTTACATAGAAGAAAATAAATTTGTGTCTCATATTTAAAAAAAAATTGGGTAATACAAATTCATGAGAAAAATAAACAAGCTCAGATTCTTGAAACATTGAGAAAAACTGGAATACCATCATTATCATAGATAAATGCAGCGGAATTAAAATTGATGTACTCACAGTATCTCATTAAGTCAGAAGCTTAATCATTGAAGAACGAGTTCTAAATTGTTGTGTTTAGAAGTCGAAGTCTATGAAGTACGGGTTCTGAGCTGAATTACTCAGAAGCCAAAATCCTCTTACTCCCCCTGAACATGTGATGCCTGCAACTTTGAAGCAGATAAAGATTTGGGTACCCACTTAAATTTGGGTCCGTGTTTGTTAGTTGCAGTTCTTATGGGGAAACAATAATTGACAGAATTGACATTAGAAGCACAAGGAATATTATCAGAAAAATAATCACAACCATCAGAAGAGAAAGCATGATCATCTGAACTAGAATCAGAAGACGAATGTGAGACATTTTTGGAAATTTGAAACATTTGCTTTATAGAATATTTTGAAACTTCATTACAAATAGCAAATGAATCACTATGATAAAGTTTGTCTACATATCGATCTCCCTCAACAATAGATTCTTCAGATAATCGCTTCTTTCTCCATATCTGCCTTGGTGACTCCCTCACAGTCCGATCTGAAGAATAAGAATCAGAAACATTATAATTTTCAGTTAAAACAGAGTCATGTTTCTTTGACTTCTTTGATCTTCTTCTTTTACGCTTATTTTTATAGAATTGATCATTTAGCAGTAAAGAATTATCAATAATTGAATCAGAAGAAGAAACTTTATCAAAGAAAACAGTATGTGCTTTTGAAATTGAAGAACTAGCCTCGGAATCTGAAGAGTTTTGAGAAAGGATTTTAAAATTTGAAACTTCCTTTTTATTTTCCTTGAAATCAGAAGAGATGTTAGAAATAGAATCTGGTCTTTGAGAAAATATATTTTCTTCTAGACTTGAAGTCATAAAAGAAAGAATAATGTCAGATTCAATTTTTTTCAAAATATTTTGATCTTCTATCTGATTTTCAAGATCTATGATTTTTCCTTCTAATACTATCGGTGGAATATATTTCTTCGAATCATAAGAGATTGGAGAACTATTTTCCTTAGAAGTATCAGGTGCATAAGGAGAAATAAAATCATCAAATATTGAAGATTTGATAGAAGATATGTCATTTAAAACTCTTTTTCCTCTTCTCGATTTTTCCGGAAAATATTTTGCATTTTCAGAAGTATAAACAAAAGGAATTTCATTTTTCTTTTTATATATCCTTTTCTCATTTTCAATATCTAAAATTTGCTTTTCACTAGTCCAAAAGAATTTGAACTGAGGACCATAGTGGGCAAGATTTAGATATTCGTATTTATATAAAGTGGGAACTTCGTCTATCACTTTGTTTAAAAAAATGAGGATTGTCAAACCAAGTCCCCATCTATCCTTAATAGCTTCTTCACTTCTTGGCTTGTTCATGTAAATGGTTTGCTCAGATTGTTCTCTTTTATATAATTTCCTTTCTAACCCAATTATTTTCTCAGAAAGAATTTTATTTGAAGAAGTCAGATCAGTCAAAGAATCACGATAAGTCTGATTTGATTTTTCAAGATCAACTAACTGCTTTTGAAATTTCTCTTTTATATCAATTAAAATTGACTTTTCATCTTTTAAAGAAATTTGCAGTTTCTCAATAAAATCAGACTTTTCTTGATTTTTAAACTTTTCAGAAACCAACTTTGAACGCAGATCATGCAAGGCAGAGATAAAAACATTCATTTGAGATAAAAAGAAATTATAGTTAAAATCAGATATTACCTCTGAACCATCAGATGAGGTATCATCTTCCTCATCATCAATTTCATCATCACCAACAAAGCACATCGCCGCAACCTCCTCATTATCAGCCTTGTTGTCCGAATGGTCCAACCAGTACTCTTCTTCAGCTAGCAGTACAGTTCCACTCTCCTTCTTTTCAGCTAGAGCCAACTTCTTTCGGTAAAAATCAGCATTCTTTACCACTTTGACTCTGCAATCCTTGACCATATGTCCAGGCTTTCCACAGTTAAAGCAGTTTATCACCTTTTTGTCATCTTTCTTCTGATCAACTGTCTTAGCCTGTTCATACTTTGGAGTGTATGTCTTTGAAGAAGAACCAGTCTTAGAACTAGAAGTAAACTGCAGATTGTTTGACCCAGATCTGTTCTTGAACCGTTTCTGATAAAGCTGAGTCAAAAGAGTCATGGCCTTCTCTAGAGCTTCACCATCATCATCTGTAGACCCATCATAGGCTGATTCAGTCAAAGTTTGCTCAACCAGTTGGCTAGCAATAAGAGCAATGGGATCTACTGACTGAGGCTTATTCTTCTTATCCATCTTTGCCTTCTTCTCCATTACCATAGATTCATCTGTCATTAAGATTTCATATAACTCCTGAATTGGCATTGTTGAGATTCTAACATCGTTTCTCATTTTGTGGCAAGACTTGTTCCACTCAGGTTGTAACGCTTTCAGAAACTTCAAGTTAGCCTCCAATTCAGTCTTGGTAACTTTAATCTTGAAAAGATCATTGATGACAGCCCAAAATCGATCAAACACATTCTTCAAACTTTCTCCATCCTTAGCTTGGAACTTCTCAAAATTGTTCATGAATCTGGTCTGTCGTAACTGAGTAGACATAGCAGTACCAAGCATAATCTTCTCAAGTTGTGTCCACATCAGCATTGGATTATGTTTGAAGCAATCGATTCTGTTATAAATGGAGTTGGGAAGAGCAAGGATCAGATTTGACTTAGCCAGACTGTCTGCTTTATATCTTGATAGCCCTTTTTCGTCATATTCACTCAAAGGTGTTTCAACTGCTGTAGCTGGAGAAGTAGCAGTAGCTGGGATTACTTTCATTTTCTTCACCATAGGACCCTCATACAGAGATTTCTTCCTGTTTTCCCCATTTGGTTGCCTTTCAATAAAGTTGATGAACCGATCCTGCCACTATTCGAATTCGTTCTCATTGATCAGTACTGGTGGACGAGTATCAGACCCCAAAGACATCATGAGGTCATTCTTGTAGATCTGTGCTTGCAAAGACATCTTGAGAAAATGATCAACTTGAAGTGAATGACCGTCCCAAACTATATATCAGAAAATCAAAAATCAGATCAAATTGAAATCTTAAAAAAATATTTCGTGAAAAATGAATTTTTTTTTTTTTTTTTTTTTTTTAGGAAGGGAGACCCGCAAAGTGTAGCTTTGCGGGTGAAGACAGAAACGCAAACTGAAGTTTGCGGGTGTTGTGGGAAACGCAAGCTGAGGTTTGCGTGTGAAGTGGGAGACGCAAAGATGAGTCTTTCGGGTGTAGAAGGAAACGCAAGACAGACTTTGCGGGTGTAGAAGGAAACACAAGACAGACTTTGCGGGTGTAGAAGGAAACGCAAAGTAGACTTTGCGGGTGTAGTGGGAAGCGCAAAGTTGAGCTTTGCGGGTTAGGCTAGAAACGCAAATTGAGACTTTGCGTTTGAGGCTTCAAGCGAAAACCTGAAAAACAAGATGATGAAAGAGACGCAAAGCAATATGAATGACCCGCAAACTATATGAATGAAACGCAAAGTTCAAAAACTCGAAAATTTTCGCAAAATCAGATCAAACCAAGAAAATCACACTCTGAGTTTCGAAAACATCTTTAAAACAACTTTTAACAAACAATTTCGATTAAAACACACTAAAACTCAAAATCAAGAATGTAACAGTACCGAAACTCGTTTTTTTCAGAAAATCACAATTTTCCAAAATTGATGATCCAATCAAGAATTTTATAAGAAACACACAGAAGCAAATATGATCGATTAATGAAAACGAATATAAGAGGATCAAATTCGCACAAAATCAAGCACAAACAGATCCAAATTTTATGAGAAATCAAGAAAACGAGATTTTATTGAAAAATTCAATAAAATCGATCAAATTTTCGATTTCAATCACTAAATCAGATCAAAACAAACAATCTCTCAATTCTCTCAAGATCTAGCAAGCTCTGATACCAATTGAAAGTCCAAGATCACTAGAACTTTAGAGAGAGAAAGTAGAGAGAGAAACTTGGAGCGCAAAGTATGAAATCGTATTAGATGTGCGTGTGTTGCTTACAACAAACCAAGACCAAAGGGACTTAAATACCCTTGGTCAGATACAATACTGATCAGCTCTAAACACAGTATTGACCAAGTCCTATAAATACAATGATTACTATAAAATCAGACCTAACAGGTATTTATACCTCCATACAAATACAAAGAAACAAACAAATACAATATGTTGACTTTGACTTTTATTACAAAATGACTTTGACTTTTAATGAGAGTTGACTTTCCAGCATTGACTTCTTGAACTTTCATCTTCAATCTTTACGATCTTGAATCCAACAAATTTGTGCTCTAACACAGTTGGTAACTGGATATAAGCCTGATATTTTACATTTACGCATGTTTGGTTATATAGTATATGTGCCAATTGCGCCCCCACAACGCATCGAAATGGGTCCTTAAAGACGATTTGGTATATGTTGGATATGAATACCCAACAATTATCCGCTAATTAGAATCTTTGACTAGCAATCTCTTTACCGCTAGATTTGCGAGTTGTCACTTTCATGAGACAGTCTTCCCGTCATTAGGGGGAGATAGGAAAAAGGATTTTCCATGGTAACGACATGAAGTTTCATTGAATATTCCTACTCTGTCTCATTTCGATCCCCAATACTTCACAACGTAATGTTGAAGTAAAACAAATCAAACTCGATACTTGATACGTTTAATGTTATCCCAAAAGTGACAAGATCACATAAACGACCTGCAAATATACTCGCAAGGTTAAAAAGTCCCCAACAGGGGCACAACGCCATTGGAAAGTGCATTGCAATCACACATAGTGGAGGTGTGGTTGAGGTCGTAGCTACCAAATGGAAGTGGTGGAAGCTACTTGGTTTGATGGATACTATTCTAAAGGAATAGAATAGTGAGGCACATCCATTTATCATCAATACACAAAAATCTCATAAGATTGTCTCTAATTATAATTATGTCCATGAATCATCACTGGAGGACGCTCCGATGTTAATATTGATTCTAGAGATGAATATTAATCTCAAATGAACTATGAGAGTACATATGAATCGATGGACAGATCATGTATAATCCCTGATGATTTATTCGCATATATTGTGACTCATAAGATGATCGAGCACGACGACATCAAACCAGACTCGGTTGAATAATATCAACAAAGAGCATATTGGCCTAAATGTAAAGAAACAATCCAGAAAGAATTATATTCTTTGACAAAGGATCGGGTATTTGGTCTGGTAGTGCTAACCTACCAAGTGTAAAGCTCGTATGACATAATTGAGTATTTGTCAGAAAGCGTAATGAGAACAATGAAGTCGTAATATGTAAAGCTCTCCTTTGGCGCAAGGTTTCTCATAACACCCTGGATTGACCACGAGAAGACTTACTCTCCCGTGATGGACGTTCTTCTGCTAATTTATTAGCCTAGTAGTTTCCGAAGGACTGAAAATGTAGCTCATGGATGTGGTTACTACATATCTCTATGGGGATCTAGATTCAGAGATATGTAAAAGTGTTTGATGACATTACATTACCAAAATCAAGTAACTCTAAACCACGAAATGTGTTTGCAATAAAATTGAAACGCTCACTTTATAAGTTAAAGCAATATATGCGGATGTGATATACTCGCCTAAGTGAATATTTGATTGGGAATGGATATATAAGAACAATAAACTGTGCCTTTGCGTATGTATTTAGGAAAACAAGTTCCAAATTTTCAAAGTATTTTTATATGTCGATGTTATGAACATAATAGACATTCTTGATGAAATAAGAGAAACCAGAAGTTACTTGAAATCTAAATTTGAGATGGAAAATCTTGGGAAAACTTGGTTTTGTCTAGTTATTTGAGTTAGGACACCGAGTTTGTGAAATATTAATTCACCGATCGCGTATGTCTAGAAACTAATCAGGCAATTTAATATGGACAAAGCGCATCCGGTTAGCACTCCCATGATCGGTCAAAGTGTTGGATATAAGGAAAGATCCATTTCGTCTAAAGGATGGCGACGAAAAAGTGTTGGGGAGCTGGAATTCCCTATCTAAGTATAATATGCGCATTATCGTACTTAGCACAATACACTTGACCGTATATTGTATTTCTCAGTAAACTTGTTAGCTAGATTTAGCTCAGCGCCAATGCAACGTCATTGGAATGAAATCAAGTTAATATTTTGGAACCATTGACATGGGCTTATATTTTCCCTGTAGAAAGAAAAATGAGATTGATAATGGAACTTCAATACCTACTTAAAATGTAAGCAGCAAAAATACTAACTCTTATAGAAAAACACCAAACAATGTCTTGGTATGTCTTTGCTGATATTAGGTATATGTCTGACCCATACAAAGGTTGTTTCCAAACTGGATAAAGAATTACTACAAGTAATACGCCGATTGCTTAGAAGTAAGCTAAGCAATCCTTTGTAACTACCTCCTTGAACTAACCCAAGAATATTACTCTCCATGAGATAATTAAAGAATGTATATGATTAAGGACTATCATTACATATATTAGAGGAGCTAATAATTTTGGGTTCAACCAGTATCCTCATTGCATATATGAAAATAATGCATCATGTATCGAAGAAATGAACATAAGATACATCAAGGGTGATAACACAAAGCATGTTTTGCTTAAGTTTTATACAATCAACAATAAACAAAACTCTCATCTAGATTCAAGTGAATCAAGTAAGATGTCAGGAGAATGTGACATATTTTACCAAGTCATTACCTAAAACCATATTCTGGAAAACATGTAGAAAGTATTAAAATGCAAATGTTTTCCAAACTCCCATGATTAATGCACGGATCAGGGGGAGTAGTAGACAAAATGGGGAGTCTACTATACATGTGATATTGGTATGTTGTGCTCTTTCCTTCAACCAATGTTTTATTTTTCCCATTGGGTTTTTTTCCTTGGTGTAACGTTTTAGTGAGGCAATAATTTATATATCATCATGTCTTCCTAACTCTCATGATTAATGTACGAATCTAAGAGAAAACTAGACTGAAGGAAAAGTCTATGTCTATATATTGCAAAGAAGTTGTTGCGTTGTACTCTTTCCTTCGTCATACTTTTATTTTTCCCATTGAGTTTTTATTTTGGCGTAAGGTTTTAACGAGGCAACAATTATGCACCATCACTCCTTTGACTCGACACAAGGGGGAGTGTTGTAGGATAAGTGTGTCATCGTCTAAAGGATATGATGATAGAGATAAAGATAGAGATAAAGATAGAGATAAAGATAGAGATAAATATATCAAAGTTAGATTAGAACTGAAATATCTCCTAACTATCTACTTGTAACTCATCCCTATTTAAAGGGCTTTTGATTAATGAGAATTACAGATTCATTCTCTACATTTATTATTGTTCTGTTTGGTTTTTCCTTTAACAATTTTATTATTTTAATAATATAATTAATATTATAATCTCTAAAATTAGACATAATTTTTTTTATTTTGATTTTTATTCATCATTTAAGAGTAACTTTAAAATATTTGTTGGTGTGGATTTGGGTTTTGTAAATTGTAGTTAACGAGTAGTTTGGCGCTTTTTTTTTTGGCCTTAAACTTTGAGGATTGAAGCCCATTTAAATATATTTTACAATATGTGCAAGTTGAGGTGGTCAAAAATTGGTTTCGAATCAAACTTAAATCGGTCCCGTTCCTAAATATTGATCCTGTAATCGGTTTTGGTTCCGACCCAAATACGAAGGCCCGATTAAGGTGTATGAGGCCTAGTTATAAGAATTGGTCCCGGGCCGGAACCAACTCGGTCCCACTTAATTTTTTTAAAACTTATTTTTAGCATATAAATGGGTTTTTTTTTTTGAAAAATTTGGTCGATCAAATACTGTAACGAATGTGTTTATGTTATAAAGAAATACGTTTTTGTTATAAAGAATACATTTTTGTTATAAAAAATATGTTTTTGTTATAAAGAAATTGATAAATCAAATATACTTTAAGATATTTAATTAGGTCAATCGAATATACTAAAAATACATTTTTATTATAATACACTTAGGGGTTGTTTGGCAGTTGCTGAATGGTATGATGCAAAATGATTAAGTGGTCAGAATGCTTAAGAGGCTCTGTATGATATAGCACAAAATGAAATAGGGTTGTTTGGTAACTGTTCTGAATGAACAGTCTGAATGACAACAAATTACCATTTTAACCCTCTGATCATTAAAGAATCAAAATCAGCTGAACAACACTAAAGAATCAAGTACGTACAAATCAAGAAACAAAAATCAAGCATAAGTAATCAAGTTTAATTCATACATTGAATTCATTAAAAAAAATCAATAAAGAGAAATAGGTAAAATGAAATCAGGAAAAACAGAAGAAGAAATAGGTAAAAACAAAAGGTTTTGTAAAATCATTAAAATAACACTTCCAAGCAGAAATAGGTAAAAAACAGAAGGTTTTGTAAAAACAAAAGCTTTTGTAAAATCAGAAGGTTTTATAAACAGAAATCAATTTCAAAGTAGAAACCAGTAAAAAGAAATCGGCAAAATCTGTTTTGAAGGTTTCGAAATCGGCAAAATCGATTTCAAAGCAGAAACCTTTATGCATCAGTCGTTTCAAAGCAAAATTCAACGGTGTCAGCAGAAATCGACAGGAACATAATGGTATTAGCAATCGACTCAAACTTTGGGACAAAAATCTAGCAGAAACCGTGGGAGGAGATGCCGTGAGAAGGACAACAACCGTGGGAGGAGGTCGGCGTCATGGAAAACTTTTGGAGGCGACAGAGGGAAGAAAGGGTAAACTCTGTGAGATGGATGGAGGAGAGCGTCGAGTGAGATGGAGGAGATCGTTGAGTGAGATGGACGGAGAAGACCACTGGCAAGATCGATTTGGGAGGATTCGGTGTGGAGGACGACTTGGGAGGAATCGGCGTAGGATAGATGTGGGAAGGGCAAGAGTGGAATTATTTTAGATCTGAACCATTTAGTGCAACCCTAATGTCAAAATCATTAAGAGGTATATGTAATGGTTAAGAGGTGTCTTTTTTTTGCCAAACAGCCCTAGCCTCTTACCGATTCAGAGGTGAGCTCTTAATGTCACCATTAAGAGCTAAACAAACAACCCCTTAATAAAATACACTTAAAATATACATTTTCGTCTTCAATCAAATACACTTAAAAATATACATAAAAAATACATTTCAAAATAAACTTCAAATAAAAAATTGGGCCAATCCTTGTTTTCGGTGGAATATCGTAACCGATCCTTAATCGGCGGTCCCAAACGGTCCAGCCGGTCCCGGTCCTGGGTCGGTCCCATTTGACCATCTTTATCTGCAAGTTAAAGCACATTAAAGTCTATTCAATTCATGCTTTATGATTTAACTTGACATTTATAGTATCTCCAACACGTTCTCTATAGTTTATTTAAAATAGAAAAACAAAATTCAAATTCTATAAAAAGAATTATATTTAACTTCAACAGATTGTCTATTTTAATGATTTTGACATTTAATATTATTAAATATAGAGGAAGGATCATACGAGAAATTAATATTTTGCGAGAAGGCAAGAAGTGTAATATCATATATGATTACACGTCCTATGGGTGTGTTTAATCATATATGATTACACGTCTATGTATTGTCAATGTAACATGTGTTTAATCATATATGGTTTCGCTTGTATATCATATATGATATCACACTTCTCGTCCTCTCGCAAAAATGTTTACTTTCTCATTTGAACCTGACCCATTAAATATATTCTATAAATTTAACATTTCAATACACTTTTTAATTTTTTTTAGATAAAATAATAATAATTCAATCTCATCGGTGGGAATGAATAAAATAAATTAATTTCTCTTTCTACACATCAAATTTTAGAGAATTCTCAAAACTTGAAGCATTCTCTAGTTTATCTATTTTACAGAACAATACAGAGAATCTGTTGGAGCAAAATAGAAAACAAAAGTCTCATTTTTTTCTATTTTAGAGAATTGGTATAAGTTATAATAAGTATAAAAATTTGAATATAATAAAAAAAGATTTGAATCATATAAATTAAGGGTTGAACAATGAAGAAAATAAAAGACAGACGTCAATCAAACTTAAATAATCGATAAAAAGTACACAATAATTACAAATAATGATCTTCGGTTCCATATTAGTTTCAATATCATAGTTGAATATAAGTATAAAAATTTGAATATAAGAAAACAAGAGCCTTCTATTCGGCCAGGAGTTGTGTTGTTGGTATTAGCAAATTCTCATATATACATGTAAACATATATTCATAAACGTATACATAAAAACATACAGGGCCGGCCCAAAGGCTGGGTGACACGGGCCTCTGCCCAGGGCATCACAGCCCAACTTCCTTTTAGTATTTAGTAGGTTACGTTTTTTTTCTTTTCTTTCTTTTTTAATCTACAATGGTGAACAGTACAGCCTCCTCCTTGATTACTCAAACGATTTTAGTCTTTTACCCATTAGTCGATTATAGAAGTCGTTCTTCCTTAATCCAATCTGGCAATTCCAATAATCCTTGAAAACTTCAATCGACCATCATCGTTTTACCCATTAGTCGATTACAAAATGCTCAATCGCTTTAATTACTTCTTCTGTTCTTCAATCGACAATCACCTTATTCTCGGCTGTCAAACGACTACCATCACCAGACGGTAGAGGGGCAGACGACCAGACCACCAGTAACCAAACTGACCATCATCGTTCAAGTTCAATCGTTCAAGTTCATCAATCATCACTTCATCGTGACTGCAGTGTGTGCAAACCATCGTGAGTTCGTGATTGCACGGCTTTTCGGTTCTTCCTTCAGGTGTTTTCCTTCTAATTTTAATCAAATAAATGAATTTTGATTGTTTGGTTGGTCAATTGGTTATTTGATATTTACCTATTTGGATATAATCTTTTCTTCATCTGATTTCACCAATCTGCTTATCATTTATCACTATCTGCCTATTTGTATTTGGTTAATTTGTAATGTGTTATTGATTATTAGCATAATTGATGAATTGATGTCTTGAATTTTGATTGCTTGGTACCTTCCCATATATTATGTGAATGTTTCATTTTTCACAGTCTCATGAAAAACGACAATTTTCACGAAAACTCAACCCTATATATATACACTAAATTAACTAAACAGTTTGAAAAGGCTAACAATGCAAGGATTATGTGTATTAAGGATTTCTATCTACTAAAGCTTCTGATCAAATTAATGCATAGACAAATTAACTAAGCAGATTGAATACTTTTAGCAAGAGTCATGTGCAAAAACTACTTGATGTTGGGAGTTGCATCAATTTCTTATAACATACCTTGCCTAGTTGAAAGTGTATTTGACCTTCTTTACTTAGTAGATCAAATGTAAAACATTATTGTGAGAATATATGTAACCCTATATTATTCTTTAAAAGAGCCCTTGAGAATAGAAGGGAAGTTCCATCATATATAAAGGAGAAATAGTTAAAATTCTAATCGTGTGGAACTCTAACAATTATGATATAAGAATTGCTTTTACTGTTACTAATTTCTTTTGCATTTCTTCTAAAAGCAGTTAGGCCAAATATCCTTTACTCCCCCCCCCCCCCCCCCCCAGTGAGTTTATGAGTGGAATAAAGTATATGGTGAAGAAAGTTGTCTCTTTAAGATATGCATGACTTTTACTTTCAAGTTTCTACCTTTTATGTTCCAAACCCCTTAAAAAATTTTGTGTACTTAGTTCATTGGAGGGCATATTTTTGGGTCTCCGCCCAGGGCATCCAAAACCATTGGACCGACCATGTTCTATATGACCATATGCTTCTTAATAGTTAGGAAAAGCATGAACATTTGAAGATGAGATGAGTGACATTATTTGGAGAAAAAAAAACATTATCAAACTAATATATATTTAAATTTCAAAAAATAAAATAAATATTCTTAAAATATTGTATAGTTAATAAAACCTAGAGCATGATTAGATCAACAATATTAAAAGCAACTTTCTACATTAATTTCTAGGTAAAAAAAAAAGACTTCCTACACTAACATAAATGTAAGTAGTGTGATTGGAGATACTTTAAAGAATTAATAATTATATTATTTAAATTCCATTTGTCAAGGGTTCGAATCCAGACATACACAATAATTGTGGCCACTGAGGTTTAATCAGGACTAATGTCTTACAGTCATAATTTGCCAAAGAAATAGTCTAGGCATAGCTTACGACACCCTTTCAAAAAAAGATTAATATATTAAATAAAATAAATTTTTAATAAATTAAATTCTACTTCCAAGTCAGTCCTAACAACTAACCATAATTACGCCCAAAAAATTTGTTTTAGGCTGAGACTAAGGGGTTGTTTGTTTAAAAAAAACTTTTTTAATGGCTCTTAAGTCTGAATCGTTCAGACCTTCTTACATTTAGATTGTTTGTTTTTTTCTAGTTTTCAGAACCTCTTAACTGTTAAATACGTCTGAAATAAGAAGTGGAGACCTAACTTCTTAAAACCGCTTATCGCCACCTCAGTTCATATGCTATATTTCTCTTAAGACACTTTCAGACATTACGGAAACATACATGTCTGGTGGATTCAGATTTCAGACTTCAGCACCAACTCTTATTAATTAGAAGTAAAATTAGACTTCAAATTCAGACCTCTTAAAAGACAAATGATACCTGAGAGTACTACGAAGTACAAACCAAACAACTGAGACTCGTCTCACCACCATCCACGACCCAAAAGCTCCGACCAAGTCACCAGCTGTAACACCCCAGAATTTGGGACAAACAAAAATTTCAAGAATTGGAAATGTGGTATAAAACAATATGCCAAAGCACGAGCCTTCCCAAAAAGTGAACAATATACGGCTGTTATAATTACAAGTTTGTAATAAATAAACAATGAGGGAAAACAACCCTCTAATCTAAATCCTATCTAGGAAAAAGATTAACTCAAGTTGTCATCCAACTCCAAAATGTGACTTCTATAATTGGCGTTCCAAAATATTCCCAAGCTCCCTTCTAAGGTCAACTAAACCATCTTGGCGGTCGCGTCGCTAGAACCTGAGATACACATCAAAGCAATCAAGTGTTAGGCCAAACGAGCCTAGTGAGTTGAACAATAACATGGCATAATCAATTAAATCAGTTATAGACATTAAGGGCCATCAAGGAATCAATGGGGGAGACCCATCACACCAAAGAGTTTCACCTCAAGTCAATGTTCCTTGATGTTCACTCTCATGAGCAACATCCTGAAGGCCCGGCACACTTGAAGACTACCTCCCAGGCATTACTCCAAATGGCGGAGGTCTAGGTGCATACCGTCATGGTGGCACCCTAAGACTACATCCTCCTAGTGCTTACTCATGGTTCATCCATTATACATACATCGTCCATCTCTATACATATTTCATATCAACAAGATACATGTATAAGACCTTACATAGTTCAAATCCCATTTTAGGTCTAAAACCCTAAAACATGCAATTTCATCAACAATATTCACCCATCACATAATGGCATAATATCATAACCAATATATTGCCAGTAATAGCCTCATCAAGTCCCATATAAAGAACATTAACCAAAACCCAACAAATACCAAAAGTAAGAGTTAGGTCAAACTTATCAGGTGATCAGATAAATGCATAAACATAAAATAAAGACAAGTAGCATGTTAAAATGTATATCTCATTTGAAAATGGTTGATAGAAACTCACTAACTAGGTTTTATAGAAAACCCTAGAAACTTGGAACTCTACAAGGTGAGGTAGGTGAGTGCTTGAGGCTCTTGCTAAATCTTCACTTAAATGCTCCACAACCACCCTTGATTCCTCAATAATGGTCACTCTCAAACATTCTCTTGCAATTAATAGAGGAAGTGATATAAATGCAGAAAATCGCCTCCTTCTATCTCTCTCTAGTCGACCTAATATCTGGTTTGCGTGAAAAGTGTTATAAAAATCGGCTTAGGAGAGTTTTTATATCCCTAGACCTCGTCGGCGACAGTGCCCGACGACATTGCCCATGGCACTGTCGCATGGGCATAATCGCACCATTACCACCACCTACGGTACACACCATGCGATAGTGACCGGCGACAGTGCCCATGTCATTATCGTGGTGCCACTGTCGTGCCAACCCACCATGCTACGGTAAAAGTCCAGTGACTGTGACCTGCGACTGTGCCCAGGGCACTGTCGCACCACACCCCTGAGACTCGAAATTCCTGACCCGATTCAATATTGAACGCGTGGTTAGACATTTCAATTAAAGTATATCATAACTATATCAAATGCGAATAAATTTATATGCCAAAAGATTCCTGGTTCACAAATTTACTATAATATTAAAGTGCGAGAAGTGAATACTTACCTTAAAAATTTTGGGTGTTACAATCCTCCCCACCTAATAAGGATTTCGTCCCCGAAATCACGACAATTCAAAATAAATGAGGGTATCTCTTTCTCATGTCCTCTTCCGACTCCCACGTCACGTTTACACCTCGGTGGTGCTTCCATTGCACCTTTACCATTGTTACTTCTTTGTGTCTTAGTTGCTTCGTCTTTGATTCCAATATAGCTTTCGGTTCTTCCACACATCGGTTGCCGTTGTCCACCTAAATTTCTGTCAAAGGAATAACACTTTCCTCTTCGGCTAGACACTTGCGAAGGTAACACACGTGAAATGTAGGGTGGATCTCGTTCATTTCCGGAGGCAAGTCCAATCTATAGGTTTGGAGTCCAATTTTCTCCAAAATGGTGAAGGATCCAAGAAAACGAGGACTAAGTTTCCCGAGCTTCCCGAAACGGATGATCCCCTTCTACGGTGACACCTTCAACATAACCCTCTCTCCCACTTGGAACACGACCGATCTTTGTTTTTTGTCCGCATAGCTCTTTTGTAGGTCTTAGGCCGCCTTCAAGCGCTCCCGGATACTTTTCACCTTATCCGCCGTTTCTTGTACTATTTCCGGTCCCGCAAATTGTTTTTCTCCCGCCTCGAGCCAACACACCGGTGTCCTACACTTCCGTCCTTATAGTGCTTTGAACGGTGCCATTCCAATGCTCGAATGATAATTGTTATTGTACGCAAACTCCACCAACGGTAGATATGAATCCCTATTTCTTCCCAAGTCTATGACACACGAATGAAGCATGTCCTCGAGAGTTTGGATTGTCCTCTCACTTTGACCGTCGGTTTGAGGATGATAGGTCGTACTCAATTTCACTCTCGTGCCCAACTCTTACTGTAGCCCATCCTAAAACTTGGAAGTGAACCGACTATCCCGATGAACATTCTTCTCCACCCTCAGATACCTATTCCTGTAAAGATTTTCTAGGTGATTCTTCACCAAATTCTTCTGATAAAGGAAAAGAGACTTAGTTGGAGTGTTTCAAAAAGGATCGTCGTTCTGATTTTCAAAATGCTTCCGCAAATGATCATTTGAAAAACACAAATCCATCCAGTTTCCCGACTCCCACAAGTAATAATGTCACATATGATGAGGAAAAGGAATTCTCAACGTTCTTGAATTCAGAGGTATGTTCAGACAGAAAGTTAGACCAATTTGATTTTGATCCAAAACTCCCAAGTCATGTTGAATTTTTGGATTCAACTGGTGAGCCACCGGTCAAATTTTATAAAGGCGAATGTTCAACATCTGCCTCTCAAAAGGTTTCTATGAACAAATCTTCAAAGCAAAAATCTAAAAGGCGTTCACAGAAAATGGTGAAGGGTCCAAGAAAACGAGGACTAAGTTTCCCGAGCTTCCCAAAACGGATGATCCCCTTCTACGGTGACACCTTCAACATAACCCTCTCTCCCACTTGGAACACGACCGATCTTCGTTTTTTGTCCGCATAGCTCTTTTGTAGGTCTTAGGCCGCCTTCAAGCGCTCCCGGATACTTTTCACCTTATCCGCCGTTTCTTGTACTATTTCCGGTCCCGCAAATTGTTTTTCTCCCGCCTCGAGCCAACACACCGGTGTCCTACACTTCCGTACTTATAGTGCTTTGAACGGTGCCATTCCAATGCTCGAATGATAATTGTTATTGTACGCAAACTCCACCAACGGTAGATATGAATCCCTATTTCTTCCCAAGTCTATGACACACGAATGAAGCATGTCCTCGAGAGTTTGGATTGTCCTCTCACTTTGACCGTCGGTTTGAGGATGATAGGTCGTACTCAATTTCACTCTCGTGCCCAACTCTTACTGTAGCCCATCCTAAAACTTGGAAGTGAACCGACTATCTCGATGAACATTCTTCTCCACCCTCAGATACCTATTCCTGTAAAGATTTTCTAGGTGATTCTTCACCAAATTCTTCTGATAAAGGAAAAGAGACTTAGTTGGAGTGTTTCAAAAAGGATCGTCGTTCTGATTTTCAAAATGCTTCCGCAAATGATCATTTGAAAAACACAAATCCATCCAGTTTCCCGACTCCCACAAGTAATAATGTCACATATGATGAGGAAAAGGAATTCTCAACGTTCTTGAATTCAGAGGTATGTTCAGACAGAAAGTTAGACCAATTTGATTTTGATCCAAAACTCCCAAGTCATGTTGATTTTTCGGATTCAACTGGTGAGCCACCGGTCAAATTTTATAAAGGCGAATGTTCAACATCTGCCTCTCAAAAGGTTTCTATGAACAAATCTTCAAAGCAAAAATCTAAAAGGAGTTCACAGAAAATGGTGAAGGGTCCAAGAAAACGAGGACTAAGTTTCCCGAGCTTCCCGAAACGGATGATCCCCTTCTACGGTGACACCTTCAACATAACCCTCTCTCCCACTTGGAACACGACCGATCTTCGTTTTTTGTCCGCATAGCTCTTTTGTAGGTCTTAGGCCGCCTTCAAGCGCTCCCGGATACTTTTCACCTTATCCGCCGTTTCTTGTACTATTTCCGGTCCCGCAAATTGTTTTTCTCCCGCCTCGAGCTAACACACCGGTGTCCTACACTTCCGTCCTTATAGTGCTTTGAACGGTGCCATTCCAATGCTCGAATGATAATTGTTATTGTACGCAAACTCCACCAACGGTAGATATGAATCCCTATTTCTTCCCAAGTCTATGACACACGATTGAAGCATGTCCTCGAGAGTTTGGATTGTCCTCTCACTTTGACCGTCGGTTTGAGGATGATAGGTCGTACTCAATTTCACTCTCGTGCCCAACTCTTACTGTAGCCCATCCTAAAACTTGGAAGTGAACCGACTATCTCGATGAACATTCTTCTCCACCCTCAGATACCTATTCCTGTAAAGATTTTCTAGGTGATTCTTCACCAAATTCTTCTGATAAAGGAAAAGAGACTTAGTTGGAGTGTTTCAAAAAGGATCGTCGTTCTGATTTTCAAAATGCTTCCGCAAATGATCATTTGAAAAACACAAATCCATCCAGTTTCCCGACTCCCACAAGTAATAATGTCACATATGATGAGGAAAAGGAATTCTCAACGTTCTTGAATTCAGAGGTATGTTCAGACAGAAAGTTAGACCAATTTGATTTTGATCCAAAACTCCCAAGTCATGTTGATTTTTTGGATTCAACTGGTGAGCCACCGGTCAAATTTTATAAAGGCGAATGTTCAACATCTGCCTCTCAAAAGGTTTCTATGAACAAATCTTCAAAGCAAAAATCTAAAAGGAGTTCACAGAAACAAAGAAAGACCGGCAACTCTAACAAAAGACATACTTACTACTCCGGTTCTTCTGATTGCGAGCTTAATGATTCTTCAGATAATCATTTCTCTAGAAAAGTAAAGATGGTTTCGAGAAAGAAACCAACTACAGAAGACAGTGAAGGAAACAAATATCATGATTCTCCTGTAGTTGATACAAAGTCATCTATTTCCAAGACTGATTCACCTACTTATGTTTATTCTACAGGAAAGTTGATCAGTCTAAACCGAGCAAAGATCTGTTGCACTCACTGTCGAAATAGTGACTTTGTGGATTTAAGGTATGTTAATAATTGGTATGGTACTTATAGCATCCTCAATCCTCAGTTTAATAGCTTAAAAGCTAAGGCAACTAACCATCAATGATCCATCACAACATGGATACCAAAACCCAAATCTTCGTAATCTGTTTTACAGGAATGTCATGTGTGCTTTACTTCAGATTATTCATATCACATGACTACAATCAAGGGTTAGGCCATCTTTTGAGGGGGAGTACCATGTTTGTTTAAATTTTCATATCGACTTCTGAACACTTCAGTTCAGGACTCGTACTTCAATGTTTTGACTTGTACTTCAATGTTCTATTTTGGTAAGTTAAAGGAAGTGTTAGAGCTTTTAATGTTTCTATGGTCAATCCAGAACCGGAAGGACCTATCCAAGAAACACATCATATTCATAGATATCAGTGAGGGGTCTGGATTGATAGATGAGTTCAGAGCGAAAAGAATATGGTGAGGATGTGTTAGTTATCCGGGTTACCACATAATCTATTCATTCTCGTTCTTTGGAGATGGATATTGAAACAGATATGGACCCAATGTCGATAACTCGTGTCACCCCACCCAACCACTCAAGTATCTCTCAAAAGATACTTGTTTCATATAAGCACGGAGATTTAGCACATAATCTATTTATTCCTCACTCGGAGGTCTTAGATATTGAAAAAGGAAGACATCAGCTCCGGTCTCCGAACTTCATATTCATCTCACTGTGTCTATTGATATCTTACCTGCGTCCCAGGTTGAATCAATCTTTGAGCCTAATCGATATGATTTATGCTTCTTTCACACACGCACGAATCTTTGTGATTCCCCTAGCATATCTTTGTGATATTGTCGGAACAGTTTGAAAAGTAATTTTTAATATTTTACTTCGGTGATAACCGGAAGTCCTATCAGAGATACATCGATGCCAACTCTGAAAATAGGCCACACAATTATTTTAATTGTTGTGATAAGAATTACTATTGTGTTTCTGTGTTAGCTGTTACCCTGGGTTACTGAATCATTTTATCTAATCTTTTGCTACTCATTCGGTTAGTCTTTGGAGATATATGATGCTCATGATTCTCCTAATCATCATGAGGGGGAGAATGTCACACAATTCAAAGACACATATTATCGTGTTGAGGGGGAGTTAGCAAAATCTAAGAGGGAGTAACAAAATTTTACATTGAAAGTCAATTCAACTCGTGATTCAGAGACAGATTCTTTGTTTTTACACTGAGGTTGCACCGTGGAATGTCACGTAACTCACACATTATCTTTCTTGTGTGTTGATCCGATGTGTTGAGTTCCTACAGTTGATAGCTGCTCAGTAGTGCATTCAGTCAAGGTTATTGTACATTGAATCTGGTTACAAAGTTGAAACTATGAAGACCAAGAGCTTTATTGAAGGGGGAGTTTGGAAAGACATGAAGACATGCAACACCAAAGTTCTTCAAAAATTCAAGAGGGAAAGAAGATCAAGGCCTGAAGATTTCAAGATGATAAATGCCTTATTCAACTTTAGGGGGAGATTGTTAAGACTGAAAGTCCTAGTGTGTTGAAAGTTGTATAACGCATTTATAGAGTTTAATTGTTTTATTATTTATTGCGTTATAAAAGACTTTTATTGTTAATGGGCTTGTTTGGTTGTAATGGGCCTTGGGCCCTTTAGGGTTTTATCCCTAGTATGTAAGGCTTGTTTTGTTGAGTTTTAGGGTTGGAGGTTAGTGGTCATTAGAAAGGTTTACTTAACCGTATCAGATATTCTCTCTATAAACCTAAACCCTTTACTGATAAATCTAATCATATGACCAGAAGTTGTGGTTCAATCATTGCATATTATTGATTATTATATCGTGATTGCACTGTATCTGGGATCTACATGGGGAAACCTTCATGAAAGCTTTATCTCCCGGTTGGAACTCGATAGGTCGTCGTCACTTATCGGCGTAGCTCTTTTAACGAGCCTGAGCCTCTTTCATCATTTGACTCGCAATCTCGACCTTTTCGGTAGTAACTTGCACCAATTCTAGGCCTTCGAGAATATGTTCTCCAACATCATTCCAACAAGTCGGTGTTTGACATTTTCGGCCATAAAGTGCTTCATACAGGGCCATGCCAATACTCGACTGCCAGCTATTATTATAGGAGAACTCTATTAGGTACAAGTAATTATCCTAGCTTCCATGCCATTCTAACGCACATGCTCGGAGCATATCTTCCAATGTGTGAATCGTACGTTCAGATTGCCCATCAGTTTACGGATGAAAGGTTGTACTAAAATTCAAACGTATGCCCCAAGCTTTATGTAAACCTTACCAAAATCGAGATGTAAAGCGTGGGTCTCGATCGGAGGTAATCGATACAGGAGTGCCATGGAGACGTACAACCTCACATTGGAATACTTCTGTCTGTCAGTTTATCAATTGACCAAGTTTGTAGAATAGGAAGAAAATGAGCCGATTTCTTCAGTCGGTCAACCACTACCCAAATTGCATCGTGTTTCAAGGTCATGCGAGGTAGTCCGACTACAAAATGCATAGTTACATGTTCCCATTTCCATACAGGAATGTTCAGCGATTGGAGAAGACCACCTGGACGTTGATGTTCACTTTTAACTTGTTGACAAGTGAGACAACAAGATACAAAGTCAGCGATATCTCGCTTCATTCCATCCCACCAGTAAAGTCACGATACATTTTTGTTGTACCTGGGTGAACAGAATTAGATCTTTAAGCTCTGAGTTATTTGAAACACAAAGACGATCCTGAAACCACAACACGTGGTCATCATCGATCCTGAATTCCGAATTAACATTCTCTTGTGCTAGTTGGAAGTTTTCCCACAACTCACTGTCGTCTTGTTGGGCTTCTATGATTCGAGAGATTAGAGTCGGTTCTACCATTAGATTCGATAGAACTTTCGAATAGATTTCTAGTCCGAACCGTTTGATCTCCAAAGCCAACTCTGTAGAAACAAATAAAGAAGAAACATGTTCCACGGCTTTACGACTTAAAGCGTCGGCGACTACATTAGCCTTACCCGAATGATACAGTATATGAACATCGTAATCCTTCAGAAGTTCGAGCCACCTTCGCTGACGCATATTTAACTCTTTTTGAGTAAATATATATTTAAGGCTCTTATGGTCGGTGAAAACTTCACATGTCTCACCGTACAAAGAATGACACCAAATTTTGAGTGTGAAGATAACCACGGCCAATTCGAGATTGTGAGTCGGATAATTGACCTCATAAGGCTTTAATTGACATGACGCATATGCGATCACACTACCATTTTGCATAAGAACACAACCGAGACCTTTCTTTGAAGCATCACTGTAAACTTGAAAACCATCGGTGCCAGACGGTAATACAAGAACATACGCGGTAACCAATCGATGCTTCAGTTCCTCGAAACTAGATTCTTGTTCGGAACCCCAATAGAATTTGACTCCTTTGCGGAGTAATCGGGTTAACGGTAGAGATATTTTAGAAAATCCTTCAATGAATCGTCTATAATAACTGGTCAGACCCATAAAACCACGAACTTCATATACGTTCGTAGGTCGAGGCCATTTAGTGACGGTTTCAATTGTCATTGGATCGACTTTGACACTTTCCGCGGAGATTACATGTCCGAGAAAAGACACTTGATCAAACCAGAATTCATATTTGGAACGTTTGGCGTATAAATTTTTTGTTCTAAAGGTTTCCAAAACGATGTGAAGATGTTGATCATGTTTCTCTCTTGACTTTGAATATATCAATATGTCATCGATAAACACGATAACAAAGTCGTCGAGATAATCCTTGAAAACCTGATTCATAAGGTCCATAAGGACCGCCGGAGCATTAGTTAGCCCGAAAGACATTACTAAGTATTCTGAATGCGGTTTTCAGAATATCACAATCTCATATATGAAGTTGATGGTACCCGGACTGAAGATCAATTTTGCAAAAGTATCGTGCCCCTTGAAATTGATCGAACAGATCATCGATTCTCGGCAATGGATACTTGTTACTAATCGTTACTTTATTAAGCTCCCGGTAATCAATACAAAGACGCATTGTACCGTCTTTCTTTTTGATAAAGAGAACCGGAGCTCCCTAGGGTGAGACACTGGGTCGAATGAAACCATTCTTCAATAAGTCACCGAGTTGAGTTTTGAGTTCTTTCATTTCAGTTGGAGCCATTCGATAGGGAGCCTTAGAAATAAGAGAAGCTCCCAGGACTATATTGATGGTAAATTCGACTTCCCGGACTGGTGGTATACCCGGTAGATCGTTGGGAAACACATCAAGATGTTCAGAAACAACAGGTATGGGTGCAGAAGTAGGGAATAACTGTTCGGGATCTTGAAACGAGGCCAGAAAACCTTCGTTACTTTGCCAAGTATACTGCTTCACAGTAATAGAGGCTAAAGCGCTAACATCTTCTTTTGGAGTACCTCCTTGGAAGATTGCCTCTGGTTTGTCAATATCCCCAAACAATATTTGTTTGGCGTTACAGTATATAGTTTCATGGTGGTGTGAGAACCAGTCCATACCCAATATTAATTGAAAGTGGGACATATGCATTGAAAGTAGAGTGACCTCCCGTTTGTGATCTCCAATAAATAACGAACATTTTGAAAATCGAGTTAACAGACAGATTGAACCACCCATTGGGGTAGATAACCGGGATTCTAATTATTCAGAAACAACAGAGTGTGTTGCCCCGGTATCAAACAAGGCATAAACAGATAAATCAATTAAGTTAACATGGTCTGAAATCATACCCGCTTTAGATTTGTCGCCAGGTAATGCAAAGACTCGTCCACTGATAGTTGTTTGTTTTCCTTTTCCTTTCCCAGTTGCATACTGGGCTTTAGGACAATCTTTGGCCATATGCCCTTGTTCTCGACAATTGAAACACGAACCGATCATCTTTAGACACGGACCCGGCCTATGTCGAAGATTGCACCGATCACAAACATTAATTGGGCTAGAAACATTTTGACTCCCACTGCTAGAAAACACTAGAAGTCGTGACGTGAATTGACTTGAACTATGTGGGTCAATGCTCGACTTTGGCTTTACAAAACGAGGGTTGCTTTGGAATGATTCGGGTCCACATTTCTTATTATCAACTCGTGAAGCTAACTGTTGTTGTGACCGATCAATATTCTTCGCTGCGTCGGCTACGTCAGTAACGGTATTAAAAGGAAGATTCAAGAGACTATCCATATACTTCGAGTTAAGTGTCCATTTAAACTTATTGGCTTGTTGCGCTTGTGTGCCTGCGGTATTTCCTGCAAAACGAGAAAACTTAAGAAAACGAGCCATGTAGTCGGCAACGGTTTCTTCCTCTCCTTGTTGGATCGTTCAATATTCTCGCATATAAGCATCGCGGTCTGCCGCCGTAAAATATTGTTTGAAGAAAAATTCTATGAAGTTATCCCAAGATAAGTTCTTAACAGATGGGTCAGTTTGAACACAAGCTTCCCACCAGTTGTTCGCTTCTTTCTCAAACATATAAGTGGCCAAACGGACCCTGTACTGATCTCGGATATCCAAGACATTGAATATCTTTTCGATATGTCGAATCCAGTGTTCGGCGTCTATTGAATCTACGGCCATTGAGAAAGATTGAGGTTTTTGATTATTAAACCTCTCCAGCCATGTATGCATTTCTCCCGTTGGATTACCTGAACTTGATCCAGGATTTCCAGTATTTGGTGTAGGAACAGGATTTGGATTTGGGGGAAGATTTTGTGCTGTCTGTCGCATAGCCTGGATGGCCTGCTCAAGATATGTAGGCATCATAATTGGCATGGTCTGACGGACCACGTCAGCAATGTTTGGCTCACTAGTACCCCCCCCCCACTAGGTTGGGATTTGGGTTATCCTCAGGTTGAGATCTGGATTTGCGTGGGTGACCACGTCTCGACATTCTAATACAGAACAATATCAAGATCATAATTCAAAATAGTTACGAATTGAAAATCGGTAAATAGAATTAAATTCTAGTCTACCCATTCTAATGTCTACCTAATCTTCATAGGTCAAGCCTAGTTAATCTCCAACTCAATACCTATGCTCTGATACCACATTTGTAACATCCCCCGTCCCCGTGGTCCGGAATGGGTGATGTTACGAACGGGACTTAACATAAATACATAACTAATTCAGAGTTATTAATAAACTCTAAACATATATTACAATCCAAAATATTATACTTCAAAAAGTGTTTATAAACTTAGAACGTTTATATGATAAAGTGAGTCTAACAACTCCAAAATTTCATGCTCAATCTCAAGTCTCGTCCCCGTAAGTGTCACTTTGAACCTGTCGTGACAGAAAACAAAACACGGCTGAGCACAAAGCTCAGTGAATGGATTATAATATAAATAACGAAACGGAAGACTTAAAAATTCATTCGATGACAGGTCATAAAACTCAAGGTTATAGCAAAAGAAATGTTCAAAAATATTCAAAATCAAAATCAAGAATTTCAAGAACGATTCACATTTTAACTTCAAAACGTAATATAAATAAAGTTCGTTAATTCCTGTTGTGTTCGTGGGGTGATCAGCCACACGAACTATTGGGTCGGCGTGCGGGCACACACATACGAATCCCCCGTGAATTTAACCACGGTCACATATTCTGTGGGTAAAAGTTCTAGGATCGATCCATCCGCCCTGGAGCCAACAAAGTCGGCCTAGTCCCCCAGAGTGGGTTCACGTAAGCCACTAATGGGCTTAACTATGGTGGACCGTGTTCACCTGTAGGACACCATGACAACAAAGCCACCATAGAAGGCATCCCAAATAATGTGCCCATTTATTGGGTTGTTCTAAAAAAAACAATGAAAACTAAACATATGCTACTTACCCAAATGGCGTTCATAAAAATCAAAGTCAATATATTTCACAAGTTTCATAAACAATTCCATACGAAACACATTTTAATAAAACGTCAAAAGGTTCAAACAATTGATTCAATAAACCAAAATCAATGTGTATGTGTGTGTATAATTTCACATTTGTTGATCACGTTCGGTTGATCAATCACAAGGAGGTGAACCACCTTTAAGAAGGGTCAACTACAACAAATAGTTGCCCACGATTCAAAAGAAATGAAATCCATACCTTAACCGAATTGAAAAGTAAAACGCGATCAACTGAGACTGACGACGAAGTTTAACTCGTTCGATTGCCTATTTAAACCATGATTTATTATTACTCGCATAACATAAAACTTAATGGTTATTATCCTAAGATTAAACATGAAATTATATTCTCTTAGACATTAAACCGAACACTTGGTTTGCGGTTAAACATCTAGATACAAATATCACTTTTTTTATTCTAAACTTTAACCTTTTGTAATTTTGACAAAAACAAACATTCCTAAGCATGTATTTGATCATAACTTTGCAATAACACATCATAATCTACCAACCAACTTCAACTACCCTAACATACTAACTTAAATAACTTAATAAGAAATTTATACCTCTAAGAAGGATTCGAATAGTAGATTCTGAATATGTAATTGTTTCGTTGTTTTGCTTTACGAATTGATAGAAATTTAGAGAGAAGCTAGAGAGATATTTAGACAGAGAGAGATGAAAATGAAGAAGACGATGGTGGTGTTGATGATTTTATAACTTTTCAAATTGTTGCCAACTCTAATGATATATATATATATATATATATATATATATATATATAATTATAAATAGTTTGGTTAATTGGCGGTTTTAACCCTTAACTATCTTTGGTTGTCATATTTAATAACGGTTCAATTCGGGTAAGAAATAATTACATGTTTTTAAAACCGAGTCTTACAATATTACACTTCAAAAAGTGTTTATAAACTTAGAACGTTTATATGATAAGATGAGTAAGAACTCCCAAAATTTCACGCTCGATCTCAAGTCCTATCCCCGTAAACGTCACTTCGGACCTGTCGTGTCAGAAAACAAAAACACAGCTGTGGACAGAGCTCAGTGAATGGATTATAATATAGATTTGTAAATAATAATGAAAACATCGTTAACGAAGAGGAAGACTTAAAAATTCATTCGACGAAAGTTCATGAAACTCAAGTTCATAGCAAAAGCAATGTTCAGTAATATTCAAAATCAAAACAAGAATCTCAAGAAAGGTTCACATTTTAACTTCAAAAAGTAATATAAATAAAGTCCATCAATTCCTGTTGTATTTGTGGGGTGATCAACCACACGAACTATTGGGTCGGCGTGTGGGCACACACACTCGAATCCGCCGTGAATTTAACCACGGTCACATATTTTGTGGGTAAAAGCTATAGGATCAATCCATCCGCCCTGAAGCCAAAAAATCCGCCTAGTCCCAGAGTGGGTTCACGTAAGCCACTAATGGGCTTAACTCTGCTGGATCGAGTTCATCTGCAGGACACCATGACAACAAAGCCGCCATAGAAGGCATCCCAAATAATGTGCCCATTTATTGGGTTGTTCTAAAAAATAATGAAAACTAAACATATGCCACTTACCCAAATGACGTTCAGAAAAATCAAAGTCAATATGCTTCACAAGTTTCATAAACAATTCCATACGAGACACATTTTAATCAAAATGTTCAAACAATTGATTCAATAAACCAAAATCAATGTGTATGTGTGTGTATAATTTCATATTTGTTGATCACGTTTTGTTGATCAATCACAAGGCGGTGAACCACCTTTAGGAAGGGTCAACTACAACAAATAGTTGCCCACGATTCAAAAGAAATGAAATCCATACCTTAACCAAATTGATATGTATCACGCGATCAACCGAGACTCAGGACGAAATTTAACCCGTTCGATTGCCTATTTAAACCATAAATTATTATTACTCGTATTACATAAAACTCAATGGTTGTTATCCTAAGTTTAATAACGAACTTTATTCTCTTAGTCATTAAACCAAACACTTGGTGTGCGGTTAAACATATAAATACAACATTCATTATTTTGATTCTAAACTTAACCCTTTTGTAATTTTGACAAACCCAAGAATTCCTAAACATATATTTGATTATTGTTAGGATTTATTCATAAAGCATCGAATTATTAAACAAACAGGAATAAGAACGGGCATACCCGTCTCCATTAGTTAGGCTTGATTCTTGATTCACAGATTCCCGGCTACGGTTTTCCTCAACGCAAAATCCTAGATGTTCTTCCAATGTGGAGAGATCGAACCTTATGATTTTGGTGTCTTGGGAACCATAACCCTAGCCGTCCTTATATAGGTTGTAATTAGGGTTCCCATTAAACTCTAATTAAACCTGACGGGCTTCCTCTCATTAAGGCCTATACCATCCTTTTAGTTCTAATCGGGTTTCCATAATTAATTAATCACTTAATTGGCCCATTACTAAATAGCCTTAATATAATTGGATTAATAATATGTAAGCCCACAATAATTATTGGATTTATTAAATAAATCCCAACAATCTCCCACTTGGGCTACATGTTATTCTTGATCAATTATATCAAAAATTTCCTTAGAACTCAACCTTACGCTATTTATTTAGTTAGAACTTTCTTAGGTACAAACTGGTCCATCTTGTACATCAGCAAGGATCATGGCAACTTTTGTCACCTCAATAACCTTCCATGGTCACCATACCAACATATTTTAATGACATAGATCAAGTATGGATGAGAGGCATGGAAATTACATGGAATGTGATTAAAATCATGCCTATTTCCAACTGGTTCAACATTAACCTTATGAGATCAAATACAAATTTCTAATGCAAACCAAAATTATAAATTATATATTCAGAAATAGTCAATAAACAATAATCCGAAGTCTGCAGAAAATAAGCTAATTATTGTTCATGGTATAAAACACTGAAATACAAACTCCCACTAAACCAATGTGTCATCCAAAATAACACCCATATTCATAGTGTGCCCGTGAAAGACTTTAGGCACCAAGGCTTTGGTTAGCGGATCCGCAAGCATCTAGTTTATCCCAATCTGTTCTATTGTAATCTGACCATTCTGAATCCTTTCTTTAACAACCAGAAACTTTATATATATATATATATATATATATATATATATGTTTCGACTTTATAGAGCTTCTGTTGTTATTTGAATACAGCACGGCCGAATTATTGTCACAAAATAACTTTAGAGGTCTTTCGACACCCTCAACTACACGCAGCCCTGTTACAAAATTTCGCAGCCATATTCCATGATTGGATGCCTCATAACAAGCTATGAATTCCGCCACCATAGTCGAAGAAGCTACGAGCGTCTGTTTGACACTTTTCCAAGAAATAGCCCCTCCAGCTAGCACATACACATAGCCTGATGTGGATCGACCGGTGTCTTGGCATCCACCAAAATCGGAGTCTGAATACCCAATGATCTCTAGTGAGTCTGATTTTCTGTAGGTAAGCATGTAATCCCTCGTTTTCTTTAAGTACCGCATGACCCGTTTGGCTGCTCTCTAATGATCCATTCCCGGTTTACTTAGGTATCTGCCCAAAACTTCCACAATGAAAGTTATATCGGGACGAGTACAAACCTGGGCATACATAAGACTACCCACATCCGAGGCATAGGGAATTTTCTGCATTTCCTTTATCTCAAGTTCATTCTTGGGGCATTGTTTGAGACTAAATTTGTCTCCTTTAGCTAAGGGCGTATCTCCTGATTTGTTATTCAGCATGCCAAATCTATCAAGGACTTTATCAATGTAACTCTTTTATGATAACCTTAAAATTCCACGAGAACGATCTCGTAGTATTTGAATTCCTAATACAAAAGAGGCATCGCCAAGATCCTTCATCTCAAAATTCTTAGTGAGAAATCTCTTGGTGTCATGCAATAAAGCCAAGTCATTAGTGGCAATTAGTATGTCATCAACATACAATATCAGAAAGATGACTTTACTCCCACTTAACTTATGATATACACAATCTTCCACCAAATTTACCTCATAACCGAAAAAGGTGATTACATGGTGAAATTTGAGATACCATTGACGAGAAGCCTGTTTGAGACCATAGATGGACTTCTCTAATTTGCACACCATAGACTTTGAATCACCTAATACAAAGTTTTCAGGTTGTGTCATGTAAATTGTTTCATCAATGTTACCATTGAGAAACGCCTTCTTTACGTCCATCTGGTGTAGCTCTAAATTAAAATGAGCTACAAGTGCCATAATTGTTCTGAAAGAGTCTTTCGATGAAATCGGAGAGAAAGTCTCTTTATAGTCAATGCCTTCCTTTTGAGTGAATCCTTTTGTGACAAGACGTGCTTTATATCTTTAGATGTTACCTTTTGAATCCTTCTTGGTTTTAAATATCCATTTATAACCAATGGGTTTCGCCTCCTTCGGTAACTCGACAAGATCCCAAACGTCATTGTCCTTCATGGATTTCAATTCATCTTCCATGGCATTGATCCATTTTCAAGAATTAGAACTAGACAAGACTTGATTCAAGTTAATTGGATCATCTTCCCTTATGCCTATTTCTGTCTCATGTTCTTGAAGAAAGACGATATAATCATCCGGAATCGCACGTCTTCTTTCTCTATTGGATCTCCTTAATGGAACTTCTTGAGTTTGTTGAGTTTGCTCAACAGGTGGAGGAACTTCATTGTTGTCTTGTACTGGAGGTTCACCTTCACTGGTGTTTTGAACTAGAGTTGCATCTTGAACAATGATAGGTACATCTTTACTGGTGTTTTGAACTGGAGTTGCATCTTGAACAATGATAGGTATAAAGACCTGATCATTGTCAATAGTAGTGACCTGATCATTGTCAATAGCAGTGTTGGGAATAGAAGTATTTTGATCCTGACCTTCATTTTCCTCAAAGACAACATTCCTTACTTTATATCCCCCCCCCCAAACTCAACATCCTCAAGAAACCTTGTGTTTCCTGTCTCAAAGAAGGATTTTCTAGTGGGATTGTAAAACTTAAAGCCCCGAGAGCGTTCTGCATATCCAACAAAATAAAAACTAATTGTTCTTGAGTCCAGTTTCTTTTCATGTGGCTTGTAAGCCCTTGTCTCAGCTGGACATCCCCAAACATGCAAATTCTTTAGACTAGGTTTCATGCCTGTCTAAAACTCATACGGGGTTTTAGTTACTGCTTTTGACGGAACTTTATTAAGGATATAGACTACAGTCTTTAGTGCCTCTCCCCAAAGTGGTTCCGGTAAAGAGGTATGACTAATCATACTTCTAACCATGTCTTTAACAGTTCGGTTTCGTCTTTCAGCAACACCGTTCATGCTAGGTTTGCCTGGCATGGTCTATTGTGGGACGATTCCGCACTCCTTTAGGTATAGGGCAAATGGTCCTGGACGTTGTTTTCCTGATCCGTCATATCTGCCGTAATATTCACCACCACGATCAAATTTGACAGCCTTTATTTTCTTGCCTAGTTGAAGTTCAACTTCGGCTTTGAAATCCTTAAATACGTCCAAGGATTGAGACTTCTCATGTATCAAATATAAGTATCCATATCTAGAGTAATCGTCTATGAATGTGATAAAATACTGTTGACCATTCCAAGAAGCCGTAGGGAACGATCCACATATATCAGTATGAATCAATTCTAAGACGTCCGTAGCTCTATTGGAACCTAACTTTCTTGAATTTGTTTGTTTTCCTTTTATACATTCAACACAAACTTCAAAGTTGGTTAAATCTATAAAATTGAGGATTCTTTCATCAACAAGCCTCTGAATTCTCTGTTTAGAGATATGTCCTAAACGCTTGTGCCATAGGATGGCAGAACCCTCATTTAATTTTCGCTTAGTACCTTTAGCAGCAGAGTGCAAAATTTCATTATCTAAAGCAACAATTTCAAGCAGATATAGTTTATCAATTAAAGAATCAGTGCCAACCAAATTTGAATTTAAGTAGAAACTAACCTTATTATTTCCAAAAGAACAATTATAACCAAATTTGTCCAAACAGGAAACAGAAATTAAATTCCGCCTAAATGACGGTACAATAAAAGTTTCAACCAAAAGCAAATAAACATCGGTTTTTAATAGTAATCTAAAAGTCCCGATAGCTTGAACTTTAACTTTAGTGCCGTCGCCCACATATATAAATCTTTCATTATCACTTGGTGGCCGGCTCCACAGGCAACCCTGCATAGACATACTTATGTGAGCAGTAGCACCAGAATCTACCCACCAAGTATTCTCAGGTACAAAAGCTAAATTAACTTCAGAACAAACAAAAGTGAGAGTCTTACCATGTTTCTCTCGCCAAGCAGCATACTTGGGACACTCTTTCTTTATGTGTTCCGCCTTCTTGCAAAAGAAACAGGTGAATTCCTTATCTTGTTTCTTATGCTTTTTCTACTTTGGCCCACTTTCTGCAGTTGTTTTAGCTCTCTTCCTTTTCTTATCCTGAGAGGTTGATGCCAAGTGAGCACTTTCCACCTTATCTCACTTTAGTCTCTCTTCCTCTTGCACAAGATGTGACATGAGCTCATTAAGAGTCCATTTATCCTTTTGAGTATTGTAACTCACCACAAATTGACTAAATTGTGCAGGAAGATATATGAGAATCAAGTGAACGAGTAGGTCATCCGAAAGCTCTAACTTTAGTTCCTTGAGTTTCCCATTGAGATTGGACATTTCCATAATGTACTCCCTTATGTTCCGCTTTTCTTTATACCTCATGGTAACGAGTTTCATTAGGATGTTACTTGCTTCCGCTTTAGCATTCTTGGCAAAGAATTGCTCAAATTCCTTAAGGAACTTCTTGGCATTAGTGCTCTCAGTGATAGAGCCCCTGAATGTGCTCGGAATCGAGCGCTTCATGATCATCAGACACATGCGATTAGAGCGATCCCATTTCGAAATTTTATCCGTGTTTGGATTTTCCATAGTGGAAACGGGTCGCTCCATCTGAAGCGCATGGTCCAAATCCATGCAACCGAGAACGATTTCAACGCTCTCTTTCCACATGGCATAGTTTGTCCCGTTCAAAGTAGGGATACCAGCAAGTTGGGTAGACACGTTATTAGCATTAGCAACTGTACATATCAAAACATAACATGCTCAACATTTATATCATAGCGTAGAATAAAATATGACATAAATCATTCGAAAACTATTGGTGGGCCCATTAACAAGATACCAAGTACAACATTAATAATTAATCTTTGGACTAACTATTGACTCGTAATTGGTACTCTCAACGCGGTAATCAAATATTGAAAATAAATCCTGTCAAACAACAACCATCCTTTGGGCCGGTTATTGCTCACATGGAAAACTTTATAATAATCACATATTTATTACCGCATGTATATCAATTATCCGGCCAAAATAACGACTTATCTTTGGGCCAGTCATTATTTTGCATGAACAAAAAATATACTCATTTTCATATTCCAAATATATCAATTTTCACAACAGAGGTTGCTTTGGCAACTATGTTGTGTCAATCAATCTATTTGAAAATACAAGACAATTAAGTGTAAACCTAATGGAACAACACTTAATTTCAATGGGAAACATTAATTTCACTTTAGCCCAACTAACATAATTCTCCGAATATTACCTAATGAGTGCAAGAGTAAAAACAAAAACCTAAGTTTCGACTATCTCGCGTCTCGAGCCAGAGTCCTCGCCTCGCGAGGAATGAAGGTTATAATTCAGAGTGTGTCTCGCATAGCGAGGAACCCAAATTCGCGTCACGAGAATTTTCGTGCCAAAGCCTGAAAACCATCAGAGAGTGGCTCGCTTCGCGAGCCAGACTCTTCGCGTCGCGAGAATCGCTAAACGAAAAAAAACTTAATAAAGCAGACTCACGTCGCGAATTTAACCATTCGCGTCACGAGGTTCGAAAACCTAAATAAAAAACCGCAACGCTAAAGCAATATAATCCTCTCCAAACATGAACAACCATGTTCGAGAGGAAAAGAAAAGATAAATAATTTAATGCGAACAAACTGTGGCTCTGATACCACTTGTTAGGATTTATTCATAAAGCATCGAATTATTAAACAAACAGGAATAAGAACGTGCGTAGCCGTCTCCATTAGTTAGGCTTGATTCTTGATTCGCAGATTCCCGGCTACGGTTTTCCTCAACGCAAAATCCCGGATGTTCTTCCAATAGGGAGAGATCGAACCTTATGATTTTGGTGTCTTGGAAACCATAACCCTAGTCGTCCTTATATAGGTTGTAATTAGGGTTCCCATTAAACTCTAATTAAACCTAACGGGCTTCCTCTCATTAAGGCCCATACCATCCTTTTCGTTCTAATCGGGTTTCCATAATTAATTAATCACTTAATTGGCCCATTACTAAATAGCCTTAATATAATTGGATTAATAATATGTAAGCCCACAATAATTATTGGATTTATTAAATAAATCCCAACAATTATAACTTTGCAATATCAAATCATAATCTACCAACCAACTTCAACTACCCTAACATACCAACTTAAATAACTTAAGAAGAATTTTATACCTCTATGAGGGGTTCGAAGAGTAGATTCCGAATATGTAATTATTTCGTTGATTTCTTCGACGAATTAATATAATTTTTTTAGAGAAGATGAGAGAATTTTAGAGAGAGAGAGAGAAATGAAAGAGTCGGTTTATTAGATGATGAAGACGATGGAATATGATTTTCATCTAATTAATTTTTATCTTTATATATATATATATATATATTTATAAAGAGTTTGGTTAAATAACGGTTTTAACCCCTCAACTATCTTTAGTTGCTATTTTTCATTACTGTTCAATTCGTGTAAGAATAGTTATACGTTTTTTAAACCGTGTCTTACAATTATTCCCCCTCCCCTTAAAAGAGATTTTTTCCCCGAAATCGAATTTAGATAGGAAACTTACATCAATTAAAAAACTCGGGGTACTCCTGTCGCATGTGTTCCTCAGTTTCCCACGTTGCCTCACGTTCAGAATGATTTTTCCAAAGAACTTTTACAAAATGAATCACTCTCTTCCGTCTACCTCTCTCATCACGATCAAGAATCTCTTTAGGCTCATTGCGATAAGAAAAATCTGGTTCTAGGTGTTGTAAGAGATATTCAATAACGTGTAAGGGATGATAGTTGTAACCTCGAAGTGAAGAGATATGGAATACGTTATGTACGTGAGATAATTGCGGCGTTAAAGCTAACCGGTATGCCACAACTCCAACCCTTTCCAGAATTTTAAAGGGACCAATATATCTCAGGCTCAAATTTCCTTTGAGACCGAAACGTCTGATGCCACGAGTTGGGGAAACCTTTAAGAAAACTTTATCTCCCGGTTGGAACTCGATAGGTCGTCATCGCTTGTCGGCATAGCTCTTTTGACAAGCTTGAGCCTCTTTCATCATTTGAGCCGCAATCTCGACCTTCTCGGTAGTAACTTGTACCAATTATGTACCTTCGAGAATACGTTCTCCGACTTCATTCCAACAAGTCGGTGTTCGACATTTTCGGCCATAAAGTGCTTCATACGGGGCCATGCCGATACTTGTCTGCCAACTATTATTATAAAAGAACTCAATCAGGTACAAGTAATTATCCCAACTTCCATGCCATTCCAACGCACATGCTCGGAGCATATCCTCCAATGTTTTAATTGTACGTTCATATTGTCCATCAGTTTGTGGATGAAAGACTGTACTAAAATTCAAACGTGTGCCCCAAGCTTTATGTAAACCTTCCCAAAATTGAGATGTAAAACGTGGGTCTCGATTAGAGGTAATCAATATAGGAGTGCCATGGAGATGTACAACCTCACGTTGGAATACTTCTGTCAATTTATCAATTGATCAAGTTTTTCGGATAGGAAGAAAATGAGCCGAATTCGTCAGTTAGTCAACCACTACCCAAATTGCATTGTGTTTCAAGGTCGTGCGGGGTAGTATGACTACAAAATCCATAGTTACATGTTCCCATTTCCATACAGGAATGTTAGGCGATTGGAGAAGACCACCCAGACGTTGATGTTCACTTTTAACTTATTGACAAGTGAGACAACGAGATACAAAGTCCGCGACATCTCGCTTCATTCCAACCCACCAGTAATGGGTCTTTATGTAAAGCCCGAATTTTCGGTAAGAATAACCCATTTATGATTTATGTATGTATCTGTGTTATTGTGACCCCTAAGTGATAAAAAGGTTAGAGGAGAAGCTTGTCCCACATAGGATCCAAAATGAAAATTAGAACACTTAATAAACTTCAATAAATGGACATTAAATGAATCATTTAATTGTTTGGGCCTTGGAGTGTGGTGTTCTTAGTGGGCTCTCTTTGACATGAAATATCCATATTAAATGTCAAAGATAGGGCCTTGGGCCTTGAGGCTCTTGGGGTCTCGATAGGGTCGAGATCTCTGATTATGGATTAGATGGTGCGGGTGTCCGTAGCCTTCAGTGTCGAAAAATCCGAAGCCCGAGAGTCTGGGCGATAGTGCCATGCGACAGTGACATGGTCACTGTCGCCGATGTCATAATCGCCAATGTTAAGGGGGCTACGATACGTGCACGACGACTATGCCTTGTGATTGTGACATGGTCATTATCGCTTGGCAATGTCGTAGAAGACCATGTACCTACGGATGATTCAACAAAAACTAAATAAAATATAATAAAATCTACGTTCAAACAATTAAACTAAATGCAAAATGCAATTATAAACTACTATGATGCATGCATAAAATGTACTTAACAAAATACCCACAAGCTAAACCTTTCGTGTCCCCAAGAAAGTTATTAGAATTTATTACAGAATGGGTGAAAAGAAGAAAAAGAAAAACAAACAACGATCTCCACGAAAAGTAAAGCGAGTTAATACACGAGCTCAATAGACACAATCTAATGTTAGGATTCCCCATGTACAAATGCAACTTGTTACCACGTGTTTAGATAAAAATGGTAGTAGAAAACACATGTTTCACCAAAATGTCAAACCAACACAACACCAAACAAAGCATATCACAAAAAAATGCACCTAATAGGATTTTACAAACATTACCGTAGCCGTTAAGGGAAGGGAAAGATGATCTACATGGATGGAAACTCATGGTTTCGCTCAAATCACTCTAGTGTGTTTAGGGATGTGTATACGCTCAATGCCAACCCAGTCGAGAAATATGAAATGGACTCTTGACGCGTATTCTAAAGATTTTCATAAAAATTGCATAAAATGAGGACTTTCGGGTAAGGTTAGGGTTAAGGTAAGGGCTGGGTTTGGTTATTGGGGTTTGGTTATTGGCGTTTTAAAGAGGTATTTTGGCTTTTTTTGTCCACATAGGTTACTTCCTACAATTTCCAATGAATCTCAACTTATTCCTTGTGAAACTAACTATATAAATGCATATTGTTACTTATTTTTCATGCATTTTTCTTTTTCTCTCTTTTTTTTCTTCTCTTACTTTTTTTTTTCCTTTTTTTTCGAACCCACAAGCTATGCTTGTGTATACTACTCTACTATATACTTCAATCTGTTTTCAACTTTTGGAAATGAGAATTATATGTGCATTTTTGGGTGATTTAGATATGTATGGTTTTCAAGGAAATGGTAAGTGTTTAAGCTCAAAATTGGGTACAAAATGATAAGCTTTTTGTGTTTATGTAAATATAGATGGTTTTAAGAAAAGATGGCCTCAATGCAAAAACTATAATAATTTTAGACGAGAAACGAATCAAAAACCTAGAAATACACCCCGATGGGAGGTAACACACAAGAAAATAAAATGGGATTGATTATATATGTGTCAATCCAATACGGCCCAAATTCTTACAAGGTAAAATCCATCCAAGTAGTCATAGATGTAATGTAGGAGGACTACGGTAAGAAAGCTAATCCTAAAAGTTACATGGAACAATATGCAAAGTGGTGTTTGCAAGTGACTAACTAAGAGAAAACCGTGTTCCTAAAAAAAATCTTTACATCATGATTAAAGTAATCATAAACTACATTAGTATGCCTAATTAAAAAGATTGATGTTAAGTGAGGGTGGTTATTATGAGCTCTAAAATTGTGGAGAAACGCCAAAAGTCTTTTTGGAATTTTTTTTTTAAATTTTTATGCAATGCAATGATATGATGCAAAACGCAACCAAAATGGCAAAATTATGCATGGATTATGACTAAATGCATGAATACTCAAATAAAAGAGAAAAGAAGTAAAGTAAAAAAAATTGACACTCCACCCACAAGCTAAAAATGAGCGTTGTCCTCAATGCTTGACTACGGGTATGGTAAAGGAATCAACGTGAGGGAAATGGCTTGATATCATGTGGGTGTACCATGGATGAATTTCAATGTAAATTGATCAAATCCTATCGTTTGCCTAGTGGTGGCAACCCAACTAATTAAGCACAAGACCACAATGTTTCAATGACAACTTCCAAGGAAAACAACCCATAAGCTATTTTTAAGCACAAAAAATCATAACAGTCATCTAAAATGAATAAAAGCATGGAAAGAATGTACCTGATGATGAATTGCATGCTTATTGTATCTAGAACAACTTTATGATGAAAGTGTGGATGTTCCTTGAAGCTTGAAACTCTTGAAAACACTTAAAATTAGAACCTGCATTAACATAAAATAGAAAACAAAAAAAATCCTAGAAACAAAAGGAAAAAAAACAAGAGGAAAAAAAAAGAAAACAATAAAAAGAAAAAACCTTCTTTTTAAAGAAAAACAATAAAACCCTTTTTTTTACAAAACTTACTAAAATAAAATAAAAACCAAAAAAAAAACAAAACTTTTTATATAAGAAAAAAAATACTGAAATGCAAACAAAATAAAAATAAAATAAATTAAATTCAAACTTCACGCCTGGGCCATTTTCTTCACGCCCGGGAACTTTAGGCAGAAAATGGGGCTTCAAGCTTCATGCCCGAGCCATTTTCTTCACGCCCGGGAAAGTGAGGCAGCAAGTGATGACTTCCAACTTCATGTCCGGGTCGTTTTCTTCACGCTCGGGAAAGTGAGGCAACAAGTTCAACTTGAAAATTTCGTGTCCGGGAAGAGAACTTCACGCCCGGGGCATTTGGTAAGAACTTCAAAAAAAAAGAAAAATAAAATAAAATAATTACAAGTGTTAAGGAACACTTTCGGGGGTCGGTCTTCAAGCAATTAAGCCCGAGAAACCGAAAAACTTATGGTAGAATAAGGGGGAAAACGGAGACTCGTTTTAAGTCACGAGTTTGACTTTGGACTAAGAATTAAACAATAGAGAGGGAATGGCTCATTTAGCGTCATTAGCTTGAGGAAATATTAAATGGTAGAGAGAGAATGTACGAATCGATGTAAGTCAAAGAATTGACTTAAGTGGTCACCGGTTCGTACGAGTTGCGTAAGCATACAAAAGACACACCGGATAATCAATATGTAATTGTTACAAAACATGTTACGCTACTCATAGCCGAGAATTAAACAAAAGGTAGAGAGAATGATTGGTGATGTTCGGCTTGATATAAAAAAAATACCGAATCTGAGTAAATTAAAAATAACACGTGAGACGTATTCAACAAGATTGAGTTAGCATCACACATCATCACTAATGGTGAAAACTATCTCTATCATAGAAAAAAAAACATGTCTCAATGGGCCGTCACCCGACACTATTAAACGTGATTAATTGAACTCCGCAAAAAGAGGTAGATTAACGGTGGAAAAAAATCAAACACGCTACATAGTAAACTGGGACGAAAATAAACTAGGAAAAAGAAATGGGATAAAGACATAGACTAGTAAATCTTAAACAAAATCCGTGTTAGCCTGATTGCCTCCCCGGCAACGGCGCCAAAAACTTGATGTGAGTTTTAAATTTTATAACTGCAAGCGTACGGATGTGTAGTATACGGGTCGATCACAGGGAGGCGATGGACTAAACATTGACTTGCTCTAGACTATGGCCTAGCTACGGGAAATCATCAATATTTTGATTTTTTATATTAAAACTAATTAAATAAACAAATAAACGAATGGAGCAAAACAAACTAACGAACATTGGGTAATGTCAAATTCAGATTTTAGTAATGGTGGGAATTCGTTATGCAAAATTACTTCAACCCTCTTTCGAGGTGGAAAAGATTTTCTAACCCAAGACTCGTATTTACTTTCGCAATATGTGTATGTTGGGAAGAAACATTATGATTTAAAACGAATATTTTTCCCAATCAACGTCCCTAACTATTTTTGTATGTTAGGACCGTTGTCATTGATCAATTTGATGCAAGTAAAAGACCAAACTTTCGTTTCAACAAAAATCAATTGAATTAACTAAATGATTTGTTAAAAACCAATTAAATCAATTTCAACTTTCGTTAAAATCGAAATGGATTAAAACTCAACATGCGTTTTAAAAACAATTAATCAATACCAAGACCTTCGATCTAAAGAGACGGTTACCCAAATAAACGAAAGTTAAACTACGTCACAAAACGTAAATATAAATCTAACTGTAAGTTATTATATGCCCACGACACGTGTCACACAGAGATACTGCTGAGGAGTATGTAAACCTATAGGGTCGCACACAAAGAATGCGTTTGTTTCCATTTGTAGAAACCCGGATTTAATGAAAATATATGTTAAACTGTAATTATCATAATTACAGGGTGAAAACGTAATTATGTTAATTACGGGGAATTATCTGTAATTATATTTTAAGGTTTAAAAGGATAATTATATATACTTATATAATTATATTTTAAAGTTTAAAAGGATAATTATATATATATATACATATATATATATATATATATTTGAATATTACAGATAATAATTAAACCTTATTTAATTATTAGTTGAATTATAGTCTAACTATAATTCTTCTGATATAAATAAGGGGTTAGGCTAAACCATTTGATAGACAATTGAGTTAGAATAACCTTTCACAAAATACAGAAAAGAAACCCTTTTCTTTTCTGTAAAACACATATAGATCTAAGGTTATTGGGCTAGCACCCGGTGAAATTTCGCGTGTTCGTGTGTGGATACCGCTAGAGGAAACCTAGATTGGTTTCTAAGTGCTCAACTAGTTCAACCACAACAGATCTGAAAGGTACATCTCTAAACACCCTATGGTGTGGTTTTAAGTTTTAATTAAATACATCATTGGATCTGTTTGGGTTTTAATTGTTTAGAAAAGTTTTATAGGTTGTAACCAAAATTATTTTTTTTAATTTCCGCTGCGTATAACGGTTACAAATTGTTATTAAAACCCTACAGTGGTATCAGAGCCACTTTGATGTCATTTAATCAAAAGAGGAACAATATTGTTATGATGGCAAATTAAAATTTTAAATCTAATTGGACCCATTTTGTTTTAATTAGGTCTAAAAGTCTAATAGGAATTTTAAAAGGGTTGCAAACCCTAATATTTGCTATCTGAGAGATCACAACTTTATGTGGCCTCCATCCTTTTTTTTTGGGTTTGAGTCGCCGCTGGCTTCTGCTGGTGTTTTTCATCGCCGCCCGCCGCTGGCCGGTTTTCCCATCGCACATCTCCCTCCCATCACAAAGAGGCGACAACCTGAACTGGTTTCATCGCCATCGTTTTTAGTTGTCGATTCTCTTTTGTAGCCACGAGCACCGCCGGTCTTTGCCTCTATTTCGCCGGTCGTTGCCGGCCGTCGTCGTTTTCGTCACAGTAACCACCTGAGGTACGTTGCAGGTTGATCGTGGTTGTTGCCACCAATCCCTGGCGTTCGTCCTCCTTGCGAGGTGCGATTCCCTTCGTTGGTCATCGGCGGCCGACTGCGGCTGAGTGCCGCCGGCTGTCGTTCCTTGTCGATGGGTTATTACCCTACATGGCTGAACGAGCCTCATCGCGTGATTGATTCTTGTCTCGTTTATTTTTCATCTAAGGCCATCGACGATCGGCTATGGTTGATGCCACCGTCACCATGAATCACGACCATGGTCGTGGGTTTCTCGATAAATATCGATTGTTGAGTAACTAGTGGCTACTTTTTGAACACCGTGGTTGATTTTATTGCAAACCCGAAGATTTCCGGTTAGGTTCAATGGTTGTTGCCGTTTTCTGGTTGGGTCCAACGGCTGCTGCCGTATTTTTCCTTGTTCACCACACCGCCACTCCAAGCGGGTGGAGTTTGGTTTTCCCTTTTGTTTACAAGATTCCAATGCTAGCCATCGAGCCAAACAACGGTTTATGGTCAAATCGTTGTTATTGATAGTCTAGGTTCGTGCTAATAGTGGAACAGTGGTGGGACTAGGGCTTTGGCCCAAAGTTGCCGTCGTCGGCTGCTGCCATTGTTCATTGAACTACAACTAAAGGGTTGTTGATCGTCGGTTTCTATCTTTCCCTCACCATGGATAGTTGATTGCATGATCCATGGTCAAGCTATCAGTGTTGTTGCCACATGATAGGATCACGGTCTAGGACCATATGGCTCATCAGCCTAATCCACAACTTAAATCGTCGATTTTGTTTCGATTAGTTTGTCCCCAAAATTCAACGGTTTCGTGACTAGTGTTTTGGGTCAAATCTTTAGTTTGGGTGTTGGACTCCGGCTAGTAGGCCCAAATATTTTTCACCCTAGCTTTCTTGTTGGACTTGTGTCCTAAACGACTTGATCGTACGACGGCCCAAGGCCCGTTTTATTGGGTCAACTCTCTTTTGGGTTTGGTTTGTTAACCAACAATTAAATTAGGTCAATAAATTTAAATTTGCCATATAATAATTTGTTCCAATTAAATTGGTCATTTAATTATGTTAATTATAAGTCGGCCTTTTAATTATGTTAGTTATTTTGGCCGAATGTTTTATTTTATGTTTAAAATAAAATAGTATATGGATTGCCTCGTGAAGACCCGTGTTTTGGATTGGTTGTTTATTTTATTCATGGAAAATTAAAATGTAATAATTGCATGGGATGTATTTTTCGGTTTTAAATTTCCTAGATAGGAACAAATGTAAATAGAATAGACATGTTATATTTTCTATTTTTCAAATCTGAAGACGACATTCCAAGAGGTCGAGACGGAGTCCCTGGAGTTCACCAAGATGGCGAGGCCAGTGGGAGCTTGAAGACGTCCTTAAAATTGACCGTGGTTGTTGTGTTGGCTCACAACACCACATTAGGGGCAAATCCATATATTATTGTTGTGATTGTTTATTTTGTGCTTGCTTTTATTTATTGCTTTATTATTGTTATAATAATTGCAAACGTTTTAAAATAAAATCAAACGCAAAATAAATTTTAAATCGGTAAATAAAATATGATATTCTATATTTGATATGTTTATCAAATTTAAACCGATTTAATAACATAAACTTTTAAAACAAGATTTTAGAGATAAAGTCAAACGTTTTAAAAAGGGAATTAGAATGTTTTCTAAAATTAAACCTTTTACAAAATGTAAATTTAACGCCACCCATTTAAGGTACTTGTCAAGCATACAGGATTCTGGGGTGGTCAGTGCTCAGCCAATCATGCCGGTTGAATGTAGTGTTAGACAAGGAGCCAAAATACTGAGATTTAAGTGGACAGTTGTTTGGCCATTCACTTAAATAGTCGTATTTTGGACGACCGATCCCAATAAACCCTAAGTCCAGTATTTAGGTGGGATCACGATACCTTAGTATGGTTTGTTTACTTGAGAATGTCATAAACAGTTGCTTGGCCATTTATGAGTATTTTCAAGGCGTTGAAGTGGGATTAAACGTGCCAATTTCAATATATGATATATTGAATAGGATCCCACGATATCTAAGAGTTATGTTGAACATAATTGGATGATGCCTACCTAAATAGCCTAATTCCATAGACAGTTGCTTGGCCATTTATGGAAGTAGGTGAAATATGGATCTTAGCTCAAATCAAATGATTTTGAAAGGTTAATCCATTTATTTGAGATATTAAAGTTACTAAAACTAAATCATGTTTTTGTAGATGTCTACCTCAGATTCAAACTCAAACAATTTATCCCAATTTACACTACGGTCAATCCTGGATAAGGAAAAATTGGACGGAACGAACTTCATCGAATGGTTTCGCTCCCTAAGGGCAGTCCTTAGGTATGAAAAGAAGTTCTACGTTCTTGAAAACCCCCCTCCAAATACTCCTGTCAGAAATGCTCCAATTGAAGTCATAACTGCTTATGATAAGTACCAAGATGACTCTCTGATTGTTGGTTGCCTAATGTAAGCCACCATGACTCCCGAATTATTACGGGATCATGAAAACATGACTGCTTGGGATATGATATCTTCACTGAAGTCTATGTTTCGGTTACAAATAAAACGGGAGAGATTTGATACAATTAAAGCATTGTGTGCTTGTAAAATGACTGAGCATTCGTCAGTTAGTACCCACATTTTGAAAATGAAAGGGTACTTGGACCAACTGACTCGTCTTGGTTTCCCACTGGGTCAAGAGTTGGAAATCGATATGGTTCTCAACTCTCTACCCAAAACATATAAACAGTTCATTAAGGGCTATAATATGAAAGGTTTGAATAAAACTCTCACAGAGCTTTACAGCTTACTTAAAACTACTGAGAAGGATATGAAATCTAAGTTGGGTTCAATCAAACCAAAACAGGCTTTGATGATCAAACCTGACAGTGGGATAATCAAGAAAAAGGGGGAGTTAACCAAGGGTAAAACACATGTTGGAAGATCCAGCATAGATAAGGGCAAAGGAGAAATTCCTGAGGTTGCAGTATGGTATAATTGTTTTCACCATGGGCACCAAATGAGAACTTGTCCAGCCCGATTGGCAGAAATCAAAAAGCAAAAGGCTACCAGAGTCGAGCTTTCAGGTATGTTTACCATTTGATTTAATTCACTTCTGACTAAGTGTTACATATTGAGTATGAGTACTCATATGAGTACTACTTTTTCAGGAAATAAGAAGTGAAGAGAAGATGAAACCAGACCAAATGAAGTTAAGCTAGCTGTTTCTCAAAGGGACATATGATATGAACTTTCCAGATGGTCTTACATTAACACTTAGCAAGTGTCATCATGTACCTAGTGCTACTAGGAATTTAGTTTCATTTCCTCAATTACAACGAACCAAATTTATGTTTTAGAAATAAATTTTCGTTTTATCTTAATAAATGTTTTATGAAATTAATAGTTGTAATTATAAATCATTATAACGAATTAAGCGGGGCTTAAAACTGATCTATTTGTGACATTTAAACAAGAAACACATAGCCAAACTCCAGGCGGACGGAGAGTTGGAATCATATGATGATTCATTTGATACATGTGTATCTTGTTAGTCAAGATGACAAAAGAGCCTTCAAAGGGTAAACCTTTAAGGGCCACAAGAACTATTAGGGGTTAACCATATTGATGTATGTGAGACTTATAGTTATGTCACAAGATACGGTCATCTATTCATTACATCCTACTGACAACTTCAGTATACATAGGTATGTTTGCCTAATAGAACAGATATAAAAGCTTTGAAATTTTCAAAGAGTTTTAGAAAGAAGTAGTGAGTATATTTGGCAAAGGATAAAGATGCTTCGGTTAGATCGAGGTCATGAATATCTAAGCCGATTGATCATCCTAGAGATTTTTGAGATTGTATCCCCGTTGACTCCTCACGGGACACCGCATCACAACGGTGTATCCAAGAAGAGAAATAGAACCCTGTTGAACATGGTTCACTCTATGATGAATCTCACCACTCTGCCTGAATGTTTCTAGGATTATACCCTAGAAACAGTTGCCCGAATATTAGTTTATCTAGCAACCAACAAGGACCAATAAAACCCACTCTCTTAAATGAACTAGGAAGATCCCAAAGTTATCATATTTAAGAATATGGGGTTATAATGCTTAAGCTAAGCATAAAGCTTTTGGAAAGCATGATTCAAAGGTCCAAAAGGTACATCTTTATGTGATATCCAATTGGATATTGTTTCTACAGGTCTAGCGAGAACAAAAATTTTGTTAACGCACCCTGGTGAGTTCTTAAGAAAAGATTTTCTGTCAAGAATCACAAATGGGGACACAGTAGATCTTGAAGAAATTCAAGAACCACAAAGATGGGACGATGGTTGACACTGACATTCAACAAGATATTGAGCTTCAACAAACTGTTGAAGATAATAAAACGAGATACAAGATAATCCGAAGATCGGATTACTGATAAATGGCAAGATGCCATGAAGACTGATGTCAAAAGCCACATTCCTTAAAAGGAATATTGAGCGAGGACGTATACAAGGCTTCAAAACATCAAACCTAAAAGTGCAAGTTGCAAAAGTTCATTTATGGACTAGAGCAATCATCTCGTAATTGAAATCTTGTATACAAGAAGGTCAGTGGGAGCATAACAATATTCTAGATCCTATATGACATCCCAATGCTTGAAGGTGTAAAATCATGGATTAAGATAATACTTCGTGATGAAGGATCTAGAAGAGACAAAGTCCTTGGTATAAAGATCTCTCTCGTAACAGATCAAAATGCTTAATTAGATTAAGCAAAAGTACATACATTGACAAGATCTTGAAACACTTCAAGATGAAGGGTTCCAAGAAAGGAAACTTGCCAATAGAACATAGTGTACATCTGAGTATAACTCAGAGTCCTAGCACTAAAGAGGACATGAACCGTATAAAGGGTGTGGGTGTTCCCGGTGTTTTCAGCCAACTGTTCAAACATGTATGCCATGTTAATGTACTAAGACCGGATGTCTCGTATACCCTGTGTATGACGAGCAGATATTAGTCAAACCAAGTGATGCTCAAAGTTAGACCTGGCAAAAACTGACACGACACGCTAACCCGACACGAATTCGACACGAAATAAACGGGTTTGGGTAATACATTTCAACTCGTTTAAGTAAACGGGTTGACACGACACGACACGAAAATTAAACGGGTAAGGTCAGGGTCAAAACTTTCAACTCGAAAATGACCCGAATAACCCGTTTATATATATATATATATATATATATATATATATATATATATATATATATATATATATATATATATATATAGTGTTTGGTTCATTTGAGAAATGGTAAATATATGAGAAATAGAGAAGTAATCCTAGCCATTCACATGGTCAAGATCGGATTTGACTAGTCAAATATTGCGGCTTTGACCGGTCAAAAGTTGCGGCTTTAACTGGTCAAAAGTTGCGGCTATCCCAAAAATAGAAGGACAATTTCGTAAATTTTACAAAACACGCGAGCTGTGTTCATATATGAACATATATAATTCACATATAAACTATATGTTCATATATGAACCAGTGCAATTCACAACTGAACTCTTTTAACTGATTCATATATGAACCTTTGTGATTCATATATGAATCAGTTGAACTAACTAACATGAATCTGTATGAATCACAAAGATTCATATATGAATCTGTATGAATCACAAAGATTCATATATGAATCAGTTGAACTAATTAACAGATTCATATATGAATCTTTGTGATTCATACAGATTCATATATGAACTCATCCCGTGTATTTTACGAAATTACCCCTCTACCTTCTATAGACCACACAAGGAATTATCCGGTGCTTCGCGGTCAAAGCCGCAAATGTTGACCAGATGAATGGCTAAGATTACTTCTCTATTTCTCATATATTTACCATTTCTCAAATGAACCTCTCCCTATATATATATATATATATATATATATATATATATATATATATATATATATATATATATATATAATATAATATAAGTTTTCTTTTTAATGCTTTGGATTTTTAGTGTTTTAGATTTGGTTATAATTTATAAGTTTGAACTATAAATTTTGGATTTCTTATGCTTTCATTTGAATTTTGTATTTGTAATTTTTGTGAATTTTTTATTTTAAATTTTTAGTTTTATAAATGTTAAACGGGTTAGGCGGGTCGTGGCGGGTTAGACGGGTCGGGTTAGGGTTGAGATTTCCTGACCCGTTTATTAAACGGGTCGGGTTAGGGTTAGACACTTTCAACCCGTTTAACTTTGAACCCGACACGAAACTGACACGACACGACACGACACGTTTGCCAGGTCTACTCACAGTATAACAACGAAGAACATTATGAGGTATCTAAGGATAACTAAAAAGATATGTTCTTACTACTAGAAATGTACTCGCGCAATGCAGCTAGATACATCACGATTTTAATATTTCATTTTATTTTCTGTTTCTTGTCGATTTACATTACGATTTTGGATGGTTGTGAGAGAGTGATAATGATTTTTTTATATAAATTTGTTTAATTTAGACTTAATAATATAATGTTATTTATTTTGGTTTAATAATATAATTTTTTTTATAAAATATTATAAAATATTCTGTAAGATTTTTTAATTATATTTTAGATTTTTTATATCTAAAATTTGATTTTTATTCTATATTTAATTATGATGAAAGTTATTTTAGGGGAGTTAAAGTGGGAAATGATTTTAGGAGAGTTAAAATGGTTAGAGATAATGATTGAAAATCTATACTATATTATAAAGATGGTTAGAGATAATGATTGAAAATTAATAAATAGTATTAAATGTAGTACATACAGCTTTAATGGTTGTTTTTTAAGTAATTAGCATTAAATAGCGGTACATTAAGCTTTAAGACTTGTTTTTAAGAGTTTTTTATGTCATCTTTATAATATAGTATAGATATACAACGGTTAGGAAAGAGATCTGTGTGTTTGAGGATGCATAGATGCTAGTTTCCAAACCAACCTTAATGACTTAAATTGTAATAGGGATATATGTATTGAACGGATGTACTATGAGCTATAAGAGCTTACATACAAATCTACTTGTCAAGCCTATGTCTCAAAACAAACATGATGTTCATGTTATAGGCTTAAAGTTTTTTTTATTGAATAATAATTTTAGTAAAACTTTAAACTTTTTGGAACATTAAAACAGTTATGTTTTTATCTGATATAGCATACTAGGTATGAGTATATACATTAAACATTCATGTGTTCTTTATTAGCATGTTTAAGTATCCTTAAATGAATATGATGATCATATTATTTAAAACTGTCCTTGATCACTTATTACTAGGGGACTAGTAACAAATCAAGATCATTGTGAAGTCTGGTCATAGTCCAAGTTGGAAGTGCACTAGGTGCAACCAAAGTCACATGCGCTTGTCGGAGCACAAGGCGTTGGACAAGACCTACGGTCAAGATCACCTCATAGATCGGCGTCATAAGGTGAGTCTTGAAATAGTACAACACTATTTATCCTCAGACTTGAGATGTGCATTGGGATCTAATACACAAGGATTGTTATACTTTGATATAGTCTAACGTTACCCTTGACCGGGTAATCATAAGGGCTATATTAGGTATAACATGAATTATGTAGTTAATCGTGTACATGCAATATGGGATTTGCTCCTCTCAAGATGAGAGATATATTTCTGGGCCCCTCGATTACATATTCTGATTTACATGCATGAACAAGTGGATTAGTTAGACTAATGACACTTGTATAATCAAATATGTTGGGATCGAGAAACACAATCTTTGAACTATAAATGATGAGATAGATCTATGCATTAAGTTCAAAATAAAAATATCGTGAAGCAAAAGGATAATGAATGATTCTACTATATGATTGATTATATCAATCAAATTGCTCGAAGGTAAAAGCACATTTACATAGCCTTGGGGGCGGTGACGTGTTGCTAGACGCTTACCATCGTCTGTGTTATTGTGTATCGTGTGCAAGTGGGAGAATGTAAGTTATTATATGCCCACGACACGTGTCACACAGAGATACTGCTGAGGAGTATGTAAACCTATAGGGTCGCACACAAAGAATGCGTTTGTTTCCATTTGTGAAAACCCGGATTTAATGAAAATATGTGTTAAACTGTAATTATCATAATTACAGGGTGAAAACGTAATTATGTTAATTACGGGGAATTATCTGTAATTATATTTTAAAGTTTAAAAGGATAATTATATATACTTATATAATTATATTTTAAAGTTTAAAAGGATAATTATATATATACATATATATATATTTGAATATGATTTGAATATTACAGATAATAATTAAACCTTATTTAATTATTAGTTGAATTATAGTCTAACTATAATTCTTCTGATATAAATAAGGGGTTAGGCTAAATCATTTGATAGACAATTGAGTTAGAATAACCTTTCACAAAATACAGAAAAGAAACTCTTTTCTTTTCTGTAAAACACATATAGATCTAGGGTTATTGGGCTAGCACCCGGTGGAATTTCGCGTGTTCGTGTGTGGATACCGCTAGAGGAAACCTAAATTGGTTTCTAAGTGCTCAACTAGTTCAACCACCACAGATCTGAAAGGTACATCTCTAAACACCCTATGGTGTGGTTTTAAGTTTTAATTAAATACATCATTGGATCCGTTTGGGTTTTAATTGTTTAGAAAAGTTTTCTAGGTTGTAACCAAAATTATTTTTTTTAATTTCCGCTGCGTATAACGGTTACAAATTGTTATTAAAACCCTACACTAACGAAAGCAATAAAATTAATTTATGAAAACTATAAAGATCGATCCAAGGAGTGTCACTCTCCAAGAATCGTTTTTACCCTAAAAATGCAGTAAATGGATTTAAGAACATTTAAAAAAATTAAATACCAAAAAGATAAGTAACAACTAAAATAAAAATAGAATTAAACTTTGAGTATGAACAACTAAGAAATAAACTACACTAAACTAAAACATAAAACTAAAAAGATAAAAGGGAAGAATACAATACAACGGGTGAGAATTCATAAACCTTCAACTTTATCTTCGATCCTCCATATTGCATTTCATCACATCTCCATCTTCAAGCAAAAAGGAATTACATTTAAATAAAAAAACAAAACTAAACCTAAAATCTAAACTAAAAAAAGTTAAAAAAATAAAAGTAAAGAAGAGCAAAAGAAAAATCAATGGAAAAGAAAAAAACAAAAAGAAAAAGAAGAAAAATAAGGAAACACGGCGTTGGTCGTTTTTGTGTGGAGGAAGGAGGAGACCCAAATCAACCCTACAATTCCATATTTATAAATAAATATTTTGAATTTCAACCCCTCATCTTTGCAGCATTTCTAAAAACAACCCTCTTGATCTCATAATTTCCAATAGCACCTTCTTGATTTCTTTTCTTTCAAAAGATTCCTTCATGAATTCTTTCTTTCAATCTTGATTCAATTTTGGGCCATCATTCTTGAATTGGTCCACCACATAATTGATTAATCAAATTCTCCAAAAATCCATCATCATCCATGTCTATCTTTCAACACAAATACTTGTCAAAAATTCGCCAAAACCACAAAAATACCAAAGTAATATCCTCAACCGATGATTAAACAAAAACTAAATAAAATATAATAAAATCTACGTGTAAACAATTAAACTAAATGCAAAATGCAATTATAAACTACTATGATGCATGCATAAAATGTACTTAACACATCACTGTAAACTTGAAACCCGCCGGTGCCAGACGGTAGGGGTGTTCGCGGTGCGGTTTTGTGCGGTTTGGGGCAAAACCGCAAACCGCACCGCATGTGCGGTTTGAGCATTTTCCCAAACCGCAAACCGCACCGCATATACCTCAAACCGCACCAAACCGCACTGCGAAATGCGGTGCGGTTTATGCGGTTTGTCCTTATCGCACTTTATGCGTACAATCCACAAAATTATAAGTTTAAATACATTAGAAAGTCAACGATTAAGTGACTGTAGTCCAAAAAATAAAGAGTTTGAATACATCCAACTCCAAAATGCATAATTAAAAATAGTCAAAGAAATAGTTTAAAAAAATAAATTGTTTCAATACGATAAACGGATAAAGTGACGTCTTCAGTCATGAATGTCCTAACCTAGGCATTTTTTCATTTGTTGGGCCATAGACTTTTAAGATGCTTATAATTAAAATGTTTATTTAGAAAAGTCCAAAACTTAAACTCTTAAAGTCCATAATTAAAAACACAAAGCCCAATTATATAAATATTAAATTAAATATTATATATATATATAGGGGCAGGTTCAAACGAGAAGCTAAACATTTTGCGAGAATGCGAAAAGTGTTTAATCACATATGATACACAAGCTTAATCATATATGATTAAATACATGTTATATTGGCAATACATAGACGTTTAATCATATATGATTAAACACATCTACAGGTCGTGTAATCATATATGATTAAACACTTCTCGCCTTCTCGCAAAATGTTTAACTTCTCGCATGATCCTTCCTCTATGTATATATATATATATATATATATATATATATATATATATATATATATATATGTTTAAAATTAAAAAATTAAAATAATATAAAAGATGCGGTGCGGTGCGGTTTGAACCGCGGTTTGAAAACTCAAAACCGCAAACTGCACCGCATAGTGCGGTTTGGTACAAATACAAACCGCAAACCGCACCGCGAAAGTTCTAAACCGCATTTTGCGGTGCGGTGCGGTTTGGCGGTTTGGATGAACACCCCTACCAGACGGTAATACAAGAACAGACGTGGTAACCAATCGATGCTTCAGTTCCTCGAAACTAGATTCTTGTTCAGAACCCCAATTAAATTTGACTCCTTTTCGGAGTAATCAGGTTAGTGGTAGAGATATTTTAGAAAATCTTTCAATGAATCGTCTATAATAACCGGTCAGACCCAGAAATCCACGAACTTCAGATACGTTCGTAGGTCGAGGCCATTTAGTGACGGTTTCATTTTTCGTTGGATCGACTTTGACACCTTTGGCAGAGATTACGTGTCCGAGAAAAGACACCTGATCAAGCCAGAACTCACACTTGGAACGTTTTGCGTATAACTTTTTCGTTCGAAGAGTTTCCAAAACGATGTGAAGATGTTGATCATGTTGCTCTCTTGACTTTGACTATATCAATATGTCATCGATAAATACGATAACAAAGTCGTCAAGATAATCCTTAAACACTCGATTCATAAGATCCATAAAAACCGTCAGAGCATTAGTTAGCCTGAAAGGCATTACTAAGAATTCATAGTGCCCATAGCGAGTTTTAAATGCAGTTTTCGGAATATCACAATCTCGACTACGAAGTTGATGGTACCCGGACCGAATATCAAATTTTGGAAAAGTATCGTGCCCCTTGTAATTGATCAAAAAGATCGTCGATTCTCGGTAACGAATACTTGTTACGGATCGTTACTTTATTAAGTTCCTGGTAATCAAAACAAAGACGCATCGTATCGTCTTTCTTTTTGACAAAGACAACCGGAGCTCCCCAGGGTGAGACATTGGGTCGAATGAAACATTTCTTCAATAAATCATCGAGTTGAGTTTTGAGTTCCTTCATTTCAGTTGGATCCATTCGATAGGGAGCCTTGGAAATAGGAGAAGCTCCCGGGACTAGATCGATGGTAAATTCGACTTCCCGGACTGGTGGTATATCCAGTAGATCGTCGGGAAACACATCAAGATATTTAGAAACAACAGGTATGGGTGCAGAAGTAGGGAATATCTGTTTGGGATTTTGTAACGAGGCCGGAAAACCTTCGTTACTTTGCCAAGTATATTGCTTCACGGTAATAGAGGCTAAAGCGCTAACATCTTCTTTTGGAGTACCTCCTTGGAAGATTGCCTCTAGTTTGTCAACATCCCCAAACAATATTTTTTTGGTGTTACAGTCTATAGTTGCACGATAACGTGAACCAGTCCATACCCAATATTAATTGAAAGTGGGATCTAATAAGTAACGGACAATTTGAAAATTGAGTTAACACATAGATTGAACCACCCATAGGGGTAGATATCACAACTGGAAATTCGATGGTTTGCTCATAGGGTTTTAACCAGTATTCTAATTGTTCAGAAACAACAGAGTGTATTGCCCCGGTATCAAATAAGGCATAAACAGATAAATCAATTAAGTTAACATGGCCTGAAATCATTCTTGCTTGAGATTTGTCGCCACGTAATGTAAAGACTCGCCCCCTAGTAGTTGCTTGTTTCCCTTTTCCTTTACCAGTTGTGGTCTAAGCTTTAGGACAATCTTTGGCCATATGCCCTTGTTCTCTATAATTGAAACACGAATCGATCATCTTTAGACACGGACCCGACCGATGTCCAAGATTGCACCGATCACAAATATTAATTGGGCTATAAAAATTTTGATTCCCACTAGTTGTTCGCTATAAACAAATATTAATTAGGCTTAACATATGGGTCAGTTTGAACGCAAGCTTCCCACCAGTTGTTCGCTTCTTTCTCAAAAATGTAAGTGGCTAAGCGAACTCTGTAATGATCTGAGATATCCAAGACATTAAATATCTTTTTGATATGTCGAATCCATTGTTTAGCGTCTACTGAATCTACAGTCATTGAGAAAGATTGAGGTTTTTGTTTATTAAAACTCTCCAGCCAGGTATGCATTTCTCCCGTTGGATTACCTGAACTTGATCCAGGATTTCCAGTATTTGGTGTAGGAACAGGATTTGGATTTGGAGGAAGATTTTGTACTATCTATCGCATAGCTTGGATGGCATGCTCAAGATATGTAGGCATCATACTTGACATGGTCTGACGGACCACATCAACAATATTAGGTTCACTAGTACCCCCAACCACTAGGTTAGGATTTGGGTTACCCTCAGGTTAAGATCTGGACTTGCAAGTCTCGACATTCTAACACAAAACAATATCAAAATCAGAATCAAAACAATTACGGATTGAAAATCAGTAAATAGAATTAAATTCTAGTCTACCCATTCTAATGTCTACCCAATCCTCACAGGCCAAACCTAGTTAATCTACAAGTCGATACCTATGCTCTGATACCACATTTGTAACATCCCCTGTCCCCGTGGTCCAGAACAGGTGATGTCTGAAATGGGACTTAACATAAATACACAACTAATTCAGAGCTATTAATAAACATATATTACAATCCAAAATATTACACTTCAAAAAGTGTTTATAAACTTAGAACGTTTATATGATAAGGTGAGTCTAAGAACTTCCAAAATTTCATGCTCGATCTCAAGTCCCGACCCCGTAAACGTCACTTCGAACCTGTCGTGTCAGAAAACAAAAACACGGTTGAGCACAGGGCTCATTGAATGGATTATAATATAAATTCTTAAATAATACTGAAAATATCGATAACGAAGCGGAAGACTTAAAAATTCATTCAATGAAAGTTCATGAAACTCAAGTTCATAGCAAAAGCAATGTTCAGTAATATTCAAAATCAAAAGCAAGAATCTCGAGAACGGTTCACATTTTAACTTCAAACGTAATATAAATAAAGTTCGTCAATTCTTGTTGCGTTCGTGGGGTGATCAACCACACGAACTATTGGGTCGGCGTGCGGGCACACACACTCGAATCCCCCATGAATTTAACCACGATCACATATTCTGTGGGTAAAAGATATAGGATCAATCCATCCGCCCTGGAGCCAACAAAGTAGGCCTAATCCCTAGATTGGGTTCACATTAGCCACTAATGAGTTTAACTCTGGTGGACCGAGTTCACCTGAAGGACGCCATGACAACAAAGTCGCCATAGAAGGCATCCCAAATAATGTGCCCATTTATTGGGTTGTTCTAAAAAACAATGAAAACTAAATGTATGCCACTTACCCAAATGGCGTTCATAAAAATTAAAGTCAATATGTTTCACAAGTTTCATAAACAATTCCATACGAGACACATTTTAATAAAACATCAAAATGTTCAAACAATTGATTCAATAAACCAAAATCAATGTGTATGTGTGTGTATAATTTCACATTTGTTGATCACGTTCTTTTGATCAATCACAAGGCGGTGAACCACCTTTAGGAAGGATCAACTACAACTAATAGTTGTCCACGATTCAAAAGAAATGAAATTCATACCTTAACCAAATTGATATGTATCACACGATCAACCGAGACTCAGGACGAAGGTTAACCCGTTCGATTGCCTATTTAAACCATAAATTATTATTATTCGCATAACATAAAACTCAATGGTTATTATCCTGTGTTTAATCACGAAACTTTATTCTCTTAGGCATTTAACCGAACACTTGGTGTGCGGTTAAAGATATAGATACAAAATTCATTATTTTGATTCTAAACTTAACTCCTTTGTAATTTTGACAACCCCAAGCATTCCTAAACATGTATTTGATTATAACTTTGCAATATCAAATCATAATCTACCAACCAACTTCAACTACCCTAACATACCAACTTAAATAACTTATGAAGAAATTTATACCTCTTTTGAAGGGCTCGAAGAGTAGATTCCGAATATGTAATTATTTCGTTGATTTTTTCGACGGATTAATAGAAATTTTAGAGAGAAGATGAGAGAGTTTTAGAGAGAGAGATAAATGAAAGAGTCGGTTTATTAGATGATGAAGACGATGGAATATCATTTTCATCTAATTAATTTTTTTCTTTATATATAAAAAATTATAAAGAGTCTGGTTAAATGATGGTTTTAACCCCTCAGCTATTTTTAGTTGCTATTTTTTATTCCGGTTCAATTCGGGTAAGAATAATTATATGTTTTTAAAACCGTGTCTTACATGTAAAATAATTAATTTCCCAAAAAAGTGAAATTAATTATTTTACCCCAAGTTCAAAATTTAGTTATTATTTTTTTGAAATATTAAAGAGAGAGATCTGGAAGAGAATCTTGCCGTAAAAACCTCGGAATTTTAAATTGCACGTAAAATCTCATTTTTACCCTTTCAAACGTCTCATTTGACTAATAACTAATTTGGAATTTTCATAATATTATAAAAATGTTATTGTTTTTCATAGTCATAGATCAAATTTAATTAACGACTAAGATCGGTTTTCACGGCCCTTAAGCTTTTTTTGGTTCTCACTACATCTTTTCTAATAATGCTTTAAAATTACTAACTAGGTTTACACAACAATTTCAACTAAACGGAAAATAATGATGATTCAACAATGATAAAGAATGCTCTACCTTCTATTGATGGGCTTGAATCAGGTACGTCCTTCCTTTGAGTACTTTGCCTTGTTAATGGTTGTTCTTGATCAGTCTGATTCACAATCGGTAATCATCATTATCATCCTCATCGAGCAAAACAGGGTTTTCAGCCGTATTTTTGAAATTGGAAAAGGATTTTTTTTCATCAATATCCTCTGACCGGGCTTTCGTACTGCAAGATCAACAGAAAACCCTAAGTTAATTAAGGAGCCGATGAATGTATTCATCAGAGATATGATGGAAATCCAACCTCGATTTGGATGCTTTTTCAGTTTCTGAAGATGAACTCTTCTTCAAATGGAATGTTAGTATCGAAATCCTCTTTATATTCTTGGTGATTTATTTTTTTTAAAACCGCTTCCTTTTCATCGGCGTTATATTCGGAATGTTGGAATCCCTGAGAATCAGTTCCAAAATGGAACCGATATAATTTTCAATTTTGTTCCAAAACTACTCTTTAACGCGTCATTTTTTTGTGAAAAAAATTGAAATAAATTAATAATTACAAAATATGTCATTGAGTGAATCCCATCCGTAGATGAAAAACTTGGATGGTTATAGTTAGTTTGTTCAAAATACATGGTTTGTAAAAGAAACCAACCCTATATATATATATATATATATATATATATATATATCTATAGGTTCAAATGAGAAATGCTAAGTGTGTGAGAAATAGAGAAATAATCTTAGCCATAATGGTCAAGATCAGATTTGACTGGTCAAATATTGCGTCTTTGACCAGTCAAGAATTGCGGCTTTGACCGTCAAAAGTTGTGGCTATTCTAAAAATAGAAGGAGAGTGTCGTAATTTTTACAAACACGCAGGACGAGTTCATATATGAACCTGTATGATTCACATATGAATTATATGTTCATATATGAACCAGTGTAATTCACATATGAACATATTTTTAACTGATTTACATATGAACCTTTGTGATTCATATATGAACTAATTAATTGATTCAAATATGAACTAATTAATTGTAGGTTCATATGTGAATCTGTTAATTAGTTCAACTGATTCACATATGAACTCGTCTCGCGTATTTTATGAAACTACCCATCTATCTTCTATAGACCACACAAGGTATTATCAGGTGCTTCACAGTTAAAGCCGCAAATGTTGACCAGATGAAGGACTATGATAATTTTTCTATTTCTCACACACTTAGCATTTCTCATTTGAACCTCTCCCTATATATATATATATATATATATATATATATATAGCCTTAGGTTCATTTGAGAAATGGTAAATATATGAGAAATAGAGAAGTAATTATAGCCATTCATATGGTCAATATCGGATTTGACTGGTCAAAAGTTGCGGCTTTGATTGGTCAAAAGTTGCAGCTATTCCAAAAATAGAATGACACTTTCGTAATTTTTACAAAATACATGGGTTGTGTTCATATATAAACCTGCATAATTCACTTATGAACTATATGTTCATATGTGAACCAGTGTAATTCACATCTGAACTCTTTTAACTGATTCATATATGAACCTTTGTGATTTATATATAAACTAATTAACTGATTCACATATGAACTAATTAACAGATTCATATATGAACTTTTGTGATTCATATATGAACTAATTAACTTATTCACATATGAACATATAGTTTATATGTGAATCATATAGGTTCATATAAGAACTCATATTTTACGGAACTACCCATCTACCTTCTATATATCATGCAAGGAATTATCTGGTGCTTCGCGGTCAAAGCCGCAAATGTTGACCAGATGAATAGCTAAGATTACCTCTCTATTTCTCATAAATTTACCATTTCTCAAATGAACCTCTCCCTATATATATATAATATATATATATATATATATATATATATATATATATAGTATTAGGTTCTTTTGAGAAATGGTAAAAATATGAGAAATAAAGAAATGATCCTAGCCCTTTATTTGGCCAACATTTGCGGCTTTGACAGTGAAGCACCGGATAATTCCTTGTACACTCCGTAGAAGATAGAGGGGTAGTTTCGTAAAATACGTAGGACGAGTTCATATATGAACTTGTATGATTTACATATGAATTATATGTTCATATATGAACCAGTGTAATTCACAATTTCACAAATGAACTTTTTTAATTGATTCATATATGAACTATACATTCATATATGAATCAGTTAATTAGTTCATATGTGAATCACAAAGGTTCATATATGAATCTGTTAATTAGTTCAATTGATTCACATATGAACCTACAGTTAATTAGTTCATATGTGAATCAGTTAGTTGGTTCATATATGAATCATAAAGGTTCATATATGAATCAGTTAAAGGAGTTCATGTGTCAATTACACTGGTTTACATATGAACATATAGTTCATATGTGAATCAAACATGTTCATATATGAACTCGTCTCATGTATTTGTAAAAATTACGCCTTTCTATTTTTGGAATAGCTGCAACTTTTGACTAGTCAAAGCCATAATTGTTGACCAGTCAAAGACGCAATATTTGACCAGTCAAAGTCGATCTTGACCTAATGAAAGGCTAGGATTACTTCTCTATTTCTCATATATTTAACATTTCTCAAATGAACCTCTCCTTATATATATCTATATATATAGGGTTGGGTTCTTTTGTTAACCCAAATTATTGTATTAACTTTATGAACCAAAATCATAACCCTTATCTTAACATGGACGGTTGAGATGGTGGACAATTAAAACATTAATTATAGATGATTAATAATTTTAGTGAACATTGGTGTTTAGTGCTAATTAAGAAAAATATATTTCTTTTACCTTTTGTAACCCCCCCCCTCCCCAAACTACTCCCCAAACAATAATTTTAGTGAACATTGATGTTTAGGGGTCGACGGTTCATATATGTTCGTGTCACACGTTCTATTAACGGTCAAATACCTTATAAGTTTGTATATCATTCATGTTTTAGATGCCTATTCATTTGTTCGTATATGTTCCTATAAATAGAAAGTTGGACCTTATGATTTTTGGTTTTTGGTAATAGCATTTTCATATGTGTTCATGTACATCTAAACATTGTTTCACATATTTTATTATTAGTATAACTCAATCTAAACAAACTTAAGAAAACACTAAGATGGTTGCACAAGAATATAGAGAATGGGAGATTTTAGAAGTATAGAAAATAAGGGTTTCTATATCTTAGAAAGATGAAGGCTTGGAGTCAATCCAGATGGATAGGTGATCTTTCTATTTATACCTTATGCATTAAATGCATGGCAGGGCACTTTACACGTGTCCTTCATTGATTGGCAGAGAGGGTCTGACTTTGGGAGACATGCTTTCGGCCGTATCATGAACAATGAAGTTGACAGAGTTGTTGTACGATTTGTGGCAGAGGTATGTCCGTTCTGACACATCGTACTGGGTGTGCAAGGGAAAAACAAAAGAGACTTGAGGCATAAGTTAAGTGATCATCGATCGTTGAATATCTCTTCCTTCAGAGATACAAAGGAGTTCAGCTATCGCTGAAGCTTTTCCTCAGGTTTCTTCACGTGTGTAGATTTGTCTTGCTTCACTGATATCCGCATCAGGTCACTAGTAGACTTGTCTTTGTTCAGTAACTTAGTCTTCGATTCAGCTATGAACATCTGTTGACGCGAAACTTGTCTTCAAGGATTACGTCTAACTGTTTACATCAGAAATTATCAGCGATACTGAACATACTCAATTTTGAATAGCAGATAGTGAAACACTAATACATATGCATGTTTACAAGAAATATCATCAGTGATAACTGAACAGACTCAGTCTGATCACTGATGATGAAACACTAATACATATTGTTTAAACGTAATTTTCACTAAGTATAGAAGATGGTCTTTAATAAATCACTGAGAGAGTTTGGATCAACAAAAACTAAAATCATTGACAATAATAGTTTTGTAACTCCTCATTAAAGGGTTGTACAAAAAATATGAAATTTCAAACATAACCCTACATATTAATTGCACATGAATACAAACAAATTATAAACATGCATCCTTATTGTTCCATAAAAGTTAGTAAAAAGTTAACAACATTCTTTAGGTTAACAAAAATAGACGAAGGTTCAAGGGAAAACTTCAAAAAACCGGAAAACTGAAGAACACTCTGGTAGCCTTTCATTTGGACGGTATGCACTTGTGCATACAGGTAAATTATGTTGTTGTTTTTTGGTTTTAACTCTGGTAGTCTTTCATCTGGAGGGTATGCACTTGTGCATTCAGGTAAATTAATTATGTTGTTTTTTTGGGTTTTATGCACAAGTGCATTATGCACTTGTGCATGTTACAAATTACTTGTATGCACAAGTACATACCGTCCAGATGAAGGGCTATCAGGGTGTTCTTCAGTTTTCCGTTTTTTTGAGGTTTTCCCCTGAACCTGACCCAACAAAAATAACCTATATATATATATATATATATATATATATATATATATATATATATATATATAGGGGTGGTATCAATTGGAAACCAAGTTTCATTGGAAGCTTTGGAAACCAAATTTCAGCCATTGATCTTTATAATCAATGGTTAAGATTCATTTGAATTATATATGGTAGTAAATTAATTAATTAATAATAAATAAAAATAATAGATGAAAAGAGTAAATATGTCTTTTGATTTTGTGTCTCAAATATGGCAAGAAAGGTTTATTTTATTTAGATTACTTGAAACCAAAATAAAATTTCCCACGCAATCTAAATTTTGTTATTTTTTTACTATGAAAACGTGGAGCATTTGTCTTTTCATCAAAAAAAATTATTTTTCTTTTAAAATGTAAGAAAATATTTTTTTTTAATTTCATTTTATTATAAAATTTCCCACGCAATCTAATATTGTGATGAAACAGAATGAATTTGTGGATTACAGATTTCATTGGATTACAGATTTCATCAGGTTCATCGTGTTTGCATTATTATTTCATAATGAAAATATATTCATCAGGTTCATCGTGTTAGCATTATTGTTTCATAATGAAACATGATGAATTTGTGCCATTTTTATTAACTTCTCATTTTTGTTTCATTTCCTGTTCAGTTGCATATTCGTATATGAAAATAGATTCATCAGGTTCATCGTGTTAGCATTATTGTTTCATAATGAAAATAGATTCATCAGGTTCATCGTGTTAACATTATTGTTTCATTATTACCATATATAAGTTAAATTAAAATTAAATTATTTACCTAAATTAAATATCTCATTTTTAAATTAATCAATGATTATTATTAACATATATAAGTTAAATTAAAATTAAATAATTATTAATATAATAATAATAACAGTTACTATATATATTATGAAATAATGTAAAAGACAAAAATAACATTTTCAATTAAAAAAAAAGAAATTCACTGATTGGTTGATTTCGGTTTCCAAAGTTTCCAATGTAATACTGGTTTCCAATTAATTATGTTGTTTTTTTGGGTTTTATGCACTTGTGCATTATGCACTTGTGCATGTTACAAATTACTTGTATGCACAAGTACATACCATGCAGATGAAGGGCTACCAGGGTATTCTTCAGTTTTTCGTTTTTTTTAGGTTTTCCCTGAACCTGACCCAACAAAAATAACCTATATATATATATATATATATATTGGAAGGATATTTTGCAACCCTTAAAAAGGTTGCAACCTTTGCAACCCACATCTTAACCGTCGGATTCATGATCGACGGTTATTTTATTTTTATTTTTCTGTTTTTTTTAATTAAAAATATTGGGCCCCATATCTATGGTAACCGCCGATCATGAATCTGACGGTTAATATGTGGGTTGCAAGGGTTGCAACCTTTTTAACGGTTGCCAATTAAACAACCATATATATATAGGGTTGGGTTCTGGTAAGAAGTTGAGTTAATGATGAGAAGTGTGAGAAGTGATTATCGACCGTTGGATAAGAAATTGACGCACATAGGATGAGATGCACCGAGATAAGATGCACCAGGTCAATTCTCTTATAAGCCGCAATTCATGGGAGGACTTGAGATTAAAAGAGATCAACGGTAAGAAACCACTTCTCACACTTCTCATCAAAAAAGGCACTTCTCACACGATCCCACGCCTATATATATATATATATATATATTATATATGGATAGAGCCGAGTCTAACCGATTTTGGATGGATCTGGGCCGTTTAAAATCATCTGATTTTTAATCTGGGTCGTTTAAATTCCTATTTTCACGGTCTATTCTCCAGCGTACGAGTTTAATCAGCACCCAGCCCACTTCCCTTCTCTCCACGTCTTCGCCTTCAACCTCCACGCTCTCCCCTCACACCTTCCAGCCCCAATCGGCCACTCCTCCCCTTCAATCGGAATTCCGCACGAACTCCACTCCCTAATTTCTCTCGCACGAAACGACTCCCGCCTTCAAATGTTCTGCAACTATAAAATTGCAATTGGTCATTTGCAACTTTACATTTTTCACATCCGACATCTTCAAGATTGCTCATTGCGATTCTTCAATTTGGACCTAATACGATTTCACACAGATAAGGTATCGAATTTTGAAATTCATGGTGTTTCATTGTTTACTTTCCCTGATTCGGCCTGAATGTGAATTTGTCTTCTTAGCTTTGTAGTTATTTCCCCAATTGATTTTGCATAAGTTTCCGTTGATGTTTCGACATCTTCAAGCTGCTCAATGAGATTCTTCAATTTGGCCCTAAAACGATTTTGCACAGGTGAGGCATCCAATTTTGAAGTTCATGGTGTTTCATTGTTTACTTCCCCTGAATCAGTTTGAATGTGAATTTGTCTTCTTAGCTTTGTAGTTATTTCCACAATTGATTTTGCAGAAGTTTACCTTGATGTTGCTACATATCAAATTTTACGTTCTGAATTATTGTATCCATGTGCGTAGATTGTATATTTTCTTACTGATATCCTAATTTGTGATGTTCTGCACTTGCCTCTTCATTTTGCTTGCATAATTCTCACTATTTGCTGCATCGTGAAGGTTTCTTCTAAGTCTGAATAAGTCAAAATAAGTGAAGGTTGGTCTCATATGAAAATTTAATATCGTCTTAATGATTGAATGGCTACAATTAGAAGAGATTGAAGCAATCTGGAAGTGGTGAAGTCTATAATACTTGCAGGTTCATGATGATGACAACATTTTGTTGTGAATCGTTATACTAAGCTGATGCATTAGCGTAGATACCGGTAAAACTCTTCCTCCTAACCAGATGGGCGAGATATGGGCTCGAGGAGCTAACATGATGCAAGGTATACTCCTCATTCAATTATTCATTTGACACTTAAAACTCTAAATAATGAATATATTTTGAGACAAATCGAGTAATATTGGTTATTGTTGGTGTCCTACATTAGCTAGACAACGATCTTTATATATGTAGGATCTTTCAAGTAGGTATGTCAATCTATTGCGATTGTGTCCGTATTCGAAGTTTCTAGAAGTATAATAAACAGCTTCAAGTTTCTAAGTTTGGAAAACAGAAGGAAATCTATTCGATTTCGATTTGAATAGGTTTGATTTGAATAGATCCAGGAACAAGTTTGATCAATTTTTATTCGATTCAAATCGATTTATCAAAACTTCTATCAATTTCTAGATGTTTATCATCAATTTACTTCATAATTTATCATCTATCAATTTGCTTTCAGATGTAAGGAACAATGACGAGATAAAGTTCATCTGAATTAAATTCCAATAGTTGGTTTATGTTTTTCCTGATGATTTGCAAGACATTATGCTTCTACTAATTTAAATTTTGACTCCTTATGTCATAGGTTTGACAGCAAGAGGTTTTGTAGAGACTGCAGAAAGAACATTATCCTTGAATTCAAGGAGCTAAAAGAACATAAGCGCATGAGGAGAGAAGCTCGCTGCACAAGTTGGTTTTATGTGGCTGATACAAGCTTCCAATATGAGGTGTGTCACTACCAAAAGTGCATGTTTCTTGCTATGTGTATGCTATCGAACATCAACATATACAACTTTTGCCTTTTTTTCATAACTCAAGTTTTCAGTAATAGCTCCTGCAGTTTTTTATGTTGCTGTTTCGACACTTGTGAATCCCCCCCCCCCGGTCCCAAAATAAATGTCCACCATGAAAAAGCACACATTTTTTGAATGTGTAATCACTACACTTTGCAATTAGCTAAATGATAATTTTACCCTAAATAATTAAGGGAGTATTGAATTTCTCTATCTCATAATTAAGGGTAGAATTGGAAAGTAGGCACTTACTTTTGAAAGTCGACACTTATTTTGGGACAAACTAAAATGTAGAAATGTGGACGCTTCTTTTGGGGACTTGAGGGAGTATGTGATCTGCAGTTTCTATCTCGAAATAGTTCAGGCATAAACCATAACTCATTGACGCAATGTTATTCTTGCAGGTAACTCTTGACACAATACAGGTTGATTGGCACCAAAACTATGCCAACTCTACAGGAATATACCAACATTATGAATGGGCTGTTGGAACTGGAGAAGGCAAATATGATATATTAGAGTTTGCAAATGTTGGCTTAAATGCAAGGGTTCAAGTGAACGGTCTAGATTTGACTGGTTTGAATTCATGCTATATCACTGCAACGAATTTTCAGTAAAAGCTCATGCTTTAAAGGAGCAACATTGTGTTCATTGCACGCTTGTAGTTGGTGATGGTTTTGTTACAATCACAACTCACAAGAGGAGAAAGCATTAGGAGGTTCTTTGAGCATGCAGAAGAGGCTGAGGAAGAAGAGGTGATTAAATGATTTTGATGTTTTGGAACGGACTTCCTTTTTTTAAACTTAATGGATCATTTTTATTACTCCCTACGTTCTAAAGACTACAGTTGAGTACCCTTGCTAATCTTGTATACATTCTGGTTTATTCCTAACCACAAAGGAATTAAGAAATAAATTTACAATTTGATTAGCCTATTTTTGTTTATTGACAGATTAAAGATCTGTATGTCAATAAATAGAATTTATATATCTCATACCAAAAATAAATTCAAAAAGGGATGATAAACTAACAAGGGGATACCCATAAGTAGTATGAGATAAAATTATATTGTGTGAAAAGATTCGACAATAGGGCTCTTGCAACAAATGTCAACATGAGATCAAGTATAATTCTACTAAAAAATATTTAAAGGCCTTTCACACTTGTCTTATCCTTTAATTTTAGGATCCGGGCGATGAAACTCCCATTGGATTTGATGTCTTAATCTGCAAAATGGATTTAGATTGTGTGAAGGTTTTGCATCTTGATGTTAAGGTAGATCTCATCTACAAGTCTTCATATTTGTGTGTGATTCTTTTATTTCCTGGCCTTGCAAAGTTAGATGATTCTGCAACATCTCCCATTTTTGTTGCCTAGACCTAACTCATTGTCCTATTGTATGATGTTTTTGTATGAAGTAATATCACTATTAGGGCAATAATTTGTAGCTCACTCAACATGCACACCTTCAAGTTGATTTTTTTCTTTATAGATCTCCTTTTTTAACTCCTATAACTTCATCAAGCAACAAAAATACCATTTTGTGACTCGGTGAGTAATTCTTGTAGAGAAAACTGATAGCTTAAATACTTCATGATCTTTTAATGGCAGAGAAACAGTGACTTCCATAAACCATCCACTCGAGAATCTGTGTCGGATGCTTGCACATGCAGTGGTTACTTAAGTGGAAAATCACCATTTCGAAGATTAGACGAGTTTGTGGAATATGTTGCTACCATAGAAAACGTACAAGGTTGTTCTTTGTACATTATAATTATATTCATCATTTCCTTTTCTCTCTTGATGCTTACTTTACGAGTCCTTTTGGTTTATTAACAATTGCTTTTCATTTATTCTTTGCAACAAAGAGTAACTTTGATACAGTTAAACTGATGTTTCTCTATTTTTGCACTGCTAGAAAAAATTCATAGCTGGTATTGGTTCTCAAAGTATGGCTTGATGGTATATAGCATGTCGAGAAACAGATTATGTGAAAGAATTGGCAGACAACATAAAAGCAAGCATGGTAAATATGAAAATCTCATTGCTATGTTTTATGCTGATAAAGTTACTTTAACAAGGATAGTTTCAGTCATATCATTTCCCTAATTCACTATATAATCTCACCAACGGCCTCGGGTGTCTCTATACAAGGGTTGTTCCCCTGCCTTGGTGAAAATTTGGAATGTGAAATTGCAGCCCTAGAATTTTCTGTTTTGAATTCAAATAAACTTAGATAACCATTGTTCAGGTAAGGGCAAGTTATCAAGTTTGCAAAAACGGGTTTAAGTTCGTTATATTAGATTTGTTAGACAAAAAATAGGTTAGATCTGACTTATATCAGGTCCAAAGCGGCAAATGATTATCCCTATTTCATGTGTTCTACCCTTTGTCTTGGAGCGCATGTTTGTGTACATCCCAACGCCAATCCATACTTTGTGGCTTGTGCTCTAAGATATTGGGTTTGTTTGATTTGGTTGTGACTCACCCTAAATCTATTTTTTCATGATGAGCATATTCACCATCCCAAAACCTGAAAGCCTGCCTTTAGGTGGCTGGGGATGAGAGGTCAAACAGATAGCGAAAGAACAACCAATGCTTTAGTTACAATAGAAAGAGGTAAAAAATTTATGGTCTCTTGAACATTTCTGTTTGTCTTAATCTAACACAATAGAATTTTGACTTCATTTTTTCTGTTTTTCCACTTGTGAACTGATACTAATTTACACACCTGCCATTTTTTCTGTTTTCACCTGAACGTCTTCATTCTTCACATTTTTTGACTTCATTTGATCTGAACTACCACATGTCATCATGGTGAAAAGATACTTTAGATGGTATCAGGATAATTGATGAGACTACATTGATATAATTATATCTGCATCTTCTACCAACATCTTTTTCTGATATTTTGAATTGTTGCCAAGATTTCATTCAATGAACCTGTTATTTTTATGTACATTTGTTGTGTTACAAGGGTGGAAACATGCTATTAAAGGGTAGTATTTATAGTACTTATCTTCATGATCTGGATTTAAGTTGGTTGCTCATCTTCTAGGTAAAACAATGGTGACTCTTACGCATCACAAGAAATCTGTGTGTGCATTGGCTCAACATCCTACCGAGTATGTGACTTTACTTCCTATAGGTTTATTATCATAATCCGACTATTTTGTTTTTTGTTAACATAATATATAACATGAATTTATGACTGCATTTTTTAAATTTACGAAATTTATTTTATGAAACATATTTTGATTAATTGACTGTACTTAATCCGTTTGCTTCCGATTTTACATCACCAAATTTGCAGATAATTTGGTAGTGATGTGAGTAAATACGTTCTGATTACGCCACAAACATTTGCAGTCACCGGTAATAATAGGGTCTCCAGATTTGATTCTGCATCGCACCATCTCAGGTAAAGGTTTTCAATGTTCATCTTCATCTGAGTTCTTTTTTATTGTTCATCTCTGTTCGATTTCCTTTTGCAGCCTTCATTTGCTCTGTCCCGTCGTTTTTTGGCGATACCCCCACCCCTATTCCTATTCCTTTCACGGTTTATTCTAATCAGGTAACATTTTTATACCTGATTTTATACTCTCTCAAATCAAGTTATGTCATTTTCCATTTATTTGATTTCTATCTACTCAGTGAAGTATAATTTTTTAGTTTGGTCTGTAAATTTTTAAAAGTTGCATAATGCTTTAACCTTACGAAGAGAATAACTCAGGTTCAAATTCTGCTATGTAATAGCACTTATTATCAAAGTAGGCATCATTTTCAAATAATGCAAATATATTGTTTCAAAAAAACTCACAAGAGACTAATTAAAGTTATGCTTGGGACAAACCATGTAGAAACCATGAGGATTGCATTACCATCTCAGTTTTAAGTTGACATATGTGGTTGGTAAAATTTTGTTTACGGTTTCTATTATCTCAATTTCTTCAGGTATCGATTTCTCAAACGCTTCAAATCTTGATTTATGATCTCCATTTGTTTTGGGCTTACTTTGCTGGATTTTGTCTCCCCTTCTGTTCTGTTTTAGTTTTCTCGAGCAAATGGCTTACTTTGCTGGATTTAATCTTTTGAGAACTTGAGTGGAATTTAGCTCAACATGAAAAACCATGCATTCATTGGTATTTCCAGATGACGAACATGGTCATTCAATTGCTTTCTTGCTTTTGTATCAATTGGTTTTCTTTCCAAATTAGAATTGATTTTGGTTTGTTTACTTTTGTATCAATTGCTTTTGTTTTCGATCTGTTTTTATGTTTCTTGATTAGTTGATTTCTTAATATGTTATATGTTTCTGTTCCTTAAAGGTTGTCTCAACAGATTGGAGGTTAGAAGAGGAGTACTTGCTACCTGGTTGTGCTTGTGCATTTGCTGGTTATGTATGTTTTGCAGTTTTGATTACCCTTTCTATTGCTATTGCCTGATCTTGTAAATATATCTTTGGTGACAATATTTAGTTATCCCAAACCCATGAATTATTGATTTTTTTTATGTTTGAATTTTGATTTTGAGAGCTATTTTATTGATTCTTTATGGTGTTCATCTATGCTCCACACTGGTATGTGGCATTCTACAAAATGATCAATCCATCCTTCTACTAAACCCACGATCTGGCTCCATGATCATATATTATAATTTAAACTGTTTTTATTTTGGTTTCTGTTTGCTTTTAAATGGGATTTTGAAATAATATAGACTGATTTGTTTTTGCTTGATTAAGGGTCGCCTGACTTGCCTGGGACTTCCTAACGTGATTGTTGAAGTTGTCAAGTCCAAAAACAGGGTCGTTGGTGATATTGGCATTTTTACGAAGTTGGAGTTGTATTCGTTTGTGAGTATGTTATTGCTTGGAGTAATATCCATTATTAAGTTGACGATCAATGTTTTTTTATTTGCAATCTAGGATCCAACAATTAGTCACTATTCGACCGACTTGTGACCAATTTTGATCAACGATTTAGATGAGAAATTTGCAACCATAGTATGCAAAACTAAACCTGTGATTGATTGCCTTTTAGTTCGTAATTTTGTGATTGTTCAGATCTTGATCAATATTTTCCTCTGTATATAGGTTTATCCATCATCCTTATAATTAAAGCAATTAATTCTTCTTTATTATAGAGGCCAAGGATGTGCATACTAGGTGGCAGATTTGGAGGTCTACATAGTGCTTTAATGGGAGGTACACACTTCAATTCAGGGTTTTATTGAATATGATTGGTACAAAATTTGTGATTCCTAATTAGCAAATGTACACCGGTTCCTAGAAAGTTGGAGTCACAAGATATGCCACCATTACAAGTGGGGTTGCACAAAGGGTTATTTTTTATCACAATCAAACATATTAGTTTAACTTAACCCATTGGAAAAGTTGTGTAATTACTCTCAAGTTAAGTCGATTAAAATTGCCTTGAAGCTTTACAAAATTAGCTCTTCAATATGAAAAGCAAGGCATTTCTTATGATTCATAATAATATTAACTTTTGTTCAGTTTCCTTTTGCTAATTCTCCATTTTGTAGTTGGGCAGCCAGGTTGGTACTTTCTTTAGTCGTTGAACCTAAGCTTGACATCATACCTTGAATTTGCACTAAAATTCTTCACCCTGGATGATGCTTTTGTGAGTTTTTGGACATAGTAGTGGCCTATCTATTGTAAAAGGGTAGGAAAAAATCAAGAACCTGGACAAGGATCAATATAGGTATTTAGCAAACATTTTCTTATAATTTTAGCAAACATTTCCCTACCATTTCCTGATTTACTTATAAAATCTACACATGTTTTATTGTTATCTTGTAGGGAACTTTGATTGCATTGGCATCTTTCTCTAAGGGAAAACAATTAGACAAGGTGAAATATGTTGCATTGTTAAGCTCAATTGCAAACTTGAGCCATATGACCACTGCACTTGGTGTTCTTGCTGCCAAAGTCTTTGTAGTTGAGGTATGTACAACATGCCTATATTCAGATCCAAAGGTTGATTGTTTTCCAGGTAAATTCTTTTTACAAAATTAGATGGCTATTTCGTACCTGAATGCCTCAACTACGCTCATTCTGATTTTATCATGGGTGTAACTGCTAAAGATGTTTACGACAAAATAATCTCCTTTCTTCGTGGTTGATTCCCATCGTCCTCATCTCAGGTTAATTATATAGTTCATGATGGGCCATTTGCATTTCTGATTTTATTTAGGTTTATACACTATAGATTATTGATTTCATTTATGTTCTTTGATTGGGTTTTATACACATGTTCAAGGTTGATGATTTGGTTGTTGAAAGAAAGCAAAGCTTAAAGAACTTCATACAAGTACCGATTATTGCTTCGTGTTATTACGGCCAAGCTCGGAGGAGTTGATATAGAATAAGGCGAGTGTAGAGGAAATTCGGGATTATATCGGGTTGGAATCTCTTCCGTTTTATGGTTTTTGATAGTTCGATTGTTATTCCAACAAGTATTTGAGTGCCTCACTATAAACAATTAAACACCACTATTCATTCAAAAGATGTTTTGGGACTTAATAGTTCAAAATATAAAAGTCCACTGAGTTTTTTGAACTTCTTTTTTAATAATTTGCCATTTATTAAATGGATTGGTTAAAGGCTAAGCTGAAAGTTAAATTTGACTGCCAGCAACGTTACTGATGATCAACTCTTTTGGGCAATCGCCTTGTCACATACCAACCCATTTATATGTTTTAAAATAGAATGAACAATGTTGGTGAGAATGATAAAATAGATGGATTTGTAAGAAAAATGCTCGAACAGTAGCAAGAGGACTACAAAGATGGTGTCTGAAAAATAAGAAGCTATTTTGTTTGTTTAACCATGCTCTTTCTCTCCATTTAACTTCATAGATAGGAAACTGTTTCAATGTTGGCACTCCACACTTTTATTGATGAGTTATGTAACAATTTTTTGTTTTTATAAAAAAATGAATCACCTTGAATGTAAAAATTAAAAACATCACAAATATCATTAGAAATTAAGAGACTTAACAAAATAATTTATACTTTGATGTATGGTAGTTTGGATTTAAATGTTTCAACTAAACATATCAAATTGATTTAATTGATAAAAAAATTCTCTTATGTTTCTAAAAACTAAGGGTGTGCAGAAAGTCAACCGATCCAATAGGAACCGACCAATCCAATTAGAATCGACCGACCATAATTGGATATCCAATTGTAATTGGATTAGATCGGATTGAAAATCTCAACACCCATTTTCGATTGGTCGGTTCTTGGATGGCAGTCTAGAACCAACCAACATCCGATTACCATCCAGTTTTCCGTCCAGCTATCATCCATTTCTTTTTTTTGCAATTTGCTTAAATCTAAATTTGTTTTGTGTTGGTTTTTGAATTCTTAGTCTCACTTGTGTTGGTTTTAACACAAATTAAAAGTGATTAATCAATTTGTTTCATTGTTAAAAAATTGCACTAAATTAAGACACCGGATGGATCCGATCGGATCTGATCATCCATTGGGATAAACTGAGTCTGCATGGAAGCTTTTGAAGCTACAAAAGTTGTTTACAATAGAATTCTAGAGACAGAAACCATAACTTGAAGAATAATTGGTTACATATAATTGTTAGACCATGTCGATTGCAAAATGATTCGATTAGCTTTCGGCCCCGATAATCTGATCAAAAAAACCTGATACAAGAGGCCAAAATCGAGCTCAATTTAGTCACGAAACCGGTTCCTTCACCTTTGATATCGCCATCGCTTCAATTTCGATCGATTTTGCATCCAGGTCGACCCTTTTTGTCCTTACAAGTCTCGTCCTCGATGTTGTTACCGTATCCTAATATGGTTTCCGATTATTGTAGGTACCAAAATCAAGATTTCTTTATAGGACAAGGAGCTCAATTCGAACCTTTTAGTCGAGAAATCACAAGTTTTTCTGAAGATTGTTATATCCTAGATGGGAATTTTGGATTAAGAGGAAGAAGCGATGGAATACCATCAAAGAATTATCATTATTTCATTAAAGGGCATTGTAAACATGGCAATAATTGTAAGTTCTTTCATGCACACATCGATATCGGATTTTAACTCGAACGAACTCGATTTCAAGCTGTGTTTTAACCTGGTTCTCTTGAAAAACTCGAGTTTGAGATCACGAAAATCTTGAAATCAAGAAGGGGTAATCCGATTTCGATCGCTTATTTGCCTATGATCTATTATGAAAGATACGAAAGCACCCTTCATGCCGAAGGGTACGTAATCGAAAGTCAAAGGCACGGAAAGCCGGTTATAGTTTGACTAAGCTTCTTGCTCGATTGAAAAAAAGCATTCGGCAATGATGAAAATAGTGACGAATCAAATAACTGAATTTAGATTAAAATCATGTTGTATATCCGACCAACGGACGGGTATAACACTAGTATATATGATAGAAGATAAGCACACATTTTATAGATATTTTCTTTTTGTAAACTTTATTATACAGTTAGGTTTGGATTTGTTTTGATTTACTTTCCTATAAGGAAATAACCAAGTAATCTCTTGTATAAATTGTGGTGACAAAAGTATTGAAAGGCAATTATCACAATTACTTTCAATATATAAGCATCAACGTTTGACAGTTTTTGTAATTTAGTGAAAATGATGTAGCCATAAGAAATAAAGCCTAATTCACAAACAAACTATAAAACCATATATAGCCCCAACATCAGTTTCTTCAAAAGAAAGCACAAAAGTTACACTACTCACCAGTTTCCTCTCGTCGAACTTAATTGAGAAAATGCCATCCGCTCAAATCAACAAAATAACCAATCCAAGCTTCTCGACCATTTTACCCGTGAACCACGTTCCTCCTTCGGCAAGGCAGGGGTAAAATTGGTTTTTCACATCCCCCAACCCTGGTCTCTCATCAAACATAGCATTAGTTTTCTTCAAACCAAGGCCTCTGAGCTATAAAATGCTTCACTCAGGAAAAAAAAAGTATGTTACACTATTACCCTTTAACCTGCAACCTCCACAATCTCGGCTTCACCATCGCTGTAGTCCCCCCAACGCTTGATCGCCTTCTCATCAGGTGCACCGTTGTTAGAGGTTTCGTTGGTAGCAACGGTTTTTAGCGTTTCCGTAACTGTATCAGTAGCCGGCTTTTCTTCTGTAACGGTTTCAGATCGAGTTTCGTCAACAGTTTCCACAACTGACTCATTGTTTACCTCTGTTACACCTTGGCTCGAGGTTTCAGCACCAATTTCGGGAGTGATTATGGACGGAGATTCTATTGAGCTTACTGGAGATCCAACTGAATCAACCGGAGACACAGGATATCCCGTTTGACCTGCCGGAAAACCATTTATGGCGACAGGATAACCATTGGGGGAGAGAGGATAGCCTTCGGGTGAAACCAGATAACCATTAGGAACCCAAGGTTGACTGGGAACAAACTCAGCTGCATGTGGGTTCATGATTCTTGGAGGGCTGAGAAGACTTCCATCTACCACAAGGTCACCGCCACTGTGGAAGACGGGTTTGCTACGTGGGACTCTGTTTGTGGATCGGTTATATCCACCGGAAAGTCGTGGACCATATGGAACCCTGGCTGTTGCTGACTGATGTGGAGATCTACGAGCAGGATTAACTGTGACCATTGCCGGTATGCTTACCGGTGGGGGTAATATTCCTCCGTGATCTTTTAAAGGTAGTGGAAGCGAGCCAAAAACTGGAGGGTTCGATGGATTAAACGGAGGTGCAGCCGCAGAAAGCTTCTTGGTTATCTCTTTTCCATTTTCTGTTGGAGTAATGCTTTCGTTGCTTTGATCATCTCCATCATTTGGTGTTTTTTCATCTTTTTCTGCAGCCACTTCTTTCGGGTCATCTTGAACCAAATCAAACAAACTGTCGTTGGACTTTTCAGAAATTTCGACTTCTAAGGCATCACTTTCTGGATTCTTGGATGAATCAGTATTTACTGTGTCCGCCTCGGATTTTTTTTCCTCATATTCCTTGACCACTTCTGTTTCTTCCTTTTTCTCGTCTATGGTCGTTTTTTGTTCATCTTCTGAAGCCTGGACTATTTGTTTGTTTAGTTTCTTAATGTTTTCGTTCTTGGCTTCTGTTTCTATTTCATTTGGGCTCACCGAAGAAGGTTCCTTTGGCAATTGTTCAGCCACAGCCTTCACGATGCTACCAGGTGCAGCTAAAGCGACTTCCTTGTAAGAAAAGAGTTTCCCAGCTTCTTTAACACTAATCAAACTTATAACGGGAGATCGTTTGACAACCTGATCATTTGAAGCTGAACTAGATGGATTTGACTTTGGGTTAGCGAGTTTGTCCGACTCTGAACCTGAAGCTTGAGCGGTGCTAGACGGATTGATCAACTTTGGACTGAAGCCTCCACTCTTAACGAACTTTTTGGTAACACCAGGTGAAGGCCCGGTGGAAGTAGCAGATTCACCGGTGTTTGTTCTTGGGGATGTGAAATTAGCAGGCTTTGGTCGATACTTTGATGACTGAGGAACATTTGTGAAATTCGTATTTATTTTGGCAAGATTTGGCCTTCTAGAACTTGAAGACTTACGACCTGCTTTAGAAAAAGCTTCTTGCCATCCTTCATCAGAGTTGTCCACTTCTGCAATGTCATTGTTTGGTTCCTTTTTGATCAGTTCAGGTTGAACCAAATCTGGTTTCCTATCCACTGAATATGTTCCGCTTTCAAATTTACTCTGTGGTTCATATTTGATCTCTTTATCGGTAGCGTTCTTTGGAACATAATGTCTCGGTGATAATACTTCATCCGTTTGAATCTTTTCGGCCACAACTTCCTCATTTTGTCCTGGTTTTAATTTAAGCTAGATGATTGGAAGAAAATGAAAAATAAAAAAATTGATGTTAAGTATCTATTTTTTTTAGATAGTATATGATAGCGGTGGGACAAGATAATACAACAGGGAGAAGGTTACCAGCTTTGCGCGAGCTTGTTTTTTTTGGGCCTCTCGTGCTTTCATATCCGCATCTGGGGCTATATAATCTAGCAAATCCGATACACTGTACCATGACATTAAATGACCATCAGGATCTTTCTAAATCAATATGAACTACTCTCAGTTTAGATCTTTTACAACTAAATCACCATCAGGATCTCTTCTACATATAAAATACTCCATTAATCGAATTCTCAAAGATATATAACTCTATATATTATCAATTTTTAACAATAAAACATAGTTAGCATCCATTATTGACATTACACATATTATAGATATGTTATTTTCTTAATACTAACTATTATAATGCAAATATCCAACAATGGAGCCAAGCAGCATGCGAGTAAATAACTAGTGAAATTTGCTATTGGAACACTGGTAATGGAAGAGGCTTATCTTAGAACCATTGCTATCTGAAAACCGATAATGGGGCAGGCTTACCTTATCTGAATACTAATCTAGCAGTGTATCTTCAGAACATGTAAAAAGAACTGGTACTTCAGAAAGAAGTGTACATACTAGAAGAAGAGTCTGAAAAGGTGAAATGAAAATCTACCTCAAATGGCCTTTACTAGATATCGATGCATCTGGCTTTGGAGTACCGTTGCGTGCAGCCTCTTGTTGTTCCAGAGCCTTGGATTCGAAGTATTCAAGCCAAGCAGCTGCGTCCTATAATATCTTACATGCTAAGTAAAACAAAGAAGCGAATACAAGCAATGCACATATCTCCATGTGACATTAAATCGCCAAGAAAGAACTTGTAAGTCACAAAGTACCTGGGTACGAAGATCTTCGGGTCCAAGTTTTGCTTGCAGTATCTGCAAAGTGGTCTGCTCATGCTGAACACTCAACGAGTATGCTTCCATCAAAGAGAGAGCGATTGCTATAGCATGATAGCTAGCAGCAGTCTGACAAAATGATGCATTTTGAGTGAATTTTTCAAGATAACATGAAGCGATTGATAAACAACAAAAAGATGCATCCAAAGGCAGATGATTCATTTACCCAATATAGAGAAAGAAGATAACATATATATTTAGATGTATAACAAAATATGAAGGATCAGTAGATTTTGCCTTTGGTAGTGTACAGACGCTTTCATGCACAAGCAAAGGTTCGATGTAACATGTGAATCACTTGAGCCGTGGAATTGAAACAAGCACTTTTTTGCACATGAATTAGTTGGATCATCTAATTGAAGTTTTCAAGAACCTTTGGTCAAATGATGTTTTGAACTTGAACTACAAGTATACTAGGAAACCCTAAACTAGCTTTTCTTAGATGGACCAAATAGATCCTAAAAGGCATGCCATATAGTAACATTGCAAATTTCATTGGACAGAAATACAGGCATCTAAACAGTTTATACATGAGAGATTTTAATCTTGGGTTCTGTGATTAATTACATGCTAAGTTTCATCGGGAAGAGAGAGAGAGAGAGAGAGAGAGAGAGAGAGAGATTACTTGTATGTGATCTGCTCCAAGAAGCCTTTGATTACACTTGAGAGCCTCATGAAGGTATCTAAGAGCAACATGAACATTTCCTAAACCTTCTTCCATCATTGCTACATTGATGTAGGTAGCCGCAGTATTCGGATGAGAAGGTCCACATGTTAAATGCAAAAGATACAGTGCACGGTTCACATACCTAAAAGACAAATAGATGAACATAAGCTATCTTTGTTATGAAATTCTATAGAACAAGTACTATCGCTGATAATGCATAGGAGTTGAGAAAATGCCAATGGACAATTTATCACACACACAATGCAAGGAAAGAAACATACTTCAGAGCTAGCTCCGTGTGTTGGAGACGGTAGTAGAAAACAGCTAGATCCCCATAACTCTTCATCGTATCTGGATGATCGAGTCCCAGCTCCCTCTCATTGATATCCAAAGCTTTTTGCTGATAGATAGTAGCCTAATAGAGGGTTGAAAGAGAAATTCTTGTTACAGAGTGGAGCATTGACAATTGATGTCAATCTAGCATAATTAGATTTGTAGAGTACAATTCAGTTTTGTTATTGTCTCGACAGATCGTTTGCAAAAATTTGAAATACATACAAAAAGAAAAAAGGAAATGGGACTTCAAAGAAAAAAATAGAAAATTTTCAGTTTTGTTATTATCTTTAAAATATTGTCATGGATATGGTAAGTCTAATATACCACCACTGCCTCCCCAAATTTCAGTAGTTTTGAGGGTTTGGAAAGTCAAAGGTGCCAAAAACATTTAGGCATCAAAACATGTAAAATGAGCCACACTACCATTCCACTTTCAGTCCACACATTGTAACTTCTCTATAACACTGTCATGTATATAACTGTCTCTTCCAATCAGAGAGATGCGCCGGTTGAATAATCGACTTATTCTTATTGTAATTACGGAGCAAGATGAGTCTAATGCTCATGTACCTGATTAAAATCCCCAGTGTGATAGAGCACGACAGCCAAAAGACTATATGCTCCTGCTGTCATTCGATGATAAGGACCACAGACAGATACAAGTTTTGAGAGTGCCTGCAAAAATTAGGTAGAAATTTTGGTCAGAATAACTTAAAGATTAAAACTAAAACCGTTACTATCATTTAAAAACAAGAGATTATGTTGCCTTAGTTCCATAGTTGACAGCATCCTCCAGTTTGCCTTTATCCAATGATGTTTTAGATGACTCTAAAAGTGTGCGTCCATCCGCAGATGAGCATGCAACATGCTGTATGAAAATAGTTCACATGTTATCTTTCTGATGTAATTAGTTTATGTTATACATAGTTGGCGATAGGATTAGATCACATGTTTGACCTTATATATAGGAAGCATGCTAATAATATCTGCCTTCCTGAAAGGAGATGAGGAATCCATATCATAGTCCCTGGGAACAAGCTCAAGACCAACCTGATGGAAACAGCTTCATCAAAATTAATATTTCAAGAAGAAAAATCTGGGTAAGAGAGATGATTACTTCACTCTAAAAAATTGTGTCATACCTTGTGGCAAAGCCCTCGAAGAATGGAAAACTTACGAAGATCAGTACGACATTCGTTTTTCCATTGCCATCCAAATCTCTTTGACAGAAATTGTTCAACCCACTTCCATTTTAAGTCATCATCACTGCCATGTTCTGAAGCTGCAGTTCTCGCAACGGGTGTTCCTAGCAATACATTTAAGCATGATGCTATTGATTCAGCTAAATCAGCAATATTATCAACTGCTGCTACAACTGCTTGCAAGATATGTTTGTAAGCTCGAACAACCATCTCGTGAACACAGAGTGATTGAACATGAGGGAGCTTATCGGCAAGTTCAACCTAAAACAACGGAGAAAACAAGATGGTATGAGTTTTAACTACTCGCTGTATATAAACCTAAAAGCTAACAAATAAGGCAAGCCTTAGAATAATGGATGTAGTCAGTCCTTTATGACCGGAAGGCCAAAGGCTCAAGTCGTGAGAATAACATCTGTACATAATGCAACAGAAACTGCATGTGAAGACTTCCCTCCATAACCCTTGCAAAGCCAAGGAGACATGGAGAGTTTTCCGCTCTTTAAAACTATCAAGTGTATGTGAAAGCTGAAAAGCTTCAAAGAGAACATTAGCCACCGTCTGGTTGCTATACAAGGGGTATTCTTAAGATAACACTGTTTATCAATCAATCAAGCTTGTGGAAAAGAAAGCTAAGAATCAGTTTCACTCCTGACAAGTAATGATGCCTAGCTAGGCTTCACTTCGCTTGTCTCCATGATTTCTTTTTATTGTTCTTTTAGGTCTGATTCTTGTTAATGAGAATCACGTAAATGTAACAAGAAAACTGAAAAAAAGTTATAGGACGATGATTGTAGCAAAATATCAAGATGAACTTGGTATTGCCAAAAGAAAAGAAGAAATTACCACTCGCCCCAAAGAGCACATTCGCAAACCCCTTGTGTGCATAAAATCGGTCAATGTTCTACCATCAACAGGTGAAAGTTCGAGGGAGCCAAAATCAGCCACCTAAGAAATAATGAATTGCAACTATCAATTACACACTTGATGCCAAGAGCAATAATAGACATGACATCCTTCATGATCTTAGTATTATCAAGCAACTAACCAACTTTGGGAGGGCAGTATCATCATAGTACTTATGTGCCATTTCAATCAACTCCTCAGGTGACTGCCAACATAAATGAAATTAGACCAAAAATGACAAAAAAAAATGCAACTTCCTTCAAGCAAGAATGATATAGTTTATGTAAGTTCAGCCTCAACAACAAAAGTGTTCTACAAAAGCATGTCAGCACTTGCATCGGGTGCTTAATGTGCCATAGATTTCAAAACAGGTTTGTGAAATTAGAGCAGCAAGCAAACCTTAAGGTGGAGACCAGTATCTGATTCTTTGAGACGCAGATAAGACGCTTCAGGAAGCAGCTTCCGCCACAATGTTTCCTTTTCTTCATCTAACTTTGCAGCCTCTCTGTTGCCACTGTCATCTAATTTATTGTTTGTGTCACGGCTATTGCTCGTGGCAACTTCCTGTTCAACCTTGCTGCTTTTATCATCAGACTTTTTCTTAATTTCTTTTAGCAATCCCTTCCCCAGACCCTTCACAGCTGGTTCTACCTTAGCTTCTACTGCAGTCTTAGAGTCAGATTTCCCAGAAGCTTGGTTTTGTAAATGTTGCACCCAACATGCTCCAAGCTCCCATCTGATTGATTTTGTGTTTGTAGAGTCTTCTTCCTGCATTTTCTGCAGACTTTCCTCCAATACTTTCCAGACCACAGCCTTAGCAGAGTGCAAATCTTCAACATCAACACTATGTACCCTTTGTACTGCACCAGATGATGACGGTGTGGATGACGTGTGCAATAGCATTCTCAAACTGAAAAAACATTAAGAGATATGGAAAGTAATTAGCAGATCTAAAAACCATCCGAGGTAAAAGTGCATGAAAGGAACACTTGTAGCATAGGGCCATAGCATATCAACACATCATTTAGTTTGTACACAGCAACAAGTTAGCAAGTACAAAAAAACCAAAGTATATGATTTGAGGCAAGTTTTATTTTTGACTGACCTATTGACATTCAAAGCATTAGCACCTCCTTCAGGTTGGTCCTTAATGTCAATGTCCTCCGGAATCGGTTTTCCATCCCTGTTTACCTCAGTTTCAACTTTCACAACAGCTGTATAACCACAGTGTCTAACAACCACTATGCCTAGGGTAGAAGTATCCTGCATGATAGCAGTAGCATTTTTTAGAAGAAAATGTGGCAAAGAACATGTGTCATAAAACAAATGAAAATGCGGAGGTGCAAGTTGTGTTGAGGAAATATGGACGGGTATCATACTGACATGAACGGTTGCGCTCTCATCTGCTGTTATGCCTTTAAGCAAGTTTCTTTTAGCGAGCTCCTTCGGTGACAATCCAAGTACACGACTACCATCATTTTTACAATCCAGCTTTGTGCTTGCATCCGGCACATCTCTTGTAATCCTGATAAGCAGATCTCCAACTTTCTCCTCATGTAAAATCGAGTCGGTGGAACCATTTGAGGAACAATTGCTACTTTCAACAAGATTCTTAATGGCAGCCACTGCTTTTAACACTGATACGTCGACAAATATGCAGTGAAGTAGAAAAGCTTTCCTATCTCTAACTTGCCTTTCTTCTGGTGTTTTACAAGGCATTGCTGCTAAAATTGAAAATTCCTTTGCCCACTGTCTTTGATCATGTTTACCGTCTCTTCCTTGTCCACCACCATTTCCTCCCCAGTTTTCATCTTCTACAGGAAGCGGTGGAAAAAGAGATGGGCTGTCGGCAATAACTGGAGGCACAACCCAAGTATTTGCTCGAAAACCATAAGGGAGATTTCCAAACTGAGACAAGATATAGATATTTTTATGCCGAGTTTCATTCAAAATATGGTGCCAAAGTGCTCGGTAATTTACTTACTTTATTGTGTTCAATGAAAGCTTTCATGAGAGCTTTGTATGCCTGCGGTTTACAACATTTGAAGAACATATAACAAGACTGAATTAAGTGAAACATGGAAAAAATAACCATTGAATTATGGAATCAACAAGAAAGCAAATGTTGTTCAATAAAGTCTATTTCTCAAAACCACTTAACAACTGGAGTTAAATACTTTTCAATCTAATGTGCAAATACACCCTTCATGAGTAGCCCATTTTTAGTCCAATATATGCCCCAAAAAGGATAAACAAATTAGGTGCAACAAGTCGTGTAAGAGCATGCGCCCCAACTAGAAACTGAAGCCATGTAAAGGATTATTTGGACTTCCCTCTCAAAACATTTGGTAAAAGGGTGGGTGGAGTAACCCTTGGTTCATATATATAAAAGTAGTTGGTTTTTACTTACACCATCAAAAATCCGACTTATCTGCTGCAATAGACCAACCAAAGAATGACTTAAAAGAATACGCTTTCCAGCTGGATAGAACCCTTTCCTGGAAGCAACAATTGTCATTGGCTTCCCGCTACAAACCCGTACCTGTAAATGAAAGTAGACATTGATGAACTCATTTTAGTAGGTCATGTAAACATCATCAGCTGGAACATGTCTGGAAAACGTTAGTGGTCCACACATTTTTATATAGCAATTGAAAAAAGTACAATGAGATGCTCACATCAATTTGAAAGTAATCATCTTCTGTTTTATCTTCAAGGAATGGGCGAGCAGTTCTCCTAATGTCTGCAAAACAAGTATACAAACCGTAAACACTTGGCCTTTCACTTAATAAGATCAATAGTTCACCCATTAGAGAAAAGATAGACACTTTGAGTTGTGAGTCAAATACACTTGTTGATTTCAGATCATCAAGTGTAGTCCAATAAAATATCAATGTTTGACTTCACAATAAACTTTTAAGAAAATCTTTAACTATTTGTTAAATTCTGAAATACCAGTGAAAAAAGAGAAGAACGTAGAAACTCGGTGGCATCAATAAGTTGGGATAACCAAGGGTAAATTGTCAATCTACAGCATTTGCATGCCGGAAATGCTTCACATTCGGGTCTACCAGATTTCCACAGAGCCCAGATGGGCACCACAGAGGGCTATTCAGCAATTACTTAGATAGTTATGGCTTAATTTTGTTAGATAGTCGATTATAGAGACTCTTAACATTTTTTCAGTTTGGTTTTTTAATGGTTGTTAAGTCGGTTATGTTGAACTAGCTCGATCACCCTCTATAGTGTGTACACATATTAACATTCAGTCCAGAAATAGCACATTATTTTTCCATTCATTTCTTCAACCTTCATATTTGTTCATCTCCTTTCTTCATTAGTAACACAAAGAGGCAATTTCAGCTTCAAAATGCATTCATTGACATTCAATATGATTGATCAAAACAATCTAAAGAATCAGTATTGAACTTGTAGATCGATAGCCTCAAAATTAAGCCTGTTGAAAATGCCTCCAAATTCACCGAGTTGCTGAACGTGACTGTCAAGTCGCTCAACAAATCACATTGAATAGAGGAAAAGCTTTGGTAGATTACAGCGACATTAGTCGCACACTCAAGTCTGCAGCGACTTGTACACGACTTCTATACAGTAGTGAATCTGGCACCAAACCAGATGTTGTGCGACCTACCTACAAGTCGCATTCAATCAATGATGGATTTTTTGTGTCAATTTTAGGGCTCAAATGCACACAGTCCAAATGTAGCATACCTTCCTTTGTTCAATTGTTCATACACCCACCATTTGATTGTGACCTGCGACAAGGGGCCGTTTATTAAATGCTTACTTACCTTACCGGGTAAGTATGGCAAATACTGAGAATCTTATCAGAGGCATGACAACAACCGAGGTTCTTACTTTTATCCGGTTAGTGCTTAGCGGGTGAGAGATGCTTACAAACGATCCATGGTCGAGAATGTTATCTTCACTTACTTACCTACCCAATGACTCTTACCCAGCAAGCATCTAGGAAACGCTCCTAAGTGTAATCATTGGGTTCATGAGACCCACCGATTCTAAAAATAAAAGTTACAAAAAAAATTCATAATTTAGTTGAATAAAAATCGTTGATGTATAAACATGAATTCATAAGGACGTACATTGGATGGGAGGTGTGAGGTGGGAGAAGGAGAAGAAGTCGTAGAACTGCCCGAGTCTCGGCGGCGGGTATATCTCCGCCGTCGTGTCACCCTTCTCATACTGATCGGAACAAATAGAAACTTCCGTCTTTGGCGATTTGGCCCCACCACTAGACTTCTCATCACTCGAACTTGGTCTGTTGGTGGAGGCCGCGTTCTTGGGAGTAGTGGAACCACCGAAAGCGGTGGTGCAAGCGACGATGTCCAGCAGCCGTCTGACGTGTGCGATGGCGAGATCTTCGGTGTACTCCTCTGCAAAGTGATTTTGGCGGTACTTTCATTTTAGCCCCTGAACTTTATAAAACTTACAAATTTACCCTAAAAGAAGAATACAAATCAAGTGTATACCTTCGACGATCGTCACGTGACATGGTTTTAGAGAGGCGATTTCGACGGTATCTTTCAGCCTCGGTCCACGCACCTATCAGAGTACAAAAGACGCACGTATTCACAAGGGGCTGTTTACCAAATTTTTGATTAAGTCCTAAAAATGTGATATTGTTTACTTTTTTACCTGAATCAACCGTCTGAACGACAGAAATGACTAATCTACCCTTCAAACAAAAATATGTTGTTTACGTTTTCTTTTAACATGTTTGAACAATTTTTTGTTATCACCACTTCAATCAAAATCAAACCAGAAAAAACCGATACAAACACATAATCGAATCAAATCAAAATCAATACAAAAATACAAATACATAATCAAAATCAATAAAAAAATACAAATACAGAATCAAAATCAATACAAAAATACAAACACAGAATTAAAATCAAACCAAAATCAACCAGAATCCATACAAACACAGAATCGATGGTCGCCGGTGGGGAGGGGAAAGAGTTGCAGTCCTATGGAGCAGCGGTGGTGAGTGAAAGGGGAGGGGGAAAGTTAACCAACGGTCGCAAGTTCTATGGAGCAGCGGTGGCCGGAGTTCAAGCAGGGTAGCCTCGGTGGCCGGAGTTCGAGCAGATACGATGGAGCAGCGGTGGCCGGAGTTCGAGCAGGGACGCCGGAGTTAGAGGCAGTCGGAATTAGAGCAGGGGATGATGGAGTCGTCGACTAGAGAAGAGCTTATGGAGAGAATCGTATGAGAGGCTAGGGTTTTTTTTAGATGAGATGGGGAGATGTTCTTTGTTTTTTTGTTTTTAGGGGAAAGACATGTGAAACAAATAAGGGGTAAGGGGTGTAAAATGATAAGCTTAATGGGGACAACAACTCCTTCCAAGCTGAGCGAAAAAGCCAAGGGCTGTCCGAATAAGCCCAATTAAGCCACAAGTAAACACCCTATTTTGGCTGTGCGAATAAGCCAAATAGACCAATAAGCCCAATTAAGCCACAAGTAAACAGCCCCTTAATTCGCTTTGGTCGTTAGAACATCCACAATGCATGAGTCATTGAATGATTTTTTATTTTTGCCACATCAGATTTCAGGCTCGTGCCTTGGGCTGTTCAAACAGACCCTATCGAACAAGGCCTCCAAATTTGGAGGGCCCCCAAATATTTTCCATACTCTTAATATGTATATATGAATTATTAACTATTAAGCCCAATTGCCCAAATAAAAAAGAAAAGTCCAGATCTGGACTTAGAGCGCGTGAAGAAACAATCGCACAAGAAAATCCCTAATTGAGTTAATCGGCTATTCAATCAATCAATCTCCTTACTTCTCGCCTCGATTCTCTCCCTCTCTGCATCGATTGTTCTTGTTTCGGCGATGGCAACGGCGATGTCAAATCGACTCTTCGATTCCCGGCTACGAATCATGTCGATTTACTTGATCAAACAACGGTTATATCTCTATATTCGATTTCACCAACAACGGCCACAAAAAACCAGGTTTAAATTCGATACTCTCGCCTTCGATTTCACATTTTCACTCATTTCAGTCTTGACTTGATCAAACTCAGGTTTACTGCTGTTCGATTTCTTCTTGACTCTTGTCAATTAACTGAATTAAGTGATTAACTTGGGTCTTGGAGTTGGAAACACAAACAGCACAACAGCCCTAATTTCAACAAACAATACAATTGTCAATTGGTTCCTGATTTCCTTGGCAGTGGCTCTAGAGAACTGATTTTAGTAAGTAATTAGTTAATTGTTTTCGATTTCCTATTGTAATTGTTTGTGACTTTGTGTAATTTTGATTTTTTAATTTTTTAGTTCTTTAGTATTTACTAGTTGTCTGGTCTTGTACTCTTGTAGGTTGGAGTTTGGAAATTGAGCAAGGTCTTAAGGAACTGCTGAATTGGAGGATTAAGTCACAAATTCAGGTATATTATTCCATTATTTGATTACTTGAATACTTGATTATCTAATTGCTAATTTGCTATCTTCAACTAAGTTATCATCTTAATAGTTTTTTCAATCATGTCTTCTAAAGTTAGAAAACATGATTCTGGATGTCAAAAACGTAAAAGGAAAAAAAGAATCGAAGAGATGATTCAGTCTCAAAAAGGAGCTATTGATAAGTTTTTTATTTGTCTAATTATCGATCAATAGCTTTGACGTAAGTGTAGCAGGGCCTCTAAAAAGATTGGAACGGCCCTGTCAGATTTCCACTAACTTTTTTTTAACAAAAATTTATCTTAAAAACCTTCTCCAATGCAAAAAGCTTTTCAAAAGTTTTTTCATCAATTACATTATAATCTATTCTCATCTATTTAAAATGTTTTATAAAAGCCCCTCATTAAATTTGTCGTTTTAACAAAAATTACTTAACTTATAAAAAAATGAATTCGTTAAAAAACATTAAAGACGATAAATATATTATATGATTCTTATATTATTTTTAAGTATTCGATATTGGTGTCATTTTGATGGTCTTAACGAAAGCTTTTTAATAATGTATTTTGTTAAAAAATATATTTGGTTCTATTATAAATATGTAATGGTCAAATTAATTAATTAAAATATATTAAGGTTTAAAATGAAAATTATATTAAAAGAAGGGATAAAATGAAAAGTTAAAGGGGTGAAATGTAAATTGACAATTGCTAATAACATGTTGGTAGATTAAAAGCTAATTCCAATGGTAAAAAGTTATTCAAATAACTTTTTGAAATAGTAAAAAGCTTTATAAAAAGCTCCCATTGGAGATGCTTTTAGGGCATCCGCAATTGTCAAGTCTTTTAAAGACTTGATCTATTTGTAACGTCACCAAAAAGTAATCTTTAAATTACTACTCCAATGGTCAAGACTTCCAAAATCTTTTTTTTGCATTTTTAATATATATACACCCTAAAAAACACTCTTGCCTATTCTTCAAGTCATTGCTCAAACACTTGACATCCACCAAGTCATTGGATGTCAAGATATTTTTCAAGTTTTTGTTCCAATAGTGAAATTTGGCATCAAGTCATTCATCAAGATATTAAATTTACCATTGGAGATGCTTTTAGAGGATCTCCAATAGATTTTATGAAAGTGAAATTTTTTTAAAAAGAAAGTTTTAGACTAACATCCTACTATTTATTTTGGAGATTATAATATTTTAGAGATTATAATATTATGAACAAGTACGGTTGTTTGCCCTTAAATAGTGAAGCCTTTCATTTTCAAATGTTGCCAAATTTAGGAAATGGAATTATATTTAATTTTTCTATTAAAATTTTGTAATAAATTAATGCGGTGTTCAAATATATATATAGGGGTTGTTTAATTTGCAATCCTTAAAAAGGTTGCAACCCTTGCAACCCACATCTTAACCGTCGGATTCATGATCGGCGGTTACAAAAGATATGGGGCCCAATATTTTTAATTAAAAAAAAGAGAAAAATAAAAATAAAATAACCGTCGGTCATGAATCCAACGGTTAAGATGTGGGTTGCAAGGGTTGCAATCTTTTTAAGGGTTGCAAAATATTCTTCCACTATATATATATATATATATATATATATATATATATATATATATATATATATTAATAAAAGTTCTTTTAAAATGGATAAGGTAGGAAAGAGTAGATGAATTTCAAATTTGAAGAATTCTCTAAAAATGATCATTTATAAGATAGAAATAATTTTTTATTTATTCTATCAATAAAATTACTTGAAATTATATGTTTATGAAAAAAGAAAATAATATTTTATGAGTTCTATTGAATATTTTAATTTAATATAATTAATTATGGAATATTCAAAATAAACTATTATTGGTTTATGTATATGTAAATATAATTCCATTTCCTAAATTTGGCAACATATTTTTACAACACGTGCTCAAAGTACTGAAAAATGTGCGAGGTTTCTTTTAATCGCTAGATTTTTTTAATGATTGGGGTATATAATATTTTTGAAGTTTAAAAAGTCTAAGGAGTTGTTTATCAAATTAAGTTATGTATAGATAAATGTGTCTGTCTGGATAAATTGATATTGTTGTTTACTTTTTTATTTGAATTAACAGTCTGAATAACAAAAATGACCAATTTACCCCTGAATATGAATTTTAAGTTGTTTTATAAATTGCTGTTTATTTTTTAAGTATGGAACAACAATCGACTGAAGAAACAAGTATGGAATAACAATCGAGTATGTAGAAGAAACAAGTATCGAACAATCAGTAAAATCATTACCTTTGGAGAAATCGACCAAAGGAAATTATTGTCTAGGGTTGAAATCGAACAAGCAGTGAATTGAAATAGTGTAATTGAACCAGCAATGAACTCGAAGCAGTAAAATCGAACGAGCGGTGAAGGTGAATTTGAAATCGAACAAGCAGTGAAGGTGAAATCGAGCAGCTAAGTTTTTATTGCGTGATTATTGAGTAGGAGGGTAGGCATGTCTTTGTTTTTAAATGGTAGAAATGTCAAAGATGTGTCTTAATGAGGACAACACATCTTTCTCCTACTTAGTGAATAAGCCGGAAATGTCTGTGCGAATAAGCTGATTTTGTCATTAAGCCCCAAGTAAACACCCCCTAAATCTACCTTTACATATACATAAACCGATAATAGTTTTTCGTTATAACGCTAGACGTGACTTGTAATAAAAATCAATTTCACTAAATAGAATCGAATGTACAAAATATAAACATTTTTTGAAAAAGATAGGTAACCTAAAGATAACGTTATTTAATCAAATAAGAAAAAAAAAATTGCAAAATGGGTTAGTCAGGTTTTTGTAAGATATTTTGTTAGTAAAGTTGGGTTAATCGGGTTTTTGTGTACCCTAGTAACTTCGGATTGGGTTAGTCATGCTTTTATGCACCTCTAGTAACAAGTGTTATAAGAGAACAAACTGAACACATATATAGAAGAGAGTGAGAGAGGACTTCTTTTTTTTGCAAATGTTACAATATCTATTAGATGTATAATAATTTTTAATAATAATAAGTACATTAAACTAACGACCATTTATCAAGTAACAGTTATAGCAAACAACTAAATTAAACAAAAGACTCGCAATAAAACCTCCATTTCCTTTTTAATAATTAAAAATAAAACAAAAGGTTGTATGTTTGAGTAATTGTCATAACTCGTTTGATTTATAATAATTATATTTATTTATGAACCAATTTTGTAATCAATTAACATTTATTGACACATTCTTATCAAAATAATGGGATTGAAGTACTCTTCTTTTAAAATGATTCAATTTTGTCCAACTCTAGACATTATTTGTACCGGAATTTGAGATTTTATCCTTTAAAAATAAAAGTATTTCAGGTTGACAACTCCACACCATATATTTTCATAATCTTCGATGATGGATCCAATCCTTGGGTCTAGGGGTGTTCGCGGTCCGGTTTGGGTGGTTTAACCCCTCAGACCACAAACCAAACCGTAAGTGGCGGTTTATTGATTTTTCAAACCGAGCGGTTTGACATCAAGTGTCCAGACCGGTCAGGTCGGACCGCGGTTTGGGCCTTTTAGTGGATTTTAAAGTTTAAACATAAAAACATATAAAACTTCGAATTTTAAAGGCTCATTGGCTTGAGTCCATTTGAAATAAACAACAACGTCCAGAATAAAATAACAAAGTCCACAAAAGTTAACAAAATATCCCAAGATAAAACAATAAAAAAAGTAATATGCAAAGTGTAAATAAAACCAACGGTTTCACTTCTTCATTTTTCCGTTCTTTGTATTCCACAATCCATAAAGATTTCAATCTTTTAAAATACCTTGGGTCTTTTTGTATATATCTGGACATTTGGGCTTTATATCATCTATTCTTTATAATAAATATATATATATAAAAAAATAAAAAATATATATTTATATATTTGGCGGTCGGTTTGGTCCAAACCGCCTAAAAAAAACCCTCCAGATGGCAGACCGGAACGCTCGGTTTGGCAATTTTCCAGACCAGATCGGACCGCTCAAACCGCCAAAAACGGTCCGGTTTGACTTGGTTCGACCGGTTTGAACGGTTCAACGGTTTTTTTGAACACCGCTATTTGGGTCCACTTATTAATGCGGTACTGATTAAGGTCATTATTTGATGTATAAAATATTGTATATTTGAAAATAAACCAAAGCAAACAAAACCGATCCTGCGCATTGTATGTTTCATTTGAAAATAGTGTCTAATTGATGAGATATATACAAATGTCTTTTATTCTAAAAAAGATAATGATTATTTGAAAAATGATAAATGTTAGTATTTTAAATAATAGAATGTTGTTAGTTTTACATACCTCGTGTGACAAAGAGTAGTTGGTCAAGTGACATGCCTGCACATGGACCGCTAAAAGATTTCGCACGTCTATGATTTTGTCTGTGGAAATTCCCTGTAAAAGAAATTAAAATGTCAAACCAATCTTACAGTTATAATGACCACTCGTTAAACATATACTACCGGGTATCAGGTTGCTATTTGAAAATGTTTTAGATTAATTTGAAACAGTGAGAATACAATAAATGAATTTTGATGTCAAGGTGTGTGAAAAAAAATGTAGTTGAAAGGCACTTCAAATAAAATGTAAAAATGACTCATTTAAATGATACCAGATAACTTTTCAAAATGGTCTACCTTTAGCGTCACCTCAGATTCTTCCGGTGTTTCTACCTTGATTTCTATTACCGTTGGTAATACTGTCAAAAAAAACAAATACAAATATCAGATATGATAGTTTTTGAATCTAACAACATATAACAATTGTTTATATGTTTTATTCATATTTGTCGTCTATAACAAGATGAACCTTTTGTCTCCAAACAAAATTATTAATTAATTATGCAACAATGTAGTGATCGACAAGTACTTTGAATGACATCATGTAAGTACATGATAAATACAAAAAATGAAGCTAAAATAATCATGCATCTTTTACCTTGACATGTTAATCTTTTTACGTAAATAACATCCACTAACTAATTCACGTAAATAAAATGTAGGCATGTTTTATGGCTAATATATGCAATAGTTGAACTAACATTATAATTTAAGATGCGTGTTATACATATATATATATATATATATATATATATATATATATATATATATATTATTGTAGACTAGAAGCGTATTTGTGCAATGCAGCGATATAAATCACGATTTTAATGTTTCATTTTATTTTTTGTTTTTTTGACGATTTACTGTACGATTTTGGATGGTTTTAGAAAGTGATAATATTTTTTTTTTATAAATTTGTTTAATTTAGGCTTAATAATATAATGTTTATTATATAAAAAAATTAAGTATTTTGTTAGAATTCAATGATTATCTTAATTATATTTTAATGACATCTAGAAAAAATAACCAATTAAATATTTAATAATATAATTAAAACAAATTTATAGTAAGATAATATATTAATTAATAGTGATACATGGAAATATTTGCATAAAAGGAAGGTCCTATACATACAAAATTGGTGAGTGTTAGAAACCTGCAGTAGTAATATGTATCTTGTGCTTTGATACTTGTAAATTAAGAGATTTTTAAAATCTTGCATAAAATGATGGTACCTTGTGTCTAATAATTTGTATTCAAGAGTTTTTTTATCCCTGCTTTATAATATAGTATATATATATATAATTAATAAGTCTATATCTATATCTATATTATATTATAAAACAGTGATAAAAAACTCTTAAATACAAATTATTAGGCACAAGATACCATCATTTTATGCAAGATTTTAAAAATCTCTTAATTTACAAGTATCAAAGCACAAGATACATATTACTACTGCAAGTTTCTAACACCCACCAATTTCGTATGTGCAAGAACTTCCTTTTATGCAGACTTTTCCATGTATCACTATTAATTAATATATTATATTACTATAAATTTGTTTTAATTACTATTATTAAATATGTAATTGGTTATTTTTTCAAGATGTCATTAAAATATATATTAGATAATAATTGAATTCTAACAAAATACTTAATTTTTTATATAAAAAACATTATATTATTAAGACTAAATTAAACAAATTTAAAAAAAGAATATTATCACTTTCTCAAAACCATCCAAAATCGTACTGTAAATCGACAAAAAAACAAAAAATAAAATGAAACATTAAAATCGTGATGTATCTCGCTGTATTGCGCGAGTACGCTTCTAGTCTATATATGATAAGCTATAATTTGTTCATCAAAACAAAGTTAAGAGAAAGTAGTTTGAATTTAAGAAATTATTTGGAGATTTCCTTTAAATAAGAACTAGATTCGATATTCGAATCTGTTTATATTATCTAACATTAATTGGCGAAAAGTAAAATGCAATTGTAGTACATTAAATAAACGGAATTTAATCTCATACATGGTTTCTATATTTTGAATTAAGTGTTGCATAGTAATTACTCCCTCCGTCCCAAAATAAGTGTTCACATTTCTATTTATATTTGTCCCAAAATAAGTGTCCACTTTAAAAAGATAGATAGCTAAATTCTCACATTTACCCTTAATTAATGCACAAATACATAAGAGTTGTGAAGAAAGAGAAACATTAAATAAGGTTAAAGATGTCATTTAGTAACAAAAATGTGTAATAATTATGCATGTCTAAAACTGTGTGTCAAGTCAATTGTGGACACTTATTTTGGGACGGAGGGAGTAATAACTTACAGTGATTCAACAGTTTATTAATTAAATAAGTTTCAAACAAAGCAATCCGTCTGAAAACAATAGTTCAACATATTTCAACTTTTATGTTCATGAGAGATGGAGCAATGATGGTTGTTAAATTTTCAGAAAAACTGCACAGTTTCTGTATAAATTCATCGACTCTGAATCGTGTACACTATCATTCCGATATCTTCCTACACCATATAAGGCTATGAAACAACATCAACCATTCATGAATGAACGTGATAAACTTTTCCGTTTTCTGAAACAATTTCGTTCATCTTCATTTTTTTTTCTTCCAGAAACGAACAGCAAAATAGGAGACACACAAACAAACGAAGAGTACATAAGCGTACCTTTCTCTTCCTTCTTCTTCTTCTCGCCCTTAGCCTTATGAAGCTTTCCCTTGCTAGCTTTGGGAGCCATGTCAACCAGCAATTGAAGTTCACGACACCAAACAGAGAATCACAATGCTAATTAATTAATCAATTCACGAACAGAAATTAATGAACTCAAATCCGTTAAACAATCGTAAATGAAATTTATAAATTCAATCTTCACAATTTTCTGGAATCGAGAAATCAAAATTCATTGAAATTGATTGACAGATGCAACGATTAATCTGAGATGAAAGAACGGAATTGAAGCAGTTGAATTAGAGGAGATTGAGTAAATGCAATAGTATGTATAGTACGTAGGAAGTGCGTAGGGATGAAGGTGGGAGCTAGAGAGTGTGGAGGGGATTTGATGATGAAATTAGGAAATGGGGGAATTGAAGGGAGGATAGAGAGACGATAGGATAAGGTAATAGACGCATATACTCACTCCTAGTCCTTCTTAAAGATTTTGTAACCAATTTAACAAAGTATTATTTATTTTTATTTTTTTTTCCTTTCTTTCTTTCTTATATGATTATTTTGTTACATAATAAAAATATTTGATTATTAACCATTTGTTTTATTTATTTTTTAAATAAACATGTAAGCGGTAATAAAAATATTTAATTTTGTTAATTATTTTTTTAAAACCTTTCTTTATAAAACATAATCAAAGTCTAAAATAATACTTTGAAAAATCACTACAATTTTTTTATATAATTTCTCTAAAATATAGAATCTGTTGAAGGATTATATGCTATCATCAAAAGGATGTGATTGACAGAATATTTTCTTAGTATTAGATTATCATAATGAATGTTTTCTTTTCTTTGTAAACTTCTCCCTATTTAAAGGGCTTATGATTAATGAGAATTACAGACGTATTCTCTTTGTCTTATTGTTATTATCTCTATATTGATTTTTCTGTAACACATTATCAGCACGTACGCTCAGTCAATTCATGGATAGATTTTTGGCTTCCAACTTCATCAATCAGTCTCGAATATTTCTATAATCCAAGTAAGAATTTTTTGACTTATAACTCGAATACTGTTAGTATACTTGTTTTAAATCCACATAAATCTTCAAAATTAATACCATAAGAAATAAATATGGTCTTTACTTTTATCAGAATGGTTATGACATAAGACAAAAAACCTATGTTTTGATGATATAATATAGATAATCTAGTATATTGATGATGTTGCTTTGTCATCTCATGATATCGTAATTGATGTATTGTTTTTGTATACTTACAAAATTTAAATATAAATTTATTTGCTTCTATTTAAATTTATGGTTAATATTTATATGATGACAATTAAATATGGTGATAAATATACATGACTATAACTATATGAATATAATTTTGTTTTTATTCTTGTATTCATCTGATTGAGTCTTAAATATAAAAGACAAACATTTTTTTCTACCGATTGATTTATAAGGAGATACTATTTTATTGAAAAAAAGGGATGAAATTCGATGTGTTCTTTTTAATTATTTTATTTCTTTTAGAAAAAGGTCAACTTATGTCTCTAAACATAATTATAAAATTATTTTTAAATTTTATGTTACACTTTTTAACTATGATTTTAATTTTATCAATTAATCAACATAAGTCATCTATTAATTATGATATTTTTAAGATTTTTATTATTTTTTTAATTAAAAAGAAAAAAGGAGATATTTATTATTAGGAATTGATAGCTAAATATCTTTTACTTATTTTTATTTTTCTTTTAAATTTGTTGATTATTTCTTTTGGTATGTATATTTTTAAGATTGTAACCAATTATAAAATATATATTTTTTTACGGTTTTCTTTCCTAAATGTTATTTAATAAATTTATTGGTAGACTTGAAAAAGAAAATTACTTTTTTTAAAATCGTTTTTTTATACATGAACTCATTTGGCAACCATATATAGAATTATTAAAGGATGATCATATTTGTATGAAAATATTTGAGTATTTAATTATCGTGTTTAAAAGTTTATTAATTTAATCGTGTATTACTTTTTGCATTGATTTTATGTATACATTATTCAAATGTTTATTTAAGTGTTGATTTTTTTTAAGAATTTAGCATTTGAATTTGATCTTCCACATAATATATTCAATGAATACCTTAATTATAAGTTCCTACTTATAATTTCAATTATATAATTAAGTTTTTAGAAGTTACACTTTCAACCCCCATATATTTTGATATTTTACCAAAAGCTCTAAAAATATTAATAATATGTTAAAAGTTTGAATTTGACTTTATGTCAAAACCAATATTTATTTTTCTAAAATACTATTAAGGTATTAAAACACTGAAATTGGCTTCATATACCAAACTCGTATTCATTTTGGCCTCATGCCAAAACCTCTATAATTAACAATGTTATCTTCAAATTAAATAAATCGTAAAATATCGATTGGATTTTGTCAAACGGGTGTAAATAGCCCCAAGGTTTGTATGGACTTAAGAAATCCATGTGATTCCCCTACTACCTGGAAATCCAATAGATTGAGTGATTTCTTTTCGTAAATTGAAATATTAATGAAATATTATCAACAAAATGTAAGCATACATACTCCAATATTATTATGATGATGAAATTTCATACATAATATAATGATTATAGATCGTGATTGATTGTTTTAGAAAACCATACGTTATCCCTTATATACGTAAATGGTTGAAACAACCCATCCGTGATTCAATGTCCTAAACTCAAAAGAACTTGAGTACAAATATGAATATCCAATGTAAAAACTACTTTTGTCGAAAAGATACAAGAATATATATCTACAGTCCATCATCTCCCTATTGACCCTAAAACCAACCTTCTAATAAGGTACAAACATCGTGTTTTGAGACGTAGGAATACCTTTACTAGAAGCCCCCAAAGAACTGTAGGATGCCCCGAAAGGGAGAATCGAGAGTACTCATGAATATGTACTTCCGAAACTAATCATACAGCGGAATGAAACCCATTTACTTGATTACAAAAAAGGTAACTGATCTCAACAAAGAAATGTTATATCCAAAATGCGTCTCAATCTCCGTGGCAAGGAACTCACAGAAGATGACATGATTTATAACATTATTTCCACCTTTCATATATCAGTAAATATTAATGAACCAATATAAGTTGGAACGCAATCTTTAGACAAACTCATCAACCTACTACAAGTGGTTGAGAGACACGACAAGGTTCTTTCAAATAACAACACCAGATATATCGGGATAAAGAAAATTCCCGAGACCAATAATGAAAGTGTTAGAGGTGGAACAACTCCAAAGAATAGTTAGTGAAAGACAATTTCTCACACGTGGCATCTATGTACAACGTGGACAAAACCGTGGAAAAGGGTCAGGGTCAGGGTCATGACAATAGTTGGAAGGATTTTTCAATCCTTGGAGCAGAGATGCAACTACTGCCAGTTGATATTGGATAGTCAAAGAAGAAATACATTAATCACTAGTTCTTTTGAGAAAGGAACAAATTGAAAATAAACTATATCATATTAATTTAAGATTGATTAAACATATGCTTCCTTGAAATTTGTGTTAAGCATAAAATTAATATACACACTCAAATTGATAACCATTATAGATGTAAAGAAATACATCAAAGACAAATACAAAACTCTCAATATTCTCCGTTTCGTGTAGGAATGTATCAAGGAGAACTTGAGTTTTTGTAGGACATTTTACACAATCTAAAGAGATTGACTAACATTTTTTTTAATTTATCCAATCAAAATACTTAGACGATGTACTGTCATTTTCTTGTTGGTACAAGATTAATAGTCATTAAAGCACTATATTAATGAAAACCTTGTTAAGATATTCATATCAACTAGAAATCATATTATAAGAATGAAATTGAGTATATGTACATCAACTCTAATGATATGAAAGGAACATATATTAGAGAAATTAATGTGTCAAATTAGTGGATTATCTAGGTCACTAAATCATATTTTGTCACCAACAAAGAATTTTTGGACAATGACACATATATGTTTCACATGGGACACCATGGTCATGACATAGTGTTAGACCACAGTCTCATTGGATTCAAGATAATCCAATCTGAAGATCCAATCTGAAGCTACCGCTGAAAAGTCGCTCTCGATATAAAGTTTAATGTCGTTTGTAATAAATGTCGAAGTAAATTATTGTTTATTGTAATTTTAGTATTTAGTTTAACTTAGTTTAAATATCTAATTATGTTAGATATTAGTTTGTTATTTAGATATTATATTATTAGATAATATCTAGATATTAGTTTTATTTGTTTAATATTGCAACTTGTTGATGCAAGTGGTTTGTTGGGTTAGTGTGTCAAGCAAGATCAGATTAGATCTAAGAACTCACATAGAACACACACACTAAAGGTGTAATACAGAGAGAACACACATGAGAGCTTCAAAGATCAAACCTTGTAACCATTGTTATTAATCAATACAGGTTGGTAATCGTTAATGTGTTTGTATCGATAGAACTTGATATAGTATTGTGGACCAACAATTGGTATCAGAGCCTGATAAGTGATTAAAAAAAACAAGTTTTTACAAAAACGACTCTGTGTTCTTATTTTCAAAATCATTTTCGAGATTTTGAGTGTTTTAGGTGTTAAAATCGATCAAGTTATGATCGATATACATGCTAGATTGAGTTGTTGTTGTTTGATTTCAGTTTAAAGCTTAAATCGAGTTCCATTTTGGTGATTTTGTGTCTGAGTTCGAGTTTGAAAAAGTTACTGTGCCATCAATTTTATCTTCGAAAAAGTGATTTTTATCGAGATCAAGTGGTCACAATCAGTACTAGAGGTGTTTTTAGTCATATTGGTAGAGTTTGGTACTGCTAATCGACGTCGAAACAGGGTTTTAGTCGAATTTTCGAAGTACAGGACGAACTCACGCAAACACAGGGAAGAACTCACGCAAAGCCCACTTTGCGTGACCCACTTTGCGCCACCATTTGATCACGCAAAGCTCACTTTGCGCCATAAACGCTTCACGCAAGTTCTACTTTGCGCCACCAACAGCTCAAGTAAACTTCAGTTTGCGCAACCCTCTCATCACGCAACCCTCAACTCTCGCGACCAACACATCACGCAAACCTCAGTTCGCGTGATCAACTCTTCACGAAAAGCCAAAGTTACCTTTGCGCCAACACCTTGTAGCGCAAACTTCACTTTGCGCCAACCTCTTAAAGCGCAAAGCTCTACTTAGCGCTACGTACAACTCGCGCAAGACTCGGTTCTCGCCACCAACTGCAAACGTAAACATCAGTTTGCGCGACTCACTTGAAACGCAAACTCCAATTCGCGCCACGCTCGTATCACACAAACTCCATCTTGCGCCACTCAAAGCTCACGCAAAGCCCACTTTGCGCGACAAACGTCTAACGTAAACATCAGTATTCGCGACCCACCACTAGCGCAAACCTCATTTTACGCCACCTTCTAAAAACGCAAAGTTTTTCATACTTGGATCTTTTTATTCAGAATGACATCCAGAGAAGCCCTTGCAATAGGAACTGACACCAAACCACCAGTTCTCTTTAGAGGAGAATACGAACAGTGGAAAGATCGATTCCTAAACTTTATTGAAAGACAAGATCTGGGTCATTACATCAGGCTATCCTTAGAAGAAGGAATTATGGAAACAAAATATAGAGAACCTACAGCGGGAACAGATGAGCAAATAGTTGAAATTTTGTATGAAGATCTCGTAGGTAAAGACAAAGATAGAGCAAACGGAGATAGATTAGCTAAGTCATACATTCTACAAGGAATTCCAAACGTAATCTATGTAAAGATTGACATCTATAAAGCCTCGGGCAAGGAGATGTGGGATCAGCTAGAGAAGATGATGCTGGGTTCAAAGTTGGGAATCAACTCAAACTTTCCAACTGCCTAAACAGTTATGAAGAATTTAAAGGCAGAAGTGGAGAGTCTCTAGAAAGAACTTATGATAGATTTGTGACCTTGCTGAATGAACTAAGCAAGAACAAGGTCATCAAATCTCAAATAGAGCTGAACGTCAAATTCCTCAACATTCTCCAGCCGGAATGGAAGAGATTTGCCAGACAGATGAAACAGATCAAGGATCTGAATGAGATTCCACTTCATGAGGTGTATGAAACCCTCAAACAAAATGAAGAAGAGGTGGATGAAATTCTAGATGAGAAGAGGAAGGAAGTGAAGCCATTTGAAGACACAGTTGCTCTTGTTGTCAAAAAGAAGAAGAACAAGACAATTGTGTATGAATCAGAAGAAATTGAAGCTGATGCAAACTCTGACTCAGATGAAAATGAACAACTGAAGCAAGCAATGCTTATGCTGACTAAAGCTTTTCAGAAAAAGTTCTACAAAAAGCCAAGTTCAAACAGTCAGAGGTATTCTTCTGGTCCTAACAACTATGTTCATAAGGAGAGAGTAGAAGGAAACAGATTTGAAGGAAAGAAATTTGAAGGAAAGAGAATAGAGGAGAAGAAGCCTGAAGAGAGAAGATATCATGTTGAAGGAAAGAGATTAGAGGATAAGAAGCCTGAAGAGAGAAGATATCATGCTGAAGGGAAGAGAATAGAGGAGAAGAAGCTGGAAGAGAGAAGGTATCAGTCTGAAGGGAAGAGAATAGAAGAGAGGAAACCGGAAGAGAGAAGGTTTCAAGCTGAAGGAGCCAGTCAGTCAGAACCACCAACGTGCTACAACTGTGGCAAAACAGGTCACTTTGCCAGAGACTGCCGAAGACCAAAAGTCCGAAACTCCGATTATTACAAGAACAAGATGCTTCTTGCAAAGCATCAGGAGGCGGGTAAGGCACTGATGGCAGAGGATGAATACTGGCTTGATCATTCAGACGAGGAAGAAGAGGATGAAGAGAAGGATGAAGCAGTCAACATGTGCTTGATGGGAAAGCAGGAATCAGAAGCTGAAGCAGATTCAGATGACGAAGAGAAAGATGAGGTATGTGTTTTATCTTATTCAGATCTCTTAACTCAAATGCATATCATGAAGTTAAAACTCCAAGAGTTAGAGTCGAATCTTAAGCGGGAAGAGGGTGTCATTACAAACAAAAACCAATCAATACAGAAACTTAGCGATGAAATTGCTGAGAAGAAAATATTGGTTGAGGTTTTACATACAAACAATGACACCAGCGCGAAAGAACAGACAATAATTCTTAAAGAGAATTCTAAACTCAAGTCTAAACTGAGAAAAAGTGAGCTTGATTTATACGAGCTTACGAAATTGCAATCTTCAACTTCTAAAGAAAACTTTTCTTTACTTGGTAAATTAAAAAGTTTGGAAGAGAAGTTATACAAAATGGGTCAAACTGAACAAACTATTCATCTGAACAAACCCAAAGAGGAAATAGAGAAATGGGGGATCGGTTATAAGAATCCTCACTGTCTTCAAAAAGGTATAGCTGAAGTGCCTGCACTTTATCATCTTACTGCTTTGAAAATAACTCGAAGAATCCCTGAGTTTAAAGTTTTCTGGACTGGACTATCTGAAGAGGATGAAGCCAAGGAAACTGAAAAACGTTTGAAATCATCTAGAGTTTACCTTCCATTTTATTATGCGAAAGTGAATAATAGTTATGATCGAAAAGATCAAAAGAAATCTCTTTCAAATGACTTCTTTCAAAGTTATTCTGAAAAAGAGATGGAGACGAAGCCTATTAATGGTAAAATTTACGTCCCTCCTGTTGTTTTGGAAAGTCAAATTTCTGAACTCAAAAACTCTTTATCAGATGAAAGACTTTTGATTGAGATTCAACAAAAAGTTTTTTCAACCGTGCTGAAAAATGTTATTATTTCAAAGGCTTCTAAATCTGATGACAAGTTTGGTTCATCAAACAGTGGATTTGATTTTCTTAACTCCGACGGTGGTTTAGATGATTGTTTTAATCAATTTGATTTTAATGCGAAACTTCCTAACCATTCATCCTTTGTTGTGAAATCTTTGGGTAAAACCAGTATGCCTGTTAACAGTGCAAAATCAACGAAAGTTGATAAATCAGTATCTGTGAAAGCTAAAAATGCTAAAGGTAAGATTATATCTCAGCATTCACAGAAACCGAACAATACTGGTAATTCAAAGAAGAAGCATTCGTTTGTTGCTCAGAAGTCTAACTCACGAGTTTCACATGTTTCAGATCTGAGCAAGCGAAACACAAGTTAAATCTCAGTGGCAACCGAAACAGAAGCTTGACAAGGCCGTTAAATCTTTTTGTACTGTTAATTGTAATAAGACTTTACCTAGTAAAGATGTTTTGAAATCGAATGTTGCTACTATTTTGAAATACTCTTTTACGCAACTATTCCAATTATATAAATCTGCTAGTAAGTCTTCCTTTTATGATAAACATGTTTCTAATTCTTGTCAAGATTCTGAGATTTGGTTTGGCAATAATCATGTGCACTCATATCATTCATCTCATTATAATGCTTCAAATAAATTTCAAATGAAAAGAGGACCCAATTTCAAATGGGTACCAAAATCAAGTGCTAACACAGCAGGACCCAAATTTCAGTGGGTACCGAAAGCTAAATCTGTGTTGCAGGCACCCAACGTTTAAAGAGGATCTTTGGATATGACTTCTAGACAAAACAGTCTAGGACTCGTACCTCATAAGAAGGATGAAAAAGGTTTTTGAACACAACAGTTCAAAACCCGGTCTTAAATGCCAAAATGGTTTCTGAACACGTCTGTTCAGAACCCATGCTTAAGAAGAGAAAATGGCTTTTGAACACATCAGTTCAAGACCCGCTCTTCAATGCTCAAAAGTCTTAATTCCATCTTTGTTTTAAGACTATCTAAATCTCTTGTTTCGTTATTTCTCCTGTGCAAATCCGTCATTTATGGTACTTGGATAGCGGATGCTCCAAGCATATGACTGGACAAAATGATATGCTGTCCAACTTTACAGAGAAATATTGCAGAACAGTTAGATTCGGCAACGACCAGTTTTCACCAATAATGGGATTTGGTGATGTACAACATGACAATGTCACAATAAAGAAGGTGAGCTATGTTGAAGGCTTACGGCACAACCTGTTCAGTATCGACCAGTTCTGTGACAAAGGCTTAGAGGTCAATTTCAAAGCCAAGACGTGTTCAGTTCGCACTGAAGAAGGCGAAGAACTCTTGGTCGGCACGAGAAAGTCAGACCTCTACACAATTAACTTGTCAAATGTCCAGACTGACAAACAGGTTTGTCTACTGACGAAAGCCTCGATGCAACAAAGTTGGCTATGGCATCGAAGGCTCTCTCACCTCAACTTCAGGTACATCAACAATCTGGTCAGTGGAAAGCTCGTCAAAGGACTTCCAGAGCTAAAATATGAAAGAGAACATCTTTGTGCAACATGTGAAAAGGGAAAGATGAAGAGGGTTCCACATAAACCAAAGCCTGAACCGAGTACAAGCGCTCCGTTAGAGTTATTGCATATGGACTTATGCGGTCCAATGCGAACTCAGAGTCTAGGCGGAAAGAAGTACATACTCGTGATCGTGGACGATTACTCGCGATACACATGGGTCAAGTTTCTACGTTCAAAGGATGAGACACCAGATGTTCTCATCACATTCCTGAAGACGACCCAAGTGAATCTGCAAAAACCGGTAAAGCTTCTAAGAACAGACAATGGCACAGAGTTCAAGAACAAGAAGGTTGAAGAATATCTCGAATCTGTCGGGATTTTACATCAATACTCTGCTGCTCGAACGCCTCAACAGAATGGAGTGGTCGAAAGACGGAATCATACGCTAGTCGAGGCTGCTCGTACTATGCTAAGTCAATCAGACTTACCTCTATTTCTGTGGGCTGAAGCTGTATCAACTGCGTGCTACACACAGAATCGATCCATGATACACCGCAGATTCAAGAAGACTACTTATGCGTTAATCAACAACCGAACACCGACAATAAAATATTTCCATATATTTGGGTGTAAGTGTTTCGTTCTAAACGATAGAGAGAGTCTCAACAAGTTCAGCGCCAAGGCGGACGAAGGCATCTTCATTGGTTATTCCTCAACATCAACTACATACCGTATCTATCTGAAGAAGTCAAAGACGGTTATTGAAAGCGTCAACGTCTCGTTTGATGAAGAGATGGCTTCCGAACAACATAATTCAGAACCCGTTATAACCGGAGTACTAGCTTCTGGGCAACTCAGTCCAGAACCCGCGTCTCAACAGAATAAATCAGATGAAGCATCAACGTCAACTAATCACATATTTGATTTAGACTTATTATTTGAATTGTTTTATGATGAATTTCTTGGATCTAATGTAAAGAAATCTGTTGTGGTTGACAGGATGAAAGACTCAACGACTACTCATCCAACCAGTTCAGATGACTCTACTGAATCCAACGCCCTGATTCAGCAAGAAATTCCAATTCAAATGCCGACTCCAACAGTTGAAGAAGTGACAAATGATGAAGAGACAGAAGTAGCTGAAACAGTAGGATGTTCTGTACAGATCCATCTACAGCCGGACCAAGCTGTACCTGCTGAGCCTTCTGCACCTATCACTTCAACTGCAATCATCATTCCTCCTGAACAAACTGAAGAAGGTACAAGTGGATTTATAGATGATACAATTGACATACATTCACATAATCCACTACCTCATGAACATACATGGACCAAAGAGCACCCGATAAGCCAGATCATTGGCGATCCATCAAAACCGGTGCAAACTAGGTTAGCGTCAATGAACATGTGCATGCATGACTCATTTCTGAGCAAGTTTGAGCCAACTTGCGTATCAGAGGCACTTGCTGATCCAGAATGGGTGATCTCAATGCAAGAAGAGCTGAATCAGTTCGAAGCACTTCAAGTCTGGAGACTCGTACCAAAACCTCAAGGTAAAACCATTATAGGTACGAAATGGGTTTTCAAGATCAAAAAGGACGAATGTGGTACCGTTATCCGAAACAAGGCAAGACTTGTAGCCAAAGGATACAGACAGGAGGAAGGAATCGACTATGACGAGACTTATGCTCCTGTGGCGCGTTTAGAGGCAATTAGAATGTTTCTAGCCTACGCAGCCCACAAGAACTTCACGGTCTTCCAAATGGACGTGAAGACTGCCTTTTTGAATGGCATTCTGAAGGAGGAAGTCTACGTCTCTCAGCCAGAGGGTTTTGTCAATCAAGAAAAGCCGAATCACGTCTACATTCTCGACAAAGCACTCTACGGTCTGAAACAAGCTCCTCGAGCCTGGTATGATGTCCTTTCCCAATTTCTAGTCAAGTCTGGTTTTTCAAAAGGTACGGTGGATACCACTTTGTTTATCAAAAAGGAAAAAGCCGATATCATTCTAATACAAATCTATGTAGATGATATTATTTTTGGCTCTACAAATCCTAAGTACTGTAAGAATTTTTCAAACCTTATGGTGTCCAGATTTCAGATGAATATGATGGGAGAGATGAATTTCTTTCTCGGATTACAAGTCAAACAGTTTTCAACGGGGATTTTTATCAATCAATCAAAATACATTATGGATATTCTTCAGAAGTTCAAAATGGAAAATTCAAAACCGATTGGTACCCCAATGGCACCAGGTACTAAGATTGGCACCGATCCTTCGGGAAAGGCTGTTGATGTTAGGACTTACAGAGGGATGATAGGTTCTTTAATGTATCTTACTTCTAGTAGGATAGATATACTGTTTTCAACATGCTTATGTACACGATATCAGGCCAATCCAAAATAAATCCATATGTCTGCTGTGAAGCGCATATTTAGGTATCTGAAGGGCACTGCAGATCTTGGTCTATGGTATCCCAAAGATACTAGTTTTGAACTAACAGCTTACACATATGCAGATCATGCTAGTTGTATGTTAGACAGGAAGAGCACGTCAGGACATTTACAGTTCCTCGGTGACAAACTCGTAAGTTGGGCATCGAAGAAGCAACTTTGTGTTTCAACTTCAACGGCCGAAGCAGAATATGTAGCTGCTACTAGCTGCTGTTCTCAGGTCTTATGGATGAGAACACAATTGCGCGACTACGGTTTCCACTTCAACAAAATCCTAATATACTGTGACTCCAAGAGCGCCATCGCAATAACGGCGAATCCTGTTCAACACACAAAGACCAAACACATAGACGTCAGGTATCATTTTATTAATGATCATGTCGAAAAAGGAACAATTGAACTTTTCTTTGTAAAAACTGATTATCAGCTTGCCGATTTGTTTACCAAACCTTTAGACGAAAAGAGGTTTACCTTTCTTGTCTCTAAGCTTGGTATGCTAAATCTTAAGATTTAATCAGTAGTTACCTATCAAAGTTTTCAAATTGTATACTTTTTCCTCATTTCTTCATTCTTAATTCTGATTGATATCTGCACTTCTATATACTGTTCATGATCCAAGGGGGAGTATGAGAAGAAATTGTCAAGTGGTCAATCTTATTTTGAGGGGGAGCTCATAAGATTTCTGCATTTATCTTTTATGTAATTTTTTTTTTGTAATGCAAGATTTTAGGGGGAGCTCTTCAAGTCAAAGGAGTTTGGATATGACTTCTGATTATTTCTAATCAGAACTCGTACTTTAAAAGTTTTACTGCTTTTTGTCTTTTCAATTTAAGTGAATAAATTTTACTTTGACTTGACATAAGACTTTTGCAGAATTTTTGAGAGAAGCTTACAAGTTCATATGTTATGACTTTACGCTTAGCTTCATGAGATGTAAGATCACACGTAAAGGTACAATCCTTTATCTTAATCTCATAAATGGTTGAAAGAAGGATAACTTTCAATCATTTGAAAACATTGTTCTTAAATGTTCAAACCACTTCCCGATTCTTAAACCAATTTCATGAATTGGAAGTGTGACTTTAAATGTTTTCAAGATCAACATTGTGCTTTAACTGAAATAGTTAAACCAACTTGAGCATCATATGCATAATAGAAAAACATGATTTCTTTGTGCTAGGACTTAACACACCTTCAATGGAATCACATTAACCAGTGATTTCTACCCAAGAAGTTAATCCATAGTGATTGAGTGTGAGAAGTCAAAAGAAATGAGTGTGTCAAACAGAGAAAGAAAGTTTGGTTAGAGTGAGCAAAATGTTTAAAAGAAAGAGCGTGCGAGAACAGAGTTAAAAGAATATCACAACTCTGCACCAACTACTTTCTGAGCCGGGCAGCCACAATTCTAGTGTTTCACAATTCTTTGGTGATCATTATTGAAACAGGCAACTAGCCCATGCCAACTCTTGATCAAACCTCACCAACTACTCATTTTCTTCTTAAACAAGAAAGTGTTTCACATTTTCAAAGGGGAAGCAACACATTTGCTATCAGATTTTCATTTGGAAAATCTGGATATTGAAAAGAAGGAAGTCTGCCCCACCTTCGCACTTCAATCATGCACATTGAGTCTGTGTTTAACTTACTGTTGTCTTAGTGGTTTAAACAAATTTTGAGCCTATAAGCAATCATCAAGTGCTTAATTCTTTCTATCACAAGCACGAACACATAAGGAATTTGTTTCTTTGTCATAACGTTTATAGAAATTACCTTTGTGGTGTTTCGATGATTAAATGGAAGCCCTGGAGGAGTCAACATCTAACAGCTCCTTTACAATGTGTATTCGTTACACACCGTGACTTAGTGTTACTGATAGACATGTTAACTGATTCATTAGTTGATTCAGGTGTTACATGACTATTTTGTCTGGATTTGCAAAGATCTGGATGAATATCTTTTGAATTGACGGATCAAAGGCTCCAACTGACAGACATTTCTATCTCAAAGTTTTGATGAAGTCGTTGCACTTTCCATCAAAAAAGGGGAGAATCTAAAGCTTGAAGAAATGTCCAGTCCTTTACATTACAAGACATTGGAGAAGAGAAAAGCTAACCAAGAACTGCGAGATTAAAGTATTCTGAAGACATGCTGATTTCAGATAAATTTTCTTTGAAGATACTTTGCTAAAGCATTCTGAGCTAGAGAAAGAGATTGCATCTTCTGAGCTGAAAAAGAAGACTGAATTGTTAAAATCTTTTTAGTAATGATCTTGATCCAAAGGGGGAGATTGTTAGACCACAGTCTCATTGGATTCAAGATCATCCAATCTGAAGATCCAATCTGAAGCTACCGCTGAAAAGTCGCTCTCGATATAAAGTCTAATGTCGTTTGTAATAAATGTCGAAGTAAATTATTGTTTATTGTAATTTTAGTATTTAGTTTAACTTAGTTTAAATATCTAATTATGTTAGATATTAGTTTGTTATTTAGATATTATATTATTAGATAATATCTAGATATTAGTTTTATTTGTTTAATATTCCAACTTTTTGTTGCAAGTGGTTTGTTGGGTTAGTGTGTCAAGCAAGATCATATTAGATCTAAGAACTCACATAGAACACACACACTAAAGGTGTAATACAGAGAGAACACACACGAGAGCTTCAAAGATCAAACCTTGTAACCATTGTTATTAATCAATACAGGTTGGTAATCGTTAATGTGTTTGTATCGATAGAACTTGATATAGTATTGTGGACCGACACATAGTGATCCATGTTCACAAAATACACATAAACACATTCTCTTTCGAGTGAAAGGCAAAAATGAGGCAAATTGCAAATGTTGACTTCTGCAGCATAAGAAGCAACACCATTATCATAATATGCCCTCTTGAATACCTAAAACTTTTGTATACCCTGATCTTTAGCCAAGACAGGAATGAGACCATCCTAAAGCCAATGACATAATACCAAAATATTCCATTCTTACAACGAATACAAAATGATATTTATGGACATAAACAACCAGAATGCGGGCCATTAAAGTACTTTATGGTTCTGGTTTCGACACTATGAATGTATGTCGTATCATTGTCCACATGAAATGTTGCAATCCTAGCACTAGCTATACGTTTAAGGACTCACCACCCTGATTATCTCATCAAGTCTACATGACTTGGAATGCTAGAGAATTTACATCATAAGGATTTGATGATTATTGCATATGTATTGGAATCAATGTAGAGTTTCCTATACCCCATATGTATATCTAAAATGGTCTCGTAGAAGTCGTCATCAAAAGAATATAGATGGTAGCCAAGACATTAGTTATGCGCACTGATTTACTTACATGTGTTTGGGGTTATGCAATACTATACGCAACTTTACTTTTTCATTTTGAGACCTATTACTAGCTAACCAGTCTCATGTATACCAATTGGTAACTGGATATAAGCCTGATATTTTACATTTACGCATGTTTGGTTGTATAGTATATGTGCCAATTGCGCCCCCAGAGCGCACCAAAATGGGTCTTTAAAATGATTAAGTATATTTGTTGGATATGAATCTCCAAATATTATCCGCTAATTAGAATCCTTGACGGGTGATCTTTTTACCGCTAGATTTGCGGATTGTCACTTTGATGAGACAGTCTTACCGTCGTTAGGGGGAGATAGGAAAAAGGATTTTCCGTAGGAATGACAGGAAGTGTCATTGAATATTCCCACTCTGTCTCAGTGCGCCTTGGATAGGACCACCTCTTCCCAACTATCCAAGGCCACTTTTCTCTGGTTTTCCCAGACAGCCGATGCCGACGTTGCCACCTCCACCACCACCTTTCTTTCATTCGACAACATCAATCCCCACAATGCCTCCACCAGTTCGATACCGATACCATCTTTCTAGTTCAACGAGTACGCTTCTGACTCATTGCAGCAGAATAGATTCCAAAATTCAGGACATGTTCCGTCAGGTGTTCAAGGAAGCATTCCGGACGATCCTGTCGCCCAAAGGCTGAAGATGTTGGAAGAGCAAAACGAGCGTGTTCTGTCACTACTTGCCAAGCTTCCAGGAGCAACGGTACCAGTCAACGTCGAACCTCGTACGGGGTTTCAGGCGTCGCCTTTTGTCGATGAGATCGCGATGGTCGACGTCCCAAAGAAGTATATAGTATCCCCACATTCACACCGAAATACTCTGTGTGTCACGGATCCAACTGAACACGTCGCTCAGTATAATCAATTAATGTGGACAGTCTCGATCCCTCACCAGTATCAAGAGGTGTGCATGTGCAAAAGTTTCAGAGCAACCTTTACAGGTGCAGCTTTACAATGGTTGATCGGTCTCAAGCCAAAGTCAATCGGATCATTTGCCGAGTTGGTGAACCAATTCTCCCAACAGTTCGCCATTAGTCGCAAGATGGAGAAACAAACTAGCGACCTGTGTTATGTCGTGCAAAAGGCAGGAGAATCCATCTGCAGTTACTTCAACAGGTTAAACGCAGAAATGATCAGCGTCCGCAACTGTGACATCAAGACTGCAATCGAAGCTTAAAAGCGTGGTTTAGACGAAAGTTCAGGTCTTTACATTGATCTGAAAAAGTACACCCCAAAGAACTTCGAAGATGTGCGAGCAAGGACCTTGGATTACATGAGAGTTGAGGATGATGCGACTTTTCGTCGAAAGCATTCCAACGACAAGAAGCCATTGAACGTAAAGAAACCAGAGTTCAAGAGCAGATCGACAACAAAAATTGAGCCGTCGAGACAAATCTCAAACGTCCGGTTGGGCAAGAAAATGGTCTTGACCTCGGCCAAGTTCCCTCAGTATCCTAATAACTCCTTGTATGGATTTAAGGGTACTTCCAAAGATTTGGTTGACGGACTGAAGACCACACAAGCAACTGTTCGTTGGCCGAAGAAAAGTGACAAAATTGACGACAAGAAAGACAAGACCAAGTGGTGCGATTTACACGACGACTATGGTCACACAACCGACGATTGCATAACACTCAAAAAGGAACTTGCCTAGCATGCTCCAAAAGGATACCTCAAAGGTATCCTCGACGGACAAGCGCCACCTGACAGAAATACTCGACCACCGTCCCCTGATCATGAGAAAGTCGTAAACTGCGTGACTGGTGGATCAGATGTGTGTGGTCTAATCTATTCAGTAGCGAAAAGGCATGCGTCTCGGGGGGCAAGCAATCTACCGATCCCTCGATCCTCATGATCGAAAGAAGAACAAGAGCTCGAGTCCATGAAAATAACATTTGATCAAGATGACTTGGGCGACCTACATCAGAAACATCATGATGGGTTGATCGTCCAACTCAAGATCGACAATTGTCTGACCCGAAGGGTGTTGGTTGACGGAGGAAGCTCAACGAACATCATCTTTCTCGACACCATTAAATCTATGGGTCTCGATAAGTCAGAAATCGTCCAACGTTCGACAACGTTGGTCGGCTTCAATGGAGACGCGACGAGCACCTACGGAGAGATCGTCTTACCAGTCTATGCCAAGGGAATCAACAAGCAGACAAAATTTAACGTTATAGACTGTTCCTCAGCATACAATGTCATTCTTGGTCGACCATGGATCCACGACATGAGAGCAGTACCCTTGACCTACCATCAGACGATGAAGTTCCCAACTCCATGGGGAATCCATGAGATCAAAAGTGAACCAAAATTCGCTCGGGATTGCTACAAGATAACGATGAAACCCAGAAAGCATTCCATCTATCAATTACAGAACCGGGATAATCCCGATGCTGACGACGACTATCGATTTGAGAAAGTTATCCTGGACCAAGACAAGCTGGAGCAAGTTGTCTTCATAGGTTCGACGCTCGATCCTTCCATTAAAAAAGAACTAATATCTTTTTTGCAGGAACATGATGACTGTTTCGCTTGGACGCACGAAGGCATGGTCGGCATAGATCCTGACGTTATTTCGCATAAACTAAACGTGGATCCATTGTTCAAAACAATAAAACAAAAGCGACGAAAATTCGCTCCAGAGCGAAACAAGGTGATCTACGACAAAGTCGACAACCTCCTCAAAACTGGGAAGATACGAGAAGTGAAGTGCCCCGACTGGTTAGCCAATGTCGTGGTTGTACAAAAGAAAAATGGAAAATAGAGAGTTTGCATACACTTCACAGATCTAAACAAGGCATGTCCAAAGGACCCATTTCCTTTGCCACCCATTGACTCATTGGTCGACGCGACTGTTGGACATGAACTCTTGACGTTCATGGACGCCTATTCAAGCTACAATCAAATACTTATGCACGTTGACAATCAAGAAAAAACAACCTTCATGACGGATCGAGGTATCTATTGCTACAGGGTTATGCCTTTTGGTTTGAAAAATGCAGGTTCCACATATCAGTGACTGGTTAACAAAATGTTCGAGGACCAACTGGGCGATACTATGGAAGTATATATCGTCGACATGCTTGTTAAGTCTCGACAAGCTATCGATCATATTGGACACCAACGACAATCGTTCGACATCCTCCGACAATACCATATGAAACTCAATCCTACAAAATGTTCCTTTGGAGTCAGTGCCGGGAAATTCCTCGGATACATGGTGACTCGATGAGGCATCGAAGCTAATCCCGACCAGATTAAAGCAATCGTCGAGATTAAATCACCAAGAAATTTTAAAGAAGTGCAACATTTGACAGGTCGAGTAGCAGCCCTAAATATGTTCATCTCTCGATCATCGGACAAGTGTCACTTATTTTACAACGTCTTGCGAAAGAACAAAGGTTTCCATTGGACGTACGACCATGAGCAAGCATTGCAAAAGTTAAAAGAATATATGGCGTCGCCTCCGCTGTTATCAAAACCACAAGACAACGAGATGTTGCAATTATACTTAGCCGTCAGTTCTCATGCGGTAAGTGTAGTCCTGGTAAGAGAAGATGACAAGCAACAATTACCTATATACTATGTAAGTAAATCTCTACTTGACGCCGAAACCAGGTATTCCTCTATGGAAAAATTATTACTGTCGCTAGTTACTATCGCAAAAAAGTTACGACATTATTTTGAAGCACATCCTATAACTTTCGTTACTAACTTTCCAGTCAATTCTGTCTTGAGAAAGCTTGAGTTGACAGGTCGCCTGGCGAAATGGAGCATCTACCTCAGCAGCTACGACATCGACTTCAAACCCAGGGCCGCGATCAAATCACAAGTCCTAGCAGACTTCGTTGTCGACTTTAGTCCGAAACTAGAGAAAGAAGCACAAAGCGAAGTTTGTTCTATGGTGACTAACGACGACAAACCTTGGTCTCTACATGTCGACGACTCTTCTAACACCAGGGGCACAGGACTGGGCACCGTCTTAGAGTCTCCACAGGGGGGCAAGATGGTGTACTCCATACGATGCGATTTCAAAGAAACCAACAATGAAGCAGAGTATGAAGCCTTGATCGTTGGGATGAACATGGCACACGACTTGGGGGCAAAAGGGTTGCACGTCAAAAGTGACTCCCTCCTCATCGTTAATCAGATGAATGGCGAATTTGCGGCTAAAGACTCAAAGATGACAGCATATCTCAAAGTAGCAAAGGCAAAATCTGCAAAATTCGAGCCTTTTTCGATCAAATAAATCCCAAGAGATTTAAATCCTCAAGAAGATGCTTTAGCTAATCTTGGATTGGAACTAAGCAAACCACTGTTCGATGTGATTCCTATGGTACATCTGACTATGTCGTCTATTGATCACGACGACGTTGGACAAATTGATAGCAACAACGAAGGAGATTGGTTGAGAAACATCATGAACTTTCTTGCACACGACCAACTCCCAAAATATAGAGCAAAGGCTCGGAAGATAAGATTTAAAGCATCGCGATATGTCGTGATACAAGGCAGACTCTATCGACGATCATCTATCGGACTTAATCTACGATGTGTTACAAGCAGAACGCAAGTCCAGAATATCTTACAAGGGATGCACGACGGTGAATGCGGTAATCATTCAGGTGGTCAAAGCCTAGCCAATCGAGTGTCTCGACAAGGCTACTATTGGCCGACACTATGACAAGATGCAATCAAGTATGTACAAAATTGAGGCGCATGTCAGCGACACTCAGGTTCGACGCATAAACCCTCAGAACCTTTACACTCGACATTAGTTCCATGGACCTTCATGAGATGGGGAATGGACATCGTCGGTAAGTTACCACCCGCCCTTGGACAAAAGGTATTTCTACTCGTCCTTACAAATTATTTTTCCAAATGGGTAGAGGCAACCGCTTTTTCCCAAATTCGGAATAAAGAGGTTATATCCTTTATCCAGACTAACATCATATGCAGGTTTGGCATACCATCCGAGATTGTCTGTGACCATGGGTATCAATTTATAAGTGAGAGAACTCAACAGTTTTGTGAGGACTACAATATAAAGCTCACGACATCGACACCACGATACCCTCAGTCGAATGGACTTGTTGAATCAAGTAATAAAACGATTATTAATTCAATCTAGAAACGTTTGAAAGCAACAAAAGGATGATGGGTCGAAGAACTCCCTTCGGTCTTGTGGGCAAATCGTACGACTCCACGTACGTCCACTGGACAAACCCCCTTTTCCTTAGTCTATGGTTGTGAAGCGTTTTTACCCATCGAGGTACAACTCCCTGTGTTGAGGCATACATCGGTCGACCATAACATGGTCGATATGAGCTACGACCTTGACGCTCTTGAAGAACTTAGAGAATCAACACTGATTTGAATGGCATCCCAAAAACAAACGGTCTAACGACACTTCAACAAAAACGTAAAGACTAAGGTCTTCCAAGTGGGCGACCAAGTCTTGCGACGAGTGTTCCAGAACACTTAGGAACCAAATGTAGGTAAACTTTCCATCAAATGGGAAGGTCCTTATCGTATATCATAGGTCATGGGAAAAGGTGCCTTTAGGCTCCAAACTCTCGACGACCAGGAGATCCCACGTAGTTGGAACGCAACGCATCTAAAGAGGTATTTCTTCTAAAACCTTGAACTATTTTAATACGATTATTAATCTCGTACAAGTACTAACTTAAGCATTGGAGGGTAGTTGGTTAGCCAACGACCTACCTCTAACGTTGTTTTCCTCTCAGGATCGCACGACATAAGGCTACAAGTCTTTCGCATGACACGAGGTTACAAGTCTTTCGTACGACTTAATCTCACAAAACACCAAAGGGTGTGTAAATCTAAGTTCTTAACTTAGAAATATTTTTATTGTGAAGGAAATGTCTTAGTCGTAAGTATCTTTGGTTGAATTATGGTGACATGCTTTGGTCGCAAGAATCCTTAAACTTATTTGCAAGAATGGTTGTCTTACAAACTATTTATTTGGTTGGACGATCTTTAAGTCCAGAAGAGGCCTTAAGTCGCCTGAATAGACCTAGTCGCAAGTTCAATGACATAAATTATTATTGCAATTTAAAGTACTCGACGATGTAGCAAAAAGATTATTTATATTCAAAAAGTTAACGGTTACAGGGGGAGGCTCGACCACTATCGGTCGACCTAAGGAGTTACAAGTCAGAAGATTAAGATCTCAGGAAGGAGGAACATCTTCTGTCGACATCGACGTAGAAGCGTCGTCAATTTGGGCCTCACCCGTTTTGGCTTCCTCTTTGTCGACCTCGACTTCCTCGACGTCTTTCTTGTCTTCAGAGTCTAGGTCCTGTTCATTCCCGACCTCTGCAAGATAAGTCTCAAGGTCCTCCTTCACGTTGGCCAATGGGTTCTTTCCCATCAAGTGACGCCTCATCATTGCCGCCTTAGTTGTCATCCGGGTGAAGGCCTCTATCGCCTTCACCTCCTCCTCCAATTCCCGACCTTGGCCTGTAGTTTGGCCTCTCCTTCGCCTCCCTGGTCTCTTTTTCATCCGCGACCAGGGATACGTGGGCTCGATCTAGCTCTCCTCGAGTCCCCTCCAGGATCTCGCTTGACACATGAAGGTGCGACTGCAAGTCTGCCACCTGGATGTTGGCGACCTCCGTGACCTTGATGGCCTCTACGAGCTCCGCAGCGAGTGACTCCACCTAAGCCCGCGCCTCCTCCTCTCAGGCGAGTGCAACTTTCTCCCGATCGAGAGCTGCCCTCTCCCCGTCGAGAGCCCGTGGCATGGCTTGACGGAGCTTCTCCATGTCCCTGAAGAGCCTAAGCGAAGCCTGGAACGCTTGTAAAAAACCACAACGTGCACATGTTAGTACGACGGATAAAACAAATAAAACACGAAAGTAAAACACCGAATCCTTACCATGAAGGCAGTCCAGAGATGTGAGAACCGACGTCATCGATCTTCATCGTCTTGAACTTGTCCTTGAAGTTCGGGAGCAGGAACTTCAAGAAGTACGAGAATATCCTCACATGGTCGAGGACATCATCCGACATAAAATTAGACGGCAACGTGAAGTTGACCGTCTGAACATCCGCGACTCCTTTCCCCTTGTCGCTCAACGGAGGGTCGGACCCAGAGGCCTCAGTTGCCTGAAATCCCGCTGAGGCCTCTATCGCCTGAATTTTCCCCGAAGCCTCGACATCTGGCTCCTTCGGGACCCCACGACCGGAGGCGCGAAGTTTATGGGGACCGCCGGGATCAGGTCATCCATCTTCGCCTTCTCGGGGCTAATAGTGCTCGATGTGCCACCACCCCTCGACGACGGTTCTCTTAGGAACGTCGTCCTTGGCTTCTTTGGCAATCTTGCTTTCGTAGCAGCTACAACCATCGCTTTTCTCTCCTCCTTGCCCAAACGGGCAAACTCGAGCTCGGCCTTTCTTCGGTTACTCGAACCACCTATCGCAGAAACCGCACGACAACGTTAAACATAAAGGAAAACAAGAGAAAAATAAAAATAGAGAGATAGTGTAGAAAGAGAGCAAGTTACCTGCCATCTTCGCTTCTCTTTCTTCTTCTCTTTCTTCCTTTCTCACCTCTTCGACCTCCGCAACCTTAGGAGACTCGACGATGTTCACCTCGTCGTCTTCGCCTGTCGACGACAATGAATAATACGACCGATCCACTGAGCTATAACTCAAGAGCTGAGTTATCTTATAAACCGAATTGTCGTGCGGTTTAACGTCGTCAAACTTGATAGCTACAAAAAATGAAAACGAGTTAGAAGATATACAAACAACGAAAGAACATACGACACAAAGAAGGTATAAAGACTCACTCGACGTATTCCAGTTCGGCTCGAGCCATTCGTTGTCGACACCCAACGAGGCCATACGCACAAAGGCGTATCTGGACTTCCACCCGCGGTCATTGACCGCGGTGTTAAGAACCAAAGTACGATCTTTTCGGTACTTAGATTGGAGGCTATAGCGATGGAAACCATCACCCTTTATGGAGTAAGCGGTGAGGAGATAATTCACGTCGAATGGTGACTCCTAGTCTTTCGTCAGTCGCTCAATCACTTGAACGAATCTCCAGAATTGAGGCATCAGTTACCCCGGAGCAAGGTCAAAGGTAAGCATAAATAACCTCGAGAGAGGCAAATAAGACCACTTAAACCATAATTTGAAAGGATACTCGTATATCACGAAGCACCCTTCGGGACACATGTCAGGTCTCTTCTGACCAGGGGCGTCGAGGGCGATTCCCGCCGGGATCTGCGCTAAGCGCCTAAGAGTGACCAAGTCCATCGGACTCTGGATTGTATTAAAAGGCTCCCTAGACATCTCTCAAAACAAAAACTTAATTTCCCTAGAGGACGTTGTACTAAAACAAGTATACTAAGAGAATCAAAGAAAACCGTACCTTAATAGACGGCCTAAAAACCTTGAAAAGAAACTAAAATTAGGCGAAGATCGTCTGAAATCAGGAAGGGATCGCACGAAAAACTCAACGAAATCTCTTGTTGGTCCCGAAGGTGCTTAACAAGTTTGTAGAAGGGGGGGGGGTGAATACAAACACATAATTTAAAGTTTAATAAATTATTTATTGATAAATCAAACACAATTTACAAGTCTGTTGCGGAATAAGATTAAGTAAAACTCAATCTAAACAAACTTAAGAAAACACTAAGATGGTTGCACAAGAATATAGAGAATGGGAGATTAGAGAATATAGAAAACAAAGGTTTCTATATTTTAGAGAGATGAAGGCTAGAGGTAAGCGCCTTCTCCAGATGGAGAGGTAATCTTTCTATTTATACCCTATGCATTAAATGCATGGCAGGGCACTTTACACGTGTCTTTCTTTGATTGGCAGAGAGAGTCTGACTTTGGGAGACATGCTTTCGACCGCATCATGAACAATGTAGTTGACAGAGTTGTTGTACGAATTATGGTAGAGGTATGTCCGTTCTGACACATCGTACTGGGTGTGCAGGGAAAGACAAAAGAGACTTGAGGCATAAGCTAAGTGATCATCGATCGCTGAATTTCTCTTCCTTCAGAGATATAAAGAAGCTCAGCTATCGCTGAAACTTTTCCTCAGGATTCTTCACGTATGAGTAGAGTTGTCTTTGCTTCACTGATATCCGCATCAGGTCACTAGTAGAATTGTCTTTGTTCAGCAACTTCGTCTTCGATTCAGCTATGAACATCTGTTGACGCGAAACTTGTCTTCAGGGATTACGTTTACATAGAAATCATCAGCGATAACTGAACATACTCAGTCTGATCGCTAATAGTGAAACACTAATACATATGAGTGTTTATAAGAAAGATCATCAGTGATAACTGAACAGACTCAGTCTGATCGCTAATGGTGAAACACTAATACATATTAATAAACGTAATTTTCACTAAGTAAAGAAGAAGGTCTTTATCAAATCACTGAGAGAGTTTGGATCAACAATCTCCCCCTATTTGATAATGAAAAAGTAACTGAAGAAAATTACTTTATAGTTCAAAATGAGGAATAATCAGGACTTATAACATACATGTCCCAATTACTATTTTGAGGGATCTTTTACAGTACTGATAGGATTAAGTACTTCACTGAAATTTTCATTAATTCAAAGAAGGAATTACAAGATATGAAAATATAAAGTACAAGCGAAGAACTAACTACTGTAATATAACTAATATATTACAAGAATTAAGAAACTAATCTATCATCTATCTATAGAAGACTTTGGAGGATTGATCATATAGTCAGGTATTTCTTCTCCTCTTTGCCTTCGATCTGAAAATTCTTGACTAATGATTGCCTTGATCGATTCAGCTAAAGGAGAGAAGTCGCACCATGGACACAAAAGATCTTTGAGATGGTTAAGGGGACAGATGGGAATCTTAGAGACTCTTTAGAATCTAAGCTGCTCCTCATCATCTCTGAAGAAGATTCCAAAAGGATCTTTAAGTACTTGCCCGACAAGATATGGACCACCGGGAGGTAGAGATAGATCCAAAACTGAGAGATCAGGAGGAGGACCAAACAAAGCTTCCTTTGAGAACTTGATAGAGGTGTCATTTCTGATAGCAGCGACATTTCCAGATGAGAAGGATACAGGCTTTCTTTTGAGTTGCCTTGGCTTAGAAGGAAGAGCAGATGGTACCTTTAACACAGCAGTGACTCTGTTGATGAGAGATTCTAGGATGCCTTCGACATAGCCTCTATAGGTTGATTTGGATTTATTCAGCGCATCTTTGAACTCTAGCCATTCCATGTAGCCGAAACTTTCAAGCTTTGAAACAAACATAGCATTTGAGCTTCCATCCTCTCTGGTTATCTCCATTGTTACAGAAGTTCGGTCCTTCTTCTTTCTTCCAGAGATGACAACAGCTGTTATTTTTAATGGGTCGGAGAGATAGTTGACTTTATGCTTACACCATTCGACAGAGTTATCGCTGACCGCTTGTTCTTTTGAGCGCTTCTCATCAATTTCTTTCAGTAGAGCAGCCTGAACTTCCACTAGATTCTTCTTTATCTCCTTGTCTTTTACTTGAGAAGACTGAACCTTGAGAGCTAGAGAAGCATCTCTTTGACATTCGACGATCAGTTTCTCAGCTCTGATAGATTCTTCAATTTCTGCTTCAGTTAGGAAATCAAGCTCTGTAGAAGTTATTTGAAGAGGGACCTTCAGCCGTAGATTCTCTAGATGAGAGATCATCTCTGTTCTTCTATTCAGCTCTTCCTCTGACCTGTGAGATGGTCTAGAGGGCCTTCCTGGATGGTGCAGGGCTTCTTGCTCTTCTTCTTGCTCATCAATCTCATTTAAGGAGATTGGGATTATTGATTCATCAGCTATGGAAGAAGAGTTAGTGTTTGTTGGGAAGAAGAAAGATAAAGGCTAGAAAGAAACAGGGGTTGGGAATTTATAGAATGATGTAGGGACAAGTGAGAGGCATACCTGAGAAGGATTCGCCCCCTCAGATAGTAAAACATTTGTCAGGCTTCCCTCAACAGCTGTGCCCTTTGGTTTACTTTGGGAAGGGGTTCCTGAAGAAGTTTTATTTCTCCCCCCTGCTGTGACAACTTATTTCGAAGCTATCACTGATGATGCATTTGCTGTAGAAAACCATAAAGACTGGTCTTCTTCATCGTCGTCATCATCATCTTGATGTTGCTCTTTATCTTGATCCTGAAGATCAAGATCTTCATCCTATTCTTCTTCCTCCTCCTCTTCTTCTTCTAATAAAACTTGATCGTACAAAGAAGATGGAGGGATTTGTCAGCAACATTCTCCCCCTCAACATGAGAGGGAGGTTCTTCTGAGTAAACCTCAACAGCTGCTTCCTCTGCATTTATTTCAACATCTTTCTTCCCCTCTTTGTCATTATCATTGAGGGAGAGGTCATCAGTACGAGAGGTAGTTTTTGCAGTGGCCAACGAACGGACTTCAGCCTCCAAAAGATCTAGACGACCTTCGATCACATGGATATTTGAAGTAGCTTGATGAATAAATTCAACAGCGACATTCAGAGAGGTTCGGTCTGCGTCCGTGAAAGAATGTGTGATCGTCGGAGCTGGTGCATTCAGCTTATCCAGAACCTGCTGTAGTATGGAGGTGCAGGAATTGATCTTGCTAGATAAATCCTGTACGTCCTTACTGAGAGTACTGACACGTCCCTGAAGGAGTTGAGTTTGTTGGTGATTGACGACCAAGTCCTCCTTCACTTTGATAAGCTCTCCCTGAAGAGTTGAGACTTGGGAGGCTTCAGATTTTGAGGAGCAAGCAGCCGTCAGTTTCTTCAGATATTCACCAGCGTTATTGACAACGCTGGTGGTTTCATTGATGGAGGTGGTGAGAGAATCCACCTTGACACCCAAACTGTTGACATGAGAGTCAATAGTCACCATATTAGGACCTGAAAGAAAAGTTAGCTTCTGAGAAACAGACTTATATGGAGAGGTGGGAGTTTGATTTGTGGGATTAGGTATACCTGATGGTTCAAACATATTGAAAAATTGCATATCTCTTTCAATGGTTTGAGCATCAGGTCCTATAAATGCAACTTGAGGTTGCTGCATGAGAGATGGAGGGTTAGAGACCAAAGAAATGGGAGGAAGAGTAATGGGGATAGAAGAAGTTAGGATTTGGGTGGTTACCTCAGTTTGTTGTTGAACTGAGATGGTTGGTGGTGTCACTGATGTTGTGGCAGCGACCGAGATCAATGGCACGGTTGTTGAGGTGACAACTGAAGATGTGGAGGAGAGACCCAGAAAACCATCCAAGGTAGTTTGTTGAGAAACTACCGCAGGCCTTGAGCTAGGGGCGATAGTCTCCTTAGTCGTTTTGGCCTTCTTTGAAGGACCAGAAAGACTAGCTGATGGTCTTTTGGAAGCGGTTTTAGCGGCAGGGTTAGCTGGAGAAGGAACCTCCGACGCGACCGCTAAAGAAGAAGAATAGTGGAGAGAGAGACGGGAACATAGAGTTGAGATACTTACATCGTTGTCGACCGACTTGACCTCCAACGATCGCTGACCCACTTTTGCGAAAGAACCATCTTGAGTAGTGGGGTAAGTGTCAGGGTAGAGAAACTTCAGGTATGCACAGATGAACTGTACATAGGGAATCTTGGGATCCCTCTACGTCTTCTCTATCTTTGACTTGAGATCGTCAACGATAGCAGTAGCTTAGTCAAAGTTCTTTCTAGTGATCACAGGGTAAGCTATTTGGAACTGAACTTTGCTTGCCTGATCTAGTGAGCCACTCTTCCCACTCATACATTGGATGATGTGTGAGAAGATGTAGTTTAGTTGGGAAGGCATATTGGCCTTCAAGATCTTTGTCAGCTTCTTGTTGGGAATGGTGGTGCAAGGCTTGTTCTCCCAGCAGTATTCCATGTCATCCAAAAACTGGATGAGTTCAGCATCAGTGGGAGGGCATTGAATCCACCCTTGGGTTTGTCAGGGAATCGGAGTGACTTCCTCAGACTGTATGCAATCATCATGCACGGTCCTAAATCAGTGCAGAAGGAGAGAGTAGGAACCAGTTCACCTTTCTTGTTGGTGATGGTGGTTTGTCAGCAGTGAACCAAAACTGTTGTAGAAGAGTTTTGGATGGTTTAGGATCCACAGTGATCGCGTAAACAAGACACGACTGCTTCAGGAACTGAGTTGCTTCCACCAAGTGTGGGTATTTGACAACATCGAAGTCCAAGCGTGCAAAGTGATTGTTCTTGGGTATTTCAGATTCAGTGAGAGAAAACTTGACGCTCTTGGAAGCAATGAGAGCTGATTGTGCTATTTCTGAATATGGAAAGAAGGAGAAAAGATAGATAGAAGGGTTTAGAGTTAATTTTTTTTTACCAGTTTCTGTTTTCAGAAAGAAGCATAGGAAAAATTTAAATTATTTTGAGAATAAACATTGTTCTTGAAGAAGAAAGAACATGAAGAAAACCAAAGGTTTGAATCAATAAAATCAAAAAAAAAAATGATTTTAATGTTTAAGAAATCTTGTGAAAAACCCATAATGATGGAACATATTTAGGATTTTGTAACAAAATTTACGAAGAAAAGATGAACAAAGTAACCTGTTGATCTTGAAGGAAGAAGATGCAAATGCTTGAAGGAGTTGTTTGCTGGAAATGCCTTGAGAGAGAATTCTTGCTTGAAAAGATTTCCAGAAAGCGTAAAGAGGTAAAAATGAAAAGGCATTCCTTTTATACGTAGAGAGAGAGAGAGAGAGTGAGGCGGGAAAACAAATGTTCATCATGACATGGACACGTTTTACGAAGTTGATTGGATAGAAGGGCAACGGAAGAACGTGTCAGAAAAAGGCATGTCATGGATTGTCGGTTCAAATGACGTCATAGGAGAGAGAAAAACGTTTCATTTGTCCTTTTTGAAATTATCTCTGAAGAAAAGTCAGAGATAGGTTTTCATTTTGAAAGAATCCCTGATAAAAATTCAAAGATTGATTTGTCTTTTTAAAAGAATCACTGAAGAGAAATGTCAGTGATAGATTTTGTTTATCAAAAAAGCTTTTAATCATTTGAAGAACAATCGGTGATAAAAGTTTTTGTTTTTGAAAAATGTCTTACTGAATGAATATTCAGTGATTGAGAGCGAAAGAACATACCTGAGAGTCAGATATTTATTCAGAGATTAAGTGATAAAGGGGAACTTAGAAATACTGACATAATGCGGGAAAGATGAAGAGTTACTCTTCAAGATTTAGCATTCCAAGCTCAATGATGAGAAAGTTGACCTTGTCTCATTAAGAGGTTTGGTGAACAAATCAGCTAGCTGATAGTCAGTGGGGATAAAGTGAAGTTCAATATCACCATTCATCACATGATCTCTGATAAAATGATATATGATCTCTATGTGTTTTGTCTTTGAATGTAGTACTGGATTATTTACTATAGCGATAGCACTACTACTGTCGAAATAGATTGGAATCTTTGATAGCTGAAGGTCATAGTCTAATAGTTGATTTATCATCCATAAGACCTGAGCACAACAAATTCCAACGACTACGTATTCAGCTTCAGCTGTGGAAGTGGACACTGAATTTTGCTTTTTGCTTGTCCAACTTACCAGCTTTCCTCCTAGGAGTTGACATCCACCAGTAGTACTTTTTCTATCGAGTTTATATCCTGCAAAATCACTATCAGAATATCCAATTAGATCGAACCCTGAGTCTTTGCGATACCAAATACCGAGGTTAAGAGTTCCTTTCAGATATCTGAAGATTCGCTTTACAGCGATCAGATGGGATTCCTTGGGTACAGATTGATAACGAGCACACAAACAGGTAGAGTACATGATATCAGGTCAGCTCGCTATAAGATACAGCAGGGAGCCTATCATTCATCTATAGGCAGTGACATTCACAGTTTTCCAGATGGATCCTTGTTTAATGTCAGAGGAGGTGCCATAGGAGTTTTCATCGCTGAAGTTTGTGTCAGATCAAACTTCTTTAGCATATCTTTAACATACTTACCTTGGCAGATAAAAGTACCTTTTTCAGTTTGTTTAATCTGAAGACTAAGAAAATATGTCAGCTCACCCATCATACTCATTTTGTATTCTTTCTTCATTCTTTCAGCGAAGCGAGTACATAGGGATGGGTTACTAGAACCAAATATGATGTCATCGACATATATTTGTACAAGAATAATATGATCTTTTATCTTTCTGAAAAATAATGTATTATCATTTTTACCATGTTCAAAATTTTCAGAGATAAGAAACGATGAGAGAGTATCATACCAAGCACGAGGGGCTTGTTTTAGACCATAGAGAGCCTTATCCAATTTATAAACATAATTTAGATGCTTAGGGTCATAGAACCTTGGGGGTTGTTCTACATAGACTTCTTCATTCAACTTTCCATTTAGGAACACTGATTTTACATCCATTTGATATACAATGAAGTCTTTATAAACTGCATAAGCTAAGAAGAGTCGAATTGCTTCGAGCTAGCCACAGGGGCAAATGTTTCATCATAGTCTATGTCTTCCTCTTGTCGGTATCCCTGAGCAACAAGTCGAGCCTTGTTGCGGGTTACAGTTCCATGTTCATCTAACTTTTTTCTAAACACCTATTTGGTGCCTATAACAGTTTTATCAGATGGTCTAGGAATGAGATTCCAAACTTTGTTGCGAGTGAACTCAGTCAGCTCTTCTTGCATAGCGCTGACCCAGTTTGGATCTTTGAGGACATCATCAGTCTTCTTTGGCTCAATTAAAGAAATAAAGTTGACAAAGAGGCAGATATTACCTGAACTTCATCGTGTCTGAATACCTGTATTGGGAACACCAAGAATTTGATCTATGGGGTGATCTCGGGTCTATCGCTGAGCAGGAGCATGATTGCTCATTTCAGAGGTTGGATCAACAATAGGAATGTTCACTGATGAAGAAGCCTGAGGTTCATCAGCTAATAATTGTTGAGTGTCAGACAGACAATTGTTTTTTGAGAGGTTTTCAGATGAAGATAGATCTGATGGAGGAAGTGTGTTTAGAGGCTCAGCTGAAACCCATGAGAGGATTCAGCGTTAGGAGGTATGATGTTTGGATCATCATCAGCAGCTGGAGGATCTGTGTGCTGTTGGTTTGAGAAGAAAGGTTCTGTTTCTCTGTAATGAGAAAACATCCAATCATTTAACTCTTCATTGTCAGCGATTGTTTTAGAGTTCGCTGAGCGAGTTTCATCAAAGGTGACATGAATTGTTTCTTCCACAGATTGTCTTCTTTTGTTGAAAACTCTGTAGGCTTTGGATATAGAGGAATATCCAAGAAATATTCCGTCATCCGCTTTTGGATCGAACTTTCCAAGTTGATCTTCGTTGTTTAAGATAAAGCACTGACAACGAAAGATATGAAGAAAACTGATAGATGGTTTTCTTCCATGAAAAAGTTCATAAGTTGTCTTTCCAAATCGCTTTACTATCAGCAATCTGTTTTGAGTAAAACATGCAGTGTTTACAACTTCAACCCAAAATTGAGTCGGGAGGTGAGAATCACTGAGCATTGATCTAGTAGCTTCAATGATCGTTTTGTTTCTTCTTTCAGCGACTCCGTTTTGCTCAGGCGTTCTTACTGAAGAGAAATTGTGAGAAATTCCCTTGTTCTCAAAGAAATTGTTCAGAGAACTGTTTTTGAATTCAGTTCCATGATCACTTCTTATTGAACGAACAACGAGATTATTCAGCACTTCCATCTTTTTAACAAAAGATATCAGTTCTTCTGGAGTGTCACTCTTGCAGCGAAGAAAGATAACCTAGGTGTAGCGAGAGTATTCATCTACAATGACAAGTGTATATTTCTTTCCAGCTATTGATTGGATGTTGATAGGGCTAAACAAATCCATATGTAAGAGTTGAAGAGGACTTGTCACTGAGGAAACTTGTTTATACTTGAAACTAGGTTTCGTCTGTTTTCCTTTTTCACATGCTGAGCATAGAGATTCTTTAGCATATGAGTGCCGAGGAAGACCAGAAACCAATTCCTTAGATGAGAGAGAATTCAGGGTTTTGAAGTTTAGATGAGAGAGTCTTTTGTGCCAAAGCCAGTTGACATCAGAAGAGGCTTTAGAAAGAAAACATACGTTTTCATTAGTAGTAGATCCATATCTATTACATAGACATTTTCTTTACGATAACCACTGAGAGCAAGTTTTCCTTTCTCATTTACCACTGAACATGCTTTCTTGGTAAAGCGAACTTCATAGTCTTTGTCACATAGCTGACTGATGCTCAAAAGATTGTGCTTCAGTCCATCTACATAAGTGACTCTTCTGAAGGTAGTTGTACCATTGCTGAGGACACCAAACCCTCGGGTATATCCTTTTCCATTTCCACCAAAAGTCACAGAGGGACCTTTCTCTTCCTTGTATTCAGTGAGCAGGTCTTTTTGTCCTGTCATATGACGAGAGCATCTACTATCAAGATACCAGATGCCCTTTGATCCCTGCAAACATAAGGAAGATTAACCTTTGTTTGGTACCCACTTTTCAATGAGTCCTTTAGGGTTAGTGGAGATGGAAGGTTCAACAATCTTCACAACAGATGAAGATTCAGCTTCAGTGGTAACCTTCACCTTGGTTAATTTCTTAACCTTAGTGGTATTCTTCACCTTGGTAGATTTCTCAGCTTTGGTGACATTCTCAGCCTTGGAGGCATTATGTTAGATCATAAATATGTTGGATACAAGATCAAGAAGACTGAAGGTCAAAGGTAAAGAAAGTCAAAGCTGGAAAAGTCAAAACTCATCAAAGTCAAAGTCTTTTGTAATAAAAGTCAATGTATTTTGTATTTGTTTTTCCTTGTATTAGTTGTAGATATAAATAGTCTTGTATTCTTTGTATTTCGTAAGTAAGTAACAAACAGAAGAGTTTCAGTTGTACGTTCTTCCAAAGAGAAATCTGTAGAGAGAGAGAGGGAGTTCTAGAGAGAGAAAGTTGTAATTGTGGAATTTGAAAGAGAAATCAAACAGGTAATTGGATTGAATTATTTGTTTGATTAATTGTTTGTGATTAGAAACTAGATTTTGGGACTATCAATTGGTATCAAAGCAGATCCAAATCGAAATCAGATCAAGAAATTCAAGAAAGTTTTGGTTCGTCACTGTTCTTGAGCCGAGAATCAAAATTTTGAGTTTTAGTGTGTTTTTGGAGAAGAATTTGATTAGTTTTTGTTAGAAAAGTGTAATAGATTGAGTTTGTTTAGTTAATTGCATGAATTGCACTGTAATTCTCACGAATTTGTGATTTTTGTTGAGTTTTTGTTCACGAGTCTATATACACTGTATCATCAATCTTTTTGTATTGTGATTGTTTGTTTGTAAAGTTCTTGTGTTGTAATACGTTCCAGTATTGTAATCGAGCATCCGTTCAAAGTTTCAAGCCAATTGGACAAAGTTTGGATCGAAAACAGATGGAAAAATCAAGATTTGGTTCGACTTTCTAAAGAACGCGCTAGATCTTCAAAACGCGCAAGTTCATCGAAAGAACACACAAGATTCATTCGCAAGAACGCGCAAGTCGAAGGGAAGATTTTGGTCTCAAACGCGCAAGTAACAATCTGCGAGTTCTAGAAACTCGCTGATCGAAGTCTGCGAGTTTGGAAAAGTTGGAAAATTTTCTAAGGACCAGAACACGCACGTAGTGGTTAGCGAGTTCTACAAACGCGCTAATCGAAGGGTGCGAGTTTGAGGAGGAACAGTGATTTGCGAGTTCATTCGACGTGCGAGTTTGAATCTTCAAGAAAAAGTTCTATGTGTGGAAACGCGCAAGTATAGCTAGCGAGTTTGTTCAAAACGCGCAAGCATTGACGAGCGAGTTTTGGAAACGCACACGCCTTAGTTAGCGAGTTTCATCATGAATAGTAATCTACGCGTTTAGGCGTTAGCGAGTTTCAGAGGAAATAGTCACTTGCGAGTTTCAGTGTCAAGCGAGTTTGGTCCATCTGCGAGTTTTTCAGAACACACAATCTTTAGCGTGCGAGTTTCACAAACGCACAAGCCTTAGTCTGCGAGTTTTTCAGATATAGTGACTTGCGAGTTTTGTCACTTAGTCAAATTTTTTCAAAACTGTATTATGCCTTTTAATAGTGAAATTTTTTTCTCTAGGGGCGCTTCCCCTCGACCCCGCAAGGGCGTTGCCCCTTGACCCCACCCGCTAACCGGGTAGCGGGACCCCCGTGCTAAGTCTGCGGAGGGGGACAAATTTCTGATTGTGATCAAAATTCCTGAATTTATATTTCAAGATTTCTTGTATTTTTGTGATTTCATATTTTGGACTAACGATCAGTTCTAGTTTCTTATTACATATATATTTTTCAAACAGGTTTAATCAAGATGACTTCTAAAGATGCTCTTTCCATTGGCACTGATGTCAAGCCTCCTGTTCTGTTTAAAGGAGAATACGAACAGTGGAAAGACAGATTTATGGATTTTGTAGACAGACATGCAAATGGGGAAAACATTCTGCTGTCAATCACAGAAGGTTCTATGGCACCAATCATAGTTCAAGTACCTGCTGATGATGATTCATCTGATAGTGGACATGGTGATGAGGAAAGAGAACAAAAGACAAAACCAGTTAAAGTGGATGTATTACAGTACTCTGAAGAACAGAAAAGCCGGTATAAAGCAGACAAGCAAGCAAGATCTCTTCTACTTCAAAGCATTCCTAATGAGATTTACATCAAGATTGATAGCTACAAGGATGATGCTAAAAAGATGTGGGATCAATTACAAAAGATGATGATGGGATCCAAGGTAGGGAATCAGATGAAAGTGGCTAACTGCATCAATAGCTACGAGGAATTCAAAGCCAAAGAGAATGAGAGTTTGGAAGACACATATGAACGGTTTACTTTGCTTCTGAATGAACTGACGAAGAACAAAGTGACAAAGAAGCAGCTGGAAAACAATGTCAAATTCCTGAGTATCCTACGACCTGAATGGAAGAAACATACACGTAGGATGAAGCAGATGAAAGACTTGAATAACATACCTCTTCACGAAGTCTATGAGACTCTGAGGCAAAATGAAGAGGAAGTTGAGGAGAAAAGAGCTGAAAAGGAGAAGGCAGAAAAGGTTCCTGATCCAATTGCTTTGGTTGTTGGAGAGAAGATGAAAGAAAAGAAAGCAAAGGCAGAGAAGAAGAAAAAGAAGAAAGTGCTTACGAGTTCTGAGTCAGAATCTGAATCAGATGGTGATGATGGAGAAAGTCTGAAACAAGCCATGATGTTACTGACTCGTGCTTTTCAAAAGAAATTCTACAAGAAGCTGGGATCAAATTCTCAAAGGTATTCTTCCTCAAGTTCAAAGAATCATGAGCATCGAGAGAGGGTGGAAGGAAAGAGATATGAAGAAAACAGATATGTTGAAAAGAAACCTGATGAAAGGAAGAAGTTGGTGAATGATTACACTGTTGCCGAAAAGCCAGCAAGTGATCCAGTCAAATGCTACAACTGTGGCAAGATTGGTCATTTTGTAAAAGATTGTAGAAAGCCAAAAGTTCGTAATTCTCAGTACTATCAGAACAAGTTGCTATTGGCCAAACAACAAGAAGCAGGCATAGCTTTAATTGCTGAGGACGAATTTTGGCTGGGTCATTCAGAAGGTGAAGAGGAAGAAAAGGAAGAAACTGCTCATCTCTGTCTCATGGGAAAAGAAGTCAAGTATGATGAATCAGATGATGAGACAGCTGATGAGGTATTAAACTTAACTCAAAAAGATTTCATTACCAAAATGGAAGCCATGGTGGTTGAGCTTCAAGACTTACAAAATAAATTGAAAAAGGAAAAAGAAAGAGTTGCTAAAAGGAACAATAAGATCTTTGAGCTTAATACGTCTGTTATTGGGAACAAAGATCTGATTGATTCTTTACGCAAATCTGCTTCTGATTCTAAATCACAAGTAGATTGTTTTGAAAAGAAGATTTCTGAGTTTGAAGTTAAAGTTTCTAAGTATGAGTTTGAGAAGAAAGAATCTGCACTAACTGTTCATAAATTACAGGTTGAAAACAAGCTTTTGAATAAGAAGGTAAATGGTCTGGAAGCCAAACTTTATGCTAGAGGCCAAACAAATCAAACCATTTTTCTCAATGCACCTAACGTAGAGGCTGATGTTAAAGAAAAATGGGGACTTGGTTTTGAAAACCCCCATTACCTTAAGAAAGCCGTCAGAAAACAACCAGCACTTTATAATTTTGATTTTCTTGCTTGTGCTGGTAAACATACTCATTTAAAACCCAAATTTGTTACCAAATTACCGGAAGAAGTTGAGACCAAAGAAACTGAAAATAGAAAGAATGTAAAGAAAATGCAACTACCATTTAACTATGCAAAGTTAAATGATAGTTATCTTTCAGAAACACCAAAAGTTCTTTCAAATGATTCTTTTGCTAGTTATTCTGTTTCTGAGATGAAGGCAAGACCTGCAGTTGCAAAGGTTTATGTTCTTCCACTCATTCTTGAAAGCAAAATAGTTGAGTTGGAAAATGTTTTATCTGATGAAAAACTTTTGGTTGATATTCAACAAAGTGTATTTTCTACTGTATTAAAGAACACGATTTTTCAATCTACATCTATAAAGTGTTCTAAAGTTTCTAAGGAACCTCAAACTTCGTCTGATAATTTTGATGACTTATTTGAGTCTGCAAATGATTTTCTTAATTCTGATGATGGGTGCATAGACGAAATTGATATGTTTGACTTTAATGCTATTCTTCCTGATCATTCTACTTGTCTTACATATGAAAAAGTGTTACCAAGTGGTGTTAATATTGATGAATCATCAACTAAGGTTGGTGAATCAGTTTCTGTAACTGCTGATTACTATGCTCAAGGTAAGAAACATAAGAAACAACGATTACAGAAACAGAAATACAATGGTACACAAAAGAAAACTCAGTCTCAAAAATATGCTTTTCCTAATAAATCTACATCTTGTGTTTCAGATATAAGCAAGAAAAGGTCGAAAGCTCGAACGGAATGGCGACTAAAAAGGAAGGATGATGAGAAAGCTGAATCAGTTTCTGATAACTCTTGTAATAGATCAGTTAGTAGTGATACTGATGTGGTTGATCAGTTTGCTTCAAATAAACAAAACCTTGTAACTTCTTACAAGCGGTATTCAATAAAGCAATTGATTCAATTATCTCCTATTTCTACTACATCTTATCATTATCGGAGAAATGATTTTGCCCACTCTCATAATTCTTCTGATTGGTTCGGATCTTATCATGTGTATTCTTCAAGATCAAATATTTTTAAAGGTTTTCAAAAGAACAGAGGGTCCATTTTCAAGTGGATACCAAAATCTTGTGCTAATCTGTTAGGACCCGTTTTTAAATGGGTACCTAAATCTATTGTTTCCTGATTTCTCTTGCAGACCCGACATATGTGGTACTTGGACAGTGGATGTTCCAAGCATATGACTGGGCAAAAAGCTTAATGTCTAACTATACAGAGAAATTCAGTGGAAATGTCATATTTGGAAACGATCAGCTTTCACCAATCTTAGGATATGGTGACATCATTCAAGACAACATAACGATAAGTAAGGTGAGTTATGTCGAAGGCTTGGGGCACAACTTATTTAGCATTGGTCAATTCTGCGATAAAGGGTTAGAGGTCAACTTCAAATCTAAGAGTTGCTCGGTTCGTACTGAAGACGACACAGAACTCTTAGGTGGACATCGAAAGACAAACCTCTATACCATCAACCTGTCCAAAGTTTAGATTGAGAATCAGGTATGTTTAATGACAAAAGATTCAATGCAGCAAAGTTGGCTCTAGCACAGACGTTTATCACACCTGAACTTTCGTTATATCAACAAGCTGGTTAGTGGGAAATTGGTAAAAGGACTTCCTGAGATGAAATACAAGAAAGAACACTTATGTGCTGCATGTGAGAAGGGTAAGATGAAGAGAGCTACGCATAAACCGAAGCCTGAACCAAGCACCAGTTCTCCACTAGAGTTAATGCATATGGATTTGTGTGGTCCAATGAGAACTCAGAGTTTGGGTGGAAAGAAATACGTGTTGGTTATTGTGGACGATTATTCAAGATACACGTGGGTCAAATTTCTTCGATCAAAAGATGAGACGCCCGAAGTTCTCATTACTTTCTTAAAGACGACCCAGGTGAAATTGCAGCGACAAGTCAAGTTTCTTCGAATGGACAATGACACAGAGTTCAAAAACAAGATAGTTAAAAAATATCTCGAATTGGTCGGGATATCACATCAGTACTCTGCTGCTCGAACGCCTGAACAAAATGGAGTAGTCGAAAGGCGAAATCGGACACTAGTCGAGGCTGCTCAGACTATGCTTAGCCAATCGGACTTACCTCTATTCTTGTGGGCAGAAGCTGTGTCGACTGCATGCCATACTCAAAATCGATCCATGATACACCGCCGTTTTCAAAAGACTCCATATGAGTTGATCAACAACAGAACACCAACAATCAAGTATTTTCACATATTTGGGTGCAAATGTTTTGTGCTTAATGACAGAGAGAGTCTGAATAAATTCAGTGCTAAGGCGGACGAGGGTATCTTCATTGGTTATTCTTCAACATCGGCAGCATATCGTGTTTATCTGAAGAAGTCAAAGACAGTCGTCGAGAGCATTAATGTAACATTCGATGAAGAAATGGCTTCTGAACAACTCAGTTCAGAACCCATGATCACTGGAGTATTAGCTTCTGGGCAAATCAGTCCAGAACCTGCTTCTACAGTCATTAATTCGAATAATGTTTCTACATCTATTTCACATTTAACTGATTTAGATTTGTTATTTGAATTCTTTTATGATGAGTTTCTAGGTTCTAATGTATCTAAATCTGCTGTGACTGACAGGTCTGAAGACACAAGTTGCAATCATCCAGTCACTTCAGAAGTCATAACTGAACAAGAATTACCCGTTCAGTCAGAAGCTCACATTCCTACAATTACTCCTACAGTTGAAGATGCACAAGCAAATGCTGAGCTAGAAGTAACTGTTTCAGTTGGATGTGATACACTGTCTACTCAACAGCCACAATCTGCTGTTCCAACTGATACTTCTGCACTTGAAACTTCAACTGTAAACCCCCTCCTGTTATTCAAACTGAAGAGTCTGATAGTGGATTTCTAGATGATGATCATGTTCAATCAGTATCTACTCCACTCCCTCATGAGCATCGCTGGACCAAAGATCATCCATTACATCAAGTAATTGGAAATTTTGACAAGCCTGTACAAACTAGGTCAGCGACCCTTAATCAATGTATGCATGACTCATTCCTCAGTAAGATTGAGCCCACTCGAGTATCTGAGGCTCTTGCTGATTCGGACTGGGTATCTGTCATGCAAGAAGAGATCAATCAGTTTGAAGCCCTAAAGGTTTGGAGATTACTTCCAAAACCGGAAGGTAAATCCGTGATTGGCACTAAATGGGTATTCAAGAATAAAAAGGATGAAGATGGTATCGTCATTAGGAACAAAGCTAGACTTGTTGCCAAAGGTTACCGGCAAGAGGAAGGCATAGACTACGATGAGACGTATGCTCCAGTAGCGCGTATAGAAGCAATCCTCATGTTTCTAGCCTACGCAGCTCATAAGAATTTCACAGTCTTTCAGATGGATGTGAAAACAGCCTTTCTGAACGGCATTCTTAATGAGGAAGTGTACGTGTCTCAACCATAAGGGTTCGTCAATCCAGAGAAGCCAGATCATGTTTATATCTTGGACAAAGCCCTCTATGGTTTAAAACAACCCCCTCGAGCATGGTATGATGTTTTATCTAAATTCTTGGTCAAGTCTGTTTTTTCTAAAGGTAAGGTTGATACCACTTTATTCATCAAAAAGGAAAAAGCTGATATTATTCTTATTCAGATTTATGTTGATGATATAATATTTGGTTCTACAAATCCAAAATTTTGCGAAAACTTTTCTAACCTCATGGTGTCACGTTTTCAAATGAGTATGATGGGAGAGATGAATTTCTTTCTCGGATTACAAGTTAAACAGTTTTCTACGGGGATTTTCATTAATCAATCTAAGTACATTTTGGATATTCTTCGGAAGTTCAATATGGAAAATTGTAAACCAATTGGAACCCTGATGGCACCAGGTACTAAGATTAGCACTGATCCTTCGGGTAAAAGTGTTGATGTTAGGACTTATAGAGGTATGATAGGATCGTTAATGTATCTTACATCGAGTAGACCAGATATTATGTTTTCAACATGCTTATGTTCTAGATATCAGGCTGCTCCTAAAGAATCCCATTTGGCTGCTGTCAAACGGATTTTTAGATATTTGAAAGGGACTGCAGATCTTGGTCTGTGGTATCCTAAGGATACTGGTTTTCAACTGACTGCCTATTCAGATGCAGATCATGCAGGTTGCATGTTGGATAGAAAGAGTACTTTAGGTCACATTCAATTCCTTGGAGACAAGCTCGTTAGCTGGGCATCAAAGAAACAATTATGCGTTTCCACATCGACTGCTGAACCAGAGTACGTAGCTGCTGCTAGTTGCTGCTCTCAAGTCCTGTGGATGCGAACACAACTACGAGACTATGGATTCAAGTTTGATAAAATTCCAATTGATTGTGACTCAAAGAGTGCAATCGCGATATCTGCTAATCCTGTCCAACATACGAAAACCAAACATATTGATGTCAGGTATCATTTTATTAAGGATAATGTAGAAAAAGGAACAATTGAACTCTATTTTGTAAAAACATATTATCAACTTGCAGATTTGTTTACCAAACCATTAGATGAAAAGAGATTTAATTTTCTTATCTCTAAGCTTGGTATGTTAAATCTGAAGACATAATCAGTTATTACCTAATATAGTTACGTATTGTTATTTTTCATCATTTTCTTTATCTATATGTCTGAAGGATATATGCACTTTAATTGTTTGCTCATGATCTTAGGGGGAGTAAGAGAAGATTTTAGATGATCTACATTCATTTGAGGGGGAGCATAACTAAATTCTGCATTTTACTTAAATGACAAAATTTTTGTGATGCATGATTTTAGTAGGAGCTTTTAAGTCAAGTCAAAAGGAGTAAGACTATGATTTCTGATTATTTTTGATCAAAACTCGTACTTTAATCGTTTTACTGTTTTATGACAGTTTATTTTTCGAATATATTTTGTGAATAAATTTTTGACTAGACTTTGAGACCTATGCAGGATGAGAGAAGCTGACACGATCATATCATTTTTGACTTCATCCGACTTTATGAGTATTAAGATTGAGCGAAAAGGTAAATTTCTTATCTTATTCTCAAATGTATTTGAAACAAGGACAACTTTCAGATATAGAAAACATGTTCTTAAATGTTCAAACCACTTCCCGATTCTTAAACAGATTTTATAATTTGGAAGTGTGATTTTAAATGTTTTCATTTTATTTTTGTGCTTAATTGATAAACAAACCGTGTGTTATCCAAAGATTAATACTTGTGTATTGTCTTTTCTATATACTTTCAAGTATTCACACACATCGGTTTGACTTTGTTCAATATGATCTTACCATGTCTCATATTGTAACCAATTTTTTTTCGATGGTAAGACACACCGCTTGTACTTCAAAGAATTTTGAGCGTTATTTTATTTCTAAACGTTCATTTCAAAAATGTCTATATCTTGGTTCGTATAGACAATATCCGTTATTCTTGACCATAAGCCTTGATTATTATATCATTCATTTCTGATCATTTTCATACAATGTCAGATTTTCAAACAAGCCTTTTGCATTCATGTTCAATCATTCAATATACTTGTATGAAAATACTTCAATGTTTAAAAATGCTCATATTTCCATGATTATATTTCTGAGCATATTCATATCTGACATTTGTATATGAGCTTTAACTTATAAAGTTGAACCATTTTTGAGCAACGCATGCTTTATAGGAAAAATATGGGTTCTTTGTGCTAGGAATTAACTGAACTTCTATGAAATCACGTTAACCAGTGATTTCTACCCAAGAAGTTAATCCATAGAGATTGAGTGTGAGGAGTCTAAAAGAAATGAGTGTGGGTGTGATGAGGTAAAATGGAAAAGAGAGTTTGGTTAGTAGTGAGCTTAATGATTAAAAGAAAGAGGGTGTGAGATCAGAGTAAAAGAATATCAAACTCTGCACCAACTACTTTCTGAGCCGGGCAGCCACATTACTAGCGTTTCACAATTCTTTGGTGAACGTTATTGAAACAGGCAACTAGCCCATGCCAACTCTTGATTAAACCCCACCAGCTACTCATTTTCTTCTAAAAAAGAAGGTGTTTCATATTTCAAAGGGGACGCAACATATAATCTATCTGGTTTTCATTTGGAAAATCTGGATATTGAAAAAGAAGGAAGTCTACCCCGCCTTTGCACTTCAATCATGCACTTAGAGTCTGTGTTTATCTACTGTTGTCTCAGTGGTTTACACAATGTTGAGCCTTAAAAAGCAATCATTCGTGCTTAATTCTTTCTACACATGCACGAACACACAAAGAATTTTTTTCTTTGTCATAACATTCATAGAAATTGCCTTTGTGGTATTTCGATGATTGGATGGAAGCCCTGGGGGAGTGAACATCAAAAAGCTCCTTTATATTGTGTATCCGTTACACACAGTAACTTCGTGTTACTGACAGGCATTTTAACTGTTTCATTTGTTGATTCAGGAGTTACATGTTCTAATTTTGTCTGGATTTGCAAAGATCTAGATGATTACTTGGTTATGGATCACAGAATTAGAGGTTATTGGACAGATCACAGATCAGAATGGTCAAAGACATTTCTTGGGAGAAAAGTTTTGATGATATAGATGCTCAAATCATCAAAAAGGGGGAGATGTTATTAAGAAATGTTAAAGTTTTGTAGTTTGGGGGAGATGGTATTAAGAAATGATAAAGTTTTGAGAGATGATTTTCAGAAATGTCCAAGTCAGAAAAGTTCAAAGTAAAGATTTGAAGACTTGAAGAAGATCAAAGAATTTATGAAGATTTGAGGAAATTTTCTTTGAAGATTATCTGCTAAAGCAATTCGAGCTGATTCTGAAGATAATTTATTTCCAAAGTCTGAAAGTATTTTTGTGAAAGTTTTGGGGAGATTGTTAATCGTTTGAAGACAGTTTTGGAAAGAATACCGTCAAAGAAAAAGGGGAGATTATACTGACAGAGCTTAAAAAGTGAAGACTGAATTGCTAGATCTTTCAACAGTGATCTTGAATCCAAAGGGGGGGATTGTTAGAGCATAAATATGTTGGATACAAGATCAAGAAGACTGAAGGTCAAAGGTCAAGAAAGTCAAAGCTGGAAAAGTCAACACTCATCAAAGTCAAAGTCTTTTGTAATAAAAGTCAATGTATTTTGTATTTGTTTTTCCTTGTATTAGTTGTAGATATAAATAGTCTTGTATTCTTTGTATTTCGTAAGTAAGTAACAAACAGAAGAGTTTCAGTTGTACGTTCTTCCAGAGAGAAATCTGTAGAGAGAGAGAGAGAGAGTTCTAGAGAGAGAAAGTTGTAATTGTGGAATTTGAAAGAGAAATCAAACAGGTAATTGGATTGAATTGTTTGTTTGATTAATTGTTTGTGATTAGAAACTAGATTTTGGGACTATCACATTCATCTTCACTTTAGTTGTTTTATCATCTTTAGTGGTAGTTGGACATTTGCTAGCAATATGGTCAGTAAATCCACATTGATAGTATTTTCTATATTTGAAAGTTGTTTTGGGACCATGAGAGTAGGGTTTTGTGAATTTAAGATGAGCAGGGCCAGCTCCAAGAATGCCTTTAGCTTGAGATATGGGAGGAATTTTCATTTCTTCAGATCTCTTAGGCTTAAGATCAATCTTCAACTTTGGAGGACAGAGATCAAAGATTTCTATCACAGAGCTAGACGATTGATTATCTGAAGGTTTAGAAGGAACTTTCAGCTTTGTTTTCTTGGAAGCCTTCTGAGGATAAAGAATAGATTTTCCTTTATATGCAGGCTTAGAGCCTTTAGATTTTTCCTCAGGTATGGGATTAGAAGAAGATGATGAATAGAACTGAGCATAAGAAGTGTCAGAGATAGAAGATACGAACGTTCCAAACTTAAGCATGGAACTGTCTTCTTTAGGCTCATCCTGTGGTTTCCAAAAACCAAGACCAGTTCTATCACTGGCAGGGATCTGAGCACTTATAATCTCAGTGATCTTTGTTGAGGACTTGCACCATCCTTCAACAGTAGCCTTCTCTGTTTTTAGAGCAACGATGGATTGTTCGCGTTCAATGCTGATGATTTCATTAACAATGACTTGATCTTTCAAACTTTCCTCTAAAAGAGTCAGTTCTCTGATCTTTTTCATGACATTTTTCTAGCTGTTTAGTTAAATCACTGTTTTTGCTTTCAGCTAGAGATTTGCTGTTTAGAGCATTGTATAGATCAATCGTCAGCACATCAACAACGCGACTTCTCTCTACTTCAGGTAGAGAAGGATTAGTAGAGATAGATACATGAGATGATATATAGCTCATAGAAGTTTCAGTTGGTTCTTCCACTTCTTCTTTAATCTCAGCCATGAGGCGGAGATTAGTGACTTCTTATTCATCAGAACTTGATTCTTCTGATTCAGCCCAGTCGTGTTCTTCAGCGATGAGACCTTTACCTTTTCGCTTGTAGTTTTTCAACTTTTGATATTTTTCTTTCAGTTTAAGGTATTTGTCATCGCTGGATCTTCTCGAGGTAGAAGGTTTGAATTCTTTCTTCGACCTGCACTCACTTGCAAAGTGTCCAATCTTTTCACAGTTAAAGCAAGTAGCAGTAGCCTTATTAACAGGGGTTGATTTTGTCTTGTCAGTAAGAGAGAGAGGATTATTTCTTCGGAAATTGCTCTTTCTTGCAAATCTCTTAAAAGAGTTTGTCAAGAGTGCTAAGGACTCATCAAACTCTGAAAGATCAGTGTCTGATAGATCCTCAGAAACAAAATCTAACTCAGTGATAGTGAGAGTAGATCGCTGAGATGGAATTATCTCTGAAGAGACTAAAGCAACAGGAGTGCTTGAATCTTTTATAAGATTCTTCTTCAAGAGATTTGATTGCTCATAGTTGAGCAATATTCCATACAAGGTGCTGAGAGAAAGAGAATTTAAGTCTTTTGTCAGCTTGAGACGTATTGAATAACTGTCCCAACATTCAGGAAGACATTCTAAGAATTTTGTTAGGATCTCAGAATTAGAATAGGTCCTACCAACAGTTCTTAGATCAATGATTAAGCAGTTAAACCGCTGATGAACATCAGAGAGAGATTCATTCTTACCAGCGATAAAACTTTCATACTGTCTTACCAAGTTAATCTTTCGAGTCTCTTGGATTTCAGTGGTGCCTTCATATTGAACACATATGGTTTTCCACATTTCTTTAGAAGTTTTAAGATGCATGATGGAATGGAAAACTTCATCACGCAGAGCCATAGAGATAATGGTTTTTGCACTTGCATCTATACCAACCTTCTTTTTGTCTTCATCACTCCATTGTCTCATTTCCTTAACAACATAGCGTTCAGGGATAGCAGGAGTGGTGGTAGTAGCAGGAATGGCAGCTATGATTTGGACATGTTCAAGGGTCCATTTGCTACGTAATCAGGTATAGTGGGATCTGCACCTTCAAGAAATAGCATCATTCGATTCTTCTAGAGATAAAAGTTATCTCTGCTAAATCGAGGAGGTTTAGAAAGTGAACCATTATCATAGTAGTTTGTGTTTGTGTTAAGTGCCATTTTAGAATAACGAGGAAGAGAATAAAGCAAGATATTGTTTATTAGATTAAACAATCTGCTCTGATACCACTTGTTGGTCCTGAAGGTGCTTAACAAGTTTGTAGAAGGGGGGGGGGGTTGTATACAAACACATAATTTAAAGTTTAATAAATTGTTTATTGATAATTCAAACACAATCTACAAGTCTGTTGTGGAATAAGATTAAGTAAAACTCAATCTAAACAAACTTAAGAAAACACTAAGATGGTTGCACAAGAATATAGAGAATTGGAGATTAGAGAATATAGAAAACAAGGTTTCTATATTTTAGAAAGATGAAGGCTAGATGTGAGCGCCTTCTCCAGATGGAGAGGTAATCTTTCTATTTATACCCTATGCATTAAATGCATGGCAGAGCACTTTACACGTGTCTTTCTTTGATTGGTAGAGAGAGTCTGACTTTAGGAGACATGCTTTCGGCCGCATCATGAACAGTGTAGTTGACAGAGTTGTTGTACGAATTATGGCAGAGGTATGTCCGTTCTTACACATTGTACTGGGTGTGCAGGGAAAGATAAAAGAGACTTGAGGCATAAGCTAAGTGATCATCGATCGCTGAATATCTCTTACTTCAGAGATATAAAGAAGTTCAGCTATCGCTGAAGCTTTTCCTCGGGATTCTTCACGTATGAGAAGAGTTGTCTTTGCTTCACTGATCTCCGCATCAGGTCACTAGTAGACTTGTCTTTGTTCAGCAGCTTCGTCTTTGAATCAGCTATGAACATCTGTTGACGCGAAACTTGTCTTCAGGGATTACGTTTACATAGAAATCATCACCGATAACTGAACAGACTCAGTCTGATGGCTAATAGTGAAACACTAATACATATATAAGAAATATCATCAGTGATAACTAAACAAACTCAGTCTGATCGCTTATGGTGAAACACTAATACATATTAATAAACGTAATTTTCACTAAGTATAGAAAAGGGTCTTTATCAAATCACTGAGAGATTTTGGATCAACATCTCTCTCTAAAAATAACCTGAAGGCGTAAAAGGAAACTATCCCCGAATGTCTCCTATTTATACGAAAGGGTCGAATCGAGTAAGTTCGCTCGGTGGTCGACACGTGTCGATCGACTCTTCAGGAGCATGCTTGGATGATCGACACCTGTCACCCTTAGCTGCCATGCGTGTTCCCCAGTACATCATGACGTCACGCGTGTGAGGGAATCTAGTTTGACACGAACCATTTTGGTTCTAAAGCGACGAAGACCTCTCCCCAAGTGACACGTGGCACTCGACAAAAATTTAAAATTCCTGCCAAGAAAAATTTTAAATTTTGGCGGCAAACTGTTTGGGTAAAAAGTACACGATCTCGACGAAGTAACATTTAATGCATATTTCACACTACTAGTCTTGGATTAAGATAAGGTCTTATAGACCGAGCAGAACCTTGACTTCCGTCGAGACTAATTCGAATGTCGGTCGAGCGACGCACGATAGTCGTCGAGACTAATACCCGACCTCGACCGTACTAACGTATGACTCAACGTTTCTTTCTTGATCATTTAATGCAGGTTCAATGCCCATAAATACCCACGATCAAAACGGCTCAACACCATCAAGAACATTTATGAAGCCTGACTGTTACGAAAGACACATTTATGAAGAATCAAGGCTATAAAAACCCAAGATCAACACTTCATTTGGAGGACAGAGGCAGAATACACCAAGTATATGTTTACAAGCTCTCCGAAGAATATCTACAATCTTTCATTCACGCGACAATATCAAATTACACACGACTATAGTGTTTTCACATACGACGCAAACTTATTTTACAATCGTACATCTATTTCCTGTATAGATCGTGTAATATATTGTAAACATCAGAGGATATCACCCTTGTTTGGTGATCATAGTGCACGACGACCCTTACCTGTCGTCCGCGGTTTTTTCCTCGTTGAGGTTTTTCCGCGTCACCAAATCCCTTGTCTCCTTATTTTATTGTTTATCACGCATAATTGTCTATCGGTTACTTTATTTAGTTGGATAAAGCTCCACGTCGACCTTAAGTTATTCATTGAGTAATTTTTGGCATTAACAAAAGTGCTTGATGATATTACATTACCAAAATAAAGTAACTCTAAACCACGAAATGCGTTTGCAATAAAATTAAAACGCTCACTTTATAAATTAATGCAATCTATGCGGTGTGGTATACCCGCCTAAGTGAATACTTGATTGGAAATGGTATATAAGAACGATGAAATGTGTCTTTGCGCAATTATTTAGATAAACAAGTTCCAGATCTTCAAAGTAGCTTTATATGTCGATGTCATGAACATAATATACACTCTTGATGAACTAAGAGAAAGCACAAGCTACTTGAAATCTAAATTTGAGATGGAAAATCTTGGAAAAACTTGGTTTTGTCTAATTATTTGAGTTAGGATACCGAGTTTGAGAAATATTAATTCACCGATCGTATATGTCTAGAGAATAATCAGGCAATTTAATATGGACAAAGCGCATCCGGCTAGCACTCCCATGATCAGTTAAAGTGTTGGATATAAGGAAAGATCCATTTCGTCTAAAGGATGATGACGAAAAAGTGTTGGTGAGCTGGAATTCCCTATCTAAGTACAATATGCGCATTATCGTACTTAGCACGATACACTTGACCGTATATTGTATTTCTCAGTGAACTTGTTAGCTAGAGGGTGAAGTCCGCTCCGAGACATCCCTAGTGGGAATTGTTGGCTAAGGTCGTAAGCTACTCTTGAGGAAATGAACAACCTAAGGTTAAGAGGCAACTGAGGTCTTAATGATAAGAAATGTTTCGATAAGGACTCGATGTTCTTTCCGTCATCTATAAGGTATAACGAACGCTGATATTGGGTGTGTGGCGGCCTGTTATGAGAAATATGATGTTAACCTTAATCAGTATGTAATCGGGTTCATATATGAGGCAAGGTATCGTAGGGGCACCCCTTTTCGGATTGAGAACCAATAGGTCTCGCTAAATGTGACGTTTTATTGTTTGGTTAGTGCCAGATTTTGTGGACAAAATCTTTTTAAGGTTGAGAGGATTGTAACACCCGTAATTTCCTAAAGAAACGATCAATGACCGACCAAGGAAAATGGTCAGCGATCGGTCGAGAGAAACAGTTTAACATAAGACGTAAGGAGGCACAACAGGGACACGCGCGGCTTGGCCCGCGACTTCAAGCCACGGATAGGCCCGCGTAACTCATTGTGGTCCATGGCTTAGAGACACGCGCAACTTGGCCCATAACTTGAGGTCGTGGCCAAGGCCGGGAGAAAGGTCTGATCGATTTAAAACTCAAGTTTTAAGGTTTTCTCTCATTAGCATCCATCCCCATTTCTCTCCTCTCCATTGGTGCGATTTTTGAGAGCTCTTATCTCAGATTTAGAGCATACATGGTGGGTTTATCACAAAGAAGTATAAAGGTTCGGTATTTGGAAGCTTGGGTTGAAGAGTTGGATGGGTTCCTTGAATTGCTTTGGGTGGAAAGTCTCAATATCTAAAGTGGTAAGTTTCTTTGAATATTCCAAGCTTTAGTATAAGGATCTTCGTAGATCTAAAGGTTTATTTTGTTAATTGTTTATTCTAGACTTGAAGGAATAGGTTGTTCGGAAACCGTAGCTTGTTGGTGGTGATGACTTGGAAATGGTGGAATCTGCACTTTTGGAGGTAAATGGTTGAGTTTGGAACCTAGGTTTAACTTAACCTAGCAAGGTGAGTTCAAGTTGATTTGTGAAAATGTTGTACATGCTAAAATGTTCATTTTAAAGTGTTTTGTGTTTAAAATGAAATTGTTAACTGTTGATTATCTGATAAGTGTTGGTTATTTGGAACTGTTTAACTTTATAAACTTATAAACTACCCACCTTTAGGGATTTTTGGGATTTTTGATGAATGTATCATAATGGAGACGTTTTGATAACCATTTTCATAAATGGAGGGTATTTGGTAAAAATGCATTTTGTGGTTATTGGAAATAAGTGTATTTTATGTTGTGAAATGTTTTGAAAATACCAATGTACGGGTCACTGGAGTTTGGTCATCCCCAACCCTATGTACCTTTCGGTTATCGTAAATCTCTGTGGATTTTGGGAAAGATGTATTTCAAGTATTTTGTTGAGTAAACCTTTAATAATGATGTCTTAACGATCTATCGTACGCATGTTAATCCTTTGGAGTGATTGTACTTTTAATGCGTGTTATGAAAAATGCCGACCTTGTGCTTTGGGATGTTTGAGAGAGCCAATTGTGTTATAAACTTGTTTAGAAAATGACTTTTTCAAATCTAAATAGTGTTTGAGTGTATTCATGCATTTTTGGAGCATGTGTTTGCATAAACGTGGTCGGTTGCATTTTAGTGTATATTGTGGATTTTAGCATATGGTCATTTGACTGGTTGAGCTTAAAGCTCGGTATTCGGCTTTGTCGGATCTTGGGGACTTTTGTCCGGTTTTAATAACTGAAAGTGGAGCTTTGGGTGTGAGATGCATTTATTGCACTTTATTTTGGAGAATACATGTTTTGAGTGCGTGTGTCATTCAATGGGAGTCATGTATTTTAGACTGTAATGCATTTGGATCCATAGGCATGTAATTTAGTCATATTTAAGGATAAGGAGGGTTGATATTCTCACCTTGGGAATTATGCCGTGTTGGCATCTTTGTTGTCCCGATTGTTTGATGAAGAGGAACCTTTTTGGGTTGTACTTCGGGACCTTGGGTCTTGTGATTGGATGTCTAATTCTTGTGCATGAGTGTTAGACATCGAGGTTATCAAGTAAGGAGCTGAGGCACCTATCTTGAATGCTAGGGAGTAGGCACTCTGGGTCGAATGAGTACCTTGAGGATGAAACTCCACTAGAGACCGAACAGGCAATAAGATCGTGTATCCTTGAGTTTTCGCTCTACGGAGCAAGCAACCGGGGATACGGTGTTTTGGACTTGAAATAAAGTCTGACTGGAGGTGTTGCTCGGCAGAGCAGGCAATACAGTTACAATCTAAGGTGTAGTTCGACAACGTGGCTAGGTGGCTTAACTTTGTGTTCCGCCACATACCACGGAATCGGGTCTCCCCCGTCACCGGAAGGTATTATTTGGGTATGAAATAGTGACAATCCACAATACTATCAAGTTCTTTTAAAAAAAAACAACACAATATGATTAACCAACCTGTTTGGATTAATAACAAAGATTACAGGATTGATCGATTGAAGCTTTCTGTGTTTTCTCTCTAGATTACACCGTGAGTATGTGTGTTTGTATGTGATCTGATTTCTTCGAGTGGTTTCTTCTCAAACACACTTCCTCTATAATATCTAACAACTTAGATATTAATCTAAACTAATATCTAGATATTTAACTTTAATATCTAGAACTAATATCTAATACTTAGATATTAAAACTAATTAAACTAAAATACTAAATTACAATAAACAATAATTAACTTCGACATTTATTACAAAGTAACATTAGACTTAATATCGAGAGTCGACTTTCCGGCTTTAGCTTCAGATTGGATCTTCAGATTGGATGATCTTGAATCCAATAGATATGTGATCTAACAATCTCCCCCTTTGGATCAAGATCATTACTAAAAAGATTTTAGCAATTCAGTCTTCTTTTTCAGCTCAGAAGATGCAATCTCTTTCTCTAGCTTAGAATACTTTAGCAAAGTATCTTCAAAGAAAATTTATCTGAAATCAGCATGTCTTCAGAATACTTTGATCTTGCATTTCTTGGTTAGCTCTTCTTTCTTCCAATGTCATGTAATGTAATGGAATGAACATTTCTTCAAGCTTTAGGTTCTCCCCCTTTTTGATGAACAGAGCAACGCTTTCATCAAAACTTGTAGGAAGAAATGTTTGTCAGTTGAAGCCTCTGATCCGTCAATTCAAAAGATTTTTATCCAGATCTTTGCTAATCCAGACAAAATAATCATGTAACACCTGAATCAACTAATGAATTAGTTAACATGCCTGTCAGTAACACTAAGTCACTGTGTGTAATAAATACACATTGGAAAGGAGCTGTTTGATGTTGACTCCCCCAGGGCTTCCATTTAATCATCGAAACACCACAAAGGTAATTTCTATAAACGTTATGACAAAGAAACAAATTCCTTGTGTGTTCGTGCTTGTGATAGAAAGAATTAAGCACATGATGATTGCTTATAGGCTCAAAATTGTGTAAACCACTGAGACAACAGTAAGGTAAACACAGACTGAATGTGCATGATTGAAGTGCGAAGGTGGGGCAGAATTCCTTCTATTTAATATCCAGATTTTCCAAATGAAAATCAGATAGCAAACGTGCTGCTTCCCCTTTGAAAATGTGAAACACTTTCTTGTTAAGAAGAAAATGAGTAGATGGTGAGGTTTGATCAAGAGTTGGCATGGGCTAGTTGCCTGTTTCAATAATGATCACCAAAGAATTGTGAAACATTAGAAATGTGGTTGCCCGGCTCAGAAAAAGTTGGTGCAGAGTTGTGATATTCTTTAAACTCTGGTCTCTCACGCTCTTTCTTTTAAACATTTAGCTCACTCTAACCAAACTTTCTTTCTCTGTTTAACACACTCATTTCTTTTGAATTCTCACACTCAATCACTATGGATTAACTTCGTGGGTAGAAATCACTGGTTAACGTGATTCCCTTGAAGTTTAAGTAAGTCCTAGCACAAAGAAATCATGTTTACCTATGATGCATATGATGCTCAAAGTGGTTTAACTATTTCACTTAAAGCACAAATTAGATCTTGAAAACATTTAAAGTCATACTTCCAATTCATGAATTCGTGTTGAGAATCAGGAAGTGGTTTGAACATATAATAACAATGTTTTTCAAATGATTGAAAGTTATCCTTCTTTCAACCATTTATGAGATTAAGATAAAGGATTGTACCTTTACGTGCGATCTTACATCTCATGAAGCTAAGCTTAAAGTCATAAACATACGAACTTGTAAGCTTCTCTCAAAAATTCTGCAAAAGTCTTATGTTAAGTCAAAGCAAATTTATTCACTTAAATTGAAAAGACAAAAAGCAGTAAAACTATGAAAGTACGAGTTCTGATCAGAAATAATCAGAAGTCATATCCGTACTCCTTTGAGTTGAAGAGCTCCCCCTAAAATCATGCATTACAAAAATTTTGACATAAAAGGTAAATGCAAAAAATTTTATGAGCTCCCCCTAAAAATAACATTGACCATCTGTCAATTTCTTCTTGTACTCCCCCTTTGATCATGAACAAAATATAGAAGTGCATATATCAATCAGAATTAAGAATGAAGAAATGATGAAAAAGTATACAATTAGAAAACTTTGATAGGTAACTACTGATTATACCTTAAGATTTAGAATATCAAGCTTAGAGACAAGAAAGGTAAACCTCTTTTCGTCTAAAGGTTTGGTAAACAAATCGGCAAGCTGATAATCAGTTTTTACAAAGAAAAGTTCAATTATTCCTTTCTCTACATTATCTTTGATAAAATGATACCTGACATCTATGTGTTTGGTCTTTGTGTGCTAAACAGGATTCGCTGTTATTGCGATGGCGCTCTTGGAGTCACAGTAGATCGGGATTTTGTTGAAGTGGAAACCGTAGTCGCGTAATTGTGTTCTCATCCATAAGACCTGAGAACAGCAGCTAGCAGCAGCTAGCAGCAACTACATATTCTGCTTCGGCCGTTGAAGTTGAAACACAAAGTTGTTTCTTTGATGCCCAACTTACGAGTTTATCACCAAGGAACTGTATATGTCCTGACGTGCTCTTTCTGTCTAACATACAACCAGCATGATCTGCATCTGTATACCCTGTTAGTTCAAAGCTAGTATCTTTAGGATACCATAGACCAAGATCTCCAGTCCCCTTCTGATACCTAAATATGCGCTTAACTGCAGACATATGGATTTCTTTTGGATTAGCCTGATATCTTGCACATAAGCAAGTTGAAAATATTATATCTGGCCTACTCGAAGTAAGATACATTAAAGAACCTATCATCCCTCTGTAAGTCCTAACATCAACAGCTTTTCCCGAAGGATCGGTGCCAATCTTAGTACCTGGTGCCATTGGGGTACCATCGGTTTTGAATTTTCCATTTTGAACTTCCGAAGAATTTCAAGAATGTATTTTGATTGATTGATAAAAATCACCGATGAAAATTGTTTGACTTGTAATCCGAGAAAGAAATTCATCTCTCCCATCATATTCATCTGAAATCTTGACACCATAAGGTTTGAAAAATTCTTACAGTACTTAGGATTTGTAGAGCCAAAAATAATATCATCCACATAGATTTGAATAAGAATGATATCGGATTTTTCCTTTTTGATAAACAAAGTGGTATCTACCATACCTTTTGAAAAACCAGACTTGACTAGAAATTGTGAAAGGACATCATACCAGGCGCGAGGAGCTTGTTTCAGTCCATAGAGTGCTTTGTCGAGAATGTAGACGTGATTCGGCTTCTCTTGATTGACAAAACCTTCTGGCTGAGAGACGTAGACTTCCTCCTTTAGAATGCCATTCAGAAAGGCAGTCTTCACGTCCATTTGAAAGACCGTGAAGTTCTTGTGGGCTGCGTAGGCTAGAAACATTCGAATTGCCTCTAAACGCGCCACAGGAGCATAAGTCTCGTTGTAGTCTATTCCTTCCTCTTGTCTGTATCCTTTGGCTACAAGTCTTGCCTAGTTTCTGATAACGGTACCATCTTCGTCTTTCTTGATCTTGAAAACCCATTTCGTACCTATAATGGTTTTACCTTGAGGTTTTGGTACGAGTCTTCAGACTTGAAGTGCGTCGAACTGATTCAGCTCTTCTTGCATTGAAATCACCCATTCTGGATCAGTAAGTGGCTCTGATATGCGAGTTGGCTCGAACTTGCTCAGAAAGGAGTCATGCATACACATATTCATTGATGATGACCTAGTTTGCACCGGTTTTGTTGGATCGCCAATGATCTGGCTTATCGGGTGCTCTTTGGTCCATTTATGTTCATGAGGGAGTGGATTATATGAATACATATCAATATTATCATCTATGAATCCACTGGTACCTTCTCCAGGTTGTTCAGGAGGAATGATGGTTGCAGTTGAAGTTGTAGGTGCAGAAGTCTCAGTAGGTTCAACTTGTTCAGCAACTTCTGTCTCTTCATTATTGACCACAACTTCAACTAATGGAGTCGGCATTTGAACTGGAATTTCTTGTTGAATCGGTGAGTCGGATTCAGTAGAAATATCTGAATTGGTTGGAAGAGTAGTCGTTGAGTCTTCCATCCTGTCAACCACACATATTTCTTTACATTAGATCCAAGAAATTCATCATAAAACAGTTCAAATAATAAATCCAAATAATATAAATGATTAGTAGACGTTGATGCTTCATCTGATTTGTTCTCTTGAGACGCAGGTTCTAGACTGATTTGCCCAGAAGCTAGTACTCCGGTTATCACAGGTTCTGAACTGTGTTGTTCAGAAGCCATTTCTTCATCAAACGTAACGTTGACGCTTTCAATAACTGTCTTTGACTTCATCAGATATACACGGTATGCAGTTGATGTAGATGAATAGCCAATGAAGATGCCTTCGTCTGCCTTGGCACTGAACTTGTTCAAACTCTCTCTATCGTTTAGAACAAAACACTTACACTAAAATATATGGAAATATTTGATTGTCGGTGTTCGGTTGTTGATTAACGCATAAGGAGTCTTCTTGAATCTACGGTGTATCATGGATCGATTCTGAGTGTAGCACGCAGTCGATACAGCTTCAACCCACAGAAATAGAGGTAAGTTAGATTGACTTAGCATAGTACGAGCAGCCTCGATTAGCGTACGATTTATTCTTTCGACCACTCCATTCTGTTGAGGCGTACGAGCAGCAGAGTATTGATGTGATATCCCGACTGATTCGAGATATATTCTTCAACCTTTTTGTTCTTGAACTCTGTGCCGTTGTCTGTTCTTAGAAGCTTGACCGGTTTCTGCAGATTCACCTGGGTCGTCTTCAGGAATGTAATGAGAACATCTGGTGTCTCATCCTTTGAACGTAGAAATTTGACCCAAGTGTATCACGATATATCGTCCGCGATAACTAGTATGTACTTCTTTCCGCGTAGACTTTGCGTTCGCATCGGACCACATAAGTCCATATGCAACATCTCTAACGGAGAGCTTGTACTCGGTTCAGGCTTTGGTTTATGTGGAGCTCTCTTCATCTTTCCTTTTTCACACGCTGCACAAAGATGTTCTTTTTCATACTTGAGCTCTGGAAGTCCTTTCACTAGCTTTCCACTGACCAACTTGTTGATGTACCTAAAGTTGAGGTGAGAGAGCCATCGATGCCATAGCCAACTTTGTTTCATCGAGGCTTTAGAGAGTAGACAAACCTGCTTGTCAGTCTGGACGTTTGACAAATTGATTATGTAGAGGTCGGATTTTTGAGTGCCAACCAAGAGTTCGTTGCCTTCTTCAGTGCGAACTGAACACCTCTTGGCTTTGAAATTGACCTCTAAGCCTTGTCATAGAACTGGCCGATACTGAACAAGTTGTGTCTTAAGACTTCAACATATCTCACCTTCTTGATCGTGACATTGTCATGTACCACATCACCATATCCCATTATTGGTGAAAACTGGTCGTTGCCGAATCTAACTGTTCTGCAACACTTCTCTGTAAAGTTGGACAACATCTCTTTTTGTCCAGTCATATGCTTGGAACATCCGCTATCCAAGTACCACATATGAAGGATCTGCACAAGAGAAATAACGAAACAAGAGATTTAGATATTCTTAAAACAAAGTTGGAGTTAAGACTTTTAAGCATTGAAGAGCGGGTCTTCAACTGATTTGTTCAAAAGCCTAATTGACATTGATGTCCGGGTCTTGAGCTGATTTACTCAAGAACCATTTCTTTACATTTAAGACCGGGTTTTGAACTGTTTTGTTCAAAAACCTAATTGCTATGCTCCCTCTTAAACGTTGGGTGCCTGCAACACAGATTTAACTTTTGGTACCCACTGGAATTTGGGTCCTGCTGTGTTAGCACAAGATTTTGGTACCCATTTGAAATTGGGTCCTCTTTTCATTTGAAATTCATTTGAAGCATTATAATGATATGAGTGCACATGATAATTTCTAAACCAAACCTCAGAATCTTGACAAGAAGTAGAAACATGTTTATCATAAAAAGAAGACTTCCTAGCAGATAAAAATAACTGTAATAATTGCTTAAAAGAATATTGCTTGCGAGAAACAACAATTTTTGGTTTCAAAATAGTAGCAACATTCACTTTCAAAACATCTTTACTAGGTGTAGTCTTATTACAAGTAACACTACAAAACGATTTATCAGCCTTGTCAAGCTTCTGTTTCGGTTGCCATTGAGATTTAACTTCTGGCTTTTGCTTGCTCAGATCTGAAACATTTGAAACTCGTGAGTTAGACTTTTGAGCAACAAACGAATGCTTCTTCTTCGGCTTACCGGTAGTGTTCGGTTTCTGTGAATACTGAGATTTATTCTTACCTTTAGAATTCTTAGTTTTCACAGAGACCGACTTATCAACTTTCGTTGATTTTGCACTATTTACAAACGTACTGGTTTTTCCCAATGATTTCACAATAAAAGATGAATGGTTAGGAAGTTTCGCATTAAAGTCAAATTGTTCAAAACAATCATCTAAAACACCATCAGAGTTAAGAAAATCAAACCCTCCGTTTGTTAAACCAAACATGTCATCAGATTTTGAAGCCTTTGAAATAACAACATTTTTCAGCACAGTTAAAAACACTTTTTGTTCAATCTCAATCAAAAGTCTTTCATCTGTTAAAGAGTTCTCGAGTTCAGAAATTTTACTTTCTAAAACGAGAGGAGGGACATAAAGTTTACCTTTAATAGGCTTCGCCTCCATTTCTTTGACAGAATAACTTTGAAAAAAGTCATTTGAAAGAGATTTCTTGTGATAAATTGGATCATCATTATAACTATTATTCAACTTCGCATAATAAAATGGAAGGTGAACTTTAGATGATTTCCTCCGTTTTTCAGTTTCCTTGGCTTCATCCTCTTTTGATAGTCCAGTATTGAAAACTTGAAGTTTAGGGTATCGGTGAGAAAGATTCATAAAAGTAAAATCATAAAGTGCAGGCACTTCAGATATACCCTTTTTAAGGCAATGAGGATTCTCATAACCAATTCCCCAATTGTCTTTATTCTCTTTCGGTTTGTTTAGATGAATGGTTTGCTCAGATTGACCCAATGAGTATAACTTCTTTTCCAAAGCATCTAATTTTGTAATTAAAGTTTTGTTTTATTCAGTACATGAAGAATGCATTTTCGTAAGCTCTCTGAAATCAAACTCACTCTTTCTCAGTTTAGACTTGATTTCAGAATTCTCTTTAAAAATTATTGTCTTTTCTTTGGCGCTGGTGTCATTGTTTCTATGTAAAACCTCAATCAATACTTCCTTCTCAGCAATTTCATTGCTAAGTTTCTGTATCAATTGGTTTTTGTCAGTAATAACACCCTTTTCTCGCTTAAGCTTCGACTCTAATTCTTGAAGTTTTATATTCATGGCACGCATTTGATTTAAGAAATCGGAATAAGATAAATCACATACCTCATTTTCCTCATCCTCTGAGTCAGCTTCAACTTCTGATTCCTGCTTTCCCATCAAGCACATGTTGGCTGCCTCATTCTTCTCTTCATCCTCATCTTCCTAGTCTGAATGGTCAAGCATGTACTCATCTTCAGCCATCAATGCCTTACCCGCCTCCTGTTGCTTTACAAGAAGCATTTTGTTCTTGTAGTAGTCGGAGTTTCTGACTTTGGGTCTTCGGCAGTCTTTGGCAAAGTGACCTATTTTGCCACAGTTGTAGCACGTTGGTGGTTCTGACTGACTGGATCCAACAACTTTAAACCTTCTTTCTTCAGGCTTCCTCTCCACTAATCTCTTTCCTTCAAACCTTTTTCCTTCAACTCTCTCCTTATGAACATAGTTGTTAGGACCAGAAGAATATCTCTGACTGTTTGAACTTTGTTAGGTCCGAGATCTGGATCATTTCATGTTTGTAACTAGGTAGGATAGGAGAAGGTTTATTTATTCTAGAGAGTGAAATTAAATCTAATCTAGAGAGAGAAAGTGCTTAAGGACTACATTTTCATTAATTGGAATTATCAAATGATTACAAGGCCTTAACCATCTATTTATAGAGACACTAATCCTACCTACCACCTTTTCTACAACATATAAGCACAAGTCCTTACACTTTAAGCTCTATACAATTACACTTTATAATACATTTATTTTCCAAACTTTCAATGCACTAACATTCTCCCCCTAAAGTTTGTGAAAGTAAATCATCCTTCTTGAAGCTTTAAATTCTCTCCCCCTTGATTTACTTGACGAACTTTGGCGCAACTTTGACAATCAAAGGCTCGGCTCCCCCTTTGTTGTTGCTCTGACTCTTGCGGTTTCGATTTTAAAACCGAATTCGAGGTAGTCTATAAGCTCGACTAAGTGCACCAAGACAGCTTTGACTTTTGTAAACCCAACACGTTCTTTAACGCCCACAAGAATGATATGCGTGGATTATGACATGACAACCGAGTGCAAAACTTAGTTTTTAACCACGAATTCGTCGTTAAAACGCGAATCGAATAGGAATTTCCGTTTGAGAGTCGTAAACTTGTCGCTCGAAGAGGGAACAAATGATCATGCACCACTCGGTAGGGATTGAGAAACAAGTTTTGGCCAAAATAATGACTTTTGGACCAAAAATGTTATAAAAACTTAACTAGACTAACAGATGTCCGTTAAATCACTATTCATCATCTTTTCCAACAAAAAACCCACTTACTATTCATTTTTTTTAACAACTCAAAAACTCTCAATCGCTTGCTGAAACCTTCGCCATTTGCTTGCAATATGATCAAAATAACGAATTAAACAGATCTAGATCGATTCTACAGAAAAAATCGGGCGAAACAGAAGGTTTTCCGGCGAGTTGCGTTTTTCCGGCGAGATTTTGTAATAAGCTCTATTCTTTCTCGATTTTGTTGTTCTAGCTATATGAAACAACACATAATCGATATATAAACATTATAGAACAGATCTAGAGCGAGATTTGACAACATCACAGCGTGATCTCGTTTTTCCGGCGATGAATAGTGCAGAATCCGGCGAACTCGTTTTTGTGGCGAGGTTTTCTGGCGACTCATCAAAACTTCGACTTTTCTTGCTCTAATTGCAAAAAAAACTTTCCAAATGATAGATATTATCATATAGAACATATCTGCACTTTTTTGTAGTTTATTTCACGTTTTTTCCGGCGTGAAAAGTGAAAATTCCGGCGAATTCATTTTTCCGGCGAGGTATGTTCAACAGATCATAAACTTATCGATTTTATGCTCAAAATACATCAAAAAATCAAGATGAACATTAAGAATAGATCTGAAACAACGATATGACAGTTTCTAAGCTCAAACTTCAAACTCCAGCGAGATTCCGGTCAGATCTACATTTTCCGGCGAACGAACTTTCTCAAATCATCTGAATTTGTCTTTGAATCATCTTCAGAATCTGTCTCTGAAACATAATAAGCATCTGAATTGTCTTGAACTTTCAGAATTATCTCTTCAGGATTATCTTCACCATTTGTCTTTGAAATGTCTTTCTTCAGAATCTTTTTGAATCTTCTTGATCCAAACAAACTTTCATCTAACTTGAACTTTCATGAACTTTGTAGATTTCTCCATGCTTGTTGTAAAGAGATCATTGGCACAATAGCAGTTGTTGTAAATAGATCATTGAATAATGAAATTGGATTTTTGTAGAACTTCTTCTGAAAAGCTTTAGTCAGCAATAAGCATTGCTTTCTTCAGTTGTTCACAGTCATCCGAGTCAGAGTTGGCTTCAGCTTTAATTTCTTCTGATTCATACACAATCGTCTTGTTCTTTTTCTTTTTGACAACAAGAGCAACTGTGTCATCAACTGTCTTCACTGTCTGCCTCTTTTCATCCACCTCTTCTTTATTTTGTTTGAGGGTTTCATACACCTCATGAAGTGGAATCTCATTTAGATCCTTGATCTGTTTCATTTGTCTGGCAAACCTCTTCCATTCCGGCTGTAGAATGCTTAGGAATTTGACATTCAACTCGATTTGTGATTTGTTGACCTTGTTCTTGCTTAGTTCATTCAGCAAGGTCACGAATCTGTCATAAGTTCCTTCTAGAGACTCTCCAACTCTGCCTTTAAATTCTTCATAATTGTTTAGGCAGTTGGATATTTTGAGCTGGTTCCCAACCTTTAAACCCAGCATCATCTTCTCTAGCTGATCCCACATCTGTTTGCCAGAGGATTTATAGCTGTCTATCTTCACATATATTTCGTTTGTAATGCCTTGAAGAATATAAGACTTAGCTAATCGATCTCCTTTTGCTCTTTTCTGGTTCTCACCTTCTAGATCTTCAAACTTAAGTTGAATTCTTTCCTCATCAGTTCCCTCTAGAGGTGTCCTCCAAACATGTTCCATAAGTCTTTCTTCTAAGGATTTCCTGATATAGTTACCCAAATCTTGTCTTTCAATAAAGTTCAGGAACCGATCTTTCCACTGCTCGTACTCTCCGCTGAAGAGTACTGGTGGTTTGGTGTCAGTTCCGATTGCTAGGGCTTCTCTGGATGTCATACTGATTGAAAAAGATTTTTAAGTCTGGTATTGGAGTAAAGGGCAAACTTTGCGCTTCGAGAAGGTGGCGCAAAAGAGTTTTGCGCTAACGGTGGTTGGCGCAAAGGATGGTTTGCGCGATGAGAGGCTGGAGCACAAGTAACTTCGAGGAACGATGGTGCAAGCTGAGGTTTGCGCTACAAGAGGGTCATGCGAATTGAGGTTTGCGCGAGTAAGTGATGGCGCAAAGCGAAGTTTGCGTTAGCTGTTAATGGCGCAAAAGCGAACTTTGCGCTAATAGTTGTTGGCGCAAAGTGGAGATGGTATTTTCGTACGGTGTGAATGGCGCAAAGGTAGTTATTCGAGGTTTTCGCCAAGTGTTGGTGGCGCAAAACGGACTTTGCGTTATGAGTTAGTCGCGCGAAACGGACTTTGTGTGATACGTTGATGGCGCAAGAGTCAAGTTTGCGCTAGATGTTGATGGCGCAAATCTGACTATGAACTGGCGCAAATGAGACTTTGCGTGAGTTCGTCCCTGTACTTCGATAAATTGACCGTTTTGCTCAAAGTAACCTGTTTTTCCACGATTAGCAGCCCCAAATTGTAATAAAATGACCACTAACCTATCTAGAACAAATTGTAATCCTTTGATTTCACAAACAAGCCCTTTTTGAAATTTAGATCGATGGAACAGTGAGTTTTTCAAGTCGAACTCAGACAACAAATATCACAAAATTTGAACTCGATTTAAGCTCTATACTGAATCAAACTATAACAACTCGATCTCGCACATATATCGATCACAACCTGATCGATTTCCATACCTAAAACACACTAATACTCGAAAATGATTTTGCATATGAAGAACACAGAGTCGATGTTCTAAAACTTGATTTGAATCTATTATCAGGCTCTGATACCAATTGACGGTCCACAATACTATCAAGTTCTTTTAAAAAAAAAACAACACAATATGATTAACCAACCTGTTTGGATTAATAACAAAGATTACAGGATTGATCGATTGAAGCTTTCTGTGTTTTCTCTCTAGATTACACCGTGAGTGTGTGTGTTTGTATGTGATCTGATTTCTTCTAGTGGTTTCTTCTTAAACACACTTCCTCTATAATATCTAACAACTTAGATATTAATCTAAACTAATATCTAGATATTTAACTTTAATATCTAGAACTAATATCTAATACTTAGATATTAAAACTAATTAAACTAAAATACTAAATTACAATAAACAATAATTAACTTCGACATTTATTACAAAGTAACATTAGACTTAATATCGAGAGTCGACTTTCCGGCTTTAGCTTCAGATTGGATCTTCAGATTGGATGATCTTGAATCCAATAGATATGTGATCTAACAAATAGTATTATTTTATTATCCATGTTTTCGGTGACGTTTTGTATATACGGATTTTTATTCGTGATTTATGGGCCGAGTATTATGCCCCCTGTGTTTGGTTGTTCCGAGAAATAAAGCCTTATCCGTAATTTGATAAATTGGGAGTTTTAATTACTATTCATGTGTTGGGGTGAATTTTGGGGTTGAAGTTATTTTACGAAAGAATGTTTATGTTGGGTTGTTTGTTTTCTTTAAAGGTGTGTGTTATTGGAAAATGAGTCGTTTAACATTTAAAGTAAATCATTTTGACAGATAATGATTTTACTCACATTCTTTCCTTTAACAAATATATTTGTTTCATGTTGAAAACTCTTGAACTCACTATGCGTTAGCCTAACCTTTTTATTTGTCGGCATGTGCATCAGGTTTGGTTGAGGATTGTTGCTAGTGACTTCGTGGTGAGATGAGTGCTAGTCCTGCACGAGAGAGAGTAGCTTGGTAAAGCCTACCGCACTTATGGAGATAACAACTGTTATTGGGTTATAGTAACACCCGACCTTGAATTTGTCCCTATGTAAGATTTTATTTGTTTTGTTGATGGATAATTCTAGAATCGTATTTTAAGTATTGACTTGTCGGATGAAGTTTCATTCATCTTTGAGGTATATTTGAAAATTTTAAATTAGTTGCCTTTTCCAAATTTGAGGGTGTTACACGTTGGTACCAGAGCTTAAGCTTGAGAGAATTAGGTATTGATTTTGGATGCCTAGACTCAAACTAGAATTATTTTAAGTAATTGAAGGTGAAGTTACACCAATAGGTACCTTAAGATACGATATTTTGGGGTTGATGAAGTCACTAGGAACGGGAATCACGTCGAGAGTAGCAAGGATGACCGTGTACGGTACGTTCATAATTGCACATGGGCAGTGTAATGGTGAACCTACATGGTACATGTGTACGTTTGAACTTACTAGATATGATGACCGTTGGGGTAGTGAAGAAGTTTCTAAATGGGTAACCCTTAGAAGGAGTCGATGATTTTAGCATTCGTCACTTGGAGTGACGGTAAGCATGGTGATTGCATTAAGTGGACTGCTTCGGGTCCCAATCATTGGTTGAATTAGAACCATAGGTCTATTGAATCGACTTTATTTAGAGGAGAAATCGTGAGGTTAACCGGTGTAGTTGCCTATCGCCACCTTAAGATGTTGAGCGTCCGGGTGTCGGTAGCAAGATCGTTGGACTTGGAGAGCTCGGTCCTAAGGTTTTGGGTCTCGACCAAAATTCATGCACGAAACTTACTCTTGAATTATTTTGCATAAAGTGTTTCTTACTTTTCCAAATTTCCATGTGGGTCGTATTTCGGATCCGTGGAAAGGCGTTTAATACACACGAGATTTTAAACCGTGAGTTGAACATGCATAAAAATTGTTTTAGTGCACATGATTGCAAACTCTGTTCAATTCTTCTTTATCCCTGTTTGTCGGACACTATTTTCGGATGTTGTAAGTACCCACAATTTAACCTTGTTTAGGGTCTCGGGCAAGTAACAACGATTTATGATCTTGACATTGGATCTCCTCCACATATGTTAAGGTTTTAAAGGAAAAAGTTATTCCCACTATTTTGGTTTTTGAGTTTTATTGGGATTTTACTTGCGAGTTTTGTTGAAAGGCGTCATTTTATACCACGTTGAGGAAAAAAGGGAAATTCTTGGAATTGTGATATTTTCGTCATAACTCTGTCTTATGCTTTTAGATTTTTGGGGACGAAGATTTTGGCACCAATCGGTTTTGGTGTCATTGAGTTTCATTGAGTCTCATTGAGTTTTATGGGAATCTAGTTGGGGACTTATGGAGTTTTACTTTACGACATTTTGCGTCGCTTAGATGAATTTTGAAACGCGTATACTGAGTTATTGTGTGCGTTAACTTACGAGTTTTTGTTTAACCTTTTGTCTCCTGCGAGTTTTGCATATTTCATTTCGCAACTGTAAGAGACGTCTTAAGAGTTTTGTTAGTAAATGATATTCCATATGTTATTTTGGGAAGTTTCAATATCATATGATTTCTTTTTTGATTTTTATGCAAATATTTCGTGGTACGCTGTTTGGTATTTGAATTCATTTACTTTTTTGCATGAAAATGCATGGGAAAGATCTTTAATGGTTCGAGTTGAACTTTTGTTTTATGCCTTCTTCAGTTGTTGATTTCGTTGTTATAGTTTCACGTAATGCATTAAATGGTTTATCGGTATACATGTCATTGTAGCCACTATTTTCGGACAAGATCATTTTATTGTACGACCTAAAGCTTGAAAATTGATTTAAATTTATTGTACGTTTGACCAATCACAAGCATATTTTGTCTCTCTAAGTTTTGAGAAACGAACTCAACATGCAGGTCTTGTTGGGAATTTTATTCCATATCCTTATATAGTCAAATGAGAAATTTTGGGAACTCGATTACGTAAATTTTCTCTTGGAAGTTTTGTTCAAACGCCTTGTTATAAACTGTTTTGGTACGCAAAATTATTTCCCCATTTATGGCGTATATTGATGCAAGCTAGGACCATAGTGGTCCATTTGAAAAGCTTGTTGTATATCCTTATCTACTGTCATTATTAGCGTAAGTAATGATTAAAGGCTTTTTGAAATGGTTTTATACGTGTGGTGTTCGTTGTCACTTTGCACACCTATCGAGTAAACGGTAGTGGATTTTTATACGTAAGATTGATTGTAATAAAACCATTATATTTGAGAGTTCTATAAAATTTTAAATTGGCATAGCAGTTGAAAAACCTTGAACTCATTAGAGCTATAGATTTAAAACGCTATCGTGAAAGGATTTGTAATTAAGGACTAGGGGAATCCTTAGGAATCGTAGTGCCGAAGGGTCTGATTCATGGTTAGTTTTGAATTTTGGATTTCAGTTTTACAAACCAGTGTACTAATGATTAATTGATGTATTAGAATTATGTACTCTCCCAGTCATTTAAGTGGTGATCTTTCGTTTCGGTGAATCCTACGGGTTAAGACTTAGGCATTGCTTGCTTATGGTTGGCTATGGACTGACTAGGAACCACGTCATGTATGGGTTGGGTGTGTGCCATCCGAGTGAGTCTTCAGGAATAAGGAAAATATGATGATTCACTTGTCCGAAATTTTAGTGTCGTGATAGGTGTCAACTTTAATTCTTCGATGCAATCTGGAATGGAATATGTGGTGGAATATCCACGTTTGCAGTGTAGATATTTTGAGGATAAGTGTCGACATTCGACTTTAAAGACGGTGACTGTTTGGGTGCTTCAGTGCACTTTCATTGAATTTAGGGTGTCTGCCAGTTAGGTGGTAACCTTAAGGATATTAGATGCTGGCAATTAGGGATCAATCATTGGTAATCCTGTAATCTTTGAGGTTTTCGCTGATTTAGCAATCGATGCTTGAATGCATATTGGAAGATGTATAACCGTGGGGTTTGGGCAATCCTCTGTCTGCGGATGTTAATTTAGTAGTTTGGATCGGACCAAACTAGTGTTAGGAACTTTGTCAAGTAAGGGACGATAAATCTTTTATGATATGGATTATTGGGAATTTGGTGAAGATGTCGAGGTAGAACGTAGGTAGAAATCGTTTATTGAGGAGATCTTGATTTATTGCAATTAGAAATATCGTTTTTATAACAGCAGCGGGCGATCGACTCAGCAATTCTATATACAGGTTCCTTATCTCCTGGGTAAAGTCATCTTGGTTGCGAATACTCGGAATCGAAAAGAGTTTAGTAAACTGTAATTAGTTTGTTGCTACAAAGGTTGTTATGGTTTTAAAGGCAAGCAAGGGTGTAGCGCGGGTCGCGAGAGTTGATTAGAAGTATTTAAGCGTGAAGTCCGCTCCGAGGAATCCCTAGTGGGAATCGTTGGCTAAGGTTGTAAGCTACTCTTGAGGAAATATAAACAACCTAAGGTTGGGAGGCAACCGAGGTTTTAATGGTAGCAAATGTTTCGATAAGGACTCGATGTTCTTTCCGTCATCTGTATGGTATAACGAACGTTGAGATTGGGTGTGTGGCGGCCTGTTATGAGAAATATGATGTCAACCTTAACCGGGATGTAATCGGGTTCATATATGAGGCAAGGTATCGTGGGGGCACCCCTTTTTGGATTGAGAACCAATAGGTCTCGCTAAATGTGACGTTTTATTGTTTGGTCAGTGCCAGATTTCGAGGATGAAATCTTTTTAAGGTTGGGAGGATTGTAACACCCGTAATCTCCTAAACAAACGATTAACGACCGACCAAGGAAAACGGTCAGCGGTTAGTCGAGAGAAACGGTTAGGGAACGGTTTAACATAAGACGTGAGGAGGCACAACAGGGACACACGCGGCTTGGCATGCGGCTTCAAGCCGCGGATAGGCCCGCACAATTCACTATGGTCCGTGGCTTAGAGACACGCACGACTTGGCCCGCGACTTGAGGTCGCGACCGAGGACGCGGGAAAGGTCTGATCGATTTAAAACCCAAATTTTAGGGTTTCTGCTCATTAGCCTCCATCCCCATTTCTCTCCTCTCCATTGGTGCGATTTTTGAGAGCTCTTATCTCAGATTTAGAGCATACATGGTGGGTTTATCACAAAGAAGTATAAAGGTTCGGTATTTGGATGCTTGGGCTGAAGAGTTGGATAGGTTCCTTGAATAACTTTACGTGGAAAGTCTCAATATCTAAAGTGGTAAGTTTCTTTGAATATTCCAAGCTTTAGTATAAGGATCTTCGTAGATCTAAAGGTTTTCTTTGTTAATAGTTTATTCTAGACTTGAAGGAATATGTTGTTTGGAAACCCTAGCTTGTTGTTGGTGATGACTTGGAAATGGTGGAATCTACACTTTTGGAGGCAAATAGTTGAGTTTGGAACCTAGGTATAACTTAACCTAGCAAGGTGAGTTCAAGTTGATTTGTGAAAACGTTGTACATGCTAAAATGTTCATTTTAAAGTGTTTTATGTTTTACATGAAATTTTTAACTGTTGATTATCTGATAAGTGTTGGTTATATGAAACTACCCACCTTTGGAGATTTTTGGGATTTTTGATGAATATATCATAATGGAGACGTTTTGATAACCATTTTCATAAATGGAGGGTATTTGGTAAAAATGCATTTTGTGGTTATTGGAAATAAGTGTATTTTGTGTTGTAAAACGTTTTGAAATACCAATGTATGAGTCACTGGAGTTTGGTCATCCCCAACCCTGTGTACCTTTCGGTTATCGTAAATCTCTGTGGTTTTTGGGTAAGATGTATTTCAAGTAATTTGTTGAGTAAACTTTTAATAATGATGTCTTAACGATCTATCATACGCATGTTAATCCTTTGGAGTGATTGTACTTTTAATGTGTGTTGTGAATAATGTCGACCTTGTGCTTTAGGACGTTTGAGAGAGCCAATGGGGTTATAAACTTGTTTAGAAAATGACTTGTTCAAATCTAAATAGTGTTTGAGTGTATTCATGCATTTTTGGAGCATGTGTTTGCATAAACGTGGTCGGTTGCATTTTAGTGTATATTGTGGATTTTAGCATATGGCCATTTGACTGGTTGAGCTTAAGGCTCGGTATTCGGCTTTGTTGGGTCTTGGGGACTTTTGTCCGGTTTTAATAACAGAAAGTGGAGCTTTAGGTGTGAGATGCATTTATTGCACTTTATTTTGGAGAATACATGTTTTGAGTGAGTGTGTCATTCAATGGGAGTCATGTATTTTAGACTGTAATGCATTTGGATCCATAGGCATGTAAGTTAGTCATATTTAAGGATTAGGAGGGTTGATATTCTCACCTTGGGAATTATGCCGTGTTGGCATCTTTGTTGTCCCGATTGTTTGACGATGAGGATCCTTTTTGGGTTGTACTTCGGGACCTTGGGTCTTGTGATTGGATGTCTAATTCTTGTGCACGAGGGTTAGACATCGGGGGTTATCAAGTAAGGAGCTGAGACACCTATCTTGAATGCTAGGGAGTAGGCACTAGGGGTCGAATGAGTACCCTGAGGATGAAACTCCACTAGAGACCGAACAGACAATAAGATCGTGTATCCTTGAGGTGTCGCTCGACGGAGCAGGCAATGGGGGATACGGTGTTTTGGGACATGAAATAAAGTCCGACTGGAGGTGTAGCTCGGTAGAGCAGGCAATACAGTTATGATCTGAGGTGTAGTTCGACAACGTGGCTAGGTGGCTTAACTTTGTGTTCCGCCACATACCACGAAATCGGGTCTCCCTCATCACCGGAAGGTGTTATTTGGGTATTAAATAGTATTATTTTATTATCCATGTTTTCGGTGACATTTTGTATATACGGATTTTTATTCGTGCTTTACGGGCTGAGTATTATGCCCCCTGTGTTTGGGTGTTTCGAGAAATAAAGCCTTACCCGCAATTTGATAAATTGGGAGTTTTAATTACTATTCATGTTTTGGGGTGAATTTTGCGGTTGAAGTTGTTTTACGAAAGAATGTTTATGTTGGGTTGTTTGTTTTCTTTAAAGGTGTGTGTTATTGGAAAATGAGTCGTTTAATATTTAAAGTAAATCGTTTTGACAGATAATGATTTAACTCGCATTCTTTCCTTTAACAAATATATTTATTTCATGTTGAAAACTCTTGAACTCACTAGGCGTTAGCCTAACCTTTTTATTTGTCGGCATGTTCATCAGATTTCGTTGAGCATTGTTGTTAGCGACTTCGTGGTGAGATGAGTGCTAGTCCTGCACGAGAGAGGGTAGCTCGGTGAAGCCTACCGCACTTATGGAGATAGCAACTGTTATTTGGGTTATAGTAACACCCGACCTTGAATTTGTCCCAATGTAAGATTTTATTTGTTTTGTTGATGGATAATTCTAGAATCATATTTTAAGTATGGAGTTGTCGGATGAAGTTTCATCCATCTTTGAGGTATATTTGAAAATTTTAAATTAGTTGCTCTTTCCAAATTTGAGGGTGTTACACAACGTCATTGGAATGGTATCGAATTAATCTTTTGAAACCATTGACATAGGCTTATACTTTCCCCATAGAAAAAAAATGGGATTGATAATGAAACTTCAATACCTACTTAGAATGTAAGCAGCAAAAGTACTAGCTCTTATAGAAAAACACCAAACAATATCTTGGTATGTCTTTGCTGATATTAGGTATGTGTCTGATCCATACAAAGGTTGTTCCCAAACTTGATAGGGAATTACCACAGTGAACATTCCAATTGCTTGGAAGTAAGATAAGCTAACCCTTGTAACTACCTCCTTGAACGATTCCAAGAATATTACTCTCCATGTGACTGTTCAAGAAATGTATATGATTAAGGACTGTCATTACACATATTAGAGGAGCTAGTAATTTTGAGTTCAACCACTATACTAAATGCAGATATGGAAATAATGCATCATGTATCGAATAAATCAAAGTAAGATACATCAAGGGTGAAAACACAAAGCATATTCTGCTTAAGTTTCTATACAATCAGTAGTAACAAACTCTTCTCTAGATTCAAGAGAATCAAGTAAGATGTCAAGAGAATGTGACATATTTTACCAAATCATTACCTAAAACCATATTTTGGAAACATGTAGAAAGTATTAAAATGCAAATGCTTTCAAACTCCCGTGATTAATGTACGAATCAGGGGGAGTATTAGACAAAAGGGGGAGTCTACTATACATGTGACATTGATATGTTGTGCTCTTTCCTTCACCCAAGGTTTTATTTTTCCCACTGAGTTTTGTTCCTTGGTGCAAGGTTTTAGTGAGGCACCAATTTATAAATCATCTTGTTTTATAATCCCCTTGATTGATGTACAAATCAAGAAATATAATAAACTAAAGAAATTGTTTATTGGTGCCTTGTACTATTTCCTTCGTCCAAAGTTTTTATTTTTCCCATTGGGTTTTGTTTCTTTGGCGTAAGGTTTTAATGAGGCAAGAATTATGCACCATCACTCATTTGACTCGGCACAAGGGGAGTGTTGAAGGATTATGTGCCATCATCAAAAGGAAGTGATTGACATAATATTTTCTTAGTATTAGATTACCATAATGAATGTTTGCTTTTCTTTGTAAACTCCTCCCTATTTAAAGGACTTATGATTAATGAGAATTACAGACTTATTCTCTTTGTCTTATTGTTATTCTCTCTATATTGATTGTTCTGTAACATAATCCAAATTAATTATCTACTTAAAAATTATATTTAACTTCAATAAATTATCTATTTTAGAGATTCTGACATTAATTATATTATTAGAATATTCAATACATTAAATACCCCAATAAATTTTAAACAAACCTTAGAGAGTGGTGGACGAACATAAAGTTGAATACAATTAAAAATACATTTCTTTCTCATGACATTAAATTTTAATAAGTTCTTCAAATTTGATTTTTTTTCAGATTTATGTTATTTTAAATAGATAATGCTTTAGATAATTTATTGGAACAAAAAAAATAAAATCAAAAGCTCCATTTTTATCTATTTTAAAGAATTTGTTGAAGATGCTCTTAAGGTGACAAGTTTGTACCAAACTAAACCAACCAACATATGTACCAAACGTATCAATTAAATTGGTATCAACTTAACTGGTACAAGATATAGTCAGTTGGTAGTACAATACCAAATATGCAAACTTGGTTGGTACACGATATTAGAAGTCGCATACCACAGTAATACCATGGTACCGACTTATTTGGTTATTTATTAGTTTTGTATTTTTTATGCATTGAATATTATACATTGTAACTTTAACTGTTTTGTTTGAACATTTAAATTTGCATGTTTTGTTCTTTGCAATTTAAAACAGTTAAACATCATATACGGCTGGAAATTCAAAATTTCACTCCAAATTTGAAAAAAAATGACAAGTTATAATATATGTAAGTTGAAGTTGGTACAAGACCAGTACCAACATGTACCAATCGAAAAAGGTTGGTACAAGTCAAGTTGGTACTAAGTACAGTTCGTTGGTATATTGTATGAGATTTTGCGTACCAATTATAATTGGTTGGTACACGGTATTGAGAAAAAAACTTGATACAGTACCAAGTTTACCCATAGATGCTCCTTTTTTTTGGGAAGGGTGTCCTAGACTACGCCTCTACTAATCCTTTGGCAAATTATTACTGTAAGGCATCAACCCTGATTAAACCTCCGTGACCCCAATTGTTGTGTTATAGGCTAAAAAAAGTATACAATATTTAATTACACTTTTAATCCATGTGGTTTAGAGCTGTTCACACAGTACGGTCCGCTGACCTGACCTGTGAGACACGTTAGGAAAATGAGATTAAACAACCATTATAAAAAAAATGGGTGCGCCTGGACAAGACTGCCTGGACAAGACTGTTAAAATTTAACAGGCGAGCCCAGACGATGAAAAAGAAATCCTAAACAACCGCACCCAACTCATTGAGATCCATTCTAAGTAACTAATTTGAGATAATTAAAGTTATTCTTTAATTAATATTAGAAAGGTAATTATGTAAGTTTTTAACTTGGATGACAACTCATAAATTAATTTCCTCTCTATCCGTAATTAAATCTATTTAGATAAATTAAAAACTTTAATTATAATCTTTCTCCCCCAATCATAAATTAATTTATTTCTTATGGATTTTTTCTATTATGTTTTATGATATTCTAGTTTCTTAATTGATGTGAATATTCATTCTATTTGTTATGTACATATGCATTGGTTTTTTGCTAAAGAGTTGGTACATGACAATGTCGTTTTCTGTTAAGAAAGTTGTTCGTTCACGATGTGCTCATAAGGTTCACATTGTGTTCAAAGAGTGGTAGGTTTAGTTTTAGTTTTATTAGGTTACTTGGTGTTCACAAGCTATACCAGATGTTACAGATCCACAATGTCTTTACATTGTGTTCATAAAGTTAACTTGGAATTCATAGGATGTAATTTTTTTGGTGTTAACAAAGTTTTGTTGCATTGTTTGTGTTGACAATTGGTTCACTGTTGTGCTTACTTGTGTGCACAAGTAAACTAAGTTTTTTGTAAATTAGTTTTTTGGTTATGTTATTAATGGTAGGAGGGATAAGAGAGGAGGAGAGGAGAGGAGAGGAGAGAAGGGAGATTTGTAAAATACGTATCCATAATATGTTTTTTTTAATCAACCCAAAATTACTAATTTCCTAATTTAACTCTTAATTTAATATGATATGTGGTTTTTATTCGATCTCACGGATCTTATAAATTGCAAAGTTCTCAAAAAAAAATGCTCCCCGATATATATATATATATATATATATATATAGGGGCAGGTTCAAACGAGAAGCTAAACATTTTGCGAGAAGGCGAGAAGTGCTTAATCATATATGATACACAAGCTTAATCATATATGATTAAACACATGTTACATGGGCAATACATAGACGTTTAATCATATATGATTAAACACACCTGCAAGCCATGTAATCATATATGATATCACACTTCTCGCATTCTCGCAAAATGTTTAACTTCTCGCATGATCCTCCCTCTATATAAACGAGAAGCTAAACATTTTGCGAGAAGGCGAGAAGTGCTTAATCATATTTGATACACAAGCTTAATCATATATGATTAAACACATGTTACATTGGCAATACATAGACGTTTAATCATATATGATTAAACACACCTGCAAGCCATGTAATCATATATGATATCACACTTCTCGCATTTTCGCAAAATGTTTAGCTTTTCGTTTGAACCTGCCTCTCTATACACACACACACACACACACACACACACATATATAGGGGTAGTTTCATATGGAAACCACCTTAATTTTGTAAACAATGGAAACCGTCGATTTCATTGGTTAAGTTAATTGAATTACTTCATAAATTGTATAATTTGATAAATTGTTTCATATAGTTCATTTATTTATGAAATTGTTTCATATATTTGTGTTTTTTTATGTAAAAACGAAAAAGTTTTATCAAAATGAGAAAGTGCATGAAACAATTTCATCTAAATGAGAAAATGCATGAAACAATTTCATTTTTACATAAAAAACACAAATATACGAAACAATTTCATCAATAAAAGAATTATATGAAACAATTTCATCATATTAAACAATTTCATGAACCAATTTCATTAACTTAACTAACGAAATCGACGGTTTGCACCGTTTGAAAAATTAGACTAGTTTCCATTTGACCTCTCCCCTACGTGTATATATATATATATATATATATATATATATATATATATGGGCAAGTTCAAACGAGAAGCTAAACATTTTTCGAGAATGCGAGAAATGTTTAATCATATATGATTAAGCTTGTGTATCATATATGATTAAACACATGTTATATTGGCAATACATAGATGTGTAATCATATATGATTAAGCACACCCACAGGCCGTGTAATCATATATGATATCACACTTCTCGTCTTCTCGCAAAATGTTTAACTTATCGCATGATCCTTCCTCTAAATAGAAACCGAAAAAACATAAAAAAACGGATGAAAAAAAATATATTAATATGGATGTCAAATTAACGAGGAAAATAGGATCGATTTTTTTGTGTAATTTGTTTCGTTCGAATTTTAATCATATTTTTTCGATTTAAAACATAGGGGGTGAGGGATTTTTTTAATCATAAAAACAAAGTTGTAACCGCCTCTTTAATCACATTAATTTGATCAATTAATCTAACGGTTGATGAAATGTTTTTCGGTTTTCTTATTTATTTAGGTTTTCTCCTGAACCTCCTCCCCCCCCCCCTCTCTCTCTATATATATATACACACACATACACACACACACACACACACACACACATATATATATATATATATATATATATATATATATATATATATAGCCATAGGTTCAAATGAGAAGTCGCAAATATATGAGAAAGGGAGAATCAATCTCAATCACTAGTTAAAATTTTCTATTTTTAAGTCTTTTTTACTAATTACGATAACTAGGAAAAAAAATAAAATATCCTAATCTATCTCCTATTTTTTTATATAATACTTTATTTGTATTAATAATCATTGTATTTTTTTTTATCAAATTTTGGCCTTGAAATCATTGGTGATTTTACAATCTACAAATCAAATTAAATCTCATATGTGAAGAACATCGATGTTTTTCATTGGTTCATATGTGAAGATGTGAATCCTAATTGATTCAGAACTAAATCTTCATTTGCCTAAATCTCATATATGAACACGAATATCGATGTTTTTCATTGGTTTATATGTGAACATGTGAATCCTAAGATAGTGTAACACCCGGATTTTTGGTGTGTATAATTTTGAGTTCCATATTTATATTTCGGTCTTAGAATAACTCTTGGTATGTGTTTATGCCAAAAATCTCCCAAGGAAAATTTAAGGTAGACGTGAAGTTTGATCCAACCAAAGAAAGTAACAACGATAATCGTATGATTGTAATAAAAATAAAGTAAATGAGACGAAAGATTGGTGACGCGGAAAACCCCTGAAATGGGTAAAAACCGCGGACGAGTGTGAGTCGTCGTGAACTATGGACGTTAATCAGGGATGCCATCCTTTATAACAGATGCTACAAGTATAATACAATGTGAAACAATACAATAAAGTAAAGTCGGTCGTGCGTCGTGTGTAATTAGACTTTGGTCGTGCGTCGCGCAACAAACGACAATAGGCTTTATGAACTTCGAAAGAAAATAAGCGAGCTTGAGAACGTAATCTGTGAACTTGTAAAGTCTGAGGATTAGATGTCCCAAATATGAGGCTTTATCTTCATATTTATAATCTATCTTTCCGTTGGCACGTCTTGAATGCGTATCTTGCTCATTAATTGAATGACCGTTTAATATTGATGATAGCAACCGTTATGTCCGTTGTTTATTGATGATGGCGTCCGTTATAATCTTTGGTCATAAATGTCTTTGAATCCTGCATTTAAACATGATATAACGTATGTCGTAGGTTAGTAACTGAAATCAGGTCGTACGACAGAATTTGTTAGATGGGTTATTAGTCATTTAGTCTAGGTCGTCCAAAGAAAGGACGTCGATTATCGCTGGTCGTACGACGATGGATTGTTGGAATTTCTACCCAAACAGTTTGCCCCCAAATTTAAAATTCAAGCGGCAACTTATTGAAATTTAAATTTAAATTCGGGACACGTGTCATAAAAGAATGCGGGTAGTTCGCATGGAACCGAATCGGTTTGTTTCCAACTGAACAATGACGTCATCTCCTGCAGGATAAACGGTTAGACAGCTAATATTGGACAGGTGTCATGCATTCAATGGATGTATTCGAAAAGGTTGCCTGACATGGACGACACGTGTCAACTGGCGATTCGATTTTTTGACGATTTGTTTTCCGATTTTCAGTATAAATAGGGATTGTCCTCAATCCTTTCCTTTTTTACACTTACCCTTTTTAGAGATCATATACCTCCGGCGAGATCCACTTTCCGAGCGATCAGAATCCTTTCCGTTATAAGTTCGAGGTTTAGAGTTCTACTTAAGGTACGACTTCCCATTTTCCCTCTGTGTCGATTATATGCGTAAGAAGTCCATAGCTAGAAAGCCTAGGAAAGCTTGGGATATCCTTAGTTACTGGCGTGTAACCCTAAATATCCCAGACTTTCATATGTCGACCGAACCAGTAAGTGCATATAGGGAAGATGAACACTTATATTATTTTAAAAAATTGGCCAGGATTCCAGATGAAATCAATCTGATGACGCTGGAAGACTTAAGGCCGAACGAGGTTCCGAAGGGGTATTGCGTTCTGTATGAATATCCCTTCAAGATAGGATTTACTTGGCCATTTAGTCCTTTGGCCAGGGCATTTTTGTATGCTTTCGACTTGACGCCTGGACAGTTAATGCCTCAGTTCTAGCGGATTGTCCATGTTATCGAGCATCTTACGGCCGATTGGGAGGTTCCGTTCAACTTGAACGACCTCCTGACTGCTTACAGCGTTCGGGCGGATAACTATCACCGGTATAGTCTATTCCCTCGAACGAAGGGAGATAACGTACTGGTGCACAATACTGCGGTGAACTACCGTGGTTGGAAACGCCAGTACGTTTTCATCCAAGTGGCGTCTGTGAATGACGAGGACAACCAATGGTTGTCGTCCGGATGGAATGAATCGGGTAGGTTTACCGTTTTGTTGTGCGTTTATATATATTTTTTATTTTTTATAACATCCATTCTGATGGCTTCTTTTTATAGTTTAACAACAATCGACTTCACTAAGGTGAAGTCAAATAGGGATTCCCGCGACAAGATTAAGAGGATCTTGGAAAGGAGTATCGTTGATCGTTCGTTTCTTGCTCGGTCGAACGACGAAGAAGACGAAGTCGTTTTTGTAAATGAAGCGACGTTCGTCGAGGGTTCTTGTCGAGAAGAAGTGAGGAAAGAAGAGGAAGAAGAGAGAGAAGACAAGAAGGAAGAAGAAAGAGAAGAAGAGATGTCTGGTATGTCGTTCGACAATGTTTTTCGCTTTTGTATCGTATGTCATTTCTTTTCTAACTTGCTTATTTTATTCAGGGGACACAGCTGCAAAATCGTCCGCCCTTAGCCGAGACGAGCAACTGGAGCTTGCCCGTCAAGGCAGGGAAAAAAAGAGGAAGAGATCTGCCCCTTCTGCGGGGGTAGACACAAGACGCGTCCGAGGAAAACCTCGGGTCTCGCCCAAGAAGACGAGTGATGCTACTCTGTCGTCCCTTGCAGGGACGACACCATCGAAGGGAACCGTTGTCGGGGTCGAGCTCGGAGGCTCGACCAAGGTGACGAAGGATGCCCCAACGTTGGGGATGTCGGGCGTTAATAATCCCTTCCTTGCACCTTCTTCCTCCTCCAAGAGTGAGGAAAAGAACAAGGAAAAAGTGGGAGAGACGACGTTTAAAGTCAATCTCCCACCTGACTTCATGGTCAATGACGTCCTTGAGAGCGACGTCATTTTTCCACCTCTGGGGAAATTCCTCCTCCCGACCTTTTATGAACGATACAAAGAGTCTCGAGTTGAGGACACTGGTGCAGACACCGCTCGTCTCTCTTTTATGGTAAGTCTTACTTATTTTCTATTTTCTTTGTTACTCATTTTTCTTGTTATTAACTCCTTCCCTTCTATTGTATAGGCTTTCCAAGCCTGTCTGAGCTTCTTCGCTCAGATAGGTCTTAGGGCGTCCTTCCCTGACGTCAAGAATAGGGCCGACGAAGCTCTTGAAAAGAAGAAGGTCGCCCTGGAGGCGGTCGAGGTTGAGAAGACGAAGGTCGAGGGCCTCAAGACTTAGCTCACCGATGCCCGGAGTCTACTAGAGATTTCGGATCGTGAGAAGGTCAAGCTCAGGGATCGTTTCTTTGAGCTTGAGGCGTCATCGACCAAACCGGAGGTCGAGAAGATCAAGGCCGTCACTGCTGCTACTGCTTCTGCTGACGAAGTCATGTCCCTCAAGAAGAGGGTCGAGGAGCTGGAGGGCGACATCAAGGACCTTGAGGAGGAGAATAGGCAAATCGAGGCCTTCTCTCGTTTCACGGCCCGAGCCGCTTTGATGAGGCGTCATCTGAATAGGAAGAATCCCATGGTGTCGGCCGCTGAAGAGCTCAAAACATACCTCGACACCGTGGGGACCAAAAGGGACCTTGATGAAGAGGATGAATTGGAGGGGAGCGATGGTGGAGAAGAGGCGGCGGCAGCAGAGACTATAGTAGCTGATGTTGTGCAAGAACAATCTGACGTTCCTCCTTCTTAGCTTAGTTTCTTCTGAATTTACTATTAGGGTTCGACCGTCTGTGGTCGTCCCTTGTCCTTATAATTTTCTTAAATATCTAATGGAAAAGTTTCTTTTGTCCGTCGATGCTTGGTACTTGCTTTTCTTTTTCAAACTTATATCTTATCGTACGTCGAGTAATTTAAGAGGATCACGGTATATCATACGTTTGACCAAACCATCACTCATTAATCGTGCTAAAATGAAATCTACGATCGACCAAGTGCAATTTGTAATAATGGTTCTTGGATTTAAATATCGAAACATCAAGTGCAAGAATTAACCTTTGTCAACAATTATGACCGATCGTACATGTGCGATCGTGTGAGTATTACCTGACATAAAGGTTTTAACTAAGTCGTGTGTCCCTACAAAAAACAATGTTAGTGGGGTGGTCGTTGGTTTGACCAACGACCCTCCGATGCTTAAGTCAGTAATTTTCCTTAAGAAACAATCAAAGGAAATGAACTCGTAATTTAAAAGAAATACCTTTTTAAATGAGCTGCATTCCAACTTCGTAGGATATCTTGACCATCGAGGGTTTGGATTTTATAGGCTCCCTTACCCACGACTCCAGAGATTTGGTAAGGGCCTTCCCATTTACTGGAAAGTTTACCTGCATTGAGCTCTTGAGTGTTTTGAAACACTCGCCGTAGGACGTAGTCGCCTTCTTGGAAAACCTTGATTTGGACATTTTTGTTAAAATGTCGCTCGACCGCTTGTTTCTGTGATGCCATGCGGATGTGTGCTGCTTATCTAAGTTCCTCTAAGGCGTCGAGGTCATAGCTCAGGTCGACCAAGTTATGCTCAACGGACGTATGTCTTGAAGTCGGTAGTCGTACCTCAATAGGTAACACAACTTCGCATCCATAGACTAAGGAAAAGGGAGTTTGTCCTGTGGACGTACGTGGTGTCGTACGATTAGCCCATAGAACGGAAGGTAATTCTTCCACCCACTTTCCTTTAGCAGCTTTGAGTCTATTCTTGATCGAATTGATGATAGTTTTATTACTTGACTCGGCTAGGCCATTCGACTGTGGATATCGAGGTGTCGATGTCACCAACTTGATGTTCCTTTCTTCACAAAATCTTCGCGTCCGATCACTGATGAATTGTGTTCCATTGTCGCATATTATTTCGGATGGAATTCCAAACCTGCAAATGATGTTAGTTTGGATGAAAGAAATGACTTCTTTGTCCCGAACCTGGGAGAAAGTCGTTGCTTCTATCCACTTAGAGAAATAATCTGTTAAAACTAGAAGGAATACCTTTTGCCCAGGGGCAGGTGGTAGTTTCCCAACGATGTCCATTCCCCATTTCATAAAGGGCCATGGGATCAAAGTCGAGTGCAAGGGTTCAGATGGTTTATGAGACATACCTGCGTGTCGCTGACATGCGTCGCATGACTGTACATACCTAATCGCATCTTGCCTTAATGTTGGCCAATAGTAATCTTGTCGTGATATCCTGTTGGCTAGACTGCGACTTCCTGAGTGATTTCCGCATTCACCATCGTGCATGTCTTGTAGGATTTTCTGGACTTGCGTCTTGTCGGTAATACATCGTAGATTGAAACCAGTCGAAGATCTTCGATATAATTGTCCTCTGATCATGACGTACCTTGATGATCTAAATCTGACCTTTCTTGCTTCCATTTTGTCATCAGGCAATTGATCGTTCTCTAGATAATTTTTAATGTCGGCTGACCAAGAGGTTTCTTCCTCAATTAGTACGACCAAAGTATTACCGTCGTCTTTGATGGATGGTGTTGCAAGGTGGACTATTGGGATACTGTCGAATGTCGTTTGATTAAGTGCTGACCCCAAATTGGCTAGTGCATCAGCTTGAGTATTCTAATCTCTTGGTATCTGCTCGATTACGAAGCGACTTAACTTCTTTACTTCTTCTTTTACTATTTTATAATAGGCAATTATCCTCGAATCTTTTGCTGCGAACTCTCCATTGATTTGGTTAACAACTAGGGACGAGTCGCTTCGGACATGCAGATGTGTTGCCCCCAATTCATGAGCAATTTTGATTCCCGCAATCAATGCTTCGTACTCTGCCTCATTATTTGTTGCCTTGAAGTCGCATCGTATGGAGTACACTATCTTGCCCCCTTGTGGGGACTGTAGGACGACACCCAGGCCTGTTCCTCTTATGTTCGACGAACCATCGACGTCGAGCGTACAAGTGGTGTCGTGCAAAGTCGCCATAATTAACTCGTTGGACGTCGTCGATTCTTCTAGTTCTGGACTGAAATCTGTAACAAAATCTGCCAAGACCTGTGATTTAATCGCCGTTTTAGGCTTAAAATCCAGATCATAATTACTGAGGTAGATGCTCCATTTAGCTAGTCGTCCTGTTAGTTTGGGTTTTCTTAACACAGACTTCAATGGAAAGTTAGTTACAACAGTTATAGGATGCGATTCGAAATAATGTCGTAACTTCTTAGCGGCCATAACTAACGAAAGCAAGAGTTTTTCCATAGACGAATACCTGGTTTCAGCGTCTAATAGAGTTTTACTTACATAGTAGATCGGAAATTGTCGTTCGTCGATTTCTCTTGTAAGGACTGCACTCACCGAATTAGCACTGACGGCTAGGTATAGTTGAAGAATTTCACCTTTCTCGGGTTTGGAGAGGAAGGGAGGTGATGTCATGTATTTCTTGAGTTGCTGCAATGCCTCCTCATGCGTATCAGTCCATTCGAATCCTTTGTTTTTTCGCAGGATGTTGTAGAATAGGTGACATCTGTCGGACGACCGAAAGATGAATCTATTTAATGCTGCTACACGTCCTGTTAGGCGTTGGACTTCTTTAAAATTCTGGGCGATTTTAGCTCGATAATTGCTTTGATTTGATCTGGATTAGCTTCGATTTCTCGTCGTGTGACCATGTAACCGAGGAATTTGCCAGCTCGAACTCCAAAAGAACACTTTGTTGGATTTAACTTCATTTTGTATTCATGCAGAATGTCGAACGATTGCTTCAAATGTTCTATATGATCGTCCGTATGTTTCGATTTAACGAGCATGTCGTCGATGTATACCTCCATAGTGTCGCCCAAATGTTCTTTGAACACCATATTCACTAGCCACTGATACGTCGAACCTACATTCTTAAGACCAAAAGGCATTACTTTATAACAATAAATACCTTTATCTGTCATGAAGGCCGTTTTTTCCTGATCGTCGGAATGCATTAATATCTGGTTATATCCAGAATATGCGTCCATGAAGGTGAGCAATTCGTGTCCAGCTGTAGCGTCAACCATAGAATCAATGTGTGGCAACGGAAATGGATCTTTTGGACAGGCCTTGTTAAGGTCTGTGAAATCAATGCACACTCTCCATTTGCCATTTTTCTTTTGGACGACAACAACGTTGGCAAGCCAATCTGGATATTTGACTTCTCGTATTTTTCCTGTTTTATGTAAATTATCAACTTCGTCGTTGATAACTCTATTTCTTTCAGGAGCAAATTTTCGTCTTTTCTGCTGAACGGGTTTGAATGATGGATCGACGTTGAGTTTATGGGAAATAATACTCGGATCGATACCCACCATGTCTTCGTGTGTCCATGCGAAGCAGTCATAATGGTCCTGCAAAAAAGAAATTAGTCTCTTTTTAAAGGATGGATTGAGTGTCGAACCTATGTAGACCATCTGATCAGGCTTATCCTGGATTAGGACGACAGCTTCCAAGCGATAATCGTCATCAGTCCCAGAAACGTCCTGGCTCTGTAATTGCTATTCTGTATGCTTTGGGGGCTTCAAGGAAACTTTATAACATTCCCTAGCAACTTTTCTTTCGCCTTTGATCTTCTGCACTCCCCATTGCATGGGGAATTTCAAGGTTTGGTGGTATGTCGAGGGTACGACTTTCATATCGTGGATCCATGGTCGACCAAGGATAATGTTATAAGCCGATGAACAGTCGACGACGTTGAACTTCGTCTGCTTGTTGATTCCTTTAGCATATACTGGTAATGTGATTTCCCCATGGTATTTGTCGCTCCTCCGTTAAATCCAACGAGTGTAGTCGAGCGTCGGGTAATCTCGGATTTGTCGATCCCCATAGCTTTCACTGCATCAAAAAAGATAATGTTAGCGGAACTACCTCCGTCGACGAGTATCCTCTTTGTCAGGCAATTTCCAATGCTCAATTGGATAATTAGTCCGTCATGATGTCTCTGGTGTACGTCGTCGAGATCTGCTTGGTCGAACATCAAGGGCATAGCTTCTAATTCTGCGTCCTCCTTGGGTCTTGCTTCCTTTGGAATTGGTCGGTCATCGGGACCGCGACTAGCATGTCTCTTAGCAGCTGAATATGTGGTCCCACAGACATCAGAACCTCTAGTGATACAATTAATCACCTTGGCGTGCTCTGGGGATGTGGGACGCACATCCTTCTTTCCCGTCAATTCTTGCAAATAACCTTTCGAGTTAAGCCAAGACAGTTCTTTCTTCAGGGCGATGCAATCATCTGTTACATGACCGAAGTCATTATGGAAATCGCACCATTTTGTTTTATCTTTCTTATCACTGTCTTTATCGCTTTTCTTTGGCCATCGAATGTTTTGCTGGAGCTGTTTCAGGGACGCGACGACATCCTTGGCTGATCCAGGGAAGCCATAAGATGATACCTTAGGATACTGGACAGATTTGGAAGTCATCGGCCCTTTCTTTTCAAATCTGACATTTGAAATCTGTCTGACAGGCTCTGATCGACCGGTCGGTTTCGGTTTGAAGTCTGGCTTTTTAACACCTAATCCTTTTTGGCGATCGAGTGTTTATTTCTGAAAGCGAGGTCATCCTCGACCCTCATATGAGCGAGCGTCCTTGCTCGTACATCTTCAAAGGTTTCTGGAGGATATTTCATAAGGTCGAGATACAACCCTGAACTATCGTCCAAACCCGTTTGTATGCTTCAATGGCTGTTTTTACGTTGCAATTTCGGATACCGATCATCTCCGCGTTAAATCGGTTAAAATAGTCCCGGATGGACTCTCCATTTTTCTGTACGACATAGTAAAGGTCGCTCGTCTGTTTTTTCATTTTCCGGCTGCTGGCGAATTGTTGGGAAAATTGGTTCACTAACTCTGCAAAAGACCCAATGGTTTTGGGTTTGAGATTGATCAACCATTGTAACGCTGCTCAAGTCAAGGTTGCTCCAAAACTCTTGCACATGCAGACTTCTTGAAACTGATGTGGTATCGAAATAGTCCACATAAGCTGTTTGTATTGGGCGACGTGTTCTGTCGGATCAGTGACACCTGAATATTTTGGGGTGAAGGTCGGGATGCTATACTTCTTTGGGACGTCTACCAACGCGATCACATCGACGAACGGCGATGCCTGAAATCCTGTACGTGGCTCGACAGCAACTGGGACTGCTGCCCCCGACAATTTGGCCAACATCGACAAGACACGCTCATTCAGCTCTTCCAGAAGCTTCAATCGGGATACCCCCTGGGACACCCAATGGAACATAACCAGATCTGTTGAAGCTAGTCTGCTGCGAGGAATCAGAGGCATATCCGTTGAATGGCATAGATCTTTTCCTCGCTTTCTCCCTCCCTTGACGGGCGAGCTCCAGTTTCTCGGCTCGCTTAATGGCAGCCGACTTTACAGCTGCGTCCTCTGAAAAAAGAAAGCAAGTTAAAAAAGAAATGACGTACGATATACACGTGAAAGGTATTGTCGACCGACTCACCGGTCATTTCTTCTTCTTTTTCTTCTTCTTCCCTCTCTCCTTCTCTATGAGAACCCTTGACAGACGTCACCTCAGCTACAAAAACGGCCTCGTCTTCCTCGTCGTTCGACCGAGGGGAAAATGAACGATCAGTAATACTTCTCTCCAAGATCCTCTGAATCTTGTCGTGAGAATCTCTCCTTGGCTTCACTTTAGTGAAGTCGATCACTGTCAAACAAAGAAAGACATCAAAATATACGCACGACAAAAACGCACGACAAAAATAATTAAACCTACCCGATGCGTTCCAGCCGGACGACAACCATTGGCTGTCTTCGTCATTTACAGACGCCACTTGAAGGAAAACGTACTGACGTTTCCAACCACGATCGTTCACCGCGGTATTATGTATCAGTACATTATCTCCCTTCGAACGAGGGAACAAACTATACCGGTGATAATTATCCGGTCGAACGCTATAGGCAGTCAGGAGGTCGTTCACATTGAACGGTACCTCCCAATCGGCCGTAAGACGATCGATCACCTGGACAATCCGCCAGAATTGAGGCATTAACTGTCCAGGCGTCAGGTCAAATGCATCTAAAAATGCCCTGACCAAAGGGCTAAATGGCCAAGTAAAACCTATCTTGAAGGGATATTCATACAAAACACAATATCCCCTCGGAACTTCATCCGGCCTTAAATCTTCCGACGACACCAGATTTATTTCATCTGGAAGCCTGGCCGAACTCTTAAAGTAATCTAAATGCTCTTACTCCCTATACATGCTCACAGGCTCACTCGACATCTGGAAATTGGGGATGTTAAGAGTCGCACGCCAATAGCTAAGAATATCCCAAGCTTTCCTAGGATTCTTGGCTATGGACTTCTTATGCATAAATTGACACAGAGGGAAGAACGGAAAATCGTACCTTAAATAGTGTTCTAACCCTCGAATTTAGAATGGAAAGGATTCTGATCGCTCGGAAAGTAAATCTCGCCGGAGATAAGTGTTCTTTAAAGAAGGTAAGCATAAAAAAGGGAAAAGATTAAGGATAATCCCTATTTATACTAAAAAACGAAAATCAAATCGCCATAAATCGACGGCCAATAAGATTGACACGTGTCATTCGTGTCAGACAACCACTCGAGTATACTCGACGAGAGCATGACACCTGTCCTTTATTAGCTGTCAAATTGTTTAGTTTGTTAGAAGTGACGTCATTATTTAGTTGGAAACGAACTAATTCGTTTATATACAAATTTCCAACTTTTCTTTTATGACACGTGTCTTAGTCTTAAATTTAAATTTCAAAAAAGTTGCCGCTTGAATTTTAAATTTGGGGGCAAACTGTTTGGGTAAAAAATAACAAAGGTCCTTTGTCGTACGACTAGAGATTCCAACAATCCATTAACCCATAGACGCACGACCAGAGTAATAACTGACGTCTTTTCTTTGAACGACTTCGACTAAACTATCAAAACCCGTCCACGATGGCTGTCGTACGACATGATTTCAGTTAGTAAACTACAACATACTTTATATTATGTTTAATGCAGGATTTCAAGGACATTTATGATTAGAGATCATAACGGAAGATGTTACCGATAGCAACGGATGTAACAGACGCTACCATTAATATTAAACGGATACTCTATTAAAGATATGCATTCAAGACTTGCTAACGGACAATGGGAATATAAATATGAAGATTGAACTTCATATACGGGCATCTGATTCTCAGACTTTACAAGCTCACGAATTACGTTCTCAAGCTCACTCAATCTCTCTGGAAGTTCATAAAGCCCTTGCTGTTTGTCGTACGACGCACGACCGAAGTTTAATTATACACGACGAACGACCGACTTTACTTTATTGTATTGTTTTGCCTTACATTTCACTTGTAACACTTGTTAACAAGGACGACGTCCCTGATTGACGTCCATAGTGCACGACGACTCATACTCGTCCGCGGTTTTTACCCATTTTAAGGGTTTTTCCGCGTCACCAATTCCCTTGTCCCATTTATTTCACTTCTTTTATTGTTGTACGATTATTAAAGCTACTTTCTTTGGTTGGATCAAGCTCCACATTTACCTTAAATTTTCCTTGGGAGATTTTTGGCATAAACAGTTTGGCGCCCACCGTGGGGTCCCATCCAAAGAAAATCTTCGATAATCTTACGACGTACTAACGTTTTCCTTCAAGTGTTCTGTTTTTTCAATTATTCAGAATAATGTCATTCCAAGGAACTCAAGATCATGTTGTGGCCCAAATGAACATGGAGCTGACTGCTGCTCGTGCCCGTATTGACGCCCTAACAGCTCAGGCTCGACAGGCGGCAGAAACCATCGAGCATCTAAAAAGCCAAGGTGGAAACAATGTGACTGGGACTACGAATGCTTATACTGGTGCTTGGAACGTACCTCCTCCATTGCCTAATTACCCTCGTCCACCACCAGTCAATCCTGCGACCTTCGTAATCCCAACCATGCCTATGACTTCTATGTCGTTCAATGGATATGCCTCTGATTCTTCGCAGCAGACTAACTTCAATGGATCAGGATATGTTCCATTGGGTGTTCCCAGTGGTATACCAATGGATCCTGTTGCACAACGATTGAAGTTTCTAGAAGAGCAGAATGAACGTGTCTTGTCAATGCTGGCTAAATTTCCGGGGGCAGCAGTCCCAGTTGATGTCGAGCCGCAAACAGGATTTCAGGCATCCCCGTTCGTCGATGAAATGGCTTTGGTAGATTATATGAAGTTATGGCGTTTATTTATTTGTAAATTATATGTTTTGAATGTGTGGGTAATTCAGTTGGATACATGTAACTTAGACTGTAATGCATTGGATTCATAAGCATATGAGTCTGTCTTGTGTAAATGGTCGTGCCAGTGTAGTGGGGTTGGACTCCATGACTACCATCATTGTGGTCTTGGACCCCAGAGACCTTTATTTTAAGGCTTTTGGCCAATTTGAGTAGACACCAAGCACTTGAGACTTGAGGTGCTTCCCAATAGGGTGGGTACTAAGAATCAAGAGCCTTGAGGTGCTACTAGTGGAGGTAGACATTAAGGACATGATCCTTAAGGTAGGCACTAAGATTATTAAGTCTTGAGGTGCTACCCGTGGGGGTAGTCACTAAGATAGCCACCGCTTGAGGTGTTATCCATATAGGGTAGATACTATGTGTGTCGAGCCTTGAGGTGTTACCCTGGAGGTGGAGACAGGTTATTGAATCTTGAGGTGCTACTTCATAACATTGATTCGTAGATTACTTTGTGCTCGCCACATTCGATGGATACAGGTCTCTCCCGTCAGTAACATAAAAAAAAGAACACCATTTAACAAGATTTAACTTACTAAGCAAAAGCCGTTGAATAATAACATGATTCATACCCAATTTGACATTGAACATCAAGTTAGTGCATAAATGTTGAAATTTATAGATTCATACCTTGATTCTTTACCTTCTCTTTAAGTGATTAGCTTCAATCCTTCAAAATATCAATATCTTCCTAGATGCATGAGAAGATTTGAGTTCTATCTTAGGGTTTGAGATGTAAAGAACATTTTCTTTTAGAGAGAGAGAGAGAGAGAGAGAGAGAGAGAGAGAGAGGTCATGTCTCAAATGAGTTTTTTTTGCTGGAAAAACAAGGTTTAAATAGTAGACAAAAAGAGGTATAAGGTTTCCATTTGTCTATCATTGACCCCTCATCAATGTCCTAATTCAACATTGGTTCATATATGGATTTTTCTTAACATTTCTAGTCCTAAGCTCAAGTTTATTTTATACATAATTGCCCCCTTACATAAAACTTGGACTTACATTTATAGTCCAAAATACAACTACTTCAAATTCCCATATAAATCAACATACCAATATTAGTCGGTAACGAAATCTAGGGATTATACCCTGGCTGAGGCTCCGCCTACGACGACGTCCGGGCCGCCACACCCAAAGGTGTCATCACCTTCTCGGAACTAATGACCACAAGAGGATCGTTAGTCTCCAAATATGGTGCCCTCAGGGCATCCACCTTGGTTTTCTTCTGCTCCACCTCAGTAGGTGGAGCCTTCCTCTTCTGCTCTCTGCCCTTTCGGGCCAGTTGAACCAACATCTCTCATTAAGAGACCAGTCGACGGTTTCCCCGACGAACCACCTTCAAACAAAGAGAAAAAACACGAGATCTTTTTATGACAAAGAATAAGAAAATAAGAGGATACGACGGTTTACCGGTCATCTCTTCTCCACTCTTCTCTTCTTCTTCTCTCCGCTAAACCCCTCCTATGTAGCACCCAAAATTTTTAGGTAAGTAAAATTCTATGTATTATATGGGTTTATTTATTAAAATAGCCTTATTTAATAATTATATAGATTAAGTCTTATTATTAATTTAAAAGTGTTATTTATTAATTGCATGGTTTATATTTCATCTTATTTTATTTAAGTGAAGGATTTCTAAATTAAATAAATAGATCGTGTTTTATTGTAATTAGAAGTCTAATTAATAGATAGGTTTATTATTATAAATAAAAAAATTAATAATATAATTAATTTAGTTTTAGTGGACCGAAAAAAAAGAAAAAAAGAGAAGTAACTAATAAATATAAATTTTGGGCCATGAATTACCAAATTAATTTTTTAGTGGGCCGATACTTTCTTATTAAAAGAGTTGTAGTGGGCTAAATAATAATACATATATATATATATATGTATGAATTGTGGGCCTGACACGGAATAAAAAAAACTAACAAACAAAGCTTCCCGCCCTTGAATTTTGCTTCTTGATCGTGAAAACAATACAGCCTCCGGCTGTGGGGAGGGCAGGTCGCATATGCCACTTGGTCAACTACAAAAACGGGTTTTAACCCCATTAAATTCATTTTTTTCACCTATTTCCTTCCCTACTCTCTCACTTCCATAATTATTGACCTAGGGCTTGATTTCTTGGAGATTTCATCCACATTTATGAGATTTGATCTAACCATAAATACAAGAATCATGATCAAACTCTTCCCTATTTTTCACCTCTACCATTATGCTCATACCCACTTTCTTGCTTTCTCACTAAATCAACTAGGGACTTTGTGAGTGCAAATATTTCACATCTCCAAGTGTTGTCAAGCTTCCTAACACAAAGAATTCAAGTGTTGGTCAAGATCCAACTTCATCATCTCCATTTAGATTTTCACCATTTTTAGGGTTTTCTCCAAAAACCCTCAATGTGAGTTTTAAAAGCTATGTAAAACTAGATACATGCCTAAATGTGTTAATCTAACTCCATTACATGTCTTATTTTAGTTATTCTCTTCTCCTTTGATGATTTGTTCATATTTACACAATTGGAAGATTTATTTTATATAATTGGGCATTTTTTATTTGAATCAATATATTGGTGACTTGATGAACATAATTTTTGTAATTAGAGTATATTGGGATGATTATATTGAACCTTATTCTTGTTTTGATATGTTTTGCAAAATTATATATTTTATGGATTATTTGACTTAACTTAAGGATAATGTATCTATGGAATATTTTCTCATTTATAAATAGTCTTATGGAATTACGATGTGGTTTTAAGCATGACCAATGGAAAGTATCTCGTTATGCAACTGTTGAACATTATTCCCACTTGAGAAATTATGAGTAAATAGACTTTTCAAGTAGACACTAGGGGGGTTGAGTCTTGAGGTGTTACCTTTGGGGTAGACACTAAGATCTCCACCTCTTTAGGTGTTACCTTAGGGGTAGACACTAAGTGTGTCGAGCCTTATGGTGTTATTCATACGAATAGACACTAAGGACAACCGGCTCTTGAGGTGAAACTTGTTAAGTGGTCTTTATGGAACTTGGACTTTAAGTCTTATGGTGTTATATGAAAACTATGTTGAGTGACATACTTTTGTGTTCCCGTCACTCTCGATGGATACGGGTCTCCCCCGTTGATTCCACCTAAATGTTGTACTTGTCTTGCAAATTGTTTTAACTAATTATATTGAAAGTGTTCATGTTCATGCTGACTAGGGTTTTTAGCCTAACACTTGTTTTGGTGTCGGCATGTATCTCAGGTTCTAGTGGCGTGGTCGCCAAGAACGTTTGACCGGTATTTTTATAGAGAGCTTGGGGAGCATTTTGAGACGCCGACTTTTGAAGTTACTTTTGACGTTTAGGAGACACTCGATTGTAATCTATTTCTTTTATAGAATTAGATTAGGAGGTTGTTATCCACAATCTATTTTTTAATAAATCGTAAATTTGTATGGCGTATTCTAAGCTCCTTTTTGGAGAAAGCTCGTATCTTGATATTCAAATACCATGTTCCGGTTTTATTTGGAATCTTTTTGTCCCATTTTTAGGATGTTACAAGTTGGTATCAGAGCTTTTGTTTAAGTGAACTAGGTGTAATTTTAGGATACCTAGACTTAAGCAGTGAATTTTAAGGACTCTTCCTTAAGTGTGGGTAGGACACATAGATGGGGAGAGCTATAGGACCTACGGAATTACTGTAACTACCCAAAATCAGGACATAAAGCAAACCAACTTTATTAATTAACAGGGCCAAATGGTCCAAAACAACATCTAAAATTCAAGGTTTGCGTAAAGAAAACCTAATGCACAACTGAGAATACAAGGAACTAAAACTAAAATGGAGGTCTTCTGACCGAGCTCTGGCATACACCTTCTCCATACCCTTGCTCGAACCTCCTACCTCACGCCTGCCTAAAAAGATTTTAGTTTTGAAAGAGCGAGGGTTAGACCGAAGGTCTAGTGAGTCCCCTCTAACAACAGTTCAACAACAAAAATGTAGAAAAGATTTATAATAACATAAACCAATTCAGTTATAAATAATTCAACGCTTACAACCATACTTCTGGCACACACTGCTGTCACCCGAAGGTGACAGCGTGTCTGACTCATACTGCCTTAACTGGGATACACCCCCCATGGGCATGAACATGACACACCCCTCGGTATGAGTTCAGGCGGGACACCCCCCCCCCCCGACTTTGGCCGTAACCGCTCACAATAAACTATGCATACATTTAATCAACAACAAAAGTATAAACCCCATTTATAATAAGTCTCGCATGTATAACGTTCGCATAATAATAATAAAATGATTTTAAAATAAACTTCCACATGTCTTTAACCACTTTAACTTCGAAAGCATTTCGTTAGAAAACTCACCTTAGGTCCTTGCTTATTTCTTCACTCTAGCGATCTCACAACCTACGATGACATCGGTAACATGGTAAGGCACTCCTCTTAAACTGCTAACTAAAGATATCAGGTTGCTCTCTCTTACGAGTCTCAAGACCTCTCACACACGAACTATTTATACTCCAAGAAACACAAGTTTTCCCATGCTACTAGATAGAGGGCCCCTCACCCGATCCCAACTGGTTCCCGATTCGGATGAGGTCCTGGGTAACTCCCGGTTCCTCCCTATTCACACTCTCGCTCCCGGGGTCCTCCGCCCAGTTCCACGCTCGCCTCTCGGGTTTTCGCATATCCCGGGCTTGCCAGACTCCCGGGGTCACGGCCCGGGTTTCACTTCACCCCCGGGATCACCCGGTTACTAAGAACCGGGTTCACCCGATTACCAAAACTATCGGGAGCACCAGGTCAACAAGTCCCATGCTCTCCCAGCCACAACAACACCCGGGCTTCCCCGATTGAGAGTTCCCGGGGTCCCCCAGTGGGGAAACTCTCGGAGATACAGACCACGGAGGCGTTACAAGCGCAACACTCCCACGACGACACGATTTCCATGCGACGAAAATCGCCACTTCTCAAATAACAAGCGAGACATCAAAGTCTCTTTAATCCCCAAGGATTTGGCAAAGAAAAACGATCGAATCCAAGGGTTTAGTCCTCAAAAGCGCAAAACTAAACATCAGACTACTTCCCCCCTCCCTTATCTAATCGAGCTCTAACCAGGGAAGAAACCCTCTACCATTAACAAGCATCAATAAAAGAAAACTTACCTTGAAGATTATTGCTCTAACTTGAAGAACGATTGCAGTCTGTTCCTTTGATTTCTTTTCTCCAAAAATCACCCAACCAAGGTCCCACTCCTATTCTTTCTTTGATATTTCCTAGCCGCCACCAAACAATAATGAGGAAAGGAAGAGAGTGGTAGTGTTTAACACCTTTTTCTCAATTTTACAACTAACCCCCTTCCAACTTTGGTTTTTGGTTCCTCACCACCAAACTTCCTTTATTTACTCCAAAAGCGGTTATTTCAAAACCTCCCCCTTAATAGAATTCCGTCCCCGGAATTCCATCGTCGAACAAACTGGGGTACTGGGACCTCATGTCCGCCTCCACCTCCCACGTTGCCTCCTGCCCTTTGTGAACCTCCATTGCACTTTCACCAACCGAATCTCTTTAGATCTTAGGTTCTTCACTCTGTGGTCCAAAATGGCCATCGACTCCTCTATGAAGCTTAACTTCTCATCAACGGGAATAACATCCAACGACAGTACCACGTTAGTTTCCGTCAAACACTTCTTCAGATTTGACACATGAAAAGTGGGATGGATCCCACACAGATCTTCGGGTAGTTCTGGTTTATAGGATACTTATCCAACTCGCTCGATAATAATGAATGGCCCAACGAACCTTGGTCTTAACTTCTCTTTCCTCCTGAAACGGATTGTGTGTACCAGATTCTAGTTTCTAACTCCAGATTAATCAAACAAACAAGATTAACAATCAATTACCTGTTTGATTTCACTTCAATCACAAGATTACACTTTCTCTCTCTAGAACTCTTTCTCTGTCTAAAACCGTATTCTCTCTCAAAATACAACTTAATTCTTACAATACGTAGATACTGAAAATACAAGAACAAAAACTATTTATACTACCACTAATACAAGGAAACTAAAATATCAAACAAATACAACTAAGTTTGACTTATTACAAATAGACTTTGACTTTTAATGAGATTTGAGTTTCTTCAGCTTTGACTTTCTCAACTTTGACCTTCAGTCTTCTTGATCTTGTATCCAACAAATTTATGCTCTAACAATCTCCCCCTTTGGATTCAAGATCACTGTTGAAAGATCTAACAAATCAGTCTTCACTTTAAGCTCTGTCAAAATAATCTCCGCTTTTTCTTTAACGATCTTCTTTCCAAAACTATCTTCGAACGAGTAACAATCTCCCCATAACTTTTACACAACACGTTCAGACATTGGAAATAAATTATCTTCAAATTCAGCTCGAATTGCTTTCAGCAAATAATCTTCAAAGAAAATTTCCTCAAAAACTTTAGAAATTCTTTGATCTTCATCAAATCTTCAAATCTTTTCTTTGAACTATTCTTACTTGGACATTTCTGAAAAATATTTCTCAAAACTTTATCATTTCTTGATATCATCTCTTCCAAACTTCAAAACTTTAACATTTCTTCATATCATCTCCCCCTTTTTGATGATTTGAGCATCTATATCATCAAAACTTTTCGTTCAAGAAATGTCTTTGACCATTCTGATCTTTTCCAAACTGAGCCTCTGATTCTGTGATCCATAACCAAGTGTTCATCTAGATCTTTGCAAATCCAGACAAAATAAGAACAGGTAACTCCTGAATCAACAGATGAATCAGTTAAAATGCCTGTCAGTAACACAAAGTCACTGTGTGTAACGAATACACAATATAAAAGAGCTTTTTGATGTTCACTCCCCCAGGGCTTCCATCCAATCATCGAAACACCACAAAGGCAATTTCTATGAATGTTATGACAAAGAAACAAATTCTTTGTGTGTTCGTGCATGTGTAGAAAGAATTAAGCACGATGATTGCTTTTCAATAAGGCTCAAAGTTGTGTAAACCACTGAGACAACAGTAGATAAACACAGACTCAATGTGCATGATTGAAGTGCGAAGGTGGGGCAGACTTCCTTCTTTTTCAATATCCAGATTTTCCAAATGAAAACCAGATAGATAATATGCTGCGTCCCCAGAAAAATATGAAACATTTTCTTTTTGAGAAGAAAATGAGTAGTTGGTGGGGTTTTAGCAAGAGTTGGCATGGGCTAGATGCCTGTTTCAATAACGTTCACGAAGAAATGTGAAACATTAGTAATGTGGCTGCCCGACTCAGAAAGTATTTGGTGCAGAGTTTGATATTCTTTTACTCTAATCTCACACCCTCTTTCTTTTTAATTCAATAAGCTCACTACTAACCAAACTCTCTTTTCCATTTTACCTCATCACACCCACACTCATTTCTTTTTGACTCCTCACACTCAATCACTAAAAGATTAACTTCTTGGGTAGAGATCACTGGTTAATGTGATTTCATAGAAGTTATGAGCATTTTAAAACATTGATTTCACTAAAAGAATATAATCATGAAGATATGAGCATTTTAAAACATTGAAATTAATCTTGAAGATATAATCATGAAGTATTTTCAAACAAGTATATTGAATGAATGAATATGAATGCAAAAGACTTGTTTGAAAATCTGACATTGTATAAAATGATCAGAAATGAATGATATATCAATTAAGGCTTATGGTCAAGAATAATGGATATTGTCTATATGAATCAAAATACAGACATTCTTGAAATGACGTTTCGAAATGAAATATCGCTCAAAATTCTTTGAAATACAAGCGAAGTGTCTTACCATCGAAGAAAAAATTGTTTCAATTTAGAGACATGGTAAGAACATTTTAAACAAAAATTCAAACCGGTGTGTTGTGAATACTTGAAAGTATATAGACAAGACAATACGCAAGTATTTATCTTTAGAAACACACGGTTTGTAAACATAGAAGCACAAAATAACAATGAAAACATTTAAAATTACACTTCCAAATTATAAAATCTGTTTAAAAATCGGGAAGTGGTTTGAACATTTAAGAACATGTTTTCTATATCTGAAAGTTGTCCTTCTTTCAGATACATTTGAGATTAAGATAAGAAATTTACCTTTTCGCTCAATCTTAATTCTTAGAAAGTCAAGTTGTAGTCATTTAGATATGATCGTGTCAGCTTCTCTCATCCTGCATAAGTCTCAAAGTCTAGTCAAAATTTATTCACAAAATTTATTCGAAAATAAAAGAACATAAAACAGTAAAAACAATTAAAGAACGAGTTCTGATCAGAAATAAACATAAATCATAGTCTTACTCCTTTTGATATTATATGCTCCCCCTAAAATCATGCATCACAAAAATTTGTCCGTTAAGTAAAATGCAGAAATTAGTTATGCTCCCGCTCAAACGAATGTAGATCATCTAGAATATTCTCTTACTCCCCCTGAGATTATGAGCAAACAATTAAAGTGCAGATATCCTTCAGACATAAAAATAAAGAAAATGATGAAAAATAACAATACGTAACTTTAGTAGGTAATAACCGATTATGTCTTAAGATTTAACATACCAAGCTTAGAGACAAGAAAATTAAATCTCTTTTCATCTAAGGGTTTGGTAAATAAATCTGCAAGTTGATAATCTGTTTTTACAAAATAAAGTTCAATTGTTCCTTTTTCTACATTATTTTTTATAAAATGATACCTGACATCAATATGTTTGGTTTTCGTATGCTGGACAGGATTAGCAGATATTGCAATCACACTCTTCGAGTCACACTAGATTATAATTTTATCAAATTTGAATCCATAGTCTCGTAGCTGTGTTCGCATCCACAGGACTTGAGAGCAGCAACTGGCAGCAGCTACGTACTCTGCTTCAGCAGTCGATGTGGAAACGCATAATTGTTTCTTTGATGCCCAACTAATGAGCTTGTCTCCAAGAAATTGAACGTGACCTGAAGTACTCTTTCTATCCAACATGCAACCTGCATGATCTGCATCTGAATATGCAGTCAGTTGAAACCCAGTATCCTTAGGATACCACAGACCAAGATCTGCAGTCCCTTTCAGATATCTAAAAATCCGTTTGACAGCAGCCAAATGGGATTCTTTGGGAGCAGATTGATATCTAGAACATAAACATGTTGAGAACATAATATTTGGTCTACTCGATGTAAGATACATTAATGAACCTATCATACCTCTATATGTTCTAACATCAACACTTTTACCCGAAGGATTAGTGTGGATCTTAGTACCAGGTGCCATCGGGGTTCCAATTGGTTTACAATTTTCCATTTTGTATTTCCGAAGAATATCCAAAATGTACTTAGATTGGTTAATGAAAATCCCCGTAGAAAACTGCTTAACTTTTAATCCGAGAAAGAAATTCATCTCTCCCATCATACTCATTTGAAAACGTGACACCATGAGGTTAGAAAAGTTTTTGCAAAATTTTGGATTTGTAGAACCAAATATTATATCATCAACATAAATCTGAATAAGAATAATATCAGCTTTTTCCTTTTTGATGAATAAAGTGGTATCAATCTTACCTTTGGAGAAACCAGACTTGACCAAGAATTTGGATAAGACGTCATACCATGCTCGAGGGGCTTGTTTTAAACCATAGAGGGCTTTGTCCAAGATATAAACATGATCTGGCTTCTCTGGATTGACGAACCCTTCTGGTTGAGACACGTATACTTCCTCCTTAAGAATACCATTCAGAAAGGCTGTTTTCACATCCATCTGAAAGACTGTGAAATTCTTATGAGCTGCGTAGGCTAGAAACATGCAGATTGCTTCTATACGCGCTACTGGAGCATACGTCTCATCGTAATCTATGCCTTCCTCTTGCCGGTAACCTTTGGCAACAAGTCTAGCTTTGTTTCTTATGACGATACCATCTTCATCCTTTTTATTCTTGAATACCCATTTAGTGCCGATCACGGTTTTACCTTCTGGCTTAGGAACTAATCTCCAAACCTTTAGGGCTTCAAACTGATTGATCTCTTCTTGCATTGCAGATACCCAGTCCGAATCAGCAAGAGCCTCAGATACTCGTGTTGGCTCAATCTTGTTGAGGAACGAGTCATGCATACATTGGTTAAGAGTCGCTGACCTAGTTTGAACAGGCTTGTTGAGATCTCTAATTACTTGATGTAATGGATGGTCTTTGGTCCAGCGATGCTCATGGGGAAATGGAGTAGATGAAGTTTGAATATGATCATCATCTAGAAATCCACTGTCAAAATCTTCAGCTTGAATAACAGGAGGGGAGTTCTCAGTTGAAGTTTCATGTGCAGAAGTATCAGTTGGAACAGCAGATTCAGGCTGTTGAGTAGACATGATATCACATCCAACTGAAACAGTTACTTCTGGCTCAGCAGTTACTTGTACATCTTCAACTGTAGGAGTAGATGTTGGAATGTGAGTTTCTGACTGAACGGGGGATGCTTGTTCAGTTATGACATATGAAGTGACTGGATGATTGGAACTTGTGTCTTCAGGCCTGTCAATCACATCAGATTTAGATACATTAGTTCTGAGAAACTCATCATAAAAGAATTCAAATAACAAATCTAAATCAGTTAAATGTGAAGTAGATGTAGAAGCGTTATCCGAATTTTTCGCTGTAGAAACAGGTTCTGGACTGATCTGCCCAGAAGCTAACACTCCAGTGATCACGGGTTCTGAACTGAGTTGTTCAGAAGCCATTTCTTCATCGAATGTTACATTAACGCTCTCGACAACTGTCTTTGACTTCTTCAGATAAACACGATATGCTGCAGATGTTGAAGAATAACCGATAAAAATGCCTTCATCCGCCTTAGCACTGAATTTATTCAGACTCTCTCTGTCATTAAGCACAAAACATTTACACCCAAATATGTGAAAATATTTGATAGTTGGTGTTCTGTTGTTGATCAGCTCATATGGAGTCTTTTGAAAATGGCGGTGAATCATGGATCAATTTTGAGTATGGCATGCAGTCGACACAGCTTCTGCCCACAAGAATAGAGGTAAGTCCGATTGGCTAAGCATAGTCCGAGCGGCCTCGACTAGCGTTCGATTTCGCCTTTCGACTACACCATTTTGTTCAGGTGTTCTAGCAGCAGAATACTGATGTGAAATCCCAACTGATTCGAGATATTCATCAACAATCTTGTTCTTGAATTTTGTGCCGTTGTCAGTTCGAAGAACCTTGACTTGTCGCTGCATTTTCACTTGAGACGTCTTTAAGAAAGTAATGAGAACTTCGGGCGTCTCATCTTTTGATCGAAGAAATTTGACCCACGTGTACCTTGAATAATCATCCACAATAACCAACACGTATTTCTTTCCTCCCAAACTCTGAGTTCTCATTGGACCACACAAATCCATATGTAACAGTTCTAACGGAGAACTAGTGCTTGGTTTAGGCTTCGGTTTATGTGCGGCTCTCTTCATCTTACCCTTCTCACATGCAGCACATAAGTGTTCTCATTCATATTTCAGCTCAGGAAGTCCTTTGACCAATTTCCCACGAACCAACTTGTTGATATAACGAAAGTTCAAATGAGATAAACGTTTGTGCCAGAGCGAACTTTGTTGCGTTGAAGCTTTTGTCATCAAGCATACTTGATTGTCAATCTGTACATTGGAAAGATTGATGGTATAGAGGTTTGTCTTTCGATGTCCACCTAAGAGTTCTGTGCCGTCTTTAGTACGAACTGAGCAACTCTTAGACTTGAAGTTGACCTCTAACCCTTTATCGTAGAATTGACCAATGCTGAATAAGTTGTGCCCCAAGCCTTCGACATAACTCACCTTACTTATCGTTATGTTGTCTTGAATGATGTCACCATATCCTAAGATAGGTGAAAGTTGATCGTTTCCAAATCTGACATTTCCACTGAATTTCTCTGTATAGTTAGACAATAAAGCTTTTTGCCCAGTCATATGCTTGGAACATCCACTATCCAAGTACCACATATGCCGAGTCTGCAAGAGAAATCAGACAATAATAGATTTAGGTACCCATTTAAAAACGGGTCCTAACAGATTAGCACAAGATTTTGGTATCCATTTAAATATGGATCCTCCTTTTCTTTGAAAAACATTTGATCTGGAAGAATTAACATGATAAGATCCATACCAATCAGAAGAATTATGAGAATTAACAAAATCAGTTCTCCGATAATTAGAATAAAATGTAGTAGGAATAGGAGATAATTGAATCAATTGCTTTATTGAATATTTCTTGTAAGAAGATACAAGGTTTTGTTTATTTGAAGCAAATTGATCAATTACATCATTATCACTACTAACTTGTCTAGTAAAAGAATTATCAGTAACTGATTCGGCTTTCTCATCCTTCTTCCATTTTGGTCTCCATTCGGATTGAGCTTTCAACTTTTTCTTCCTTAAATCTGAAACATAAGATATAGATTTATTAGCAAAAGCAGATTTCCGAGACTGAGTATACTTTCGTGTACCAGTGTATTTCTGTTTCTGTAATCGCTGTTTCTTATGTTTCTTACCTTGAGCATAGTAATCAGCAGTTACATAAACTGATTCACCAACCTTAGTTGATGATTCATCAACATTAACACCACTTGGTAACACTTTGTCATTTTTAAAACAAGTAGAATGATCAGGAAGTATAGAATTGACATCAAACATATTAAATTCTTCCATGCACCCATCATCAGAATTTAGAAAATCATTTGCAGACTCAAATAAGTCATCAGAATTATCAGATGAAGATTGATATGCCTTAGAAACTGTAGAACACTTTGTAGATTTAATTTGAAAAACAGTGTTCTTTATAACTGTAGAAAATACATTTTGTTGTATATCAGCCAAAAGTTTTTCATCAGATAAAACAATTTCAAGCTCGACTATTTTGCTTTCAAGAATAGATGTAGGAACATAAACCTTTGCAATCGCAGGTTTTGCCTTCATCTCAGAAGCAGAATAACTAACAAAATAGTCAGTTGAAAGAACTTTTGGTGTTTTAGAAAGATAACTATCATTTAACTTTTCATAGCTAAATGGTAGTTGCATTTTCTTTTTATTCTTTCTATTTTCAGTTTCTTTGGCCTCAACTTCTTCTGGCAATTTGTTTACAAATTTGGGTTTTAAATGAGTATGTTTACCAGCACAAGCAAGAAAATCATAGTTATAAAGTGCCGGCTGTTTTCTGATGGCTTTCTTAAGATAATGGGGGTTTTCAAAACCAAGTCCCCATTTCTCTTTAACATCAGCATCTTCATTTGGTGCATTGAGAAAAATGGTTTGATCTGTTTGACCTCTCGCATAAAGTTTTGTTTCCAGACCATTTACTTTCTTATTAAAATTCTTGTTTTCAACCTGCAGTTTATAAACAGTTAGTGCAGATTCTGTCTTTTCAAACTCATATTTAGACACTTTACCTTCAAACACAGAAATCCTCTTTTCAAAACAATCTACTTGAGATTTAGAATCAAAATCAGACTTGCGTAAAGAATCAATCAGATCTTTGTTTGAAATAACAGATGTATTAAGCTCAAAGATCTTCTTGTTTCTTTTAGCAAATCTTTCTTTTTCCTTTTTCAGATTATTTTGTAAATTTTGTAGCTCAACCACCATGGTTTCCATTTTGGTAATAAAATCTTTTTCAGATAAGTTTAATACCTCATTAACTGCCTCATCATCTGACTCATCATCCTTTACTTCTTTGCCCATGAGACACATATGAGCTGTTTCTTCTTTCTTCTCATCTTCATCTTCAGAATGATCAAGCCAAAATTCGTCCTCGGCCATTAGAGCTATTCCTGCTTCTTGTTGTTTGGCCAATAGCAGCTTGTTCTGATAATACTGAGAATTTTGAACTTTCGGCTTTCTACAGTCTTTTGCAAAATGACCCATCTTGCCACAATTGTAGCATTTGACTGAATCATTTGCTGGGTTTTCGGCAACTGTGTAGTCATTCACGAACTTCTTCTTCTCAACAAGTTTCTTCTCAACATATCTATCCACTTCATATCTCGTTCCTTCCACTCTCTCTCGGTGTTCGTGATTCTTTGAACTTGAAGAAGAATAACGTTGAGAATTTGATCCCGGCTTCTTATAAAATTTCTTCTGAAATGCACGAGTCAGTAATATCATGGCTTGTTTCAGACTTTCGCCATCATCACTATCTGATACTGAATCTGACTCTGAACTTGTAAGAACTATCTTCTTTTTCTTCTCTTTCTTTTCTTTCTTTTCTTTCTTCTTTTCTCCAGCTACCAAAGCAATCGATTCAGGAACTTTTTCTGCCTTCTTCTTCTCAGCTCTTTTCTCTTCTACTTCTTCTTCATTCTGCCTCAAGGTCTCAAATACCTCATGTAATGGAATTTCATTCAAATCCTTCATCTGCTTCATCCTTCTTGTATGCTTCTTCCATTCAGGTCGTAGAATACTCAGTAACTTGACATTATTTTCTAGCTGCTTCTTTTTCACTTTGTTCTTTGTCAGCTCATTCAGAAGCAATACAAATCGTTCATATGTATCTTCCAGACTCTCATTCTCCTTAGCTTTGAATTCCTCATAACTATTGATGCAATTCGCCACTTTCATCTGATTTCCAACCTTGGATCCCATCATCATCTTTTGCAATTGATCCCACATCTTCTTAGCATTTCCCTTGTAACTATCAATCTTGATGTAGATCTCATTCGGAATGCTCTGAAGAAGTAAGGATCTTGCTTGTTTATCTGCTTTGTATCGGCTTTTCTGATCTTCAGAATATTGAGAGATATCCACTATCACTGTTTTCATCTTTTGCTCTCTTTCCTCAGTTCCATCTTCACTATCAGAAGAATCATCATCAGGTATTTGAACTATTATTGGAGCCATTGGACCTTCGGTGATAGACAGAAGAATATTCTCTCCATTTGAATGTCGATCTATGAAATCCAAGAATCTGTCCTTCCATTGTTCATACTCGCCTTTGAATAGAACTGGAGGCTTAACATCGTTTCCGATTGAAAGTGCATCTTTGGAAGTCATTTTGTATAACCTGTTTGAAAAATATATCAAAATAAGAAACTAGAACTGATCGTTAGTCCAAATGAAACAATCAAGAAACACGAAATATTAAAAAAAAATCGAAATGCGAAAAACAAAAAAAATATTTCAAGTTTTTTTTTATGCTATGCGCGTCACTCAGGAACCGCATTCAACAACTTTGCGTGTCACACATGAAACACACATCACACTATGCGTTTCTCACAGAGACCGTAAACCTCTCTTTGATTTACTATGCGTTTCCTTGATCAACGAACAATTTGCAGGACCAATCCTTTTACCATGCCTTTCCAAAGGCAAACGCACACCTTGCTTTGCGTGTCACAAAGGAACCGCAAACCTCTTCTGTGCTTGTCAGGTAGGAAACGCACAACACTACTTTGTGTTTCTTATCATACTTCTGCTTTTGTCAACTATGCGTTTCAATTTGCAAATGCAAGACACACTGTGCGTGTCTCGATACACCCGCAAGACACACTGTGCGTGTCTTGTTACACCCGCATGGCTCACTTTGCGTGTCTTGTTTAATACACCTGCAGACTTAGAATGACCCGCAAACTTCGATAAATTTGTACGTGTCTTGATGAATGACCCGCACACTTTGATGAATCAAACGCACAACTCGATGAATTAAACCGCAAACTTGAAGAACACCCGCACACCTCTGAGATCTAACAAAATCGCACAAAAAAACTCATATATGCCTAGAAATCTAACTCGAAACTTTAACAATTTGAACTTCTATACAACTCGAACACAAAACTATCACTAATTTTCGATCAAATACACAAAAATTAAAAATATGAATCAAGAACAGTGTCAAGAACTCGTGTATACAAAAACCACAAAAATTCGAAAATTTGAATTGATTACAGTGGAATTCTTGATAACACCTATACAGACTCGAACGATTAAGCTATTTGAACAAAATCTAATCAATTTCAGAACCAAAAACTCACTAAAACTCGGATTTGATCTTGACTTCGATGAACAGTAAAAAACGAACTTTCTGATTTTCTTGAAATTTCGATTTGGATCTGCTCTGATACCAATTGTGTGTTCCAGATTCTAGTTTCTAACTCAAGATTAATCAAACAAACAAGATTAACAATCAATTACCTGTTTGATTTCACTTCAATCACAAGATTACACTTTCTCTCTCTAAAACCGTATTCTCTCTCAAAATACAACTTAATTCTTACAATACGTACATACTGAAAATACAAGAACAAAAACTATTTATACTACCACTAATACAAGGAAACTAAAATATCAAACAAATACAACTAAGTTTGACTTATTACAAATAGACTTTGACTTTTAATGAGATTTGACTTTCTTCAGCTTTGACTTTCTCAACTTTGACCTTCAGTATTCTTGATCTTGTATCCAACAGATTTATGCTCTAACACGGATCACACCCTTCCAAGGCGAGACTGATAACTTTACCTTGTCCCCACTTGGGACTCATGCCTCATACTTTTCAATCTAGCCAACTTAGTTCCATTCAAATGTCCATGCCATTCTGATCAAATACACAGTCGTAAGTAACCATCGGATTTACCCCTCGATTAATCACAACTTCCTTAAATAAAAGATCTTACCGGAGTCATCACTACGACAACATGCATCACCGACTAAAATAACCACTCAATTCTCCAACATAACATATAGTCAACCTTAGATATCACCAAGAACTTATAGTTATGAGTTTATTCATCTGGTATCCTACCATTGCAATGTAACCTCTCTTAATACGACAAACGTCTAATGTAGAAGCTCTTTCTTTCCTGAACCACATTGATCACAACTCATCGGTATTACCCAATTCATACACGCTAAACATACATCCCACCAACGTCATCACTCCAACTTCTTACACAATGGAAGAAAACTTCCACAATTCAAAACCTTCGTAGTCCACCAGCTCCAATGACCGAATAATGTGACGCATACTTCAATTTCTCATTGCATCTACAATCGTCCAACCATATGTGCAATAAAACCAAGCTTCACCCGCTCAACACGGAGTGACCATGCTCGCACAAACTATTCCAAATAGTTTAACACTGGACGACCGACTCACTTGGAATATTTTCCACGCAAGACCAAGTCTGACAATATGATCCTTCACTCTGAGCACTACATCCAACCACCCCTTCCCTTCCTTCTCGAAGACTTCAAACCCACTTCTAAAGACCGACTAACTGATTAGCGGTACAAGCTTTAGGCCAACCACACAATTTAGATTACTCAACACCCAAACCGCAACGTGCGCCATAATCTCTTTCTCACACCCACGCTAGGGGTTCATAAACTTACTAACGACAAAATTTGAAAACATAATTCCACATTTTTGTATCACTTGCCAAACTTCTTACTCTCAAATTACCCGCCTTTCCGACATAAAATCTTCACTCTCTTCTTGTTGCATGAGACACTGCTCACCCAACATAGCTTACTCCATTCCTCGATGATCCCGAAATGTGTCAAAAACACATTTACATTACTATACTTAGTCACCTGATTACCTACAATTCTTACGCGAGATAGTAAACCAAGCTCTTCCAAAACATTACTCACTACTCGAAAGCACCGCACAATTCTCGCTCTCCAAACAGAATTGCCCAATCTGTTAGAATCCATTCACACCCCAGAGAATACTTCGACATTTTCACAGATTTCCTTCCTACTACACAACATCCTGAACTAAGCAGTTTGACACTTCCATCAACATTCTAGGGGGTATAAGATAAACCTGCCCACAACTCTCCGCAACCCATAACACATGGTTCCTCTCTTAGATAGCCGCCAACTGTCATTCGAAAATTATCCTCAACTTAGTAATACCCCGATACCAACCAAACATCCACACATCCCATCAACATACTTGCCACTTACAAATCATTCCCTAGAAATCTCCGGACAAGGACGCTCATCCTATATCAATAACACCAACCTACTACCTATCCTCAAAGAAGTTCCTTACCACCTTAATGACTTGCACGTCTACTTATGGCATAAAATTCACCAACTCCTAGATACACCCATCACCCTACCACCTCATCACAGTACAGTCAAAATCTCCGCGACCACTTTGCACACCTACAGATACCGTCATCTTCATATTGATTATAACACCAATATCTGTATTCAAGGCATCTTACGACCTTGTCTTTCTCGAACCTGGATAAATCGCAAAATCATGATCCTCTAAACCACTCAACAAGATATCGGTCCTTGTCGGCTCATCACGACCTGCTAGAAATAAATTCCGGCAACCTGAAAGATTAAGCGTACTACCTCGTAGACCTAAAAGCTCGAAGCACAACCCCTCCAATTGTGCTATATAAAAACTTCACTCCTGCATAAACCATCAAAACCTGATAAAAAAAATCACCTGATCGAACTAGCGGTCTTCCATTTTCGTAATACTCACACAAGGTGGTCCAACATCACGCCAGGTACACCTTTTCCCGAATAACTCTTTGCTCCCTCACGAAAACTCAACGAAACTATCCATAGCTACTTCTTCATTTTCAGCATCCTGTCATTAATCTCAAAGAGGGTCGTTGGCTTCAACATCAACAGTCGACATTGTGATACTTCCACCATGTCTCCGACCAACAAGGATTCCCAATGGAACCTACTTCTTCCAATGCAACAACCTACTACTATAAAGTATCTTAACAACTTCGGATTCCACCCCGGTCACAACCATCTGTCGACATCCACATCTCAAATCACTGAACAAGCGAGTAAGCCATTATAATACAAACATCCTTAACGTCAGAGGTCAAGGCCTCCATTAACCACCTCCGCTATTCACCACCCTTCCTTAACAGGAACTCCAAAGTCATGGGTCGACCACCCACTGTTTGAGCGCCCCATTTCCACTCTCAAAACCTTCCTCATCCTTAGTTGCAACCTTCCCCACGACCTAGAGAGTTCATAGCTTTCATGCATGACACACCATAAATTTAAACTTTTGACACATTTGAAAATTTAGTAGGTACCACAACATGATACAATGTTGAGTGTACACGACACTACACCAGAATCATTGATTAGCCATGCACAACGATCTCAAGGATCGTTCACCCTCAACTCGACGATAAATTACGTCTCACCCCACCCAAAATCGATGTTGGCACAATTTAAATTGTTTTATTGAAATTATTTTCAATGAACTTTACCCACACGATTTATATAAATACTACAAAATTGCTTACACTGAGCGAGTCAGACGACTCTCACTCTCATTGATATGACAACACATGTCGGTACCAAATTCACTTATAAAATCATGTTATCAAACGTTGTTATGATTTTCACAACAAAAGTTAACTCATTTATAAAGAGATATAAAATAATTCTCCCATAACCAATATCGAAATTTATCACCCAGCGCAATAAACTTGTCTTTTCAATACAAACACACGTTTAAACGCATCGTCACGTTTTTAAAACGAATACATCGCAAGGCACACACATGCCAAGATATCCGATATGAATGATATGAAAGACTCCAACAATTTGTTCGAAACACAATGCATGAGACTCACTTTACATTGAAGGCTATTTACTCGAACAAGGTCAACTATTTGCACTCACTATAATTTATCCCAGACCCCCTACTTCTGACCAACCGGTTGGGGTCTTCACATTTGCCACCACCTCCGACACCAACGCTTTCCAACATCCTTGAATGCCTAACTACTTGTTACCACCGTGACTATTGATTTGCAAATCATGCGTTATCACTTTAACCCCAAACAAACTTACCAACAATAGTTCATTTCCGTCCTATCTTCACTCCATTTTATCAGTCAACACTGATATCATCTCTCAACCACCCTTCAATTAACTACAGAATCAGAAGCCTCATTTCTATCCTTCGATTCTTGGGTCAACACTTTTCTGATTCCCACTGATCAACATAACAACCTACCAACTCGGAGACTCCCTTGAAGCGAAGAGCTCACCTTCAATCGTTATTCTATTCCTTATGGACCCAAGAGGTCCTTCCTCAAGACGAAATATCTACATCCCGCAAAATACTCAACCCAAATGGTATAAACCTTAAAACCATCAGCGAGCTAACACAACACGCTAGACCAACGCAATCATTTCAATGATAGGACTCACTACCCAAAACTACACCCATCGATTATCTCAACAATAGTAATCGAGTATGCCCATGCACTTGTAAATTTATAATGGCATTGGCCAGATGCAATTCTGAATTTACCTTACATGACAGTCCTCACTATCGTTGTCACGACTCTCGATGATCAAGGTCTTCCTTAAAGGCTTCCTAAATCTCAGTTGTGTCCCCCTACTCCACAGTTTAAGTTTAGGCCCATCCGGTCACCTAAATCCCTTAAACTATAGTTCTGATATCAATTGTAACTACCCAAACTCACGACATAAAGCAAAACCAACTTTATTAATTAACAATGCCAAACGGTCCAAAACAACATCTAAAATTCAAGGTTTGCGGAAAGATAACCTAATACATAATTGAGAATACAAGGAACTAAAACTAAAATGGAGGTCTTCTGACCCATCTCTGACTCACACCTTCTCCTTGCCCTTGCTCGATCCTCCTACCTCACGCCTGCCTGAAAAGGTTTTAGTTATGAAAGAGCGAGGGTTAGACCAAAGGTCTAGTGAGTCCCCTCCAACAACAGTTTAACAACAGAAATATAGAAAAGACTTATAATAACATAAACCAATTCAAGACTAATAACCATACTTCTGGCACACACTACTGTCACCCGAAGGTGATAGCGTGTCTGACTCATACTGCCTTAATTGGGACACCCACCCATTGGCATGAACGGGACACCCCCCGGTATGTGTTCAGGTGGGACACCCCCCGACTTTGGCCGTAACCGCTCACAATAATGTATGCATACATTTAATCAACAACAAAAGTATAAACCACATTTATAATAAGTCTCGCATGTATAACGTTCGCATAATAATAATAAAATGCTTTTAAAATAAACTTTCACATGTCTTTAACCACTTTAACTTCGAAATCATTTCGTTAGAAAACTCACCTTAGGTCCTAGCTTATTTCTTCACTCAAGCGATCTCACAACCTACGATGACATCGGTAACATGGTAAGGCACTCCTCTTAAACTGCTAACTAGAGATAGCAGGTTGCTCTCTCTTACGAGTCAAAAGACCTCTCACATCCGAACTATATTATACTCCAAGAAACACAAGTTTTCCCATGCTACTAGATAGAGGGCCCCTCACCCGATCCCAACTGATTCCCGGCTCGAAGGAGGTCCCGGGTAACTCTCGGTTCCTCGCTGTTCATACTCTCTCCCTCGGGCGGCCCGACTCCCGGGGTCCTCCGCCCGGTTCCACGCCCGCCTCCCGGGTTTTAGCATATCCCGGGCTTCCCCGACTCATGGGGTCATGACCCGGGTTTCACTTCACCCCCGGGATCACCCGGTTAGTAAGACCCGGGGTCAACCTGTTACCAAAACTACCGGGAGCACCCGGTCAACAAGTCCCCAGCTCACCCGACCACAACACTCGGGCTTCCCCGGTTGAGAGTTCCCGGGGTCGCCCGGTGGGGAAACACCCGGAGATACAGACCACGGTGGCGCTGCAAGCGCAACACCCCCACAACGGCACAATTTCTAAGTGACGGAAACCGCCACACCTTAAATAATAAGCGAGACATCAAAGTCTCTTTAATCCACAATGATTTGGCAAAGAAAAACGATCGAATCCAAGTGTTTAGTCCTTAAAAGCTCAAAACTAAACATCAGACTACTTCTCCCCTTCCTTATCAAATAGAGCTCTAACCAGGGAGGAAACCCTCCACCATTAACAAGCATCAATAAAAGAAAACTTACCTTGAAGATGATTGCTCTAACTTGAAGAACGATTGTAGTCTGTTCCTTTGATTTCTTTTCTCCAAAAATAACCCAACCAAACTCCCACTCCTTTGATATTTCCTAGCCACCACGAAACAATAAAGAGAAAAGGAAGATAGTGGTAGGGTTTAACCCATTTTTCTCAATTTTACAACTAACCCCCTTCCAACTTTGGTTTTTGGTTCCTCATCACCGAACTTCCTTTATTTACTCCAAAAGAAGTTATTACATTACCTCCCCCTTAACAGAATTCCGTTCCCGGAATTCCATCGTCGAACAAATTGGGGTACTGGGACCTCATATCCGCCTCCACCTCCCACGTCGCCTCCTGCCCTTTGTGAAACCTCCATTGCACTTACACCAACCGAATTTCTTTAGATCTTAGCTTCTTCACTTTGTGGTCCAAAATGGCCTACGGCTCCTCTATGAAGCTTAACTTCTCATCAACGCAAATAACATTCAACGACACTACCACGTCAGTTTCTGTCAAACACTTCTTCAGATTTGACACATGAAAAGTGGGATGGATCCCACACAGATCTTCGGGTAGTTCTGGTTTGTAGGCTACTTCTCCAAATCGCTCGATAATAACGAATGGCCCAACGAACCTTGGTCTTAACTTCTATTTTATCCCGAAACGGATCACACCCTTCCAAGGTGAGACTGGTAACTTTACCTTGTCCCCACTTGGGACTCTTGCCTCATACTTTACAATCAAGCCAACTTAGTTTCATTCAATTGTCCAAGCCATTCTGATCAAATACATAGTCGTACGTAACCATCGGATTTACCCTCGATTAACCACAACTTCCTTAAAGAAAAGATCTTACCGGAGTCATCACCACGACAACATGCATCACCGACTAAAATAACCACTCAATTTGCCAACATAACATATAGTCAACCTTAGATATCACCAAGAACTCATAGTTATGAGTTTATTCATCCGGTATCCTGCCATTGCAAAGCAACCTCTCTTAATACGGCTTATATCTAACGCAGAAGCTCTTTCTTTCTCGAACCACATTGATCACAACTCATCGGTATTACCCAATTCATACACGCTAAACATACATCGCCCCAACGTCATCACTCCAACTTGTTACATAATGGAAGAAAACTTCCACAATTCAAAACCTTCATAGTCCACCAGCTCTAACTGACCGAATAATGTGATGCATATTTGAATTTCTCATTGCATCCACAATCGTCCAACCATATGTGCAATAAAACCAAGCTTCACCCGCTCAACACGGAGTGACCATGCTCGCACAAACTATTCCAAATAGTTTAACAATGGACGACCGACTCACTTGTAATCTTTTCCATGCAATATCAAGTCTGACACTATGATCCTTCACTCTGAGCACTACATCCAACCACCTCTTCCCTTCCTTCTCGAAGACTTCAAACCCACTTCTAAAGACCGACTCACTGATTTGCGGTGCAAGCATTAGGCCAACCACACGATTTAGATTACTCATCATCCAAACCGCAACGTGTGCCATAATCTCTTTCTCACACCCACACTAGGGGTTCATAAATTACTAACGGCAAAATCTGAAAACATAATTCCACATTTTTGCATCACTTGCCAAACTTCTTACTCTCAGATTACCCGCCTTTCCGACATAAAATCTTCACTCTCTTCTTGTTGCATGAAACACTGCTCACCCAACATAGCTTACTCCATTCCTCGATGATCCCCAAATGTGTCAAGAGCACATTTACATTACTATACTTTGTCACTCGATTACCCACAATTCTAACGCGTGATAGTCAACCAAGGTCTTCCAAAACATTACTCACTACTCGAAAGCACCGCACAAGTCTAGCCCTCCAAACATGATTGTCCAATATGTTAGAATCCATTCACACCCTAAAGAATACTTCGACATGCTCACAGATTTCCTACCTACTACACAACATCCTGAACTAAGCAGTTCGACACTTCCATCAACATTCTAGGGGGTATAAGATAAACTTTCCCACAACTCGCCGCAACCCAGAACACATGGTTCCTCTCTTAGATAGCCGCCAACTATCATTCGAAAATTATCCTCAACTTAGTAATACCCCGATACCAACCAAACATCCACACATCCCATCAACATACTTGCCAATTACAAATCATTCCCCAAAAATCTCCGGACAAGGACGCTCATCTTATAGCAATAACACCAGCCTACTACCTATTCTCAAAGAAGCTCCTTACCACCTTAATGACTTGCACGTCTACTTATGGCATAAAATTCACCAACTCCTAGATACAACCATCACCCTACCACCTCATCACACTATAGTCAAAATCTCTGCGACCACTTTGCACGCCTACAGATAACGTCCTCTTCATACTGATCATAACTCCAATATCAGAATTCAAGGAATCTCACGACCTTGTCTTTCTCGAATCTAGATAAATCGCAAAATCATGATCCTCTAAACCACTAAACAAGATATCGGTCCTTGTCGGCTCATCACGACCTGCTAGAAACAGATTTCGGCAGCCTGAAAGATTAAGCGTACTACCTCGTAGACCTAAAAGCTCGAAGCGCAACCCCTCCAGTTGTGCTATATAAAAACTTCACTCCTACATAAACCATCAAAGCCTCATCGAAAAAAAAATATCACCTGACCGAACTAGCGATCTTCCATTTTCGTAATACTCACACAAGGTGGTCCAACATCACGCCAGGTACACCTTTTCCCGAATACTCTTTGCTCCCTTATGAAAACTCAACTAAACTATCCGTAGCTACTTCTTCATTTTCAGCGTCCTGTCATTAACCTCAAAGAGGGTCGCTAGCTTCAACATCAACAGTCGACATTATGATGCTTCCACCATGTCTCCGACTGTTAGCGCACAGATCTATTGGATTCAAGATCATCCAATCTGAAGATGCAATCTGAAGCTAAATTGGTATCAGAGTCTGAAAAACAGATTCAAATCAAGTTATTATTAAAAACTCGACTCTGTGTTCTTCATCTCAAATTCATTTTCGAGTTTTAGAGTGTTATTGGGTTTGAAATCGATCAGGTTATGATCGATTAGGGTGCTAGATCAATTTGGTGTTGTTTAATTTCAATATAACACATCAATTGAATTCCATTTTGTGATTTTAGTGTCAAAACAATATTCGACCTCACGTCACTGTTCCATAGATAAAATCTTTGAAAAGTGATTTTTATTGAGATCAAAGGGTTGTAATCTGTTCTAAAACTGTTAGTGGTATATTTGTCGAATTTTGGTACTGCTAATCGTTGAACAACATGATTCTTTGAGCAAAAAGATCGAATTTACGAAACACAGGGACGAACTAGCGAGAGTGTGAGATTTGCGCCAGCTCATAGCGAGTTTTTGCGCCAACAACATTTAGCGCAAAGTTCACTTTCGCGCCATCAACGTCTCGCGCACAAGTCCTTTCTCACGACCAACTACTAACGCAAAACCCCTTTTGCGCCATCAACTCCAAGCGCAAACCTTTATTTTGCGTCACTCAGAACTCCGGTCCAGGACCCCGGTCAGCACACCGGTCGAGCATACAACTCCACTTTTGCGCTATCAACACGTCGCGCAAAACTCAATTTCGCGCGACCAGCTACTCGCGCAAAGTCATAAACGCACCACCTACATCTCACGCAATCCTCAGCTCGCGCCACCTTTGGCTCGCGCAAATATTTTCGCGCAAATCCTCATATCACAAGTCACCTTTGCGCCAACCTCTTGTAACGCAAACTTACTTTTGCGCTAGCCTCTCATCGCGCAAGTTGTCTTTTGCGCCCCTTCATTAAGCGCAAACCTGTGCTTTTGCTCCAATTCCTGACTTAGTCTTTCTGATTGATTTTATTTGGGCTAACGATCATATTCAAGTTTTTCTTATCAAACATAATGACTTCCTATTTTCCAATGTTGAATAAAGGGGAATACGAAAAGTGGAAAAAGAATTTTTTCAGCTTTATAGATAATGATGATCTGGGTCACTACATGAGATTATCATTGTCTGAAGGAGCACAGGTGCAAAGAGAGAGAGAGAGAGAGAGCTGATAATAGAGCTAGAGTTTATCTGAAAAAGAGTATTTCTAAAGAAATATATGATTTAATGGAGATTCCCGAAGCTTCAGGGAAAGAGATATGGGACTATCTTGCATTATACTCTGAATGGATTATCTCAGACCGAAAGGTTTTCTTAAAAGCAAAAGATTTGGTAGCTGAGAACTCTGAGCTAAAAAGAAAGATTTATGGTCTTGATGCTCAAAAACAGAAGCTAGATCTTGTTGAGAGCAATGAGAAGAAATCTAAGGATTTGGAGAGTACAAATTCTGAACTACAAAAGAAAACATCAGAGTTTGAGAAGAAGTTCTCAGATCTTTCCAAGAAGAGTATTGAGGAGAAGAAAGTGATTGATCTTAAAAGTATAAAGCTTTCTCAATAAGTTAGTAACTTTGAGAAAGTAATCATTTTAGAAAGATATCAGTTTGCCAAAGAGAAGAAGGCAATTGAACGAAAGAACGTTGGATTCTTAAAAGAGATATCAGATGGAAGAAAGGATGCAAAGAAGGGATTTGAAGAAGAGAGAAGCACCTTTGAAGCTGCAATTAGAAAGCTTAATGTAAAGCTATATGAACTTTCTAAGTGTGCACAGAAAGAGAAGAAGAAGAAGTGTGAACTTGAGACGAAGATTGACCTTCTTGTCAAAGAAAGAAACGTTTATTATTCAAAGGTTAACGAGCTTGAAAAGATTATTTCAATGGTGGTGGTGACTGAGCACAAGACTCCAGAGTCAATTATCCACTCACCTAGAGATGATTCAGCTGATTCAGAATGCTCTTTCAAGTCAGCTGGAAGTTCAACATTCAAACCTGTTTCTTCAAAAAGGTCAGTTAAATCTTCTAATCAAATTCGTAATTCTAACTTTTTCTTTGATAGAAATACAGATGGTTCAGGTATACATCAAAGACGAAGATGCAACTACAAAGAAGCTGAACTTGTCTGGAACAGGAAACCAGTTGAAGCAAAGAAGAAATATAAGTTGAAATGTAAAAACTCATGTGTACATACGCCTAATGCCAAGAAGAACAATGCGCATAAAGGTAAACCTGATTTTGTCTACACGAGAGATAAATTAATCAGTTTGTCAGGTAAGAAATTCTATTATTCTTATTGTCATACACATGATCCTGTTCACAAGACTAGTGACCATTACTGGTATGGTTCTTACTCAGTTACCACCATAAGAACTTCAACTAACACTTATGGACCCAAATACCAGTGGGTACCAAAGAAAAGGGATGATTCTGTGTTGCAGGCACCTACTGTCAAGGGGGAGTAGGATAATGCTCTTGAATACAACAGTTCAAGACCCAGACTTAAATGTCAAGAGGGAGGCTTCTAAGTAAATCAACCTAGGACCCGTACTTCAATGAAGAATGACTTCTAAACACAACAGTTTAGGAATCGTACTTCAATGATCAAAAGACCTTACTCCTGTGCTGATAAAAGATTGTACTCCAATACTCGAATGAGGAAATCAACCATCAAGGGGGAGTACATATTTGTCTGAAATTATAAATGCATATCTTTTTCAATGATAATTTTTCAAATGCATAATTTCAGGGGGAGTAAAAAGGTGATGACTTCTGATCAGAACTCATACTTTAATTGTTTTACTGGTTTTTGTCTTTTTAATGTAAGTGAATAAATTTGCTTTGACTATGACATAAGACTTTTGCAGTTTTTGAGAGATGCTTACATGTTCATATCTTTATGACTTTAAGCTTAGCTTCATGAGATGTAAGATCGCACGTAAAGGTATAATCCTTTATCTTAATCTCATATATGGTTGAAGGAAGGACAAATTTCAATCATAGAAAACATTGTTCTTAAATGTTCAAACCACTTTCTGAATCTCAAATCGATTTCATGAATTGAAAGTGTGATTTTAAATGTTTTCAAGATCTATTTGTGCTTTAACTGAAATAGTTAAACCAATCTGAGCATCATATGCTTTATAGGAAAACATAATTTCATTGTGCTAGGACTTAACACAACTTCAATGGAATCACCTTAACCAGTGATTTCTACCTACAGAGTTTATCCATAAGTGATTGAGTGTGAAAAAAAAATCAAAAGAAATGAGTGTGGTTAGAGTTTGCTTAATGTTTGAAAGAAAGAGGGCGTGAGAACAGAGTTAAAAGAATAACAGAACTCTTCACCAACTACTTTCTGAGCCGGGTAGCCACAATGTATTATGAAGACATGCTGATTTTAGAGAAATTTTCTTTGAAGATACTTTGCTAAAGCATTCTGAGCTAAAACCCGGAGATTATTACATATGGAAGACAGAGAAGGAGATTGCATCTTCTAAGCTGAAAAAGAAGACTGAATTGCTAAAATCTTTTTAGTAATGATCTTGATCCAAAGGGGGAGATTGTTAGATCACAGATTAATTGGATTCAAGATCATCCAATCTGAAGATCGCAAGATGAAGCTAAAGCCGAAAAGTCGACTCTTAATATAAGTCTAATTTCAGTTTGTAATAAATGTCAAAGTTCGTTTTTAGTGTTTTATTATTATATCCTAAATATCTAGATATTATTTAGATATTAGTTTTAGGATATTTAGTTAGATATTATTATTAGGTTGCAAGTTGATGTTGTAGTGTGTTAGAGAAGCAAAAAGAAACCAGATCACAATATTCAACACACACTCACGGTGAAAAACAGAGAGAAAACATCAAGAGCTTCAAACCGAAATCATCAACCTTTGTATTCCTTGATTTGTATTCTAAGACAGGTTGGTAATCATATTATTGTGATTGTTTATTATTGATAAGAACTGGTTCAACGATTAAAACGGGACACACAGTAATCAAGGCAAGAGATTAGGCAAAATCATTAATGTCTTCATCTGAGTCTGAGTCTGAATGATCACCTTCTTCAGCTATTAAAACCTTTTTGGATTTTCTTTTTGACTCTTTTCTTAATGACTTTTCTGTTGAGTTCTTTGATTCTTCATCATGACTTTCTTTTGAACCACCTTTCTGTTTTGAAATGAGGGCAAGTGGTCCACCTAAAGAGGTTTTTGACTTTTGTTTAACAACTTCTTTTTCCTGGGCAACTAGGGTGCCATAAATGTCAGTTAATGACCAAGAATCAAGATTTTGAATGGCTTGAATAGACATGGACAGTTGTCACCATTCTTCATTTAGGCTTTTAAGGAAAAGAACATTATATTCCTCTTTTGTTTTCATTACTCCAAACTTTTTGCATTTATTAATGACAATGTTGAGTCTGGAATAAGTTTGGTGTAGGGTTTCTTCAAGTAGTGCATGAAAGTCATGGTACACATTAATGCATTAAGTTCTCCTGTTCTTCTTAGTTTATAGGCCACCTTCAAGTTGGTTTAACAACTAATCCCATATCTCTTTAGCAGTTACACAAGAATCAAGTTCTTGGAAGATATCATTGGGAATGGCCATTATCAATAATCTAACAGCTTTGGAGTCATTTTCCATCATTTTAGTTTCTTCATCAGTGAAGTTTGAAGTTTTCTTTTCATAATATGCAGGTATTTCATCAGTGTCTGTTGTTGCAGGAACTCTTGGTACCAACACCATTGGTTGGTAAGGTCCATCAGTTACTGATCTTAAAATATCCCTGTCCATACCTTACAAAAAATTTACCATCCTTATTTTCCATTGGGGATATTCATCCCTTTGAAGTGTAGGAGGTTTAGTTAATGATACAGATGTATAAATGGCACTTATACTAGAGTTTGCCATTTTGAAGAAAATATAAAGATTTGAAGAATTGATGCTTTTCAAAGAAGATCTTTTATCAACAAGTGAAACTGTGAGTTACTTTCAAATCTAGTGCATATACAGTTCTTTTAAATAAACCAAGGTTTATATGAAAATGCATAGATTTTTGAAAGCTTGAATCAGTAAGATGTAAATCTATCCGAGTATGCAGATATGATCTTGTTTTGTTTATAAAACAAAAGATGGCTCTATATCAATTGTTGGATCCCAGATTTAATCTTATAACAATGATATAAACAAATAATAATAAGAACAACGGAAGCAATACAATTTAAATATCAAAGCAGATTCAATATCACAGTTCAATCACGAAGATGTCCAATGGAGTAAAAATAAGAACAAGCTTATTGTTTACTGGAAAAATCAGGTAGATTAATAATAACACCAAGATGGTGGATAAATCGTACAAGATGTTCTTAAGAATACTTTCCAATATATTAAAGATAAATCAGATACAAGATATATGAAAAGCACACTTTTGTCAATGGAGTGATGGTCCTATTTATAGGACCATAAAGTGAACATTGTACTATCCTGATATAAGAAGCATGCTTGAACAGTGTCTTACCTAAAAGGTAAGCTCAAGACATGCTTGAACAGTGACCTACTCTAAAAAGTAAATCTTATCACTAATGACGTGTCATTTGTTCTTATGCCAATACTTGTAGAAATTATCAGCGCTTTCTTCAGAGAGGAGGTCTTCAAATCTCCAATACAGGTGCCTCTGATGAAACCATCTCTGATATCTTCGGCTGAATTTATCTAACTCTAGAATGTAATTCAGAGGCAGGTTTGCTCTCTTAAGTCTATCTCTGGAAGTCCTCTAAAATAGGACTTAGAATATTTTCAATACTTTTACAATTTAGAATTGGGGCTAACAAAAATAATTTCAATAAAACAATTTAAATTGTGCCAACATCGATTTTGGGTGGGGTGAGATGTAATTTATCGTGGAGATGAGGGTGAACGATCCTTGAGATCGTTGTGCATGGCTAATCAATGATGTCGTTGTAGTTTCGTGTACACTCAAGCTTGTTTCATGGTTTGGTACCTACTAAATTTTCAAATATGTCAAAAGTTTATATTTATGGTGTGTCATGCATGAAGGCTATGAACTCTCTAGGTCGTGGGGAAGGTTGCAACTAAGGATGAGGAAGGTTTTGATAGTGGAAGTGGGGCACTCGAATAGTGGGTGGTCAACCCATGACTTTGGTGTTCTTGTTAAGGAAGGGTGGTGAACAGCGGAGGTCGTTAATGGAGGCCTTGACCTCTGACGTTAAGGTTGTTTGTATTATAATGGCTCACCCGCTTGTTCAGTTACTTGAGATTTGGATGTCGGCAGATGGTTGTGACCGGGGTGGAATCCGAAGTCGTTAATATTCTTTATAGTAGTAGGTTGTTGCATTGGAAGAAGTAGGTTCCATTGGGAATCCTTGTTGGTCGTTGTCGGTCCAATATATATCAAGTTTTTATCAAAACAACAACATATACGATTACCAACCTGTTTGATTAATAATCAATGGATTACAAGGATTGATGTTTTTCGGTTTAAAGCTCTCGATGTTCTCTCTGATGAACAGTAAAGTGTGTGTGTGTGTGATCTGATGATTTTCAAGAGTTTCCTTTACACACTATCACTAACTTGCAAAACAACTTGCAAACTAATAATAATATAAAACTAAACTAATATCCTAAACTAATATCTAAATAATAATATCTAGATATTTAGGATAATAATAAAATACTAAAAACAACTTTGACATTTATTACAAACTGACATTAGACTAATATTTAAGAGTTGACTTTCCGGCTTTATCTTTAGATTGGATCTTCAGATTGGATGATCTTGAATTCAATAGATCTGTGCGCTAACAATCTCCCCCTTTGGATCAAGATCATTACTAAAAAGATTTTAGCAATTCAGTCTTCTTTTTCAGCTCAGAAGATGCAATCTCCTTCTCTGTCTTCCATTTGTAATAATCTCTAGGTTTTAGCTCAGAATGCTTTAGCAAAGTATCTTCAAAGAAAATTTCTCTAAAATCAGCATGTCTTCAGAATACTTTGATCTATCACATTTCTTGGTTAGTTCTTCTCTTTTTCAATCTTGTAATGAAATGAACATTTCTTCCAACATTATGTTCTCCCCCTTTTTGATGAATAGAGAAACGATTTTATCAATACTCTGAGTAAGAAATGTCTTTCATTTGGAGCCTCTGATCCTTCAATTCAAAAGATATTCATCCAGATCTTTGCAAATCTAGACAAAATAATCGTGTAACACCTGAATCAACAAATGAATCAATTAAAATGTCTGTCAGTAACACTTAGTCACTGTGTGTAACGAATACACATTGTAAAGGAGCTTTGATACCAATTTTCGGTCCACAATATATCAAGTTCTTATCAAAACAACAACATATACGATTACCAACCTGTTTGATTAATAATCAATGGATTACAAGGATTGATGTTTTTCGGTTTAAAGCTCTCGATGTTCTCTCTGATGAACAGTAAAGTGTGTGTGTGTGTGATCTGATGATTTTCAAGAGTTTCCTTTACACACTATCACCAACTTGCATAACAACTTGCAAATTAATAATAATATAAAACTAAACTAATATCCTAAACTAATATCTAAATAATAATATCTAGATATTTAGGATAATAATAAAATACTAAAAACAACTTTGACATTTATTACAAACTGACATTAGACTAATATTTAAGAGTTGACTTTCCGGCTTTATCTTCAGATTGGATCTTCAGATTGGATGATCTTGAATTCAATAGATCTGTGCGCTAACAATCTCCCCCTTTGGATCAAGATCATTACTAAAAAGATTTTAGCAATTCAGTCTTCTTTTTCAGCTTAGAAGATGCAATCTCCTTCTCTGTCTTCCAATTGTAATAATCTCCAGGTTTTAGCTCAGAATGCTTTAGCAATGTATCGTCAAAGAAAATTTCTCTAAAATCAGCATGTCTTCAGAATACTTTGATCTATCGCATTTCTTGGTTAGTTCTTCTCTTTTTCAATCTTGTAATGAAATGAACATTTCTTCCAACATTATGTTATCCCCCTTTTTGATGAATAGAGAAACGATTTTATCAATACTCTGAGTAAGAAATGTCTTTCATTTGGAGCCTCTGATCCTTCAATTCAAAAGATATTCATCCAGATCTTTGCAAATCCAGACAAAATAATCGTGTAACACCTGAATCAACAAATGAATCAATTAAAATGTCTGTCAGTAACACTTAGTCACTGTGTGTAACGAATACACATTGTAAAGGAGCTTTGATACCAATTGTCGGTCCACAATATATCAAGTTCTTATCAAAACAACAACATATACGATTACTAACCTGTTTGATTAATAATCAATGGATTACAAGGATTGATGTTTTTCAGTTTAAAGCTCTCGATGTTCTCTCTGATGAACAGTAAAGTGTGTGTGTGTGTGATCTGATGATTTTCAAGAGTTTCCTTTACACACTATCACCAACTTGCAAAACAACTTGCAAACTAATAATAATATAAAACTAAACTAATATCCTAAACTAATATCTAAATAATAATACCTAGATATTTAGGATAATAATAAAATACTAAAAACAACTTTGACATTTATTACAAACTGACATTAGACTAATATTTAAGAGTTGACTTTCCGGCTTTAGCTTCAGATTGGGTCTTCAGATTGCATGATCTTGAATCCAATAGATCTGTGCGCTAACAATCTCCCCATTTGGATCAAGATCATTACTAAAAAGATTTTAGCAATTCAGTCTTCTTTTTCAGCTCAGAAGATGCAATCTCCTTCTCTGTCTTCCGTTTGTAATAATCTCCAGGTTTTAGCTCAGAATTCTTTAGCAAAGTATCTTCAAAGAAAATTTCTCTAAAATCAGCATGTCTTCAGAATACTTTGATCTATCGCATTTCTTGGTTAGTTCTTCTCTTTTCAATCTTGTAATGAAATGAACATTTCTTCAAACATTATGTTCTCCCCCTTTTTGATGAATAGAAAAACGATTTCATCAAAACTCTGAGTAAGAAATGTCTTTCATTTGGAGCCTCTGATCTTTCAATTCAAAAGATATTCATCCAGATCTTTGCAAATACAGACAAAATAATCGTGTAACACCTGAATCAACAAATGAATTAGTTAAAATGCCTGTTAGTAACACTTAGTCACTGTGTGTAACGAATACACATTGTAAAGGAGCTTTGATACCAATTGTCGGTCCACAATATATCAAGTTCTTATCAAAACAACAACATATACGATTACCAACCTGTTTGATTAATAATCAATGGATTACAAGGATTGATGTTTTTCGGTTTAAAGCTCTCGATGTTCTCTCTGATGAACAGTAAAGTGTGTGTGTGTGTGATCTGATGATTTTCAAGAGTTTCCTTTACACACTATCACAAATTTGCAAAACAACTTGCAAACTAATAATAATAGAAAACTAAACTAATATCCTAAACTAATATCTAAATAATAATATCTAGATATTTAGGATAATAATAAAATACTAAAAACAACTTTGACATTTATTACAAACTGACATTAGACTAATATTTAAGAGTTGACTTTCCGGCTTTAGCTTCAGATTGGGTCTTCAGATTGCATGATCTTGAATCAATAGATCTGTGCGCTACCAATCTCCCTATTTGGATCAAGATCATTACTAAAAAGATTTTAGCAATTCAGTCTTCTTTTTCAGCTCAGAAGATGCAATCTCCTTCTCTGTCTTCCGTTTGTAATAATCTCCAGGTTTTAGCTCAGAATGCTTTAGCAAAGTATCTTCAAAGAAAATTTCTCTAAAATCAGCATGTCTTCAGAATACTTTGATCTATCGCATTTCTTGGTTAGTTCTTCTCTTTTTCAATCTTGTAATGAAATGAACATTTCTTCAAACATTATGTTATCCCCTTTTTTATGAATAGAAAAACGATTTTATCAAAACTCTGAGTAAGAAATGTCTTTCATTTGGAGCCTCTGATCCTTCAATTCAAAAGATATTCATCCAGATCTTTGCAAATCCAGACAAAATAATCGTGTAACACCTGAATCAACAAATGAATCAGTTAAAATGCCTGTCAGTAACACTTAGTCACTGTGTGTAACGAATACACATTGTAAAAGAGCTTTGATACCAATTGTCGGTCCACAATATATCAAGTTCTTATCAAAACAACAACATATACGATTACCAACCTGTTTGATTAATAATCAATGGATTACAAGGATTGATGTTTTTCGGTTTAAAGCTCTCGATGTTCTCTCTGATGAACAGTAAAGTGTGTGTGTGTGTGATCTGATGATTTTCAAGTGTTTCCTTTACACACTATCACCAACTTGCAAAACAACTTGCAAACTAATAATAATATAAAACTAAACTAATATCCTAAACTAATATCTAAATAATAATATCTAGATATTTAGGATAATAATAAAATACTAAAAACAACTTTGACATTTATTACAAACTGACATTAGACTAATATTTAAGAGTTGACTTTCCGGCTTTAGCTTCAGATTGGATCTTCAGATTGGATGATCTTGAATCCAATAGATCTGTGCGCCAACATCTGTTTGCCTGAGGCCTTATAGCTGTCTATCTTCACGTATATTTCATTTGGAATGCCTTGAAGAATATAAAACTTTGCTAATCTATCACCTTTTGCTATTTTTAGGTTATCACTTTCTAGTTCATGATACTTAAGTTCAAACTCTGTTGCCACAGTTCCCTCCATACGAGTCTCATAAACTGGTGCCATAACTCCCTCTTCTATCGATTTCTTGATGAATTCACCCAACTCATGTCTTTCAATGAAGTCCATGAACCGATCTTTCCACTGTTCATACTCTCCCCTGAAGAGTACTGGTGGCTTTGAGTCAGTTCCGATCGCTAGAGCTTCTCTTGAAGTCATTATGATTTAAAAAGACCAAGTTTAGTACTGGAGTAAAAGGCAAACTTTGCGCTAAAGGTGGCTGGCGCAAAAGAGTTTTGCGCGAGGTGTCTATGGCGCGATGTAACACTTTGCGCTAGAAGAAGCTGGCGCAAAAGTGTTTTGCGTGAAGAGAAGGTGGTGCGAAATAGAACTTTGCGCGAGAAGTGGTTGGTGCAAAAGAGAACTTGAGATCAACTTTGCGTTATGAACTTTGCGTGAACTTAAGATCTGAGAATTGCGCGACAAAGTTGGCGCAAGCTGAGGTTTGCGTTAGTCGAAGGTCGCGCGAAATGAGTTTTGCTTGATTCGTTGGTCGCGCGAAATAACTTTTGCGCGAGATGTTGATGGCGCAAAAGTCAAGTTTGCACAAGATGTTGATGGCGCAAAACTGACTATGAACTGGCGCGAATTTGAACTTTGCGCGAGTTCGTCCTTGCAGCTTCGAAAACACGACTAAAATCCACAATAAACCTATCTAGACTTCGATTTAGCAGTCCCAACTTTGGAAAAACGACCACTAATACTTCTAGAACATATTATAAACACTTGATCTCGAAAACAAAACACTTTTTGAAGTTTAAAATGATGGAACAGTGGCGTTCTCAAAGTCGATTTTCAGACACAAAAATCACAATATTGAACTCGATTTAAGTGCTATTCTGAATTTAAACAATACCACAACGGTCTAATACACTTATCGATCAGAACCTGATCGATTTCAACACCTAAAAGACACTAAAACTCAAAAAAGATTTTGAAATGAAGAACACAGAGTCGTTCTTTTAAAAACTTGATATGAATCTGATTTCAAGCTCTGATACCAATTGTGTGTCCCGTTTTAATCGTTGAACCAGTTCTTATCAATAATAAACAATCACAACAATATGATTTCCAACCTGTCTTAGAATACAAATCAAGGAATACAAAGGTTGATGATTTCAGTTCGAAGCTCTTGATGTTTTCTCTCTGTTTTTCATCGTGAGTGTGTGTTGAATATTGTGATCTAGTTTCTTTTTGCTTCTCTAACACACTACAACATCAACTTGCAACCTAATTATAATATCTAACTAAATATCCTAAAACTAATATCTAAATAATATCTAGATATTTAGGATATAATAATAAAACACTAAAAACGAACTTTGACATTTATTACAAACTGACATTATACTTATATTAAGAGTCGACTTTCCGGCTTTAGCTTCAGCTTGCGATCTTCAGATTGGATGATCTTGAATCCAATTAATCTGTGACCTAACAATTACTCATCAATTCAACAAGAAATTATGCATGAAAATTTTTTAAGGGAGGAGAGATGATGAAAAAAGGAGAGGAAATCCAAAATGAAGATTTCAGAAAGCTGAATATCAACAATAACCCAGATCTACTCTGCATAGTGATCAAAAGGGTGTTCATTACAACAATCATGAATTTGTTCAACAATCAAGAACTCATCAACCATTTCAACCAAAGTATCCTCAACCTTAGAGGTACTTCCAGCCCCAACCACAAATTCAAAAGACAAAAACGGTTGCTGCTCTTCCACCAAACTAGAATGATGGAAGATGTTTCAGATGTAGAAAACCAGGCCATTTATCTGCAAACTGCAGAGGTAGACTTGTCAAAGATCAAGACTACTATGAAAACAAGTACAAATACAATGTCAGAGAAAGGGTACTTGTTGCAGAAATGGAAGACTAGATGTCAGACTCAACAAGTGATGGAGAAGAAGAGCCTACCAACCTCTGTGGTATGGCTATAGCAGATGGTAATCAGACTGGTGGATCATCAAAGGACTGCACTGAAAAGGTAAATTCTCCATCCACCTCTAAAAGTGAACTTGAAATGGATGTTCTTAAATTTACAGATGAGTTTCAGAGTTTAAAGCAAAAACTCATTGAAGAAAAAGAAAAGAGAAAGCACATGACAAATGACCTAAACTTTTATAGAAGAGAAAATACCTTATTGAATCAGAAAAGAAAGAAATTTTTGTTGAAAAAACTGAACTTGAAAAATCTCAGAGACAAAAGGAAAATATTTTTCTAAGAAATTCAAGGAATTGAGAAAATCTGAGTATGAAAGGCTCAATTCTGTTGCCTTAACTAATTTCTTTCAAAAGGAAAGAGAAATATTACATCAATATCTGGAAAGAAAGGAACTTCAGATCAAGAGTTATCAAGATGCATAAGGTGTGCACATTAAAATCAATTCTCAGATGGATATTCAAGGGTTGGGATTCAATGAATTGGATCCATTCACTAGATTGAAGAAAACTTCACTTTCTTCCACTTTCTGTATTGGAAAGGTCCAGAGGCCTAACTTTCCATCTCTGGATAATTCTAACATTTTCAAAAGAACAAAAACCTCAGAGGAATCAAAAGTCAGAACTCTAAATTTCAAAAATATCTCATACTCTGAACTAAAAACTGTTTCAGAACCTGTCTTGAAGTTAGAAGAAGAAACTTCAGAGGTTCATTTTTCAAAACCTCAAAGTAATGATCCCAAGGAGATTTTCAAATTTGATTCATTCATCACTAAAAAACCAGAGGTTTCTGAATCCTGTTCCTCTGAAATAAAACCTCAGAGCCTACTGAATCCAGAAGCACTTCTGTACTCTCCTAGAATAGATGAATGCATCAGAACCTTATTTGAAGATGACATTAGAAGAATTTATAAAGAAAATGTCATATCTGATTTTATCAAAGAATCATGCAAGAAAAAGATAATCAAAGTCTCTAGACCTAAAAATATAGTGAAAACTTCAGAGGTGGTTGTCTCTGACAAGGTTAAAAGAGACTTTCTTGATTCTTATTCTGAATCTGACACAGAGATAGATGAACAAATTTTCTATACACCAGAGAAGGTAATTCATAAAACAAAACAAACTGTTGGTTCTAGAATTTTAAACACCCCTGTTTCTGTTTCAAAAGATAAATCCATAATTCCAATATGTCCTGATTTTGTAGACATGTGCCTACAAGCAAAAACCTCTCTGGAGTTGGAGAAAGAGTTAAAGGAAAAGGCTAAGAATAAAAATAACACTTCTCAGTTCTACACCTATAAACCTATCGAATTCACTCCTGAACAAAAAGGCAAATGGTAAGAAATTAACCATTCTGATCTTGTTTATGCAGTGAGCAAGAAAGAGAAGAAGATGTTTTGGGCCAAGAAAAAGCAAATTGAAAAGAAGGCCAATCTTCAAGCAAAAAAGTCAGAAGTAGTTAGGAGTACTTATAATATTCCTAGTGCTAGTTTTAAGAAGTTTCAAAAGAAACACGTACCAAATGTTTTAAATGAAATGAAAAACTTTGCTCCTTCTTCATCTTGCTCTGTTAATTATAATTGCATTCAACTCATGATTAAGCTGGAAAATTATTTCAGAGGTTCTCATTGCTTTCAGAATCTACCTCTGACCAAGACTTAAGAGACAAAGTCTCAAAAGCAAAAGAAAAACCATTCTGGCAAAGTATCAAAAGATGGAATGCTAATTGTTGATAAAAATCCTTCAAAGCCTAACAAGAAAGGACCTATAATGAGATGGGTAACTAAAAATCTATAATCTGTCTTGTAGAAACAGTATATGCCCATCTGGTATCTAGATTCTGGATGTAACACTCTAATTTTTGTTAAGGCAAAATCTGCAAGAAGCATGCCCTACGCGGCACAATCCGTGCGGAGCACTGTCCACGTGAAGATTCCAGTACATGGTGCGAGTTACCGCGTGGTTCAACCCGCACCATAAGCCGCGCGACGCCCCTGACGGGTTTATTTGGGTTTTCAGCCCTTATTCATTTCACTTTTTCCAAACCTTCTTCTCTCAAACTCTCTCTTCATTCATTGCTTCCCAAAACCGAACCCTAACTCTCTAACCAACAAATCTACCTCATTTATTTCTAGAATCAAGCCTCCTCAACCAAGGATTTCAAGCAAGGATCTCAAGCTTCAAGATCATCTTCTTTCTCCACCCATTTCTAGGGTTTCTTCCAAGTTTCTAGGGTTTTGCTATAAAACATAGATAGTGAGTTTTCTTTACTAAAATCATTAAATGGGATACATATCTTGAATGATTACTTGTATTACTTGGTATGAGTGCACAAATCTGATCACCTGATAAGTTTGACGTAACTGCTACTTATATGATTATTTGTGGGTTTTGGCTAATGATTCATATATAGATTTGTTGAGTTGTAAATGTTGTTATTATTGGGAATGATGGGTAATATCATGGATTATGTGAAGTCTATTGTTGAATCTACATGCTTGGGTGCTTTGGACCTAACATGGGATTAAAGTCATGCGTAATCTTGTATATGTATCTTGTTGATGCGGGATATGGATAGGAATGGATAGTATATGTATGTATCTTGTTGATGCGGGATATGTATGTGAAAGGATAGTATATATATATATGTGTATGTTGGAGGAACCGTGAGTATGTGTCGGGAGGATGTAGCCTTAGGTGCCACCAGGACGGTATGCACCTAATGCCTCCGCCACCGGGACGGTGTGCCGGGCCTTTGGGATGTTGTTCATACGAACTCAACATCAAGGTACATTAACTTGAGGTAAAACTCATTGGTGTGATGGATCTCCCCCATTGATTACAGTATGGCCGTGTGGAATGAGTCGTTATTTATGCTACTATATGTCTATCAATTATCATGCCATGCTTTTGTACAACTCACTAGGCCCGTTTGGCCTAACACTTGTTTGGTCTGATATGTATCTCAGGTTCTAGCGGCGCGACTGCCAAGAAGGTCTAGATGACTTAGTTGCGAGCTTGGGGACATATTTTTGAGACGCTTTACATAGAAGGTGTTAGAGCATGTTTATGTTGGATACAAGATCATGAAGACCAGAGGTCAAAGTACAAGAAGTTAAAAGCTGAAAAGTCAACTCTAAGTGAAAGTCAAAGTCAAAGTCAAAGTGTAATAAAAGTAAAAGTCAATTTTAGTTGTATTTGTTTTGTTTCTTCATATTCGTTGTTGGTATAAATAGTTTTTGTTTTTGGTGTTGTAATATAGAGATGAATTAAAAGAGTTTTGTACGCATTCTGAGCGAGAGAGTTTTAGAGAGAGAAAGAGATTTATTCTAGAGTGAGAAAGAGAGAAACAAATTTGTAATACTTTGATTTGTGAATTGAAATTGAAACAGGTAGTTTTACTAATCTTGTTTGTGTTGATTGTTTGTAATTAGAAACTTGAATCAGGGACACACAATTGCTATCAGAGCAGATTCAGATTGAAATCAAATCAAGAAATGTTGTCGACACTGTTTCATTGAAGTCCAGATTCGATTTTGAGTGTTTGTGTGTTTTAGAGTTTGTAATTGATTGAAATGAGTTTGTTTAATGTACTAGAACGAGTTTGTATAGTTTGATTAGTCAATATCACTGTAATTTTCTTGAATTTTCAAAGTGTGTCAAGTTTGAGTTTCATGAGTTCTTCGTACACTGTAATGGATCAAATTGTATCGATTGTTGATTTTTGTTGAAATTCTTTGATAGGATTTTGTTCTAGGTGTGTAAGTGATCGATCTGTCAAAGTTTCAGATTGAAATTTGAGATCTGGGTGGGTCTTTAGTCGATTCAGAGGTGTTTTTCTTCGAAAAACTCAAGAACTCGCAAGACTCATCTCAAGAACTCGCAAAGTGTCAAGAATTCGTAAATTTTTGAAAGAACTCGCAGAAAGTTTCAAGAATTCGTTGATATCATCAGAATTCGCATAGTCATTTCTGAAATTTTCATAAGGACAGAATTCGCAGTACTCTGTTTTGCGAAAAGCATTGAATTCGTAATTGGGTCTTTTGTGAATTTCGTAGAATTCGCAGAGGTTTAATTCGAAAAAGTTTATGTTCAGAATTCGTAATTGTTTTTATTGTGAATTGTCCAGAATTCGCATTACTGAGTGTTGAGAATTCTTAGAATTCGCATTACTTTGTTTTGCGAATTACTTAGAATTCGCAGTTTTTCGAGAAATTTTTTTTACTTACAGAATTCGTATCAAGAATTCGCAGAAGAATAGTCTACGAATTCTTAGTATTTTATGAAAATTTTTGAAAATCTTCTAAGTGTAGGATTCGTAAGTCTCTGTCTTGCGAATTCTATCACATTCTTTCTTCCGAATTCTGTTTGTTTCTTTTAGCTTGCAAATTCCTTGTGTTTTTAAGTGAATCCTTCGAATTCTTTGTGATTCTAGTGTACGTTGAGAATTCTTTGTATTTCTAAGTGTATTATGCGAATTCTAGACTTAGTGAATTTCAGAAATTCCTTTGTCTAGTTCATTTCAGTGTTATTCAATATTCTTGTGATTTCTTTTGGACTAACTGTCAGTTTCAAGTTTCTTATTGCATATTTTTGAAACAGGATGATTTCAAGAGAAGCACTGGCTATTGGTTCTGATGTCAAGCCTCCTGTTCTATTCAGAGGTGAATACGAACAGTGGAAGGATCGCTTCCTTGATTTTGTAGATCGACACGCAAATGGAGAAAACATTAAGTCGTCTATCACAGATGGTCCTTTCAAGATTCCTACTACTGAAATTCCTGTTCAAAATAATGGATCAGATGATGATGAAGTTCATACAAGGACAATTGAGATAGAACAAGTTCAGCTCACTGACGCTCAGAAAAATCGATTAAAAGCTGATAAACAAGCCAGATCTCTTCTGCTATAGAGTATCCCAAACGAGATCTATATCAAGATTGACAGTTACAAAGATAATGCCAAATCTATGTGGGAGTAGCTACGGAAGATGATGTTGGGTTTGAAAGTAGGCAACCAGATGAAGGTAGAAAACTGTATAAATAGCTACGAAGAGTTCAAAGCTAAGGATAATGAAAGCTTGGAGGACACGTATGAACGATTTGTTTTTCTTCTGAATGAGTTGTCAAAGAACAAGGTTAAGAAGAAGCAGATTGAGAACGACGTGAAGTTCCTCAGCATCCTGCAACCAGAATGGAAGAAACATACACGCAGGATGAAACAGATGAAAGACTTGAGTGATATACCTCTTCATGAAGTCTACGAAACTTTACGACAGAATGAGGAAGAGGTGGAAGAGAAAAGAGTTGAGAAAAAGAAAGTTGAGAAGGTTGTCGATCCCATAGCACTTGTAGCTGGAGAGAAGGAGAAAGAAAAGAAAGAGAAGAAGAAAAATAAGAAGATAGTCATTTCTAGCTCTGAGTCTGATTCTGAATCCAATGATGATGACGGGGAGAACCTCAAGCAGGCAATGCTTTTACTGACCTGAGCTTTCCAGAAAAACTTCTACACGAAACCAGGGTCAAACTCACAGGGGTATTCTTCTACGGGATCAAAGAATCATGAGCATAGAGAAAGAGTTGAGGGTAGAAGATTTGAAGAGACAAGATTTGTCGAGAAGAAGCCAGAAGAGAAGAAGAAGTATGTGAATGACTACACCAGTACTGAAAAGAAAGCTGATGATCTGATCAAATGCTACAACTGTGGCAAGGTTGGACATTACGCAAAAGATTGTCGGAAGCCGAAGGTTCGGAATTCGGAATACTACAAGAACAAAATGCTCTTGACCAAGCAACAGGAAGCTGGCAAGGCATTAATGGCTGAAGAAAAATATTGGTTAGATCATTCGGACGTCGGGGAAGAACAAGAAGAAACTGCTCATTTATGCTTAATGGGTAAAGAAGATACGCATGATGATTCTGAAGATGAGACAGCTGATGAGGTAATGCACTTAACTGAAAATGATTTTATGAGCAAAATGGAAGCCATGATGGTCGAACTTCAAGACCTTCATTCTAAACTGAAAAAGGAAAAAGACAGAGTTGCTAGGAGAAATCAAAAGATCTTTGAGCTTAATAAATCAATTATTGGGAACAAAGATTTAATTGATTCTCTACGCAAATCTGCTTCTGATTTTAAACATGAAAAGTATTGTTTTGAAAATAAGATTTCTGATTTTGAATCTAAACTTTCTAAGTCTGATTTCGAAAATAAAGAATCTGTACTAAAAGCTCTTATATTGCAGGCTGAAAACAAGAGCTTGACTAAGAAGGTAAATGGTTTGGAAGCCAAACTTCATTCTATAGGCCAAACATATCAAACTAATTTTCTAAATACACCCATTGAAGAGGCTGATATTAAAGAGAAATGGGGACTCGGTTACGATAACCCCCATTACTTAAAGAAATCCATCAGAAAACAACCAGCATTATATAACTTTAATTTTTTTGTTGCTGCTGGTAAATATCATCATTTAAAACCCAAATTTGTTACCAAATTACCAGATGAAGCTGAGGCCAAAGAAACTGAAAATAGAAAGAATGTAATGAAAATGCAACAACCATTTCGCTATGAAAAGCTGAACGATAGTTACCTTTCTGAAACACCAAAAGTTCTTTCAAATGATTATTTTGCTAGCTATTTTGTTTCAGAGATGGAGGCAAAACCTACAACTGCAAAAGTTTATGTTCCTCCACTCATTTTAGAAAGCAAAATAATTGAGCTTGAAAATGTTTTATCTGAACAAAGAATTTTGGTAGATATAGAACAAAGTGTATTTTCAACTGTGTTAAAGAACACTGTTTTTCAAAATAAATCTACAAAGTGTTCTAATTTTTCTAAAGCCCCTCAAACTTCAACTGATAATTTTGATGACTTATTTGCATCTGCAAATGATTTTCTTAATTCTGATGATGGGTGTGTAGAGGAAATTGATATGTTTGACTTCAATGCTCCATTTCCAGATCATTCTATTTTTGTTATTAATGGAGAAGCTTTACCAAGTGTTCATGAAAAAGTTGAATCATCAACTAAGGTTGGTGAATCAGTTTCTGTGAATGCTGATTACTATGCTAAGGGTAAGAAACATAAGAAACAGCGCTCACAGAAACGGAACAACACTGGTAAACATAAGAAAAGTCAATCTCAGAAATCTGATTTTCCTAATAAATCTAAATTCTTTGTTTCAGATTTAAGAAAGAAAAGGTTGGAAGAGTGGACTGAATGGTGACCTAAAAGGAAGATTGATGACAAGGCAGAATAAATTCCTGATAATTCTTGTAATAGATCAAATAGTAGTGTGTCTGATGTAGTTGGTTCTGTTGCTTCTATTAATAAAAACCTTGTAACTTCTTACAAGAGATATTCCATAAAGCAATTGTTCCAATTATCTCCTACTACTACTAAATCTTATACTTATCGGTGGAATGATTTTGCTTATCGTCATTATTCTAATGATTGGTTTGGATCATATCATGTTTATTCCTCTAAACCAAATGTTTTTAAGAGTTTTCAAAAGAAAAGAGGATCCATATTCAAATGGATACCAAAATCTTGCACTAATCCGTTAGGACCTGTTTTTAAATGGGTACCTAAAATTATTCCCTGATTTATTTTGTGCAGACCCGTCATATGTGGTACTTGGATAGCGGGTGTTCCAAGCATATGACTGGGCAAAAGGACTTATTGACTAATTATACAAAGAAATTTTGCAGGAATGTATGGTTTGGAAACGACCAGTTCTCACCAATTCTAGGGTATGGCGATGTGGTATACGACAACGTAACGATTACGAAGGTGAGCTATGTTGAAGTATTAGGACACAATCTATTCAGTATTGGCCAGTTCTGTGACAAGAATTTAGAGGTGAATTTTAAGGCCAAGCGCTGTTATGTACGAACTGAAGAGGGTAAAGAACTCTTGGTCGGCACTCTCAAGTCAAACCTCTATACAATCAATTTGTCAAAGGTCCAGACTGACAATCAGGTGTGTCTACTTTCAAAAGCCTCGATGCAACAAAGCTGGCTATGGCATCGACGACTTTCTCATCTGAATTTTCGTTACATAAACAAACTGGTCAGTGGAAAGTTAGTGAATGGACTTCCTGAGCTCAAGTACATGAAAGAACACTTGTGTGCAGCGTGTGAAAAAGGAAAGATGAAGAGAGATCCACATAAACCGAAGCCTGAACCTAGTACCAGTTCTCCACTCAAATTGTTGCATATGGATCTCTATTGCCCTATGCGAACACAAAGCTTAGCGGAAAGAAATATGTTCTAGTTATCGTGGATGACTATTCGCGATACACGTGGGTCAAATTTCTACAATCAAAAGATGAGACGCCCGAAGTACTCATCACATTTCTAAAGACGACCTAGGTGAATCTGCAGAAACCAGTCAAGCTTCTCAGAACTGATAACGGCACAGAGTTCAAAAACAGAAATGTTGAAGAGTATCTCGAATCGGTCGGGATATCACATCATTGTCTGCATGACTCATTCCTGAGTAAGATAGAGCCCATTCGCGTATCAGAGGCTCTAGCTGACTCGGATTGGGTGTTTGCTATGCAAGAAAAGTTAAACCAGTTCGAAGCCCTAAAGGTTTGGAGACTAGTGCCAAAACCGGAAGGAAAGACCATTATCGACACTAAATGGGTATTCAAGAATAAAAAGGACGAAGATGGTATTTTCATAAGAAACAAAGCACAACTTGTTGCCAAGGGATATAGGCAATAGGAAGGCATCGATTATGATGAGACTTATGCTCCAGTAGCGCATATAGAGGCAATCCGCATGTTCTAGCCTACGCTGCTCACAAGAACTTCACAGCCTACCAGATGGATGTGAAGACTGCCTTTCTGAACGGTATTCTTACGGAGGAAGTCTACGTATCTAAGCCAAAATGGTTTGTAAATCCCGATAAGCCAAATCACGTCTACATCTTGGATAAAGCTCTTTATGGTCTGAAACAAGCACCTCGCGCCTGGTATAATGTTTTATCTCAATTCTTGGTCAAGTCAGGATTTTCAAAAGGTAAAGTTGATACCACTTTGTTTATTAAAAAGGAAAAAGTCGATATCATTCTTATTCAGATATATGTGGATGATATTATATTTGGCTCAACTAATCCCAAATACTGTAAGAATTTTTCAAGCCTCATTGTGTCTAGATTTCAAATGAGTATGATGGGAGAGATGAATTTCTTTCTCGGATTACAAGTAAAACAATTTTCAACGGGGATTTTCATTAATCAATCTAAGTACATTTTTGATATTCTTCGGAAATTCAAAATGGAAAATTGCAAACCTATTGGAACCCCAATAGTACCAGGTACTAAGATTGGCACTGATCCTTCGGGAATAGTTGTTGATGTTAGGACTTATAGAGGAATGATAGGTTCTTTAATGTATCTTACTTCAAGTAGGCCAGATATAATGTTTTCAACATGCTTGTGTGCTAGATATCAGGCTGATCCTAAAGAATCCCATTTGGCTGCTGTAAAACGAATTTTTAGAGATCTGAAGGGAACTGCAGATCTTGGTCTGTGGTATCCTAAGGATACAGGGTTTGAACTGACTTCTTATTCAGACGCAGATCATGTTGGGTGTATGTTAGACAGGAAGAGCACATCGGGTCATATTCATTTCCTTGGAGACAAGCTCGTTAGTTGGGCGTCAAAGAAACAACTTTGTGTTTCCACCTCGACTGCTGAAGCAGAGTATGTAGCTGCTGCCAGTTGCTGCTCTTAGGTATTGTGGATGAGGACACAACTTCAAGACTATGGATTCAAGTTTGACAAAATACCGATTTATTGTGACTCGAAGAGCGCTATCGCAATATCAGCTAATCCTGTGCAGCATACTAAAACAAAGCACATTGATGTCAGGTAGCATTTTATCAAAGATAATGTAGAAAAAAGTACAATAGAACTTTACATTGTAAAAACTGATTATCAACTTTCAGATTTGTTTACCAAACTTTTAGATGAAAAGAGATTCAATTTTCTTGTATTTAAGCTTGGTATGCTAAATATCAAGACCTAATCAGCGATTACTTATTAAAGTTTCTTTTATTGTAATTTTTCATCATTTCTTTATCATTAATTATGAAAGGATATCTGCACTTTAAACATTTTGTTCATGATCTCAGGGGGAGTGAGACAAGACTTTAAGATGATCAACATTGGTTTGAGGGGGAGTTTATAGAATTTTTGCATTTCCTTAACTGCCAAATTCTTGTGATGCATGAATTTAGGGGGAGTCTATGAGTACAACAAAAGGAGTAAGGATATGATTTCTGTTTACTTCAGATCAGAACTCGTTCACTCAATGTTTTACTGCTTTCTGTTGTTTACTTTTCAATAAATTTTGTGAATAAAGTTGCTTTGACATGATTTTGAGATCTTTTGTAGATTGAGAGAAGCTATCAAGATCATATAATTATATTTTAAGCATGACTTCATGAGATTTAAGACTGAATGACAAAGGTTAAATTTCTTATCTTAATCTCATATATGATTGAAAGAAGGACGACTTTCAATCATAGAAAAACATATTCTTAAATGTTCAAACCACTTCCCGATTCTTAAACAGATTTCATGAATTGGAAGTGTGATTTTAAAATTTTCATTTTCTTTGAGTTTGAATGTTTTACAAACCGTGTGTTTCCAAAGATAAATACTTGCATATTGTCTTTTCTATATACTTTCAAGTATTCACACACACACCGGTTTAACTTCTTGTTTAAAATGTTCTTACCATGTCTCAAATTTGAAACATATTTTTTCGATGGTAAGACACCCCGCTTGAACTTCAATGAATATTGAGCGTTCTTTCATTTCTGAATGTTATTTCAAGAATGTGTATATTTTGTTTCATATAGACAATATTCATTATTTTTTACCATAAACCTAAACAGTTATATTATTTCATTCTGATCATTTTCATACAATGTCAGATTTTCAAACAAGTCTCTTGCATTCATGTCTATTCATTCAATTTACTTGTTTCAAAATTTCTTCAATGTTTAAAATGCTCATATCTTCATGATTATATTCTAAGCATACAAACATCTGACTTGTATTTGAGCTTTAATTGTTCAAGTTAAACCATTTTGAGCAACATATGCTTCATAGGACAATATCGGTTCTTTGTGCTAGGACTTAAATGAAACTTCTATGGATTCACGATAACCAGTGTTTCCTACCTAAGAAGTTAATCCATAGTGATTGAGTGTGAGGATTCGAGAAGAACTGAGTGTGGGTTGTGCGTTGAGATAAAATGAAAAGAGAGTTTGGTTAGATGTGAGCTCAATGATTCAAAAGAAAGAGGGTGAGAGAACAGAGTAAAAGAATATCAAACTCTGCACCAACTACTTGCTGAGCCGGGCAGCCACATTACTAATGTTTCACAATTCTTCGTGAACATTATTGAAATAGGCAAATAGCCCATGCCAACTCTTGATAAAACCCCACCAGCCACTCATTTTCTTCTCAACAAATAGCAGGACGCAACACATTATCTATCTAATTTTCATTTGGAAAATCTGGATATTGAAAAAGAAGGAAGTCTGCCCCACCTTCGCACTTCAATCTTGCACATTGAGTTTGTGTTTATCTACTGTTGTCTCAGTGGTTTACACAATGTTGAGCCTTGTAAAAGCAATCATCATGTGCTTAAATCCTTTCTACACTTGCACGAGCACACAAGGAATTTGTTTTCTTGTCATAACATTCATAGAATTTTTTTTGTGGTGTTTCGATGATTGGATGGATGCCCTGGGGGAGTGAACATCAAAAAGCTCCTTTACAATGTGTATTTGTTACACACAGTGACTTCGTGCTACTGACATGCATATTAACTGATTCATTAGTTGATTCAAGTGTTACATTCTAATTTTTCTGGATTTGAAAAGATCTAGATGAATACTTTGTTCAAATTGGCAACGAATCAGAGGCTCCGTTCGTAAGATCCGTGGTCAGAATATATAAAGACATTTCCTGTGAAAGTTTTGATGTTATAAATGCTCTATTCATCAAAAAGGAGGAGATGAATTAAAGAAATGTGTTAGATCACATATCTATTGGATTCAAGATCATCCAATCTGAAGATCCAATCTGAAACTAAAGCCAGAAAGTCGACTCTCGATATTAAGTCTAATGTTACTTTGTAATAAATGTCGAAGTTAATTATTGTTTATTGTAATTTAGTATTTTAGTTTAATTAGTTTTAATATCTAAGTATTAGATATTAGTTCTAGATATTAAAGTTAAATATCTAGATATTAGTTTAGATTAATATCTATGTTGTTAGATATTATAGAGGAAGTGTGTTTGAGAAGAAACCACTCGAAGAAATCAGATCACATACAAACACACACACTCACGATGTAATCTAGAGAGAAAACACATAAAGCTTCAATCGATCAATCCTGTAATCTTTGTTATTAATCCAAACAGGTTGGTTAATCATATTGTGTTTTTTTTTTTGAAAAGAACTTGATAGTATTGTGGACCGTCAATTGGTATCAGAGCCTGATAATAGATTCAAATCAAGTTTTAGAACATCGACTCTGTGTTCTTCATATGCAAAATCATTTTCGAGTATTAGTGTGTTTCAGGTTGTGATCGATATATGTGCGAGATCAAGTTGTTATAGTTTGATTTCAATATAGAGCTTAAATCGAGTTCAAATTTTGTGATTTTTGTTGTCTGAGTTTGACTTGAAAAACTCACTGTTCCATCGATCTAAATTTCAAAAAGGGCTTGTTTGTGAAATCAAAGGATTACAATCTGTTCTAGATAGGTTAGTGGTCATTTTATTACAATTTGGGGCTGCTAATCGTGGAAAAACAGGTTACTTTGAGCAAAACGGTCGATTTATCGAAGTACAGGGACGAACTCACGCAAAGTCTCATTTGCGCCAGTTCATAGTCAGATTTGCACCATCAACATCTAGCGCAAACTTGACTCTTGCGCCATCAACGTATCACACAAAGTCCGTTTCGCGCGACTAACTCATAACGCAAAGTCCGCTTTTCGCCACCAACACTTGGCGAAAACCTCGAACAACTACCTTTGCGCCATTCACACCGTACGAAAATACCATCTCCACTTTGCGCCAACAACTATTAGCGCAAAGTTCGCTTTTGCGCCATTAACAGCTAACGCAAACTTCGCTTTGCGCCATCACTTACATGCGCAAACCTCAACTCGCGCAACCCTCTTGTAGCGCAAACCTCAGCTTGCACCATCATTCCTCGAAGTCACTTGTGCGCCAGCCTCTCATCGCGCAAACCATCCTTTGCGCCAACCACCGTTAGCGCAAAACTCTTTTGCGCCACCTTCTCGAAGCGCAAAGTTTGCCCTTTACTCCAATACCAGACTTAAATCTTTTTCAATCAGTATGACATCCAGAGAAGCCCTAGCAATCGGAACTGACACCAAACCACCAGTACTCTTCAGGGGAGAGTACGAGCAGTGGAAAGATCGGTTCCCGAAATTTATTGAAAGACAAGATTTGGGTAACTATATCAGGAAATCCTTAGAAGAAGGACTTATGGAACCTGTTTGGAGGACACCTCCAGAGGGAACTGATGAGGAAAGAATTCAACTTAAGTTTGAAGATCTAAAAGGTGAGAACCAGAAAAGAGAAAAAGGAGATCGATTAGCTAAGTCTTATATTCTTCAAGGCATTCCAAACGAAATATATGTGAAGATAGACATCTATAAAGCCTCTGGCAAACAGATGTGGGATCAGCTAGAGAAGATGATGATAGGTTCAAAGGTTGGGAACCAGCTCAAAATATCCAACTGCCTAAACAATTATGAAGAATTTAAAGGTAGAGTTGGAGAGTCTCTAGAAGGAACTTATGACAGATTCGTGACCTTGCTGAATGAACTAAGCAAGAACAAGGTCAACAAATCACAAATCGAGCTGAATGTCAAATTCTTAAGCATTCTACAGCCGGAATGGAAGAGGTTTGCCAGACAAATGAAGCAGATCAAGGATCTAAATGAGATTCCAATTCATGAGGTGTATGAAACCCTCAAACAAAATGAAGAAGAGGTGGATGAAATTCTAGATGAAAAGAGGCAGACAGTGAAGACAGTTGATGACACAGTTGCTCTTGTTGTCAAAAAGAAGAAGAACAAGACGATTGTGTATGAAGCAGAAGAAATTGAAACTGAAGCCAACTCTGACTCGGATGACTGTGAAAAACTGAAGCAAGCAATGCTTATGCTGACTAAATCTTTTCAGAAGAAGTTCTACAAGAAGCCAAGTTCAAACAGTCAGAGATATTCTTCTGGTCCTAACAACTATGTTCATAAGGAGAGGGTTGAAGGAATAAGGTTTGAAGGAAAGAGATTAGAGGAGAGGAATCCTGAAGAAAGAAGGTTTAAAGCTGAAGGATCCATTCAGTCAGAACCACCAACGTGCTACAACTGTGGCAAAATAAGTCACTTTGCCAAAGACTGCCGAAGACCCAAAGACAGAAACTCCGACTACTACAAGAACAAAATGCTTCTTGCAAAGCAACAGGAGGCGGGTAAGGCATTGATGGCTGAAGATGAGTACTGGCTTGACCATTCAGACCAGGAAGATGAAGATGAAGAGAAGAATGAGGCAGCCAACATGTGCTTGATGGGAAAGCAGGAATCAGAAGCTGAAGCTGACTCAGAGGATGAGGAAAATGAGGTATGTGATTTATCTTATTCCGATTTCTTAAATCAAATGCGTTCCATGAATATAAAACTCTAAGAATTAGAGTCGAAGCTTAAGCGAGAAAAAGGTGTTATTACTGACAAAAACCAATCGATACAGAAACTTAGCAATGAAATTGCTGAGAAATAAGTATTGATTGAGGTTTTACATAGAAATAATGACACCAGCGCCAAAGAAAAGACAATAATTCTTAAAGAGAATTCTGAAATCAAGTCTAAACTGAGAAAGAGTGAGTTTGATTTCAGAGAGCTTACAAAAATGCATTCTTCATGTACTGAATAAAACAAAACTTTAATTACAAAATTAGATGCTTTGAAAAAGAAGTTATACTCATTGGGTCAATCTGAGCAAACCATTCATCTAAACAAACCGAAAGAGAATAAAGACAATTGGGGAATTGGTTATGAGAATCCTCATTGCCTTAAAAAGGGTATATCTGAAGTGCCTGCACTTTATGATTTTACTTTTATGAATCTTTCTCACCGATACCCTAAAGTTGAAGTTTTCAATACTGGACTATCAAAAGAGGATGAAGCCAAGGAAACTGAAAAACGGAGGGAATCATCTAAAGTTCACCTTCCATTTTATTATGCGAAGTTGAATAATAGTTATAATGATGATCCAATTTATCTCAAGAAATCTCTTTCAAATGACTTTTTTCAAAGTTATTCTGTCAAAGAAATGGAGGCGAAGCCTATTAAAGGTAAACTTTATGTCCCTCCTCTCGTTTTAGAAAGTAAAATTTCTGAACTCGAGAACTCTTTAACAGATGAAAGACTTTTGATTGAGATTGAACAAAAAGTTTTTTTAACTGTGATGAAAAATGTTGTTATTTCAAAGGCTTCAAAATCTGATGACATGTTTGGTTTAACAAACGGAGGGTTTGATTTTCTTAACTCCGATGGTGTTTTAGATGATTGTTTTGAACAATTTGACTTTAATGCGAAACTTCCTAACCATTCATCTTTTATTGTGAAATCATTGGGAAAAACCAGTACGTCTGTAAAAAGTGCAAAATCAACGAAAGTTGATAAGTCAGTCTCTGTGAAAACTAAGAATTCTAAAGGTAAGAATAAATCTCAGCATTCACATAAACCGAACACTACCGGTAAGCCGAAGAAGAAGCATTCGTTTGTTGCTCAAAAGTCTAACTCACGAGTTTCAAATGTTTCAGATCTGAGCAAGCAAAATCCAGAAGTTAAATCTCAATGGCAACCGAAACAGAAGCTTGGCAAGACTGATAAATCGTCTTGTAGTGTTACTTGTAATAAGACTACACCTAGTAAAGATGTTTTGAAAGTGAATGTTGCTACTATTTTAAACCAAAACTTGTTGTTTCTCGCAAGCAATATTCTTTTAAGCAATTATTCTAGTTATCTTTATCTACTAGGAAGTCTTCTTTTTATGATAAACATGTTTCTACTTCTTGTCAAGATTATGAGGTTTGGTTTGGAAATTATCATGTGCACTCATATCATTATAATGCTTCAAATGAATTTCAAATGAAAAGAGGACCCAGTTTCAAATGGGTACCAAAATCTTGTGCTAACACAGCAGTACCCAAATTCCAGTGGGTACCAAAAGTTAAATCTGTGTTGCAGGCACCCAACGTTTAAGAGGGAGCATAGCAATTAGGTTTTTGAACAAAACAGTTCAAAACCCGATCTTAAATGTAAAGAAATGGTTCTTGAGTAAATCAACTCAAGACCCGGACATCAATGTCAATTAGGATTTTGAACAAATCAGTTCAAGACCCGCTCTTCAATGCTCAAAAGTCTTAACTCCAACTTTGTTTTAAGAATATCTAAATCTCTTGTTTCGTTATTTCTCTTGTCAGATCCGTCATATGTGGTACTTGGATAGCGGATGTTCCAAGCATATGACTGGACAAAAAGAGATGTTGTCCAACTTTACAGAGAAGTATTGCGGAACAGTTAGATTCGACAACGACCAATTTTCACCAATAATGGGATATGGTGATGTGGTACATGACAATGTCACGATCAAGAAGGTGAGCTATGTTGAAGGCTTAAGACACAACTTGTTCAGTATCGGCCAGTTCTATGACAAAGGCTTAGAGGTCAATTTCAAAGCCAAGAGGTGTTTAGTTCGCACTGAAGAAGGCAACGAACTCTTGGTTGGCACTCGAAAGTCCGACCTCTACACAATCAATTTGTCAAACGTCCAGACTGACAAGAAGGTTTGTGTACTCTCTAAAGCCTCGATGCAACAAAGCTGGCTATGGCATCGACGACTCTCTCAACTCAACTTTAGGTACATCAACAAGCTGGTCAGTGGAAAGCTAGTGAAAGGACTTCCAGAGCTCAAGTATGAAAAAGAACATCTTTGTGCAGCGTGTGAAAAAGGAAAGATGAAGAGAGCTCCACATAAACCAAAACCTAAACCGAGTACAAGCTCTCCGTTAGAGATGTTGCATATGGACTTATGCGGTCCGATGCGAACGCAAAGTCTAGGCGGAAAGAAGTACATACTAGTTATCGTGGACGATTACTCGTGATACACTTGGGTCAAATTTCTACGTTCAAAGGATGAGACACCAGATGTTCTCATTACATTCCTGAAGACGACCCAGGTGAATCTGCAGAAACCGGTCAAGCTTCTAAGAACAGACAATGGCACAGAGTTTAAGAAAAAAAAGCTTGAAGAATATCTCGAATCAGTCGGGATTTCACATCAATACTCTGTTGCTCGTATGCTAATAGAGGTTACTCGTACTATGCTAAGTCAATCTGACTTACCTCTATTTTTGTGGGCTGAAGCTGTATCGACTGCGTGCTACACTCATAATCGATCCATGATACACCGCAGATTCAAGAAGACTCCTTATGCATTAATCAACAACCGAACACCGACAATCAAGTATTTCCATATATTTGGGTGTAAGTGTTTTGTTCTAAACGATAGAGAGAGTCTGAACAAGTTCAGTGCCAAGGCGGATGAAGGCATCTTCATTGGCTATTCATCTACATCAACTGCATACCGTGTATATCTGATGAAGTCAAAGACAATTATTGAAAGCGTCAACGTTACGTCTGATGAAGAAATGGCTTCTGAACAACATAGTTCAGAACCTGTGATAACCGGAGTACTAGCTTCTGGGCAAATGAGTCCAGAACCTGCGTCTCAAGCGAACAAATCAGATGAAGCATCAACGTCTACTAATCATTTATCTGATTTAGATTTATTATTTGAACTGTTTTATGATGAATTTCTTGGATCTAATGTAAAGAAATCTGTTGTGGTTGACAGGATGGAAGACTCAACGACTACTCATCCAACAAGTTCAGATATTTCTACTGAATCCGACTCACCGATTCAACAAGAAATTCCAGTTCAAATGCCGAGTCCAACAGTTGAAGCTGTGGTCAATAATGAAGAGACAGAAGTTGCTGAACAAGCTGAACCTACTGAGACTTCTGCACCTACAACTTCAACTGCAACCATCATTCCTCCTAAACAACCTGGAGAAGGTACCAGTGGATTCATAGATGATAATATTGATATATATTCATATAATCCACTTCCTCATGAACATAAATGGACCAAAGAGCACCCGATAATCCAGATCATTGGCGATCCAACAAAACCGGTGCAAACTAGGTCAACATCAATGAATATGTGTATGTATGACTCCTTTCTGAGCAAGTTCGAGCCAACTCGCGTATCAGAGGCACTTGCTGATCCAGAATGGATGATTTCAATGCAAGAAGAGCTGAATCAGTTCGACGCACTTCAAGTCTGGAGACTCGTACCAAAACCTCAAGGTAAAACCATTATAGGTACGAAATGGGTTTTCAAGATCAAGAAAGACGAAGATGGTACCGTTATCAGAAACAAGGCAAGACTTGTAGCCAAAGGATACAGACAAGAGGAAGGAATAGACTACAACGAGACTTATGCTCCTGTGGTGCGTTTAGAGGAAATTCGAATGTTTCTAGCCTACGCAGCGCACAAGAACTTCACGGTCTTTCAAATGGACGTGAAGACTGCCTTTCTGAATGGCATTCTAAAGGAGGAAGTCTACGTCTCTCAGCCAGAAGGTTTTTTCAATCAAGAGAAGCCAAATCACGTCTACATTCTCGACAAAGCACTCTATGGACTGAAACAAGCTCCTCGCACCTGGTATGATGTTCTTTCACAATTTCTAGTCAAGTCTGGTTTTTCAAAAGGTACGGTAGATACCACTTTGTTTATCAAAAAGGAAAAATCCGATATCATTCTTATTCAAATCTATGTGGATGATATTATTTTTGGCTCTACAAATCCCAAGTAGTGTAAGAATTTTTTAAACCTTATGATGTCAAGATTTCAGATGAATATCTTTCTCGGATTACAAGTCAAACAATTTTCATCGTGGATTTTTATCAATCAATGAAAATACATTCTTGAAATTCTTCGGAAGTTCAAAATGGAAAATTCAAAACCGATTGGTACCCCAATGGCACCAGGTACTAAGATTGGCACCAATCTTCGGGAAAGGCTGTTGATGTTAGGACTTACAGAGGGATGATAGGTTCTTTAATGTATCTTACTTCGAGTAGGCCAGATATAATGTTTTCAACTTGCTTATGTGCAAGATATCAGGCTAATCTAAAAGAAATCCATATGTCTGCAGTTAAGCGCATATTTAGGTATCTGAAGGGGACTGCAGATCTTGGTCTGTGGTATCCTAAAGATACTAGCTTTGTACTAACAGCATATACAGATGCAGATCATGCTGGTTGTATGTTAGACAGGAAGAGCACGTCAGGACATATACAGTTCCTCGGTGATAAACTCGTAAGTTGGGCATCGAAGAAGCAACTTTGTGTTTCAACTTCAACGGCCGAAGGAGAATATGTAGCTGTTGCTAGCTACTGTTCTCAGGTCTTATGGATGAGAACACAATTGCGCGACTATGGTTTCCACTTCAACAAAATCCCGATCTACTGTGACTCCAAGAGCGCCATCGCAATAACAGCGAATCCTGTTCAGCACACAAAGACCAAACACATAGATTTCAGGTATCATTTTATCAAAGAGAATGTAGAGAAAGGAATAATTGAACTTTTCTTTGTAAAAACTGATTATCAGCTTGCCGATTTGTTTACCAAACCTTTAGACGAAAAGAGGTTTACCTTTCTTGTCTCTAAGCTTGGTATGCTAAATCTTAAGGTATAATTAGTAGTTACCTATCAAAGTTTTCTAATTGTATACTTTTTCATGATTTCTTCATTCTTAATTCTGATTGATATCTGCACTTCTATATTCTGTTCATGATCAAAGGGGGAGTACAAGAAGAAATTGACAGATGGTCAATGTTATTTTTAAGGGGAGCTCATAAATTTTTTTGCATTTACCTTTTATGTCAAAATTTTTGTAATGCATGATTTTAGGGGGAGCTCTTCAAGTCAAAGGAGTATGGATATGACTTCTGATTATTTCTGATCAGAACTCGTACTTTCATAGTTTTACTGCTTTTTGTCTTTTCAATTTAAGTGAATAAATTTGCATTGACTTAACATAAGACTTTTGCAGAATTTTTGAGAGAAGCTTACAAGTTCATATGTTTATGACTTTAAGCTTAGCTTCATGAGATGTAAGATCGCACGTAAAGGTACAATCCTTTATCTTAATCTCATAAATGGTTGAAAGAAGGATAACTTTCAATTATTTGAAAAACATTGTTATTAAATGTTCAAACCACTTCCCGATTCTCAACACGAATTCATGAATTGGAAGCATGACTTTAAATGTTTTCAAGATCTAATTTGTGCTTTAACTGAAATAGTTAAACCACTTTGAGCATCATATGCATCATAGGAAAACATGATTTGTTTGTGCTAGGACTTACTTGAACTTCAATGGAATCACGTTAACCATTGATTTCTACCCACGAAGTTAATCCATAGTGATTGAGTGTGAGAAGTCAAAAGAAATGAGTGTGTTAAACAGAGAAAGAAAGTTTGGTTAGAGTGAGCTAAATGTTTAAAAGAAAGAGCGTGAGAGACCAAAGTTAAAAGAATATCACAACTCTGCACCAACTTTTTCTGAGTCGGGCAACCACATTTCTAATGTTTCACAATTCTTTGTTGATCATTATTGAATCAGGTAACTAGCCCATGCCAACTCTTGATCAAACCTCACCATCTACTCATTTTCTTCTTAACAAGAAAGTGTTTCACATTTTCAAAGGGGAAGCAGCACATTTGCTATCTGATTTTCATTTGGAAAATCTGGATATTTAATAGAAGGAAGTCTGCCCGACCTTCGCACTTCAATCATGCACATTGAGTATGTGTTTACCTTACTGCTGTCTTAGTGGTTTACACAATTTTGAGCCTATAAGCAATCATCACGTGCTTAATTCTTTCTATCACAAGCACGAACACACAAGGAATTTGTTTCTTTGTCATAACGTTTATAGAAATTACCTTTGTGGTGTTTCGATGATTAAATGGAAGCTCTGGGGCAGTCAACATTAAACAACTCCTTTCCAATGTGTATTTGTTACACACAATGACTTAGTGTTACTGACAGACATGTTAACTGATTCATTAGTTGATTCAGGTGTTACATGATTATTTTGTCTGGATTTGCAAAGATCTGGATAAATATCTTTTGAATTGACGGATCAGAGGCTCCAACTGATGAAGAAATGGGAAAGAACCTAAATCTTGAAGAAATGTTCATTCCATTACATTACATGACATTGGAAGAGAGAAGATCTAACCAAGAAATGCAAGATCAAAGTATTCTGAAGACATGCTGATTTCAGATAAATTTTCTTTGAAGATACTTTGCTAAAGCATTCTGAGCTAGAGAAAGAGATTGCATCTTCTGAGCTGAAAAAGAAGTCGGAATTGCTAAAATCTTTTTAGTAATGATCTTGATCCAAAGGGGGAGATTGTTAGATCACATATCAATTGGATTCAAGATCATCCAATCTGAAGATCCAATCTGAAGCTAAAGCCGGAAAGTCGACTCTCGATATTAAGTCTAATGTTACTTTGTAATAAATGTCGAAGTTAATTATTGTTTATTGTAATTTAGTATTTTAGTTTAATTAGTTTTAATATCTAAGTATTAAATATTAGTTCTAGATATTAAAGTTAAATATCTAGATATTAGTTTAGATTAATATCTAAGTTGTTAGATATTATAGAGGAAGTGTGTTTGAGAAGAAACCACTCGAAGAAATTAGATCACATACAAACACACACACACTCACGGTGTAATCTAGAGAGAAAACACAGAAAGCTTCAATCGATCAATCCTGTAATCTTTGTTATTAATCCAAACAGGTTGGTTAATCATATTTTGTTTTTTTGTTTAAAAGAACTTGATAGTATTGTGGACCGTCAAAATGTCTGAGTCAAAAATTTCAAAGTTAAAGAATTGTTTGAGATCAAAGGTTAATTGTGAAAGAAGGATGCAAAGTTGAAGTTTTTCTAAAGCTGTGCTGAATTTTCAGAAATTTTCTTTGAAGATTAATTTGTTGAAGATGTCTGAGCATATTCTGTAGATAGTTTCTTTCCATCGTCTGAAAGAGGGTTCTATCATATTTGCGGAAGATTGTTAATATTTTTTTGAAAGACAGACTTGGGAAGAATACAGTCAAAGAAAGGGGAGATTGCAATGTTTGTGCTTAAAGAAGAAATTTGTTACAAAGGGAAGATTGTAAAAATGAAGCCTAAAGTAAAGACTGAATTGCAAAATCTTTCAAAGATGATATTGAATCCAAAAGGGGAGATTGTTAGAGCATGTTTATGTTGGATACAAGATCATGAAGACCAGAGGTCAAAGTACAAGAAGTCAAAAGCTGAAAAGTCAACTCTCAGTGAAAGTCAAAGTCAAAGTGTAATAAAAGTCAAAGTCAATTTTAGTTGTATTTGTTTTGTTTCTTCATATTCGTTGTTGGTATAAATAGTTTTTGTTTTTGGTGTTGTAATATAGAGATGAATTAAAAGAGTTTTGTACGCATTCTGAGTGAGAGAGTTTTAGAGAGAGAAAGAGATTTGTTCCAGAGAGAGAAAGAGAGAAACAGATTTGTAATACTTTGATTTGTGAATTGAAATTGAAACAGGTAGTTTCACTAATCTTGTTTGTGTTGATTATTTGTAATTAGAAACTTGAATCAGGGACACACAGAAGGCTTATTTTGGATTGGATCACAACTTGTACTAATCTTGTTCCTAGTTAGGATTTAGATTAATTGGTTGTGTTCCATTACATTGTTATTTGTTACAAACTTGTAATCTTAACAGGCGTTTATTGTCTCCCTTTTTGGGAGGAGCTCGTGCTATGACATGTTTTGTTACCATGTTTCCCTTTTATGGAAATTTTTGTTATCCCAATTTTTGGGGTGTTACACTGGATGCTCAAGGCATATGACTGGAGATAAAAAGTTTCTATCCTCTTTCAAAGCAAAAACTGGAGGAGCAGTAACTTTTGGGGATAATATGCAAGGTCATATTAAAGGTTTTGGTGAGTTAACAAGAGGTAATGTTTCTGTTTCAACAGTTGCTTATGTTGATGGACTAAAGCACAAGTTAATAAGCATAAGTCAACTGTGTGACCATGGTTTTGATGTGAAATTTCAAGAAAAATATTGTTCACTTCTTCACTCAAAAACAGGTCAAGAAATGCTGAGAGCAGACAGAAAAGGTAACTTATATAGAATGAATTTTACCAAGCACATAGACACTGACTCAGAGAAACTCTGTATAGTATCTCTGAACAGTGAAGATGTCTGGCTCTGGCATAAAAAGTTCTCTCATTTGAACTTTTCATCACTTGATAAGTTAGTCAAACTTAATCTGGTTAAGGGATTACCATCTCTAAAGTTCAACAAAGATCATCTTTGTTCTGCATGTGAAATGGGAAAAATGAAAACATCTTCCCACAAAACCAAAAGTGATAGTAATTTCCCCAAACCTCTGCATATGCTTCATGTGGACCTCTATGGTCCTATCTCTATGCAGAGTCTGTCAGATAAAAAGTATATTCTTGTTCTAGTTGATGAATACTCAAGATATACTTGGATAGAATTCATCAGAGCTAAGTCTGATGTACCTGACATGTTAATAAAGTTGTTAAAAAGATTACAGGTTTTATTCAACAACAAAGTTCAGAAGCTCAAATGTGACAATCGGACAGAGTTCAGAAATGCCAAAATAATACTTATCTATCAAAGGAAGGCATAACTCCCAACTTATCGGTAGCAAGAACACCTCAACAGAATGGTGATGTTGAAAGGAAAAACAAAACTATAATTGAAGTTGTAAGAACGATGCTTGCAGGATCTGATCTTCCAATCAACTTTTGGACAGAAGTAGTGGCAACAGCCTGTTTTATACAAAACAGAGCCACTATTGTCAAGAGATTCAGGAAAATATCATATGAACTCATTAACAATAGAAAACCAAATGTAAAGTATTTTCATGTTTTTGGGTGCAGGTGTTACATCTTGAATGACAGAGAATCTCTTGGAAAGTTTGACAAAAATGCAGATGATGGCAAATTCATTGGTTATTCTTTAGCTTCAAAACCCTTAAGAGTGTTCAATCTGAGAACAAGAACCATCCAAGAAAGTATCAATGTCTCTTTTGATGATACCGGAAGCTTTGACAAAGATACTGTCAAAACAACAACAAAAAATGCCTCTGAATCATCAAAATTAAGGGAATCTGAGTTAAACAAAATATTTGAAGATTTCTTTGATGATGATAATAACTCTGAATTTATCTTCAGAGATGCCCACAGAACCACTTCAGAGGAACCATAAACTACAGATACTATACATTATGGTCCCTTTGATACTACACCTTCTACTTCCTTTAATACAAGTCTAAGTAATGAATCAAGACAAGTTGAAGAACAAGAATCTTTAGAAGTAGAAGGTGAACAAGAGACATCTGAAGACGCTCCAGAGACATCTATTGAAGAGACTCTAGAGCCTTCTTCACCATATCTGGAACCCACTTCAGAGCCTTTGAATAGCACAACATAGATGTCACCACTTGTCATCTATGAAGCTCAAACTCCACCTCAAATTCATGCTCCCATGACAAGATGGACAAGAGACCACCCCCATGATCAAATCATAGGATCTCCTTTAGAAGAAATCAAGACAAGATCAGCTACTATCAATGAATGCCTTTTTGTAAATTTCTTAAGCAAAATTGAACCCAAAAAGGTAATTGAAGCTCTTGAAGATACTTATTGGATCAATGCCATGCATGATGAGCTTCAAGAATTTGAAAGAAATAAAGTCTGGACTCTAGTTCCCCTTCCTAAAGGAAAATCTGCTATTGGAACTAAATGGGTTTTTAGAAAAAAAAGGATGAAAATGGCATTATAATCAGAAACAAAGCTTGACTGATTGCTAATGGATATTGCCAAGAAGAAGGCATTGATTATGATGAAACCTTTGCACCTTTGGCACACAAAGGATTCAAAGTATATCAAATGGATGTTAAATCTGCATTTCTTAATGGAAAAATTAATGAAGAAGTATATGTTTAGTAACCACCTGGATTTGAAAGTTCAAAGTTTCCAAACCATGTTTATCATCTTGATAAAGCTCTGTATGGCCTTAAACAAACTCCCAGAGCATGGTATGCAACTCTGTCCTCCTTTCTGATTGATAATGGATTTGACAAAGGAACAATTGATACCACACTATTCATCAGGAAATATAAAAATGAAATGCTTCTAGTATAGATATATGTTGATGACATTATCTTTGGCTCTTCATATCAAAAGTATTGTGATAAGTTTTTAGATTTGATGAAGAGTGAATTTGAGATGAGTCTTATGAGAGAATTAACATTTTTTCTAGGACTACAAGTAAAACAAACATCAGAGGGTATTTTTATAAATCAATCCAAGTATGTCTCTGTTATTTTGAAAAAGTACGAACTCAATGAGTCAACTTTCATGAAAACATCTATTGCCACAGGAATCAAGCTTGACTCTGATCCTTTAGGAAAATTTGTGGATGTTAAAACCTACAGAGGCATGGTAGGCTGACTTTTGTACTTAATTGTCAGTAGGCCTGACATAATGTTTGCAACATGTCTCTATGCTAGATATCAGGCAAATCCAAAGGAATCTCACTTATCTGACGTAAAAAGACTGTTTAGATACCTCAAAGGCACACCTTCACTAGGTCTCTGGTATCCAAAACTATCTAGTTTTGATTTAACAACTTACACTGATGCAGATCATGCAGGATGCAATTAGACAGGAAAAGCACCTCTAGATGTTGTCAACTCTTGGGAAACAAGCTAGTGAGTTGGTCATCAAAGAAGCAAAATTGTGTATCAACTTCTACTATAGAAGCAGAATATGTTGCTGCTGCTAGTTGTTGTTCACAAGTCATTTGGATGAGAACTCAACTCAGAGACTATGGCCTGCAATTCAATAGAATTCCCATTTTATGTGACTCTAGAAGTGCCATTGCCATCTCTGTAAATCAAGGGCAGCATTCCAAGACAAAGCATATTGATGTCAGGTATGATTTTCTTAAAGGCCATGTTGAAAAAGGCACAATTGAGATGTATTTTGTACCAACCGATCTCCAGCTTGCTGATATTTTCACAAAAGCCTTAGATGAACGAAGGTTCAATTTCTTGTTTAACAAGTTGGGAATGATAAATATGTCTACTTAACTCAAAAGAACTCTATAGTCTTTAATCCTTACATCAAAGCCTTTGACATTGGACTAACATATTAGAACTCAGAGCCTCTGATACCTGTTTCAGAGACTCTGAACTTCTAAAACAAGCATGATCAAAATCAATCTCATTTTGTACGTCTAAGCATCAATCAAGGGGAACAAAGAAAAGTATCCATCATTTGTCAAGGGGGAGCTAGAAATATTGGAAGTTTCAGAGTCTCTGCTCTTCATATCAGAGCCTCTGATCTTATCTCTGATACTCCTATCAGAGTCTCTGATCATTTCAGAAAGAAAGGTATGCTTCTCATTCTCAAATTCTACCTTATCTTTTTCTAAAAATTAAACTTGATTCTTTTCAAAATTTAAATATCCAAGAGAATATCATTTAGTCTCTGATATTGTTTTCAGAAACCTCTGATATAATATACTATGAAGCAATATCCGAACACTTGATCTCAATATTATTGGATATTGTTTTAATCAAGTTTAAATTCTTTTGTAAATAAAATTCTTTTGATAAATTGAGATTAATTCAAAAAAGTTTTTAAAAAAAAGGTGGGGGGGGAATATTCTTAAAAAATGGTGTGTGTGTGTGGGTTATTTTTTGGATAACTATCAAATTTTAAATTAAAACCCAACTGATGGTTATCTGACATTAAGCGTCCTTTCATCCTTCCTCTACACGTGTCCATTATTGATTAGAAGGTTGATGGAATGTTTTCTGACATAGGAACTCACAATCGCTGTTTCCATAGCCTCAATCCCACTACCAACACCCATAAAAACCCACTTCATCATACTTTCATTCTTTACGCTCACAAAATTTCCCTCAGCACTATTCTCTCTCTCTAAGCTCAAAAGCAAGAAACCTGCAACAATGGCAAACCAAGAACACAACTCAAAAGACTGCAGTTGAATCGTTCCAAGTTTAAACCTGGTACAATTCGATGTTCCAATCAAAGGAAACAACTACCATTTGGACATCACCCATGCCAAGTACGACGAACAGTTTCGTCCAATACTTGAATTCTTCAGCAAGTGTGAACTAAATGATGACCTAACTGCATATGCTCAAGACATTCCTTTCAGGTATGTACAACAATGGTGGTATTCCAGTGAATACAATGAAGAACAAGGAGGATTGGTCGGTTATATTGACCTAGGTGATTAAGGAATCAACATTCGGATCACCCCTGACACCTTGACTCGACGATTATGCCTACTGACCACAGAAGAACTTCAAATCCAACAATTTCAAAAACCCCCATCTCCTGAAGTTCTTCTACAGTTTCTTCAACATCTGGGTTACAACAAGGAGATTACCCGCTTAAGCCAGTTCAGACGCCAACATCTTCCACCAACATGGAACTTCATGTTCAGTGTGTTAAATCGCACATTGACATGTAAAATCGTCAGTCAAGATCAAACACACCCAACTATCTTAGACATCATGTACGCCCTTTTCTTTAATCGAAGTATCAACATGGCTAATATTATTTTCTATGAACTAATAATTGTTGTGGATAGAAAGAATAAGGATCTCTCAAAGGGAAAACAACTGATCTCAATAATATTTCCCAGATTCATTTCTTTAGTAATTAGACGAGCAATGGAGAGGAAATCCTTTACTGAGGAGGGCCCTAGAACGCCCCTTTTTGTGATGAATTCCTTCAAACCCACTATTGTTCCTCCTTACCCAAATGAAAGACGATTTCCTCAAACCATGCTTGAATACCTCCCTGCTGAATCTGAATCTCGCCTCTTCCTTAGTCGTGTTGCACAACCATCAGAACCGATGGTGGGATTCCCAACACATTTAGGCCCTGAGCCTGAGTTAGAATCAGAGAGTGAAACCTCTGAGGCTACTCAACATGATCACAGAGAGCAACCAGAGGGTGGCTCTGTGGAAGTGAGTGAGAGAAGAACAGAGAACCCTCCCTCTGACGAAGAGAATAACTTTGTCAAAGTTGAGGAAGGTGAGGATGAGAGTACTCCAGAGGGTGAGTTTCTTAGCCTATAAGCCAAGAGAAGTAAGGTAGAAAAAGATGCCCGAGAAGGCACAAGTGAGAGACTCCAAAGCCCAACTCCTCGTGCTACCAAATCTACTATTCAGGGTGGTCCATAACCCATGGATATTGAAATAGAGGTGCACACCTCGAAGCCTACCCAACCCATCCACTCAGAGGCACCTTCTTCTGCCTATGAAGCAAACACCAAAGGGGAACCCTCTGAAATAGCTAAGTCCTCCCAAAAGGACTTAGTTAAAGACAAAAGTACTCAATTACCCCAGAGTACGATACCTACCCACACACATGATGCCTCTGTGGCTCATAATATAGGTGACCGTCCCTTAGTCCAAGAGAGACTCAATATCTCTCCTAGGGATTGTCTATCAGAGAGACAATGGCATGAACTAGTTGCACAAGGACTCCTTAGTCTGGATAGCAAGGTGTACACTCACGTTAGGTTCCCCTCTTCTTCTGACTCTGATTCAGCTGATGGGAAACCTATTAGAACCATTATAGAGAAATCCTTGAAAAAGGATTCTCAAGGATTAATGGGAAGTCCTTCCGGAGCCACCATCAAACAAGCTCCGAAAGAAGGCCCCTCTGTTCTCGAGGGTAAATTAGAATAATGTGTTGACTCTATGTTTCCCCACTATGACTATGTCACCAAGGAAGAGTTCAAAATCTTTAGTGATGAAGTCAAAGGATATTTGAAGGATCTAAAACTTCAACTTCAGAAGACCTCAGAGGCCTCTTCCTCAAACTCTGAAGTTGCAAAACTCACTTCAGAGGTCTCTGAGCTGCGCACAACACTGAACTCTCAAAGTTCAAGGATGGAAGTTCGGGAAAAGCTAGTTATTGGCAATTCCTCAGTTTTATCAAGGGAGATTCAATCAGCAAAGGAAGAGCTCCTAAAAGCTATACCAACCCCCTCTGATCCTTCCACTACCTCTGCAGACTTCTCTCATTTCAAAGAGGAAGTCTTGAAGGTTTTAGCAGAGTCCATCGCCAAAATTTCAGTACATGCTGCTGCTCCAACCACTCCCATGTCTTCAGAGCCAATAACCAAAGCTGACTTGCATGACTTCTCCAAATCTTTCACTAATCGCATGATGAAAATTTCGATCAAGTTTGTTGCCAAAGCAAGCTACCAGAACAAGACAGTCAAAGAACTTCTGAAGAATACACTATCTTCAGAAGAAGGAAAGCTAAAGAGAAAAACTCCAGAAACTGTCAGCTTAGAGAAAGCCAAGAAGAAGCAGAAGTTTGATGATTCAGAGGACCCTAGAGAGGATAGGGCCTCTGGTCATCAAAAGGGGGGAAGCAAGAGAATATCATATCTGAAGCCACAAAAGCTAGTGGCTCTACCCCCTCTCCATATATAAGAAAAGGAAAAGGAGTACAAGATGAGAATGAACCAGAGAGGCACTCCACCTCTGCTGAAAACAACCAAACGATCTTGTCTCGAGTACCTGTTGTATTCTTAGCACCATTTTCCTCAGAAACACCAATTATTAAAGCTATAAATGATATGCCAGAAACCATTGGTGCTCTGGACGAAGAAGAAGAAGATGAGGAACTGGTGGATTTTTCAACCTCTGAAGATGCATTATCATCCCTAGAAAGACCAAACATTGTGAGGAGAGATTCATTTGGCTCAAAATCTGAAGAAACAAAAGCTGTCAATAAAGAAGCTACTGGAGAAGAAGAGGAAATTGAAGTAATTGATGTGGAAGAGTATAAATACAAAAATGCTCAACCTCATCATCCCTCTACTTCATAAGCAGAGATCAAAATTCCAGACACTGCAGAGCTTGAAGTCATCTTCTCATCCACAATCAATGAAACCCCTCCACCATATCCAAGAGCTGAAACAAAGGAACTAGAGACAACTCCATTGTCTGTTGAAGAAGATACCTTGGTTGTTGATGAACATGCCCCTCCAAAGGAACCTGTTCAGAAGACAAGCATTGGTATTCCTTCCCTATCAAGGTTCACCCAACCTCCAATCTTCCTTGCTTTAGAGCCAGAGACATCTATTGAAGATCATTTCAGATACCTCTACTCTGAATTCAATCTTGAAAACACTCAAGTTCTTCCTCTGAACCCAAGGATCAAGGAGAATATGCAAGATCATGAGAAACGGTTCATAAAGTCAAAGATAAAGCCTGTAGATCAAGTTTATTCAGAATCATCCATCATTGAAATAAATGATATCTCTAAAAAGAAGTTTGCCTACAACAAAATCATATATAGACATTTCATGGTTATCCGAGCTGACAGAAAGGTTTATGAGTTCAATGACAATGATCTTGTAAATCTAAATCCTTATTATCTTCCTCAACTTCATGCATACTGTGTAACAAGATATGATAAAGGGAGACAGTACAAAATGGGCAAGTATGATCTTTATAGTGCTATGAATGCACACATCAAGCTAATAGGAAAATTGGACTTTCAGATAACTCTAAATTTAGGAGAAGAAAAGCTTGGAGTTACTGAACCAGTAGAGAAGATTCCTGATCTAGAAAAATACAAGACTGGCTCAATAATTCTAGAACCTCTGGGATTCGTCTACAAAGTAAATCAAGCCAAGAAGATTTTTCTGGCTTCAGAGGTTGCTAAATATTCAGATGGAACTTTAATGGGTGTGATGAAGATGATTCATACAAAGAAAGAACGACACAGAGTTGGCCTATTGGCAAAGCTAGACTTGGAAATTCGCTCAATGATTAACTTCAGAGAGCTGATAATGAAGTTCCATAGGATATGCTCTGGTGAAAGTAATTAGTTCTTTCATTTGTAATTTTTTTGTTGCTATTGTTATCTTCTCAATTTGTAATTCATATCATTTGAGAAGTAACATTTAAGAGGATGATTTTCTCCTCTATGCTTTCTAGATTAAATTTTATTTCTTTGCTATTTTGCAAATTTTTATTTTCAGTACTTAGGGGGAGATTGTTAGCTCTAATTCTAAATTGTAAAAGTATTGAAAATATTCTAAGTCCTATTTCAGAGGACTTCCAGGGATATACATTAGAGAGCAAACCTTCCTCTGAAGTACATTCGAGAGTTAGAGAAATTCAGCCAAAGACATCAGAGATGGCTTCATCAGAGGCACCTGCATCAGAGCTCTGAAGACCTCCTCTCTGAAGAAAGCACTGATAATTTCTACAAGTATTGGCATAAGAGCAGATGACACGTCATCAGTGATAAGATTTACTTTTAAGAGTAGGTCACTGTTCAAGCATGTCTTGAGCATACCTTTTAGGTAAGACACTATTCAAGCATGCTTCTTATGTCAGATAGTACACTGTTCACTTTATGGTCCTATAAATAGAACCATCACTCCATTGACAAAAGTGTGCTTTTCATATATCTTGTATCCGATTTATCTTTAATATCTTGGAAAGTATTATTAGGAAGATCTTGTACGATTTATCCACTTTCTTGGTGTTCTTATTAATCTACCTGATTTATCCAGTAAACAATAAGCTTGTTCTTATTTTTACTCCATTGGATATCTTCTTGATTGAACTGTGATATTGAATCTGCTTTGATATCTAAACTGTATTGCTTCCACTGTTCTTATTATTATTTGTTTATATCATTGTTATAAGATTAAATCTGGGTTCCAACAATTTTCGATGAACTTTACCCACGCGATTTATAAAAATACTACAAAATTGCTTACACTGAGCAAGTAAGACGACTCTCACTCTCATTGATATGATAACATATGTCGGTACCAAATTCACTTATAAAATCATGTGATCAAACGTTGTTAGGATTTTCACAACAAAAGTTAACTCATTTATAAAGACATATAAAATAATTCTCCCATAACCAAAATCGAAATTTATCACCCAACGCAATAAACTTGCCTTTTCAATACAAACACACGTTTACACGTATCGTCACATTTTCAAAACGAATACCTCTCAAGGCACACACACGCCAAGATATCTGATATGAATGATATGAAAGACTCCAACAATTTGTTCGAAACACAATGCATGAGACTCACTTTACATTGAAGGCTATTTGCTCTAACAAGGTCAACTTTTTGCACTCACTATAATTTATCCCAGACCCCCTACTTCTGACTAACCGGTCGGGGTCCTCACATTTGCCACCACCTCCGGCACCAACGCTTTCCAACATCCTTGAACGCCTAACTACTAGTTACCACCGCGACTATTGATTCGCAATTCATGCGTCCTCACTTTAACCCCAAACAAACTTACCAACAATAGCTAATTTCCATCCGATCTTCATTCCATTTTATCAGTCAACACTGATATCGTCTCTCAACCAACCTTCAATTAACTACAGATTCAAAAGCCTCATTTCTATCCTTCGATTCTTGGGTCAACACTCTCCTGATTCCCACTAATCGACATAACAAACAACCAACCCGAAGACTCCTTTGAAGCGAAGAGCTCACCTTCAAATTCTTTTCTTTATGGACTCAAGAGGTCCTTCCTCAAGACGAAATATCTACATCCCGCACAATACTCAACCCAAATGGTATAAACCTTAAAACCATAAGCGAGCTCACACAGAATGCCAGACCAACACTATCATTTCAATGATAGGACTCACTACCCAAAACTACACCCATCGATTATCTCAACAATAGTAATTGAGTATGCCCATGCACCTGTAAATTCATAATGGCATTGGTAGATGCAATTCTGAATTTACCTTACATGAGAGTCCTCACTATCGTTGTCATGACTCTCGATGATCAAGGTCTTCCTTAAAGGCTTCCTAAATCTTAGTTGTTTCCCCCTACTCCATAGTTTAAGTTTAGGCCCATCTGGTCACCTAAATTTCTTAAACTATGGCTCTGAGACCAATTGTAACTACCTAAACTCACGAAATAAAGCAAAACCAACTTTATTAATTAACAACGCCAAACGGTCCAAAACAACATCTAAAATTCAAGGTTTGGAAAAGACAACCTAATACACAACTGAGAATACAAGGAACTAAAACTAAAATGGAGGTCTTCTGACCCAGCTCCGGCTCACACCTTCTCCTTACCCTTGCTCGATCCTCCTACCTCACGCCAACATGAAAAGGTTTTAGTTTTGAAAGAGCGAGGGTTAGACCAAAGGTCTAGTGAGTCCCCTCCAACAACATTTCAACAACAAAAATATAGAAAACATTTATAATAACATAAACTAATTCAGTTATAAACAATTCAACACTTACAACTATACTTATGGCACACACTACTGTCACCCGAAGGTGACAGCGTGTCTGACTCGTACTTGCTTAACTGGGACACCCCTCATTGGCATGAACGAGACACACCCCCCGGTATGAGTTCAGGCGGGACACCCACCCCCCCACCGGCTTTGGTCGTAACCACTCACAATATTGTATGCATACATTTAATCAACAACAAAAGTATAAACCACATTTATAATAAGTCTCGCATGTATAACGTTCGCATAATAATAAAATGTGACTGTCCCTGTAGATTCAGTTTCTTATCACATAAACAATGTAATCACAAACAAATATTAAGCAAACCTTATTTGATTCAGCAAAACGATTCAAATGGTTACAAGGTTTGTTTCTCAATGAAATCTCTCTCTCTCTACCGCCGTCTCTCTCTATTTTCTCTCTCTAATGTGCGGCTGCTAAAACTCAATTAGATTCACACTTTTCCAGCGCACAACCCTAGGTATATTGATATACCTATTTTAGGAAAAAGATAAAATAAACAAAAATACAAGAAAATAAACTTTGACTATTTATTACAAAGGACCTAGACTATTTTTGAGAGTTGACTTTTCCGCTTTGACCTCGGATTTCCATCTTCAGATTTGATGATCTTGAATCCAATAAATCTGTGCTATAACAATCTCCCCCTTTGGATCAAGATCATTACTAAAAGGATTTAGCAATTCAATCTTCTCTTTAATGCTCAGAAGATACAATCTCCCTCTTTGACTTCAGAATGTAGCAATCTCCCCAAATGATGAGAATAAAATCTCTTGGAAAGAAATTATCTCCAGATTTATTTGAGAATGCTTTAGCAAATCATCTTCAAAGAAAAATTCTTCAATTCAGCATATCTTCCGAAATTCTTTCTTAGACACTTGTTTCTCCCCATTTCTTGTTTGACGCTTCTCCCCCTTTTTGATGAAAAGAGCAACGAGTTCATCAAAACTTTTCTTCAAGAAATGTCTTCCACCACTGAGATTGCATACAGAACCTCTGATTATCCGTCAATTCATAAAGATGTTCATCTAGATCTTTGCAAATCTAGACAAATTAGAAATGTAACACCTGAATCAACAAATGAACCAGTTAAGATGCCTGTCAGTAACACAAAGTCATTGTGTGTAACGAATACACATTGGAAAGGAGCTTTATGATGTTCACTCCCCCAGGGATTCCATTCAATCATCGAAACACCACAAAGGCAATTTCTATGAACGTTATGGCAAAGAAACAAATTCTTTGTGTGTTCGTGCATGTGATAGAAAGAATTAAGCATATGATGATTGCTTATAAGGCTCAAAATGTGTAAACCACTAAGACAACAGTTAGTTAAACACAGACGCAATGTGCATGATTAAAGTGCGAAGGTGGGGCAGACTTTTTTCTCTTCAATATTCAGATTTTCCAAATGAAAACCAGATAGTATATGTGTTGCTTCCCCTTTGAAAATGAAACATTTTCTTGTTAAGAAGAAAATGAGTGGCTAGTGGGGTATTGTCAAGAGTTGGCATGGGCTAGTTGCCTGTTTCAATAACATTCACCAAAGAATTGTGAAACATTAGACATGTGGTGGCCCGGCTCAGAAAGTAGTTGGTGTAGAGTTCTGATATTCTTTTAACTTTGTTCTCACACCCTCTTTCTTTTAATCATTTAGCTCACTACTAACCAAACTCTCTTTTTCAGAATACCTCATCACACAACCCACACTCATTTCTTTTTGACTCCTCATACTCAATCACTAAGGATTTACTTTTTGGGTAGGAGACATTGATTAACGTGAATCCATAGAAGTTCAGTTAAGTCCTAGCACACTGATCCCATGTTATCCTATAAAGCATATGTCGCTCAGATGATTTAACTTGATCAGTTAAAGCTCAAAGATGAAGCAGAAAACATTTAAAACCACACTTCTAATTCAAGAAATCTGTTTGAGAATCGGGAAGTGGTTTGAACATTTAAGAACATGTTTTCTTATGATTGAAAGTTGTCCTTCTTTCAACCATAGATGAGATGAAGATAAAGAATTATACCTTTTGCGTGCAGTTTTACATCTCATGAAGTCAAGCTTAAAGTCATAAAGATATGATCTTGTAAGCATCTCTCAAACTACCAAAGTCTTAAGGTCAAAGTCAAAGCAACTTTATTCACTGAAATTTAAAAATGACATAAAGCAGTAAAACAATTAAAGTACGAGTTCTGATCTCAAGTAATCAGAAGTCATCACCTTTACTCCCCCTGAAATTATGCATCAGAAATATTATCAGTGTAAAATATAAGCATTAACTCCCCCTCATATATTGATCATCATATCTGTTGGATGCATAAAATTTCAGACAAAATATGTACTCCCCCTTGATGGTTGATTTTCTCAATCGAGTATTGGAGTACAATTCTCATATCAGCACAGGAGTAAGGTCTTTTGATCACTGAAGTACGAGTCCTAAACTGTTGTATTTAGAAGTCAAACTTCGTTGAAGTACGGGTCCTAAGCTGATTTACTTAGAAGCCTTGGTTCTCTTACTCCCCCTTGACAGTAAGAGCATGCAACACATATTCATCCCTTTTCTTTGGTATCCATTTGTATTTGGATCCAACTGTGTTAGCACATGATTTTGGTACCCATTGAAATTTGGGTCCGCTTTGTCTTTGAAAACCATAGGAAGAATTAGAGCAATGAGAGTAAACATGATATGTGCCGAACCAAACATCAGAATATTTTTGAGAAGCATAATCATTTCTACCATAATTTGAAAACTTTCTAGTAGATGGAGATAACTGGAATAATTGTCGTATGGAATATTTCTTGCGAGAATCAACAACTTTAGTTTTAGAAGTAGCAACATTCACAATCAAATCATCTTTACTAGTAGTCTTTTTATTACAATCAAAACTAGAAAATGATTTAGCATTCTCGTCTATCTTCTGTTTCGGTAGCCATTCCGACTTAACTCCAAGCTTTTTCTTTCTCAAATCTGAAACATTTGAAACGTTAGAGTTAGAAAGGTGAGAATCAACCAAATGCTTCTTCTTTGACTTACCAGTGGTGATCTATTTCTGTGAATTCTCGAATTTCTTCTTCTTACCTTTGGCAACTTTGGATTTCACAGAAACTGATTTATCAACTTTCGTTGAAGTTTCACCTTTTTCAAACACACTTGGTAATCCAAAAGAATTAACAACAAAGGAGGAATGATTAGGAAGTTTAGCATTAAAGTCAAAATCACCAACACAATCATCTAAACCACCATCAGAGTTTAGAAAATCAAACTCATTATCAAGTGAACCAGAGCTATCATCAGATTTTAAAGCCTTAGATAATTTAGAAAACTCAGTATTTTTGAACACAGTAGAAAATACAGTTTGTTCTAAGTCCTTCAAAATCCTTTCTTCTTTGAGAGTATTCTCGAGTTCAGAAATTTTTGTTTCTAAAATGAGAGGAGGAACGTAAAGTTTACCTTCAATGGGTTTTGCCTCCATTTCTTTTACAGAATAGCTCTCAAAGTAATCATTTGAAAAAGATCTTGATTTGTCGGAACTATAAATGTTATTCAACTTCTCATAACGAAACGGGAGTTGAATTTTAGTTGTGTTCTTTCTTTTAGCATATTCCTTAGCTTTATCCTCTTCAGACAGACTAGTCCAGAAAGCTTTGAGTTCAGGGTATTGAGGTGCCAGTTTCATAAATCCGAAATCATAAAGAGAAGGCACTTCAGAAATACCCTTTTTGAGGTGGTGTGGGTTCTTATAACCAAGTCCCCAACACTCAGGATTCTCTTTAGGTTTGTTCAGATGAATGGTTTGTTCTGTTTGACCCAAAGTATATAATTTTCCTTCCAAAGCATTCACCTTTTCAATTAAAGATTTCTTTTCTTTTGAAATCGAAGAATACATTTTTGAAATCTCTTTAGACTTAAACTCACACTCTCTATATTTTGAAACAGTTTCAGATAACTCTTTATGAATTATAGTCTTCTCTTTCGCGGTGGTGTCAATGCTTTTGTGCAAAGTTTCAATCAGTACATTTTTCTCAGCAAGATCGTTGTTAAGTTTATGTATAGATTGATTTTTATCATTAATGACACCTTTTTCACGCTTAAGTTTAGACTCTAATTCTTGGAGTTTAGTCATCATGGCATGCATTTGTTTCAGGAAATCTGATTCGGTTAAATCACATACCTCATCAGTTTCTTCTTCAGCTAACTCAGCTTTATCTTCAGCTTCATCCTTCATCCTTCCCATTAGACAGATATGAGCTGTCTCTTCCTTCTCTTATTCCTTAACAGAATTCTCAATATGTTCTCATAACAGCTTTCCTGTAGCCTCTTTGCATTCTATCTTGATAGAAATCTCCTTTAAAATCTCCTCGGAAATTCCTTGCAATATAAAAGATCTGGATAAACAGTCAGCTTGATGTCTTTTTCTTTGCTCGTCTGAGTACATATCAAGTGGTAAAGGAAGCTCTTGTTTTTCTGTATCTCCATTCTTCTTTATGACAGTAAAAACTTTCCTTCGAGTTGTCATACTCCCTTCCCTCAGAGATAGTCTAATAAGATTCCTTAATTCATGTCTGTCAATGAAATCCAGGAACTGATTTTTCCATTTTTCATACTCTCCTTTGAAGAGTACTGGTGGCTTTGTGTCAGTTCCGATGGCGAGAGCTTCTCTGAAAGTCATCATGTTTCTGTTTTAGATATGCAATAAGAAACTCGAAATTGATCGTTAGTCCAGATAAAATCAAACAATACTGAAAATCTTAGAATAAAATTCAGAAAATTTTGATCACGAACAGAACTTTGTCCCCCTCCGTAGACTTAGCACGGGAGTCCCGCTACCCATTAAGCGGGTGAGGTCAAGGGGCAATGCCCTTGCGGGGCTATGGGGGCAGCGCCCCTAGAGAATTTTTTTTTGACATTTAGAGGCCATATTACAGTTTGCAAAAATTTGTGTAAGAATAAATTTCGCAAGCTATACAGAATTAGCACAAAATTCGCAAAACCCCGAAATGCGCTAAGGCAGAAATGCGCTAAGTACGGTTGGCGCAAAAGACAGTTTGCGCAAGGAGGAGCTGGCGAGATTCTGAGGTTTGAGCGAGAAGACGGTCGCGAAAAGGAACTTTGCGCGAGAGGTGGGTGGCGCAAACCAAAGACTTGCGCGAGAAGTTGATGGCGTAAAGAGGGTTTTGCGCGAGGAACGGGTCGCGCGAAGAAGGACTGCGCGAAGAGGTAATGGCGCAAAAGGAGTTTTGCGCAACGAGCTGATGGCGCAAAACTAAACTCTGCGCTATGGTGAGTTGGCGCAAAAGTCCCTTTGAATCTGGCGAGAAACACTATGAACAGGCGCAAACTTGATGAACTGGCGCAAACTTGCAGGTCTTCACTGAACTTCGAAAAACGACCCTGAAAATCCCAAAAACTAATCTAGACTTCGATTTACAACTCGAAACTTTGCCAATTCGATTGCCTAATCATCTAGAACAAATTTCAAAAATAAACACTCTAAAAAGGATTTCGATTGATGAACCAGTGTTGACTAGTGAAAAACCAAAAACACTAAAAATCACCAAAATGTGAATCGATCATAGTGCAAAACTGAAATAAACCAATACAAAACCAATCTAATACTGATTTCGATCATAACCCAGATGATTTCTAATCGAAAGACACATAAAAACTCAAAAATCAGTTCTGGAAGATGATGAACAGTGCCGAACATAACTTTTTTCTGAAAATTTTGATTTTAATCTGGAATCTGCTCTGATACCAATTGATTGTCCCCGTAGATTCAGTTTCTTATCACGTAAACAATGTAATCACAAACAAATATTAAGCAAACCTGATTTGATTTAGCAAGACGATTCAAATGGTTACAAGGTTTGTTTCTCAATGAAATCTCTCTCTCTCTCTACCGCCGTCTCTCTCTATTTTCTCTCTCTACTGTGCGGCTGCTAAAACTCAATTAGATTCACACTTTTCCAGCGCACAACCCTAGGTATATTCATATACCTATTTTAGGAAAAAGATAAAATAAACAAAAATACAAGAAAATAAACTTTGACTATTTATTACAAAGGACCTAGACTATTTGAGAGTTTACTTTTCCGCTTTGACCTCGGATTTCCATCTTCAGATTTGATGATCTTGAATCCAATAAATCTGTGCTCTAACAAAATGCTTTTAAAATAAACTTCCACATATCTTTAACAACTTTAACTTCAAAAGCATTTCATTAGAAAACTCACCTTAGGTCCTTGCTTATTTCTTCATTCTAGCGATCTCACAACCTACGATGACATCGGTAACATGGTAAGGCACTCCTCTTAAACTATTAACTAGAGATAGCAGGCTGCTCTCTCTTACGAGTTTCAAGACCTCTCACACCCGAACTATTTATACTCTAAGAAACACAAGTTTTCCCATGATACTGGATAGAGGGCCACTCACCCGATCCCAACTGATTCCTGGTTCCAAGGAGGTCCCGGGTAACTCCCGGTTCCTCCCTATTCACATTCTCGCCTCCGGGCGCCCCGACTCTTGGGGTCCTCCGCCCGGTTCCACGCCTGCCTCCCGTGTTTTAGCATATCCTGGGCTTCCCCGACTCCCGGGGTCACGACCCGGGTTTCACTTCACCCTCGGGATCACCCGGTTAGTAAGACCCGGGGTCAACCGCCCGACGACAACAACACCCGGGCTTCCCCGGTTAAGAGTTCCCGGGGTCGCCCGGTGGGGAAACTCCTGGCGATACAGACCACGGCGACGCTGCAAGCGTAACACCCCCACGATGGCACAATTTCCAGGCGACGGAAACCGCCACATCTCAAATAACAAGGGAGACATCAAAGTCTATTTAATCCCCAATGATTTGGCAAAGAAAAACAATCGAATCCAAGGGTTTAGTCCTCAAAAGCTCAAAACTAAACATCATACTACTTCCCCCCTCCCTTATCTAATAGAACTCTAACCAGGGGAGAAACCCTCCACATTAACAAGCATCGATAAAAGAAAACTTACCCTGGCGATGATTGCTCTAACTTAAAGAACGATTGCAGTCTACTCCTTTGATTTCTTTTCTCCAAAAATTACCCAACCAAGTTCCCACTCCATTTCTTTCTCTGATATTTCCTAGCCGCCACCAAACAATAATGAGGAAAGGAAGAGAGTGGTAGGGTTTAACCCCTTTTTCTTAATTTTACAACTAACCCCCTTCCAACTTTGGTTTTTGGTTCCTCGCCACCAAACTTTCTTTATTTACTCCAAAAGCGGTTATTTCAATTACCCTAATTAAAAGTTGTAATGATGATAACGAGTATTCTTGTGTGTAATATATTCAGAATCTCATATGGCCAATGCTATTATGAATATACTATTCCATGAGCGTGCTTGCACTTATTATTGTTATGACGATTGATGAATGTAGTAGTACGTTAAAATTTGTTAATATTATAAAGAATTAACTACCATGGTTATGGTCACGTGTATGACAATTCATTATGGTGAACACTCGAAGTCGGCAAGTGGTACAAGATGATGGCCAGAGGTAAGTGTTACGGCTCCAGATCAGACAGAAAGGAGTTGGTAAAGCACAATTGCATCCAATCCCGCCAATGTTGAGCGAAAGAATTGACGTTGTGCCAAGGACAAACTTGACCACCGATGACCCAGTCATCCAAAAGGTGGATCCTCAGTCGGAATGATGACCAGTTTCTTATAGATAATGAACTCGTCTATAGACAAGCAGGACCTGAGACTTTTGAAGATGTTGGAAGACCGAGATGCCAACAATCGAAGACATGAGACGGTTGCAGAAAACACTATGGTTGGTTCCAGGGGTGTCGGGAATGTTAATGGCACCGAGGAACTGGTAGTCATTGGTGAGAGGAGAAAATAAAAGAGTTATTCCTATAAGACATTCCTATGCAGCAAACCACTCGAGTTCTCGGGAACCACCAATCCAGTAGCCTGCATGAACTGGATTCGGGAGATAGAGATGGGTTTTGAGTCGAGTGAGTGTGACAACTCCCAACAAGTCAAATTTGCTTCAAATATGTTTAGGGGTGAAGCCCTAAGCTAGTGTAACCTCACCCGCATAAATCTTGGGCTGGGGATTCTGGCTCAACTCTCATGGGCAACCTTCAAGAGGAATGTATTGGATAAATACTGTAGTTAATGGGCTCTGGACAGAATCAAAGAAGAGTTCCAAAATTTGAATGGAAATCAAACTATTTCCAAGTACTCTAGGCAATTAATTGAGAAGCTAAGTTTTGTGGAATACTTAGCCACTGACGAGAAAACAAAGATAAAGGCTTATTTGAGAGGGCTACCAGTGGAGATGAAGACGGGTTTGAGGAACGCCAAGGTGACTACTTCACAAGAGGTTATTGAAGAATCCCAGCTTGTAGAAGATGACCTCACCCAAGGCAAAGAGGAACGAGCGGTGGTTGGGAAGAAAAGGATATGGGAAGGGCCACCCGGGCCCACGAGGCAGTTTAGAAACTTTTATGAGGGAAGAAATGTGGACTCCCGCCGAGAATATAAGTGGTGTCATTGGTGTAGAAGCAAACAACATGGCCCATGAAATCCCAAATCGAACCCAAGCACGATCGAATGTTTCAAGTGCGGAAAGAAAGATTACCTAAGACAAGATTGCGCCATCTGGGGAGTGGTTTGTTATGAGTGTCGTGAACCGGGGCACATCAATAGATATTGTCCAAAGCTAGTGGGAAACAAATGTGGGGTTTCAAGTGGAACTTCAACAAAGAAGGAGAACCCACCAAGAGTACCTACTCGAGCCTTCCAAATGACTACCGAAGAGGTAAGGGAGACCGCCGACGTGGTATCGGGTACGTTCTTAGTAAACTCCTTGCCTGCACGTATCTTGTTTGATTTGGGTGCTAACCGTTTGTTTGTATCCAACTCTTTTTGCAAAAAAAATCTCATTTCTATTCGCACCCTAGTTGATGCATTAGTGGTAGAGGTAGCAAATGGCGATCAAGTTTTGATTCGTGAACGTTTTGAGAATTGCATGTTAGAAATTGATAGGAAACAATTCTTGGTGAGTTTATTGCCTATGTCCACAGGTGGATTTGACATTGTCATAGGGATGGATTGGCTAGTAGAAAATCATGCAGAGATCTTTTGTTCCAAGAAGATTATACGAATACCCTCGTCTAGTGGAGAGACGGTAACCGTTGAAGGAGAAAGAAATTGAGGGACTACCCCAAATCATCTCGTCATTAAAGGCATGCAATTACTTATCCAAAGCATGTCTCTCATATTTGGTGTATGTTTTGGATGCGAAGTTAGAAAAGAAGGAGATTGAAGATGTTGAAGTGGTTCGCAAATATCCGGACGTCTTTCCTGATGAACTACCCGGTTTACCACCGGAATGACAAGTGGAGTTTCGCATCGACCTTGTTCCGGGAGCGGCTCCGATTGCTCGTGCCCCCTACCGTCGGAGATGCAATAAATGATCACTCAATTGAAAGAGCTACTCAAGAAAGGATTCGTGAGACCGAGCTCTTCATCTTGGGGAGCTCCGCTGCTATTTGTAAAGAAGAAGGACAGTTCTATGTGGGTGTGCATAGATTACATAGAACTGAACAAGGTGACGGTAAAGAACAAGTACCCGCTTCCCACAATCGACGATCTTTTTAACCAATTGCAAGGAGCACGGTGCTTCTCCGTAACACCTTGAATTTTCTTTATATAAATTATGTGATTAAGACTTCTAGCCTTCCTTAGTTTTCTTTTGAATCATAGTTATTTTTGTGTTTACCGTTAATCGTATGTCTCGCGTGAATTTGCCAATCTTGAATGTTAAGATTTAGTTTTGGGAAAGTAAAACTCAGTGATTTACGCGGGTTAAGGCGCGGCCTCACACCGCGGCCAAAACCGCGTAACTCACTGTTGTTTTTACATCTCGTAGACACGTGCGGGCTATGCCGCGACCTCATGTCGCGACCAAAGCCGTGGAAAAACACCTGCAACTATTATAGACAGGGTTTTCCCCTTTTTCCTCATTAACTTCCCATCTACCTCTTTTTCTACTCTCTCAAAACCCCTCCCTCTTCACGAACCAAAATTAGGGTTTCACCAAACCCTATCTACCTGATTTATTTCTAAGAGTTAGGTGCATCATCCATGGAGTCAAGCTTGAAGCATAAAACCATCATCTCCATTGTCATCCTCTTCAAGAAATCAAACTAGGGTTTTGGATTTTCATCAAAAACCCACTTGGTGATTTCATACCCCTTTCTTAAACTATATACATGTCAAAACATAACATTTTGGAACTCCTAAACTTCTATTTATTTATATTTATGTTTGAATAACTTTGACCTAACTTTGTATTTTGGAGATTTAGCGATTTCTATCATATTTCAACTAAAATGAGGGGTCTCACCTTATGAAGTGAAAAGTAATTTTATGTGCATATTTTTGAATGAGAATGCTTGGATTCCACTTGATATGGTTTATTCAAATAAATGCCTTTGGAAAATAATTATTACTAAAAACTATATGTTTGATTATAGTTGGTAACAAATGGAATTTTGACAAGTCTAGACTATTACTAATTGAGCCATAGGTATTGAGTCGGCTTTGTTTGGGATATTTTTCCCCTTTGTAGCTAGTTGAGACATTGGGTTCTAAGAGGCATTTTGGTATGGTTATGTGAGACCGGTTACTAGCCATGGGTCGTAAATGTAATCCTAGTGAATGAGTATGACCTGGTTCCTCGGGTGCCCTCCCCCACATCTGAGTACGGATCGGCGTTGTTCGTGGCCATGGTTCCAAGTATTGAGCTCACAACTCGGAAAGTGGCTTACTTTTGTGTTCCGCCATGATCCTTGGAATTCTGGTCTCCCCCGTCATCGCAAGATGTATCCATTTGACGGAAAGGTAACTATGTGTTTTTATTTCATATGCAACTCATCTATATGATAATGATTTATTATCCTTGCAAACTAAAATTACTTCCAAATCTTTATATACAAACTGTACGTTCTCACTAGGCTTTAAGCCTAACATTGTTTTTCTCAAATGATGTGTATAACAGGTTCCCTTAGCGGTGGGTTGCCGAAGGTTTGAGTAACGAGTGTGGGCTTTTGAGTCACTTTTGAGATGAAAGATATTTTGGGAGTATTGGCGTTATAAGCAACTTTAATATTTTGGGATATAGATTCACAACCTTTGTAATATAGATATAAGTTATTTAGATTAGTCCGTTGTCAATTACTATATTCATCTGCAGGTTTTTTGTAAACGCTATATTGCATTATCACCTTTTGGGTGGTTTACTCCATTTATGAACGTCGTATTGAGAAAGTTTCAATTTTTAAATGTACTATAAATTTTTGGGTGTTACAAGTTGGTATCAGAGCTCTAGTTTAAGTGAACTAGGCATGAATGTAAGATGTCTAGACTTAGACTGAGTATGTTAGGAGATGATTGGTGAGTTTGGGTAGAATTTCTAAGATAGGACGGTCTTAGAAGTCGACGGAAGTGCACTAATTGAAAATTATAACGACGGTAACGAGAGCATGCTTGATGTGTTATCGTTACGATGATTGATGAATGTATTAGTACGTTTCCTTTCAGTTAATTCGTATAACCTGTTCTTACCTCCCTTCTCGTGCGTGTGTGGCAGATTAAGGATGGTTAGTACGCGCGGTAGACCACATACACGTGTGGATAGTGGGGAGGTGACCGCTTCAACGGATGATCAACCGGAGAGGGTTGAGGCCGCTATACGCCCATTTGCCCAACCATTGCTAGGCGGAGGGCCTGAGATCGTTCCACGGGAAGACCTGGCTTCGTCCAACCCGGTTATTCAGGATGTAACTCCCCAATCCGAGTTGATGGCCAGCATGATGTTGATGATGAATGAAGCCATGGCCAAACAGCAAGAGTTCCTTCTGAAGGTGATCGAGGATCGGGATGTGAGCAACCGGAGAAATGAGACAGTTTCGGAGAATATTGAAGTGATTGGATCCGGTGGTACGGGTCATGTGAACCGAACTAAGGAACCAACAACTGTTGATGCAGGACAAGGAAAGACAACTTGCATATATAAGTCCTTCCTGGGTTGCAGACCACCGGAGTTCTCCGGTTCTGAAGACCCAGTTGCGTGCATGAAATGGATTCATGGGATCGAGCAAGCTTTTGACTCGTGTGAATGCAGAGAGGATCAGAGGGTGAAATTTGGGTCCCAATTGCTCAGGGACACGGTACCCACGTGGTGGAATGTCACCAAGTCCACCCACTCTCCTACTGTTCTGGCCCAACTAACTTGGGTCGAGTTCAAGAAGAAGATTTTGGAAGAATTCTGCAATGAAAGGGTCTTGGACCGTATTGAAGAAGAGTTCCGGTCTCTCAAGAAAGGAAACTTGACGGTGAGGGAATACACCCATCAATTTATGGAAAAGTTGGGGTTAGTGGGGCATGTGGTCCCAACGGAGAAAGAGAAGATAAAGGCCTACCTCAAAGGCCTACCGGCGGATATGATGTTGAGGTTTGCAATTCGAAGGCCACTAATCTTCGTGAGACCATAGAAGAGGCGCAACTCATGGAAGATGTTTATGCTAGAGATAAGGTGGAGAAATCTGTTGTGGTGGTGGAGAAACGTAAGTGGGATGGCAATTCTGGACCTCCTAGGAGGAATCGAGCTTTCACCGGAAATCGAAATTTCGACAATCGCCAAGAAGCTTGATGGTATCAGAAGTGCTGAAGCAAGCACCATGGCAACTGTAACACCACTCCGCACTCCTGTGCCAAGTGTGTGAAATCTTATCACTCCACCAGGGATTGCCCGATAAGAGGGATTATCTACTTCGAGTGCAAAACATCGGGGCACGTGAAGAGGGATTACCCGAAGCTCAAACTGGGTAATGTGCCTGAGAAGAGAGAGAACCCACCTAGGATTCCAGGTCGAGCCTTTCAGATGATGGCCGATGAGGCCAAGGTATCCATCGACGTGGTATCGGCTATGTTTCTCCTAAACTCCGTACCTGCTCATATACTTTTTGATTCGGGTGCCAGTGTCCCAAGGTTCCGTCAGAGATCCGATCTTTCTTGGGTTTGGTGGGCTATTATCGGAGATTCATCCAAGACTTCTCTAAGATCGTTTCTTCCTTGATGGCTTTGACTCGGAAGAATGTGAAGTTCATTTGGACCGAAGCGCAAGAGAAAGCGTTCCGGACTTTGCAAAAGAAGTTGTGTGAAGCTCCAATTTTGTTACTACCCGAAGGATCGGAAGACTTCGTGGTCTATAGCGACACTTCAAAAATGGGATTGGGTTGTGTATTGATGCAAAGAGGCAAAGTAATCGCTTACGCATCGAGGCAACTCAAGGTTCACGAGAAGAACTATCCTACTCATGATCTGGAGTTGGCGGCGGTGGTGTTCGCCTTTAAGCTTTGCCGACATTACCTCTATGGCATGAAATGTACACTCTACACGGATCACCAGAGCTTAAAATATGTGTTTGATCAAAAAGAGTTGAACATGAGGCAAAGGAGGTGGCTTGAACTACTCAAGGATTATGATTGTGAATTGCTTTACTACCCTGGTAAGGCAAACGTGGTGGCTGATGCGCTAAGTCGGAAGGACTATAGTGGAAGCATACATGCTACCCTCTCAAGAATCGAGTTGGTGTCAAGTCTTATTGAGAAGATCAAGACATCTCAAGTATAAGTCATGACAAAACAATGTTTGCTTTTGACGGAGGATAGCCATGGGGTGAAATTGTTCAACGGTCGTATTTTGGTGCCCAAAGTTGGGGGCAATCGGGAACTACTTCTTGAGGATGCCCATAAGTCTAGGTAATCCATCCATCCGAGGAGTACAAAGATGTATCGGGACTTGAAGTTACATTATTGGTTGCCGGTAATGAAACTTGATGTGGCGCATTACGTAGAGCGTTGTGTGACGTGTTTACAAGTGAAAGTCGAGCCTCAATGACCGTGTGAGAGCCTTCAACCCTTAGAGATTCCCGAGTGGAAATGGGAGCATATTACCATGGACTTCATGACTAAGTTGCCCAAAACTCTTCCAGGTCACGATACCATATGGGTGATAGTCGATCGGTTGACCAAGAGTGCTCACTTCTTGGCCATGCGCGAGACACTGCCGATGGACAAGTTGGCAAAACTTTACATTGATGAGGTGGTTTCGAGGCATGGAGTGCCCTTTTCTATCGTGTCAGATCTTGATTGTCGGTTCACTTCGAATTTTTGGGATGGTTTGTAGAAAGAGCTTGGAACGCGAGTAAAGTTGAGTACGTCTTACCACCCGCAAACCGACGGTCAAAGCGAAAAAACGATCCAAACGCTTGAGGATATGTTAAGGTCTTGCGTTATCGACTTCGGGGGTAGTTGGGACTCTCACTTACCTTTGGTGGAGTTCGCCTATAATAATAGCTGCCATTAGAGTATCGGAATGGCACCGTTTGAGGCCTTATACGGGCTGAAGTGCAGAACTCCCGTGTGTTGGCTTGAGGCGGGAGAGAAGCAATTCGCCGGACCCGAAATTATGCAAGAGACAACCGAAAAAGTTAAAGGCATTCGGGAAAGGTTGAAAGCAGCCCAAGATCGGCAAAAGAGCTATGCCGATAAGAAGAGGCGGCCGATGGAGTTCCAAGTGGGTGATCGCGTGATGCTTAAAATTTCGCCATGGAAGGGCATCATCCAGTTCGAAAAACGTGGGACGTTGAGTCCCCGTTTCCTTTGATCTTTCAAAGTGCTCAAACATATCGGTTTGCAAGCTTACCAACTGGAACTTCCTCCGGAAATGAACGGGATCCACAACATGTTTCATATCTGTTATCTTCGGAAGTGTTTGACAGATGAGGAAAGCGTCATTCCTCTTTTCGAGATAAGAGTGGACGAAGGTAACCGTTGTGTTGAGGAGCCCGAAGCTATTTTGGAGAAAAAGTCAAATAAACTCTGCCACAAAGAAGTCACTATGGTCAAAGTGCAATGTAAGCATCATCGTGGTGCCAATGTGACGTAGGAAGCCGATGAGGATATGAAGCGAATATATCCTCATCTTTTTGAGTAATTGGGATTTCGGGGACGAAATCATTCCCATGTTGGGGAGGATTGTAACACCTCGAATTTTTAATATATAAATTTCGTGATTAAGACTTCTATCCTTCCTCAGTTTTCTTTTGAATCATAGTTATTTTTGCGTTTACCGTTAATCATATGTCTCGCGTGAATTTGCCAAGTTTGAATGTTAAGATTTAGTTTTAGGAAAGTAAAACTCAGTGACTTACGCGAGTTAAGGAGCGACCTCACGCCGCGTCCAAAACCATTTAACTCATTGTTTGTTTTACATCTCGTAGACACGCGCGGGCTATGTCGTGGCCTCATGTCGCAGCCAAAGCCGCGGGAAAACACCTGCAACAATTATAGACGGGTTTTCCCCTTTTTTCTTCATTAACTTCTCATCTACCTCTATTTCTATTCTCTCAAAACCCCTCCCTCTGCAAGAACCGAAATTAGGGTTTCACCAAACCCTAAAACCCTATCTACCTCATTTATTGCTAATATTTAGGTGCATCATCCAAGCAGTCAAGCTTGAAGCATAAAACCATCATCTCCATTGTCATCTTCTTCAAGAAATCAAGCTAGGGTTTTGGATTTTCATCAAAAAACCACTTGGTGAGTTCATACCCCTTTCTTAAACTTTATTCGTGTCAAAACATAACATTTTGGAACTCCTAAACTTCTCCTTGTTAATATTTATGTTTGAATAACTTTGACCTAACTTTGTATTTTGGAGATTTAGGGATTTCTATCCATTTTCAACTAAAATGAGGGGTTTCACCTTATGAAGTGTAAAATAATTTTATGTGCATATTTACGAATGAGAATGCTTGGATTCCACTTGATATGTATTATTCAAATAAAGACTATAGAAAATAATTATTACTAAAAACTATATGTTTGATTATAGTTGGTCACAAATGAAATTGTGACAAGTCTAGACTATTACTAATGGATCCATAGGTGTTGAGTCGGCTTTGTTTGGGATATTTTTCCCCTTTGTAGCTAGTTAAGACATTGGGTCCTCGAAGGCATTTTGGTACGGTTATGTGGGACCGGTTACTAGCCATGGGCCGTAAATGTACTCCTAGTGAATGAGTATGTCATGGTTCCTCGGGTGCCCTCCCCCACATCTGAGTACGGACCGGCGTTGTTCGTGGCCATGGTACTAATGGATCCATAGGTGTTGAGTCGGCTTTGTTTGGGATATTTTTCCTCTTTGTAGCTAGTTAAGACATTGGGTCCTCGGAGGCATTTTGGTACGGTTATGTGGGACCGGTTACTAGCCATGGGCCGTAAATGTACTCCTAGTGAATGAGTATGACATGGTTCCTCGGGTGCCCTCCCCCACATCTGAGTACGGACCGACGTTGTTCGTGGCCATGGTTCCAAGTATTGAGCTCACAACTCGGAAAGTGGCTTACTTTTGAGTTCCGTCATGATCCTTGGAATTCGGGCCTCCCCCGTCATCGCAAGATGTATCCATTTGACCGAAAAGTCACTGTGTTTTTATTTCATATGGAACTCATCTTTATGAAAATGATTTATTATCCTTGCAAACTAAAATTATTTCCAAATCTTTATATACAAACTGTACGTTCTCACCAGGATTTAAGCCTAACACTTTTTCTCAAATGATGTGTATAGCAGGTTCCTGTTAGATTTGTTTTTATAGTAATCATTGTATTTATTTCCTTGCCTAGACAGTTCTTAATGGTGTAATCTGTTTTGTTAAGGCTAGGGGTATTTAAGTCCCCTTAGAGCCTTTGTTTTGTAACTTTGGAACTCATTTGAATATCATATTACATTTTGGAGCGTATTGACTTTCTCTCTCTACTTTCTCTCTCTAAAGATTTAGAGATTCTTGGACTTTCAATTGGTATCAGAGCTGAACCAAACTTTTCGGAAATGATTTGATCAGAGTTTGAATTGAAATCTGAAGTTTTAAATCGAAAATTTGAAAATTTTTGAAAATTTTCAAGAACTCTTGATATTCACTGTTTCATCCGATTTTTTGTGAAAAATCAGTTTTATTGCAAGAAAATGGAATCATTGTATTCGTTTTATGATTAGGATTGATTCTTGTATTGATTACATCTTGTGATTTCATCTAATTCAATGTCAATTTTCGAAATTTGAGTTTTCTGGAAATATCGAGTTTGAACTCTGTTCTTATTCAATTTGTTCAAATTTGTTGATTTTAATCTGAATTTGATAGCAAATTTGTGTTTCGATGTGTTTTTCGATGATTCTGATAAATTCTGGAGATAAAATTTGCAGGTTTGATTTGATTTAAGAAGAAACAGCCAAGATCCACGGTTTGCGCTACATTCATATGGTTTGCGCTACATTCATATGGTTTGCGCAAGATTCATAGACATTTGCATGAGATCATCCAAGTCTTAAGAGGAAAAATCTTCATTTGCGTATCTAGTTGGTCACGCAAAGCTTTGTTTGCGTATCTAGTTAGTCACGCAAACCTTACTTTGCGCTACAAGGCTATCACGCAAAGATTACTTTGCGTCTCCAGTGGGTTACGCAAACCTTATCTTGCGTTTCACGTGGATCACTTTGCGTTTCAAGTTCATTACGCAAAGCTTCTTTGGGTCACGCAAATTACAAGAGTTGCACTTTGCGCTTCAAGACCATTGCGCAAAGTGAGCTTTGCGCATCTAGGCACTCACACAAACCTACTTTGCGCAACACACTACTTACGAGAAACTCGACTGTTAGCGCAAACAGTGTCTTTTCATACTTAGTCAAAATTTTCAAAACTGTAATATGTCTTTTAAGTGTGAAATTTTTTTCTCTAGGGACCCCCGTGCTAAGTCTGCGGAGGGGGATAAAATTTATTTTTGTGCAAGATTTCAATTTGATCTGATTTTTGATTTTCTGATATATAGTTTGGAACGATCATTCATATCAAGCAAATGAACTCATTCAAAATGGGATATTTTGCAGAACTTGAAGAGAAGATTAGAAAGCTTAATTCAGAGAAAATTAATTTGGGTCATACAATTCACTTTCATTCACAAAAGTCAAAAGAGCATTATGAAGAAAGCATAAGACTGAAAGAAGAAGTCAGTGTTTTAAAGACTCTCAATGAAGATATTCTGAAAAGATCTTCTGGGTTGAATGATGAGAAGATAAAGAGATTGGAATCTGAGAATGCGGAACTCAGAAAGAATATATCTGATTTTGAGCAAAAGCTTGTTGAAGAAAAAGCTGTTTTTGAGAAAGAAAAGAAAGGATTTTCAACTAAGTTCTTAGATTTCTCAAGGAAGTACTTTGAAGAAAAGAAGATAGTGGATCTTAAATGCATAAAGCTTTCTCAACAAATTTTTGATTTCGAGAAAGTACTTATGTTGGAAAGAGAGAAGTTGCCTAAGGAAAAGAAGGTCATAGAACAGAAAAGTGTGGGATTCTTCAAAGAACTATCTGGCCAGAGAAACGATTCTGAGAAAGGATTTGAAGAAGAACGATGAATATTTGAATATGAAATCAAAAAGCTAACTTCAAAATTATCTGAACTGTTTGAAAATGCGCTGAAAGAGCAAAAGACGAAGTCTGAGTTCTCAAAGAAGATTGACCAGCTTGTGAAAGAAAGAGACAACTTCGCTTTAAAGATCAAAGAGCTTGAGAAATCTGCCTCAAGATCAAATCAGAAATATGTCTCTTCACAAAGGTCAGTTAAATATTTTGATCAGATTCGGCGAACTAACATCTTTTATGATGAATATTTAGATGGTTCAGATACATATCTGAAGAGAAGAAGTAACAAGAAAGAGAAACTGGTCTGGATAAAGAAATCCGTCAAAGATGACAAGAAAGATGAGCTGAATGGAAAGCCATCATGTGTACATGTAGACAAAGCAAAGAAGAACAAAGGGCATAAAGATAAACCTGACTTTAAATACTCAAAAGATCAATTACTTAGGTTTTCAGGTATTAAATTTTATTGTTCTTACTGCTGTACACATGATCATATCCACAAGACCAGTGATCATTTCTGGTATGGTTCTTACTCTATTACCCCCACACGAACTGCAACTATACTTTCTGGACCCAAATACCAGTAGGTACCAAAGAAGAAAATTGATTCTGTGTTGCAGGCACCTCAAGTCAAGGGGGAGTAAGAGAACATTGGCTCTTGAGTAAATCAGCTCAAGACCCGGACTTCAAAGTTGAAAGATTATGGCTTTTGAACACAGCAGTTCAAAACCCGCACCTCAATGTAAATATAATGGCTTCTAAGTACATCAGCTTAGGACCCGTACTTCAAAGGATTAAAGCCCTCTAATCCCGTGATATCATAAGAGATCGTATTCCAACACTCAAATGAGGACATCAACCTTCAAGGGGGAGTACACTCTTTCTGCAGTAGAGAGAAATTATGGACTACATTCCAGAAGGAATTGTGGATCTTTATCCTAGACTTTTCATTGATAGATTTTCCTGATATGATGAACCGCATTCCAGAAGGAGTTGTGGATCTCTATCTTGTTTTAATTGATATATATACTAATGCATAAATTATAGGGGGGGTACAGGTGATGGTTTCTGATCACATAACCGATCAGGACCCGTTTTTCAACGATCAAAGAAGGATATTATGCTAATATCCATGGGGAGCTTAAAAGATTTAAATCATTCTTTCATGATTTGAGGGGGAGCTGTAAAGGTAAATATCTTCTGATCTAGATCTTTGTTTGTTTGAAAGAAGAACAACTTTCAAGCATGAAAAACAGTTTCTTAAATGTTCAAACCACTTCTTATTCTCAAAAGATTTCATGAATTAAGAAGTGTGATTTTAAATGTTTTTCATTTTTTAGCTTAATGTTTAACTGACCGTGTGTTTCCAAAGATCAATACTTGTGTATTATCTTGTCCATATACTGTCTAGTATTCACACACACCGGTTCAATATTTTATTTGAAATTGTTATTACCATGTCTCAAATTCAAACAATTTTTCGATGGTAATACCCCCGTTTGCTTTCAAAGTTGTTGAGCATCATTCATCTTTTTCATATGTGTGCTTTCATTGCTATATTGTTTATATTTGTTCATATAAACAAATTTCCAATTCTTTGATTCCCTAGTTATTTCATTTGATCTGATCTTAATCATTGTCAGATTCTCAAAACATTTCTATTTTTTCTTGATTATTCATTCATATAAAGTTTTGAGAAATCTTAAATGTTTAAAATTGCTCAAATTTCATTTCTGATTTTTGTTGAGCATACATACACAGACATATGATTTCTTGTGCTTTTCATATCAAGAAAATCATTGACCAGCATGTACTTTTAGGAACATGGGATTCAGTGTGAGTGCTTAATAGATCTTCCATGGATTCACGATAACCAGTGTTTCCTACTCCGGAAGAAATCCTTTGAGTGATTCAGGGGAGAGGGGTCTAAAAGAATTGAGTGTGGAAGTGATCTGAGGTAAAATGGAAATGAGAGATTGGTTAGATGTGAGATTATATGTTTAAAAGAAAGAGGGTGTGAGAACAGATTTAAAAGAATATCAGAACTCTGCACCAAACATCTTTCTAAGCCGGGCAGCCACATTACTGATTGGTTCACATTTCTTTGGTGACCATCATTGAAATAGGCAAATAGCCCATGCCATCTCTTGCATTAACCCTACTAGCTACTCATTCTTTTCTTAAAAAGAGAATGTTTCACATTTTCTGGGGAAGCACCACATAATCTATTGGTTCTTCTATTGGAAGATACTGATATTGAAAACGAAGGAAAATTGCCCCATCTTTGACCCTTTCTCATGCACATTGAGTCCATGTACAATCATTGTTGTCTCAGTGATTTACATACTTTGAGCCTTATGAAACACAATCATTGTGTTAATTCTTTCAAACACAAGCATGAGCACATAGAAAATTTGTTTTTCTGTCAGAACATTCATAGATAAACATTGTGTTTTTCAATGATTGAATGGAAGACCTGGGGAGTCAACATCAAACCAACTCCTTACATTGTACATTCGTTGTACACAGTAATTTTGTGTTACTGACAGGCATTCCTAACTGTTTCATGTGTTGATTCAGGGTTACCACGTTCATTATGTCTGAATTTGAAAACATTCGGATATATCCATTTCATGAACTGACGGCTCTCAGATCAAATCGCGCCAACTGTCAAAGGGGAGATTGTTTCGAATTCAAAGGGGTGATCAAAGTCTGTGCTGAAATTGAAGAAATTTTGATGATTTTGATTCTCTCATTCATCAAAAAGGGGGAGAATTTTATAAAGATTCAATTTCAAAACTATGAAGAGATGTCAAAAGTGAAAAATGCTTCCGCTGATTCAAAGACTGATTCAAAGACAGTTTTACAAAGTTCAAAGCCTGATAAAGATTATTCAAAGTTTCAAGAAAGTTTGTTTTTTCGAAAGATGATCCAGAGATCAAAGTGATGAAGATACAAAGAAGTTTTTTTTTTCCAAAGAAAGTTTATTCAAAGAGGTTTTCAAACGCTTCAAGAATTATGTTTCTCGTTCAAGGCTTGTTGACTTTCAAAGATTCAAAGAGAAAAAGACTTTCCAAAGATTCTTCAAAGGCTGAAAGAGTAAAGACTGTGAAAGCTTCAAAGTTCAAAGTTCAAGTGACAAAAGCTGAAGAATCAAGAGCTGAAGATATGTATCAAATTTTTATTAAATCTTGAATACAAAGGGGGAGATTGTTAAGTCTAAATATTGTATCCAAGATTTAATAGGAAAGTCAAAGATGTAAAAGTCAACAATGTCAAAGTCTTGTAATAGTCAAAGCTTGTCTAGTTTACTTAGAATAGGTTTGGCTTGTGTTGTAACATCCTAAAATTCAGAGTAAAATAAAACTTCTCACAATAGGCAACATGACATCTGCATTGATATAAATTCCTCAAAAGTGTATCAGTCCTTTTGACTTTACAAAAACCTGTACGGATCTAGAATTCATCAACAGACTAATCTAAACATAACTATCAAGATTACATCAGTTGACAATCCATAATTCATCTAAAGAATGGGACTTAACAATGCCCAACTATCAACACGCTTTAGTCATCTCGAAATGCCTCGAGACCAAACTCGTCTCTCAAAACCCTGTGCATCCCACCGCTAAGGGAAACCTGTTATACATATCAGTTGAGAAAAAGTGTCAGACTTAAAGCCTGGTGAGAACATACAATTTAATAAGCTCAAAAGATATAAACATTTGCATCATAAGATAATATTTCCAAAGAGGTTAAATTTAACAAATGAAATATTTGCCACAACCGGGCTTTTCCGTTATAAACATGTCATCAAATGACCAACGATAAAACATTTTACCAAGGATTGTGGCGTAACACAAAGTAGGCCAAAATACGAGTTATGAGCTAAACAATTGGAATCCGAGGATACGAACACATAAGTCCGTGCTACAACATGAGATTTAGCCCCAAGCAAAACCAATGTATACTCCTTCACTAGGATCACTATGAACCATGGCTAGTATCTGGCCTCACATAACCGTACCAAGTTACCCCCGAGGATCATATGCATCCATAGTTACAAAATGGGGAAGATGACATCCCAACAATACAGTCGACTCAAAACCTAGGGATCCGCTAGTAATGGTACAGACTCGTCACAACAACATATGTGACCAACCATAATAAACATATGGTATAAACACATTTTATAAACAAAATGTCATTTCTAGTTCAACTTCTGGTAATAATGAAAATCATTAAAATGAGTTCTTAAACATTCTTTTCATATATCCACATAATGTACAAGTAAAACATCATTTTACTTCATTAAGATAAGATCCATCATTTTAGTAAACACAATGGTCGGGAACCCTAAAATCTCCCAAAACTCAAGTTATACCAAATATGTAGAAAACTTAAATCTGAAACCATTGAGATATATAGGAGTTCCAAAAGGTAACTTTTGATATGTATAAAGTTTAAAATGATAGTAGGAACTCACCAGTAGGTTTTAGGAAAAAACCAGAAAAACCAGATAACGATCACGACGTAGTGGTGAAGCTTAAAACATCGAAACCTCAGATCAAACACTAGATATTAACCACCAACTCTAAGAGAGAGAAATATCTAGAGAGAGGATGACAGAGAGATTGAGAGAATGAGATTCTCAGAAGATGAAGATATTTTGGGTCAAAACCCTTAAGTCGGCCAGGAAACTACGCGGGTTATGCCGCGACTTCAACTCGCGGCATAACTCGCCCGTGTCCAAAACCCAAAACCATCCAGTGGGTGTCGCGGGTTGTGCTGCGACCTCTAGTCGCGGTGCAACTCGTGTAGTTCCAAAATCTCATATCAAACAGAGGGTTACGTGGGTTGTGCCGCGACCTCTAGTCGCGGTGCAACTCGCGTAGTTCACTGCTTGTCCCCAAACTTCACAAAATCCAACTCAACTTCAAACCAAACACGGTGCTAACGACAACGGTTAAACCCTAGATTACAACGATATATGTATAATGAAAATTCAGGGTGTTACAATCCTCCCCAACTTGGGAATGATTTCGTCCCCGAAATCCAACCGATACAAAAAGATGAGGATATCTCCGCTTGATATCCTCTTCGGATTCCCACGTCACATTTGCTCCACGGTGATTCTTCCACTGCACCTTGACCAATGTGACTTCTTTGTGACGCAAGTTCTTAGATTTTCTTTCCAAGATAGCGTCGGGTTCTTCCACACAACGGTTACCCTCGTCAACTGTCAATTCGGAGAGAGGAATAACGCTCTCCTCTTCCGCCAAACACTTCCGAAGATAACAAATATGAAATGTGTTGTGGATTCTGCTCAACTCTGGCGGTAGTTCCAATTGGTACGCTTGCAACCCTACTCGCTTGAGCACTTTGAAAGGTTCGAGGAGACGGGGACTCAGCTTCCCACGCTTTTTGAACCGTATAATACCTTTCCACGTCGATACCTTAAGCAACACACGATCGCCCACTTGGAATTCCATCGGTCGCTTCTTCTTATCGGCATAACTCTTCTGCCGATCCTGAGCCGCTTTCAATCTTTCACGAATACATTTAACCTTATCGGCCATCTCTTGCACGATTTTAGGTCCGACGAACTGCTTTTCTCCCGCTTCAAGCCAACACACGGGAGTTCGGCACTTTCGCCCGTACAATGCTTCAAAAGGTGCCATTCCAATACTCGAGTGGTAGCTATTGTTGTAAGCGAACTCCACCAAAGGTAAGTGAGAGTCCCAGCTACCCCCGAAATCAATGACACAAGACCTTAACATGTCTTCCAATGTATGGATCGTTCTCTCGCTTTGCCCGTCGGTTTGTGGATGGTAAGTCGTACTCAACTTAACTCGTGTACCAAGCTCTTTCTGGAACCCATCCCAAAAGTTCGAAGTGAACCGACTGTCGCGATCAGACACGATCGACAATGGTGTGTCGTGCCTCGAGACCACCTCATCGATGTACAGTTTCGCTAGTTTGTCCATCGGTAATGTCTCGCGCATGGCCAAGAAGTGAGCGCTCTTTGTCAATCTATCGACTATCACCCAAATGGTATCGTGACCTCGAAGAGTTTTTGGTAACTTTGTCACGAAGTCCATAGTGATATGTTCCCACTTCCACTCGGGAATCTCTAGAGACTGAAGACTCCCATACGGTCGCTGATGTTAGGCCTTAACTTGCGAACACGTCACACAACGCTCAACGTAACGCGCTACGTCAAGTTTCATTACCGGCCACCAATAGTGCAGCTTCAAGTCTCTGTACATCTTTGTACTCCCCGGATGAATGGAATACTTGGACTTGTGTGCATCTTCAAACAACAGTTCACGGTTACCCCCAAGCTTAGGTACCCACACGCGACCGTTGAACAGTTTTACCCCACGGCTATCTTCCGTTAAGAGCAAACGCTGTTTTGTCATGACTTCCTCTTTGAGATTCTCTTCTAACAATGCTTCAACTTGCGATGCTTTGATCTTTTCAAAAAGACTAGACACCAACTCGATTCTCGAATGGGTAGCCCAAATATAACTGCTATAGTCCTTCCGACTTAAGGCATCGGCTACCACGTTTGCTTTACCAGGATGGTAAAGCAGCTCGCAATCGTAATCCTTAAGTAACTCGAGCCACCGCCGTTGCCTCATATTCAACTACTTTTGATCAAAGACATGTTTCAGACTTTTATGATCTGTGAAGAGTGTACACTTCGTGCCATAGTGATAATGTCGCCAAAGCTTCAAGGCGAACACCATTGCTGCTAACTCCAAATCGTGGGTAGGGTAGTTCTTCTCGTGTATCTTAAGCTGCCGCGAGGCGTAAGCGATTACCTTGCCCCGCTGCATCAACACACAACCTAAACCCATCTTCGAAGCGTCGCTATAGACCACAAAGTCTTCTGACCCTTCAGGTAATGATAAGATCGGAGCTTCACATAACTTCTTTTGAAGGATACGAAAAGCCTTCTCTTGTGCTTCGGTCCATTCAAACTTCACATTCTTCCGAGTCAAAACTGTCAATGAAGAAGCGATTTTCGAAAAGTCTTGGATAAATCTCCAGTAGTACCCCGCCAGACCCAAGAAACTTCGGATCTCTGACGGACTCTTGGGAGATTCCCAATTCATCATAGCTTCAATTTTGGAGGAATCCACTTTCACTCCGTCTCGAGTGACAACGTGACCCATAAATTGTACCTCTTTAAGCCAAAAGTCACACTTGGAAAACTTGGCGTACAATCTTTACTTTCTCAACACTTCAAGCACTTCCCGCAGATGTTGTTCGTGTTCTGACTCGCTCTTGGAGTACACGAGTATGTCATCAATGAATACAATGACCGACTGGTCGAGGAATGGTCGGCACACTCTATTCATCAAGTCCATAAATATCGCCGGTGCGTTCGTTAGACCAAAAGGCATTACAAGAAACTCGTAATGGCCCTAACGCGTTCTGAAAGCTGTCTTCGGAACATCTTCTTCTCTCACCTTCACTAGGTGATAACCCGAACGTAAATCGATTTTGGAAAAACAACCCGCTCCTTGAATTTGATTGAACAAGTCGTCTATTCTAGGAAGCGGATATCTGTTCTTTACTGTAGCTTTGTTCAACTCACGATAGTCAATGCACATTCTCATTGTGCCATCTTTCTTCTTTACAAACAAGACCGGAGCTCCCCAGGGTGACAAATCCGGTCTTATAAAGCCCTTCTCCAAAATCTCTTGGAGTTGTGCCATCATTTCTTGCATCTCTGACGGCGCTAAACGGTAAGGAGCTTTAGCAATTGGTGCTACTCCAGGCACAAGATCAATCCGAAACTCTAACTGAAGGTCGGGTGGTAACCCGGGAAAGTCGTCCGAAAAGACATCTGGAAACTCACGCACAATCTTCACATCTTCCAGCTTTGATTTCTCTAACATGGCATCGATCACATAGGCTAGGAAAGACGAACATCCTTTTACTAAGCAGTTGCGTACCTTTTCCATTGTGATTATTGCCACTTCACCTTTTCTCTTTTCACCATAGATGACAATGACTTCACCAAAGGGGTTGGGGAGTCGAATCATCTTCTTGGAACATGCGATCTCGGCGTGATTGTTTGACAACCAATCCATGCCGATCACAACATCAAAACCCCCGATTAACATCGGCAGTAGATCGATCGAGCATTCTCTCCCTTCGATACTAAGAGTACACTGCTTCAGAACATCGTAGATCATAACTTGACTACCATCAGCAATCTCTACTACTAATGCATCCTCAAGACTAGTAGTGGGCATAGCAATCTTTTGACGGAACAATTCAGATATGAAAGAGAAACTGGCACCCGTATCGAATAAAATACGACCAGGTACAGAGTTTATAAGAAAAGTACCTGATACCACATCAGCGGATGCCCTGGCCTCATCGGCCGTCATCTGAAATGCTCGACCCGGAACCCTAGGAGGGTTCTCCTTCCTTGCTGGCGTGCTACCCGACACAAGCTTCGGGCAATCTCTTCTCACGTACCCCGGTGCCTTGCACTCATAACAGACCAGTCCTCTGATCGGGCAATCTCTGATAGTGTGACCAGGCTTCCCACACTTATAACAAGTTTGGGAAGTGGTGTTACAGTCACCGTGGTGTTTAGTTCGACACTTGTGGCACCACCTAGCTTCCTGCTGATTGCTGAAGTTTCGGTTTCCGCCAAAATGTCGTGATCTCTTGGGATGAGCAGAATTGCTCTCCCACTTTCTCTTATCAGCCACCACTACAGCTTTCTCAGCTTTGTTCCTTGCGAACATCTCTTCCATGTACTGAGCTTTTTCAACCATCTCGCGGAGGTTAGAAGCTTTAGAATTGTGGACCATAGATTGCATGTCCGCGGGTAGGCCATTCAGATAGGCCTTCATCTTATCCTTCTCTGTTAGGGCAGCGTGCCCCACCAGATCAAGCTTCTCCATGAACTGACGGGTGTACTCCCTCATCGCCAGGCTTCCCTTTACCAGAGACCGGAATTCTTTCTCGATTCGGTCCATTGTTCTTTCATTGCAGAATTCTTCTAACAACTTTTTCTTGAACTCAGCCCAAGACAACTGAGCCAACACCGCAGGAGTTAGGGTGGATTGGATGACATTCCACCAAATGAGTGCAGTATCCCTCAGCAGTTGGGTACCGAACCGCACTCTCTGATCATCTCCGCATTTGGAAGAGCCAAAAGCTTGCTCAACCGCTCGAATCCACTTCACACACAAGATTGGATCGTCGGAACTAGAGAACTCTAGTGGTCCGCAACCCAGAAAGGACTTGTAGGAACAACGTTTCCTATTTCCCGGAGCACCAACAATCCCGTGCTCCTCAGCCCTGACCCCTGCACCAGCGCCTCCAGGACCCGCTACAATGTTTTCCACAACCGTCTCACTCCTCCGATTGTTCACATCGCGGTCCTCAATCACTTTCAGCAGAAACTCTTGCTGCTTTGCCATCTCTTCCCTCATTGCCAACATCATGCTGGCCATCAACTCATACGCGGAACTAGCATCCCTGATGACTGGGTGGGACGAAGCCAAGTATACTCGCGGAATGACCTCTAGGCCCCCACCTAGCCCTGGTTGAACAGGTGGTCGCACAACAACCTCAACTCCCTCCGGTTGACCAGCGGTGGAGGCTGTCGCTTCCAAACCATCAACACGTGTACGCGGTCTACCACACGTATTCACCATGCCAAACTGCTTCACAGAACAGGAAAAGTGATAAGAAAGGGTTGGAATAAACACAAAGGAAACGTACTACCACATTACCAATCGTCATAGCAATAGAAGTTCAAGTACACTTACGTACAATATCCTCATAATAACATTAGCTAAGTGAGATTATGAACACATAACACATAAAGGTTCTCGTCACGATCACCATAACGCCTGATAAACGTACTTTCCGTTGACTCTAAGACTAACCCATCTTAGAAGCTCTACCCAATCTCACGGATCAATTCTTATCATACTCGGTCTAAGTCTAAACATCTTACATTCATGCCTAGTTCACTTAAACTAGAGCTCTGATACCAACTTGTAACATCCTAAAACTCAGAGTAAAATAAAACATCTCACAATATGCAACATGACATCTGCATTGATATAAATTCCTCAAAAGTGTATCAGTCCTTTGGACTTTACAAAAACCTGTACGAATCTAGAATTCATCAACAGACTAATCTAAACATAACTATCTAGATTACATCAGTTGACAATCCATAATTCATCTAAAGAATGGGACTTAAGAATGCCCAACTATCAACACGCTTTAGTCATCTCGATATGCCTCGAGACCAAACTCGTCTCTCAAAACCCTGTGCATCCCACCGCTAAGGGAAACCTGTTATACATATCATTTGAGAAAAAGTGTCAGACTTAAAGCCTGGTGAGAACATACAATTTAATAAGCTCAAAAGATATAAACATTTGCATCATAAGATAATATTTCCAAAGAGGTTAAATTTTACAAATGAAACCTTTGCCACAACCGGTCTTTTCCGTTATAAACATGTCATCAAATGACCAACGATAAAACATTTTACCAAGGATTGTGGCGTAACACAAAGTAGGCCAAAATCCGAGTTATGAGCTAAACAATTGGAATCCGAGGATACAAACACATAAGTCCGTGCTACAACGTGAGATCTAGCCCCAAGCAAAACCAATGTATACTCCTTCACTAGGATCACTATGAACCATGGATAGTATCCGGCCTCAAATAACCGTACCAAGTTGCCCCCGAGGATCATATGCATCCATAGTTACAAAATGGGGAATATGACATCCCAACAATACAGTCGACTCAAAACCTAGGGATCCGCTAGTAATGGTACAGACTCGTCACAACAACATATGTGACCAACCATAATAAACATATGGTATAAACACATTTTATAAACAAAATGTCATTTCCAGTTCAACTTCTGGTAAGAATGAAAATCATTAAAATGAGTTCTTAAACATTCTTTTCATATATCCACATAATGTACAAGTAAAACATCATTTTACTTCATTAAGATAAGATCCATCATTTTAGTAAACACAATGATCGAGAACCCTAAAATCTCCCAAAACTCAAGTTATACCAAATATGTAGAAAACTTAAATCTGAAACCATTGAGATATATAGGAGTTCCAAAAGGTAACTTTTGATATGTATAAAGTTTAAAATGATAGTAGGAACTCACCAGTAGGTTTTAGGATAAAACCCGAAAAACCAGATAACGATCACGACGTAGTGGTGAAGCTTAAAACACCGAAACCTAGGATCAAACACTAGATATTAACCACCAACTCTAAGAGAGAGAGATATCTAGAGAGAGGATGAGAGAGAGATTTTAGAGATTGAGAGAATAAGATTCTCAGAAAATGAAGATATTTTGGGTCAAAACCCTTAAGTCGGCCAGGCAACTACGCGGGTTATGCCGCGACTTCAACTCGCGGCATAACTCGCCCGTGTCCAAAACCCAAAATCATCCAGTGGGTTTCGCGGGTTATGCCGCGACCTCTAGTCGCGGTGCAACTCCCGTAGTTCCAAAATCTCATATCAAACAGAGGGTTTCGCGAGCTGTGCCGCGACCTCTAGTCGCGGTGCAACTCGCGTAGTTCACTGCTTGTCCCCAAACTTCACAAAATCCAACTCAACTTCAAACCAAACACGGTGCTAACGAAAACGATTAAACACAAGATTACAACGATATATGTATAATGAAAATTCAGGGTGTTACATGTGTAATCATGTAACAACAACGAAGCTCATATTGTAATATTTCAGACTTGTGAATACAAGTTCTACTTTCTCTCTCTAGACTCTCTCTCTAGTTCTTGTTCATAATTGTTCATATCTTGAGTAATTGCTTGATTTGATTGGGATTTATTGATTAACAGTTCCCTTAGCGGTGGGTTGCCAAAGGTTTGAGTGACGAGCGTGGGCTTTTGAGTCACTTTTGAGATGATAGATATTTTGGGAGTATTGGCGTTATAAGCAACTTTATTATTTTGGGATTTGGGTTGACAACCTTTGTAATCTAGATATAAGTTATTTAGATTAGTTCGTTGTCAATTACTATATTCATCTGCAGGTTTTTTGTAAACGCTATATTGCATTATCCCCTTTTGGGTGGTTTACTCCATTTACGAACGTCGTATTGCCAAATTTTCAATTTTTAAATTTACTCTAAATTTTAGGGTGTTACATTCTCCAAAATCGATCTCCGGTCAGGATAGCATCAGGTGAGACTTAGAAATGAATATGCCTCAAAGACGGCTTTCCAAACGAGATACGGACATATCAAGTTCTTGGTGATGCCGTTTGGCTTAACCAATGCTCCCGCCATATTTCGGCCTTGATGAATCGAGTCTGTCACCCTTTTCTAGACAGATCGGTAATAGTGTTCATAGACGACATCCTTATCTACTCAAAGAATGAAGTCGTACACGAGCATCATCTTAGAGAAGTCCTCAAAGTTTTACGGAAGGAAAAACTATTTGCCAAGTTCTCCAAATATGAGTTTTGTCTTCAAGAGGTCCAATTTTTGGGCCACGTGGTGACTAGAGATGGAATTAAGCTGGACCCGTCTAAGGTTGAAGCCATGATGAATTGGGAACCACCGACAAACCCGATAGAAATAAGAAGTTTCTTGGGGTTAATCGGCTATTATCGGAGGTTCATTCAAGATTTCTCAAAGATTGCTTCTCCACTAATGGATCTAACGAGGAAGAATGTCAAGTTTGTGTGGTCTAATGCTCAAGATCAAGCTTTCAAAATCCTTCAGAAAAAGTTGTGTGAAACGACAGTCTTATCTCTACCCGAGGGGTCGGAAGACTTTGTGGTCTTTAGCGACGCCTCTAAGATGGGCTTGGGTGCATGTTAATGGAAAGAGGGAAGGTAATCACGTATGCGTCTCGTCAACTCAATGAACATGAAAAAAATTACCCAACCCACGATTTGGAGTTAGCAGCGATAGTCTTTGCATTGAGGTTGTCGCGACACTACCTTTATGGAACGAAGTGCACACTTTTCACCAACCATAAAACCTTAAAGTACATTTTCAATCAGAAAGAGCTAAACATGCATCAAAGAAGGTGGCTAGAATTATTGAAAGACTATGATTGCGAGCTACTTTACCATCCCGGCAAGGCAAACGTGGTGGTGGATGCCTTGAGCCGGAAAGGGTATAGTGGGAATGTTAAAGTGTCATCCTCAAGAATAGATGTAATAACATTCTTGATCGAGAAAATCTAGGCGATCCAAGAGGAAACAATTGTAGAAGAAAACCTCAAAGCAGAAATTATGGTAAAGCAACGTGACTTATTGACGGGGGATAGTCACGGTCTCAAACTTTTCCAAGGCTGGATTTGGGTACCAAGATTGGGAGGGAATCGGGAATTACTCTTAGATGCTCACAAGTCAAGGTATTCCATTCATCTCGGTAGCACGAAAATGTATTGAGATCTAAAACTAAACTATTGGTGGCCGGTCATGAAGCTTGATATGGCAAATTATGTGGAGAGGTGTGTAACTTGCCTCCAAGTCAAAGCGGAACATCAAAAGCCTTATGGAAGCCTTCAATCCTTAAAGATCCCGGAATGGAAGTGGGAGCATATCACCATGGACTTCTTAACGAAATTTCCAAGGACGTTGAGAAACCATGACACCATTTGGGTGGTAGTAGACCGATTGACTAAAAGTGCTCATTTTCTAGCAATGTCGGAAACCTTGCCAATGGATAAATTGGCGAAGTTATATATTGAGAGGTGATCTCAAGGCACAGAGTACCCTTATCTATTGTTTCCGATCGAGATAACCGATTCACTTCTAAATTTTGGGACGACCTACAAAGAGAGTTGGGCACGAAAGTAAGTTGAGCACAATGTATCACCCTCAGACGGAAGGGCAAAGTGAAAGAACGATTCAAACTCTCGAAGACATGTTGAGGTCTTGCGTCATCGACTTTGGTGAATATTGGGACTCTCACCTATCGTTGGTAGACTTTGCTTATAACAATAGTTATCATTCAAGCATCAGTATGGCACCGTTCGAGGCCCTATATGGTCGGAAGTGTCGAACTCCTGTATGTTGGCTCGAAGCAGGAGATAAGAAATTCGTCGGGCCCGAGATCGTTCATGAGATAGCGGATAAAATGAAAAAAATATTCGTGAGCATTTGAAAGCGACTCAAGATAGACAAAAGAGCTACGCCGACAAGAAAGGGAGACCAATCGAGTTTTGTAACACCCGGTAAACCGTTAACCCTTTTAAGGTAAGTAAATTATATTCGTCTAATTTCTCACGTCTTAATTATCTTGTATTAGTCTTCTAGTGTAACCTCAGGCGTAGACTTCGAAATAGTTGATCCCGGACGAGAATCAAAAGAAAATCGGGTCCCGGCCGGTAAGGGGCGACCTTGCTTGTGACAATGCCCATGGAAAATTCGCCTGGGATAGTCTCCAGGGACATCCAGAGGGTGGGGTTCGGTTAGCGACATTGCCCCAGCGACAATTCCCTTAGGCAAAGTCGTCGGGCATTCTCACAGGTGGTGTATCGTATGCTAGGGTTAGCCAACGACGGTGCCTAAGCGATAATGCCCAGGGCAAAGTCGCCTGGCATTGTTGCATGATGCCTCTGAAAGTATAAAAATCAGATCTGACGGGATTTTAGCTAGGGTTCTCATTTCCATCTTTGCCTCCAGCGATTTGGGAGCTGTCTAGGGTCGATATTCCTCTCTAAAACCTTTCTCCTCTTCAATGCAAACCTAATTCTTGTTGGGTATCATTTATTCGACTCAATGGAGCTAACCTAGAGCATTTATTGCAAGTTGCTACCAAGATCTCAAGCTATCAAGTCTCTAAGTCCTAACTTCCAACCCCCTAGGGTTTTCTAACTTTTCTAGGTTTTTAATCAAAACCTAGAGTATGAGTGTTCTAAACAATTTTATAAATGAGATACATGTTCATACTTGCATTTTTATTGTTCTTCATTATTATGTAAAAATTAGGGTTTGATCCATGCATTTACTTGATGTACATGATGATTTGGGGATGTGAAGGGAAACTCTTGAAAAATAGAAATATATGTATGATTGGGGATGTGGATAAGTTCTCCTTTATGGGTTGACAAGTCGGGTTTACACCCTCCTTAACGGACGGCAAGTGTATGGTGTCGTATCAAGTAATACGTACATAAGTACGAGTATCGAACCGTAGGAACTTGGTATTGAATACCATAATAGCTATATCAATTATTAACTAGACTAACAGAAATTGGTTTGTGTTTGCTAAAAGATTGACTTAGATTAACACCACTGAAAACACGTTGAAGAAAAGGATATAGTTTCAGATTAGGAAAAGCAGTTAAGGGTTGGAATCCTCTTGGGTTCAATTGAATCAAACAGTGAATAGGTTAAACATGTCCATCTAATAATCAATGAAATTAATCACTCAAAAATAGCCACTATACTTTCTCATGCTATAGCAACATTGGCAATTAGGAAAATTGTTTCATCTCACGATATCAACAAGTTAACTCCAAATTACTCATAGGAACAAGATTAAACAACAATCCAAGGTTGAATCGGTATATCTCTATCCAATTCACTCCTTAGGCATATAACATTTACATCAAATCTTAGAAATAATTCATTAGATGATCATACTAACAAATTTATTAAAACATGTCATATGCTTCATTGAATTACTAGAGAGAAAATACAAAACCCAATCAATTGTTTAAATCCAAAATACACCCAAGAATCATCCAACCCCCAACATCTAAAGTTAGTTCATATTGGGGTTGTGCAAAACAACACATTCATAAAGGAAATCACAAGATTGAACATTATTTTCTCAAACAAATTCAAAAGTATTTTAACTCCTTAAGATGCGATTGTCCAAGCACAAGAATCGAAATATAGATCAATGGTGTAATCAATTATCTCTCTCCTCGGATCTTACTGTTAGAGCATAAATATGTTGGATACAAGATCAAGAATTCTGAAGGTCAAAGTACAACAAAGTCATAGTCTTTTGTAATAAAAAGTCAAAGTATATTGTATTTATATTTTGTTTTGTTTCCTTGTAACTTGTAGGGTTTAAATAGTTTTGGTTAGTTGTTTTTATTAGGAGTCTTGAACAGAGTTGTATTCAATTGTCTGATTGAGAATCTGAGAGAGAGAGAAAATCTGTAGAGAGAGAAAGTTGTAATCGTTGGATTTGAAAGATTAATCAAACAGGTAATTGATTCATAAATCTTGTTTGTTGATTTGTTTGTGTTTAGAGACTAGAATCTGGGAATAACAATTGGTATCAGAGCAGATCCAAATCGAAATCAATTCGAGAAAAATGGTCGACACTGTGTTCTTCATGTCCAGATTTGATATCGAGTTTTAGTATGTTTTTGGAGTAGATTTTGATTAGATTTTGTTAGAAAAGTAAAATTGATCGAGTTTGTATAGATTAATTCATCAATTGCACTGTAATTTTCTCGAATTTTTGGATTTTGTTGAGTTTTTAAGGCACGAGTTCTTGAGCACTGTTTCATAGATCAAATTGTAATTTTGAGTGTTTGACGATGTAATTCGTGTATTGTAAACTGTTAGAATATTTAAATCAAGCATCCCTTCAAAGTTTCAAGTCAATTGGAAAAGTATTGGATCGAAATCAGATGAAAAAGTGAAGTTTTTGGTCGATATACTGAAGAACACGCAAGAAATCTGAAAAACGTGCTAGATCTGAGAAACGCGCAAGTTCTTCGTTAGAACGCGCAAGCTGAAGGATTCCATTTTTGGCCAAAACGCGCAGAGGGTTATCTGCGAGTTTTAGAAACGCGCAGATCGAAGTCTGCGAGTTTGAAGATTGGGAAAATTCTCTAAGTGTTAAAACGCGCAAGACGACCTTTGCGAGTTCTAAAAACGCGCAAGTCTAGGATTGCGAGTTTCATCGGAATAGTAATCTGTGAGTTTGGTCGATCTGCGAGTTTGGTCAAAACGCGCTAGTAGTGGCTAGCGAGTTTCTCAAACACACACGTCTCAGCCTACATGTTTATCAGTGAATAGTGATCTGCGTGTTCAGGCATTAGCGAGTTTCTTCGAGAACAGTCTCTTGCGAGTTTCAGTGAATAGGGACCCCCGTGCTAAGTCTGCGAAGGGGGACATATTTCTTATTGTGATCAAAATTTCTGATTTTTTATTTCAAGTTTCCTGTATTTTCTTGATTGTTTCATTTGAACTAACGATCAATTTCTAGTTTCTTATTGCATATATTTTTCAAAACAGGTTCATTCAAGATGACTTCTAAAGATGCTCTTTCTATTGGCACTGATGTCAAGCCTCCAGTACTGTTCAAAGGAGAATATGAACAGTGGAAAGACAGATTTCTGGATTTTGTAAACAGACATGCAAACGGGGAAAACATTCTGCTGTCAATTACAGAAGGTCCTATGATACCAATCACAGTTCAAATACCTGATGATGACTCATCTGATAGTGAAGATGGTACTGAGGAAAGAGATCAGAAAATGAAAACAGTTCCAGTTGAATATGCTCAGTATTCTAAAGAGCAAAAGAGTCGGTTTCAAAGCAGACAAGCAAGCAAGATCCCTTCTTCTTCAAAGTATCCCGAATGATATCTACGTTAAAATAGACAGCTAGAAGGCAAATGCTAAAAAGATGTGGGATTAGTTGCAAAAGATGATGATGGGTTCCAAAGTTGGCAATCAAATGAAAGTAGCCAATTGCATCAATAGCTATGAGGAATTCAAAGCCAAAGAGAATGAGAGCTTAGAAGATACTTATGAACGGTTTGTCTTGTTGTTAAATGAATTGTCAAAGAACAAAGTGAAAAAGAAGCAGCTTGAGAACAATGTCAAATTTCTGAGTATCCTACAACCTGAATGGAAGAAGCATACGCGTAGGATGAAACAAATGAAGGATCTGAATGACATTCGGTTACATAAGGTTTACGAGACTCTTAGGCAAAATGAAGAAGAAGTGGAAGCGAAAAGAGCTGAGAAAAAGAAGGCAGAGAAAGTTCTCGATCCTATTGCATTGGTGGCAGGAGAGAAGAAGAAAGAAAAGAAAGAGAATAAGAAAAAGAAGAAAGTGATTACAAGTTATGAGGCAGAATCTGAATCAGATGGTGATGATGGAGAAAGTCTCAAACAAGCTATGCAATTATTGACCCGTGCATTTCAAAAGAAATTCTACAAGAAGTCGGGATCCAATTCTCAGAGATACTCTTCATCCAGCTCTAAGAACCATGAGCACCGAGAAAGAGTTGAAGGAAAGCGACATGAAGAGAACCGGTATATGGAAAGGAAGCCGGAAGAAAAGAAGAAGTTTGTGAATGATTACACTGTTGCTGAAAAGTCAGCAAATGGTCCAATTAAATGCTACAATTGTGGCAAGATTGGACATTTTGCTAAAGAATGTCGAAAGCCAAAGGTTCGCAACTCCCAATATTATCAGAACAAACTGCTATTGGCCAAACAGCAAGAAGCTGGCATAACATTAATGGCTGAAGACGAATTCTGGTTGGATCATTCTGATCAAGAGGATGAAAAAGAGAAATAAGAAACAGCTCATCTCTGTCTAATGGGAAAAGAGGTCAAGTATGATGAGTCAGATGACGAGACAGCTGATGAGGTATTAAATTTAACTGAAAAATATTTCATAACCAAAATGGAAGCTATGATGGTTGAGCTTAATGATCTTCAAGTAAAACTGAAGAAAGAAAAAGACAGAGTTGCTAAAAGAAACAACAAGATCTTTGAGCTTAATAAGTCTGTTATTGGGAACAAAGATCTAATTGATTCTTTACGCAAGTCTGCTTCTGATTCTAAACTTCAAGTATATTGTTTTGAAAAGAAGATTTCTGATTTTGAAGTTAAAATTTATAAGTATGAGTTTGAGAAGAAAGAATCCGCACTAACTGTTCATAAACTGCAGGTTGAGAACAAACTTTTGAATAAGAAGGTAAATGGTCTGGAAGCCAAAATCTATGCAAAAGGCCAAACAGATCAAACCGTTTTTCTGAATGCACCTAACGAAGAGGCTGATGTGAAGGAAAAATGGGGACTTGGTTTTGAAAACCCCCATTACCTAAAGAAAGCCATCAGAAAACAACCAGCATTATATAATTTTGATTTTCTTGCTTGTGCTGGTAAACATACTCATTTAAAACCCAAATTTGTTACCAAATTACCAGAAGAAGTTGAGGCCAAAGAAACTGAAAATAGAAAGAATGTAAATAAAATGCAACTACCATTTAAATGCAAAGTTCTTTCTAACGATTATTTTGCTAGTTATTCTGTTTCTGAGATGAAGGCAAAACCTGCAATTGCAAAGGTTTATGTTCCTCCACTCATTCTTGAAAGCAAAATAATTGAGCTTGAAAATGTTTTATCTGATGAAAAACTTTTGGAAGATATTGAACAAAGTGTGTTTTCTACAGTTTTAAAGAACACTGTTTTTCAAACTAAATCTACAAAGTGTTCTAAAGTTTCAAAGGCACCTCAAACTTCAACTGATAACTTTGATGACTTATTTGCGTCTGCAAATGATTTTTTAAACTCTGATGGTGGGTGCATAGAAGAAATTGATATGTTTGACTTCAATGCTCTTCTTCCTGATCATTCGACTTGTCTTATAAATGGAAAAGTATTACCAAGTGTTCTTAAAACTGATGAATCATCAACTAATGTTGGTGAACCAGTTTCTGTGACTGCTGAATATTATTCTAAAGGTAAGAAACATAAGAAACAGCAATCACAGAAACGGATTAACACTGGTAAACCAAATAAAACTCATTTTCAGAAATCTGATTTTCCTAATAAATCTAAATCTTTTGTTTCAGATATAAGCAAGAAAAGGTTGAAAGCTCGAACCGAATGGCGACCAAAAAGGAAGGATGATGAGATAGCTGAATCAGTTTCTGATAACTCTTGTAATAGATCAGTTAGTAGTGATAATGATGTAGTTGATCAACTTGCTTGTCATAAACAAAACCTTGTAACTTCTTACAAGCGGTATTCAATAAAGCAGTTGATTCAATTATCTCCTATTACTACTAAATCTTATCATTATCGGAGAAATGATTTTGCTTATTCTCATAATTCTTCTGATTGGTTTGGATCTTATCATGTTTATTCTTCAAGATTAAATGTTTTTAGAGGTTTTCAAAAGAACAGAGGATCCATATTCAAATGGATACCAAAATCTTGTGCGAATCTGTTAGGATCCGTTTTTAAATGGGTACCTAAATCTATTGTTTCTTGATTTCTCTTGCAGACCCGGCATATGTGGTACTTGGACAGTGGATGTTCCAAGCATATGACTGGGCAAAAAGCTTTATTGTCAAATTATACAGAGAAATTCAGTGGAAATGTCAGATTTGGAAACGATCAGCTTTCACCAATCTTAGGATATGGTGACATCATTCAAGACAACATAACGATTAAGAAGATGAGTTATGTCGAAGGCTTAGGGCACAACTTGTTTAGCATCGGTAAATTCTGCGACAAAGGGTTAGAGGTCAACTTCAAAGCTAAGAGATGTTCGGTTCGTTCTGAAGACGGCATAGAACTCTTAGCAGGAAAGCGAAAGACAAATCTCTATACCATCAATCTTTCAAAGGTTCAGAATGACAGTCAGGTTTGCTTATTATCAAAAGCTTCGATGCAACAAAGTTGGCTTTGGCACCGACGACTATCACGTCTGAATTTTCGTTATCTCAACAATCTGGTTAGTGGAAAATTGGTAAAAGGACTTCCTGAGCTGAAATATGAGAAAGAATACTTATGTGTTGCATGTGAGAAGGGTAAGATGAAGAGAGCCGCACATAAACCGAAGCCTGAACCAAGCACCAGTTCTCCACTAGAGTTACTGCATATGGATTTGTGTGGTCCGATGAGAACACAAAGCTTGGGTGGAAAGAAATACGTGTTGGTTATTGTGGATGATTACTCAAGATACACGTGGGTCAAATTTCTTCGATCAATAGATGAGACCCCCGAAGTTCTCATTATTTTCTTAAAGACGACCCAGGTGAATATGCAAAGACAAGTCAAGTTTCTTCGAACGGACAATGGCACAGAGTTCAAAAACAAGATTGTTGAAGAATATCTCGAATCGGTCGGGATATCACATCAGTACTCTGTTGCTCGTATGCCTGAACAAAATGGAGTAGTCAAAAGGAGAAATCGGACGCTAGTCGAGGCCGCTCGTACTATGCTCAGCCAATCCGATCTACCTCTATTCTTGTGGGCAGAAGCTGTGTCAACTGCATGTCATACTCAAAATTGATCCATGATACACTGCCGTTTTCAAAAGACTCCATATGAGCTTATCAACAACAGAACACCGACAATCAAGTATTTTCACATATTTGGGTGTAAGTGTTTCGTGCTTAACGACAGAAAGAGTCTGAATAAATTTAGTGCTAAGGCGGATGAGGGTATCTTCATTGGTTATTATTCAACATCTGCAGCATATCGTGTTTATCTGAAGAAGTTAAAGACAGTTGTCGAGAGCGTTAATGTTACATTTGATGAAGAAATGGCTTCTGAACAACTAAGTTCAGAACCCGTTATCACTGAGTATTAGCTTCTGGGCAGATCAGTCCAGAACCTGCTTCTACAGCGAATAATTCGAATAACGCTTCTACTTCAATTTCACATTTATCTGATTTAGATTTGTTATTTGAATTATTTTATGATGAGTTTCTAGGATCTAATGTATATAAATCTGTTGTGACTGACAGGTCTGAAGACACAAGTTGCAATCATCCAGTCACTTCAGAAGTTTTAACTGAACTTGTATCCCCCGTTCAGTCAGAAACTCACATTCCAACATCTACTCCTATAGTTTAAGATATACAAGTAATTGCTGAGCCAGAAGTATCTATATCAGTTAGGTGTGATACAATGTCTACTCAACAGCCAGATTCTGTTGTTCCAACTGATGCTTCTGCAACTGAAACTTCAACTGCAAACCCCCTCCTATTATTCAAACTGAAGAGCCTGATAGTAGATTTTTAGATGATGATCAAGTTCAAACTTCATCTACTCCAATCCCTCATGAGCATCGTTGGACCAAAGAGCATCCTTTACATCAAGTAATTGGAGATCTTAACAAGCCTGTACAAACTAGGTCAGCGACTTTGAATCACTGTATGCATGACTCATTCCTCAGCAAGATAGAGCCCACGCGAGTATCAGAGGCTTTAGCTGATTCTGATTGGGTATCTGCTATGCAAGAAGAATTAAATCAGTTTGAAGCCCTGAAGGTCTGGAAATTAGTTCCAAAACCGGAAGGAAAATCTGTAATTGGTACTAAATGGGTATTCAAGAATAAAAAGGATGAAGATGGTATTGTCATAAGGAACAAAGCTAGACTTGTTGTGAAAGGTTACCGGAAAGAGGAAGGCATAGACTACGATGAGACGTATGCTCCAGTAGTGCGTATAGAGGCAATCCACATGTTTCTAGCCTACGCAGCTCATAAGAATTTGACAGTCTATCAGATGGACGTGAAAACGGCCTTTCTGAATGGCATTCTTAAGGAGGAAGTCTACGTGTCTCAACCAGAAGGGTTCGTGAATCCAGATAAGCCAGATCATGTCTACATCTTGGACAAAGCCCTGTATGGTTTGAAACAAGCCCCTCGAGCATGGTATGATGTTCTATCTAAATTCTTGGTCAAGTCAGGTTTTTCCAAAGGTAAAGTTGATACTACTTTGTTCATCAAAAAGGAAAAAGTTGATATTATTCTTATTCATATATATGTTGATGATATAATATTTGGTTCTACTAATCCTAAATTTTGCAAAAACTTTTCTAACCTCATGGTGTCACGTTTTCAAATGAGTATGATGGGAGAGATGAATTTATTTCTTAGATTACAAGTTAAACAGTTTTCAACGGGGATTTTCATTAGTCAATCTAATTACATTTTGGATATTCTTCGGAAGTTCAATATGGAAAATTGCAAACCAATTGGAACCCCGATGGCACCAGGTACTAAGATTAACACTGATCCTTCGGGTAAAAGTGTTGATGTTAGAACTTATAGAGGTATGATAGGATCGTTAATGTATCTTACATCTAGTAGACCAGATATTATGTTTTCAACATGCTTATGTTCTAGATATCAGGCTGCTCCTAAAGAATCCCATTTGGCTGCTGTCAAAAGGATTTTTAGGTATCTTAAGGGGACTGCAGATCTTGGTCTGTGGTATCCTAAGGATACTGGTTTTCAATTGACTGCCTATTCAGATGCAGATCATGCAGGTTGCATGTTGGACAGAAAGAGCACTTCAGGTCACATTCAATTTGTAACGCCCTAAAAATCAGAGTAAATTAAAACCTGGAAAACCTGGCAACATGACATTCGTATTGATATAAACCTCCCATAAAGGGGATTAGTCTTTAAGACTTTACAAAACCTGTGCAGATATAGGGTTTATCAACAAACTAATCTAGACACCTATATCAAGATTTCATCAGTTGACAATCCATAATTCACCAAAAGAATGGGACTTAACAAATACGCAGATACAATACTAGTCATCTCAAAATGCCTCGAGACCACACCCGTCTCTCAAATCCCTGGCAACCCACCGCTAAGGGAAACCTGTTATACACATCATTTGAGAAAAAGTGTTAGGCTTAAAGCCTAGTGAGAACATACAATTCATAAATCTCAAGAGATATAATCAAATGCATCAAAGTAAATCTTTCCAAAGGTTTACTTATGAAAAATACAGTTCTTTAATAATATACGGACAACCGGTCCAAAACACATCTTCCGATGACGGGGATTACCCGATTTACCAAGGATTATAGTGGAACACAAAGTAAGCCACAAATCCGAGTTATGAGCTAAATACATGGAACCATGGCCACGAACGCTACGGTCCATACTACGATGTGAGGGAGGCCCCCAAGGAACCAGTCATAGTCTTTCGTTAGACTACATTTGACCCATGGCTAGTAACCGGTCTCACATAACCGTACCAAGTGCCCCCGAAGATCAAATGTATCTAACTACAACAGAAGGGGCACAACCTTCCCAGCCATAAGTCGACTCGATACCTAGGGATCCACTAGTATAGTCATGACTTGTCACAATATTTCATGTGACCAACAAAGCTAGATAAATAGCTTTCAACACATTTATATTTCAAAATGCCGTTTTCAAAATCAACTGCTGGTAAGAAAGATAATCATAAACTAGATTATATGAATTCTTTCAAATAAGCCCCACAACTGGGAAAGTAAAACATTTCTTTACTTCAACAAGGTGGAACCCATCATTTTAGTCAAAAGTGTTCGGGAACCCTAAAATATCTCAAAAACCCCAAGTTACGTCAAAATGCAATAAACGGAAAATCCGAAACCGTAGAGATATATAGGAGTTAAAAACACAATCTTTGACATACATAACAGTTTAGAAAATTTAGTAGGAACTCACCTCAGATTCCTTCTTCTTAACGAATGCTACCTATGACAACACCGAAAGAATCGGTAAGTCGAAACATAGATAACTTTCTCACTTCCTAACTAAAACTTAAAGATAACAGAAGCTAACATCGAGAAAACCCTAGTCCGGTCGAATACGAATTCCGGTCGAAGGCATACCGGTCGAATGCACACTACCGGTCTAAAGCTTCTTCCGGTCGAAAGCACACTACTGGTCGAATAGCATACCGATCGAAGGCATCCTACCGGTCGAATAGCACACCGGTTGAAGGCATCCTACTGGTCGAATAACACACCGATCGAAGGCCTCTTACCGGTCGAATGCATCTTCCGACCGTCTTGTTCACCAAGAACACGCCGGAGATACAGAACCCAGATCCAAACCAAAACACTCAAATCTCGAAATGGAACGGTTAAAAACCTTAACAACGAGATTCTACACTGCTAGAGACATTCAGATCAAAGCATTAAGCTAGATTCGTACCTTGATTTGTCCGAATCGATCGAACCCTTTTCTCCTGCTTTACTCTCTCTCTCTCTCTTCAAGAACTGAAAATATCTAAGATCTGAGATATCTCAAAATATCTAACTTGATTTGTATATATATAACCCAAGTTACATTTAACCCCCCTGAACTTTGGGTAACGGTCAACTTTTCACCCAACCCCAAAATTCAGGGTGTTACAATCCTCCCCAACTTGGAAATGATTTCGCCCCCGAAATCCAACTATACAAAAAGATGAGAATATCTACGCTTCATATCCCCTTCCTCTTCCCAAGTCACATTTTCTCCCCGGTGATGCTTCCACTGCACCTTGACCAAAGTGACTTCTTTGTGACGCAACTTCTTAGACTTTCTCTCTAAAATGGCGTCGGGTTCTTCCACACAACGGTTACCTTCGTCTACCCTTAACTCTGAAAGGGGAATGACGCTGTCTTCTCCCGCCAAACATTTCCGAAGGTAGAAAACATGAAACGTGTTGTGTATTCTGCTCAACTCCGGTGCCAATTCCAACTGGTAGGCTTGCAAACCCACCCGCTTAAGCACTTTGAAAGGTCCGAGGAAATGGGGACTTAGCTTCCCATGTTTTCCGAACCGTATAATGCCTTTCCACGGCGACACCTTAAGCATAACACGGTCGCCCACTTCGAATTCCATCGGTTGCCTCTTCTTATCGGCATAGCTTTTCTATAGATCCTGAGCCGCTTTCATTCTTTCACGAATGCACTTGACCTTATCGGAAGTCTCTTGCACGATTTCAGGTCCGACGAACTGCTTTTCTCCCGCTTCAATCCAGCACACGGGAGTCCGACACTTTCGCCCATACAATGCCTCAAAAGGTGCCATTCCAATACTCGAGTGGTAGCTATTGTTTAAGCAAACTCCACCAAAGGCAGGTGAGAGTCCCAACTACCCCCGAAATCGATGACACAAGACCTCAACATGTCTTCCAAAGTTTGGATCGTTCGCTCGCTCTGCCCGTCGGTTTGCGGATGGTAAGTCGTACTCAACTTCACTCGAGTACCAAGTTCTTTCTGAAACCCATCCCAGAAGTTCGAAGTGAACCGACTGTCGCGATCCGACACGATCGAAAATGGTATGCCGTGCCTCGAGACCACCTCATCGATATAAAGCTTTGCCAACTTATCCATCGGTAAAGTCTCGCGCATAGGCAAGAAGTGAGCGCTCTTTGTCAATCTATCAACTATCACCCAAATGGTATCGTGACCGCGAAGAGTATTAGGCAACTTCGTCACGAAGTCCATGGTGATATGCTCCCACTTCCACTCGGGAATCTCTAAAGACTGAAGACTCCCATACGGTCGCTGATGTTCGGCCTTAACTTGCGAACACGTCACACAACGCTCAACGTAACGCGCCACGTCAAGTTTCATTATCGGCCACCAAAAGTGCAGCTTCAAGTCCCTGTACATCTTTGTACTCCCCGGATGAATGGAATACTTGGACTTGTATGCATCTTCTAGCAACAGCTCATGGTTACCCCCAAACTTGGGTACCCACACATGACCGCTGAACAGTTTTACTCCACGGCTATCTTTCGTTAAGAGTGAACGTTGCTTTGTCATGACTTCATCTTTTAGATTCTCTTCTAACAGTGCTTCAACCTGTGATGTTTTGATCTTTTCAACAAGACTAGACACTAGCTCGATTCTCGAATGGGTAGTCCGAATACTTCCGCTGTAGTCTTTCCGACTCAACGCATCGGCCACCACGTTCGCTTTACCGGGATGGTAAAGCAATTCACAGTCGTAATCTTTAAGCAACTCGAGCCACCGCCTTTGCCTCATATTCAGCTCTTTCTGATCAAAGACATATTTCAGGCTCTTGTGATCCGTGTATAGAGTGCATTTCGAGTCGTAGAGGTAATGTCGCCAAAGTTTCAAAGCGAACACCATCGCCGCTAACTCCATATCATGGGTTGGATAATTCTTCTCGTGTATTTTAAGTTGCCTCGAGGCATAACCGCATAAGCGATGACCTTGCCTCGTTGCATCAACACACAACCCAACCCCATCTTCGAAGCGTCGTTGTAATCCACGAAATCTTCCGACCCTTTAGGTAACGACAAGATCGGAGCTTCACACAACTTCTTTTAAAGGATCCAGAACGCCTTCTCTTGGGTTTTGGTCCATTCAAACTTCACATTCTTCCGAGTCAGAACTGTCAAAGAAGAAGCGATCTTTGAAAAGTCTTGGATAAATCTCCGGTAGTATCCCGCCAGACCCAAGAAACTTCGGATCTCGGACGGACTCTTAGGAGGCTCCCAATTGATCATAGCTTCAATCTTGGAGGGGTCTACTTTCACTCCGTCCCGAGTGACTACGTAACCCAGAAATTGTACTTCTTTAAGCCAAAAGTCACACTTGGAAAACTTGGCGTACAACCTTTCTTTTCTCAACACTTCCAGAACTTCACGTAAATGTTGCCCGTGCTCTGACTCACTCTTGGAGTACACGAGTATGTCATCAATTAATACAATGACCGACTTGTCGAGGAGTGGTTGGCACACTCTATTCATGAAGTCCATAAACATTGCTGGTGCGTTCGTTAGACCAAAAGGCATCACGAGAAACTCGTAATGACCGTAACGCGTTCTGAAAGCGGTCTTCGGAACATCTTCTTCTCTTACCTTCACTTGGTGATAACCCGAACGTAAGTCTATTTTAGAAAAACAACCCGCTCCTTGAAGTTGATCGAACAAGTCGTCTATTCGTGGAAGCGGATATCTGTTCTTTACTGTAGCTTTGTTCAACTCACGATAATCAATGCACATTCTCATCGTGCCATCTTTCTTCTTTACAAACAAGACCGGAGCTCCTCAAGGTGACGAACTCGGTCTTATAAATCCCTTCTCCAAAAGCTCTTGGAGTTGTGCCATCATTTCTTCCATCTCTGACGGCGCCAAACGGTAAGGAGCTTTAGCAATTGGTGCTGCTCCAGGCACAAGATCAATCCGAAACTCTACTTGACGATCGGGTGGTAACCCGGGCAGGTCGTCCGGAAAGACATCTGGAAACTCACGCACAACCTTCACATCTTCCAGCTTTGATCTCTCTAACTTGGCATCGATCACATAGGCTAGGAAAGACGAACATCCTTTTACTAAGCACTTGTGTGCCTTTGCCATTGTGATTATTGCCACTTCACCTTTTCTCTTTTCACCATAGATGACAACGACATCGCCAGAGGGGTTGGGAAGTCGAATCAACTTCTTGGAACATACGATCTTGGCATGATTGTTTGACAACCAATCCATGCCGACCATAACATCAAAACCCCCGATTAACATCGGCAGTAGATCGATCGAGAATTCTCTCCCTTCGATACTAAGAGTACACTGCTTCAGAACATCGTGGATCAGAACTTGACTACCATCGGCTATTTCTACCACTAATGAATCCTCAAGACTAGTAGTGGGCAGAGAAATTTTCTGATGGAACAATTCAGATACGAAAGAGAAACTGGCACATGTATCGAATAAAATGCGAGCAGGTACAGAGTTTATAAGAAAAGTACCCGATACCACATCAGCGGATGCCTTGGCCTCATCGGCCGCCATCTGAAATGCTCAACCCGGAACCCTCGGAGGGTTCTCCTTCTTTGTCGCCACGCTACCCGTCTTGAGCTTCGGGCAATCTCTCTCCACATGCCCCGGTGCCTTACACTAGAAGCAGACCATCCCCGCGACAGAACAGTCGCGGGCGGTGTGATCATTCTTACCACACTTGAAGCAGAATCTAGAAGTGGGGTTACAGTTACCATGGTGCTTGGTTCGACATTTCGGGCACCATCTTGCTTCTTGATAACCGCTGAAGCTGCGGTTTCCGACAAAAGGTCGGGTTCGCTTGGGAGGTACAGAACTGCTCTCCCACTTTCTCTTATCAGTCACCACCACTGATTTCTCAGTTTTGCTTCTTGCAAACATCTCTTCCATGAACTGAGCTTCCTCGACCATCTCACGGAGGTTAGAAGCTTTGGAATTGTGGACCATAGATTGCCTGTCCGCGGGTAAGACATTGAGATAAGCCTTCATCTTTTCTTTCTCTGTTGGGGCAGCGTGCCCCACCAGACCAAGCTTTTCCATGAACTGACGGGTATACTCCCTCACCGTCAGGCTTCCCTTTACTAGAGACCGGAATTCTTTCTCGATTCGGTCCATTGTTCTTTCATTGCAGAATTCTTCTAACAACTTTTTCTTGAACTCGGCCCAAGACAAATGAGCCAAAACAGCAGGAGATAGGGTGGATTGGATGACATTCCACCAAATGAGTGCAGTATCCCTCAGCAGTTGGGTACCGAACCGCACTCTCTGATCATCTCCGCATTCGGAAGAGCCAAAAGCTTGCTCGACCGCTCGAATCCACTTTACACACATGATTGGGTCATCGGAACCAGATAACTCTGGTGGTCCGCACCCTAGAAAGGATTTGTAGGAACAACTTTGCCCACTTCCTGGAGCATTAACAATCCTGCGTTCCTCAGCCCTGACCCCTGTACCAGCGCCTCCAGAACCCACTACAAGGTTTTCCACAACCGTCTCACTCCTCCGATTGTTCACATCGCGGTCCTCAATCACTTTCAGCAGAAACTCTTGCTACTTTGCCATCTCTTCTCTCATTGCCAACATCATGTTGGCCATCAACTCAGACGGGGAACTAGCATCCCTGATGACTGGGTGGGACGAAGCCAGGTCTACTCGCGGAATAACCTCTGCCCCCCCCACCTAGCCTTTGCTGAACAGGTGGTCGCACAACAACCTCAACTCCCTCCGGCTGACCAGCAGTAGAGGTTGTCGCTTCTAGACCATCAACACGCATACGCGGTCTTCCGTGCGTACCTACCATATCGAACTGCTACACAGAGCAGATAAAGAGATAAGAGAGAGGTAGGAAAACATGAAGGAAAACGTACTACCACATTACCAATTGTCATATTAACAGCAATCAAGCACACTTACGTACAATATCCTCATAATAACATTAGCTAAGTGAAATTATGAACATATAACACATAACGGTTCTTGTCACCACCACTACAACGCCTGATAAACGTACTTTCCGTCGACTCTAAGACTAACCTAACTTAGAAGCTCTACCCAATCTCGCGGATCAATTCTTAGCATACTCAGTCTAAGTCTAGACATCTTACATACATGCCTAGTTCGCTTAAACTAGGGCTCTGATACCAACTTGTAACGCCCAAAAAATAGAGTAAATTAAAACCTGGAAAACCTGGAAACATGACATTTGTATTGATATAAACCTCCCATAAAGGGGATCAGTCTTTAAGACTTTACAAAACCTGTACAGATATAGGGTTTATCAACAAACTAATCTAGACACCTATATCAAGATTTCATCAGTTGACAATCCATAATTCACCAAAAGAATGGGACTTAACAAATGCCCAGATACAATACTAGTCATCTCAAAATGCCTCGAGACCAAACCCGTCTCTCTAAACCCCGGCAACCCACCGCTAAGGTAAACCTGTTATACACATCATGTGAGAAAAAGTGTTAGGCTTAAAGCCTAGTGAGAACATACAATTCATAAATATCAAGAGATATAATCAAATGCATCAAAGTAAATCTTTCCAAATGTTTAGTTTTGCAAAATACAGTTCTTTGATAATATACGGACAACCGGTCCAAAACACATCTTCCGATGACGGGGATTACCCGATTTACCGAGGATTATAGTGGAACACAAAGTAAGCCACAAATCCGAGTTATAAGCTAAATACCTGGAACCATGGCCACGAACGCTTCGGTCCGTACTACGATGTGAGGGAGGCCCCCAAGGAACCAGTCATACTCTTTCGTTAGGCTACATTTGACCCATGGCTAGTAACCGGTCCGAAGATCAAATGTATCTAACTACAACAGAAGGGGCACAACCTTCCCAGCCATAAGCCGACTCGATACCTAGGGATCCACTAGTATAGTCATGACTTGTCACAATATTTCATGCGACCAACAAAGCTAGATAAATAGCTTTCAACACATTTATATTTCAAAATTCCGTTTTCAAAATCAACTGCTGGTAAGAAAGATAATCATAAACCATATTATATGCATTCTTTCAAATAAGCCCCACAACTGGTCAAGTAAAACATTTCTTTACTTCAACAAGGTGGAACCCATCATTTTAGTCAAAAGTGTTCGGGAACCCTAAAATATCTCAAAAACCCCAAGTTACGTCAAAATGCAATAAACGGAAAATCCGAAACCGTACAGATATATAGGAGTTAAAAACACAATCTTTGACATACATAACAGTTTAGAAAAGTTAGTAGGAACTCACCTCAGATTCCTTCTTCTTAACGAATGCTACCTATGACAACACCAAAAGAATCGGTTAGTCGAAACATAGATAACTTTCTCACTTCCTGACTAAAACTTAAAGATAACAGAAGCTAACATCGAGCAAACCCTAGTCCGGTCGAATACGAATTCCGGTCGAAGGCATACCGGTCGAATGCACACTACCGGTCGAAAGCTTCTTCCGGTCGAAAGCACACTACCGGTCGAAGCATCTTCCGGTCGAATAGCATACCGATCGAAGGCATCCTACCGGTCGAATAGCACATCGGTCGAAGGCATCCTACCGGTCGAATAGCACACCGATCGAAGGCATCCTACCGGTCGAATGCATCTTTCGGCCGTCTTGTTCACCAAGAACACGCCGGAGATACAAAACCCAGATCCAAACCAAAACACTCAAATCTCGAAATGAAACGGTTAAAAACCTTAACAACGAGATTCTACACTGCTAGAAACATTCAGATCAAAGCATTAAGCTAGATTCGTACCTTGATTTGTCCGAATCGATCGAACCCTTTTCTCCTGCTTTACTCTCTCTCTCTCATCAAGAACTGAAAATATCTGAGATCTGAGATATCTCAAAATATCTAACTTGATTTGTATATATATAACCCAAGTTACATTTAACCCCCCTGAACTTTGGGTAACGGCCAACTTTTCACCCAACCCCAATATTCAGGGTGTTACACAATTTCTTGGAGATAAGCTCGTTAGTTAGGCATCAAAGAAACAATTATGCGTTTCCACATCGACTGGTGAAGCAGAGTATGTAGTTGTTGCCAGTTGCTGCTCTCAAATCCTGTGGATGCGAACACAGCTGCAAGACTATGGATTCAAGTTTGATAAAATTCCAATCTATTGTGACTCGAAGAGTGCAATCGCGATATCTGCTAATCTTGTCCAGAATACGAAAACCAAACACATTGATGTCAGGTATCACTTTATAAAAGATAATGTAGAAAAAGGAACAATTGAACTTTATTTTGTAAAAACAGATTATCAACTTGCAAATTTATTTACCAAACCCTTAGATGAAAATAGATTTAATTTTCTTGTTTCTAAGCTTGGTATGTTAAATCTTAAGACGTAATCGGTTGTTACCTAATAAAGTTACGTATTGTTATTTTTCCTCATTTTCTTTATCTTCATGTATGAAGGATATCTGCACTTTAATTGTTTGCTCATGATCTCAGGGGGAGTAAGAGAAGATTTTAGATGATCTACATTATTTTTAGGGGGAGCATAACTAATTTCTGCATTTTACTTAAATGACAAATTTTTTTGTAATGCATAATTTTAGGGGGAGCTTATATGTCATACCAAAAGGTGTAAGACTATGATTTCTGATTATTTCAAATCAGAACTCGTACTTTAATCGTTTTACTGCTTTATGTCTTTTACATTCGAAGCGGGACCCCCGTGCTAAGTCTGCGGAGGGGGACAAAAGTTTTTTCTGTGATCAAAATTTCTGAATTTTTTTAAGATTTCTGTATTTTTCTTGTGATTTCATATTGGATTAACGATCATTTTTGTCAAGTTCTTTTTGTGACAGGTATTCAAGATGGGATATTTTTCTGATGATGATGAAAAGAAGATTAAAGAGCTCAAAATGGAGAATCAAAGTCTTACTTCCTTAGTTGATTATTACAAAAAGAGGTCAAAGAGATTTAATGATGAAAAGAAGCTACTGAGAGAAGAAGTCAGTGCGTTAAAGAAAATAAATGAAGATCTACTGAAACAGACTTCTGGGCTTAGTGAAGATAAGGTAATAAGTTTGGAAACTGAGAACACTGAGCTGAAAAATAAAATCTTTGACTTGGAATATCAGATTATTCAAATCCAGCAGCAAGCATCTGTTGAAAGTTATGAGGAGACGATTAAGAGTCTAGAAGATTACAATGCTGAGCTTCGAAAGAAAATATCTGATTTGGAACAAAGGATGGTCAAAGATAAAGATGTTTTTGAGAGTGAAAAGAAAGAGTTTGCTAAGAAATTCTCAGAGTTTTCTAGAAAGTGTGCTGACGAGAAGAAAATGGTTGAGCAGAAATGTATAAAGCTTTCTCAACAGACTTCCGACTTTGAGAAAGTGATTATTTTGGAAAGAGAAAATTTTGCCAAAGAAAAGAAATCAATAGAGCAAAATAATGTAGGGATATTCAAAGAGATATCTGGTCAGAGGACAAATGCTGAATTGGGCTTTGAGGAAGAAAGAAGCTTATTTGAAGCTGAGATTAGAAAGCTTACTGCAAAGCTATCTAAGCTATCTACTTGTGTGCTTAAAGAGCAGCAAACAAAGTCTGAATTTGAGACAAAGATTGACTTTCTTGTAAAAGAAAGAGACAGTTACTCTTCAAAGGTAAAAGAGCTTGAAAAGATTGTTTCAAAGGTGGTGGTGACTGAGCAAACGCCTCCAGAGTCACAAATCCACACACCTAGAAATAATTCAGCTGATTTTAAAAAGACAGCCTCAAGCTCACACATGAAACCTGTTTCATCAAGAAGGTTAGTCAATTCATTCAATCAGATTCGTACTTCTAACATTTTCTATGATGAAAATGTAGATGATTCAGGTGCACATAAAAGAAGAAGAAGATATGAAAAAGAGAAGCTGGTTTGGAAGATAAAACCAGTTGAAGATGAGAAGAATGATGAGAAGAAGGAAGAAAAGAAAGGAAAGAAGGAAGAGAAGAAAAGTAACAAATCATTTGTACATGCATCAACAGCTAAGAAGAACAAAGTGTTGACAGGAAAACCTGATCATGCTTACTCGAGAGATCAATTGATCAGGTTATCTAAAAAGAGGTATTGTTCTTATTGTCGTCCTTATGATTTTGTTCATAAAGCAAGTGATCATTACTGGTATGGTTCTTATTCAGTTACTCCCAATAGAACTGCAACTAACAATTATGGACCCAAATACCAGTGGGTACCAAAATCAAAGTCTGATTCTGTGTTGCAGGAACCTACAGTTAAGGGGGAGTAAGAGAACCAAGGCTTCTAAGTAAATCAGCTTAGAACCCATACTTCAACGAAGATTGACTTCTAAACATAACAGTTTAGGACTCGTACTTCAATGATGAAAAAGAGATGTTACTCCCGGGCTGATAAGAGAGTGTACTCAGATACTCAGAAGAGGAAATCAACCTTCAAGGGGGAGTACATAAATTTTTCTGGAAATATGTATTCGGAAGATATGATGAACTACACTTCAAATGGAGTTGTAGATCTCTATCATGTGCTTTTTCACTGATAAATCTCAGATGCATATTTTCAGGGGGAGTAAAGGATTATGATTTCTGATTACTTCTGATCAGAACTCGTACTTTAATCGTTTTACTGCTTTATGTCTTTTAATTTTTGTGAATAAATGTTGCTTTGACTAGACTTTGAGACTTATGCAGGATGAGAGAAGTTAACACGATCATATCTTAATGACCTCAGTTGACTGTATGAGAATTAAGATTGAGCGAAAAGGTAAATTTCTTATCTTAATCTCAAATGTATCTGAAAGAAGGACAACTTTCAGGAATAGAAAACATGTTCTTAAATGTTCAAACCACTTCCCGATTTTTAAACAGATTTTATAATTTGGAAGTGTGATTTTAAATGTTTTCATTTTATTTTTGTGCTGAAATGATTACAAACCGTGTGTTTACAAAGATAAATACTTGCGTATTGTCTTTTCTATATACTTTCAAGTATTCACACACATCGGTTTGACTTTGTTCAAAATGATCTTACCATGTCTCATATTGTAACCAATTTTTTTTTCGATGGTAAGACACCCCACTTGTATTCAAAGAATTTTGAGCGATATTTCATTTCGAAATGGTCATTTCAAGAATGTCTATATTTTGTTTCGTATAGACAAATATCAATTATTCTTGACCTTAAGCTTTGATTGGTATATCATTCATTTCTGATCATTTTCATACAATGTCAGATTTTCAAACAAGTCTTTTGCATTCATATTCTTTCATTCAATATACTTGTTTGAAAATACTTCAATGTTTAAAAATGCTCAAATCTTCATGATTATATCATCTGAGCATCCATTTATCTGACATTTGTATTTGAGATTTAACTGATATAGTTAAATCATTTGAGCAACACATGCTTTATAGGAACTATGGGTTCTTTGTGCTAGGAATTAACTAAAACTTCTATGGATTCACGTTAACCAGTGTTTCCTACCCATGAAGTTAATCCTTTAGTGATTGAGTGTGAGGAGTCTAAAAGAAATGAGTGTGGGTGTGATGAGGTAAAATGGAAAAGAGAGTTTGGTTAGCAGTGAGCTTCATGATCAAAAGAAAGAGGGTGTGAGAATAGAGTAAAAGAATATCAAACTCTGCACCAACTACTTTCTGAGTCGGGCAGCCACATTACTAGCGTTTCACAACTCTTTGGTGAACGTTATTGAAACAGGCAACTAGCTCATGCCAACTCTTGCTTAAAACCCCACCAACCACTCATTTTCTTCTCAAAAAGAAAATTTTTCACATTTTAAAGGGGACGCAGCATATCATCTATCTGATTTTCATTTGGAAAATCTGGATATTGAAAAAGAAGGAAGTCTTCCCCACCTTCGCACTTCTATCATGCACTTAGAGTCTGTGTTTATCTACTGTTGTCTCAGTGGTTTACACAATGTTGAGCCTTATAAAAGCAATCATCGTGCTTAATTCTTTCTACACTTGCACGAACACACAAAGAATTTGTTTCTTTGTCATAACATTCATAGAAATTGCCTTTGTGGTATTTCGATGATTGGATGGAAGCCCTGGGGGAGTGAACATCACAAAAGCTCCTTTATATTGTGTATTCGTTACACACAGTGACTTTGTGTTACTGACAGGCATTTTAACTGATTCATCTGTTGATTCAGGAGTTACATGTTCTTATTTTATCTGGATTTGCAAAAATCTAGATGAATACTTGGCTATGGATCACATTATCAGAGGCTCTTGACAGAATCAGAATGGTCAGAAAGAATTTCAAAGACATTTCTTGGTGAAAGTTTTGATGATACAGATGCTCAAATCATCAAAAAGGGGGAGAAAAGTTAAAGAAATGTTTTGAGTAAGATTTTAAAGGTTGAGAGAAAATGTTCAAGAATTTATTGTTAAAGGAAGATTGTTGTTCAAAGACGAAAAGAGTTCAAAGATTTCAGTTTGTTGAAGATAATTTGCTGAAGCAGTCAGGTTTGTTTCTGAAAGAGGTTTGTGTACAACCTTGGGGGAGAATGTTGATATTCTTAGAGATAAGACGTTTAGAAGTTTGATGAATGTTTTTGAAGACAAAGCTTATCAAAGAATAAATTTCATTGTGTTAAGGGGAGTTTGTATATCATGTTTGTTTCAAAAGGAGAGATTACAAGTGAAGATACAGATTGTTCAAAGAGGAGTTACTTCAATCGAGCTTAAAGAGAGAAGATCGCATTGCTAAATCTTTTTGTAATGATCTTGATCCAAAGGGGGAGATTGTTAGAGCATAAATATGTTGGATTCAAGATCATAAAGATTGAAAACAAAAGATCAAGAAGTCAAAGTTGAGAAAGTCAACTCTCATCAAAGTCAAAGTCTTTTGTTAATAAAGTCAAAGTCAATGTAATTGTATTTTGTTTCTTTGTAATTGTCAAGGGTATAAATACCTTTGTCCTTGTCTTTGTAATCAGATGTACACGAATCAGAAAGAACACTCTTTGTAAACAAATCAGAGAAGAAGTGATTAGAAAATCATTCTAGAGTGAGAGAGTGTTTGTAGAGAGAGAAAGTTGAGAGTTTGTAATATTAGATTGAGATCAATGACATATGATTTACGAATTCTCATCTTGATTACTTGTTAGTGATTAGAACTTGAATATCTGGGATTAATAGTTATTGAAACAGGCAACTAGCCCATGCCAACTCTTGATAAAACCCCACCATCTACTCATTTTCTTCTCAAAAAGAAAATGTTTCATATTTTCTGGGGACGCAGCACATAATCTATCTGATTTTCATTTGGAAAATCTGGATATTGAAAAAGAAGGAAGTCTGCCCCACCTTCGCACTTCAATCATGCACATTGAGTCTGTGTTTATCTACTATTGTCTCAGTGGTTTACACTATGTTGAGCCTTAAAAAGCAATTATTCGTGCTTAATTCTTTCTACACGTGCACGAACACACAAAGAATTTGTTTCTTTGTCATAACATTCATAGAAATTGCCTTTGTGGTATTTCGATGATTGGATGGAAGCCCTGGGGGAGTGAACATCAAAAAGCTCCTTTATATTGTGTATTCGTTACACACAGTGACTTTGTGTTACTGACAGGCATTTTAACTGATTCATTTGTTGATTCAGGAGTTACATGTTCTTATTTTGTCTAGATTTGAAAAGATCTGGATGAATACTTGGCTATGGATCACAGAATCAACGGCTCAGTTTGACAGATCAGAATGGTCAAAGACATTTCTTGGAAGAAAAGTTTTGATGATATAGATGCTCAAATCATCAAAAATGGGGAGATGGTATCAAGAAATGATAAAGTTTTGAGAGATGATTTTCAGAAATGTCCAAGTCAGAAAAGTTCAAAGTAAAGATTTGAAGATTTGAAGAAGATCAAAGAATTTCTGAAGATTTGAGGAAATTTTTGTTTGAAGATTATTTGCTAAAGCAATCCGAGCTGATTCTGAAGATAATTTCTTTCCAAAGTCTGAAAGTATCTTGTGAAAGTTTTGGGGAGATTGTTAATCGTTTAAAGACAGTTTTGGAAAGAATACCGTCAAAGAAAAAGGGGAGATTGTACTGACAGTGCTTAAATGTGAATACTGAATTGCTAGATTTTTCAACAATGATCTTGAATCCAAAGGGGGAGATTGTTAGAGCATAAATATGTTGGATACAAGATCAAGAATTATGAAGGTCAAAGTACAAGAAAGTCAAAGCTGGGAAAGTCAACTCTCAAGTGAAAGTGAAAGTCTTTTGTAATAAAAAGTCAAAGTATATTGTATTTGTATTTTGTTTTGTTTCCTTGTAACTTGTAGGGTTTAAATAGTTTTGGTTAGTTGTTTTTGTTAGGAGTCTTGAACAGAGTTGTATTCAATTGTCTAATTGAGAATCTGAGAGAGAGAGAAAATCTGTAGAGAGAGAAAGAGACTCTTAGAGAGAGAAAGTTGTAATCGTTGGATTTGAAAGATTAATCAAACAGGTAATTGATTCATAAATCTTGTTTGTTGATTTGTTTGTGTTTAGAGACTAGAATCTGGGAATAACACTTACATCAAAATCGCCTTTTCGTCCTCTTCAAATTCGTCCCCCTTGCTTCAGTCGCCCAGAAAAATGTCTAATCAAAAAAGTAACTGCCACATCCCTAGCTGCAGGAAGCTATAGGCCAGATTTGGAACGAATGCGGGTTTGAAGCGGGTAAACCCGCGCCAAAGTTGCCCGCTATGTTGTATTTCGCGGGTGGGCTTAACTCATGGGGGACCCACGTTTTACACTGTTTTTCCACTTCTCAGCACCAAAAATTGAACTTGTAGCCTTTTCTTGCATGACTCTTCATCGGTTTCTTATCTAACTCCGTTCCTTGACCGAATTAGTCGTGTTTCTCTCTTTTCTTCAGTATTTATCGACCTGTACTAACTTTCGTTCAATGGTAAAAATATATCTCTATGTTCCTCTAGAACTTGCAATTCTACTCGTTTTTAGATCTTTAATAAGGTTGAAATCAGACCTTATCACAACCCCAAACCGAGCGTTGCTTGTCCTCAAGCAAAATAGCGACACAGAAAAAATATGAAAACAACCAAATCACAAATGCATACAAAAAAACTCCTGTCGGTGCCACCATTGATTTACATCTCATCAAATTAAGTAATTAACCATTGGTCTACCCTTCATTGTAGGATTCATGTATCACCACCATTGAAAAATGAACTACATAGGACTACACTGCACTGAATTCCACCTAAAATACACATGCCTAAAGAGGATTTCGCCTTGAACCTACCTCGCTGGATACACTCAATTCACTCGAACCTATTGGTTTCACTCAGCTTGTTCATGCATAAGGAATTTATGCACAAGAATTCATCAAAACTTGCATAAATAATTTACCATGAAAGGCACAGGAATTTAAGCAAAGTGATCTTAGAAAGAATTAACTAACCAGACTGGGAAATTTTGGGATACTCTACTCTTTTTCATTTCAAATAGATCGTTCGAGACCTTAGTACAACTGTCGTGATGGGGTAAAGGTTTCAAAATTTGATAATTATAGATTCCCTTCGTTTCAAGCATTTTTGCTTGCACCCTTGTACTAATCGATCGTTTCTCAGCTTATTGGGTTGCCCCATTTTTTTTGTGAGATAGGAGGATTTATAATCATTCAACTACTCAAAATCATGACATGTATGGTCTTTCCGTTCAAAGATCAGACAGACAAAGTGAGGACCCAAACTTCCTAGAACGTCTTTGCTAGTTATTGCAAGATTATAGCGAGATCATGCTATAATTACAACAAAGAATTACGAAAAGTGTATATGATGTGATCGTTAATTCCCTCGCAAATGAAGCACACAATAGGCTCAAAATTCTCACGGGTGGTCTCCACTAATATCCCTAGGCTATGCGGTCCTTTAGGCTTCTCTCAATTCTATGTTATCCCTTGAAGATTCATCCCTCAATGACACTCTCTCAAATAGACAATTAGGTAATACAATAATCAATCATAATAAGGCGAGACAACAATATGGTCACCGACAGCCAACCCCAAACCAAAACATACATTGTCCCCAATGAGTGCATGAATTTAAAGTAACAACCACAAACGCAATTATGCAATTAGTTTAATACAGTCATCCAACAAAATAGAAAAGAGTAATGCAGTTCATCGGTACTTCTAAATCAAACCTCAGTCATTGCGGATCTGGTGTGCTGAAGAAGAGGATGAGCCTGATTGTCGGCCCCTAACTCGTCTCGGCGGCGGTCGTATGGAGGGCCCCACACCAATTTCCTCTGCAGTAAGACCATGAATGATAAGTATCCTAAGATCTGTCAATTCCTCGCGGACAAAGGTCTCCAATCCAGTCATTTGCATGTGCAAGTAAATTGCCCATCCTGGCCAGTCGGATCGATCAACAGTAGGTTCGGGAGCGTGCTCTTCCTCTGGTTCATAATCCACGTCGTCCACATCATCATCATCGGCATTATCCGGGATGTCTACATATTCTCTTTCTGCTTCTTCCTTCCTTTATCTCTCTCGGGCGGCAGTTATCTGATCTTGGTACGTTCTGTGGTCAATTCAGCGTGAGTCTGTACCCAGTAGCCTTGCTCATTTTGTCTGAGTGATGAAGTTATTATATCAATGTAAGCATCATGAGGTTCCACTCCCGGGATGGGTGTTACCCCATAGGTGAGTCTCAAGTTGGTTGGATGGGGTACATGGTAGTGTTCACAAATTGCTTGCATCGAAAAATTCACTACCGTCCCAGATGTGATATTGGTTGAACACCCCTGGGATCATGGAGGCGTAGAATTCTTTCACCAAAATAGGATCATACGGTCCCGGAGTCTTTATGTAGTCCATCCACCCTCTATCCCGGGATATCTCACCAACCCTCGGATTCAGAATATCTATCAGGTTAATGCCTTTCTCTGGCCACATGACACGTTCTTTATATAGGTTCATGTGTGCTGCCATATCTGGGTTAGCTATGGCCTGGAATTCTTCCCTTTGGGTCGGACGGAGGTTCTCATATTTGTGCCACCGTTCGGCAGTAGTTGGCCTTGATCGTACCATTTTCCTGCACCATACAAATTTGGATGTGAATAGATGATCGAAACCACTACCAACCCCAAACCTAGACCATTGTCTAGGTTCAAGTGGTTGTTGAATGTAGGACTCTATTGGGACCCCAAACCTTTGTAAACCAAGAGTTGTGATGGGATATGTGTGTGTGCAACAAGATGATCAATAATTCAATTATTTCTTTATGCATGCAAAACACTTAGAGTACCTCCCAATCATTCAAGATAACAAGATACTTAACTTTGGACACCCACATGACCTCTAACACATAATTATGCATCCATAAATCAAAATCCACTGTCAAGCTAGGATACATTCTAATTTACGCTTCCACAAATTGAACTTGATATGGAAAAATAATAAACCAATAACCCTCAATCATGTAAAATCAATTTAGCCATTAATCATCCAAACATTACCAACCACATATTTGAAACCCTAACTTGAAAACATTCAAAAGAGTTTTTCACCCAAATCAACATCACATACCAACATCTTGACTAGAATGATATGATAAACCTAGATTAATCATCAAGAAGAGATGGAGTGCATTATGCATACAGTGGTAAGAAATCCCCAAATCAAAGAGGTTAGAGTGAATGAAATTTACCTTGAATGAAGTGGTAGATACTGGAGAAGAGAGGGAAGTGACCGGAGATCTTTACTCGTCGGAAAGTGACCGTAATTGCTTACCAATGAGACTATTATGACGGAGAGGGTGGTTGGCGGCTCACTGAATTTAGGGTTTGTTTTGAGAGAAATCGCAGGTCTGCCAAGAATAAATCGATTAGCACCCGAATGCGGGTTTGGCGCGGGTTTACCAGCGTGGTACCCGCCCGCGCATATTCCTTCCCTTCACAAAAAGTTTAAAACGCAGCTTGGGGGTTCAGGTTTAGCCGCATGAGGGTCGCATTAGCCTCTGACTTTTGAAGAACAGATTAAAACGCGGCTTGGGTGCGGGTATGGTAACCCTCAAGTAGCCCACATCCTTCTTTGCATCGAACAGTGTGAAACGCAACCTTGTTGCGGGTTTAGTCGCATGGGGGTCGCATCTTTGCTAATTTAGTCAAAACCGAACAGCGTCTAATGCGGGTTTGGTGCGACCTTACCCGCATGGAAGTCACCCACTCTTTTTTTCATGCTTCACACAAACAGTGCCTAAAGTGTCTTGGATGCGACCTTACCCATATGGGGGTCGCATTCTGCACTGTTTTTCGCTTCTTTGTATCATGCTCAGTTCCTGTCTAACACCTTTCAAACACCAAACACTCAAGGAGATAAAATTAACTCAACAAAAATAAAACTAAAATGGAAACACGAAATTAAAAACATAAGCAAAATAAAAAAATGAAAATAAAAATAAAAACACACCTACGGATTGGTTGCCTCCCACCCAGCGCCTTGTTTAAAGTCGTGGCTTGACCTTCTTCCCTTTTACTCCTTCGGCACACCAAGATAAAAGATAGATGCTTCTAATGGTTCACCTCCTATGTATGGTTTAACCCGTTGGCCATTCACCTTGAACGTAGTCCCGTCTTTTCCTTGTAGCTCAATTGCACCATACGGGAACACCTCAATGACCATGAAAGGACCCGACCACTTGGACTTTAGCTTTCCTGGAAACAAACGCAAACGTGAGTTAAATAATAAGACATTCATACTGGGTGTAATTACCTTTTCTCGAATGCGTTGATCATGAAATCTTTTGGTCCGTTCCTTGTAGATGGTTGCATTTTCATACGCATCTTGACTGATCTCGTCCAATTCGTTGAGTTGGAGGAATTGGCATTGCCCGGCGGCCTGAAGATCCATATTCAACTGCTTGATTGCCCAAAAGGCTTTATGCTCAATCTAGACCGAAAAATGACACGATTTACCAAAAACCAACCGATAAGGAGTTGTGCCAAGTGGGGTCTTGTATGCTGTCCGATAAGCCCACAATGCGTCATCCAATTTGGATGACCAATCTTTTCTTGAAGCACTAACGGGTTTCTCTAGAATTTGCTTCAATTCCTAGTTGGACACCTCTGCTAAACCGTTTGCTTGTGGATGATAAGGTGTAGTTACCTTATGCTTGACAGAATACTTCTTCAACACCACATCTAAATAATGGTTGCAGAAATGGCTCCCACCGTCACTAATCAAAGCCCTTGGGACTCCAAACCTTGAGAAAATATGCTTCCGCAAAATATTGATCACTACTTTAGAGTCATTCGTAGGGGTCACGATTGCTTCCACCCACTTTGAAACATAATCGATCACGACTAAGATATATTCATTTCGGTAAGATTTTGGGAAAGGTCCCATGAAATCAATACCCCATACATCGAATGGCTCCACTTCCATGAAGATGTTCATGGGCATCTCGTCTCTCTTCGTAATATTACCGACCCTCTGACAACGGTCACAACGGAAGATAAAATCCCTAGTATCCTTGAACATAGACAGGAAAAAGAAACCCGATTGCACCACCTTGGCCACTGTCCTATACGTACTAAAATGACCACCACATTCTAATGTATGACAATGGGTTAGAATGTCAGTCTTCTCTTCATCAGGAACACATCGCCTAATCATACCATCTGCACACAGCTTGTATAGAAACAGTTCATCCCAATAATATTGTTTTGCATCAGAAAGAAATTTCTTCCTTTGATGTGAATTCAACTTGTACGGTATAACTGACCCCACCAGATAATTAACAATATCAGCATACCATGGCTCAGAATGACTTACTTTCATCAATTGCTCGTTTGGGAACGAATCGTTGATGATAGATTCGTCTTTCGTTCCATTGTCCTCGAGTCTGGATAAGTGATCAGCTACCGTATTTTCCGAGCCCTTTTTATCCAAAATGTCCAAATCAAATTCTTGGAGTAACAGCACGCAACAAATAAGCCTAGGTTTCGCATCCTTCTTGGTCATCAAGTATTTAAGAGCCGAGTGGTTCGTGTAAACTATTACCTTCACACCAACCAAGTAAGATCTGAACTTTTCACATGCGTAGACAACGGCTAGGAGTTCTTTCTCTGTGGTAGAATAATTTACTTGAGCTTCGTCTAGTGTCTTGCTTGCGTAATAAATTACATGCATTCTATTATCCTTCCTTTTCCCCAACACGGCACCCATGGCGGTGTCACGCGCATCGCACATCAAAACGAACGGTAGATTCCAATCGGATGCTATCAAGATTGATGCTGAAGTGAGCTCCCTCTTTAATCTGTCAAAGGTAGAAATACACTCATCAGAAAATTTAAATTTAGCATCTTTAAGTAATAAAGAACATAAAGGTTTTGTAATCTTAGAAAAATCCTTAATGAAACTCCGGTAGAATCCAGCATGTCCCAGAAAGCTCCGAACGCCCTTTACTGAAATCGGGTATGGTAGATTCTCTATTACCGCAACCTTCGCCTTATCCACTTCAATTCCTTCTCTTGAAACTTTGTGGCCAAGTACAATGCATTCGGTCACCATAAAGTGACACTTTTCCTAATTAAGAACCAAGCTTGTTTCCTTGCACCATTGTAGAACCGCTTCCAAGTGAGCCAAACAAGTATCAAAAGTTGGTCCAAACACCGTGAAGTCATCCATGAAGATGTCTATAGTTCTTTCCACCATATCATAAAAGATTACCATCATGCATCTTTAGAAAGTGGCTGGAGCGTTGCACAACCCAAACGGCATCCTCCAGTAAGCGAATGTGCCATACGGACAAGTAAATGTTGTCTTGATCTTCGGAGGCTATGGGAATTTGATTATACCCGGAATATCCATCTAAGAAACAATAATACTCTTGTCCCGACAATTGATCCAACATTTGGTCAATAAATGGGAGAGGAAAGTGGTCTTTCTTTGTAGCATCATTTAATTTTCGATAATCTATGCATACTCTCCACCCGGTGACTGTTCGTGATGGAATAAGCTCGTTGTTATTGTTTCTAACAACAGTAATCCCTCCTTTCTTTGGCACCACTTGAACAGGACTAACCCATGGACTATCCGGAATTGGATAAATAATTCTGGCATCCAATAGTTTCAATATCTCCTTGTGTACCACTTCCTTCATGTTTGGATTTAGCAGTCTTTGAGGTTGAACCACCGGACGATACCCATCTTCCAAATTGATCCAGTTAGTGCAAAAAGTTGGACTTAAGCCTTTTAGATCGGCTATAGTCCACCCAATTGCAATTTGGTGCTCTCGGAGAACTCTGAGAAGTTTTTCCTTTTTTTCTGCACTTAAACTAGATGAGATAATCACCGGTAAAGTCTCTTTGTCACCCAAGTATGCATACTCCAAGTGTTTTGGTAGTGGTTTGAGATCTAACTTCAGTGGTATCTTCGATGATGGTTGAGATTTTGGGATTGGAGCTCCCAAATCCTCAACGGCTAACTTATGGTGTCCCTTGTAGTTGGGTAATGCGCTTAACTGCATTACACTTCCACTCTCTTCGTTGGAATCGACACCGGTAAGCGCATTTTGTAGTGGGTCCTCAGACACCACCACACTACCTCCTTCTCGAATCATTGCTTCCATAACATATACTCGAAAACATTCATCCGATGCCGACTTATGTTTAGCCACTCGAAATACATTGAACACGATTTCCTCTTCCCCAACTCGAAGTGTAAGCTTGCCACCCTTTACATCTATATATTCTCCTCCTGTGCCCAGGATTGGACTACCGAGGATCAACGGTATCTCCTTGTCCTCATCCATGTAAAGGACCACAAAATCCACCGGAAAATAAAACTTGTCCACTTTGATGAGCACGTCTTCAATCACTCCATATGGAAACTTGATTGATCTATCGACGAGTTGTAGAGTGACATTAGTTGGCTGCACCTATCCAAGGCCAAGTTTCTTGAAAATTGATAAAGGCATTAAGTTAATGCTTGCACCAAGATCACATAAAGCCTTACTAAATTCAGAGATTCCAATGTGAACAGGGATAGTAAAACTCTCTGGATCCTTGAGCTTCGGGGGAAGCTTATGCTGGATAATCGCACTGCACTCTTCAGTAAGTGCAACGGTCGCCTGTTCCTCAATTTTTCTCTTATTTGAGAGAATATCCTTCAAAAACTTCACATACGAAGGCATCTGAGCTAACGCATCTGCAAAAGGAATGTTAATATGCAACTTTTTAAATACTTCAAGAAATTTAGCAAAATTAACATTATCCTTGTGTGCTTTCAGTCTGTTAGGAAATGGCACTTTTGGTGCTACAGGGTTGACTGGTGCTTTATTGTTTTATCGTTCCGGCTCCTTCTTTTCTTCCTTCTTTTCCGGACTCTCCATTTCTATACTTTCATCCATTTTCTCTTCATCTTCCTCGTCCTCTACCACCACTTCCGATTCTTTCCTTTTCTCCACCACCGGCTCTTTAGTCAAATTATTTTTCAACTCCTTACCACTCCTCAATTGGATTGCGTTACAATTTTCCCTCGGCAGTTTCTCCGGTTGACTTGGAAATTGGCCTTGGATTCGTGATTGTTGCGCCTTCGCAATTTGGCCCACTTGCCTCTCTAAAATATGGATAAAGGCGGTATTCTGATCAGTGGTTGCTTTGACTATACTAACCGTATTGGTTAATGTGCTCACCGAAGATGTAATGCCATCAACCGTTGTATCCATCTTGGTCATGAACTTCATCATCATCTTTTCCATACCCGTCTTTTTATCGGAAGTTTGTCCCTCTTCTTGTCTCCGTTGGTTGTGACCTGGATGACGATAAACATTGTTAGAGTTAGATGAGGAAGTAAAGTTAGAATTATTACCAAAATTTTGCTGATTTTCCATTGTCTCTTTTGGGCCATTTGGTGGTTGGCTCCAAGATAAGTTAGGGTGCTTCCTCCATCCTTCATTGTACGTGTTTGAAAAGGGATCATTTCGTTGACGGTTACGGTTTTAAAAAAAGTTCACTTGCTCGGGTGACTCAAACTGTGAAAATTGATCTAACATCCCATCATTCGATGTTTGGCCTTGAATGGAAGTGCCCTTCAACTGATTAGTGATTGCGGCTAGTTGTGCTTTAATCTGTCGAAGCTCATCAGTATCTTGAACTTTAGCTACCCTTCGAACATCTGATCTTGTGGTGGCATAGCTATGTTCAGATAAGTTTTCGATCAATTCCTATGCCTCTTCATATGTCTTATTCATTAATGCCCCTCCCTCAGCAACAGTGATGTCATTTTTTAACTGGGGGTGTAGTCCTCCAAAGAACGTTTGGATCACTACCCACCCGTGTAAGCTGTGATGTGGACACCTTTTCAACATTCCCTTGTACTATTCCCATGCTTCATATATAGATTCTTGATCCCATTGCACGAAGTGTGTGATCTCGGCTAATAATTAGGTTGTACGACCAGGAGGAAAGAACTTGTTCAAAAACGCGGCAACCATTTCGTCCCACGTGTTAATTGAATTTGGTGGCAAGTTCTCTTCCCATGTTGCTGCTCGCGTCTTCAGATACCCCGTTCCATTTGAAAGTATTGCAAACCTTTTCAAATGAACGGTGATGACCATGAGGGTCTTCGGTTGGCCCTCCTCCAAATTGATGATTTTGGACTAATTGAATAGTCCCATGTTTGATCTCGAAGGAGTTGGTGGCAACAGTTGGAGCTTGAACTCCTCTTTGGGTTGCCGCCACCGTTGGAGTGGCAAAGTTCCTCATGGGAACTCGTGATGGCGGTGGTGGTGGTGCATTATTGTTATCACCCATCCTCCTAGAATTTTGGGTTCTGGCTTCTCTACGTAACTGCCTTGCGGTTCTTTCGATTTCTGGGTCAAGAGGCTCGAGATCTCTGAAAAGTGTCCTCCTTGGCATAAACCAAAGAGCAATATGCAATCAAAACATAAGTCTTAGACTCCAACAATCGAAAGAATAATAAATACTGAAAATTACAATGTCCAATCTAATAATCTTTATAGTGGGTAGTGATATCAATACAAAACAAGTTCCCCGGCAACGGCGCCAAAAACTTGACAAGTCGGGTTTACACCCTCCTTAACAGACCGCAAGTGTATGGTGTCATATCAAGTAATACGTACATAAGTACGAGTATCGAACCATAAGAACTTGGTATTGAATACCACAATAGCTATATCAATTATTAACTAGACTAACAGAAATTGGTTTGTGTTTGCTTAAAAATTGACTTAGATTAACACCACTGAAAACACGTTGAAGAAAAGGATAAGGTTTCAGATTAGGAAAAGCAGTTAAGGGTTGGAATCCTCTTGGGTTCAATTGAATCAAACAGTGAATAGGTTAAACATTTCCATCTAATAATCAATGAAATTAATCACTCAAAAATAGCCACTATACTTTCTCAAGCTATAGAACCATTGGCAATTAGGAAAATTGTTTCATCTCACGATATCAACAAGTTAACTCCAAATTACTCATAGGAACAAGATTAAACAACAATCCAAGGTTGAATCGGTATATCTTTATCCAATTCACTCTTAGGCATATAACATTTACATCAAATCTTTGAAAACTTTTCTTAAAGGATAAAAAGATCAAGAAATAATTCATTAGATGATTAGACTAACAAATTTATTAAAACATGTCATATGCTTCATTGAATTACTAGAGAGAAAATACAAAACTCAATCAATTGTTTGAATCCAAAATACGCCCAAGAATCATCCAACCCCCAACATCTAAAGTTAGTTCATATTGGGGGTTGTGCAAAACAACACATTCATAAAGGAAATCACAAGATTGAACATTATTTTCTTAAACAAATTCAAAAGTATTTTAACTCCTTAAGATGCGATTGTCCAAGCACAAGAATCGAAATATATATCAATGGTGTAATCAATTATCTCTCTCCCCGGATCTTACTTCAAAATCGCCTTTTCGTCCTCTTCAAATTCGTCCCCCTTGCTTCAGTCTCCCAGAAAAATGTCTAATCAAAAAAGTAACTACCACATCCCTAGCTGCAGGAAGCTATAGGCCATATTTGGAACGAATGCGGGTTTGAAGCGGGTAAACCCGCGCCAAAGTCGCCCGCTATGTTGTATTTCGCGGGTGGGCTTAACTCGCGAGGGACCCGCGTTTTACACTGTTTTTCCACTTCTCAGCACCAAAAAATGAACTTGTAGCCTTTTCTTGCATGACTCTTCATCGGTTTCTTATCTAACTCCGTCCCTTGACCGAATTAGTCGTGTTTCTCTCTTTTCTTCAATATTTATCGACCTGTACTAACTTTCGCTCAATGTTCAAAATATATCGCTATTCTCCTCTAGAACTTGCAATTCTACTCGTTTTTAGATCTTTAATAAGGTCGAAGACCTTATCATGGGTATATACACGAAAAACTATGGGTGCATTGTATCATGATTTGTGTATGAGCATAGGTACTTGGACATGTGATTTGCATTGCCATTATGTGCAAATGGTGAAAAGACTACTATATCTCATTGGTTATAAATGAGTTGATTGGATGATCCAAGTCATATAGACACTAGGAGGACATAGTCTTAGATCCCACCGTGTTGGTATGCACCTAGACCTCCGCCATTTGGGGCAATGCCTTGTTGTACCCCCGGATACGACGGGCCTTATGGTGTCGCTCGTAGGAGTTGACACTAGGGTATCTCGTCTTTTGGGTGGAATATGTTTGGTGCTATGGGTCTCCCCCATTGATTCCGGTGATGGATAAAACTGTTGGTAAAAGTTATGAAATTACTATATATGCATTTATTACTTGTCATTCAACCTCGCCAGGCTTTTTGGCCTAACACTTGATTGTGTTTATATGTATCTCAGGTTCTAGTGGTGTCGCACCTAAGAAGGTTTAAGCCGACTCAAGTGAGCTTGGGGAGGTGCAAGTGGGTGCACTTTTTGTAAAGATTTTGTGGAACTATAGGCGACACTCCTTTTGTAATCTTATTTCTGTTTAAGGAATTAGATTAATAGGTTGTTGTTTATTTTCCTTATAATTACAAAGTGTAATTAAACAGGTATTCATATTTCCCCTTTTTTTGGGAGGCTCGTGCTATGGCATTTTAATACCACATTTCCATTTTACAGAAATTTTTGTTATCCCCTTTTTGGGGTGTTACAAGTTCAAGTGAGGGATCAGGTAATGTTGAAGGTGTCCCCATAGAAATGCATTATTCGATTCGGAAAGCATGGAAAGCTTAGTCCACGTTTCCTTGGGCCTTTTACCATCTTAGATCGAGTTGGGATCCAAGCCCATAAATTGGATTTACCACCGGAATGGAAGGAATCCATCACACTTCGTGTGCTATCTACGAAAATGTTTGGCGGAAGATTAAAGTGTTATCTCTTTGTCAGAAATTCGAGTTGATGGAAATAATCGATGTGTAGAAGAGTCTGACGCCATTTTGGAAAGAAAGTCGAAGAAGCTTCCTCATAAATAGGTGTCTATGGTTAAGGTTCAATGGAAACACCACCGAGGGGCAAACGTGACGTGGGAGGCCGAAGAGGACATGAAAAGGCTATATCCTCAATTGTTCGTTTGAGGCGAAATTTCGAGGATGAAATTTTTCCAAGGTGGGGAGGATTGTAGCACCCGAAATTTTTAGGTAAGTAAAATTCTATGTCTTATATGAGTTTATTTATTAAAATAGCCTTATTTAATAATTATATAGATTAAGTCTTATTATTAATTTAAAAGTGTTATTTATTACTTGCATGACTTATATTTCATCTTATTTTATTTAGGTGAAGGATTTCTATATTAAATAAACAGATCGTGTTTTATTGTAATTAGAAGTCTAATTAACAGATAGGTTTATTATTATAAATAAAAAAAATAATATAATTAATTTAGTTTTAGTGGATCGAAAAAAAAAGTAACTAATAAATATAAATTTTGGGCCATGAATTACCAAATCAATTTTTTAGTGGGTCGAGACTTTCTTATTAAAAGAGTTGTAGCGGGCTAAAATAACAATACATTTATACAAGTATGGATTGTCGGCCTGGCAAGAAATTAAGAAAAAACAAAGATTTCCGCCCCTGAATTTTACTTCTTAACCGTGAAAATAATACAGCCACCGGCTGTGGGGAATGCAGGTCGCATATGCCACTGGGTCAACTACAAAAACAGGTTTAAACCCCATTAAATCCTTTTTTTTACCTATTTCCTTCCCCACTCTCACACTTCCATAATTATTGACCTAGGGCTTGATTTCTTGAAGATTTCATCCACATTTATGAGATTTGATCTAACCATAAATAGAAGAATCATGATCAAACTCTTCCCTATTTTTCACCTCCACCGTTAATGCTCATACCCACTTTCTTGCTTTCTCACTAAATCAACTAGGGACTGTGTGAGTGCAAATATTTCACATCTCCAAGTGTTTTCAAGCTTCCTAACACTAAGGAATTCAAGTATTGGTCAAGATCCAACTTCATCTTCTCCATTTCGATTTTCACCATTTTTAGGGTTTTCTCCAAAAATCCTCAATGTGAGTTTTAAAAGCTTTGTAAAACTAGATACATGCCTAAATGTGTTAATCTAACTCCATTATATGTCTTATTTTAGTTATTCTCTTCTCCTTTGATGATTTGTTCATATTTACACAATTGGAAGATTTATTTGATATAATTGGGCATTTTATATGTGAATCAATATATTGGTGACTTGATGAACATAATTTTTGTACTTAAAGTATATTGGGATGATTATATGGAACTTTATTCGTGTTTTGATATGTTTTGCAAAATTATATATTTTATGGATTATTTGACCTAACTTGACGATAATGTCTCTATGGGATATTTTCACATTTATAAATAGTCTTATTATGGAATTACGATGTGGTTTTAAGCATGACGAATGGAAATTATCTCGTTATGCAACTGTTGAACATTATTCCTACTTAAGAAATTATGAGTAAATAGACTTTCCAGGTAGGCACTAGGAGGGTTGAGTCTTGAGGTGTTACCTTTGGGGTAGACACCAAGATCTCCACCTCTTGAGGTGTTACCTTAGGGGTAGACACTAAGTGTGCCAAGCCTTGAGCTGTTTCATACGAATAAACACTAAGGACAATCGGCTCTTGAGGTGAAACTTGTTAAGTGGTGGTTAGGGCACTTAGACTTTAAGTCTTATGGTGTTATACGACAACGTTGTTGGGTGACATACTTTTGTGTTCCCGTCACTACCGATGGATACGGGTCTCCCCCGTTGATTCCACCTAAATGTTGTACTTGTCTTACAAAATTTTTTAACTAATTATATTGATATTGTTCATGTTCATGCTCACTAGGCTTTTTGCCTAACACTTGTTTTGGTATCGGCATGTATCTCAGATTCTAGTGGTGTGGTCGCTAAGAACGTTTGACCGGTATTTTTAGAGAGAGCTTGGGGAGCATTTTGAGACGCCGACTTTTGAAGTTACTTTTGACGGTTTAGGAGACAACCGATTGTAATCTATTTCTTCTATATAATTAGATTAGGAGGTTGTTATCCTCAATCCATTTTTTTATAAGTTGTAAATTTATATGACGTATTCTAAGCTCCTTTTTGGAGAAAGCTCGTATCTTGATATTCAAATATCGTGTTCTGGTTTTATTCAGAATTTTTTTTGTCCCATTTTTGGGATGTTACATCCTACAACCAAGGCCTCTGAGGTCCCCAATTAGGTCAAGTAATCGTCGTCGTCGTCGACGTACGACCGGGTCCTTAAGTTCCAAGAACTTGTTAACCTTTTCTTCGGAGTCCAGGATGGGCGTAATCCTCGAGAAGTCAATGCTTGCGAAAGGTATCAAATGAAAGAAAAGTTAATAGAAAAACTATCGACAATTATGTAAAAGCTAGTGACAGAGTGGAACTTACTCTTGATATTCCAACCAGAGATTAACCGTTGGCTGTCATCGCCTAATGTCGACAGGCGACCAAACATATACCAGGCCTTTCAGCCACGGTCATTCATCGCAGTACCCTGAACCACGGTACAAACACCTCTAAATCTAGAAGCGAGGCTAAATCAGTAGTTAGCCTCGCCCTTCACCGAATACGCAAGCAGGAGCTCATGAATTATGAAAGGTGATGCCCATTCACTCGTTTAGCGTTCAACAACGTTGACGATTCTCCAAAATTGGGGAATCATCTGCCTCGGAGAAAGATCAAAGGCCGTAAGAAACAACCTGAACAGCCTAGAAAATGGCCACGAAAACTCTATTTTGAAGGGGTACTCGTGCAACATGAAATACCTCTTAGGACAGTTTGCAGGCCTCATATCACATGAAGGATGCAAGGTACCTGGAGTCCCCACTAGGGCCTGAAAGGCTTCCACCTTGACCTCCTCCTCGATCTCACTCCTAGGATCACCGGCCATCGAGAATTCGGGGACAACACCTGAAGTCTAGAAGAATTCGTATATCTCCCAATTTCTTCGAGGCTTGTGTGCTAGTGATCTCTTACGCATATGAATAAATGAAAGAGGGTCATACCTTATATCGCTCTAAACCTCTAGAACAAATCGGGAAAGAATCCTCACGATATATTTCGGGAAGGATTCGCCGGAATAATCTCTCTATAGAACACAATCGCGTAAAAGGAAACTATAGCACCAGAGACCACAATATATACGAGCGTCGGGGTCGGGTCGCTCAACTGATGAGCGACACTTGTCCACTACCTCTTGACATCCCCCATCAAATAGAAGACAAGTGTCCCTGACAACTGTCCCACGCGCCCAATGTCACCATGATGTCATTGCCCTTTCGATTATCGAGGTAACCAATCCAGTTCCAGAGAAATCGGTTCAGTTTCTTGGGTCGACACATGCCAACATTTTGGAGCGCAATTTGAAATTCAAAATTGCCTCTCTCATTTCAAATTTCGGGGGCAAACTATTTTGGTAAAAATCTCAAAGTCACGATAGACACAAGATTTGTACGACCACACATTCCTTAGGAACGGGTCTTAACGACCAAAGATCATAAGAATATCAGTCGTCACTATTGGATAACCATCATGAGTTATCCCTAACGTACTATCCGTGACTATAAATACTCATGACGTCGAGCGTCGCCAAGTGACGAAAATCATTGAGATCTAAAGATGCACGTTCACCGTTACTAACGACGAAACTGTGTTTCAATGTCTCTTTAATGTCGTACGTTACTCATCAATGCTCCAACGGATATATCTGAAGACTGCCATCAAGATGATTCAATACAAGACTGTTGCCTGCATTAATGTACATAAAGGACACATTTACTAACCAATAATCTCTCAGAATCGAAGAAAACACTCTCTTGAAATACACAACTCACGACTGCAGTTGTTCATCGCACAATTTATTTATTTTTACCCTTGTATTAAAGTTGATTGTACTCATGAAACATGTTACTAAGGCCGACGTACTGGTTTGGCGTACATAATGCATTGATGACTTTTACTGTCGTCCGCGGTTTTTTACCCTTGACAGGGGTTTTTCCGCGACACCAATTCCTTGTGTTTATTTGTTATTCTCTATTTTTTTCTTGTGTTGTTCGACGAATAACGTCTTTAGTTGTTAAGCTCCACACCAACCTTAAGTTATCCCGAGGGTTAGTTTTTGGCATTAGTAGGATCCCTCTGTATCATCTCCTCCACCTTTTGCCTTTTAGGGCTCTGGCTTGAAGCAAGACCCCCTTTCCTCAGTAACTAGCCCTTCCGGCAAAGTTCAACATCTCTCTCCCTCTTGGAAAGAACAATGACAGACTTTTGGGAGTTGTAGTCGTCCCAAAAGTCTCCATTACAAGTAAAGAACATGTTATTTTTCCTCAAGCAACATGGTTATCCACAACATACGAAAAATTAATGGAAAACTTACCGGTCATCTCTTCCTCCACCTTTTCCTCTGCCTCCATGGTCGGGCTAGAGGAACCTAGGAATTTGACTTCCTCATTGATCCCTTCTTTGTCTACCAACAACCAACTCCTGGTCACCTAAGCGAATTGTCGGTTGGGTAAACTAAGAAAACACTTGAGTTTCCTCTAAGTATCGGATAAAGTCTTCACCTTAGCAGAAGCGATCGTTGTAATAAAGCAAAAAAAAAAGGTTAAGTTGATCAAAATAATAAATAAAAAGGACGAAAGAAAATATGATACTTATGGATGGTGTTTCCGCTAGTTGCCAGCCACTGGTCTGCATCCCTAAGCGTCGACAACTTTCCAAAGATGTACCTAGTCTTCCATTTCCAGTCATTCGTGGAAGTGCCAATAACTGGGGTCTTGTCACCCTTAGCCATTTGATAAAGACTATATCATTGATTCTTCTCGGGCTGAATAGAATGTCACGATAAGTTCGTAGATGGAAAAGGGAGATTCCCATCCACTAGTCATGCGTTTTATCACGCTGACTATCCTCCAGAACTAGGGAATCATTTGCCCGGAGACAAGTCGAAGGTCTTTATAGAAGACCTTAACAATAGCGATAAGGGCCATGCAAACCCATTTCTGAAGGAATACTCATAGAGAACAAAGTACCCTTTTGGATAATCCTTCGGACGAAGATCGCCCAGAGAATGTAGCTCAACACTACTCGATAGACCTACAAACAACCTAAAGGATTCAATATTATCCTAAGTAAAGACACTATTTGGGTCTGTCATCTTCTTGCAATCACGGTGGGGGAAACTACCTCTAAAACCTGAACTTCACCAATATCTCACTAGTTTCCTAGTTATATGTTTACCACACATATAAAGAACTCGAATACGGAATCGTAGCATTATGAATCTCGAAAAGGAAAAGATCTCTTGTAGGCTTATTTGCGATTAACAATGGAATGATATATCATTGGATTTTATATAAGCATAAAAAGGAAACTCTAAAGGTAAATTAGGTATTTATACTCTAAAATCTCGAAGATCATCATCTTGATGTCAAATCTCCCTGATGAGAGATACATGTCCTGACGCCTCAACTGCTATCCCCGATGAACGATGGGTGTCATGTGCTAGTTGTCCCCACAATATGATGTCATACATATGCATGACCGTCCGGTAACCGAAACAACAATTATGTTTCCTAAAGAAACTGAATCGTTTTCTTTTCAAATGATCCAGTTACCTGAGGGAGACACGTGTAAAAAAACACTAAAAACTAACTTTTGGCACGAGATTTGAAAATCAAAAGTTAGATTTGAAACTTAAATCTCGGGGGGGGGGGATTTTTGGGTAAAAAATCATATCCACGACCGACGTGCAAAATATCCTCGACAGGGCCTATATTGACAAATAATCGTTGGTAACCACGCGACTAAAATATCCACGACAAACGACCAATGACAGTCGATATCATCGTAATATTTCCTGCGACTAACCCAAATGTTAGTCTGTCTAAGATCATTGCTAACGCATATTTTTCTTCGACAAAACCGTTATTCTTTTCATTTATTGTAGGTCCTAAAAAATAAATGCCGAAGATATACCTCATCAATGCGCCTAAAGTAACTGATGAACGACATTTACAATCACATTTAAGGGCTTCCATTATCAACCGTTACACAAGAAACCTATAAAAGAACCAAGCATACCTGAGTAAAGGCAATCAAACATCATATGTCTACATCCAACAACTCCTGAGCACTCTCGAATCATATGAATACGCAAGCACAAGCAAAAACAAGAAGAACACCTCACAAGACGCTTCTAAATATTTTACTGTTATTTTCTTAATGTCAGACACGACACGTCGTGGTTATACATGACCACATTCCTTGTAATCATTTTTATTAAGGAGGCCTCCCTGTTTGACATCCATAGTGCACCGACGATATTTATCATCATTCTCATTTTTTTACCCTCGAAAGGGTTTTCTGTGTCACTAAAAATCTTCTCTCATTTACTTTTTTATATTGTTTGTCTTGTTTATTTCGAAGGTTATATCTTTAGTTGAGTAGTCTCGCAATCCAAACCTTAAATTATACTTGTGTAGTTTTTGGCATAAACAGTGGTGTTGTTGCCAAGGATCGCAAATATCTTCCTGGTTGAAGGAAATTGGCATTGCGTTTAGTGCCACTTCGGCTCCAGACCTTTTTATTCAAAAAGTAGATGAATTGTCTGATATTTGACTAACATGTATTTTTGCTACAGAATAAGTTAGCCTACATTTATCTGAACCACCAGTAATACAATTTACTACCTTTGTGTGTACAAGCGATGAGGGTCATAGAGAATCTTTTGTAGGAATTTCTTTTAGTGAGAGATTCTTTCAAGCATCATTTCAGGACAAACAATGTTATTTCTCTTTGAAATGCAACACATCTTCGGTGGAATGACCATAATCATCATGGAAATCGCACCACTTGGACTTGTATTTCTGAGGGTAGGGCTTATCACTCCTTTTAGGCCATCTAATGGTCGCCTTCGCCTTAAATCCTCGACCAAGTCCTTATTGGTCCTTTTGAAACCATAATTTGAGATTTTTTGGTGCGAAGGGACTTTTTTCTTTTTGTCAAACCTGACATTCGAAATTTGATGGTGTTGTTCTTGTCGAGAATGGTTGTTAGCCTTCAAATTTGAGTGTTTGACGCTTAGAGGTCGCTTGTCGATATTATGTTTCTTTCAAAACACAATATCATCCTCGATGCGCATATGGGCGAGAGTCCTACCCCACACATCTTTAAAGGTTTCAGCGGGATATTTGGTTAAATCCAAATATAATTCAGACTCTTTCTCTAATACTCTTTTATATGCTTTGATAGTTATTAATATGTCGTAGTTACGGATGCTGATAATTTTTGAATTGAATCGATTAAAGTAGTTGCGTACAGATTCCCCATTCCTTTGCGTAATGTAAAATAAGTCTCTGGTTTGTTTTTCCATTTTTCTGCTACTTGCAAACCATTGGCAAATTGGTTAAGCAGGTTAGCGAACAAATTTATCGATTTTGGCTTTAGGTTGATGAGGCATTGTAATGCAACTCCATTTAGGGTAGTCCCAAAGCTTTTACACATGCAAACCTCCTGATAATTTTGAAGAATGGAGGTGGTCCACATTAATTGCTTATACCGGCTACATGCTCATTAGGGTTAGAGATACCAGAGTATCTAGGACAAAATGTTGGTATATTGTATTTTTTTTACGGATATCAACCAAAGCTATATGGTTGACGAAAAGTGGTGCTTGAAAACAATAGGAGGTTCTACGTCAACGAGAACAGTGGCTCCAAGAAGCTTTGGTAATAACCATTGGAGTTTCTCATTTTTCTCTTCTAGCAATTTTAGGCGACGAGGTGTAAGATCGTCTTCTAATCGGTTTTGTGTAGGCATAGAAATTGACATAATAGGAGGTGTAATTCCGAAGCCTTAAGCATTAAGCCTGAATGTCGCATGATAACCATTTCTCTCGGAAGATTCTAAATCATACTGGACCGTCGGGATAGAAAATAGAATGCTTGGGTTGGGAAATAGTGATGTCACATGAGTAGTTGTCATGCATATCGACAACAACATATCAGTAGCTCGAGGGAAGAAAGCCCAATTTGATGAGAATGGTGGAAGTGAAGGAATAATATGAGATTGGGCAGTTGTAATCGTGGTGTTTAGGAATGGTGGTCCACTATACAAAGCCATATTTGGTCCAACAACATTTACAAAAGTGGATGCTGTCGTTTGAGAATTTTGTCGAAGACTGGAGTGTTGCTCGACCAATTGAGTGATTTGTCACCGTCTAGCGCCTAATTCAATCTGCATTCTTGCGACAATACTTTGATTGAAACCTACGGTGACAGGATCGAATTCTCAACAAGAATTAATTCTCAGAAACAATATCAAAGAAGTTTGCGGAATAACACTTTGATATTTAATCAAACAGAAAATCAAAACAGAATATAATCAACAAACTGTAAACTTGTATTGAATGCTTTGAAGTTACAAGATTACTCACTCAACCTCAATATTGATGAACAGGCTCACCAATACGAATTCTACTTCTGTAGAATTAGGATCTATGCCTTGAGGTTGATTTTCTCTCTAAAAGAATGAAAACAAAAGTTAACACATTATTCTAAACTATACAATATATATATACTGAATACAAAGATAATTACAATAAATAAAATATCTTCAGTATATCTTCCATGTATATCTCTAAGCTTCCATAATCTTCAGATTATCTAGCTGTCATTCTTTCCATCCGAATCTCTTTAGCAGCACTAACCATGATCAGCAGCATTAACTTCTTCTAGCAGCATTAACTACTAAGCAGCACTAACTACTAGCAGTACTAACTAGCTAAGCAGTACTAACTTTGTTCAAGCAGCACTAACTATGACTAGCAGTATTAATAGTACTAGCAGTAGTAACACTCAGCAGTATTAACCTTTAAGTCTTCTAGCAGTAGTAACTTTGAACCAGCAGCATTAACCATACTTAATGAATTCTTCAGTTCCCAACAATCTCCCCCTAACTTGACTTTTAGGAAGAGAAGTCAAGTTCTTCAGAATTAATCTTCAAGATGCTCCCAAAACTCTATTATGGCCTAAATTCCAGTGTTTGCATCCAATCCCAAACTCTGGTTTATGGTTCTTTGAATCAAGTATTTAGCCATTTCTGAATCTGGAACACACCTTAACTTTTTCTTCAGCATGGCATGTAGCTTCAATCTGCTATGATTGTACACTCTATCCACTAGGAAGTATTCAGTGTGATTTAAATCCAAAGTCACTGTATATACTCCACTACTTTCATATAGAGTCCAACTGTTGACCGACTTGAATACATCCTTGATCATATGCTTTACTTCTTCAGGTTTGAACATCATACACAGATACTCCATTACCAGTTTTGTAATTGAAATTCCTGGAGCCTTTAGAATATCTGCATACAACTTCATTCCTATCTCAAACATCTCTTCAAGATCTGATCTAGAGCATGTTCTGACAATTTTTGCCCATGTGTTGAACACTTCATACTTTTCATCCTTTCTTTTCAGCCTTATGTATTCCTTTCCGTCCACTGTCAATGTATCCCAGAGAATGACCTCAGGAGGCTTAACTCCTACAGGTTCTGCTGAAATTGGTTCAGGCACTTTGTCCATCACTACCATATACAAATTTACATCATCGGTGTTAGATAGCTCTGTCTGTTTAGATGACTCAGGTGCTCCTTCTTCTTCAGCAACCTTATCAGCCTCTTCTTCAGATACTCTAGGCCTTTTGATTGGCTTTCTCCTTGCCATCATTTTTGTTATCTTTAAAGTCCTTAGACTTTCTCCCAGGGTGGACTCTTTCTTAGGAGGTGTTTCTTGCTCATCTGGAAATGGCTTTTGACAATCAAAGTCATTACTTTCTTTTATTCTCTTCTCCATCTCCACCCTAGCAGTTTCACTTCCCTGAAGCTTTAACATCTCTGAATCATAGAGCTCTTTGATCTTCTCAAAAGACATTTTGGAGAACATCTCCTTTTTGACTCCTACAGCACCTTTGAGAAATATAATCATCTTGTTTCTCTCTTGGGTACCTAGGAATGTCTTTGAGGGTCTTCTCTTCTTTGCAACTGTTTTCACCACAGATTTCTTCATACTTGCAGCTTTCTTCTGTGCAATTTCAGTTGCCATACTCTGTTGATAAGCTTCATTCAGTTCAGCAGCTAGAGCTTTTGCCATTTCCCTGTCCTTTTCCATCTGAACTCTTTCTTCTTTTTCAATATCCTCCTGCATCTTTTTAGCTAGGGCTTCATCTGATTCAACCAACCTTTGCTTTTTAATTGGTTGATCAGATTCCACCATCTTTGCTTTTCCTTTGTCTTTGCTCATTGCCTTCTTACTGTTATCTTTCTTGATCACTTCACCTTGTTCTTTTATGATTACACCTTTGGTCTTTGAAGTGACCTTGGGAGTATCATTCTTGGCTTTTAGTAAGGTTTCTACAATCTCAAGATCTGTTAACACTTCTTTCACAGTTTCTGCTGCTTTATTAATGTCAGCAGTAGTAACTGTTTCTTCTTGCTGCTCCCCCTGAACATCAACTTTCTCTCCATCAAGCTCCCCCTTTCTTGTGGCTTCTTCCATGTTGATCTCCCCCTTTTTGGGAGCAACATCCTCAGTTGGCCTTCACCTTAATTGGAATTGCTTTCTCTTCTTCCTTTGTACCAGACTAACCACCATCCTTTTCAGCTTAGCAATCTGTTCTTGTTGTGACAGAATTACTAGCTTCATTTCTTCAATTTCTTTGCCTTGTTTGAGAACATCTTGATTGATGTTCCCCATTGTTTCCATCAATTCATCGTACGTATATCTGTCCTCACCCTCTCCAGAAGTGTTACCCTCCTTTGAAGGATCATTGGATCTTTTATTTGTGGAAGTCTTCTGCCTTGCAGAGGCACTATCCACCCCTGTGGTTTCTTGGCACCAAGGACCTTCAAATGATTGCTCATTCAAAGTTTCCATGGGGGAGGTCTTATTGATGTTACCACTTTCCTCCTCTGTACTAGCAGGAGTAGTGGCAGCCTCATCACCCATATGCTCTACCTCCTCCTCAGAGAGCACCTCCTTTGGGTTGGGAGACACCCGTGTGGTTTCCCTTTGGATATTCTCTAGGGGAGTATTCTCCCTTAGAGGGCTTATAGGCTTAGTGGGTAATGGTACAAGAAGGGAAGGAGCCTTCTTTACCTGTTTCCTTTTGTAAGTTTGTGTGATTGGAGAGGTTGGTTTTTCAAGAAGGGACTGGGGAATAGATTTTGAGTGGGAAGGTTGGGCTTGGCTAGCAGTGGGTTGGTCTAATGGGGGCCTTGACCCTGCTGCCATACCTTCATTGGTTTGGGACACCACCATCATTGTAGAGAACAATGGGGTGTCAACTCCTTCAGAGTCCCCAGCAGATCTTCTCATATTTGAGAAAACCTTGCCTTTGGGGGGTTTAGGTACATATACCCCAACAGGTTGAGGTATATCCGTCAATTCATGAGTAATGACTTCTTGAACAAACCTGGGATACATAAAGAAGCTCTTTTTGTTTCCCATGTTTGAGACAAGATCACTGAAAATCATTTTAGAAAAATTATACTTTCTGGCAGTGGCCAAGCACACCAAAGCATAAGCAATAGTGCTGCTGAACTCACTCCATCCAGTAGTCTTTTTGGAGATACAGTGCATAAGAGTATGGACAAAGAAACGCCATTGGGGTGAAAATTTTGCTTTAGAGAATTTGAAAACCCCCAATGGGCCTCCATACCCCATTCTTGTAAGATTTGAAAACAGTTCATCATTTGGGATAGAGGTTATACCAGAGGCATCGTCTAGACGTAGACTGATGCGAATAACCTCTTCAGTAACCGTGAGTGATTGATCACAGATTCTTGTCTTGATCATCTGCACACCATTCTCAACAACAATGGTTGCATTAGCCCAGAACTGCCTTTGATGCTCAATATAGATTGTAGGGGATACAAGAAGAGCATGAGCAATGTGGCTTGACTTGAGGAAATCCACAATCTGATGAAATCCTGCAGCTTGCTTTGGCTTTTGTAGCATTGCAATCTCGTTGTGCTCGTCGATAAAAGTCATGGATGCCATTGATCTTAGTGAAAAGCTTGTCTGAAAACTTCGAACTTGAGAGAGAAAAGGTTTTGAGCGCAAGAGAACAGTATGCAAAGAGTCGTTATGAACTTTTAGGCGGGCAAAGAGTATTTATAGTATTCGGAACATAAGCAGTATTAACCTAGAGCAGCACTAACTGCTAGCAGTAGTAACTAACTAGCAGTATTAACTACGAGCAGTAGTAACTAACTAGCAGTATTAACTGAAAGCAGTATTAACCACTAGCAGTATTAACTGAAAGCAGTATTAACCACTAGCAGTATTAACTGAAAGCAGTATTAACCACTAGCAGTATTAACTGAAAGAAGTATTAACTGAAAGCAGTATTAACCACTAGCAGTATTAACTGAAAGCAGTATTAACCACTAGCAGTATTAACTGGAAGCAGTATTAACCACTAGCAGTATTAACTGGAAGCAGTATTAACCACTAGCAGTATTAACTGGAAGCAGTATTAACCACTAGCAGTATTAACTGGAAGCAATATTAACCACTAGCAGTATTAACTGAAAGCAGTATTAACCACTAGCAGTATTAACTGGAATCAGTATTAACCACTAGCAGTATTAACAGAAATACTCCTTTTAAACTTGCTAAACACTGAGTACTGCTATGCATATCCTGAAAAAGAAGATTAGTAACTCCAAGAATAATATACAGGTATAAAGCCACTTTTTGAGAAGGGGATTATTCAGTGTTGATCATTCCCACACTTGTTACCAAGAAAGTGAATCTACCCACATCAAAAGCTTTAGTGAATAAATCAGCAAACTGATTATCAGTGTGAACTTTGACAACTTGAATAAGTTTCTTTTCATTACAATCTCTTATAAAGTGATACCTGATCTCAATGTGCTTTGTTTTTGAGTGCTTGACAGGATTATTCACAATGCTAATAGCACTGCTGTTGTCAATAAAGATTGGTGTGCGTAGAAAGGTTACCCCATAATCCAACATTTGATTCTGAATCCATAAGACTTGAGAACAGCAACTTGCAGCTGCTATGTACTTTGCCTCTGTTGTAGATGTGGATACTGTGGTTTGTTTCTTGCACTGCCATGAGACTAGTCTAGCACCCAAAAACTGACATCCTCCAGAAGTGGATTTTCTGTCCACAGGATCGAATTCTCAACAAGAATTAATTCTCAGAAACAATATCAAAGAAGTTTGCGGAATAACACTTTGATAATTAATCAAACAGAAAATCAAAACAGAATATAATCAACAAACTGTAAACTTGTATTGAATGCTTTGAAGTTACAAGATTACTCACTCAACCTCAATATTGATGAACAGGCTCACCAATACGAATTCTACTTCTCTAGAATTAGGATCTATGCCTTGAGGTTGATTTTCTCTCTAAAAGAATGAAAACAAAAGTTAACACATTATTCTAAACTATACAATATATATATATACTGAATACAAAGATAATTACAATAAATAAAATATCTTCAGTATGTCTTCCATGTATATCTCTAAGCTTTCATAATCTTCAGATTATCTAGCTGTCATTCTTTCCATCCGAATCTCTTTAGCAGCACTAACCATGATCAGCAGCATTAACTTCTTCTAGCAGCATTAACTACTAAGCAGCACTAACTACTAGCAGTACTAACTAGCTAAGCAGTACTAACTTTGTTCAAGCAGCACTAACTATGACTAGCAGTATTAATAGTACTAGCAGTAGTAACACTCAGCAGTATTAACCTTTAAGTCTTCTAGCAGTAGTAACTTTGAACCAGCAGCATTAACCATACTTAATGAATTCTTCAGTTCCCAACATACGGAAGCAATATTGTTGTCTGCAAAAAGATGTACTTTTAGTACGAAAAAAACTTGTTTATTTCGAAGAAAAAATCCTTAGTTGTGCATCACGGTGAACGCCAAACTGTTTATGCCAAAAACTACACTAAAAATAATTTAAGGTTTGGATTACGGAGCTAATCAGCTACAGATTGAACCTTCGTAGAAAACAAGATAAATAGCGAAAGATTAAATAAGACAAATGATTTTGGTAACGCGAAAATCCCCGTCGAGGGTAAAATCCGCGAATGATCTTGGATATCGTTGATGCAATATGGACGTCAATCAGGGACATTGTCCTTAATTAAAAAAAAAGGATGGATGCCACCCTCTGAGGCGCCACACTGCACCGGTCCCACAGTAATCACGGGGGAGATAAATTAGTTACAAAACGTGGTTATCTAAGACGTGTCCCAGATAAACTTGAGCAAGAGTTTCAATAGCTAGAGTATTTCTTGAGAGCGCTTCTGAATAAGTCTGGTAATAATTTTTCTTGTGTATTTTTGAATGCCTTGAGTCCTTTTTATAGGTATCTTTTGTAACTATTGTCTGTAATGGTAATAACTCTTGTAACGGTCATGTCTTGGATGTTGGTCGTCGGTTATGTCTGAGGTATTAATGAGTTGTGTCTTGGTCATAAATCTTCAGTTACATTAGTGCTTGCATTAAATGCCAAGAAAGTAAAGGTTGTTGAAGATGATTAAACATTAGTATTAGCCATGATTAAATATCTATGATCATGTGTATCATTGATCATTTGTCGAGGATATTAGCGTCGTTGGTAGAATCGACGCTTCTCTATCAAAGATATCATGGTCGAGGTTATTATCTCGACAGTTGAGCTTATGAATTTTTACCCACACAATCATTTCCCTTAAATATCTCGCAAGATACCATATTTAAAGGATTTATTTAGGGATTATCTCTTCCTTAAGAACCTCATTCAGTTGTCATAACTGATTTTATCACTCTCTCCAACCATATTCATTGTAACCGTTTTGTTTCTCATATGAAACTAAAACAATTATTGGTTCTCATATGAAACAATAACTATTTTTGTTACCCTAATTTCATACCGGTGTTGTTTCAATTATGAAACACCACATTAACCTTTTAATATGAATCCGTTTTGTGTATCATATGAAACCAAACAACTATTAGTTATCATATGAAACAATAACAATATTTGACTTTGTGTTACATTGTTTCATACAAGTGTTGTTTCACTTATGAAACAATTTTTTTTAAAACGATTTATAGTAGTTTTTGATATGTGAAACATCAAAAAAGTAATTAATTTAACAACATTGTACATACCAAAAACACATGACTAATGCTTCAACTTACACGTATTGTTTCTTATGTGAAACATCTGATAAACCTTAAAATCATAAAATCAAATCCGAAAATCATAACACCAAATCAAACCTAAACCCACCTGAAAATTGAAAATGAAACTAGAGACAGTTAAATATACAATTTATCATATCTACAACGTATTTGGTTGATTTCGCATATACATCTTTTCACATGGAAGTGGTGCAGGCAAATTGCATCTGGCTTTGTTCGTGATGGTCAACGACGAACGAGGGGGTGCGATAGATGGGCAACGAGGAGGTGATAAAGACAATTCGATTAGCTTGGAAGTGGTGGAGAGGATATGGTAATGGTTGAAGAGATAATCATGGAAAGATATGTAACCAAATATAAATAATCATGAAATTAATGATTAAAATTCAAATTTAAAATAATAAAAAATGTCTTTAGAAATTACCCGATTTTTCATCGTTTAAAATTTCAGCAAATTTCCACCAACCGTTGATTAGAAAAATGGACGGTGTACATTGGATTTGTATGGTTTGTAACATTTGAATGGTTTGCAAATGATTTATTCTATATATATAGTGTTATATTCAAATAAGAACACCGCCATTTTACGAAAACGTGATCAGATGTGATATTGTAGTCTATCAAATCTATTTCATCAATTTTCACTATATTAATATTTTGTTTCATTACCTTTCCATTATGTTTCACTATATAAAATCTGTTTCATCAGGTTTCACTATATTAACATTTTATGTTTCATCATGTTTCACTGTATTAATATTTTGTTTCACTATATCAAATCCATTATGTTTCACTATATTAATATTTTGTGCTTTGAGGTAATATTGAAGATTTCATATAAATATCAACTTTCATTCATTGGATGAATCAATCACTGATGCATAATAATAAAAAAAAAATTTGATTTGTAGCTTGCGTATGAATCAATTTGTGTTTACCTAAATTAAATGTTTCATGTTTAAATTAATAAAGGATCAATATTACCATATATAAAATACATTAAAATTAAATAATTAATATTATAATGATAATAACACTCACCATATATATTATGAAATTATATAAAAGACTAAAATAACCTTATCAATTAAAAATAAAAATAAAAAAAGGAAATTCAATAATTGGTTAATTTCGGTTTCCAAAGTTTGCAATGTAATATTGGTTTCCAATTGATCTCTCCCATATATATGCACAAGTTACTTGTATGCACATGTACATATTACTTGTATGCACAAGTACATACCGTCCAGATGAAGGGCTATCAGGGTGTTCTTCAGTTTTCCGTTTTTTTGAGGTTTTCCCCTGAACCTGACCCAACAAAAATAACCTATATATATATATATATATATAGGGGTGGTATCAATTGGAAACCAAGTTTCATTGGAAACTTTGGAAACCAAATTTCAGCCATTGATCTTTATAATCAATGGTTAAGATTCATTTGAATTATATATGATAGTAAATTAATTAATTTATTAATAGTAAATAAAAATAATAGATGAAAAGAGTAAATATGTTTTTTGATTTTGTGTCTCAAATATGACAAGAAAGGTTTATTTTATTTAGATTACTTAAAACCAAAATAAAATTTCCCACGCAATTTAAATTTTGATTTTTTTTACTATGAAAACGAGGAACATTTGTCTTTTCATCAAAAAAATTATTTTTCTTTTAAAATGTAAGAAAATATTTTTTTAATTTCATTTTATTATAAAATTTTCCACGCAATCTAATATTGTGATGAAACACATTTATTGGATTACAGATTTCATCAGGTTCATCGTGTTACATTATTATTTCATAATGAAAATAGATTCATCAGGTTCATCGTGTTAGCATTATTATTTTATAATGAAATATGATGAATTTGTGTCATTTTTGTTAACTTCCCATTTTTGTTTCATTACATGTTCAGTTGCATATCCGTATATGAAAATAGATTGATCAGGTTCATCGTGTTAGCATTATTGTTTCATAATTAAAATAGATTCATCAGGTTCATCGTGTTAGCATTATTGTTTCATTATTACCATATATAATCTAAATTAAAATTAAATAATTTACCTAAATTAAATATCTCATTTTTAAATTAATCAATGATTATTATTACCATATATAAGCTAAATTAAAATTAAATAATTATTAATATAATAATAATAACAGTTACCATATATATTATGAAATAATGTAAAAGACAAAAAATAACCTTTTCAATTAAAAATAAAAATAAAAAAAGAAATTCACTGATTGGTTGATTTCGGTTTTCAAAGTTTCCAATGTAATACTAGTTTCCAATTGATCGCTCCCCTATATATATTATATATATATATATATATATATATATTACATGTATCATCCCTATGGTTTACTAATTTTATGTACTGGGTCCCTAAAGTGATAAAGTAACGAAACCGGTCCCTGTGATTTGCTTTTCTTAACGGATTGCTTCCCCCCCCTCCCCAAAAAAAAAATGAAAAATAAATATCAAGTACCAACCTTGTGGTCGCTGACAGCACCAACTTGAATGCACACCTGAATTATACAATCCCCAGTTTTCCAGACTTGTTTAAACATCTTGAACTTGAATGCTGTTGTTGTGTAGATATTATAGTTTATGAAGAACTTAAACATCTTCTAAAGCATAAAGGACTTACAGAATAGAAGAAAACAAACCTACTCTACTCTTATAAATAGTTTATGATTTTGGATATATTAACACATTATAAATAATTTTAGACCCTTCCCCAGTTTTCCTAGTTTCCTATTGCAACTACTTCTGGGATTGCCCATTCTATTTCATCCTCACCACATAGTTCAGGTAAATATGCCACATTGCTACTTCGACCCCCTACCGCCTGTATAAAAACTACCACCAACAATATCAATGTCGACATCGTAAGAAGGATCTGAAGACTAAATAGTTTAAAACAAGTCGCGCATTGTACCTAATTAGAATTTATATGCATTTTAAGCAAGTTTCATGACATTAAGGTTGAAATACAGACATTAAGGGTGCGCATGGTTCATTTCAAGGAACGAAAATGGGGATGAGAATAAGAATGCTGGAGAATGGAAATAGGAATGAGTATATGGTAATACTTCCTCACCCAATATCTAGTCAAAGTTCATTCTATTGCATCATACCAGAAACCATTAATGATTTCCATTTCCCAACCCCCAACCATGCAAACCCTAAAATTATATGAAGATGTTAAATAGCTTGGTATACCAAGAAATAATAATCCCTTACTGTGCCATATGTGGTTGCAGGAGTGCTACCAAATGGTATGCCTGAAAAGAAGCTCATATAGAAACTGTGAATTGTTCAATTTTTATGGATCAAAAGATAATTCTGTTATTTACAAAAGATTCATTGTTAACATGAATCATTTCAAGGCAAAACTGAAACTAACTTCAGTTTACAAATGTATCTCTAAAAGAATGGTACAAATGCTACAAGAACCTCTACAACAGAAGACTTACTTGAAGAACAAGACCCTCCTCTTCTTCTTCCCTAGCTTCTTATCGACAGCCCGTTTGATAAACAATCTCATCGTTAGCACAATTGTATCTCTAGAGCAGCTGACATCACTTGAACTATTATCTGCACGTAAATATTGCTCATCGCCCCCTGGACTAAGTATCGAGAACTCTGATGGTATTTCTGCTGGTAAGCTAATAACCGTGGTTGGTGCATATTTCTCATCAACTACAACATTGCTGTTGGGTCCATTAATCTTGATACTGTAACTACTCTTCTTGATCTCTAAAATAGCTGGTTCCCAAGTGTCAAGAGATCCTTTCCAAACAAAAAGATTAAAACTTGCATGGCCTATGCTTAAGATTTTCTCGATTTCATGAATCATATCAGGATGACAAGTGATCTTCCTGTTGTCATTCGCAAAGCATTTTACAAGTTCCCCCTTCCTCTGTCTGTCATCAAGCGGCTGGACTTCCACAGCAAGATATGTATCTACATCATCTGCTGTAACGGTATAAGTGGGTTGTCTTGCACCTATATAGTTCACTGATCCATCTTCCAAATGGCGAACCCACTCAAAACCACAATGGGTGGTTCCGTTTCTTGAGTACCCACTTGCTTGAATTTCATGGCCCGGAAAAGCTTCCCCTAAAATCTGCAAACCCTCTATTGTGGGAAGTGGCTTATTAGTATCTTCATCATCATAGTCACCACTGCCATTATCATCTTCTTCTGAATCATCTGCTTCAAGGTGTGAGGAAGAAGAAGGTTCTTCTTCGAAAATAGATGGTAAATAAGGTGAATTGATTACACCTTCTCCATTGTTTCGTCTCTCTACACCCATATGAACTGTATCTGGTGATGGATCAAAGCTTGAGCGGCTCCAATCAGGAGGTGAAGAATCGTCTAATGGCGAATCTTCCCTGTGAGAATGTAGAAGTAGAGGTTGATATTGAGATTCTCTTAACTTTTCTTCGGCCATAGTGAGTCTTTCTTTATTATGCTTGAAGAGAATCCTTAGATTACTAACAATGGAGTATGCATCAAGAGCTGCAGGATGAAGAGAGAGATCTGAAAGAAGAGGCACTAAAGATGATATAAATATTGACCTTTCTTCTTGAGCTGCCTGTAGTGCGTATCTAAGGTGTATATTCTCTTCAATTATGTCCTGTCTGTAGGATATGGCTTTTGAGGTAGCTGCAGCCAGATCTTGTTGTTGCTGATCGAAAGCGTTGTACATTGACGTGATGCGTTTTTCAAGAACTTGCTTATCGTTTTGAATCTGTGCTTCCTTGACCGTATATTCAGCCAGGTGTTTCCTCAACTGGATAATTTCTCGTTCTTGTTCTTCAATCTGCTGAAGATCATCCTCTTCAATCGGTTTTCTGTTGACTTGATTGTCAGAACCATTGTGCCTCTCCCTCACGGCCAACGCAGAGAAGCTGTTTGATAGATCGCCTCTGAGATGGTAATCAGCTTCTCCCATGCTTTCCTAATCAACCCGAACTCCTTCAAGTTTGTGACAATTGCATGAAATCAAGTAGAAGATCCCACTGATTTTCACCAGGTAGTATCAATAAACCCTGAAACCAAATCCTTGCTGTTGATGTCGATAAACCCTAGATTGAGAGAGATCAGCGAAGAGAAACTCTCCCCCCTTTTCTCTACCACCTTCTGCTCAATCAATTCAATTCAATTGAAACTATCATCAAACCATGAATTGACATAAAACAACACACATTCTCGTCTATCAATCAGAAACTTATTTTGGGGTTGATCGAATTTTATCAAGAAACAACAACACACTAACTACATCAACAATCATTCACTTAAAGGGTGATTCCTTTGATAGGTTTTCCCTTTTTCCCAATCCGAATTGTGATTTCTTTACAAAGACATAGACACATAATCATCGATTCATCTTTTTGCATGATTAATTAAATAAAATAGGAGCGGAATTGTCAGATACCTTGTACTTTCGATCAATTCATGAGCTGAAAACCATTGATAGATTCGCCTTAGTCCCCGACGAAAAGTCTCCGTCACATAAATATATGCAGAGAGAGAGAGAGAGAAAAGATTGATTAATGGGGGTTATCAGGTCATGCATCGATGAGATGATGTGCTATTTGAACTCTATATAGCAATTTCAATCATTTGGATATCCGGGTCAGGTTGTGGATTAGGTGTCCTTTCTTGACTAAATAAAAATAGTTGATAATTCAAGCATCCACAATGTTCATGTTCAATGTACGTTTTTCGTTCTAAAATTTTTATATATCATTGTTAAGTCAATAATTTAAAATTTCCAAAATATTTTTATTATAAAATATTAAAAATGTACCCACGCAATGTAGCGGGTTTCTGAAATCTAGAATTCGAACCCTCGATCATTATTCATACTTTTTGTTAGTTTTTTTTTTTATTTTTTTTTACGATTTTTAGAAACCTAGATTTAAAACAAAAATATATTTTATTTTAGTTTAATAATGTTTTTTTTATAAAAAATAATAATAAAGTATTTTGTTACGGGTCAAAAAATGTTTAATTTAAATGATACCTATATTTACGATATTTTATATTTAAAATTAAAAAGATACTACCTGTTTTATTTTTTATTAAAATATATTTATTAGATCAATGCATGTTTTTATATAGTTATGAGATTATAACTAATATAGATATAGATTTTTTTTGGAAAGGGCCTTTGGCCCAGCTGCTAAAGCGTGCAGCCCTGAGTTTATCCTCAGTGGCCACAAATGCTGCTAGTGGGGCTCGAACCCGGGTTGAGCGCTATGAACTCCCCAAGCCTTTACCACCACACCACAGCCCTTGTGGTTTTAGATATAGATATATTAAGAGCAAATCATAAAATAAAAAATAAATATTGATAATAGTAATATTGATCAAATCGTCCAATAAATATGAAAAATAAATATTGATAATAGTAGATAATATTGATCAAATCGTCCATTAAATATAAAAAAACAAATATCTATCTATACATATAATAAATAAGTAACTTGAATGACACGTGTCGTCTTCTGGTGAACTCATTTTTTTCATTTTCCCGCCTAAACATGTATCTGGACGCATTTCACATTATAAGTTCATTTAGAACATTCACATTCATTTCTCCTTAAATCTTTTTTTAATTCATTTTTTTTTAATTTATACCTTACATTTACTACCCTTATAATTAGATATGTAGTTTACTTTTAAAATCTTACTTTTTTATTTTTTATTTTAGACTCTTATCATATAAACATAAATAATGTATATGAATCAAAATGTATTAAAAAAACAATTTTATTTTTTATAAATAATACCATTGTAATCGATTCGTCAATACATTCGAATTGAGTCCAATATTGAATATTTTTAGATTTAATTATATTATTAAATATCATAAATATATACTAATTAATGTGTCGTGATTAGTATGAGATTTGTTGAAATTAGTATAAAATTTGATACAAATAATCACTAAATTGTCTTAATTTTCTTTTGGCTATTTCATATAAATTTTTACTTCAAGAGTTTTTTTTATAAAAACTTCATCCTCTTTAAATTTTTATTCAAGAATTTTGATTTTTATCATGAAGTTTTATAAAATAACATTTTTAATTTTATTTTCTTGACATTATGATATTTAGTATATTTTACTTATATATAAGTATAGATTATTGATTATTGACATTGAAAAAATCAATGAAACTCATAAAAATTAGGTTTTTTTTACAAAAACTACTATTAAAAATGCAAGAGATGTTTTACGGTAAATAGAAAATATTTATTTATTTTTACAAATGGACTATAATTTAACGGGTAAGTGTTCGGGTAAACGACACCTTAATCAAGCGTTTTTATGTATTTGTGCTAATTTGTGAATGATTAAATACCAACTTTATCGATTACCGATTCAACGGATCCTATATCTACATTAATTGAATTTGTCTATATTTCTATTCTCGTAAATATCAAGAATTCATCATATTTTTAGGAAAGAGAAATACTTGCACCCAAGCATGAAGTCGTTCAAGAAATAAATGATCGTTTGTTATCATTATTTTCAGGAGACGAAAATGAGTACCTAAATTCAGATAGTCTGTGTGAATCAGAGCATCATCACGAATAGTTTGATGAAACTTTGTACTCACCTGATGTCTTAAATGGTCTTATATTATCGGGTTTGTCAAACCATAAGATAGTACTAAAAGTCGATGTTCCAATTATGTTACTAAGGAATATTGATCAGAAATATGGGTTATGTAATGTAACTAGACTACGGGTGTTATCTTTTGGAAATATGGTTATAGAAGCAGGGATCATGTATGGAAGCAATATTGGAAACCGAACATTTACTCCAAGAATGTCTTTAACACCTACAAACAAAAGGATTCCGTTCAAGTTTCAAAAAAGACAATTTTCAATTGTTGTATGTTTTGCCATAACCATAAATAAAAGTCAGGGACAGTCATTATCGAATGTTGGCTATAATTAGTTGTATTTTGTGCTTAAAGTGTTGTAATTAAGAGTTTTTTATATCTCTTTTATAATATAGTATAGATAATGAAACATAATTATAATTTATTAAAGTCTCATGTTTTTATTTGTATAACTAACTACTATGATAAACTACCTGTTTTATTTTTTATTAAAATATATTTATTAGATCAATGCATGTTTTTATAATATAGTATAGATATATTAGTTATGAGATTATAACTAATATAGATATAGATATATTAAGAGCAAATCATAAAATAAAAAATTAATATTGATAATAGTAATATTGATCAAATCGTCCAATAAATATAAAAAATAAATATTGATAATAGTAGATAATATTGATCAAATCGTCCATTAAATATAAAAAACAAATATTTATATTAATAAATGAGTATTCATTCCACAAATAGATGATGATGTGAGATACTATGCTTTGATAAGTTGTACCAAGGCATTATGAAATTGTAAATTAAGTAATTGACTATAATTAGTTGTATTTTGTGCTTAAAATGTTGTAATTAAGAGTTTTTTATGTCTCTTTTATAATATAGTATAGATTTCTCGAGTTTTTTTTATAGTTTTTCAAAATTTTAGAGCTTCATCATTTTAATTTTATATTATTTATAATTTTATTTATAAAAATCAATGTATTAAAAAAAATTGAATGACAAGCAAAAATTTATTAACTAAAAATGGGGGAACAACGACAAAGAACAAAGCCTTACGAGATACAAGATAAAAGGACAAAACCACCTCAAAAACAACAAAAACACAACTAAAACCCACCAAACCCACAACAAAAGATGGCAAAGGCAAGGCAACCAAAAGCCAAACAACCAAAAACATACATCAAAACAATCCCTCCCACAATGAGAATCCTACAGACTTTAGCACCTCTAAGAAAAACCAATAAGTTGCTACCTTGAGAAGAGCCCCACGAGCCACACATGTATATTGAAGCACCCACGAAGCCAAACAAAATGGGCTTAACCTAAAGCACCTCTATAATGCCTCTCAACCATAAAGCAGGGGCCATCGACACGAGAAAAGCCCAAACCACAATGGTCGAACGAAATCAAAAGAGCCAACCCGAACTCAAGAAATAAAATAGCCCCAAGTTAGATCAAATTATCGAGACGCCCAACAACGTCGATGTCCTACAAACCAACGATAGGAAACCGTACTCGTTGAATGCATGTCCACCGCATCAATCAGACCAACAAAACTTTAACTCCTTGCAACGTGTCAAGATCCATTGAAATGAAAATAATTGGACTTCAAAAAGGCGATTAATAGGTTGATATTTATCTTTTGAGAAAACCTTGTTATTCAGGTGTCTCTAAGTGAGATACAAAGTTGTCCAAACTGCTGCCTTCCAAAATGGTTGAGTTTTCCCCACGATAGATTGTGAATCCATAGTCGTAAGCAATTCTTCAAGCGAGAGAGTTAATGAAAGATTCAATCCCCACCAATGAACAATATCTTTCCAATTGAAGCACCAGCGGGCAGTCGAAAAAGTACTGATCTAAAGTCTCGATCTCAAGACCGTAACACGGACAAAGTAAGGAAGGTATATCCAAACCTTTATCAATTAAAGAAGTCCTTACCGGAAGCCTCGTCATCTAAGCCTCCATACGAAGATGCACACCTTCCACGGGGTTATTGAACACGTTGAGTTGGGACAACATGAACCGGAACCTGCAAAAGTTTTCCACCAACTAACGATAGAAGCTCCTTAATAAAAAAAAAAAGTCATCCTTACTAAGCCACCAATATCAACCGCTTTTTCAAGTGAGCTTCAATATCCGAGTTTTTTTTAATTAGAAGTCTAGAGGGTGTTGTTGCTATTTATCTTTTGTTGAGGGGTTTTATGTGCCAACGATGTTGTGCCTGGGTGCCAACTTTACGATTAACTGCGATGTTATGCTTGGGTGCTAATTTTACGATTAGCAGCTATAACACTGTGAAATTTCGATAAGTAAAAGTCACATCGTGTTCGGTTGCGGTTTCTAGATCATAGTTCTTTGTGAAAAGGAATTATTAATTTTCGTCCCTCGGCAAATCGAGAGTGTTCCGTGTGAGAAAAGTCGGATTTCGGGGCTCGATACGGGTTCGGCTACAATGCCAAGCGACTATGACAGATGTCATTGTAGCCTGACATTGTAGCAGAAGAGGAGGCACTCTCTAGGGGCTGGAAGCGACTATGACAGGCGACATTGCCATGTCATAGTCGCATGGCAATGTAGCACAGTGTACCAGAGTGATAAATTCGGGACTTTCAGCCATTTCTCATTTTCTCACTTCTTGACTCTCTCCTTTCTCTCCCAAAACGAATTCCCTTCACCCAATACAAACCCTAACTAATTTTGGAACTCTTTCATGAAGATCAAAGTTTTCCTCAACCACCTTAAACTAGTGATTTCATCTTCAGTTGCAAGGTCAAGTTTTCATCATCAACTTTAGATATTTTGGGGTTTTTTCTAGGTTTTGCTCAAATCTAAGTGGTGGGCTCATCCCCCTACGTTCTATACTTTTGTATGAGTTAATAATGCTCCATTTGTGATTTCTAAGTATTCCTATTTCTCAAATTTCAGTTCAGATGATTTTAGGAAAGTTAGGTTAAAATTAGGGGTTTGGTAAAAATGGAGATTTTGGTGAAAGGTGTTTGGAGAATGATTCTAAGCACTTAGATTTTTTTTGTTTTGTGTTGGGAGCTTGTGAATCTAGGTTTTGGAAGAATTGCTTGTGGATTCAATTTTTCTTCAAGGAAGCTCAAATTGGGGTAAAACCTAGATTTAGCCTAAATCTAGCAAGGTGAGTTCAAGTTGATTTGGGAAAACTTTGTACATGCCAAAAATGTCCATTTTGAAGTATTTAAGTGATTTACTTGGTGTTTATCAAATGTGTTGTTTATTTGATGAAATTTACGTTTTTGGATACATTTGATTTTATAAATAATGTAAAATGCCAAATTTAGGTTTTTGGGTCATTTTAATAAGCAAATCATTTTAATAGGTTCTTTTCATGAATTAATGTATAAACGGAAGTCATTTGTCGTAAATGTCCTTTTAATGTATTTGATCTCATAAACCATTGGAAAATGCATATTATTGTGTTATGAGACATTTTGGAAAATATAAGGGTATGAGTTCATTTGGAAAATGGTTTGTCTCAACCAATGATGAGTTTTTGGTTAATCATACTTTTGGTCGTTGCGTTTGCATAACCGTTGGTTAAACGTGTTTATTGTTAACACTAACTTTTATTGTACAGTCTAGTAAGTTATTGAGCTTTTGGCTTGGTTTTGACCAAGATGAGTCTTGGAGACACTTGTACGGTTTTAATAGCATGATTATGGAGTTTGTGTATGTTGTTGCGTTTAATACATATCATTTGAGAATTACATGTTTTGAGTGCTTTGGTCATTCAATTGGAGTCACGTAATGTTATAGACTGTAATGCAATGGATCCATAGGGATATGAGTCGGTCTTTATCTTTTTAAAAATGACGGTTATTCCCATATTGGGACCAAAATTAGTCATTGAGTCATTGAGGGCCTTATGGTGCGGGCTCTTGAAGTCGAACATCTTCCATTGACCCTATGATATAATTTATGAGTCAGTTTTTATGGGATGGTTATTTCCTGTTTGTAACTAGTTGAGATATTGGGTCCTCAGAAGGCGACTTGGTACGGTTATGTGGGACCAGATACTAGACATGGACTGTAAATGTAATCCTAGTGAATGAGTATGACTAGGATCATTGGCTGCCCTCCCCCACATCTAAGTTTGAGTCGCGCGATGCTCGTGGCCATTGATCCTAGTATGATGAGCTCACTAACTTGGACAATGGCCTACTTTTGTGTTCCGCCACTAACCCTGGAAATTGGGTCTCCCCCATCACCGAAAGGTGTTATTTTGGGTATTTAGTTTTATCCATGTTTTTCGGTGACATTTTGAGCATGGAGTATTCTCCATAAGTTATAATTTTGGGGTTTGAGTCTTCCTCGTACTTCGGTAGTTTTGATAATAAAGTCTTATCCGAATTTTAGTATTTGCGCATTAATCATTATTCAAGTTTTGGGTGAGTTTTGGGTTTCAAATATAATTTACCGGCATGTGCATCAGGTCCTTGTTGGGGGGAATGGTACTAGCGACACCGTGAAGAGTTGAGTGTTAATTAGATGCACGTGAAGGATCTGGTTATTTAATGATGTCTTTCGCTTTTGGAGATAGCGACTGTCATTGGCTTTTAGTAGCACCCAATCTTAATATATTGTTTATATAAGACTTGGTTTATTATTTTTTGATGTTAAATTTAGAAATTTCTATTTGAGGTAATTCAAGTATTGATTCGTAGAAAGGGATTTATCCTTTATTTGGTGTATTATTGAAAAGTTTAAATTAGTCGCTCTTTCCAAATTTGAGGGTGTTACAAGTTGGTATCAGAACTTAAGTTTGAGAGATTTAGGTGTTGATTTTGGATATCTAGACTCCAATTAGAGTTATATAAAGTGGATGAAACTGAGATTGTATAATTTGGCACTTTAAGATAAGATATTTGAGGTCGATAGAGTCATTAGAATCGGGAATTATAATGATGGTAGCAAAAAATTTCATGTATGGTACGTTCATAATTGCATCTGGCCAGTGTTATGGTGAACTTAAATGTTACACATGGGTGCTTGAATCGCCTTCATGTGGTGATCGATGGGGTAATGGATAAATCCTTAGTGAATAGTCATCAGAAGAAGTTGATGTTTATAACATTGTCACTTTGAGTGACAGTTAAGCATGATGAGTATTTTAAGTTAACCATTTTGGGTCAGAGTTATTGGTTGAATTAGAACCATAAGCTTATTGAAGCGACCTTGTTTCGAAACGAAATTGTAAGGTTAACCGATTTAGTTTGTGATTAATGTCTTAAGTTGTTTGAGCACTCGGATGTCGGTAGTGTGACCGGTGGACTTGATGAGCGTGGTTTTAAGACTAGTCTCGACCAATTTCATGCATGAGATTTGCTTCTAAAATAAATTGCATAAATTGTTCGTACTTTTTCGATAATCACAGTGCGGGTTGTGTTAAAAAAATTTGGCAACACGTTTTAGCCCGCACAAGATCTTAAACCCGCATAAAGTTGTTTTATTGCATATAGTTGCAATCCTTGTTGAGATTTTATGTAACACCCGCGTTTCGGGAAGACTCTATTATATAGCCCGGTTCGATGTTTAAATTTGGTTCGTATAGGCGTACCTCCTCGCCTAACTTGAGAGGGTGAGATTGGGTAAGCTTTCCCCTCATCGAAAACGGACAATTTTGGGTCGAAGACGCGCCTAGCAAGCCTTGGTGTCGCATGCTAATCTCGCTGCCTGCATGCAACCTACTGGACATGGTGGGCGACAATGACCTGACGACATTGCCATGGGCACTATCGCGATGGGAGTCCAGAGAGCGGGGTCTAGGGTGTGACATTGCCCCGCAACTATGACCAGGGCATTATTGTTGGTCATAGTCACCAGCGGGGGCTGGAAATATAAAAACTCCATTTAACAGGATTTAGTCATTTGGACTGATTTGGGAGTAGATTTGGGGTTTTCTCTCCTGTATTTTTGGTAAGGATTATTGCCCTAATTCCACTATCTTCATTTATTGAACTTCTACAAGCATTAATGGAGATTTAATGCATCTCTAGGGTGATCTTTGTGAAGGACCTAGCTTATAACAAACTCTCAGGTTCTCATTTCTCTTCCTACCTCTCTAGGGTTTGATTTCTTCTAAGAAATCACCAAGGTGAGTTCATTCTTGCCTCCTTTATTATATACATGTCTAACATGGGTTTTAATCCCTTATACACCTTGTTTTGGTTTTGGTAATGTTTGACCTAAACCTCATTTTTGAGGTGGATGGAATTTATTGTGTTGAGTTGGGATAAATAAATGGGTGCTTGATGTGAGCTAGTAAATGGATGGAAGTCTTCATGTTGACCATGGGGGTACACTTTGGGCAACTATTTTAGGTGGTTAAAGTGTCAGTAAAATATCAAATAGTGTGATCTTATTGCTTAATGGGTATGTGTATGGGGCGAATCCTCAAACTACTTATGAGACTAAAGACTTGGAAGAGTTGATGTCTAACATGACTAAAGACTCGATTTGAGTTGAAGTTTAATATGACTAAATACTCGGTTTGAGTTGAGGTCTCACATGGCTAAAGACTCATTTTGAGTTGAGGTCCAACATGACTAAAGACTCGGTTTGAGTTGAGGTCTAATATGACTAGAGACTCGGTTTGAGTTGATGTCTCATGTGACTTAAGACCTAGTTTGGGTTGATGTCTCATGTGGATAAAGACCCAGTTTGGGTTGACGCCGATCATGCCTAATGACTGAAGTAGATTTGATAACCTTTACCTTGTGAGGCGTTTTGGTGCCTATGCGCGATGATAAGTCTTTAAATGATAGTTGTAAACTACGTATTCTTGTTATTCTAAATTAATTCACCAATTGTATGTTCTCACTAGGATTTATCATAACACTTTTCTTAATTGGCATGTATATCAGGTCATGCTAGAAATGGAACTTCTCATGATTGAGCGGAGAGACATGACTGTGTATAGTTGTCGATGAATTATAGAGAGAGCGACTTTTGGGTACAACAAGGGAATTTCTTTTGGAAGTAATAGTGACACGCGTTCATAATCTAGACTAGCATTGTTTAGATTAGTAGGTTGTCAAGTTCATATCTAAATTGATTATGTATTCACCATACTAATTTCCCATTGTTGGGTAATTCTTGTTATAACCGGTCACGTTCTATGCCAATATTCAGGTTTGAATTTACCCTTATTTTTAGAGTGTTACAAATTGGTATCAGACCTCTAGTTTAAGTGAACTAGGTAGGAATGTGAGATGCCTAGACTTAAGTTGAGATGGTTATGCTATGACTTGTGAGATTTGGGTAGAACTCTTAAGATAGGATGGTCTTAAGGTCGACGGAAATTACGCTAATTGAGAGTTATAGTAATGGTAACTAGGATTCTTACGTATCATTTGCTCATAATTTCACTTAGCTAACGTTATTATGAGGATGTTTTACATGAGCATGCTCGATCTACTATTGTTATGACAATTGATGAATGTAGTAGTACGTTTCTTTGTGATAATTTTTTAGCCTATTTCTCACCCCTATTCTCGCATATGAATGGTAGACTGAAAATGGTTAATACCCGCAATAGGTCGGAGGGACACGACGCAACGACATCCATGGCTGACCAACCGCGGTTAACCATGGCGGAAGAGCCTCCCCGTTTGAATGAGGGGTTGGGGGGAGGAATTGAACAAATTCCCAGACGTAACCTCGAGACATCGGAGCCCATTATGGAAGAGGTTACGACGGAAACCAGAATGATGTATCGGATGATGTTAGCCATGAATAAAGCCATGGCGCAACAGCAGGAGTTATTCTAAAAGCTACTGGAGGACAGAGACAAGAATAACCGGAGGCATGAAATGGTTGCTGAGAAAGTTATTGTGGCGGGATCAGGTGGTACCGGGAACGAGGTCCCCACTGACGGTCCCGTGACTCTAGACATGAGACAAGAAGGAAAGACTTGTTCCTTCAAAGCCTTTCTTTGTTGTCGACTGCCCGAGTTCAAGGGAGCTGATGATCCGGTTATTTGCATGATCTGGACTCGAAAAATGGAGCAGGCCTTTAGAACTAGCGACTGTGGAGAGAGCCAGAAGGCAACCTTTGGATCTCAAATGTTAAGAGGGGCGACTCTCACTTGGTGGAACATTTATTCTACCTCTCTTGAGGCCTTGGTACTGGCCAAGCTGAGTTGGACGTCTTTCAAGAAGAAATTAATGGAAGAGTATTGTAATGAAAGGGCTATGGATCGAATAGAGGAAGAATTCCGTAACTTGAAGAAAGGGGATAAGTCAGTGAAGGATTACAACCGGAAATTTATGGACAAACTGGGGTTGGTGAGGCATCTGGTCCCAACTGAAAGAGAGAAAATTAAAGCATACATCAAAGGCCTTCCATCGGACATGATGAACATGGTTCGTGTGTCGAAGGCCTCCAACCTCCATGAGGCAATTGAAGAGGCACAACTGGTGGAAGATGCCTACAATCGTGAAAAGGAAGAGAAGGGAGGAGTTCTGGAAAAGAGAAGTAGGAGGAGAGTTCTGCACCCTCAAGGAAAACAAGGCCTTTCAACAACAACTACCGCGGGACCGAGGTTAGGCGTGAGGCTAGGTGGTGCCCTAAATGCCGGAGTAAGTATGTCATCCCGTGCAACTCGAGCAGGATGGTGTGCTTCAAGTGTGGGGAAACGGGTCATGATCGCCGCGATTGCCCAGTCAGAACGATCACGTGTTTCGAATGCAAGGAACCGGGCCATATCAGAAATGAATGCCCAAAGCTGAAAACGGGAGGAAGCGGATCAAAGAAAATAGACCCTCCGAGAACAACGTGGAGATTGTTTCAGATGACCACCGATAAGGCGAAGGCTTCCACCGATGTAGTGTCGGGTACGTTTCTCCTAAACTCTGTACCTCCACGTATATTGTTTGATTCCGGCGCAAGTTTTTTGTTTGTGTCGAGTTTTTTCTGTCAAAAGCTACCTATAACCACTAGTATTTTAGAGGACGTTTTAGTGGTAGAATTAGCGGATGGTGACCAAGTGGTGGTTCGAGATGTTCTTAGAGGTTGCAAATTGGAGATCAAAGGAAAAGAATTTCCGGTTGACTTAATGCCAATGGTCATCGGAGGGTTTGATGTTCTCATTGGAATGTATTGGTTAGAAAATTACCATACCGAGATTCTTTGTTCAAAGAAGTTGATTCGAGTCCCGGTTTCAGATTTCAAGACGGTAACTGTGTACGACGAAAGGCGGAAGGGCGATGTAGCAATTATCAGCATGGTGAAGGGACAAAAATGTTTATCGAAATGATACTCATCCTTTTTGGCGTACGTTATAGATGTTAAGCTCGAGAAGAGGAAGCTTGAAGATGTGAAGGTGGTAAATGAATTTTCTGATGTATTCCCGGATGACTTGTTGGGATTACCATCTGATCGCCAAGTGGAGTTCAAGATCAATTTAGCATCGGGAGCGGCTCCGATAGATAAAGCTCCTTACCGATTGGCCCTGTCGAAGATGAAAGAGATGGCGAGTCAACTACAAGACCTTCTTGAGAAGGGATTTGTGAGACCGAGCTCGTTACCGTGGGGAGCATCGGTCTTGTTCGTAAAGAAGAAGGTTGGTACCATGCAGATGTGTATAGATTATAGGGAGTTGAATAAAGTGACCGTGAAGAATAAGTATCCACTCCCTAGGATCGATGACTTGTTTGACCAACTCCAAGGGGCGGGGTGTTTCTTGAAGATCGATCTACGTTGGGGATACCACCAAGTGAAGGTCAAGGAAGACGACATCCCAAAGACGGCTTTTAGGACGTGCTACAGACACTACGAGTTCTTGGTGATGCCCTTCAGCTTAACGAACGCCCCGACGGTATTCATGAACCTAATGAACCGCGTATGCCGACCATTCCTTGATAATTCGGTCATCGTGTTCGTTGATGATATTATAATTTATTCCAAGGATGAATTCGATCACGTGCAACACCTTCGGGAAGTTTTAGAAGTTTTGAGGAAGGAGAAATTGTTTGATAAATTCTCCAAATGTGAATTTTGGTTGGAAGAAGTGTAATTTTTGGGGCACGTGGTCACGAGAGACGGTGTGAAGGTAGACCTCGGCAAAATTGAGGCCATGATGAATTGGGAACCTCCTAAGAGTCCATCCGAGATTCGAAGTTTTTTGGGTTTGGCGGGTTACTACCGAAGATTCATTAAAGATTTCTCCAAGATTGCTTCTACATTGACAACCTTGACCAAGGAGAACGTGAAGTTCGTGTGGACCGAAGCTCAAGAGAAGGCCTTCCGAACGTTACAAAAGAAGTTGTGTGAAGCCTCGATCTTATCCTTGCTAGAAGGATCGGAGGATTTTGTAGTATATAGTGATGCATCCAAGATGGTGATCGCCTACGTGTCAAGGCAACTAAAAGTGCATGAAAAGAATTACCCCACTCATGATTTGAAGCTAGCCACGGTTGTGTTTGCATTGAAGTTGTGGTGACATTATCTCTATGGAACAAAGTGTACCTTGTACACGGACTACAAGAGTTTGAAGTATGTCTTCAATCAAAATGAGTTGAATATGAGGCAAAGAAGATGGTTGGAACTACTCATAGACTATGATTGTGAGTTGCTCTTCCATCCGGGTAAGGCAAACGTTGTGGCCGATTCCTTGAGTCGGAAGGAATATAGTGGGAGAATCCGAGCCAAACTCTCGTGAATTGAATTGGTGTCAAGCCTTATGGACCGCATTAAAGAGGCTCAGGCCGAAGCCTTATTGGAATAAAACATCAAGGAATAAGTGATAACCAAGCAAAGACTACTCTTGACGGAGGATATTCGTGGGATTAAATGTCTCAATGGAAGTGTGTGGGTGCCTAAACTTGGAGGGAATCGGGAGCTACTCTTGGAAGATGCACACAAGTCCAAGTACTTCATCCACCCGGGAAACACCAAGATGTACCGAGATCTAAGTTGCATTATTGGTGGCCAGTCATGAAGTTGGATGTGGCACACTATGTGGAGAGGTGTGTAACTTGTTCCTAAGTAAAAGCTGAGCACCAACGACCTTATGGTAACTTGTAATCTTTGGAGGTACCCGAATGGAAATGGGATAAAATTACAATGGATTTTGTGACCAAACTACCGAAGACTTTAAGAGGTAATGACACTATTTGGGTGATAGTGGATCGTCTAACTAAAAGTGCTCATTTCCTAGCTATGCGGAAAACCTTGCCAATGGATAAGTTGGCAAAGTTATATATTGATGAGGTTGTTTCCAGGCATGTAATACCTCTATCTATAGTGTCGGATCGTGACATTCTGTTTACGTCGAGATTTTGGCAAGCGCTTCATGAAGAATTGGGTACGCGAGTAAATTTGAGTACGACATACCACCCGCAAATGGACGACCAAAGTGAAAGGACGATTCAAACCTTGGAAGACATGCTAAGATCTTGCGTGATTGATTTTGGTGTCAATTGGGACACCCACATACCCTTGGTGGAATTTGCTTACAACAATAGCTACCATTCTAGTTTAGGCGCGACACCGTTCGAAGCCTTGTATGGGAGGAAATGTAGGACTCCCGTGTGTTGGTTAGAAGCGGGAGAGAAACAGTTTGCGGGGCCTGAAATTGTGCAAGAGACGGCCGATAAAGTGAAGGCAATATGAGAATGGTTGAAAGCGGCGCAAAACCGGCAAATGAGCTATGCCGATAAGAAGAGATGACCGGTAGAGTTTCAAGTGGGAGATTGAGTTATGTTAAAGGTATCCTCTTGGAAAGGACTGATTCATTTTGGAAAGCGCGGGAAGTTGAGCCCCCGTTTTCTTGGACCTTTCACTATCATTGAACGCATTGGGTTACAAGCCTATAAGATGGACTTACCACCGGAAATGGATGGTATTCACCATACGTTCCATGTGTGCTATCTACTGAAGTGTTTGGCGGAGGAAGAAAACATCATACCGTTATCAGAGATAAGAGTGAAAGACAGCCGATATATCGAAGAACCCAAAGCCATTTTAGGGAGAGAGACCAAGAGACTTCGACGCAAGGAGGTCACGATGGTCAAAGTTCAATGGAAGCATCATCAGGGTGCAAATGTGACTTGGGAGGCAGAGGACGATATGAAACGTCAATACCCTCAACTGTTTGTATATCTTGGGATTTCGTGGACAAAATCATTCCCAAGTTAGGGAGGATTGTAACACCCGCGTTTCGGGAAGACTCTATATTATAGCCCGGTTCGATGTTTAAAAATGGCTCGTATAGGCGTACCTCCTCGCCTAACTTGAGAAGGTGAGATTGGGTAAACTTTCCCCTCATCGAAAACGGGCAAGTTTGGGTCGAAGACGCGCCCAGCAGGCCTTGGGCGACTATGCCACCAGGGCATAGTCGCATGCTAATCTCGCTGCCTGCATGCATCCTACAGGACATGGTGGGCGACAATGACCCGACGACATTGCCACGAGCACTATCGCCTGTCATTATCGCGATGGGAGTCCAGAGAGCGGGGTCGAGGGTGCGACATTGCCCCGCGATTATGACCAGGGCATTATTGCCGGTCATAGTCGCTGGCGGGGGCTGGAAATATAAAAACTCCATTTGATGGGATTTAGTCATTTGGAACTGATTTGGGAGCAGATTTGGGGTTTTCTCTCTTGCGTTTTTTGTAAGGATTCTTGCCCTAATTCCACTCTCTTCATTGTGAAGGACCTAGCTTATAGAAAACTCTCAAGTTCTCATTTCTTTACCTACCTCTCTAGGGTTTGATTTCTTCTAAGAAATCACCAAGGTGAGTTCATTCTTTCCTCCTTTATTATATACATGTCTAACATGGGTTTTAATCCCTTATACACCTTGTTATATCCTTGTTTTGGTTTTGGTAATGTTTGACCTAAACCTCATTTTTGAGGTAGACGGAATTTATTGTGTTGAGTTGGGATAAATAAATGGGGGCCTGATGTGAGCTTGTAAATGGATGGAAGTCTTCATGTTGACCATGGGGGTACACCTTGGGCAACTAGTTTGGGTGGTTAAAGTGTAAGTGAAATATGAAATTGTGTGATCTTATAGCTAAATGGGTATGTGTATGGGGTGAATCCTCAAACTACTTCTGAGATTAAAGACTTGGAAGATTTGATGTCTAACATGACTAAAGACTCAGATTGAGTTGAAGTTTAATATGATTAAAGATTCGGTTTGAGTTGAGGTCTCACATGGCTAAAGATTTAGTTTGAGTTAAGGTCCAACATGAATAAAGACTCGGTTTGAGTTGAGGTCTAATATGACTAGAGACTCGGTTTGAGTTGATGTCTCAAGTGACTAAAGACCCAATTTGGGTTGATTTGTCATGTGGATAAAGACCCGGTTTTGGTTGACGCCAATGATGCCTAATGACTAAAGTAGCTTTGATAACCTTTACCTTGTGAGGCGGTTTGGTGCCTATGCGCGATGATAAGTCTTTAAATGATTGTGGAAAACTATGTATTCTTTATTCTAACATATTTCACCAATTGTATGTTCTCACTAGGCTTTATCCTAACACTTTTCTTAATTGGCGTGTATATCAGGTCATGCTAGAGATGGGACTTCTCGGGATTGAGAGGAGAGACATGACCGTGTATAGTTGTCGATGAATTATAGAGAGAGCGACTTTTGAGTACAACAAGGGAATTTATTTTGGAAGAGATAGTGACACCCGTTCATAATCTATACTAGCATTGTTTAGATTAGTAGGTTGTCAAGTTCATCTCTAAATTGATTATGTATTCGTCATACTTATTTCCCATTGTTGGGTAATTCTTGTTATAACCGGTCACGTTCTATGCTAATATTCAGGTTTTAATTTACCCCTATTTTTAGGGTGTTACATTTTATCTCATGTTGATTTGTGACCAACGTGTGAAATATCGAAAAAGCGTGAACTTGATTTATTGCACGAGTTTGTATTCATTAAGGAGGAATTTATGATGTTTATTTATAACCTTCTCTTATTGAATTGATCATTGGAAACGGGAACTTTGCTACCAAATTATTGTTGGATGCCCCTTGAATTTCATTGAGTTTTATTGAGGTTTTGTTGGATCGTATGAAGTCTTATTACATGACGTTTTATGACGCATGGATGAGACTTTGAAATGCGTATATTTGAATTATTGTGTGTGTTAATTTATGAGTTTTTATTGAGCATTTTGTCTCATGTGAGTTTTGTTGAGGTATGTATCCTATATCTTTTCGCAACCAAGAGAGTCGTTTTGGAGTTTTGATATCTTGTAATTTCACTTTTGGGTTTTGTGCTAGTATATTTCATAGCACACTGTTTATTGCACGAATTGGGTTATACTCATGGCGTGAGTAAGCATATGAATGGTCTATGGTGGTTCCCATTAATGTTTTCTTTTGTACATTTTCGGTTGTTATTACCATTGTTATTGATCCACACAAATGCATTATAGTGATGCTTGGTGTATTGCGTGACATTATAGACAATATTTTATAACAAAGAGCATAGTGGTTGTCCGACTTAAAGTTTTTAAGCCGACCTATACTATTTTACGTTTGAACCAAATCGCATGCACATATCGTTTGTTAAATTTTGAGAAAATACACTGATGTATGTGGGTCTTGTTGAAATTTTTTATTCTAAGTCATCATATGGTAAAATGAGAAAAAATATTGGAACATGATTACGTGAATTTGTATTTTGGGGTTTTGTACGAACGTTTTATTGCACACTATTTTTTATTGCAGAGAAAATTATTTTAGGTGCATGGCATGAGTAAGTACATGTCAGGACCATAGCCGTTCATTTGAAATGTTTGTTGACCATACTTTGTCATTTTCGTTAGTAACTTGAATAGTGATCAAGTAGTTTTCAAAATGATTTGTATATGTGACACGAGTGTGCCCACTTTGCACAACTACCAAGTAAGCGGTAGTGCACTTTTTTTTACACATACGACTAATTGCTATAAAGACTTTGCGTTGGAAAACATATCTGTTGAGTCTTACGCTTGAAACCTTGAACTCGTTAGGATCTTAAATGTTAAGAAACCCTTGTGAAGGGTGAGGACTTAGAGAGCCTTGAGGGTGGAAATGTTGGATAGTTCAACTTGTGGTAGTATTGTAATCCGAGTGGTTCATTTTAAAAAGTCGATGCACTTTTAGGTAACCGAAGTAGTAGACTTATAGATTTTTCGACAATTTTGGTAGTGAGTTGCCCATGTGGAAAACGTTGAATTGGAAGTTGGACAATTATCTTTAAAGGAGTCGTGTTGGACTCTTGGGATACCGTGTTAATACCATGATCTATGGTTGGTAGGCTCGACGAGTGAGTTTCGTGGGTGAAACTTTGTTGGGGTTTGGGTCATTGTGTGATTGTTAAGTACCAACTTTTGGATTTTGAGGTCAAGAACTGTTGGAGTACCTAGAGTACTATAGTTGGATCCTAAAAGGCATTTGCAAAATAAGTAACGAATTTAAGGAGCTTAGTTTGTGGTAGGTAGGCTTAGTTGCATGAAATTTTCTTGTCTGGTAAGGAAATCTCGACCAGATGGTTGGTACTTGGGCATATTATGAGAGTTATGAAATTGATGGGTTTGAGAATAACCAACTCCTTAAAGATTATATTTGTATGTTCTAGTGTTTGACAGTCCAATAGCAGGAACGGTTGAATTAAGAATTTTGTAGATTTTAGTGTTGATCGTATCTTGTGATAGCTGGAGTACAAATTTATAGCTTATAGATCTGGACTGAGCTACTTATTAGAAAATTTCGTCAAAAAGGGGGGCAATGAGTCTTTTATAGCAGTGGATAATTGGAGAACTTAGTGAAAATGTCGAATTGAATCCTAAGTGGAATCTATCGATGAGAATACTCTGATTTATAAAGGTTAAACTATCGACATGCTAGTGAGTGCTTCCTTAGAAGGGAGTAAGTATGGTTGTAGTCGGGTAAGCTTTTGCGAAGACACATCAAAATGTTGAATGCAACAGATATGAGCATTTCAGCTGATATAGGTGGTTAAGGATATTTAAGAGTGAATTCATTTTTGAGCAGCAGTGGTGGATTTGAGTAGTTGAAGTCTTGAGCTACCGTAGAGGTAGTATGGGACACCTAAGGTTAGGAGGCACCCGATGTCATGTGGTTAGAAATTACTCTAGCAAGTTAGATGTTAACTCTGATATAAGTGTAACGTATCAAAGTGAATATGAAATGTGAGACTCGTCATGAAAATGGACCTGGCAATTTTGTCAAGTAGTCATCGAATATCAATTAAGGTTGAATCGGGTTAGAGACGCATCCTTGGAAAGAGAATTGGTCATTTTGTGAAGAAGACGTCATTCGAGGCTTATATCATTAGAATGTTACCTTTTGGGTTGAGTAGATGACAAGTCAATTAACAAACTCGTGCTCCGTGTGGTGTGGTATATCATGATAGATTCATGTTCCTCATATAGTTGAGTGTTGTGTGAGAAATAGTATTACATGCTGTCGAGGTTTGGGATATTTCTTTTGTCAATGTTTAATTATTACAAGAAAGGACTGAATTACTTTTAGGGACCAAGAGAATCCAATAAGTGTTGGGTGTAGTGTTTAAATGCTTGGTGTAAGGACTAGATTTCGAGGAAGAAATCATTTAAGGTTGGGAGGATTGTAACACTCGAAAATTTCAGTAAGTAAAAGTCACACCATGTTCGTTTGTGGTTTCTAGATTATAGATCTCTGTGATAGGGAACTATTATTTTTAGTAGGAAAATTGAGAGTGTTTCGTGCAAGAAAAGTCAGATTTCGAGGCTTGGTACGAGTCCGACTATAATGCCAAGCGACTATGACAGATGTCATTGTAACCTGGCATTGTAACATAATAGGAGGCACTCTCTGGCGTCTGGGAACGGTTATGACATGCTTCATTTCCATGTCATAGTTGCATGGCAATGTAGCACAGTGTACCAGAGTGATAAATTCGGGATTTTCAGCCATTTCTCATTTTCTCACTTCTTAACTCTCTCATTTCTCTCCCAAAACGAATTCCCTTCACCCAATACAAACCCTAACTCATTTTGGAACTCTTTCATGAAGATCAAAGTTTTCCTCAACCACCTTAAACTAGTGATTTCATCTTGAGTTGCAAGGTCAAGTTTTCATCATCAACTTTAGAGATTTTGGGGGTTTTCTAGGTTTTGCTCAAAATCTAAGTCATGGGCTCATCCCCCTCCGTCCTATACTTTTATATGAGTTAATAATGCTCCATTTGTGATTTCTAAGTATTCCTATTTCTCAAATTTCGGTTTAGATTATTTTAGGAAAGTTAGGTCGAAATTAGGGTTTTGGTAAAAATGGAGATTTTGGCGAAAGGTGTTTGGAGAATGATTCTAAGCACTTAGAATTGTTTGTTTTGTGTTAGGAGCTTGTGAATCTAGGTTTTGGAAGAATTGCTTGTGGATTCAAGTTTTCTTCAAGAATGCTCAAATTAGGGTAAAACCTAGATTTTGCCTAAATCTAGTAAGGTGAGTTCAAGTTGATTTGGGAAAACTTTGTACATGCCAAAAATGTCCATTTTGAAGTATTAAAGTGTTTTACTTGTTGTTTATCAAATGTGTTGTTTATTTGATGAAATTTACATTTTTGGATACATTTGATTTTATAATTAATGTAAAATGACACATTTAGGTTTTTGGGGCATTTTAATAAGCAAACCATTTTATTAGGATCTTTTGATGAAGTAATGTATAAATGGAAGTCCCGTAATTGTCCTTTTAGTGTATCTGATCTCCTAAACAGTTGAAAAATGTATATTATTGTGTTATGAGACATTTTAGAAAATATAAAGGTATGAGTTCATTAGGAAAATGGTTTGTCTCAACCAATGACGAGTTTGGGTTAATCATACTTTTGGTCGTTGCGTTTACATAACCATTGGTTAAACGTGTTTATTGTTGACACTAACTTTTATTGTACGGTCTAGTAAATTGTTGAGCTTTTGGATTGGTTTTGACCAGGATGAGTCTTGGGGACATTTGTCCGGTTTTAATAGCTCGATTGTGGAGTTTGTGTATGTTGTTGCGTTCAATACACCAATTACATGTTTTGAGTGCTTTGGTCATTCAATTGGAGTCATGTAATATTATAAATTGTAACACAATGGATCCATAGGGATAGGAGTCGGTCTTTATCATTTTAAAAGGACGGTTGTTCCCATGTTGGGACCAGAATTAGTCATTGGGTCATCGAGGGCCTTATGGTGCAGGCTCTTGAAGTCGAACATCTGCCATTGACCCTATGATGTAATTTCTGAGTCATTTTTTATGGATGGTTATTTCCCGTTTATAACTAGTTGAGACATTGGGCCATCGGAAGGCAACTTGGTATGGTTATGTGGGACCGGATACTAGCCATGGACCGTAAATGTAATCCTAGTAAATGAGTATGACTAGGATCATCGGGTGCCCTCCCCCACATCTAAGTACGAGTCGCGCGATGCTCGTGGCCATTGATCCTAGTATAATGAGCTCACTAACTTGAAAAGTGGCCTACTTTTGTGTTCTGCCATTAACCATGGAAATCGGGTCTCCCCCGTCACCGAAAGGTGTTGTTTTGGGTATTTAGTTTTATCCATGTCTTTCAGTGACGTTTTGAGCATGGAGTATTCTCCATAAGTTAGAATTTTCCGACTTAAGTCTTCCTTATATTTCGGTAGTTTGGATAATAAAGTTTTATCCAAACTTTAGTATTTGCGTATTAATCATTATTCACGTTTTGGGTGAGTTTTGGGTTTCAACTATAAACTTGAAGGAAAGTTTTGTATTGGGGTTTTCATTCTGGAAATGGCGATTTTGGAAAAGGGGTGACTTTCATATTTTATACATTTCATTTTAGAAATCGTGATTTAAATAGCATTCTTTCAATCAAACAATTTATATGATTATGATGAAAACTCTTGAACTCGATAGGCGTTAAGCCTAGCTTTTTTATTTGTCGACATGTACATCAGGTCCTTGTTGGGGGAATGGTACTAGTGACACGGTGAGGAGTTGAGTGCTTGTTAGAAGCACGTGAAGTATCTAGTTGTTCAACGATGTCTTCCGCTTTTGGAGATACCGACTGTCATTGGGTTTTAGTAAGACCCAATCTAAATCTAGTCTTTATATAAGGCTTGATTTTATTATTTGTTGATGTTAAATTTAGAATTTTCGATTTGAGGTAATTCAAGTATTGATTCATAAAAAGGGATTTACCCTTTATTTGGTGTATTAATGAAAATTTTAAATTAGTCGCTCTTTCCAAATTTGAGTGTGTTACAATAGCGATGTTGTGCCTGGGTCATGGTGACAACTTTACTAGTAACAGCGATGTTGTGCTTGGGTGCCAACCTTATAATTAAATGGAATGTAGTGTTTGAAAGCCTACTATATGATAATTGATTTGAAAGGTTTTATATAAACGGGTTTTTATTGCATTATTGCACTAACAAGGATTCCCACATTAGACCTTATGGTCTAACCCTCATTTTGTTTTCAAAAATGTTTTTCAGGACAACAACGTTTAGACGGTAAAAAAAAAAGGATAAGCATGAGACCGTCTATTTGAATGTTTATATGTGAAGCCCGTTGAGGAGTTTTATGAATGAATCTTTTGTACAAATTGTTATTAGCAGAAATTTTTGTGGTAGATTGAAGGTAGTTGTATAATCTTGTAAAGTAGGACACAATGTGTATCCCTAATGTGGATTGTTTTGTATAAATTCCATGTTATTCTTAGGAAAGCATTAAAATTAATAAATTGTATAAAAATGAGTTGTGAAGAAATCCATGGAAATTGTAAAAGTATGTTAAAAGAATAGAGAAAAATAAACTTATAAAATTTGTGTTCCCCAAAACTCCGTAAAAATTGTGTAAAACATGTACAATTTTTTTTATTAATTTAAATATATCAAATAAATATAAGCATTTACAAAATAGTTTATTATTAAGGCTTCCAACATACATTTCTCATGTAATATTATGTCTACTCAAAACCACAAGAGTTTCCATTGTAACAAAAACTTCCCTCAAACTTTTTCATGTTCTTTTCAAATTATTCTACATCATTTATATTCTTATTTATAAATATCAACAGTGGCGGATCCAGAAACTTTTATAGCTAGGGGCACACTTAAGGTTGTCGAAAAAATTCAACACTGAATAATTCATCTAGTCCAAAACGATTTAGGGTTTTCGGCTTAAACGGTTCGGTTACCGAATAAAGATAAATTATTCGGTTCGATTTCCAGTTGATTTTTTACCAGATAAAAATAAGTTAACGAGTAGTAGGTTTTTCGAGCTCAAAAATATTATACTAGGCTCGAACTCGAATATTTTTTTAATTTACCAAGCTCGAGCTCAATGTTCATTCACGAAATCGTACTCACAATCGACTAAATCGTTCATTGCCTCAAGATTTATAACTTTTATATTTTTGTAGTCCTTTTAATATTTTTGGTGGGTTTGTTGGGGGGCCTAGGCCCCTACCAACAAGCCATGGATCCACCCATGAATATCAATATATTAAACGTATACAAATACATATTTATTTACATCGAGGATATATTAATAATGTATTTATTTTACATATATGATCTTTTTAATATTAATACAAGATATCTTAATATCTATTTATAGTAAGAAAATGTACCAAGATTTACTCCAAAATACACCTCTAAAATTTATAAAATTATATGAAACTTTGGTTTCAAAAAATCCGTAGAAATTGTACAAAAATATGTTCAAATAACTTAAGAAAGAAGTAAATTTGAGGTTCCAAAAAATCAATAAAAGGTATAAAATAAGTACAATATCTTTTATTAATTTAAATATACCAAAACATATATAATTACTTTAATTATGTTGTAGGATTATGTGCTATCATCAAAATGAAGTGATTGATATAATATTTTCCTAGTATTAGAATTTATCATAATGAATGTTTCCTTTTCTTTGTAAACTTCTCCCTATTTAAAGGACTTATGATTAATGAGAATTACATATTTCATTCTCTCTATTTACTGTTGTTCTATCATGCTTTTCCTATAATACGTTATCAGCACGTACGTTCTATGAAGATTATCAAACCCGACACCAAAATATTGTCTTTTTATGCTACTGCTCCTTCAATTAAATCAGGTATAGTTTCGTTCTTTTACATTTAGCATCATAATGAACTTTGATACCCTGATAAACCGATTAACATCATGTTATTGCACATCTATGATTTCATGTTTAAAGTATATGCTTAATTAATATTGTGAAATATCTACTACTTCGTTTGAAAATTTTAATTTATTTGTTTTGTGATTAAACACCTAACGGATTGAAAAAAAAAACTTTATTTTTTTTGTTCAATTGATCTTGGCGAAAAAAAAAAGAGAATCCAAAGTCAATATGTTTTAACTTTTATGGTGTTTTATTTTGGTTAATCAAATAATTTATAGATTTGTTTAAATATTCTTAAAATATATAATTTTATCATATATGTATTGTTTTATAACAAGTTAATTTAAGATATGATAATTTATTTGATTCAATGATATGAGTTATTTAATATTTTAGTTGCTATTTTAAACCAACCATATATAGATATGTAAATCTAAATACGTCCTTATCATTTATATTGTAATAATTAAATATTATATTAATATTTAAGCATATTTGAAGTCCTTTGAATTCTTAGTAGTTATATTTGCGATTTAGGATCATATAATAATATAATTGTTAAAATGTTTTGTATTTTATTTATTTTGACATTGAATGTTTTATTTTGACATTAAATGTTTTATAAAATCCGACACCAAACCTAAACTGTTGTTTCTGTTACGAGATGATCTCGTGTACGCTATAGTTCTGTCAATTAAATCAGGTATCTTTTTGGTTCTTTCATATTTATCCTAATGAAATTTGATACCTTGAACCGTTAAAAATATATTGTTGCATATATGTAGTTTCACACAAAAACTTAATTGATATTACATTTAATCCACCTTTTAAATTAAAAATAATTTCCTTTAAGGTGTATCGCGAAAAAAAAACAAAGAAGCTGATGAAAACCGATCTATTTTAAAATATTGATTATCAAGTCTTGATTTTTTTTATATGTGTTTGTAAACTGTTCTTTCTTGGACGGTAGCTTTATTATTACTGTGATATGTTATCTTTTTCCTTTAAACATTTATTTAATGGTTAATTAATTATTATTTAGATATGATAGTTAATTTATTTAACTTGCCTTGCCATTTTTAATTTAATTATAAGGGGCAATAAATATTTATAAATTTGATTATGGATTTAGTATTTAATTAATTTCCCCACATAATATTTAAATGTTATATCTTAATTACATATTATAATCTTATAACTAATTTTTTGCAAGGTACACTTCCAATCCTCATATATTTTGGGTTTTTTTATTCCAAAACCTCCAAAAATATTAGTAATATGTTAAAATTTTGAATTTGAATTTGACTTTATGTCAAAACCAACATTTATTTGTCTAATGACAAAATCTCCTAAAATAATATGAAGGTATTAAAATACTAAATTTGGCTTCATATGCCAAACTCATATTCATTTTGGCCTCATGCCAAAAGCTCTATAATTAATAATGTTATCTTCAAATTAAATAAATCTCAAAATATCGATTGGAATTTGTCAAAAGAGTGTAAATAGCCCTAAGGTTTGTAGGGACTTAAGAAATCCATATGATTCCCCTACTACCTGGAAATCCAATAGATTGAGTGATTTTTTTCGCAAATTGAAATATTGATGAAGTACTATCAACAAAATGTAAGTATACAAAAATCCGATATTGTTATGATGATGAAATTTCATAACCATAATCCATTTTCTTATAAAAAATAAAATCATATATTATCCTTTATATATGTAAATGATTGAAACAACTCATCCCAAAATCAACGTCGTAAACTCAAAAGAATCTGAGTATCATAAATGAGTATATAAGCCTCCTTTTGAAAAGGTACAAGAAAATATCTAAAGTCCATCAACTCCCCAATTGACTCTAAAACCAACCTCTTGAAAAGGTACAAGCAAATACCCTCATGTTTTGAGACGACATATAAACCCTAATTTTCATAGGAATACCTTTACTAGAAACCCCCAAAGAAATGTGGGATGTCCCGAAAGGGATAATAGGGAGTAGTCATGAATATGTACTTCCCGAACTAATCGTACAGTGGAATGATACCCATTTACTCGATTACAAAAAGGTAACTGATTTCAACAAAGAAATGTTATATCCAAAACGCGTCTCAATCTCTGTGGCAAAGAACTCACAGAAGATGATATGATTCGTAACATTATTTCCACCTTTCATATATCAAAAATATTAATGAACTAATATAAGTTGGAAAGTAAACTTTAGACAAACCCATCAACCTACTGCAAGTGGTTGAGAGACATAACAAGGTTCTTTCGAATAACAACACCACATATGCCGAGACAAAGAAAATTCTCGAGATCAATAATGAAAGCATTAAAGGTGGAAGCAACTCCAAAGAACATAGAGTTAAAAACAATTTCACACATGTGATATTTATGCACTATGTGGACGAAACCCTAGAACGGGGTCAGGGTCTCGGTAAGAGTCGGGAATGATTTTTCAACATCTGGAGTAGAGATACAACTACCGCCCCAGGTGAAAATGGACAATCAAATAAGAAATGCACTAAAGAGTGTTCTTGTCGAAAAGGGAACAGGTTAAAAATGAACTATATCATATTAATTTAAGAATGATAAAGTATATGTTTCTTTGAAATTTATTGTATAGCGTTTTAATTAATTTCTTTTGCTTAAGTAAAATCGAATATGTAACCATTATAGATGTAAAGAAATACATCTAAATAAATAAATAACAAAACTAACAATATTCTCCGTTCCATATAGGAATGTATCGAGGAGAACTTGAGTTTTTGTAGAATATTCCACACAATCTAAAATGATAGATAAATACTTATTTTATAATTCATTCAACCGAAATACTTAGACGATGAACTGTCATTTTCTTGTTGGTACAAGGTCAATAGGAACCTTGTAAAGATATTCGTATCAAATGGAAATTATAATGAGCATATATACATAAATTCTAATGAATTTGAAAGTAAACATATATCATGGAAACTATGTGTCAAACTAGCTAGTAGATTATTGAGTCATCGAAACATTTTTGTCACCAATAAAGAACTTTAGGGAAATGATACATATATGTTTCGACATGACCATGTGGGACACCATGGTTATGACATAGTGATTCATGTATTGCAAAATACACATAGACACATTCTCTTTCGAGTGATAGGCAAAACGAGGAAAATTGCAACTGTTGACTTCTGCAGCATAAGAAACAACATTGCCATCATAATATGCCCTCTCGAATAACTAAAACTTTTGTATATACCCTAATCCTTAGCCAAGACAGGAATGAGATCATCCTAAAGCTAAGGACATAATACAAAAAGATTCCATTGTTACAACGAATACAAGGTGATATTTATGGACATAAACATCCAGAATGTGGGCCATTAAAACTTTATGGTTCTGGTTTCGACACGATGAACGCATGTCGTATTATTGTCCACATGAAATACTGCACTCCTAGCACTAGCTATACGTTTAAGGGCTCACCACCTTAATTATTTCATCAAGTCTACAAGACTTGGAATGCTGGAGAATTTACATCATAAGGATTTGATGTTAATTGCATATGTATGAGGATCAATGTAGAGTTTCCTATACCCCATGTGTATATATAAAATGGTCTCATAGAAGTTGTTATCAAAAGAATATGATGACATCTAGGGTATTAGTAATGCGCACCAATTTACCCACATCTACCTTGGGTTATGCAATTATTATATGAAGTTTTTTTTCGTCTTTAGACCCACTGCTTGCTAACCAACCTCATGCGTACCAGTTGGTAACTGGATATAAGCCTGATACTTTACATTTATGCATGTTTGATTATAAGTGCCAATTGCACCCCCACAGCGCATCGAAATGGGTCCTTAAAGACGATTTGGTATATGTTGGATATGAATCCCCAACAATTATCCGCTAATCATAATATTTGACTAGTGATCTCTTTACCGCTAGATTTGCGGGTTGTCACTTTCATGGGACAGTCTTCTCGTCGTTAGGGGGAGATAGGAAAAAGTATTTTCCATGGGAAAGACAAGAAGTGTCATTGAATATTCCCACTATTTCTCATTTTGATCCCCAAAACTTCACAACGTAATGTTGAAGTCAAACAAATCAGACTCGATACCTGATACATTTAATGTTATTCCAGAAGTGACAAGATCACATATACGAGCTGCAAATATACTAGCAAGGTTAAAGTCCCCAAACAAGGGCACAACGTCGCTGGAAAGTGTGTTGCAATCACACATGGTGGAGGTGTGGTTGAGGTCGTAGATCCCAAACGGAAATGGGGGAAGCTACTTGGTTCGATAAATACTCATATTAAGGAAGAGAAGAGTAAGGCACAACTATTTGTCATCAATACATAAACCTCTCATGAGATTGTCTCTGATTAAACTATGTCTATGAATCATTACTGGAGGACGCTCCAAAGTTAATATTGATTCCAGAGATTAAAGAAATCTCAAATGAATTACGAGAGTGCATATGAGTCGATGGACAGATCATACATACTCATTGATGATATATTTTGCACATATTGTTGCTTATGAGATGATAGAGCACATTGACATCGAACTATGCTCAGTTGAAAAATATCAACAAAGAGCAAATTGACCTAAATAAGCAATCCAGGAGAACCATATTATTTGACAAATGAACAGGTATTTGGTTTGGTAGTGCTAACCCACCAAGTGTAAAGCCTGTAAGACATAGATAAATCATTTGTTGTAAAGCGTAATGAGAATAATTAAGTCATAATGTATGAGACTCTCCTTTGGTGCAAGGTTTCTCACAACGCCCTGGATTGACCATGAGAAGACTTACTCTCCCGTGATGGACGTTATAACGTTATGCTAATTAATTAGCCTAGTAGTTTCCGAAGGACTGGAAATGCATCTCATAAAATGGGGATCTAGATTTAGAGATATATAAAAGTGCTTTATCATATTAAACTACCAAAATCAAGTAACTCTAAACCACGAAATACGTTTGCAATAAAATTGAAACACCCACTTTATAGATTAAAGCAATCTAATCTATAAAGGATATATAAGAACTAATGGAATACTTGATTGGGAAATGATATATAAAAACGATGAACTTTTCACTTGCGTATTTATTATGGGAAACAAGTTCCAGATTATCAAGGTAGCTCTATATGTCAATGTTATGAACATAATAGGCACTCTTGATGAAATAAGAGGAACCACAAGCTACTTGAAATCTGATTTTGAGAGGAAAGATCTTGGGAAAACTTAGTTTTGTCTAGATATTTGAGTTAGGACACCGAGTTTGTGAAATATTAATTCACCGATCGCATATGTCCAGAAAATAATCAGGCAATTTAATATGGACAAAGCGCATCCGGTTAGCACTCCCATGATCGGTCAAAGCATCGGATATAAGGAAAGATCCATTTCGTCTAAAAGGATGATGACGAAAAATGTTGGGAGTTGGAATTCCCTATCTAAGTACAATATGCGCATTATTGTACTTAGCACAATACACTTGACCGTATATTGTATTTCTCAGTGAATTTGTTAGCTAGATTTAGCTCAGCGTCAACGCAACGTCATTGGAATGATATCAAATTAATCTTTTGAAACCATTGATATAGGCTTATACTTTCCCTATAGAAAGAAAAATGGGGTTGATAATGAAACTTCAATACCTACTTAGAATGTAAGCAGCAAAGTACTAGCTCTTATAGAAAAACACCAAACAATGTCTTGGTATGTCTTTGCTGATATTAGGTATCTGTCTGACCCATACAAAGGTTGTTCCCAAACTGGATAAAGAATTACGACAAGGAACACGATGATTGCTTAGAAGTGAATTAAGCAATCCTTTGTAATATCCCCTTGAACTAATCCAAGAATATTACTCCTCATGATAATTAAATAATGTATATGATTAAGGACTATCATTGCATATAGTAGAGGAGCTAGTAATTCTAGGTTCAACCAGTATCCTACTTGCATATATGGAAATAATGCATCATGTATCGAAGAAATGAACATAAGATACATCAAATATTCTGCTTAAGTCTTATACAATTAGCAATAAGAAAACTCTCCTCGAGATTTAATTAAATCAAGTAAGATGTCAGGAGAACATGACACATTTTACCAAATCATTACCTAAAACCATATATTGGGAAACATGTAGAAAGCAAGTGCAAATGTTTTCCAAACTCCCTTGATTAATGCACGAATCGGGGGGAGTAATAGACAAAAGGGGTAGTCTACTATATTTGTGATATTGGTATGTTGTGCTCTTTCCTTCAACCAATGTTTTATTTTTCCCATTGGGTTTGTTCCTTGCTGTAAGGTTTTAGTGAGGCAACTGTTTATATACCATCATGATTAATGTACCAATCTAAGAGAGAACTAGACTGAAGGAAAAGTCTATATATTGCAAAGAAACTGGTGCGTTGTACTCTTTCCTTCGTCCTATTTTTTTTATCCCATTGGGTTTTTTATTTTGGCGTAAGGTTTTAACAAGGCAACAATTGTGCACCATCACTCATTTGACTCGACACAAGGGGGAGTGTTGTAGGATTATGTGTCATCATCAAAAGGAAGTGATTGATATAATATTTTCCTAGTATTAGAATTTACCATAATGAATAGGGGTGTACGCGGGTTGGGTTGGGCGGTTTGGGACATTTTTACAACCCAACCCAATTATGGCGGTTTGGAAAAACTCAACGCAACCCAACTCATTCAAAGTATAACCCAACCCAACCCTTGCGGGTTATGGCGGGTTGGTCGGGTTGAGCGGTTTAGTAGTTTACATAAAGTTGTAAAATGAAGTACGATAAATACTAGTAAGAATATACAAACATTTAGTGAACCAAGAGGTTATTTGGTTAGCATTTAGCAGTGCTAGGGTTGTAAATGAACCAAACGTTTGGCGAACCGTTTGGGAGAATTTCGTTTATATTCGTTTATTAAGAATTGATCGAACATGAATACATTTTTTTGTTTGTTTAGTTAAATGAACAAACATGAACAATGAGCTCGTTCGTTCATTTACGTTCATTAATGTCTGTTTATTTATGTTTGTTTACGTTTGTTTATATATATATAAATATATATATATATATATATATATCTATATATATATTATGATATTAATATGTTAAATCATTAATTATATTAAAAATTTAAGAATTCCTTTTTTATTATTCATAAATTTACTCGATTTTTCATTTTGTTATGCTATTTCGGAACGAAATGATGATTAATAATGTTGTTTTTAGTTCATTTGTGCTAGTTCGTTTATGTTCGCCTGTTTACATTCATTTAACAACTTAATGAACAAACGTAAATGAACACGAACAAACATATTTTCTTAACGAACGAACATGAACACAAAAAATTACGTTATTTTACCGTTCGTGTTCATTCATTTGTTTGGTTAAGTTTAATGAACGAACACGAACAAGCATCCATTAGTTTGTTCGGTAAAATAAAATGTATTATATATATATATAATATAGTTTGGGTTATAAATTTGTTTAAATAGACTAGTTATTTTTTTTTCTTGTATTATATATATATATATATAATTTTATAAAAATTATATATTAGCGGCGGGTTGGCGGGTTGAACAAATCGTAACCCAATTTTAACCCTCTTAATTTGCGGGTGGGCGGTTTGGCGGTTGGACGGGTTGGGTTTAATTGGGTTGTTAGCGGTTTTGGTTGGGCGGGTTTCGCGGGTTGAAGGTTTTTTGTACACCCCTAATAATGAATGTTTCCTTTTCTTTGTAAACTTCTCCCTATTTAAAGGGCTTATGATTAATGAGAATTACAAATTTCATTATCTGTATTTACTGTTGTTCTATCATGCTTTTCCTATAACAAATTATATCTTTATTTTACATTATTTATTTTTTTAGTTTATATATTTTAAATCGCAAAATTTTAATAAAACTAAAACTTTTTCAAGATATATAAGTTGGTCCCGAATAGGATGGCAATAAACATAAAGTAATTATAGAAGGGGGAATTGAATACAATTACACATATTTTTCAACTTTTTAATTCTTATTGATAATAATATCAAGAATTATGTTGGATCCCAGATCTAATCTCGTAACAATGATATAAACAATAAGAGTAATGACAGCGGAAGCAATACAGTTTAATATCAAAGGAGATTCAAATATCACAGTTCATAAAGCAGATAAAGATAAACAAGATATTCTTAGAATAAAATATTCAACTTATATTCTCAGATATATATCTTCTTAAGCACACTTGAACAATAAGGTGATGGTCCTATTTATAGGACCATAAAGTAAGCAGTGTACTTGCATGACAGAAAGAGCATGCTGAACAGTGACCTACTCTAGAAAGTAAATCTTATCACTAAGTGACGTGTCATCTGTTTTTCTGTTCATTAGAAAACTTGTTCATTCAGAGAGAATGTCTTCAGAGCTCTGACGTTGTCTTCAGAGCCTCTGATGAAGCTATCTCTGATGTAAGTTGCAATCTCTGATAAGTACTTCAGAGGCAGGTTTGTCCTCTGGTCTTCATCCTCTGATGTCTTCTGAGTTGCACTGATAAGTACTTCAGAGGCAGGTTTGTCCTCTGAAGTCTTCGTCCTCTGAAGTCCTCAGTTGCAATCTGATAAGTACTTCAGAGGCAGGTTTGTCCTCTGAAGTCTTCGTCCTCTGAAGTCCTCAGTTGCAATCTGATAAGTACTTCAGAGGCAGGTTTGTCCTCTGAAGTCTTCGTCCTCTGAAGTCCTCAGTTGCAATCTGATAAGTACTTCAGAGGCAGGTTTGTCCTCTGGTCTTCATCCTCTGGTCTTCATCCTCTGAAGTCCTCTGAAATAGGACGGTTATTTTCAACACTTTAACAGATGATTTGGAGCTAACAATCTCCCCCTAAGTGTCGAAAATAAAAGATACAAAAATAATAGAGAATTGAATTTTAATCTAGAAAGCATAGAGGAGAAAATCATCCTCTTAAGTATTACTCCTTAAACATTTGGAAGTTTAATACAAAGTAATATCAAAAAAAAAAATAAAGAAACAGACTACAATTTGTCACTTGAACAGATTCTATGGAATTTCATGATCAGAGCTCTGAAGTTGATCATCGAGTCAATCTCTAAGTCAAGCTTTGCCAGTAAATCTGCTCTGTGCCTTTCTTCTTTTGTATGGATCAATTTCTTTATACCTCTCAAGGTTTCATCAGAATACTTCGACACTTCTGAAGCTAGAAAGATCTTCTTTTCTTGATTTACTCTGAAGACGAAACCCAGAGGTTCTGCAACGATTGATCCAGTCTTCTGTTCTTTAAGTTTGTCAAATGACTCCACAGGTTCATTTACCTCCAGCTTCTCTTCCCCTAGGTTTAGAGCTATTTGAAAGTCACGTTTTGCTCGGTGTTTGACATAGGCCTCCATTGCCCGTCGGACTTCAACCATGCCCATCCTGATTTCCCTTCTTCCATGATCATACCTGGCAGAGCAATAGGCATATAGATGTGGTAAATCATATGGATTTAGATTTACGAGATCATTGTCATTGAACTCGTAAATCTTCTGATCAGATCGAGTTACCACATAATTCCTATAGATAATCTTGTTGTAAGCAAAGGTCTTTTCTGAGATTTTGTTGATTTTGATGATTGGATCATCAGAAAGGACCTGTGCTCTTGGTTTGGTTTTATCTCTGATAAATCTTCGCTCATAGTCTGGCATGTCCTCTCTGATTCTTGGATTCAGAGGAATGACTAGTGTGTCTGCCATGTTGAACTCACAGTAGATGTATCTGAAGTGGTCTTCTATGGAAGCTTCGGGATTTGATTCGAGGAATGTGGGAGGTTTATTGAACACTTTTGCTGGAAGACCGATGCTTGTTTTCTGAACTGGATTCTCTGAAGGAGCCTGTTCATCAACAACCATGGTTTCTGGTTCCTTCGTCTGTGGAGGATCTTCTTTTGAGGGTTCAGAGATGTAGCCATCTATCTCTGGTGATTCCCTTAGCTCTGACATTGTTGAAGTATGATGTGGTTGAGCATTCTTGAAGACATATTCTTCGACATTAACTACTTCAACTTCTTCTTCAATCTCTTTTCCAGAATCTGTTTTTTCTTCTTTTTCAGATTCTGATTCGTAAGCATCTCTCATCACATAAGTTGATCTTTCTGGTGATGAGAATGCATCTTCTGATGTTGAGAAGTCTACGAGCTGTTCATCTTCTTCTTCGTCCAGAGCTCCAATAGTTTCTTGAGATGCAGCTGTGATTTGTTCAGCTGTGATTGGAACTATTGGAGCACCTGAAGTGGATGGGGCTAGAAAGATGACAGGTACTGGCGACTTTAGAGTGGCCTGAATATCTTCAGCAGAGGTGGAGGTTGAACGTCTCTCTGTTCCTTTCTCCTTGTGTTGGTTTAATTCAGAGGGAGTGGACTCCTTTTGTGTTTCAACAGGTTTTGGAGTAGGAGTCTTCTCCCCCTTTTGAAGATCGGATGACCCCTGAGATTGGTCATCTTCGTCATCAGAATCTTCATACCGAGCCTTCTTCCGCGCTTCCTCAGAGCATGCGACCTCTGGTTCCTTTCTCTTCAATACTCCCTCTGAAGATTTGACATTCTTCAGAAGGTCTTCAATTTTCTTGTTCTGCTGAGTGGTCTTGGAGACGAACTTGCTGGATATAATCATTACATTGCTGGTGATCTTCTTGGAGAAGTTGGTCAGGTCAGCCTTTGTAATAAACTCTGTAGCAGGAGCAGCAGTAGAGGTAGGGATCTTTGCAAGTACCTCTGCCAAAGAACGCAAGACTTCCTCTTTGAATTGAGAGAAGTCTGCATTTGTTGGAGTGGGGGCAGAGGTAGGTGGAATCGCCTGGAGGAGCTCTGTTTTTGAGTTCTGAATTTCCCTGGACAATACGGAGTCATTTTTTATGACCAAGCTTTCCAGAGCATCCAGTTTTTCGTTCTGTTTGAGAACCGTCGTGCGCAGCTCAGAGACCTCTGAAGTGAGCTTTTCAACTTCAGAGTTAGAGGCAGAGGCCTCTGAGGTCTTCTCCATTTGAAGTTTTATCTCCTTCAGAGATTCTCTGATTTCATCACCAAAGATTCTGAACTCTTCTTTGGTAACGTAATCAGAGGGGGTAACCTTAGGATCAACACATGATTCTAAGTTTCCCTCGAGTTCAGAGGGGCCTTCTTTCGGAGGTGGTTTGAGGTTTTCTCCGGAAGGACTTCCCATTAATCCTTGGGGACCCTTTTTCAAGGATTTCCCTATAATGGTTCCGATTGGTCTCTGATCATCAGAGTCAGAATCTGATGATGAGAACCGAATGTGTTTGGAAACCTTGCTGTCCAGGCTAAGGATTCCTTGTGCAAGAAGGTTGTGCCATTCTTTTTCTGACAGGCAATGCTTACGTTCTAAGGGACGGTCCAACTTAGTTTGAGCCACAAAGGCATCATGTGTAGGTAGAGGTGACATACTCTGGGGTGATTGAGTATTTTTATCTTGGTCTAAGTCCTTTTGGGAGGACTTAGCCGTATCAGAGGTTTCCCCTCTGGTGCATGCTTCAGAGGCAGAAACAGATGCCTCTGAGCGGTTAGGATGGGTAGGGTTCGAGGTGTGCACCTCTGTTTCAATGTCCATTGATGCTGGACCACCTTGGACAGTAAATTTGGTTGCACTGGGATTTGGGCTTTGGATTCTCTCATTTGTGTCGTCAAGGACATCTTTTTCTACCTCACCGCCCTCAGATTCTAAGTTTAGAAACTCACCCTCTGGAATTCTCTCTTCCTCACTTTCCTCTGCTCTGACAGAGATATTCTCTTCGTCAGAGGGAGGGTTCTCATGTTCTCTCTTCCTCACTCTCTCAGAGCCACCCTCTGGTTGCGCTCTGTTAATGTTTTGAGCAGTATCAGAGATATCACTCTCTAATTCAGGCTCAGGCTCAGAACCTAAGTGTGTTGGGGATCCCATCATCGGTTCTGATGATTGGTCAACACGACTAAGTAGGAGATGGGTAGGAGAGTCGGTAGGAATTACCTCAATCATGGTGTGTGGGAATCGTCGGTCATGTGGATAAGGAGGAACCTCTGTTGCTTTGAATGAGTTCATCATAAACAGAGGAGTCATTGGGCCCTCCTCAGTGATGGAGAATTTCTCCATTGCTCGTTGAATGACCACAGAGATGAATCGAGGAAACAGTACCGATATTGGTTGTTTTCCTTTGGCCAAGTCCTTGTTCTTCTTGTCCACCGCCGTCAGCATCTCACAGAAGAGAATGTGAGCCATATTGATGCTTCTGTTGAAAAAGAGAGCATACATTATGGCTATTATCGCTGGATGAGTCTGATCCTGACTTCCAATCTTGCAGGTTATTGTTCGGTTGAGAACACTGAACATAAAGTTCCATTTGGGAGGCAGGTACTGACGTCTGAATTGACTTAGGCGTGTTATTTCTTTGTTGTAGCCCAAGTGGTGGAGGAACTGAAGAAGGACTTCTTGACTTGGTAGTTTCTCAAAAGCATATATTTGAAGATCAGTTGTCGTGAGGAGGTTGAATCGACGAGTCAGGGTTTGTGGGGTTATTCTTATTGTCAGGCTTTGTTCTCCTAGGTCAATGTGCCCAACCAGTCCTTCCTTTTCAGCGTCGTATTCACTTGAATACCACCATTGTTGGACAAAGCGAAGGGGAATATCTGAGGCATGTTTGGTTAGAACATCATTGAGTTCGCAGTTGGTGAAAAAGTCGAGGATTGGGCGAAACTGTTCATCGTATTTTGATGGGGTGACGTCCAGAAAGTAGTTGTTTCCTTTGACTGGAACATCGAACTGTACCATATTCATGCTTGGAACAACTTTGCTTGAGTTATCTGAAGTTTGGGAATGAGCCGCCATTGTTGCAGGTTGAGAAAGATGAAAGCTTAGAAGGAGAGATTTGGGATTTTGGATTTTGAGAGCGTAAAGGATAATAAAAAGGGAAACAGGGTTTTTATAGACAAAGGGTAGAGGGAGAGGTTATGGAAACGGCGAATGAGAGTCCTAATGTCAGAAAGGACGTTCCATCATCCCCTAATTAATAGGTGACACGTTTAGGTATGTAGGGGAGAGTCGCTTTGTGTCAGAAAACCGCCAGTTGGTTTTTAAAAAGAAACGAATGGTTATCCAAAAAGATTTATTATTTAAACGAATTTCCTGGAATATTCGTTTAATGAGAAAAGATCAGAAGCTCTGATATAAATATCAGAAGATCAGAAGCTCTGATATATTTATCAGAGACAAGATCAGAAGCTCTGATATAAATATCAGAAGATCAGAAGCTCTGATATAAATATCAGAAGATCAGAAGCTCTGATATATTTATCAGAGACAAGATCAGAGGCTCTGATATAAGTATCAGAGACAAGATCAGAGGCTCTGATATAAATATCAGAGACAAGATCAGAGGCTCTGATATAAATATCAGAGACTTTTCTTCCTCTTGAAAAGCTGAAAGGGTCTTTGTCTCCCCCTTGACCAAAGAAAGAAGTCTTTGATGTTCTCCCCCTTGACACATGCTTGGAGAAAACAAGTGATTTTTATCATTGGTTAAAAAGTCCAGAGGTTCTGATTGAAAGGATCAGAGACTCTGAAGTTTTCTTGTGGACATGCTACTTGGTTCAGAGTTTCTGATTATTGATCAGAGACTGAGTTTACCAATTTTTTGTTAGGTAGACATATTCAACATTCCCAACTTGCTAACTAAAAAATTGAACCTTCGTTCATCTAAAGCTTTTGTGAAAATATCAGCAAGTTGTAGTTCAGTTGGTACAAAATACATCTCTATTGTTCCCTTTTCAACATGATCTTTTAGAAAGTGGTACCTTACATCGATGTGCTTGGTTTTGGAGTGTTGTACTGGATTGGCAGAGATGGCTATGGCACTTTTTGAATCACAGAGAATTGGAATTCTTTCAATTTGTTGGCCATAATCACTGAGCTGAGTTTTCATCCATATTACTTGTGAGCAGCAACTAGCAGCAGCAACATATTCTGCCTCTGCTGTTGAAGTTGAAACACAGTTTTGCTTCTTGGATGACCAACTTACCAGCTTATTGCCCAATAACTGACAGCATCCTGAGGTACTTTTTCTATCAAGCTTACATCCGGCATGATCTGCATCAGTGTAAGCTGTTAGATCAAAACTAGAAAGTTTTGGATACCAGAGGCCTAATGAGTGTGACCCTCTGAGGTATCTGAAAATTCTTTTGACAGCAGATAAATGAGATTCTTTTGGATTTGCTTGATATCTAGCACAAAGACATGTTGCAAACATTATGTCAGGCCTACTTGCAGTTAAGTATAATAGTGAACCTATCATACCTCTGTATGTTTTTATATCCACAGATTCTCCTGAAGGATCAGAGTCAAGTTTGACTCCGGTGGATAGAGGAGTTCTCATCGAAGTTGAATCATTGAGTTTGTATTTTTGCAAAATTTCAGAGACATACTTAGATTGACTTATGAATGTACCTTCTGAAGTTTGTTTTACTTGTAAGCCCAGAAAGAAAGTTAATTCTCCCATGAGGCTCATCTCAAATTCACTCTTCATCAACTCTGAGAACTTGTCACAATACTTTTGATTTGTAGAGCCAAATATAATGTCATCAACATAAATTTGTACTAAAAGCATCTCATTCTTGTACCTTTTGATGAATAAGGTAGTATCAATTGTGCCTTTTTCAAATCCATTTTGAGTTAGAAAGGTGGACAGAGTTTCATACCAGGCTCTTGGAGCTTGTTTAAGTCCATACAGAGCTTTATCCAAATAATAAACATGATTAGGATACTCTGTACTTTCAAATCCAGGTGGTTGCTGGACATAAACTTCTTCATTTAATTTACCATGAAGAAAGGCAGATTTAACATCCATTTGATAAACTTTGAATCCTTTGTGTGCAGCATAGGCCAAGAAGATTCTGATTGCTTCTAGCCTAGCTACAGGTGCAAAGGTTTCATCATAATCAATGCCTTCTTCCTGGCAATATCCTTTTGCAACCAACCTGGCTTTGTTTCTGATTATTATTCCATCCTCATCCTTTTTGTTTCTGAAAACCCATTTCGTTCCAATTGCAAATTTTCCTTTGGGAAGGGGAACTAGGGTCCAGACTTTGTTTTTTTCAAACTCTTGAAGTTCATCCTGCATTGCAAAAATCCAATGAGGATCTTCAAGAGCTTCTTTTACCTTCTTTGGTTCAATAATGCTCAAAAAGTTTACATAGAAGCATTCATTGATGGTGGCAGATCTTGTTTTAACTCCTTCGGATGAGGATCCAATTATTTGATCAATTGGATGATCTTTTGTCCATCTTGTAATTGGAGCATAAATTTGGGGTGGAGTTTGAGCTTCAGAGTCTCTGACAGTTGGTGACACCTCTGTTGTATTGTTCAGAGGCTCTGTTGGTGATGCCTCCGTTGTACTGTTCAGAGGCTCTGAGTTTTGTTCCGGAGATGCAGATTTTTGTTCATCATTTGGTTCTAGAGTTGCTTCAGATACTTCTTGATCATCTTCTGATTCACTTTGTTGATCTGCATTTGGTGAAACAGAAGGTGTTGGTTCAGATGGCCCTGAAAGGGTTGTACCTGTTTCTTGAGGTTCTTCTGAATTCTCTCTCTGTCTATCTCTGAAGATAACTTCAGAGATATCTTCATCATCAAAGAAATCTTCAAATATTTTGTTTAATTCAGATTCCCTTGATGATTCAAAGATTGGTGATGAACTTTCTTGTTGTTCAGAGCTTTTATTGTCGTCAAAAGTGATATTGATGCTCTCTTGGATAGTTCTTGTTCTAAGATTGAATACTCTAAAAGCTTTTGAGGCTAATGAATATCCAATGAATTTGCCCTCATCAGCTTTCTTGTCAAACTTTCCAAGATATTCTCTATCTTTCAGAATATAACACCTGCATCTAAAAACATGAAAATATTTAATATTAGGTTTCCTATTGTTAATGAGTTCATAGGATGTTTTCTGAAATCTCTTGACAATTGTAGCTCTATTCTGAGTGAAGCAGGCTGTTGCTACTGCTTCTGCCCAAAAATTTGTTGAAAGATCAGATTCAGCAAGCATTGTTCTGGCAGCTTCAACAAGTGTTCTGTTTTTCCTTTCAACTACTCCATTTTGTTGAGGAGTTCTTGCTGCAGAGAAGTTAGGGGTAATGCCTTCTTCTGATAGATAAGAATTGATTTTGGCATTTTTGAACTCTGTTCCATTATCACTTCTTAGTTTCTGAACTTTGCTGCTGAATAGAACCTGTAATCTTTTTAACAACCTTATTAATGTGTCAGGGACATCAGATTTAGCTCTAATGAATTCTATCCATGTGTATCTGGAAAATTCATCAATCAGAACCAGAATGTATTTCTTACCTGCTAGACTCTGTACAGAGATAGGACCACAGAGGTCCACATGTAGCATGTGCAGAGGTCTTGGACAGTTGTTTTCACTTTTGGTTTTATGGGAAGATCTTTTCATTTTTCCCATCTCACAAGCAGGACAAAGATGATCTTTGTTAAACTTTAGAGATGGTAATCCCTTAACCAAATTAAGTTTAACTAACTTATCAAGTGAGGAAAAGTTTAGATGTGAAAACTTTTTATGCCAGAGCCAGATTTCCTCACTGTTCAGAGATACAAGACAAAGTTTCTCTGAATCAGTGTTTGTGATTTTGGTAAAGTTCATTCTATAGAGGTTACCTTTTCTGTCTGCTCTTAGCATTTCTTGACCTGATTTTGAGTGAAGAAGTGAACAATATTTTCTTTGAAATTTCACATCAAAACCATGATCACAAAGTTGACTTATGCTTATCAGATTGTGTTTTAATCCATCCACATAAGCAACCTTTGATACTGAAACATTTCCTCTTGATAACTCACCATATCCTTTAATCTGTCCTTGCTTGTTGTCTCCAAAAGTAACTGCTCCTCCAGATTTTGCTTTAAATGAGGATAGCAGTTCTTTATCTCCAGTCATATGCCTTGAACATCCAGAATCTAGGTACCATATCGGCATTGACTGTTTCTGCAAGACAGATTATAGTTTCTTAGGTACCCACCTCATTATGGGTCCTTTTGTGTTAGACTTTGGTGGATTTGAATGACTTTTTGGCATCTCATCTTTTGATGTCTTGCCTTTACGTGTCTTCTTTTGAGATTTTGTCTCTGAGATATTTTTCAGAGATTGATTCAAAAGGCAGTGTGATCCTTTAAAATGATTCTTCAGTTTCATCAGGAGATAAATGCAGTTACAATTAATAGAACAAGAAGAAGTAGGAGCAAAGTTTTTTTCTTTATTAAAAGCATTTGTTACATTTTGACTTCTTTTGAAACTAGCACTAGGAATATTACATTTATCCCTAACTACTTCTTTTCTTTTTGCTTGAAAGACAGTTTTCTTTTCAAGTTGCTTTTTCTTGTTCAAAAACATCTTCTTTTCTTTGCTGCTTACTGCACAGACAGGATCAATATGATTAGTTTTTGTCCATTTGCCCTTTTGTTCAGGAAAGAATTTTATTGTTTTATAGGTGTAAGAGCCAGAAGTGTTTGTTTTATTCTTTGCCTTTTCTTGCAACTCTTTTTCAAGTTCCAGAGATGTTTTTGCTTGTAAACACATATTTGCAAAATCAGGACTTATTGGTATTCTGGTTTTGGTTTTCAATACTGAAATTGGAACATTCAAAATACCAGAGCCAACAGTTTCTATCTTTTTGTGAATTACATTCCCTGGTTTACAAAAAATCTGTTCATCAATCTCTAAATCAGATTCTGAATCAGAGTCAAGAAAGTCTCTCTTAGATTTGATAGAGATATCTACCTCTACTGGTTTTTTAATTTCTTTTGATCTAGAGACTTTGATGATCCGTTTCATGCTTTCTTTTCTTTTTAAGTCCTCCATGACATTTTCTTTCCATATCCTTTGAACATCATCTTCAAACGTGGTTCTGATGTTTTCATCTGACTTTGGTGAATACAGAGGAGCATTTGGATTAAGTGAACTCTGAGATTCATTTTCAGAAGTACTTGTATCAGAGGTACTTGGTTCAAATGTCTCTGATTCACTTGAGATGAAGGCATCAAATCTGAAAATTTCTTTGGGATCATAGCTTTGAGGTTTTGTAAAGAGTACTTCTGAAGTTTCTTCTTTTACCTGTAACACAGACTTTTGAATGTCTTTTACTTCAGAGTACGTAGTATTTTTGAAATTCAAAGCTCTTGCTTTTGATCCCTCTGATGTTTTCATTCTTTTGAAATTATTCAGAGATGGACTTTCAAATCTTTGGACCTTTCCCATACAGAAAGTGGAAGAAAGTGAAGTTTTCTCCAATCCATTGAATGAATTCAACTCATTGAATCCTAGTCCTTGAGAGTCCATTTGTGATTTTATTTTGTCAAAGACACTTTGTGCATTAACATAGCTTTTGATTTGAAGATTTTTTCTATCTAGAGATTGATGTAAGATTTCTCTTTCCTTTTGAAAAAATTTGGTTAAGGCAATAGAATTGAGCCTTTCATACTCAGATTTCTTTACTTCTTCTTCTTTTCCTTTTAAAACTTTCTCTATTTCTCTTATTTCTTCTGAAAATGATTTTTCTTTTTGCTTGAAGGTTTCTTCAAGTTTAGTTTTTTCAAGAAAAATATCTTTCTTTTCTGATTCCAGAAGATTCTTTTCTCTTTTGTAAAAGACGAGCTCTTTTGTTGCTTGCTCTCTTTTCTGTTTTTCTTCAACAAATTTTTGCTCTAAATCCTGAAGTTTATTAATTAGTTTAAAAGCATCTATTTCAGGATCACTGTCAGAGGTGTAAAGAGAGTTTACCTTTTCAGAGTTGTCTTCGGATGCTTCATCAGTTTGATTTCCATCTGAAAAAGCCATACCACAGAGATTGGTAGGCTCTTCCTCACCATCACTTGTCGAGTCAGATAGCCAGTCTTCCATTTCTGCTACAAGAACTCTTTCTTTTACATTGTATTTGTATTTGTTCTTGTAGTAATCTTGATCTTTGACAAGTTTTCCTCTGCAGTTTGCAGAGAAGTGGCCTGGTTTTCCACATCTGAAGCATCTTCCATCATTTTGATTTGTTGGAAGAGTGGCAGTACTTGTCCCTGGCTTCTGTTCTTGAGGTTTGAAGTATCTCTGTGGTTGTGGATACCTTGGTTGGAATGGTTGTTGTGGTCTTGTTTGTTGTGTTGCATCATCATGATTGAAGTTTGCACCCTTTTGATCACTATATGGAGTGAATCTGGGTTCTTGTTGAAATCTTCTTTCCGGATTTCTTCTTTCTTCATTCTCTCTCTTTCCTTCAAATACCTTCTTACCAAATTTCTTGTTAAATTGATGAGTGATTAATGCAAGAGATTTGGCAAAGGCATTGATATCTTCATCTGAGTCTGAATCTGAATGAGTTTCTTCTGCCATCAAGACCTTTTTGGATCTTCTTTTTGTTTCCAAACATTTTTGTGACTCTTCACAGTTGCTTTCTTTTGATATTTGTTTTGAAACAAGCGCAAGGGGTCCACCCAAAGAGGTTTTTGATTTTTGCTTCATAACTTCTTTTTCATGTGCAACAAGAGTACCATAAATGTCAGTTAATGACCATGACTCAAGATCTTGATTAGCCTGTATAGACATGGACAGTTGTGACCATTCTTCATTCAAGCTTTTCAAAAAAAGAACATTGTTTTCCTCTTTTGTTCTCATTACTCCAAACTTTCTGCATTTGTTTATTAGAATGTTGAATCTTGAGTAAGTTTGGTGTAATGTTTCTTCTGGTAGAGCATGAAAATCATGATATTCATTGATGCATAGATTTCTTCTATTTTTCTGGGTTTGTAGGCCACCTTCAAGTTGATTTAACAACTGATCCCATATCTCTTTTGCAGTTTTACAAGAATCAAGTTCTTGAAAGATATCATTGGGAATGGCCATTATGAGTAATCTAACAGCTTTTGAGTCATTATCCATCATATTATTTTCTTCATCAGTGAAGTTTGTGGTTTTCTTTTCATAATATGCAGGTATTTCGGCAGTATCTGCTGTTGCAGGAACTCTTGGCACCAACACCATTGGAATGTGAGGTCCAATGTTCACAGATCTAAAAAGATCCCTGTCCATACCTTCTAGGAAATTTACCATCCTTATTTTCCATTGGGGATATTCATCTCTTAAAAGTGTAGGAGGTTTTGTTAATGACCCAGCTGTATAAATGGCACTTATGCTTGAGTTTGCCATTTGTAAAAATGAAGATTTGAAGAACTGATACTTTTTGTAATGAACTGAGATTTACTATCAAATCTAGAGCATATGATATTCTTTAATAAACTGGGTTTATATGAACATGCACAGATAATGAAAGTTTAGAATCAATGAGATTTAAATCTATCCGAGTATGCAGATATGATCTTTCTTTGTTTAGAAACAAAGGAGGCTCTGATACCAATTGTTGGATCCCAGATCTAATCTCGTAACAATGATATAAACAATAAGAGTAATGACAGCGGAAGCAATACAGTTTAATATCAAAGGAGATTCAAATATCACAGTTCATAAAGCAGATAAAGATAAACAAGATATTCTTAGAATAAAATATTCAACTTATATTCTCAGATATATATCTTCTTAAGCACACTTGAACAATAAGGTGATGGTCCTATTTATAGGACCATAAAGTAAGCAGTGTACTTTCATGACAGAAAGAGCATGCTGAACAGTGACCTACTCTAGAAAGTAAATCTTATCACTAAGTGACGTGTCATCTGTTCTTCTGTTCATTAGAAAACTTGTTCATTCAGAGAGAATGTCTTCAGAGCTCTGACGTTGTCTTCAGAGCCTCTGATGAAGCTATCTCTGATGTAAGTTGCAATCTCTGATAAGTACTTCAGAGGCAGGTTTGTCCTCTGGTCTTCATCCTCTGATGTCTTCTGAGTTGCACTGATAAGTACTTCAGAGGCAGGTTTGTCCTCTGAAGTCTTCGTCCTCTGAAGTCCTCAGTTGCAATCTGATAAGTACTTCAGAGGCAGGTTTGTCCTCTGAAGTCTTCGTCCTCTGAAGTCCTCAGTTGCAATCTGATAAGTACTTCAGAGGCAGGTTTGTCCTCTGAAGTCTTCGTCCTCTGAAGTCCTCAGTTGCAATCTGATAAGTACTTCAGAGGCAGGTTTGTCCTCTGGTCTTCATCCTCTGAAGTCCTCTGAAATAGGACGGTTATTTTCAACACTTTAACAGATGATTTGGAGCTAACTAATTAACACACCAAAATACATATTTTATAGAATAAGGAAAGGATACACCTAACCTAAACAATCTTACACATAAAATAATGTACAAGAACAAAACAGAGACTACTTGCAAGAAGACGAAGAACCCTGGGTGTTCTTCCATAATAGAGGAGGAGAATAAAAAAGGAGATGAAAAGAACCGATTGTCTTGAAAGTATGGTCAGATTGCATGAAGATCTTTTTTCAAATGGCTAGTAGCTTAAAATCAAGTTCAACTTCAAATGAGCTACTTGGAGTTTTTGTATATGAAAATCTTCTTTCAATCGGCTTGTAACTTCCAATCAGCTACAAATTGAAATCAGCTACTTGGAGACTTAGTATATAAAAATCTTATTTCAATCGACTAGTAAGTTCTAATCATCTTCAAGTTCAAATCAGCGACTTGGAATCTTGGTATATGCTTTAAATAGTTGATCCACAAAACCTGTAACACCCGGAATTTTCGGTAAGTTAATTTTCTTATCGGTTTACTCCCAAAATACTCTATTAAGAGTTTAATCCTGGAGAAATGTTTCCCTATGAGTCGTGGATTGATTCAGGAGTGTCACGAGCTTGAAAGATCAAATTTCGGAGCCCCGGGGGGGGGGGGGGGGAGGAGCTAGGCGACAACGCCATGCGATAGTGTCATGGTCACAAATGTCGTGGCATAGTCGCGGGGTCATAAGGACCCTCGGTACATGTTCGGTGATTGTGCCTTGCGACTGTTACATCTGTCACTATCGCTTTGCACTATCTTGGGAGTACCCGAGCTCTCGGTACATCCGGGGCGATTATGCCCGAAGATAGTGACATTATGTCTCTATCGCTGTCAATATCACGATCGGGGGGTAGCAGGCTGTTAAATGCAATTTTCAACCACATCTTATTCATTATTCCACCAAACATTTCAAGAGTTACTCTCTCCCACTCTCACCTCATTAAATCCGATTTTAGGGCATTAAATGCTCCATTTCTTCCACTTCTCCAAGGATTTCCATCATCATCTAGGTTTGTGAAGGATAGAGTTCAAGAAGTCATCATCTCCATCTTCATTCCCAAGTTTAAGGTTTCTAGGTTTTTGACCTAAAAACTAATTTGTGAGTACATTCAACTCTTTTAAACTTTATACATGTCAAAACTACACTTTTGAACCTATAATCCTCTCCATGTTTACATTTTATCATTTGTAGGATTTTTGACCTAAAAATGGGTTTTTGAGATTTTAGGGTTCTAACCATCTATTTGGAAATTGTTGTTGGAAAGCTTGCTTTTAACTATAACTCATGTTCTATTCACATACTTATGAGCAAATATATGGAGGAAACCCATCTTTATGTCATTTAGGGTTTCCTTAAAAATGGAAGTTTTAGTAGGAAATGGATGGCAACCTATTATTGATCATAAATTGGTCAAAAAAATTACGAAATGTTTGGAAAACCTTGTTTTAGGGACATTTTATATTGGGAATGGAAATGAACCTCGATAAACCTATATTTGGGTTTTAAATGCATGGAAGGTCGTTTATGCAATGAAATTTGTATTATGGAGATCCTCTTGTGACAACTATATGCATCATTATATTTTAGTCACAAATGAAATTGTGACTACGCCATAGACTATTGCTATCGGATCCATAAGAATAGGAGTTGGTTTATTTTGGGATGTTTTTCCCCTATGTAACTAGTAGAGACATTGGGTCCTCGGAGGAAATTTGGTACGGTTATGTGGGACCGGTTACTAGCCATGAGCCGTAAATGTAATCCTAGTAAATGAGTATGACTTGGATCCTCGGGTGCCCTCCCCCACATCTGAGTATGAGTCGGCGTTGTTCGTGGACATGGGTCCAATTATTTATCTCACAACTCGAAAAGTGTCATACTTTTATGTTCTGCCACGATCCTTGGAAATCGGATCTCCCCCGTCATCACAAGTTGCTTTGTAGGCCGTAAGGTCCTTATGTTCTTATAAATAAGTTTCATTATTGCGATTCATCAAAGAAATATTTACTAACGTTATACCCTTTTATAATCAATGCAATTTTTTGTTCTCACTAGGCTTAAAGTCTAACACTTTTTCTCAAATGACATGTATACAGGTTCCGTTAGCGATGGGGCTTTCAAGAAGTGAGAGTCGAGTGATGACCGATACTGACAACTTTTCGATATAGACATTTTTGAGAAATTGGCGTATAGAAAGGAATAGTCATTTTGGAAGATTGGTCGACAACTGTCATAATCTTGATGAAATCATTTTTACATTAGTTTGTTGTCAACTTCATTGTCCATTTATAGAATTTTGTAAACGCTAATACAGTTCCCCTTTTTGGGTGATTTTATATCTATTTGTCATATTGCGTAAATTTTCAGGTTTAAACTTACCCCTACTTTTAGGGTGTTATAAGTTGGTATTAGAGAACTAGTTTAAGTGAGCTAGGCATAAATGTAAGATGTCTAGATTTAAGATGAGATGATAAGTTATGATTGGTGAGATTGGGTAGAACTCCTTGGATAGGATGGTCTGGGAGTCGATGGAATTACACTTATTGAGAAATGTGATGATGGTAACGAGAATTCTTGTGTATAATATGTTCATAATTTCACCTAGCTAATGCTATTATGAGTATACTTGACTTACTATTATTACGATAATTGATGAATGTAGTAATACGTTTTCTTTGTGTTTAACTTCTCATAGTCTATTTTTTACCTCCATTCTCGTGTGTATGGCAGATTGAGAATGGTAAGTACGCGAGGTAGACCGCGTACATGTGTGAATGAGGTTGAGGCAACCACTTCAACGGCTGATCAACCGGATAGGGTTGAGGATGCTATACGCCCACCTATCCCACCATTGCTGGGCGGAGGGCCTGAGATTATACCAAGAGTTAACCTTGCTTCGTCCAACCCGGTCATTTGCGAAGTGACCCCTCAATCCAAATTGATGGCCAATATGATGTTGTTGATGAATGAAGCTATGGCCAAGCAACAAGAACTCATCTTGAAGGTGATTGAGGATCGGGATGTGAGCAAACGTAGGAATGAGACGGTTGCTGAGAATGTAGTGGATGGAGGTTTCGGGGGTACCGATAATTAATCCCTACTGAAGAACCGGTGACGAACGAAGGGAGGCAAGGTAGGAGGGATTGCACCTACGAATCATTTATATGCACTAAACCCCCGGAGTTCGCCGGGTCTGACAATCCAGTTGCCGGCATGAACTGGATTCGGGAAATCAAGCAAGCTTTTGACGCTTGCGAATGTGAAGAGAACCAGAAGCTAAGGTTCAACTCCCAGTTGCTTAGGGGCTCGACTCTCATATGGTGGATGTTAAACCTAGATTATAGTTGATTGATAATCACAACACAATAAGGAACAATAGATGAATATAAATCAGAACAATATACCATAGATCTCTTGATTAATCAGATAAATACGTGTGTGTGTTCTTGGTGTACAGATACCTCATGTGATAGTATGAATACAGAGAATACGGCTCCCTTGATCTACACCTTCTGCAATACACACACTAAACCTAGAAAATAAAACTATTTATACTTAGGTCAACATGACCTAATCAGTATTAACTATTAGCTAAAATACCCCCTAAGGTATTAAACACTATTACAAACTAGACCCCGTTTATAATTTAATCTTGAATACAATTACTAATCCAACAATCTCCCCCTTTGGATTCAATATTAAAAAAAAAATCAATTATCTTCGGGTCTTGACTTCTCTTGAAAATTGTAGCAGAGATATCTTCCTCTTTCTTCAGATATCTTCCTCTTTCTTTGAATGCAAGTGTCAGTCAGACTTTTAATAAATCAAATAAGTTCAGACACTTTGATATCTTTAAATTCTTCAGCAGTCTTCACTAAAATTCTTGTATTCTCCTCCTTTGTGTATTCTCCCCCTTTTTGATGAGTGGTTAGAATCAGCATCATCAAAACATAGCAAAACAAACTAGGAATTTTCTCCCCCAAATCAACAGTTAAGTGCAGTCTTCAAGTATAGATCCTTGTGTGGAAATAAGAGCAGTCTCCCCCAGATAGAGAGAGTGATTATTTCAATCTTTGCAGATTCAAATAAGTAATGAGTGGTAACCCTGAATCAACAAATGACTCAGTTCGAAATGCCTGTCAGTAACACACAGTTACTGAGTAACACGAAGTTACTATATAAGGAGCTGGTTTTGATGTTGGCTCCCCAGGACATCCATTCAATCATCGAATAACACATGGTTATCTATGAACGTTCTGACAGAAAACAGATTTCTGTGTGCTCGTGCATGTGTATGAAAGAATTAAGCACCGATGATTGCTTTTCAATGTAGGCTCAAAATATGTAAACTTGTTGAGACAACAACAAATTATACAAGAACTCAATGTGCATGAGAAAAGGTCGAAGGTGGGGCAACTTTCTTTCTTTTTCAATATTAGTATCTTCCAAATGAAGAACCAATAGCGTATGTGCTGCGTCCCCAGAAAATGTGAAACATTCTCTTTTTGAGAAAAGAATGAGTAGCTGGTGGGGTTGTAAGCAAGAGATGGCACGGGCTAGGTGCATTTTTCAATGATGGTCACCAAAGAATGTGAACCAATCAGATAATGTGGCTGCCCAACTCAGAAAGAATTTGGAGCAGAGTTTGATATTCTTTTACTCTGTTCTCTCACCCTCTTTCTTTTAATCTTTTAAATCTCACTTCTAACCAATCTCTCTTTTCCATTTTACCTCTTCACACACCAACACTCAAATCTTTTGACCCCTCTCCCCTCAATCATTCAGGGAATACTTCCTAGGAAGGAAACATTGGTTATCGTGAATCCATGGAAGTTCAGTTAAGCTCTCACACTGAATCCCATGTATGTTTCCTAAAAAGAATATGCATCTCAATGATTTTCTTGACATGAAAGCACAAGAAATCAATGTCAGTGTATGTATGCTTCACAATATCAATGTGTAAGCTTTTGAACATATAAGATTTCTCAAAACATCGTATAAATGAATAATCATGAAAGAATAGAAATGTTTTGAGAATCTGACAATGATTAAGATCAGATCAAAATTCATGAAGACTAATATTTTGGGAAACAAAGACATAAGATGTTTATATGATCAATATATAAACATATTAACAATGAAAGCACATGAAATGATGAAATGATGTCTGATTCAAACAACAATGAATAACAAACGGGAGTATTACCATAGAAAGATTAAACTTTTGATACATGGTAATAACAAGATCAATATGAAGTACTGAACTGGTGTGTATGAATACTTCACAGTATATAGACAAGATAATACACAAGTATTGATCTTTGGAAACACACGGTCAGTTAAACTTTAAAGCTCCATAATGAAAAACATTTCAAAGTCACACTTCCAAATTCATGAAATCTTTTGAGAATAGAGAAGTGGTTTGAATATTTAAGAAACTATTTTGCACAAGGGAAAGTTGTTCATCTTTCAACAAGTGATAGAGTGTAAGGATTAGAAAGATATAACTGTAAATCAGAATCCTTAACTCCCCCTGGAATGAATATTTTCATTCAAGTGTTCTCCCCCTTTATATTTGTAAAACAACAATTTATCAGAAAAATGTAACAATGAAAGTAAAACCAATTATTTCATATCTTCTCCCCCTAAAAGATGTTATCTTTAAAGCATCCTTCAGAAGAAAAACATTTGAATACGGGTTCTGAACTCTAGTATTCAGAAGCCATGATGACATATTCTCCGGTGAGAATAGTATTTAATCTTCTCCTGAAAAAATCAGAAAATACATCAGTAAAAATATATAGCATATAAGCTCCCCCTTAATATGTGCATAATCCTTAATCATGAAACCGAGTTCTGAATTACAAGGATTAAAGTAAATTCAGAAGTCAAACTCTTTGACATTGAAGTCCGGGTCCTAGACTGTATTGTCTAGAAGTTATCTTTCTTGTCATTGAAGATCGAGTCCTAAGCTGTTGTACTTAGAAGTCAACATTCTTTCTCCCCCTTAAACATTGGGTGCCTGCAAAACAGATTTAGCTTTTGGTACCCACTGGTATTTGGGTCCTAATGGGTTAGTTGCAATTCTAGTGGAAGATATAAAGTAAGAACCATACCAGTTATTCACATAATCTTTTCTTACAAAATCACTTGTACCACAATAGGAACAGTTAATTTTCTTTTGTGCTAACCTGATCAATTGATTGATAGTGTAAACCAGATCAGGTTTGCCAAAAGTTTTACCTTTTGAGGCATTGTGTTAGTGCATTGAAAGTTTGTTAAGTAAATGTATTATAAACTGTAATTGTATAGAGCTTAAAGTGTAAGGGCTTGTGCTTACATGTTGTAGAAAAGGTGGTAGGTAGGATTAGTGACACTATAAATAGATGGTTAAGGCCTTGTAATCATTTGATAATTGCAATTTACAAAATGTAGTCTTCTAAGAATTCTCTCTCTCATTAGTGTAGTTTTCCATTTCTAATAAATGTTCAATAAATCCTAATCCTATCTCATCCTACCTAATCAATTACAAAAGCTTGAATGTCCAGATCTAGGGTCCTACAATTGGTATCAGAGCCTCACGAAGAAATTTTTCTTGTAACGATCGGATCTCGACATTTTCAAGCGTTTTGAGCCCGATCTAATCGTAAGTTCATCGAATTCTTAAATCCTCTTGAAGTATTGTTCTTAATCGTATTCCAGATCTATCTCAATTCGTAGAATCGCATTTCGATAATTTTTGAGATTTTTCGATATTTTCGGTATCGTTTTTCGCGTAAATCTATCGATCCGAAAATTCGTTGCATGAATCGATTTGAATTGTCAAGATCTATTCTTTATTGAATTTCGAGAGATCTACAAGTTTCGGATCTGAATTTCGTCAAAAAATGAGAGAGATATGAGCATTTTATGTCGTTTTGCCGGAGAAAAAGTAGATCTCGCCGGAATTCGACCGAAAAACCGAGGTATGTGCGTTGATATTGTCACATCTCTTCCAGATCTGTCCTAAATGTTTATATCGATTGTTTGATGCAAATTTGATCAACAAAATCGAGTTTTTTGATCTAAAATTCGAGCCTCGCCGGAAAAACGAATTCGCCGGAATTTTCACTTTTCACGCCGGAAAAAACGTGAAATAAACTAAAAAAAAAGTGCAGATATGTTCTATATGATAATATCTATCATTTGGAAAGTTTTTTTCGCAATTAGAGCAAGAAAAGTCGAAGTTTTGATGAGTCGCCGGAAAACCTCGCCGGAAAAACGAGTTCGCCGGATTCTGCACTATTCATCGCCGGAAAAACGAGATCACGCTGTGATGTTGTCAAATCTCGCTCTAGATCTGTTCTATAATGTTTATATATCGATTATATGTTGTTTCATATAGCTAGAACAACAAAATCGAGAAAGAATAGAGCTTATTACAAAATCTCGCCGGAAAAACGCAACTCGCCGGAAAACCTTCTGTTTCGCCCGATTTTTTCTGTAGAATCGATCCAGATCTGTTTAATTCGTTATTTTGATCATATTGCAAGCAAATGGCGAAGGTTTCAGCAAGCGATTGAGAGTTTTTGAGTTGTTGAAAAAAAATGAATAGTAAGTGGGTTTTTTTGTTGGAAGAGATGATGAATAGTGATTTAACGGACATCTGTTAGTCCAGTTAAGTTTTTATAACATTTTTGGTCCAAAAGTCATTATTTTGCCCAAAAATTGTTTCTCAATCCCTACCGAGTGGTGCATGATCATTTGTTCCCTCTTCGAGCGACAAGTTTACGACTCTCAAACGGAAATTCCTATTCGATTCGCGTTTTAACGACGAATTCGTGGTTAAAAACTAAGTTTTGCACTCGGTTGTCATGTCATAATCCACGCATATCATTCTTGTGGGCGTTAAGGAATGTGTTGGGTTTACAAAAGTTAAAGCTGTCTTGGTGCACTTAGTCGAGATTATAGACTACCTCAAATTCGGTTTTAAAATCGAAACCGCAAGAGTGAGAGCAACAACAAAGGGGGAGCCGAGCCTTTGATTGTCAAAGTTGCGCCAAAGTTCGTCAAGTAAATCAAGGGGGAGAGGATTTAAAGCTTCAAGAAGGATGATTTACTTTCACAAACTTTAGGGGGAGAATGTTAGTGCATTGAAAGTTTGTTAAGTAAATGTATTATAAATTGTAATTGTATAGAGCTTAAAGTGTAAGGGCTTGTGCTTACATGTTGTAGAAAAGGTGGTAGGTAGGATTAGTGACACTATAAATAGATGGTTAAGGCCTTGTAATCATTTGATAATTGCAATTTACAAAATGTAGTCTTCTAAGAATTCTCTCTCTCATTAGTGTAATTTTCCATTTCTAATAAATGTTCAATAAATCATAATCCTATCTCATCCTACCTAATCAATTACAAAAGCTTGAATGTCCAGATCTAGGGTCCTACACATTGTTCCATTTAGCATTTGATGTATGCACAAATGATTCTTCTTTCTTCTTTTCCTCTGAAGATCCTTTAACGCTCCAGATCCAATTTTCTCTATCTTTTTCTTCATCTTCCCTTCTCCATAACCTTTTCTTCCGAGACTTGTTCCTTTTGAAATTACCTGAACCGTCAACATTTTTGTCAAAGAAAAGGTTAGAAGGACGAATCTAATCTTTATGTTTAGAAGTATGATTATCAATTTCATCAAACAAAGGATTATTAGAAACATTAGTAAAAATTGAACTTGCTGCTGAATTGAATGAGCATTCGAATCCAGTTAGATTATCTCTCGGTGATTAAGCTATTGACTCTGACGTTTTGTGCTCAGTCAACTTCACTTTGAATACGATCTCTTCAAGTTCCTTTATCTTTGACGACAAACTGTTTCTTTCCTTTGCAATCAGATCAAACTTCTTATGCAACTCAGATTTTGCATTCTTCTCCTTCAAGATGTTTGTTGACAACTCAGATAGCTTTCTTGTCAGCTTAGCTATCCCAGTCTCTAGATCTTTCTTTTCTTTAGATAAGTCTTTATTTATATCCTTCTACTCAGCTTTCTTCTTCTCATTCTCAACCTTGTCTCTCTCCAGAATGATAACTTTCTCAAAGTCTGAAACTTGTTGAGAAAGCTTAACACATTTAAGCTCTAATGATTTCTTTTCTTCAAAGGCTTTTCTTGAGAAATCAGAGAATTTCTTAGCAAATCCTTTTCTTTCTTTCTCAATCTTCATCATCTCATCTTGGGCTTTTGTGTTGTTTCTGTCTTGGGTTGCCTTTTCTTTCAGCATATTAATCTCAACCTCAAGACTGAAGACTTTATCTTTTAAAGAGTCTCTTTCAGCAAAAATTCAAGAGTTTGTCTTTCTAACTCCTTCAGATGTTTCACTAGCAATGTTTGCTCTTCTTCTAAGCTCATCAAGCTCTTTTTGCATTAATTCCTTATTTGACCAGCTTGAGCTAGAATTAAGACTTTCAAATCTTTTCAGTTTTGCTTGAAGATTTAAGATCTCTTTTTCTTTAAACTCAATTATTTCTGCAAAATCAATTTTAGAATCATTAATGCAATTTGAGCAAACAAAATCTTGCTTTAAACATTTATCGTCTTGCAACTTATTAATCTGTTCAAGAAGGGATGAGTTCTGAATCTTCAGATTTTCATTCTCAGCTTCCAGTGCTGGGATCTCTGGCATATATGCTAAAGCACAATCTCTCTTGGTCAGCACTGTATTTCCCTTCTCGTCTATGTAAGGCATGATGATATCTGTACCACTTAAATCAACTAATAAGATCTTAGAATCAATAATCAGATAAAAACTACACTCAAAAAGTTCAGAAAAATAAATTTCCAAAAATAATCAAATGTAGAATTCGCAAACAGTATAAAACACAAAGAAATTCGCAAAAGAGATAAAAGCTTCAGAATTCGCAACTTAGAGATATTAGAATTCGCAGACTAAAGAATTAAGAAACTTAGAATTCGCAAACACACAACCTGCGAAACTTAGAAATTCGCAACCAATAGCCTACGAAGCCTTAAGAATTCGTAAGGTAGTACCTAGCGAATCCTGTCCTTAGAGAAAAAAATAGAAAACAAACTGTCGCAAGTAGAATTCGCAGTATATAGATTAGCGAGTTTTAGACTTAAAGAATTTCAAGTTGCAAGATTTCACAAACAATAAAGTTTTCGTAAGCAAGAATTCGTAGACTATATACTCACGAATCCTGAACTTAGAAAAAAATTGAGCTTTTATCTTAAACTTTCGTAAACTATCTTTCGCAACCTGAGAATGTTATAATTTTAAACACCTGCGAATCCTTGTCTTGGTGAGAATAAGGTTTAAGAATTCGTAAATACTACTCGTGAATCTTAGGGAATTCGTTAGCCAAAGGTCTGCGAGTTCTTTGGTTTTCGCAACCAAGAGATATGCAAAACTTACACTTAGTGAAACTTTCAAATATTAAGAATCCGGCGAATCTTAGCTTTCGTATATTAGAGATTAGCGAATCCTGAGGTTTTCGCTACTCAAGCACCTGCGAAACTTATACTTAGACTAATTAAGCACCCTGCGAGTTTTTGTGGTGCTTTGCGAGTTCTTCATAGAACTTGCGAGTTCATCATAAACTCGTCCCTGTACTTGATTTTCAACCCAGAAACTCATCAACAGGTTAAAACACAGTGTAAAAATCATGCAATATATCCACAAACATACTATGAAAGTACCCCAATCAAAATCAATGACCAAAAACAACTTTTGTGCTTGAAATCAGATGGAACAGTACTCGACAGTTCATGATTTTTTTTTCTTCAGAAATCATAAAAAGCCAATTGATTGGTGTTTTTAAGTGCAATATGGCAATCTAATGATGTTCTATAACAATAAACGCACCTAGTTCAATGATTTTCAGCTTCAAAAACACACAAACCTTTGAAATCAATTTTCACACAGTAGAATTTTCGAAAAACACTGTTTAATCCAAAAAGCTTGATTCTTTGGCTCTGATACCACTTGTTAAACCCAGATTATAGTTGATTGATAATCACAACACAATAAGGAACAAGGGATGAATATAAATCAGAACAATATACCATAGATCTCTTGATTAATCAGATAAATACATGTGTGTGTTCTTGGTGTACAGATACCTCGTGTGATAGTATGAATACAGAGAATATGGCTCCCTTGATCTACACCTTCTTCGATACACACACTAAACCTAGAAAATAAAACTATTTATACTTAGGTCAACATGACCTAATCAGTATTAACTATTAGCTAAAATACCCCCTAATAGGGGTGTTCGCGGTCCGGTTTGGGCGGTTTAACCCCCCAAACCACAAACCAAACCACAAATGGCGGTTTAGGAATATTTCAAACCGAGCGGTTTGGTAGCACGTGACCAAACCGGTCAAACCGGACCACAAAAAGGCGGTCTGGTTTGACCGGTTTAGGCGGTTTGGGCCTCCTATGGGCTTTAAACTAAAAAAACATAAACACTATATCCAAAATAAAATTCCTACCAATATAATATTATTAAAAAGTAGTATACCGAATTATAAAAGAAACGTTTATATATTATATTAAATAAAAACATTGAGCAAGTTTAAAAAAAGTTAAACAAGTCCACCAACAATGGTTGAATTTTAGACAAATATTGAGAAATTCGAAAGACGTTTGATTTTAGATTTGAATTTTTAACGGATCTCAGAACTTTTTCAATTTAGATAACGCAATCATTGAGAAAATGAAAACTAAAGACATAATGTCTTTGACGAACTTTTTTTAGTTAACACATAAAAATTGAATCTACAAATGAAAACTAAATATGATTAATATATGCGTATTTTTGGCGGTCGGTTCGGTCCAGACCGCTCAAAATAAGGGTCAAACTGCAGATCAGACCGGATCGAGCGGTTTGTCTATTTTTCAGACCGGACTAGACCGCCAGACCGCTCAAACCGCAAAAAACGGTTTGGTTTGACTTGGTTCGACTGGTTTGAGCGGTCCAACGGTTTTTTTGAACACCCCTACCCCCTAAGGTATTAAACACTATTACAAACTAGACCCCATTTATAATTTAATCTTGAATACAATTACTGATCCAACAGTGGAACGTCACTAAGTCCATCCTCTCTGCTACTGTCTTGACTCGACTATCTTGGGCCGAATTCAAGAAGAAGGTTATGGAAGAATACTGTAACGAGAGGGCATGGACCAAATCGAGGAGGAGTTCTGAGCTCTCAAGAAGGGGAGCATGCCGATGAGGGAATACACCCAGAAATTCATGGAGAAGCTTGGTTTGGTGGGACATGTGGCCCCGACTGAGAAAAAGAAAGTCAAGGCCTAGATATGATGGCTATGGTCCGAAACTCAAAAACCATCACCCTTTATGAGACCGTCGAGGAAGCTAGATTATGGAGGATGTTTATGCGAGGGGAAAGGAGGAGAGAATTGAGATAAGAGAAAAGAGGAGATGGGAAAGCAGATCCGGACCTCCCAAGAGGACTCCACCATTAGTTGGGGGTCAAAGCTTTGATAACCGACGAGAGGCAAGACGGTGCCAGAAATGCTGAAGCAAGCACCATGGCAATTGCATCTCGACTTCATACCCTTGATCCAAATGTGGGAAGAGTGATCATCCTAAGAGGGATTGTCTAGTGAGGGGAATCATTTGCTTTGAGTGTAAGGCACCGGGGCACGTGAAAAAGGATTACCCGAAGCTCAAGATGGGCAGTGTACCGGAGAAGATGGAGAACCCTCTAAGAGTTATAGGGCGGGCTTCCCAAATGACCACCGAGGAGGCCAAGGCATCGAAGGACATGGTATCAGGTATGTTTCTCCTAAACTTCGTACCTGCTCGTGTGTTATTTGATTCGGGTGCCAATTTCTCTTTCATAACTGAATCTTTTTGCCAAAAGCTTGCCATGCCCACTAGTAGTCTAGAAGACGCTTTAGTGGTAGAAATAGCGAATGGTGGCCAAGTGTTACTTCGTGATGTCTTGAAGAGTGTACTGTCGGGATCGAAAGGAAAGAATTCCCAATTAATTTGATGCATATGGTCATAGGTGGGTTCGACGTGGTGGTTGGCATGGATTGGCTAGCAGACAATAAAGCCGAGATAGCGTGTTCCAAGAAATTCATCCGACTCCGCATTCTGAGTGGTGACGTTGTGATTGTCTATGGTGAGAGAAGAAGGGTAAAGTTGCAATAATCACTATGGCAAAGGCGTGGAAGTGCTTAGTGAAGGGATGTTCCTCCTTCATAGCATATGTATAGATTCCAAGCTCGAAAAGAAGAAACTCGAAGACGTGAAGGTGGTACATGAGTTTCCCGATGTATTTCCGGAAGATTTTCCTGACTTACCACCCGATCGTCAAGTGGAGTTCCGGATCGACCTAGTTCCGAGAGCGGCCCCAATCGATAGGGCTCCTTACCGGTTGGATCCATCCGAGATGCAAGAAATGATGGCTCAACTCCAAGACCTTCTCGAGAAAGGTTTCGTGAGGCCGAGCTCATCGCCTTAGGGGGATCCAGTCTTGTTTGCCTAGAAGAAGGACAATACGATGAGTATGTGTCGATTACCGTGAAATAAATAAGGCAACGGTGAAGAACAAGTATCCGCTTCCGAGAATCGACGACTTGTTCGACCAACTTCAAGGAGCAAGTTGTTTCTTGAAGATCGATCTATGTTTGGGATATCACCAAGTGAGGGTGAAGGAAGACGACCTCCTGAAGATGACAATTAGGACTCGTTAAGACCATTATGAATTTATAGTAATGTCATTTGGCCTAACTAACACACCGATGGTATTCATGGATTTGATGAATAGAGTGTGTCGACCATTCCTCGACAAGTCGGTCATTGTATTCATCGATGACATGTTCGTGTATTCCATGAGCCGGACGGAACACGATCAACACCTTCGGGAAGTTTTAGAAGTGTTTAGGAAGGAGATATTATATGCCAAGTTCTCCAAGTGTGACTTTTGGCTGGAGGAGGTTCAATTCTTGGGCCACGTTGTCACTCGAGACGGAGTGAAAGTGGACCCCTCTAAAAATCGAAGCAATGATGAATTGGAAACCTCCCAAGAGTTCGTCCAAGATACAAAGCTTCTTGGGTTTAGCGGGATATTACCGGAGATTCATCCAAGATTCTACAAGATTGCTTCATCTCTTACCGCTCTGACCCAGAGAAACGTGAAATTTGTTTGGTCCAAGGCGCAAGAGAAGGCATTCCGAACATTACAAAAGAAGTTGTGTGAAGCTCCAATATTGTCGCTACCCGAAGGGTCAGAAGACTTTGTGGTCAATAGCGACGCTTCAAATATGGGATTGGGATATGTGTTGATACAAAGAGGAAAGGTAATCACATATGCATCGAGGCAACTCAAAGTTCACGAGAAGAATTACCCTACCCATGATTTGGAGTTGGCGGAGGTAGTGTTCACTTTAAAGCTATGGCGACACTATCTCTATGGCACGAAATGCGCACTCTACACAGATCACAAGAGCTTGAAATATGTTTTTGATCAAAAATAGTTAAACATGAGGCTAAGGTCGTGGCTCGAGTTACTCAAGGATTAAGATTGCGAGTTGCTTTACCACCTCGGTATGGTAAACATGGTAGCCAACGCTTTGAGTCGGATAGACTATAGTGAAAGCATCCAGACCACTCTTTCGAGAATCGAGTTGGTGTCAATCCTCATTGAGAGAATTAAGACGTCTCAAGCGGAGGCTTTGTTGGAGGAGAATCTCAAGGAGAAAGTGATAACGAAACAATGATTGCTCTTGGCGGAGGATAGCCGTGGGGTAAAATTTTCGATGGACGAGTTTGGGTGCCCAAAGTTGGGGGCAATCAGGAACTTCTTCTTGAAGACGGCCATAAGTCTAAGTATTCCATCCATCCGGGGAGTACAAAAATGTATAGGGCCATGAAGATAAATTATTGGTGGCCGGTTATAAAACTTGATGTGGCACGTTTTGTAGAGTGATGTATGATTTGCTTACAAGTGAAAGTCGAGCATCAACGACCATATGGGAGCTTTTAATCCCTAGAGATCCCCGAATGGAAATGGGAGATAATTTCCATGGATTTTGTGACCAAGTTACCTAAAACCTTCAGAGGTCTCGATACCATTTGGGTAATAGTTGATCGGTTGAGCTAGAGCGCTCACTTTTTAGCCATGCACGAGACCCTAACCATGGACAAGTTGGCAAAGATTTAAATCGATAAAGTGGTTTCAAGGCATGGAGTGCCCTTGTCTATTGTGTCGCACCGTGATAGTCAGTTCACCTTAAACTTTTGGGATGGCCTACAAAAAGAGATGGGTATGCCCTAACACCCTCAAACCGATGGCCAAAGTTAGAGAACGATTCAAATGCTAGAAGATATGCAAAGGTCTTGCGTGATCGAATTTGGAGGTAGTTGGGACTCTCACCTACCTTTGGTGGAGTTCGCGTACAATAATAGCAACCACTAGAGCATTGGGATGGCACCGTTTGAAGCCCTATACGGACGAAAGTGTACAACTCTCGTATGTTGGCTTGAAGTAGGCAAGAAGCAATTCACCGGACCCAAAATAGTGCAAGAAATGGCCGATAAGGTGAAGGGCATTCAGGAACAGTTGAAAACGACTCAAGATCGACAAAAGAGCTATACCAATAAGAAGAGGCGGCCGATGGAGTTCCAAGTGGGAGACTGTGTGATGCTTAAGGTGTCCTATTAGAAAGGGATAGTCCGGTTCAGAAAGCGTGGGAAGTTTATTCCCCATTTCCTTAGACCATTCAAGATGCTTAAACGCGTGGGTTTACAAGCCTACCAATTGGAACTGCCACAAAAAATGAGAGGAATCCACAATACTTTCCACATTTGCTATCTCCAAAAGTGTTTGGCGGATGAGGAGAGCATCATTCCCCTCTCGGATATAGAAGTGGATGAAGGTAACCATTGTGTGGAAGAACCCGATCCCATCCTCGACCGAAAGTGAAAGAAGTTGTGCCACAAAGAGGTCACAATGGTCAAGGGGCAATGGAGGCACCATCGAGGGGCAAATGTGACGTGGGAAGCCGAAGAGGACATGAAGCGGAGATATCCCCACTTATTTGTGTATCTTAGATTTCGAGGATGAAATCGTTTCCATGTTGAGGAGGATTATAACACCCGGATTTTTCGGTAACTTAATTTTCTTATGTTTACTCCCAAAATACATTATTAAGGGCTTAATCCTAGAGAAATGTTTCCCTATGAGTTTTGGATCGAGTCAGGAGTGTCATGAGCTTAAAAGATCAAATTTCAGAAGCCGGGGGGTGGGGTGCTGGGCAACAATGCCACGCGATAGTGACATGGTCACAATCGCCTGACATAGTCTTGGGGTCATAAGGATCCTCGGTATATGTGCGGCGATTGTGCCTCGTGACTGTGACATCTGTCACTATCGCGGGAGTACCCGAGCTCTCGGTACATCCGAATCGATTATGTCCGACGATAGTGATAAATGTCAACATCCCGATCAGGGGGCAACAGGCTGTTAATTGCAATTTTCAACCCCATATCATTCATTATTCCACCAAAAGTTTCAACAGTTACTCTCTCCCACTCTCACCTTATTAAATCCGATTTTAGGGCATTGAATGCTCCATTTCTTCCATTTCTCCAAGGATTTCCATCATCATCTAGGTTTGTGGAGGCTCGAGTTCAAGAAGTCACGATCTCTATCTTCATTCCCAAGTTTGAGGTTTCTAGGTTTTTGACCTAAAACCTAATATGTGAGTACATTCAACTCTTTTAAACTTTATGCATGTCAAAACTAAACTCTTAAACCTATAGTCCTATTTATGTTTACATTTTATCATTTGTAGGATTTTTGACCTAAAAATGGGTTTTGGAGAGTTTAAGGTTATAACCATCTATTTGGAAATTGTTGTTGGAAAGCTTGCTTTGAACTACAACTCATGATCTACTCACATATTTATGAGTAAATATATGGAAGAAACCCATCTTTATGTCATTTAGGGTTTCCTTAAAAATGGAGGTTTTAGTTGGAAATGGATGACAACCTATTATTGGTCATAAATTGATAAAAAAAATATTACGAAGTGTTTGAAAACCTTGTTTTGGGAACATTTTTTTTTATTGGAAATGGAAATGAACCTTGGTAAACCTATATTTGGGTTTTAAATGCATGGAAGGTCATTTATGCAATGAAATTTGTATTATGGTGATCCTCTTGTGACAATTATATGCATCATTATCTTTTAGTCACAAATGAAATTGTGAGTAGTCTATAGACTATTACTATTGGATCCATAGGAATAGGAGTTGGTTTATTTTGGGATGTTTTTCCCTTATGAAACTATTTGAGACATTGGGTCCTCGGAGGCAATTTTGTACGGTTATGTAGGACCAGTTACTAGCCATGAGCCGTAAATGTAATCCTAGTGAATGAGTATGACTTGGATCCTCGGGTGCCTTCCCCACATTTGAGTACGAGGCGACGTTGTTCATGGTCATGGGTCCAAGTATTGAGCAAACAACTTGGAAAATGGCTTACTTTTGTGTTCTGCCACGATCTTTGGGAATCGGGTCTCCTCCGTTATCGCAAGATACTTTGTAGACCGTAAGGTCCTTACATGCTTATAAATAAGTCTCATTATTGCGAGTCATCTAAGAAATATATACTTACGTTATACCCTTTTATAAACCATGCAAATGTTTGTTCTCACTAGGCTTAACACATAACATTTTTTCTCAAATGACATGTATACAAGTTCCGTTAGCGATGGAACTCAAGAAGTGAGAGTCGAGTGATGACCGATACTGACAACTTTTGGAGATAGAGAAATTGGCGTACAGAAAGGAATAGTCATTTTGGGAGATTGGTCGACATCTGTCATAATTTAGATGAAATCAATTTTAGATTAGTTTGTTGTCAACTTCATTGTCGATTTATAGAATTTTGTAAACGCTAATACAGTTCCCCTTTTTGGGTGATTTTATGTCTATTTAAAATGTCATATTGCGTAAATGTTCAGTTTTAAAATTACCCCTATTTTTAGGGTGTTATAGAACCGCATCAGTGACCTCCTATCTTTACTTTGGCTAGTCTTCGATTTTTCCATGGGCTTTAAGTATGTACCAAGAAACCAATATACAAAGAAACCAATAACTTCTAAGTTGTTAGTGTATTGTTGTATCCAAGATTTATGGAGAAAAGTCAAAGTCTGTAAAGTCAAACAAAGTCAAGTCTAGCTAAGTCCTTGTTGTGTTTCTTTGAGTGAATATGGTCTTTGACCATATATATAGTGTCTTGAGTGTTTGTAGAATAAAGCAAGTCATTATATGTTGTAAGAGGAACTTGTATTCACTCATGTGAGATATACGACTAGTGATTTTCTCTCTCTACTCTCTCTCTAGAATTGTTCATAATTGTCATATCTTGATTAAATTGCTTGATTTTGTGGACTAACAATTGGTATCAGAGCAGACCATCATATTCAGATTGATTGGATTTCACATGGATTAGATCGATTTCTTGTTTTCACGAAGAAGACGCAGATCGGTTTATGAGAATACACTGTTTCATCGAATTTGCACTGTTTAATCGTTTTTAGTGATTGAAAATGAGTTCATAGTGATCAATTGGTGTATTAAGATCTTTCTTGTTTACATTTGTTCACGATTTTTTCACAAAATCACGCTGAATTTTGGATTTTTTGAGAATTTTTTGAAAAATGAGTCGAACACTGTATTTCACGATCGCACTGTAATTTTGAGGTTTTTGATCGTTTTTGTGTACTAGAAAAGTGTTACATTTCATTATACGATCATTTTTGGGCAATTTGGAAAGTTATTTGCAGGTGCTTAAGATTTTTGGTCGATTTCGAGTTCAAGACTGAAGAACACGCCAGATCCGTTTTTCACGCAATGGAAGAACACGCACAATACAGAACATGCAAGTTACAAAGAACGCGCAAAATGAATAATGTTGGTATTTTTGTAGGTTTTGCGAGTTCTTGATCGATACGCGCATAGAGTGATTTGCGAGAAGTGGAAACGCGCAAGATACGTTTTGTGAGTTTTGTTTTCTGATGTCTTTGATCTACGAGTAATGTATTCTGCGAGAAGCATTTGCGAGTTCTTATATTTCCAAATTTTTTCTAAGTATGGGAACACACAAAGGCATTGCGCGAAGCTAAGGGATCAAAAATTTTCTAAGTACAGAAACACACAAAGGAAGTGCGAGAAGTTAAGTTCATAAATGCGCACGACTCTTCTAGCGTGAACCTTGAACGCGCACGTAGTGTTCTGCGCAAACCAACTACGCGCATAAGCTTGTCTGCGTGAAGTAGCGTGTACAGTGATTTGCGAGTTTGTTCGTTTTGCATAAAGTAAAGTTTTTGCTATAGTGTTCTACGAGTTTGTGCCTTAGAAATTTTTTCAAATTTTTTCAAGTTTGTCTTTCAAGTCAAATTTTTATCTGAATATTTTGGACGATCATTTCAAGCATACCATTCAAGATGTCAATTGTTTTATCAGGGAGAGATTGTGCCATAATGTAAATGCCTGAAATTCCTGCCATAGAATCTGAAAGGGGTAAACTGAAGATTCAGAATTCAAAGCTTCTAAATAAGATTCAGGAGTTGAAAGCTAAATTGTTAAATTCTGAAAAAACTTCTAAATGTGCAAAATGTATTAATAATTCTAAATCTGATTTTCCAGGTATCATCAAATCAAGAGATAGATTGAAAGAGACAGAGATAACCAATCTTCAAAGCCAACTGAAGACAACTGAAAAGAATTCATTAGAGCTGAAAGCTGAATTAGTTGATCTTCAACAAAAGTTAAAGGCTTTTGAAGAGAAGATATCTGCAATGGAAGCAAAAAATGTTGATCTAATAAAAAATCTCAATGCAGATATTATCAAAGGTGATCTGGAGAAAATCTACACTCAAAAGCTATCTGATTTTTCTAAGAAAACTTTTCAAGAGAAAAAGGATTTGGAGCTAAGATGTTTAAAACTCTCAAAGCAAGTATCCGAATTTGAAAAGACTGTAATAACTAAAAGAGATACTTTTGCAAAAGAGAGAAAATTTCTTGAATATAAAGCAATTGAATTTCCCAAGCATATCTCTACATTACAAGACTTGCTTGAAAATGAAAGAAAAGCTTTTCAAGAAAAGAAGAAGCCTTTTGATGTTGAAAAGAAAAGGTTTGAAAATAAAAATGCTGGGATTTTCAAATAAATTTCTAAGAAAAACAAGAACTTAGAAAAAGACCTTGAGCAAGAACATCAAATCTTTGAAAGTGAAATATCTAAGCTTACATCAAAGATATCTGTTCTACCATCAGACATTCAAAAAGAACAGATGGTAAGATCTGATTTGAAAAAGAAGTTTGACACACTTTCTGATGAAAGAAACATTTTGTCTGAAAAGATAAAAACAACTTGAAGTTGTAAATGTTGAATTATCTGATAAGATTTCAACTGATGTGATTACTCAATCACCTTATGACAATTCAAATGCTTCAAGTTCCATTCATGAAAATGTTTTCAAAAAGAATAGTGTCAAATCAAACATTGTCAAATCAAATCAGATTCGTCCATCTAATTTGTTTTATGTCAAATCTGTTGATAGTCCAACAAGCTTTTATGTAAAATCTCTTGAAAAGAATATTTCTAAGAAAGGAAAGATGGCCTGGAGAGTGAAAGGTTCTCCGGATGACAAGAAGATTGACAAATCATTAGCATCCACAACAAAAGCCAAGAAGAACAGTGCACATAAAGGTAAATATTTTGGTAAACCAGATATGTTTTATTTTCTGCTAATCATTTGATCAGGATTGCTCAAAAGAAGATTTGTTGTTCTTACTGTGGAGAAAATGATTTTGTTCAAAGAGAATATGCTCATCACTGGTACAGAACTTACAGAATTACTTCTCAGAAAAGTATACATAAAAGTGTTAAATCTAATGACAAGTGGATTCCTAAATCTAAACAACCAGGATCCAAATACAGTGGGTACCAAAACCTGTCAAATATGTTTTGTAGGTACCACAGGTTTAGGGGGAGCAAGAATATAGGCTCTTGGATAACACATTTCAAGACCCGCACCTCAATGTCAAGAATTTCGACTTATGAGTAAATCATCTATGGACTCGGACTTCAATGTTCAAAAATTAGGCTTCTGAATACTTTAGATCAGGACCCGATCTTAAATGTTAAAGGACTTTGACTTCTAAACACGCCAGTTTAGGACTCGGTCTTCCATGTTTAAGGATGAGTATATTATGCAAATATCCACGGGGAACTTGACTAAATCTAAATCATTTTATCATGATTTGAGGGGGAGCTAAAATGTAAGTACCTTCTTATCTAGATCTCTGATTGTTTGAAAGAAGAACAACTTTCGAACATGAAAAATATTTTCTTAAATGTTCAAACGACTTCTTGTTCTCAAAAGATTTCATGAATTTAGAAGTGTGATTTTTAATTGTTTTTCATACTAGAGCGTTAATGTTTAACTGACCGTATGTTTCCAAAGATCAATACTTGTGTATTATCTTGTCTATATATTGTCAAGTATTCATACACACCGGTTCAATACTTCATATTGATTTTGTTATTACCATGTCTCATAAAGAAACAATTTTTCGATGGTAATACCCTCGTTTGATTTCATTGTTGTTGAGCATCAATTATCATTTCAACTTGAGCGTTCATTTCTAAATTGTTTATATTCGTTCATATAAACAAACTATCAAGTTCTTTGATACCCCAACCATTTCACGTTCATATCTTATGATATTTTATCTGATTGATACATTGTCAGATTATCAAAACAGTTCTCTTGACTTCATTTCATTCATTCAATTTCCTTGTTTTGAGAAATCTTCAAAGTTCAAATGCTCAAACTTCATTCACATTTTTGATGAGCATACATCTTGATAATGTTATCACATCATGTGCTTAACTGTTCAAGTTAAACTGCTGAGCAACTATTCTTTTTAGGAAAATTACATGGGATCAGTGTGAGAGCTTAAACAGAACTTCTATGGATTCACGTTAACCTGTGTTTCCTCCCCAGAAGTAATCCTAGAGTGATTGAGGAGTGAGGGGTTATAAATCAAAGAGTGGGGGAGATAACTCATCCGATTGAGTTTTTCTCAGTTTGTGGAGCGGAAAAATGGAAAAGAGAGTTTGGTTAGAAGCGAGCTTTAATGTTTAAAAAGAAAGAGAGTGTCAGATCAGAGTTGGGCAGCCATATCTACTGATTGGTTCACATTCTTTGGTGACCATCATTGAAAAAGGCAGTGAGCCCATGCCAACTCTTGCATTAACTCCACCAACCACTCGTTTCTTTCTTGAAAAAGAAATGTTTCATTTTCTTTGGGCACACAGCATATCTGCTATCTGGTCTTCAATCGGAAGATTTAGATATTGAAAAAGAAGGAAGTTTGCCCCACCTTCGCACCTCTTTCATGCACATTAAGTCCGTGTAATACTTGTTGCTGTCTCAACAGTTTACACATTTTGAGCCTGAAAAAGCTTAAGTAGCTTCAATCATTTCTACACTTTCACGTACACACAAGGAATATGTTTTCTTGTCATAACATTCATAGAAAATTCCTTTGTGGTTTTTCGATGATTGAATGGAAGCCTTGGGGGAGTGAACATCTCAAAATCTCCTTTCCAATGTACATCCGTTGTACAAAGTGGCTTTGTGCTACTTATAGGCATTCTAACTGTATCATTTGTTGATTCAGGGTTACAATGGTTATTATATCTGAATTTGAAAAGATTCGGGTATATATTTCATGAATTGACGGATACACAGATCAAAGGGGCGGAGAATGTCAATTTATCATAAACGGGGAGATAGATATTCAACGACTGTGATCACAATTCATCAACAAGGGGGAGAAATTCAGGAATTTCAAGTCAAATTTGAAAGACTGAGTGAGATATTCTGAAGAAAATGGGGGAGATAAAAGTCAGTTGAAAAGATTGATGAAAGTTTGTCAAAATGGGAAGATATATCTGAAAAGTTTTGAATAAAAAATACATCTCATCAAAAAGAGGAGTTTCAAATAGATTCTGAAGAAAAAGAGGAGATACAAAAAGGTTTCTGAAGAAAATCAAGATGATTCAAGAAAGTTTGTTTTCCAAAGATAGTTTAGAGATCACACAGATGAAGATACAAGTATTGATAGATTCCTCACAGATCAAAGATTTCTCAATGTTCAAAGATGTTTCAAGAGTTTCAAATTTTTGTTCAAGACTTGATGACTTTTCAAAGACAATGTGAATGACTTTTCAAGATTCTTCAAAAGCCAAATGATTGAATATTGTCAAAGCTTCAACGTTTAAAGCTGTCAGAAATAAAAGTTTTGAAGAATCAAGATCTGAAGACTATTGTCAAAAAAAATTTAAATCTTGAATACAAAGGGGGAGATTGTTAGTGTATTGTTGTATCCAAGATTTATGAAGAAAAGTCAAAGTCTATAAAGTCGAACAAAGTCAAGTCTAGCTAAGTCTTTGTTGTTTTCTTTGAGTGAATATGGTCTTTGACCATATATATAGTATTTTGAGTGTTTGTAGAATAAAGCAAGTCATTGTATGTTGTAAGAGGAACTTGTATTCATTCATGTGAGATATACGACTAGTGATTTTCTCTCTCTATTCTCTCTCTAGAAGTGTTCATAATTGTCATATCTTGATTGAATTGCTTGATTTTGTGGACTAACATAAGTGTTGATAGGATAGTAGGACATATCAGAGGGTCATCACTAAATCAATAGGTGACCCAACAATATCCCCCTATTCGACGATGATACAAACACTTAGAATGAAATAAGTATAAGGTACTGAAACTCATAAAATTCTTTGAGAACAAGAACTCATATGTTTGATGACCCATGTATATTCTTTTTGGTTTCTTTTACACTTTTTTTTCTTCTGATTCTTTTTACTATAAGATATGAACAAAAAAATAATGAAACAAAGAAGACCCTTCCAGAACCTAGAGGTAAACATTTGATCTCTATCAATGTTATAGAAACGGCAGTCTCATGCAAGCTTATACTTTCTTTCTCGAACAGCTCCTCTAACTTGCCACCTGATAAATGGGCCAATTTCGTCAATCTATCAACAATTACCCAAATAACAACGTGTTTATGTTGAGTCTTCGATAGTCATGTCACAAAATCCATTGAGATATGTTCTCATTTCCACATTGGGATCTCTAAGGGTTGTAACAACCACTCATTCATTGATACTTAATCTTTATTTTCTAGCAAGTCAAACATTTAGCAACATACTATCCATTCCACCAAAAGTATTACCTTAAGTCACGTTACATCTTTGTGGATCCAGAATAACTTGAGATAAATGAGTATATGCTTCATTTAGCATAGCCTCCTTGACTTCTTGATCGTCGGGTACATAAAGTCTGTCATGAGACTAGATAACATTCTGTCTTATCAACCCAAAATTCCGACTTAGGATCATCCTTTGCTTTCTGAAGAATACGCTAGAGCTCCCCATCATGTTGTTGCACCTCTTTGATTCTCAAAATCAGTGACGATCCAATCGTCAAACTGGCTACAAATCTGACCCTGGCACGACATACTAACTCAATACACCATCTTCTTAATTTGGATGTCAATTGAGTTTGAGCAATCAAACTCCATAAGGTGCCGGAACTTTTACGACTCAGGGCATCGACAACCACATGAGCTTTACCCGGATGATATTGAACCCGGACGTCTTAATCTTTTAGAGGTTCTAACCAGTAATGTTGTCGCATCTTTAGCTTCTTTTGGATAAAGATGTATTTCAGGCACTTGTGGTCGATGAAGATATCACATGTTTCACCGTATAAATAATGACACCAAATTTTCAAGTCAAAGATAACTGCAATCAACTCTAAATCATGAGTCAGATAATTCATTTCATACAGTTTAAATTGGTGCGAGGCATATGTAATAACCTGAACATGTTGCATTAATTCACATCCTAGACCGGTCCGAGAGGCATCACTATAAATTTGGAAACCTTCCAAACGAAACAACAATACGAAAAGTGCAGTTGAAATCAGCTTTTATTTCAATTTTGCAAAAATTTGATCTTATTCTAGACCCCAATCAAATTTAACTCCCTTTTGCAGGAGTTTTGTCAACAATAGTCAAATTCTGGAGATATTTTCAATGAATCTGATATAAAATCCTGCAAGTCCCAATAAATTAAGAACTTCAGAAATATTAATTGGTTTCGACCATTTAGCAACAACCTCAACGTTAGCAAGATCAACTTTAATACCTTCTGCCAATATAATGTGTAACAGAAAACTAATTTCATGTAACTAGAATTCACACTTTAAAAATTTAGAGTAAAGTTTCATTTCTCGAAGTGTATCTAGTGCCTTTTGAAGACGAGTTTCATGATCTTATTTTGTCTTAGAATAAATCAAAATGTTATCAATGAAAACGATCACCACCTCATCAAGAGAATCTTTAAAGACAAGTTTAATAAGATTCATAAAGAATGTAGGGACATTTTTCGTCCAAACGACATAACTACAAATTCATAATCACTATAACACATTCAGAACACAGTCTTTGGAATATCTTTGTCTCTTTCTCAAAGATGGTATCCATATCTCATATCGATCTTGGAAAAGTACTTAGCTCCTTGAAGTTGATCAAACAAATCGTGCATACTGCACAAGGGATATTTATTCCGCACAGTTACTCGATAAAGTTTGCGATAATCTATACACAATCGCATCAAAATATCTTTCTTTTTAAGGAATAGGACTGGTGCTCCCCAGGGTGAAGCACTGGGTCAGATGTATTCCTTATTCGAAAGATCCAAAACTCATTCATTCAGCTCCTTCATTTTGGGCTGAGCCATTCTATAAGGAGCTTATGAGATATGGCTAGCTTTTAGAACAAATTCTACAGTAAATTCAACTTTCGTTTTAGGTAAGACTACGGGAATTTCATCAGGGAACACATAAGAAAATTCATTAACTATAGGAATATGTTCAACTCGAGAGGTACCTCAGTAGGATCTTTAAGTGACACGAGATAACCTTCACAATCTTGAGGAGTAAACAATTCATCTTTCAAATATGAAACGGTTTTAGTTCCCAACTTGGGTTATGTACATAATAAACATGCTCAAGCTAACTTTATTCCCAAAGAAAATATGCTTCGACTTGCAATCGGTGTAACCTGATGTTTGGACGACCAATCCATGCCATGTATAATATCAAAATGATTCATTCTCATTGAAAGTAGGTTAGCTTCTCGAATTTGATCACCGATAACTAATGGGCAGTTTTTGAATTCAGCAACAACACACATAGAACCACCAACTGGAGTAGTAAAGCTTAGGAGACTCTGTTGGTGATTCAGATTTTTTGAGGTGCTTCTCCATATGTCAGGACCTAACAGAGTGCGTAACACCAATCAAATAAAACATATATAGATTTATCATTAAAAGAGATTTCTTGAAACCATACTTGAAGTAGAGTTTGTCCAGATAGACTGTTAGGACTAAATGTCCTAGTGCGTTGAAAGTTATATAAATAATTATAGAGTTTTATTTTATTATTTGTTAAATCCTTATAATGTTAATTGAGTCTAATTATTTGTAATGGGCTTGGGCTTTTCATGTTAGGGCCTTAGTAGATAAAGTGTTTTTTTAGGTCATTAGGGTTAAGAGATTGTAGATCCCAGAAATAGTGCAAAAACAATAATAATCAATAACAAACAATGATTGAATCACAACTGTTGGTCATATGATTAGATTTATCAATCAAGGGTTTATGGTTTACAGAGAGATTTCTGATACGACTAAGTAAACCTAATAATGACCATTCCTCGCTCTAAAATCCTAATTCCCAACTATTTATACCAAGGGCCTAAACCATAAGGCCCAAGCCCAATAAACACACAAAGCCCAATTAAAATTAACGGCTTTTTACAATGCATTAAATGATAAAACATTTAAACTCTATAAATGCGTTATACAACTTTCAACGCACTAGGTTTTTCAGTCCTAACAATCTCCCCCTAAAGTTGAATATGACATTTATCATCTTGAAATCTTCAGGACTTGATCTTCTTTCCCTCTTGAATCTTTGAAAAACTTTGGTGTTGCATGTCTTCATGTCTTTCCCAGCTCCCCCTTGAATAAAGCTCTTGGTCTTCGTAGTTTCAACTTTGTAACCAGATTCAATGTACAATAGCCTCGACTGAATGCACTATTGAGCAACTTTCAACTGTAGAAACTTAACACATCAGATCAGCACACAAGAAAGATAATGTGCGAGTTACGTGACATTCCACGTTGCAAGTTCAGTTTAAAACAAAAAATCTGTCTCTGAAACGCAAGTTGAATTGACTTTCAGCTTAAGAACTTGTTTCAATCAGCTCGTAAAAGGGACAAACTTGTAGCAAACACCATATGATAAGGGATAAGAAGAAACAATCACATCAATTACAGAAATGCAATCTTGAAATCCAATGGCTTTTCAACCTTAGATTTAAGAAAGTCTGTTACTCTCCCTCAAATTTTGCTAACTCCCCAACAACATAATAATATGGGTCTTTGAATTTTGTGTCGTTATCCCCATCAGAATGATTAGGAGAATCATGAGCATCATGTATCTTCAAAGACTAACCGGATGAGTATCAAAAGATCAGATAAAGCGATTCAGTAACCAAGGGTAACAACTAACATAGAAACACAATAGTAACTATTATCACAACAATTGAAATAATTGTGTGGCCAATTTTCAGAGTTGGCAAAAGGGTATCTCAGATATGACTTCCAGTTATCACTGAAATAAAATATTAGAAATTAGTTCTCAAACTGTTCCGGAAATATCACAAAGATATGCGATTGGAATCACAAAGATTCGTGCGTGTGTGAAAGAAATATAATCATGTATCTTTTCGACTCAAAGATTGATTCAACCTGCGACGCATGATAGAAATCAATACACACGGTGAGATGAATATGAAGTTGGGAGACCGGAGATGATGTCTTCCTTTTTCAATATCTAAGACCTCCGAGTGAGGAATAGATAGATTATGTGCTAAATCTCCGTGCATATATGAAACAAGTATCTTTTGTGATACTTGAGTGGCTGGGTGGGGTGACAGGAGTTATCGACATTGGATCCATGTCTATTTCAGTATCCATCTCTAAAGAACGAGAATGAATAGATTATGTGGTAACCTGGATAACTGACTCGGTTTGTTAATGAACAATAATTCTTTTAAGTCCTGTCACATCCTCACCATATTCTTTTCACTCCGAACTCATCTATCACGCTAGACCCCTAACTGATATCTATGAATTGGATGTGTTTCTTCGGTAGGTCCTTCCGGTTCTAGATTGACCATAGAAACTTTATGAGCCCTAACACTCCTTTAACTCGCCAAAATGAAACATTGATGTAAACATTGAGAAGTCAAACATTTAGGAACGAGTCCTGAACTGAAGTGTTCAGAAGTCGATATGAAAATTTAAACACATGGTACTCCCCCTCAATAGATGGCATAACCCTTGAATGTAGTCATGTGATGTGAATAATCTGAATTAAATCACACATGACATTCCTACAAAACATATTAGGAAGATTTTGGTTTTGGTATCCACGCTGTGATGGATCCTTGATGGTTAGTTGCCATGGATTTGAAGCTATTAAACTGAGGATTGGGGATGCTATAAGTACCATACCAGCTATTAACGTACCTCGGATGGACAAAGTCACTTTTTCTACAATGAGTGCAACAGATATTTTGTCGGCGCAGACTGATCAACTTTCCTATACAATAGACATAAGTAGGTGAATCAACCTTGGAAATAAATGACTTTGTATAAACTACAGGAGAATCATGAGACTTGTTTCCATCACTACTTTCTGTAGTTGATTTCTTTCTCCAAACCATCTTGACTTTTCGAAACACTTGATTATTTGAATCATCGAAAAGAGAATTATAGATAAGATTTGAAGGGCGAATTCGATCTTTTGAAAACTCATTTGATTTGACAAATTTCTTTGAAGAGTTAGTTGTAGAAGGTGAACTTGAATAACAAGGAGACTGAACAACAGTATTGTGACTGACTTGTTCAGATAAATCGACTTTAAGATTTATTTCTTCAAGTTTCTTGACTTTTGTGGATAAAACATTTCTTTCTTCTATAATTTAGTCAAGTTGTTTTTGTAAATCGGATTTTACCTTCTGTTCTTTCACTTTCAAAATCCTTTTCTATACTGTTGCGTTTATCATATATCTTTTTAAAAACCGCAACATTCTTCTATTCATGCATTTTCTTTTCACTCTGAAAACCTTTTCTCTCTTTCTCAAAACAATCTCTCTCAATTATCAAAACTTTTTCAAAATTAGAAATCTGTTTTGAAAGTTTAGCATGCTTGAGCTCAAAGGATTTTCTTTCGTCAAACACTTTCTTTGAAAAATTAAAAATCTTTCTTTCAAGATTCTTTCTTTCATCAGAACCTCTGCATCTTCATCAGAAGGCCCTCTGACAAATCAAAAGAAAAGGTATGAACTTCACTCTCATTCTAACTTACCCTATCTTCTCAAAATAAAACCAAATCGGGTTCCAAACATTTGAATGAACTCCATAACCTATTATTTAGTCTCTGATAATACTCTCAAGTGCCTCTGACACAATTGGCTTTGAAGATACATCAGAGCACCACTTTTCAGTGTTATTGGAAGTTTTTCAAATAAGATTTTGGATTTTAATATTCTTGAGTTTTGAAAAGGAATCTTGAAGTATTGAGGGCACAATTGTCAATTTTCAGAGTTTATGACTGTTCATTTCCTCCTCTAAAAGGATCAATACTTGTGTGTTTTTTCCCCTTTCTAAATTGGCTTATGCGGGTTATTTCCTTGGGGTGACTGTCATGTCTCTATACAAACCCCCCAGTGACAGTTCTCTAACGTGTGCGTCCTTTCACTCTAAATTTCCACATGTCACTGTGAAATTTTGATGGATGCTGGAATGTTTCTGACATCGGTCCTTTCAGCATCGTTCCACTATCTCCTCACACCTGAATCACGTCCATAAAACCCTGTTTCAAAACCCCATTTTCTCTTTACGCTTTCATAATTCCCTCCCAAACTTCATCTTCTTCATCTTATATTCAAAGCTTAAAAACTTTCAAACCTACAACAATGGCACAAAATCAAAATGGTTCAGATGATTCAAGTAGGATAGTTCGAAATCAAGCCCTCCACAGTATAACATCCCTGTCAAGGACTCGAGGGCAATAACTTTCATCTAGACCTAACCCTTGCTAAGTGTGAAGAACAATATAGGGTTATTCTAGGGTTCTTTGGTAATTTTGAACTGTACCATGCACTGACTAGCTTCGAATCAAATATTCCTCTTAACTACATACAACAATGGTGGTACACGAGTGAATATAATGAAGGTGCTAAGGGCATCGTTGGATTTGTTGAAGCCGACGGTGAAGTAGCAGGATCAATCAGAATCTCATCAGATACACTTCGCCGACATCTTTTTCTGTTAAAAACCACTGACCTTGGCATTGGCAAATTTGAAAAAACCCCTACTCAAGAAACCCTCCTATAATTTCTTGTCCATCTAGGGTACCAACAAGGAAATTTCCAGGCTCAGTGAGTTCAGACGTCAACACCTTCCACCTATGTGGAATTTCATGTTCAGTCTGCTCAATCGCACACTGACCTGCAAGATAGGAAGCCTAGATCAAATCAATCTAACTTTACTGGCAATTATGTATGCTTTGTTTTTCAACAAAAACATAGGCATGGCTCAACTTCTCTATTCAGAGCTCTATGTTGTTGTGGACCGCAAGAACAAAGCTTTAGCTAAGGGAAAGCCCCCAGTATCTTTCCTATTCCCAAGATTCATTTCCCTTGTCATGAGAGGATCCATGACAAAGTTTGGACTTTCATAGGATGGACCCAAGACACCTCTCTTTGTAATGAACATCTTCAAACCAACAACATTACCTCCATACCCCAACGCCAGAAGAATTCCTCAGATTATGATCAAGTTCATTCCAGAGAACCACCCCTCTCTTATTCTCCTTAGCAGTGTTGCCCAATTACCAGAACCAGTGGTGGGATCCCCAACACACTTAGGTCCTCAACCTGAGCTTGAGTCAGATAGTGAGGACTCAAAGGACACAAACGAAGAGAGCATAGGGGAACCAGAGGTTGCCGCTGAAGAGAGAAAAATAGAGAATGACTCTGGTTCTGGTGAAGAGATTAGCTCTACCAGAGTAGAGAGTCGTGAGGATGAGGGTACCTTTGAGAGTGAGAGCTCGGAAGCCTTAATTGTCGAGAGACGTGAGGTAGACGAAGATGCCCCCAGAGGCATACATGTGTACTTCCATACCCCACTCCTAGTGCTGGCATGCAATCTATCCTAGGTGGTCTACCACAGAATATTGAAACAGAGGTGCACACCTTGAGCCTTTACCCAGGAAACCGCACAGAGGCACCTCTTTCTGCCTCTGATGATCACAAACTAGGGGACTCCATCTATCTGAATCTGTCCACTCAAAAGGACATACCTATTGAAAAGACAAGTACCCATTCACCCTGGGGTACACCACTTCAACAGACACAAGGTGATGCCTATGTGGCTCATTATTTAGAGGACCCTTCCCTAGGACCTGAGATCTTCAAGATCTCGTGTAGGGACTACCTAACTTAGGGGCAGTGGCTAGACATAGTGGCACAAGGGCATACTTGTCTGGACAACAAGTCTACCCAGTATATTTACTTCTCTTCCTCTGAATCTGAGTCAAATGACGCAGAAGAAATTGGAACACCCATAGAGAAGTCCCTTACCAAGGACTCTGAAGGATTGGGTGGAAGTCATCCAGAGGCAACATCACCTCACCACTGAAGAAGAGCGCCTCTGAACTCGAGGTATACTTGGACGCATTTGTTAGGTCCAAGATTCACCTCTCTTATTATGTTATCAAAGCAGAGTTTAAAATCTTTAGTAATGAAGTCTGAGGATCCTTGAAAGATCTAAAACATATCTTGGAGAAGACCTCAGAGGCCTCTGTCTCAAACTCTGAAGTTGCAAAGCTCACTTCAGAGGTCTCTTAGCTAAAACCACAACTTGCAGCAAACAACTACAAATTGGCATCATTGGAAACCTTAGTTGCAGGTCTCTCTGATTAACTCACAGAGGACCTGAGAACTGCCTAATCAAATATCATTAAGGCAATTCCAGCGCAAGCCCCTGCATCACTACCAACTATCACCTCTGCTCATCTGGAAGCATTCAAAACAAAAATGAAGCAGATGCTTTTAGAAGCAATCGCCTCCATCCCGGTCTCTACAGCTCTAGCAGTTCAAGTTCCTACTCCACCTCGAAGGACTGCATAGGGTCTGGTTACAATGTCAGACCTCGCCAACTTCAGCAAGCAGATCATAAACCGAATGTTAATCGTCTATGGTAAGTTTGTCGCTATGTCTAGCGAGACCACAAAGGCTGTTAAAGCCTTTCTCGACATCCACAAATAAAAGGTCGATGATCAAGTAAATATGGTCAAGGTGGCAGCCAATGACCCAAAAGACATGATCGAAGTTGTTGCTACCAAGCTCTACCCCTCCAACATGCCTCCTCCAGAGGGCAAGGGTAAAAGAAAGTTTGGAGAGACCTCATGTGCAGAGGAGGCTCCTAAAAATACAAGGTTTGATGACTATGAGGATGGAGATGATGTGGATATGTCAATGCCTCTGCTCCCTCCACCTCCTCTGCACCCAATCAATCTCGAGGCCAACCTCTCCAAGAATCCCTCAGACTGAGACTTCAGAAGTTAGAAGAAATTAACCAAAGAGGACCTCCACCAATGTTGAAGACTAACCACTTACATTTCTGCAGTCTCTAGTCCCTGTGATTTTCTTAGCTGCCACAACTCCAGAGCTACCACTTGAACCTCACTATAAAGTCCATGTTGAAGCAGAAGACCCTGAAGACACTCAACTGGCGGACTACTCTGACTCCTCTTCAGAAGATGCCTTCTCCTCACCTGAAAGACTAACAATTATGATGAGGGATCTTTTTGAAGATGAACCAGAGACAGGGCCATCAGAGGTTAATGAAGACAGATTCAAGGAGATAACTCAGCAAATGGAGACTCTGATCAGACCTCCACACGCTGAACCTTCAAGACCAAAAGAGCATGCCATGAATGAATACGTTTTCAGATACCTGTACTCTGACAGAGACAGCTGAACCAGACCTTTAAACCTAAGGCTTAATGCTCTAACTCTTGACTTGGTCAGACAATGGTTTATTAGAGATAGGACACAAGACAGAAGTTGTGTCAACTCTGATGAGGGGATAAGAAGGGTGTTGGATGTGAAGTTCAACCAATACTTTACAATCAGGTTCACTACCTAGAGTACATTGTGAAAAGAGCAAACAATGCCATATGGGTGTTCAATGACAACGATCTAGTAAATCTGAACCCATATGATCTTACTTATATGCATGGGTACTTCTACAACGAAGTTAATAAAGCCATAAAATTCAATGTAGGGTTGAGTGAAGTAAAGATGGCAATGGAAAAGCATGTGGAGCTGAGATCAAAAATAGATTTTCAGATAGCCATGGAGATAGGAGTTGATCAGCTCTCTGTGACAGCTCCAAATGAAGACTTAGAAGATCTGGAGAAGCTTCACTGCGGAACTGCTCTGGTCGAGCTAATTGGATTTGTCTATAGAGAAGAAGAAAAGAATATTAGTGCCTCAAATTCCTCCATATACTCTTCTCTGACTTTCAGGTACTTCAGAGAGAAAATCCATGAGGCCAAAGAACAAGACAAGTGATTAACAGAGGTTGCCAAAAGATCTTAAGGGAGATCAACTCTATGCTAGAATATAGGGATCTCATTATGAAATTTCACAAAATTTGTTCAGGAGAATTACCTTAATATAGTTACGTTTTATTTCTGTAATGTAATTTCCTTTCATCTTAGTGAAATTTGGTTAAGAGGATCACTTTCTTCTATGTGTCTTAAGTAGTTAGTACAACATTGTTCTTATTTTTTATTTTCAATACTTAGGAGGAGATTGTTAGCCCCAAGTGCCTCTGATAGAAAAGTATTGAAATTCACTAAGTCTTGAAGCGTCAGAGACTGCTTTAGAGACATCAGAGACTACTTTAGAAGACACAAGTTAACTTCAGAGACTGCGCCATCAGATACCATTTGTTAAACCAAGATCAATCTAAAACTTAGAGAGAGAAAGAGGAAGACGCAGAAAAACGGATCTCTTGAATATATGCGCTAGAGTTGTTTACAAGGAAAAGCAAAAGGGACTTAAATACCCCTTGGCTAAACATACAAGATAGAGCAAAACTAAGCACTTTAGCAACAAGGAATAAATACATTGATTACTAGAAAATATAAGCCTAACAATCTCCCCCTTAGTAATCAATGGCGCTCTTCTCTTTGACGTAGTCGATTAAGTCCAAGCAAAACTTCCAAGCGTCTTAGGGTAGAACGGAAAATCAGCCTCTCATCAATAGTATTTAAAGCTTTATTGAGAAGTTGAATCTCATCATTCTCGAGCTGGAAAACATCTCTTCTTGACTCTAAGAAGCTTCTTTCAGCATTTTTCAGACGATACTCCAATTGTATCTTGATCACCTTTAAAGTGTCGTCAGAGTAATGATTGATCTCTTCAAACCTTAGAAAGCAGTTCTGATCCGAAGCATTCCTGTATATTACACCATATGGATTCTGAAGAATGGTGAATAAAGAATTTGAATCAATGTTTGACAAGACACGATCAGGACTTTGAAGATTAACCACAGGTTGAAAGCTTTCAGTAGCCATCTGGAAATCAAAAACTCGATAGAATCTGATATGACGCCGAATAAATCTTTTTATCGCAAACAAAGCTTGTGAGACATCTTCAGATCTGTAGTAAAGATTCCTGAAGTGATTATACAAAAACTCAACGTCATCAATATATAAGTCATTAAAGTCGGCCTCAGAGAAAGTATATATTTTGCAGTCTCTTCTTTCAACCTCAAACACTGGATACGAGATGTGAACAAACTTCTTTATAGACACGCTGATAACCCTTACTATCAGATGAGGAGAAGAAACAAGAAACTTTCCGAGACGTTGGTATTTGATGAACATCAAGTATTCGTATTGAAAATCAGCTGATTCTTTTTCAAATCCAAGAATGGCATAAATGTTTATCTCTCTTCTCCTAGAAAGAAAAATGTTCCTTTGAGAATCCTCGAGAAAATCAGATCTAGGTCTTGAAGCCATATGCCTTTCTTGTAAACTTTGTTGTCTTTGCTGTCTTGTCAAAGCTGGACCTTCTTCTAGGATACTCGGAGGAATCACAGGTTCAGAAGTAGGAATATCAGCTTGAGATCTAGACGACTGAACTACTTCAAAAGTACTTGAGGGAGCAGTGGTAGTCGGAGCTTGATCAGCAATAGAACTAGAAATGACTGGAGAAGCTTCAGGAATGTCTTCTTGAGAAGGCAAGTCTCCGTACAAAGTGTTAGTTATCTCTTCATCCTTTACATCAAGATAAAAGGCATTCTCTTCAGTATCAGAAATAACAACTATATCATCACAGTCTTCTTCTTTCACTTTGCATAACTTCTCATATTTTGCATCATTGTCATCCTCAGAATCTATTTCAATGAAGTTTGCAAAATAACTCCTCATATCTTCATATGCCTCAGAATCTTGCACATTTGAATCTTCAGGAATTTCTGACGATAGAGGTGCAAACTCTGGATCTACATATACCACAATCTGCATGTTGTTCTCAATGTTCGGCTCAGAGATAATCAATTCATTCGACAATGATGAAAGATCAATGTTATCTATCATGACATTCACAAGATATCCTACATCACAATCTTGAGATTTATCAGCAGATTGATTTCCTTGAGCTGCTGATTCAGATTCATTTCTTTGGCCTTCATCAGCAGATGAACTTTCAAACCTATGTCTCTTTGTCATCTCCCCCTCATGAACTTGATGAGCTTGATCATCTTGGTCACGTCATCTTTTATGAGACAGACCAACTTAATATCTGCATGACTCTTCATGACGAGCAACTCTGTCAGATAAAACATTTAAAGCTTGAGTCGTCAAATTTAACCCCTCCTTTATGTCAGAAAAATTGCTATCTATTTTAGAAAAATTAGATCGAGCTTCAGATTTAAAGGAGTTAAATTCAGCAGATAAGGCAGATATCCTATCTGAAACAAGAACAGAAGCTGGAGCTGGGTTCGGTTAAAAATTCCTTAACAGAGATAGCAAATCTTGATTCTGTTGATCTGGCGGAGACATAGAGAGAAGACAAGCATATAACATATCAGTGAGTTCAGAAATTGGAATATCCTGAATTGGAGTGCTTGAAGATGCTGGAGGAACAGAAGATGATGCAGATAATCCAACAGACTGTATAAAGGATGGAGGAAGTGGAATTGAGACTTTAGCTGGAGCAGTAGTAGTGATGCTGGACAGTTCACGAATGACAACCCCGGATGGTCGTCTGAACGGTATCACTTGAGGAATCTCAGAATGTTCTATTTCCACCATCTTACCCTTGAATAAGGACTTCATCTTTTGAATTTCCTCGGTCTTTTGTGCATCAAATCGTTCACTCATTTGACGGATGACCTCATTTAGAGTCATAAACTTCTCAGTCGGATCTCGGACTTGAACTGAAGAAGTGTCGACAACAGATGTTAGTTCAGCCGTAGTATGGATATCAGAGAAAGAAGTTTCTGTACCTTGAACCTGTTGCTGAGCCGTAGCATTAGCGAAATCTAAATCTAACTCATCAACCTGTATTTCAGCAATCGCAGCATTGATTGGTACAGATTCATCATCGGACAGAACATTTACCTGACCATGCATTTCTGTTTCTCTAATCTCCCTTTCTAAAGCTTGAATAGCAGGTTGATCACCATCTCCATCATTACCATCATCATCATTGTCATCAGAATCATCATGTACCATATGGTCATCGGCAGGCTCTTTGTCACTTTCCATTTTGTTCATCATTAATCTGTTGAGCCGCATCACTTGCTTCAGCTACTTGTTCAGCTTGATCATCATTAGCAGGTTCGGCTTCTTCAGCTTCCAAAGAAAAATCATGATCAATGCAGTATTGAATAATGTTGTCATCAGTCGGATCAGCATAATTTGCAATTAGTGCAGAAGGAATCGGCATCAAAAACTGAAATTCCTTCATTTGGGATTGAATGAAGGTCATTTCAGTGTCAGCAACTTGATTCCAAGAATTCCTTTTAGGAATATCTATGTTACTCCTCATCATACTATGGACAATCAACTTCATGAAACGAACAAATGGAATGAACTTTCTCTTCTTGTTAGTCACTTTGTCATGCACTCTTTCAGAAAGTTCGGTCCAGAATATAAGAGTGTAGTCGACATGCAAATCATATACAATTGCATGGAACAATCTTAGATAGTGCAGACTGGCATTGTCAGTACCCGAATGTTTTGAGGTAAGACACCTGTTGAGTACCGAGAACAGAGCATACCAAACCGGTGGAAGGTTTGATTTCTCAAATTGACTCACTTTAGTAAGAGTACCAACATATCCCAAGTTCCGAATACCCTTAAGAACTTCTGACTCTGGAGGAAAGCTGTCATAAGAAATTCGACCTGGTCGGGAATTCACTTCAGGTAGCTCTAGAATCAGTTTGAGTCTGTTGTACGTGAGATAAGATTCAAATTGATCAATCTGTATTTCAAATCTATGAGGCCTAACCAACTCATTCTTCTTAATTGAGTGCCAAACTTGTTGTAGATAGACTTCTGGAACATCAACATATAAAGTTAAAGCTGGAGCAATTGGATGCCCACGAAGAATGGCTTTAATAACCGGATCAATCTTCAGTTTGTCGAAGTTGACATAGTAATTGTTTGGCTTGTAAGGCAACACAAATAGAGCAGAAGGAAATACTTCGTTTGGTGTTTGATGATGAACAGACAAATTCGCTCTGGAAGAGGGTACAGATGGCATTAGAGCTTCCCGAGATGCAGTATCAGATGGATCATAGTGCTCATTTTGGACTTCATTCTTATCTTGCTGAAGAGATATGTTTTCAGAAGCCATTACAGTCCCTATCAAACAGAAATGATAATCAAAATTAGCCTTGGAACGTAAAAGTGAAAAACAGAAGAAAATGAAAAAATTGCTAAGTCTGGTTTGCATTACAAGTGAGTGGCGCAAAATGTGTTTTGCGCTACGTACAGATGGCGCAAAATTAGCTTTGGGTTTCCTGTGCGTGGCACAAAACTAAGTATGCACGATTCACTTGTGACACAATCTTTGACTTAGAAAAATTTTCAAGTTCTTTAAAAAGCACAACAAAAATTTGCGCGTCACGAAGGTAGCGCAAAAGTGACTTTGCGTTACCAACATGTAACGCAATTGTTACTTGGAGAAAAAACTAGTCAAAAAAAAGTTTGCGTTACACAAAAGTTTCGCAAATCAACTTTGCGCTAAAAACGGAAAAAGCAAAACCCTAGAAAACCTGAACTTTGCGCGAGTTCATCTCTGATTTTCAAAAATCTCAAATAAATCGATTTTAATTCATAATATTTGTTCGAAACACATAAATGAACGATACTAAGCATATTTCGAACATAGTATTATCGATTAAAAACATTTTTCAACAAAAATTTTGAGATATTGCACGAAGATGAACAGTCGCTGACTAAAAATTCAAAATCAAATAAATAGACTATGAGAAATATGATGAAAACACATACCTTGAAGTCGAAATCAGTAACAAATAACAACCCGACACTTGATTTAAACAATGAATACCTCTCTTTGATGAAGAAGATGATGAATAGTGCGAAAATGAAGGCGCACTGTATGATTCAAAAATAAAATCGATTAATGCAACAATGAATTGAAACTTGAATCAAAAGCTAAATGTAGGTAGAAAACATACCTGATTCAATGAAATGATCAAATAATCTAAGAATGGAAGTCAAATCAGAGAGAGCCAAAAGATGATGTTCAAAGAGAGCCAAAAAACAGTTTGAAATAAGCGTGAAAGATAACTTGTGAAATACTCATGCTTTTTATACTAAAAAAAATTACTCGCTTAAAAAAAATACAACTGATGGCACGAAGAAATGTCATTTTTCAACTTGAAATCTCTTTTACTCCCGCTACAGAAATGCACTGAATATAACAAATCAATATAGCATTTGTATAGAAAGACTTACCGGTCGAACCTCTGATCTGAACTTTAATCACTTCATCAGAAACATACCTGTCCACTTAGTTCACTCCCCCTCGAAATTTGATATATTCATTATATCTTTCAGACTTTCTCCCCCTTAAAATATGTACATACCAACTTTCACAGATATGGGAACACAATCTTAGAAACATCAATGTAAAAAGAAAAAATATACTGAATATAGATTTTGAAACAACTAAATATAAAATTTTAAACACCATACAAATTAAATTCTACTCAGTAAAATATCACAGATTAATCCATCAGTTGAAATCAAGTGTATGTTTTTAGATACATATACAAGTTTCATTGCATATCAAGTTAATACATGTTCAGTTTCAACAACTTTCATCAATCTATTCAGTGCGCTAGCATGCGAACTTTGATTAGATTCAAGAAAATGAAATTCTAAAAATATAATAGAATACTTTGCATTTACCCACACTAAGCCGTCAAGAATTAAGATTTTCACAAATTTATAGGTTTATCTCAACTCAAACATATCACCAAGTATCATGAGATGTGTGCTCATTGGCATCTTTTAGTGTTGTGCACATTGGCATCTTCACATGATTGTGCTCTTTGGCATCTTTTAAGCTTGTGCACATTGGCATCTTTTAATCAAGAAGTTTTGTAAGTAAAGAATGTCGTAAACGTAACTTTCTATCTGATCCTATTGCAGGATTTCGGTCAGCCGCTCCCAGACCAGTTGTCCTTTGGGGACTAGGTGTCAAGCACCCCTTGGAACTTACTCTCCCAGAACAAAAAGGCTACATCGACACATCCTAAACCCATTCATACCAGTAGAACATGACTTTCGATCTGGTTCTATAGAAGGATTTGGGTTCGATCACTCCCAGACCAATTGACCTTAGGGCACCAGATGACAAGCATTCCACGGAACTTACTTTCCAAAACCAGAAAGGTCAAAGGTACAAACTTTTAAACTTAGTGATTTCTGAATTTTATATATTTAATTCATCTCAATCACTCAGTTTTACATCTAAGTGCTTAGCCCAAATTTTCATTACGATCCATAATTCTGACTTTTTAGGTTTTCTAAGCATTGTAAACTATAAATATTCCGAATGACACAACTTTAAAGCAGTATTCAAAAGTTTCAAACATGTTGCTGACCTTTCGATTTTTGTAAGACTTAAAATTTAAACATATAAACTTAGATATAAACAAAGCAACTTGAAAATTTATCCTAGACACACATTTTATTCAAAAGAAAGAAAAAACTGTAAAATTTTTACTTTATAGAATAAAATTTGTGTAGGTTTAGACTTTTAAATTCAACATGCCGAGTTTTGAAAGCAGAAAATTAAAACGTTTTTCATCTAAGGCTTTTGTAAAAATATCGGCAAGTTGATATTCAGTTGGAACAAAATATAATTCTATAGTACCTTCTTCCACATGATGCTTTATGAAGTGGTACCTCATATCTATGTGTTTGGTCTTTGTGTGTTGAACCGGGTTAACTGATATCGCGATCGCGGATTTGCTGTCACAGTAGATTGGAACAGTTTTGAACAGCATCCCGTAGTCACGAAGTTGTGTCTTCATCCATAACACTTGTGCACAACAACTATCTACGGCAACGTATTCTACTTCTGCAGTAGAGATCGACACACAATTATGTTTCTTCGACGCCTAACTTATCAGTCTATCACCAAGAAATTGAATATGTCCTGAGGTGCTTTTCCGGTCCAATTGATTTCCACCGAAATCTGCATCAGAGTAAGTAGTTAATTTATAATCAGAACTCTTAAGATACCACAAACCTAAGTACGGAGTTCCTTTGATGTAACGAAAGATTCTCTTGACTGCTAACAGATGCAATTCCTTCGATTTGGCTTGAAATCTGATACATAAGCATGTAGAGAACATGATATCCGGCCGACTTGCAGTTAAGTACATAAGTGATCCGATCATCCCTCGATAGTTCTTGACGTCCACAGCTTTTCCATCCAGATCTAGACCAATTTTAGCACCATGAGCCATTGGCGTGCCAATTAAAGTGGATTTGTCCATCTTGAATTTCTTCAAAATGTGAAAAACATACTTCGACTGATTTATAAAGATACCGTCCGGAAGTTGTTTCACTTGAAGTCCGGGGAAGAAATTAATTTCTCCCATCATGGTCATTTGAAGCCTGGAGGTCATGAGATCAGAAAACCAAGTACATAAAGATTGATTAGTCGCACTAAATATAATATCATCTACATATATTTGAACTAAGCAGATATCCAAGTTAGAACAATAAATAAAGAGAGTGGTATCTATGGTTCCTTTGGTAAACCCGAATTTGATCAAAAAGGCCTACAACTCATCATACCACGCCCTCGGTGCTTGTTTCAAACCATATAGTGCTTTATCAAGAAAGTATACGTGATCAGGATGGTCTTTGTCAACAAACCCCTCTGGTTGAGAAACATAAACTTCTTCTTTAAGTTTCCCGTTGAGAAAAGTTGTCTTCACGTCCATCTGATATATCGTAAAATTCCGATAAGCAGCAAAAGCAAGAAACATGCGAATGGCTTCTAGTCGAGCAACCGGCGCAAATGTTTCATCGTAGTCGATTCCTTCTTGTTGTCGATAACCCTTGGCTACTAATCGAGCCTTGTTACGTATAACGATACCATCTTTATCTTTCTTGTTCTTGAAAATCCACTTTGTGCCAATAATACTTTTTCCTTTTGGCCTTGGAACAAGTCTCCAAACTTAATGCTTCAAATTTATTAAGTTCCTCTTGCATCGCAATAATCCAATACGGATCCTCTAACGCTTCAGATACCTTTGATGGTTCAATTTTACTTAGAAAGCAAGTGAATAGACAATCATTTGGAGTTGCCGTCTTTAAACGAGTAGAAATGCTTGCTTGAGGATCACCAATAATCTGATGTATAGGATGAGATCTTGTCCATTTGGTGGTGTAAGGGAGAGGATCTATAACCTCTTGAACAACTTCTAGATGTTGGGAGAGAGCTTCAGGTACTTCTATGTCAGACGAGGAGACATAAACTGTTTCAACAAGAGGAGGTAATTCAACACCATCTGACTCAGACTCTCGATTGAATATCAGCATTTTGTTCTTCTTCTTGAACTGATTCAGTGTGCACTTGCTCAAGTTCTGATTGCTTTTGATGAGGTTCATAAATAATGTTTTGAGATACAGAAGTGACAGGAACAACATCATTTTCAGAGATAGATACAGCGGAATTTGAAGTAGATGCGCTCACAGTTTCCTGATTCAAAACAGTTGAAGCATTTTCAGTGTTGGATTTTGGCAAATCATCATAAAAATGCTCAAATAGAAAATCAAGATTAGTAAGATTAAGCAAAAAAGAATCTGGATCCTGATTTGACGATTGTAGTGCAGGTTCTAAACTGGTTTGTCCAGAAGCTAAAATCCCTGAAAATTACGGGTTCTGGACCTGTTTGGCCAGAAACTAAATCTGCAGCTTCATCAAATATAACATTGACACTTTCTATCACTTTTCTAACTAAATTAAGATAGACTCGATAAGCCGCAGAAGTAGAATAATAACCAAGAAAGATACCCTCATCCGCCTTTGGACTGAACTTGTTTAAATTGTCGCGGTCATTCAGAACATAACACTTACACCCAAATGATTTGAAATATTTGACATTTGGTTTAATGCCGTTCATAAGCTCATAAGATGTTTTGTTGAATCTTCGATGTAGAATAGATCTGTTCTGAGTATGACACGCAGTAGATACAGCTTCGGCCCAATGAGATAGAGGTAGACCGGAGTATGCAAACATCGATCTGGCAGCCTCGACAAGCGTTCTATTTCTTCGTTCAACAACACCATTTTGTTGCGGTGTTCGAGCAGCAAAAAATTGTTGTTGAATGCCTTGATCTTCATAGAATGCTTGAAGAATGCTATTCTTGAATTATGTACCGTTGTCTGATCTGACAACTTTGACCGCTTTTTGCTTGTTAGTCTGAATCGTTTTGATTAGATTGATGAGAATTTCCGGAGTTTCATCTTTGGACCTGAGAAACTTGACCCATGTGTAGCGTGAATAATCATCAACTACCACCAAAACGTATCTTTTCTTTCCGATGCTCTTTGTCTTCATTGGCCCACATAAGTCAACATGTAAGATATCAAGAATATCCTTAGTGCAGGCTTCGGGCTTTGACTTATGCGGAGATTTCTTCATCTTTCATTTCTCCCAGTCTTGACAAAGGTGGTCTTTCTGAAATCGGAGTGCTGGGAGACCTCTTACTGAATCATTTTTGACAAGACGATCCATGTATATGAAATTGAGATGAGCTAGTCTTCGGTGCCATTTCCCGCTTTCATGAACAGAGGATTTAGATAATAAGCATATATCGGATGGAATTTTAACTTTGTAAAGATCAATAGTATATAAATTTGATCTTCTCTTTCCAACAAGTAAATCCCGACCACTGTCATTCTTTACAGCAACACGTTTAGATTTGAAACTTACTTCAAGATTTTTGTCACAAAATTGCCCGATGCTAAATAGATTGTGGCTAAGACCTTCGACATAGCTAACTCGCTTGACAGTAATATTTCCTTGCACAAGATCGCCATATTCTAGAATAGGAGCAGTCTCGCAGTTTCCAAATCTAACTCGACCACAACATTTTTCTTTGAAATTTGAAAGTAGCGATTTGTTGCCCGTCATGTGTTTAGAACACCCCGAATCCATATATCATAATTGACTAAGCTGCACATTCAGAAACTACATAGATTTAGGTACCCATATGCTTATGGGTCCCTTCTTGTTAGTCCGTTGCTTTTTATTTTTCAAAACTTTCTTTTTAGAAAAAATATGTGAATGATTGAAGAAAATATGAACACAATCATCAATGGAGGAAGAAACATAATCATCTGAATCACAACTAGAAGAAGAATATGAGACATTCTTTGCAATTTGAATCATTTGCTTTATTGAATATTTTGTGATTTTATTACAATGTGCAAATGTATCCTTATTACAAAGATTATCTACACATTGATCCTCTAAAATTGCAGATTCATTTGATCTTTGCTTGACCCTCCATATCTGCCTCGTAGACTTCTTCAAAGTCCGATCTGAAATATGAAAATCGAAAGAATTAGAATTTTCAGATTAGACTGACTCTTTCCTCTTTGACTTCTTTGACCTTTCTCTTTTACGCTTTGGTTTATAATAATCAACATTTACCGTAAAAGATTCATGAATAAATTCTGATTCAATATTTGAATTTGAAGAAGAAATTTTATCTAAGAAACCAAACTGATCATTCATCGTTTTTGAACTAGCCTCGGAGTCATAATATTCAGAAAAACACAAGTCTGAAGGAGCTTTGTACGACCCATTAGTGGTGCAAATCTGGTTTAGCGCTACCAGAGGATGGCGCAAACATTCATGTTGCGCTACCAACGGGTGGCGTAATTCTGCAAATTTTGGAACTTCATGAGTATTTTCCTTAGAATCAGTAGAAAATCCAGAAGTTATTTTGTCATCAAAGTCTTGTTTTTGAGAAATTAAATTTTCTTCAAAACTTGATTTCATAATAAAAAGAAGTAAATCATTTTCAAATTCATTTTGAAGACATTGTTCTTCCATTGTAACTTCAAGATCAACGATTTTTCCCTCTAACACTAATGGGGGAATATATCTCTTAGTATCATAAGAAACCGGAGATATATTTTACTGATTAGTGTTAAGGGCATATATATCAAAATAATCATTCGGTAATGACGATTTAATGGAAGATTTGACATTTAAACCATTTTTAGATCTTCTCGACTTCTTTGATTTTTCAAGAAAATATTTTGCATTTTCGCGAGTATAAACAAACGGAAGTTCCATTTTAGTATTATTCATTCTTTTTTCATTTTCGATTTCTAAGATTTGCTTTTCATTTCTCCAATCAATTTTAAATTGAGGAGCATATTGAACAAGTCTTAGATAATCGAATTTATATAAAGTGGGGACTTTTTCTATAGCTTGATTTAAAAAATGCGAATTTTCAAAACCAAGTCCCCATTTTTCTTTTATTGAATCATAACTCCTTGGCTTATTCATATAAATGGTTTGCTCAGTTTGATCACGCAGATATAATTTTTCTTCTAATTTAATTATTTTATCTGAAATTTTTTGATTTAATTTGGTCATTTCCGTCAAAGAATCAAGATAAGTCTGATTTGAAATTTCTAAGTCGTCCATTTTCTTTTGAAATTTCTCTTTTGTATCTGTCAAAATAAATTTTTCATCTTTCAAATAAATTCGCAATTTTCAATCAATACAGACTTTTCTTGATTCACATGCTTTTCAGATAAAAACTTTGAATGCAAGTCATGTAAGGAAGTGATAATAACGTTTATTTGTGATGAAAGAAAGTTGTAATCAAATTCAGAAGGTACCTCAGATTCGTCAGTGGAAGTATCCTCATTATCATTGTCATCATCTCCGATAAAGCACATGGCGGCAGTTTCCTCATTTTCTGCTTCATTATCGGAGTGATCTAGCCAATATTCCTCCTCAGCTAGCAAGATGGTTCCATTCTCTCTCTTTTCAGCAAGTTCCATCTTCTTCCGGTAAAATGCAGAATCCCTGACAACCTTTACCCGACACTCCTTTGCAAAGTGACCCAGTTTCCCGCAGTTGAAACACGTAATAGCCTTCTTCTCTTCCTTCTTTGGCTTAACCACTTTGGGAGGCTCGTATTTCGGAACATACGACTTTGAAGGAGCACCAGTGTCCACTTTCTTTGATCCTGAAGTGAAGCGGAGGTTGTTGGAACCTGATCGGTGCTGGAAATTCTTGTGATAATGCTGGGAAAGAAGGATCATTGCCTTTTCCAGTGCTTCGCCATCATCATTAGTGGCCCCATCGTAAGCATTCTCAGACAATGCTTGTTCAGCCAACTGGCTCGCAAGAAGAGCAATTGGATCCACTGTCTTTGGCTTGTTTTTCTTGTCAAGCTTTGCTTTCTTCACTAGTACTAAGCTCTCATCAGTCATCAAAATCTCATATAGTTCCTGTATCGGCATAGTGGAGATCCGGACATCGTTTCTCAATCTGTGACAAGATTTACTCCATTCAGGTTGAAGAGCATTAAGGAACTTGAGATTGGATTCCAACTCGGTCTTAGTCACCTTGATCTTATGCAGATCATTCATCACAGCACAAAACCTGTCGAAGACACTCTTCAGAATCTCACCATCCTTTGCCTTGAACTCCTCGAAATTATTCATGAATCGTGTCTGTCGAAGTTGTGTTGCAACTGCTGACCCAAGCATGATCTTCTCTAACTGGGTCCACATCATCTTTGGATTGTGCTTGAAACAGTCAATTCGATTGTAGATGGGATTAGGCAGTGCTAGGATAAGGTTAGACTTTGCTTGGTGATCGGCTTGGTGTCGCAAAAGCTCTTCGGCTGTGTAATCACCTATAGTCTTCTCAACCCTAGTAGCCAGTGTGTTTGTAGAGGCGGGAATATCTTTCATAGGCTTTACCATTGGTCCTTCAGTGAGTGACTTCATCATATTTTCACCATTGGCTTGTCGCTCTATAAAGTTGATGAAACGGTCTTGCCATTGTGGAAACTCATTTTCGTTGACCAGAACCGGAGGACGAGTGTCCGTTCCCAAGGACATCATGATGTCATTCTTGTAAATCTGTGCTTGAAGAGACATCTTTACAGAAACCACAAAGTCAGAATACTCAGAAAACTTCAATTTCTGGAAGCAGAGAGGATGGCGCGAAACTAAGATCGTGCTAATGGCTGTAGCGCAAAAGATGATTTGAACTAAGAGAAGCTAGCGCAAAAATTAACTTGTGACAAAAGAAGACTTTGCGTTAATAGAAGCTGGTGTGAAACTCGAGACAGATGCTGAACTGATGAATTTGGCGAAAAATTCAGATAATCTGACGAAAAACTCAGATAATCTGGCGCAAAACTGAATTACTTTGTTGCTGAAGAAACCCTTTGATGACTTTGGCGCAGAACAGATGAAACTGGCGCAAAATACAGATCTGGCGCAATACCAAGAAAATCAAGAAAAAACATCTAATTTTGATTATTAAATCAAATCTGATGAAATTTGCTCACACAGATATGTTCGAAAACACTTTTCTAACCACAAAGAATCAATTAATTCGAACAATTTTTGCAGAAAACGAAAATTGAGGAATCGAACAGAATGCTCTATCGAACAGATTCAAAACTTCAAAATTCCTAAAATTGAACTTCAAAAACTGATTTTCTTGCAAATTGATGTGAAACACAAATGATCTATCAATGAAAACGAATCCAACGAATCAATTTTCAAGAAAATTCGTTCAGATTTCAGTAAGAATTTGTGAAAAATTCAGAATATGAGATTTTCTTGATTGAGATCAAGAAAATCGATCAAATTCTCTGAATTGATAACGAATTCAGATTGAAAATATGAATCTCTCAATTCTCTCAGATTTTGATTCTGCTCAGATACCAATTGTTAAACCAAGATCAATCTAAAACTTAGAGATAGAAAGTTGAGAGAGAAAGAGGAAGACGCAGAAAAACAGATCTCTTGAATATATGCGCTAGAGTTGTTTACAAGGAAAAGCAAAAGGGACTTAAATACCCATTTGCTAAACATACAAGATAGAGCAAAACTAAGCACTTTAGCAACAAGGAATAAATACATTGATTACTAGAAAATATAAGCCTAACACCATTCATCAGAGGATGCCTAACCAGAGGATGATCCAACATCAGAGCAACAAGGCCCCCTCTAATCTCTACTCTGAAGTCAACTGCTCAATTCTCTCAAGTGTAGAGTCTTCCCTACAGCATGCCATGTCAGTACTAAAAGCGGCCACCTTACATTTACACCTGACACCTCAGGACTGGATAGTACTATCTTGTACCTTCCTGTCCTTAGGCTATATATAGGGGACAAGGCTGCCACCATAGTAAAAGAGAACACAAAAACTCCACTACCATATTGTCGCACTATTTTACTACCTTGAGAGAGAATTATTTAAGTGAGATATTTTCACACACTAATGTGTGTTCTTGGTGTTCATGTACATCTCCTGAAATTCTGAAATATATATGACTACATTTCTTGGAGTATCTTTTTTGTTCATTTATATTTCATTCTCTATTACGATTGATCTTGTTTGATAAACATTCAAAGCTTCCACTTTTACACTCTTTATTTATTGAATCCAAGTAAAATCTGGGAACCAACACGTAAATCCATTTAAATTCAAGTTAGAGACAACAGGACATTGAAGATATCTCTAAGAAAGAAAATGGCGTGTTTTTGAAAGAAAGCAAAATTTTAGCCCACGCCATTTTGAATCGTTTGCGATTATAGACAAGTTGGAGAGGTGGTATTCCTGATGATTATGAGGAATTCATAAATACATTTCACATATCGAATTTTATGCATTGTTTGACGGAAGTTGATATGATGATACCTTTGCAAGGGATGCAAATAGACGAGAAATTGATCTTTTTCGTAGGGTCGGAGGAGATCCTTGACCGTAAAGTCATGAAGTTGAGAAACAAAGAAATTGGCCTTGTAGGGCGCAATGGTAGTTCCATAAAAGTTAAGAGGCAACGTGGAAGTTAGAAATGGAAATGAAGCCTAGATTCACGCACCTATTCGACGACGTAATTCTGGGTATGGAATTCTTTTAAGAGGGAAATGTTGTAATAACCATATCCTAAAATTTAAAGTTTGGAAGTTTAGGATTTAAAGTGTCAACACCTTATTTCTTGAAGAACTATTTATGTAAATAAAGTATGAAAAAGGATTTCCTCCTCCTTTGTGCAGATCAAGATCTTCACTGGGTGTGTGAGGAGAACTTTCTTGGAGAACAAGACAAGGGATTTCTATGGATCTTTAAGAAAAGATAGGTGGAAAAAAATGACGGAAGAAATGAGTAATTGGTGTTTCTTTTTCAAGTAAGTTATATTTCAGTGAATCCTAATTACAAGTGCAAGTATTAACAATCAATCAATAACACAATGATAAACTACAAAATCTGGTCATATGATTGAAAACAGAGAGTTTACACGTGAAAGTTTAAAACCAAATTAGGCGTACTAATCTCTTAGTTAACCCTAAAAAAAACTATTTATGCCATTAAGCTATTTATAGTTTTAGCCTAAACTTCAATTCAATTAAACTTTTCCTAACAATATCCCTCTTTGATATGAAGTTTAAAAAGATTCCTTTCTGGAACATAACGTCTTCTGATAGAAAACAAAATCTCGAATCCTTGAAGCATGTGCTTGTACTCCAGTCTTTCCTTGATCATCTCTAACGCTTTGTCAACCAAACGTTTATCTTTCAATTCAAGTTTCTTCAACCCTTTATCTTCCATGGATATCTTGCTTTGTAACTGATTTCGAAGAAGATATAGTGTATCGTCACAATAGCGAGCAATCTACATTAACCACATAAAACACTTGTTACCCTTGCCGTTCTTGTAGACCATTCTGAATTCAGGATTTTCAAGTATTAAGTCAGCAGGAAGGTTCTCTATGTTGTGCAAGTTCTGATCCGGTTTGAGCATGTTGACTTTCAGTTGATTGCTTATGATTCCCATCTGGAAATCTTCTATGTACGATATTACTATGGAACTCTTCATATATCTTTTGATAGCTTCAAGTGCAGAAGTGATTTCTCGAGGTCTGATGTTCCATGTCTTCAAGTCCCTCAAGATAAACTCAAGTTCTTGCAGTTCCAGGTTTTCAAAATCACCTTTTGTGAAGGTTTATTCGTTTCTATCATCCCTTATGACTTTAAAAACTGGGTACCATACCTTGACTAAGCGGTTGGATGATCTCTTTTATTTCCGAGATACGATGTTTAGTTCTGACCAGACTGATTGGTTGATCTTTCATTTTTCTCATCTGGATGTACTCAGTCTGTCGGCTTTTCTTCTTCATGAACTTTATACCATAAAGAGTGACTGGGTCGTAGAGTTTGATCTGGTGGATGTATATCTTTTTCTCAAAATCTTCTAGAAATGGAATCAAAATCCTGACTCTTTCCCATCTTAACGATTGATATGGTTGAACTGAGTCATATTTAAAAAAGGTTGATCTGACGCTGCTCTGGTAGAACCTTCAACTTTGTCGGTTAGGGATAGTAGAGGTGCAGTTTCTGTTTCTAAGGGCTCACTTAACTGAACATTCTGCTGAATTAGGTAGTCGAAGTCTCCTTGTTGTTGGAACTCATCGTAAGAAAATTGGAACAAGTCGTCAACTTCAGCTTAGATCAAGATGAGCATGCATTTAGTTCTTTCACTTTCAGCCTTGGGATCGCACTCTGATTCAAGATCAATCGGTTCCAGAGTAGATCTTTTGGTGATGCTTCCCTCAACCATTTCTTTTTCACCACCCTCGGGCTTTTCAACCGTTGGGTTTACATCATCACGAATGTCGGTTTCCTCATTTGATGAGCTAATTTTCATGTCAACTACCTGATTCGGCTCTTAGCTCTGTATATTATCAGTTGTTTCTTCCTAACCCTCTGCAACTGCTTTAGCAATAACTGTTTCTGGTTCGGTTGTCCTCATTCTTTCTCCCCCTTATTTTGATCTGGATCTTCCAGATCTCATGCCTTCTCTTCACACCTTGGGCTTAACCTTTGCATGTAGTCACCAAAGATGTAACCCTTTCAGTGAGTGTAGCTAGAGTTTGCTGCACAGACAGAAGATTTGTAGTAAGGTTGTCAAGCCGTGAAGTTACCTGTGACTAATGTGCGTTGAAGGATGCAGGTATAACTAGTTTCGTAGGAGCAGGTGGACCAGGACTTGAGATCTGAGTAAACCTACCAAGTCACCTTCAGTAGGATCTGATGGTGATTGGGAAATCAACTTTTCCAGCAGTAAGGATTTCAGCTAATCAATTGACATATCACTCTGAGGTGGTGGAGGTGGAGGTCAGACTTCAGGTTCTGGCTCGGTCATAACGGATTTGCCTTTCAGAAGTCGTTTGATAGAATCAAGTTCTTCCCCATCTCCTGCATCATAGAGTCTTGAACAGCCTTTAGGGCGCCATTTATAGTTTCCCTAGAAATAAATTCCAGTATTGTAACTCCTGGATCACTTAGATTACCAGTTGTCATGACAGTTGTGTGAACTATGTGGCGTACATTACAAGCTGGCGTAATGTTAGCAACAGTAGGACTTCCACTCAATCCTCATAAAGCATCTATTGATCCCAAATCAAGCAATTAACATTAAATCATATGAAATCTAATAAGAACAGTCAAGATATAGAGAGAGAAAGTAGAGAGAAATATTGTCATATATCTCAGTAAGTGCCACATGATTACAAGTAGAGAGAGAAATATTGTCGTCTGTTGATCCCAAATCAAGCAATTAACATAAAATCTCAAATTCTACTCATCTTGACTTAAACATCCTTTCTTTGACTTTATCAACCTTAGCTTTGACAAAATATCTCTTCTTTGTACATCTTCCCTTTTTAACTCTTTTCAACAAAACTTTCTATTTCTCTTATTTTCTTTTCTTTGCACCATCCTTTCAGTGCATATTTCCTTTCTTTGGAAAACAATCTCCCCTAATTTCTTCTTCAAAACCAGAAACTGATATTTCTCGCTTGATTTGAAACCTTTAAAAACATTCAGAACATCTCCAAAATTTGAAATCAAACTTTCTTCAGAATCATCTGACTTGATAAATCTTTCAGATTATCTACCCCTTTTTGATGAATTATGAGCAGCAAAATCATCAAAACTCTTTTCAATGTCAGCACAGTCTTTGAATAACAATCTCCCCTTTTTTAATACTTTATCTGATCTGAATAACCGTCAATTCAAAAATGTATTCATCCAAATCTTTTCAAATTCGGACAAATTGATAGTTGTAACCCTGAATCAACATATGAAACAGTTAGTATGCCTGTAAGTAGCACAAAGCCACTTTGTACAACGAATGTACTCTGGAAAGGAGCTTTTTAATGTTCACTCCCCCAGGGCTTCCATTCAATCATCGAAAAACCACAAAGGAATTTTCTATGAACGTTATGACAAGAAAACATATTCCTTGTGTGAACGTGCAAGTGTAGGAATGATTGAAGCTACTTATGCTTTTTCAGGCTAAAAATGTGTAAACAATTGAGACAGCAACAAGTTTTACACAAACTCAATGTGCATGAAAGAGGTGCGAAGGTGGGGCAAACTTCTTTCTTTTTCAATATCCACATCTTTCGAGTGAAGACGAGATAGCATATATGTTGCGTTCCCAAAGAAAATTAAACATTTCTTTTTTAAGAAAGAAATAAGTGGTTGGAGGGGTTAATGCAAGAGTTGACATGGTCTAGTGACTATTTCAATGAAGTTCACCAAAAAATTATGAAACAACAATAATGTGGCTGCCTGGCTCAGAAAAGATTTGGTGCAGAGTTCTTATATTCGTTTAACTCTGATCACACACCCTCTTTATGGTTTTAATCAGCTCACATCTAACCAAACTCTCATTTATATTTTACCTCATCACACTGAGAAAAACTCAAACCCTTTGAGTTATCTCCCCCTCTCTTTGATTTAATGACCCCTTACCCCTCAATCACTCGGGAATAACTTCTTGGGTAGGAAACACTGGTTAACGTAAATCCATAGAAGTTCTTTTAATCTCACACATGAATCCCATGAAATTTTTGTCTAAAATGCATTGTACAAATAAAGCTCAAAATGTGATAACATTGTCACATGAATGTATGCTCTTCAAGAATATGAATGATAATTTGAGCATTTGAACTTGGAAGATCTCTTAAAACAAGAAAATTGAATGAATGAAATGACAACATTAGATATGTTTTAAGAATCTGACAATGTATCAGTTAAATCAAATATCATAAAATATGAACGTGAAAACTTAGGGTATCAAAGATTTGATATTTTGTTTATATGAACGAATATAAACAATTTTGAAATGAACGCACAAATTTAAAAATGATGATCTATGCTCAACAACATTGAAAGCAAACGAGGGTATTACCATAGAAATATGTTTCTTTTAGAGACATGGTAATAACAAAGTCAAATGAAGTATTGAACCTGGTATGTGCGAATACTTGACAGTATAGAAAAAAATAATACACAAGTATTTATCTTTAGAAACACATTTTCAGAAATGATATAACCCAATATGTTCAGAACGTTTAAAAGCACACCCCTAAATTCATAAAATCTTTTTGAGAATAAGAAGTGGTTTGAACATTTAAGAAAACATTTTCCACGCTTGAAAATTGTCCTTCTTTCAAACACGTTGAGATTAAGAATCAGAAATACTTACATTCAGTATAATATTTTTAACTCCCCCTCAAATCATGAGTAATTGACTAAAAATCAGATAAGCTCCCCCTTAATATCTGCAAAAAGTCAAAATCTCATCAAAATATCAAAATCAAAATCAAACCAAAATATCAACAATTTATTTTCTATATCTCCCTGAAAAATCAGAAAATTATAAAATATAACAGTAATACTACCTGTAACATTTGAAGAACAAAGTCATTTAAGTACAGGTTCTGAACTGAAATATTCAGAAGCCATCAATATTTAAAGTACAAGTTCTAAATTGATGTGTTTAGTAGTCTTTCTTTTTACCCCCTCTACACTTGAGGTGTCTGCAAAATAGATGAAGTAGCTTTTGGTTTTGGTACCCACTGAAAGTTGGGTCCATATCTGTTAGTTTCAGTTCTATGGGAAGTAATATTATATGTTCCATACCAATGATGAACATAATCTTTCTGAACAAAATCATTTGTTCCACAGTAAGAACACAAAATTTTCTTTTCAGCTAACCTGATTAATTGATTTATAGTGTAAACAATATCACATTTAGCAAAAGGTTTACCTTTATGAACATTGTTCTTCTTATTCGCTTGAGGCTTAGGAACATATGACTTTAAAGGATTTTTCTCAGAAGATAAGTCTTTTCTTCTCCAAACCATATTTCCTTTCTTGAAATCATTTTTATCTTTAAGCTTAGAAACATGATTATCTGAACTATGGAATAGAGGGTTATTGAAAAGATTAGAAGGACAAAGTTGATCTATCAAAAAGCTTTTTGTTTTTGAAGAAATGTTTGCATAAAGTGAACTTGAAGCTGTTTTAAAAGAATGCACAATATCATTTGAGTCATCATATGGAGACTGAACAATAGTAACTGGACTAGTTTGTTCAGATAACTAAACCTTAAAGTTTATATCTTCAAGTTCTTTTACTCTATTAAGTAAAACATTTTTCTCTTCAAACATCAAATCATATTTCTTTTGCAAATGAGACTTTACCTTCTGCTCTTTCATAATCTCTGTCGATAACCCAGATAATTTCTTTGTAATTTTAGAAATCACAGCCTAAAAGAATTTTCTTTCATCTACAAATTTTTTTTCTAAAATCTTTCTTTTATCAGATATTTCGTTGAAAATCCCAACATTTTTCTTTTCAAAAACTTTATTTTCTGACTCAAAAGTAATTTTCTTTTCTTCAAAAGCGTTTCTTTCTGTTTCCAACAAAATCTCTAGACCAGATATTTTTCTTGAAAACTCAACAATCTTTGTATCAAAAGATTTTCGTTCGGCTTCAAAATTCATTTGTCTTTCTCAAAATTATCTCTATCAATGATCAACACTTTCTCAAAATCAGAGACTTATTTTGAAATTTGATATTCAATGTCTCATAAGAGATAATTTTCTTTTGAAAATATTTTCTTTCAGATTCAAAAGTCTTTTCCAAATTAATTTTCTCATACCTGAATTGTTTCCTTTCAGAACAGTTCTTCTCCTTTAATTGAGCAATATCTCTTTCCAAAACTTTTCTATTTTCTTCAAGCTTCTTCATCTCTTCTTGAAAACTTGAGTTGTCCTTTTCTGGAGTTGCTTTTTCTTTCAAAACATTTATCTCAACTTCAAGACTGAAAACTTTTTCTTTCAAACTGTCACTTTTGGCGTCAAGATCTGGTATTTCAGGCATATATATGATTGCAACATCTCTTTTTGATAAGATAGTATTCCCCCTCTTATCAGTAGTAGGCATCTTGATATCTGTAAAATTATGGACTTGATATGATCGTTAGCAAAGAAATCAGAAAAACTTTGGCTTGGACAAAGTCAAATTTGGTCAACAGAAAATTTCTCAAAAATTTTCTAAGTATGGAAGTCGCAGACCAAAGGAATCAACTTGTCGTGAACTTGTGAGTTTTTCACTTTTCGCAAACCAAATAGCACTTAGAACTTGTCGTAAGAACTTCTCGTAGACCAAAGACCCGAGTTGTTTACTTGTCGTAGACTGAAGGACACAAGCAGTAAACTTGTCGTATAACAAAGGGTACGAGTTCTCACTTTTAGCAACTCAAATGATGCGAGTTCTAACTTGTCGGAACCTTCCACTTACGAGTTCCTTACTTGTCGTAACACAAAGCGTACGAGTTCTTACTTCTCCTAAAGAATAACTTGCGATAAACACACTTGTCGTAAGACAAAGCTTACGAGAACTTTTTGAACAGTAACTTCTCGTAGACAAGGGCTTGTGGTAACTACACTTATAGTAAACAACTACATATGAGTTACGTCCCTAGAAAAAATCACAACCAAAATTCTGACAAGGAGCCTTGCGTCAAGTTGGTTGAATCTTGCGAGTTCATGACTTATCATGCATCACTTGATGCGAGTTTTACACTTCTTGTACACAAAGAGTTGCGAGTTCTATACGTAGTAGAATTTGAAACACATGCAAAGTCATAAGATGAAGCTTGCGAGAAGTAACTTGAAGTTTGCGAGTCTTGATGAACTTGCGACAAATCAAGATCTTGCAACAAGTCGTCCTAAAGACCAAAAATCAGCCCAAACATTTTCAATACTTGATCAATTTCTGTGAAAGTTTGAGGATATGCTCACGAACACTTTCTGAATACTTTTGTAGCACAAATCTTCTACCAAAAACAGCTAGATCTACGAATTTGATCTGAACACAGTCTCAAAAACTTCCGAACCAAAAGTGTACAAAAATTAGAAATTGATCCAATTTGTTGAGAATTGGGAAATTTGATCTAAACAAACGTTGTTCTACAACATCATACGAATACAATTAAATCAAATTTACACTCAAATAACTCAAAATGAAAGAAATTCGAAACCAACACAGTAAGCTTTTAACAATAACTTGCGACTTTTCCAAAATCTTCAAATTTGATCCATTTTTCTGAAATCTTTGTTTGCTCTGATATCAAATGTTGATCCCAAATCAAGCGATTAACATCAAATCATATGAAATATAATAAGAACAATCAAGATATATATAGAGAGAGAAAGTAGAGAGAGAAATATTGTCATATATCTCACTTAGTGCCACAAGATTACAATGGATCAAATGGTTACAACTTGTATTGATCTTGAATGATTTACAATACTTTCTCTCTCTAAAGCTTAATGACTCTCTCTCTATGTGCCACAAATCTCACATATACAATGTATCTCTATTAATGTGTCATGGTTACTCTCTATACACACAAGATTACAAGGAACAAGGGAAGTATTTATACTAAGTCAACAAGGTTGACGTTACAACTCAACTAAACACAACTATACAAGAATTACACTTTTAACCCTTTAAATCTTGAATACAACATTTAGGCTCAACAACATCCAAAGATGGAATTACTATGAGTGTTCTAGTAGAATTCCAACATTAGCCGAAGAGTCTGGGTCTATGATGGCTTCTTCAATACCTAGTCCAAACAAATGAGACTCGAAAGTAAATGTGGCTACCCGGCTGACACTGGTTTGAGGAAGGCTAACAGAGGGATGTTGACTTATCAAACAAATACGCTCGTTGTTGCTCTTAATTCTCCTTTCTATGTGGCTCACATTTTGTGTATTTTTGACTTGTACTCTCTTCGCTCTCCTTATTTCCCCAAAATTGGCTCGGGGTTCAACAGTAGTGGAGAAGGGTGAGTCGGTAGGTGGACGATGACAAATCCGAGTTGGGATGAGATGAAGTTGATCGTCATGGTCGTCGGAGCTGTCAGATGTACTGTTGTCCTCTCCATCACCCCTGACTTCTTCGATTGTAGTCTCATCATCACTTTCTGTTGCAGTGCCAGAGGAATCGCTTCTAACCTGAACATCATGGAGTGCGACATCTGTATCCACCTGTGGAATTCTGCTAGTTATAGCTTGGGAGTCCATGACACCACCTACGTCGGATACCCTCTTAGAATCTTCTCTCTGCGCTCCCCGTCCAGGAACCCCGGTATCCTAGACCCGCTCGCCTAGACTTCTAGGACCCTCTCGGAGCTCGGGGCATGCTCCATAGGAGGTCCTGCCAGTTCTAGCGGGACCAAAGGAGCTGGAATGCCTTGCCTATGTCTATATGCTAACACACTTGGTGCCACGGGACTCACGTATGCTAGCAGGCCTTCTGGAATGCGCATGGTGGGTATGCCCTCTAGTTCAGCCTCGTTAGCTAAATGGTGCATTAGATATTCGGGGCATACCTGATGAGTTGGTCGTCGAGGATGGCACGGTTTCCTCGCATTGTGTTGTATATGGCAGTCTATAGAAAGCGCATAAAGGGGATGAAATTTCTCTTCCTGGAAGTGGAGTTGTGTCAGGATCGAATTCTCAACAAGAATTATGAATACTCAGAAACAATATCAAAGAAGTTGCGGAAAAACACTTTGATATTCAATGTAACAGTAAACAAACAGTATATGATTAACAACTTGTAAACTTGTATTGAATGATTAAAATCACAAGATTACACACTCAACCTCAATCTTGAAGAACAGACTCTTTCAAGACGAATTCTACTTCTCTAGAATTAGGAACTATGCCTTGAGGTTGATTTTCTCTCTCTAGAACAAAAACATAGAATGAATAATTTTTTTTTAAACTATTCTATCAATTCTATACATAAACTGAATAAAAGATAATTATAATAAATAAAATATCTTCAGTATATCTTCCATGAATATCTTCAGCTTTCCATGTTTATCTTTAACCACGATCTCTTCATCATTATCTTCACATTATCTTAGAAGCAGCATTAACTGAGTCTTGGTAGCATTAACTACTAAGCAGCACTAATCACTAGCAGTACTAACTAGCTAAGCAGTACTAACTTTGTTCAAGCAGCACTAACTTTGACTAGCAGTATTAATTCTACTAGCAGTAGTAATACTCAGCAGTATTAACTTTGAAGTCCTCTGGCAGTAGTAATTCTGAACTAGCAGCATTAAAGACTTGTTCACATCTTCAGTTCCCAACAATCTCCACCTAACTTGACTTTTAGAAAGAGAAGTCAAGTTCTTCAAATGCTTCCAAAATCTTCATTGATCTAGTCCAATGTTAGGATCCAGTCCCATACTCTGATTTATAGTTCTCTGAATTAAGTACTTTGCCATTTCTGAATTTGGTACACAACCCAACTTCTTATTTAACATGGCATGAAGCTTTAGATTTGTATGGTTATATACCCTATCCACCAAGTAATACTCCATGTGAAAAGTATCTAATGCCAGTTCGTAGACTCCACTCCTTTCATATAGAGTCCATCCTCTAACAGCTTCAAATACATCTCTTATCAAATGCTTTACTGCTTCTGGTTTGAACAACATGCACAAATATTCCATAACTAACTTCACAATTGGTAACCTTGGAGCTGTCAACTGATCTGCATGAACTTTCATCCCCACTTCAAACATTTCTTCCAAATCAGATCTTGAACACTCTCTGACAATTTTGTTCTAGGTGCTGTAGACTTCATACTTCTCATCCTTTCTTTTCAATCTAATGTAGTCTTTGCCATCCACCTCCATAGTATCCCAGTTGATAACTTCAGGAGGTTTGAATCCAACAGGTTCAACTGAAATAGGCTTTGGAATTTTATCCATTACCACCATGTACATGTTTACATCTGAACTCTGTGGTACTTCCTGAGTTTCAGCCTCATTCTTAGGTGCCTCTTCTTCTTCAGCAACTTTTGCTCTTCTTCTACTCAAGGCTTCTTTACAATCTTCTTTCTTTTAGCCATCATTTTAGTTCTCTTCAGAGTCTTTTGAACTTGCCCTAAAGTAGCTTCCTTCTTCTTCTCTTCCTTTTTCTCTGCCTTTTCTTTGATAGGAGTTCCCTCTTCACTTTCAGGGAATGGTTGATTAATATTCACATCATGTCTCTCCTTGGCCTTCTTTTCAAACTCCACTCTATCCTTTTCATTACTCTTCAGCTTCCCCATTTCTTTCTCATAGAGATCCTTGATTTGATCAAAAGTCATCTTCACAAACATTTCTTTCTTTACACCAATTGCACTCCTCAAGAAAGTTATCATTTTGTTTTTTTCCTGAGTGGCAAGGTAAGTTTGTGAAGGTCTTCTCTTCTTAGCACTTGTTCTGGCCATCATAGCCTTTCTCAAGCTCATTGCTCTTTACTTTGCCTTCTCTGTTTCCAGCCCTTTCTGGAATGCTTCATTTAACTCATTTGCAAGTGCTCTGGCCATTTCTCTGTCTTTTTCAACCTGCTCCTTTTCTGCTTGATCTAACTCTTCTTGTACTTTCTTTGCTAATGCTTCATCTGACTCAATCATCTTTTGATTTTTAGATGGTTGATCAGATTCTATCATCTTTGCTTTTCCCTTTTTCCTTGAATCTGCAGCCATTTCTTTCTTCTCTATTTTCTTTGCTCCCCCTTCATTTATGACCACTCCCTTTGCTTTGGGAGTGTCATTCTTTGCTTTGATGAGCATTTCAGCTACTTCAATCTCTGTTGGTGTTAACTCTGTTACTGCTGCTTGTGAAGTTTCTGCAGATTTCTTTTCTTCAACAAACTCCCCCTCAAACTGTTGATCTATCTGTTCTGAGCTAGAATTCTCCCCCTTTTTGGAAGCATGGACATTTTCTATGTTGGTTGCCTCCTTTCTCCTTCTGAGAACAAACTGACCTCTTCTTTTCTTGGCCATAAGCTTTCCCACCATTTGTTTGAGTTTGGAAATCTGCTGTTGTTGGGAGAGAACCACTTGCTGCAATTCTTTGATATCCTTTCCTTGATTAACCACATCAACATTAATGTTGGCTAATGCGTCAATCAATTCCCAGTAAGTATATCTATCCTCACCTTCTTTAGGTGTTTTACCCACCCTTGAAGGATCCTTGGAAAGTTTTGCCATCAATTCATCAGTGTCAGTTCTGTCCTCACCCTTTTTGGATGTTTTGCCCATCCTTGAGGGATCCTTGGATCTTTTGATAGTGGCCTTCTGCCTAGCAGAAGCACCAGCTACCCCCTTGGTTTCTTGGCACCGGGGTCCTTTGGTTGATTTCTCACCCAAAGTTGCCATGGGGAAGGTCTTAGAGATGTTACCACTGACCTTCTCTGTGCTAGCAGAAGTAGTGGCAGCCTTCTCACCCATATGCTCTTCCTCCTCCTCAGAGAGCACCTCCTTGGGTTTGGGAGACACCCTTGTGGTTTCCCTGTAGATATTCTCTAAGGGAGAATCCTCCCTTAGAGGGCTTAAAGGCTTAGGGGTTGATGGTACAAGAAGGGAAGGAGCCTTCTTTACCTGTTTCCTTTTGTATGTTTGGGTGATTGGTGAAGTTGGTTTATCAAGAAGAGACTGGGGAATTGATTTAGGGTGGGAAGGTTGGGATTGGCTAGCAGTGGGTTGGTCTAATGGGGGCCTTGACCCTGCTGCCATACCTTCATCAGTGTGTGACACCACCATCATTGTAGAGAACAATGGGGTGTCAACTCCTTCCGAGTCCAGAGGGGATCTTTTCATGTTTGAAAAGACCTTACCTTTGGGAATTTTTGGTACATATACCTCTTCAAAATGAGATATATCCGTCAATTCATGGGTAATAACTTCTTGGACAAACCTGGGGTACATATAAAAATTCTTTTTACTTCCAGGTTTGAGACAAGATCATTAAAAATCATTTGGGAAAAATTATACTTTCTGGCAGTGGCTAAGCATACCAAAGCATAAGCAATGGTGCTACTGAACTCACTCCAGCCAGTAGTCTTTTTAGAGATACAGTGCATAAGGGTATGGACAAAGAAACGCCATTGAGGTGAAAATTTTGCTTTTGAGAACTTGAACACACCCAATGGGCCTCCATACCCCATTCTTGTAAGAGTAGAAAACAATTCATCATTAGAGATAGAAGTTATACCAGAGGCATCGTCTAGACGTAGACTGATGCGAATTACCTCTTCAGTAACTGTCAAAGGTTTGTCACACACCCTTGTCTTGATCATTTGCACACCATTCTCAGTAACAATGGTGGCATTTGCCCAGAATTGCCTTTGATGCTCGATATAGATGGATGGCGATACAGTGAGAGCATGGGCAATATGGCTTGTCTTGAGGAAATCCACAATCTGGTGGAAACCAGCGGCCTGTTTGGGCTTCTGTAGCATCGCGATTTCATTGTGCTCGTCTATGAATGCCATTGATGCCATTGATCTTGAAGTTTCTTGCCTGAAAACTTTGAACTTGAGAGAGAAAGGGTTTAGAGCGCAAGTGAACAGTATGCAGAGAGTCGTTATGAACTTTTAGGCAGGCAAAGGGTATTTATAGTATTCGGGACATAAGCAGTATTAACCTAGAGCAGTATTAACGGACAAGCAGTATTAACTGAGAGCAGTATTAACCACTAGCAGTATTAACTAACTAGCAGTATTAACTGAGAGCAGTATTAACCACTAGCAGTATTAACTAACTAGCAGTATTAACTGAGAGCAGTATTAACCACTAGCAGTATTAACTAACTAGCAGTATTAACTGAGAGCAGTATTAACCACTAGCAGTATTAACTAACTAGCAGTATTAACTGAGAGCAGTATTAACCACTAGCAGTATTAACTAACTAGCAGTATTAAAACTGTACTCGCAGTATTAACCATACTTACTCTTTTAAGCTTGTGATGAACTGAGTACTGCTATGTATTCCCTGAAAAGAAAGATTAGTAACACCAAGAATAAATAAAATATAGGTATTTAACCACTTTTTGAGAAGGTGCTTATTCAGAGTTGATCATTCCCACACTTGTTACCAAGAAAGTGAATCTACCCACATCAAAGGCTTTGGTGAATAGATCAGCAAACTGGTTGTCAGTATGAACCTTTACAACTTGAATAAGTTTCTTTTCATTACAGTCTCTTATGAAGTGATACCTGATCTCAATGTGCTTTGTCTTTGAGTGCTTGACAGGATTATTCACAATGCTAATAGCACTGCTATTATCAATAAAAATTGGAGTGTGTAGAAAGGTTACCCCATAGTCCAGCATTTGATTCTGAATCCATAAGACTTGAGAACAGCAACTTGCAGCTGCTATGTACTCTGCCTCTGTTGTAGATGTGGACACTGTGGTTTGTTTCTTGTACTGCCATGAAACTAGTCTTGCACCCAAGAACTGACATCCTCCAGAAGTAGATTTTCTGTCCAAGTTTGCTCCACCTAGATCACTGTCTGAGTATACAAGTAGGTCAAATGATGAGTCATGAGGATACCAAAGTCCCAATCTTGGTTGCCCTTTGAGATATCTGAATATCCTCTTAACAGATTGATAGTGAGATTGCTTTGCCCTAACTTGGAATCTTGCACATACACAGACTGGAAACATTATATCTGGCCTAGAGGCTGAAAGATACATGAGAGAGCCAATCATGGATCTATAATGATGAACATCCATATTCTCCCCCTCAAGATCTGCTGTTATTTGCTTGTGTGTCTCCATAGGTGTGCTGGCAGGTTTTGAATCTGAGAAACCAAACTTGGTTAGAATGTCCTGCACATACTTGGACTGACAGATAAATATTCCATCTGACTTCTATTAAACTTGATGGCCAAGGAAGAAAGTAAGTTCCCCCATGGAACTCATTTTGAACCTTTGATGCATTAGTTCCTGAAACTCCTTGCACATGTTGTCTCTTGTAGATCCAAAGATGATATCATCAACATAGATTTGGACCAGCAAGATATCCTTCTTCTTTTTCTTGATAAATAGAGTCTTATCAATGACTCCTCTTTCAAAGCCATTTTCCAAGAGATAGGATGACAGAGTGTCATACCATGCTCTTGGAGCTTGATGCAGTCCATAAAGTGTTTTCTTCAATTTGTATACCCTGTCTGGATAGCTTGGGTTTTCAAACCCTGGTGGTTGACAAACATATACCTCTTATTCAATCGAGCCATAGAGAAATGCACTTTTTACATCCATTTGATAGACTTTGAATTTCATATAAGAAGCATAAGCCAGGAATAATCTAATTGCTTCTATCCTGGCTACAGGTGCAAATACTTCTTCATAATCTATTCCCTCTTCTTGTGTATACCCTTGAGCCACCAGCCTTGCTTTATTCCTTATCACTATGCCTCTTTCATCTCTCTTATTCCTGAAGACCCATTTTGTTCCTATTGCTCTTTGGCCTTTAGGAAGGTCTACCAGATCCCAAACATCTTGCAGCTTGAATTGCAGTAGCTCTTCTTGCATTGCTTCTATCCAACTGGACTCTTTCATAGCATCATGTGCCTTCTTAGGCTCAAGCTGGGATAAAAAGCAAGAAAGCACTGTATGCTGTTGGTCTTGCATTTCTTGCAGCCTGCTTTGATTTCTAGTCATCATAGGAGAGGATATATCTCCTATTACCAGCTGTGGAGGATGATTCTTTTGAATTCTGGTGGGATGATTAGGTTCTTCATTAAGTTCCACCTCTAGATTGGAGTCATTCAACTCAACTGAGGTGTTTTCAGCAGCTACTTCTGATTCTTTATTGTCTTGAGTCTCCTCATCTCTACTTTCTTCTTCACTCTGACTTGGTCCAGTAGATGGTTCCTTTTCACAGTCTTCAACAGGATCCACTGTGGGTATGGGAAAGATCACAGATTTAGATATACTGTCTTGGACTTGGGTAGTTCTTGATCCTCCACTCCCTGAACCTGCATAATCATCACTACTGAAACCAAAAGAGTTAGTTAGTGAATCAATGTCAAATAGCCACTGAGGAC